>JARDYH010000004.1:151181516-152526516 GCA_029215795.1 Anniella stebbinsi
TTAACCCTTGTGTGTGGAGACAGGCTGCCTGCATAGTCCATTGGGTTATGGTGATCAGCAAAATCTTTGATCAAGAATATACAGCTGTGTATCCTTTTGTTTCCCTTTCTTCTTAAACATTTTAATGGTAACATGTAACTAGGGATGAGGCAGAAACTCATTTGGTTCACATTTTACTGAAACTTTTTGCCTCATCTTGCACTTTTGAACCTATATGCAAAACCAAATTCAGTTATGCTTCAAATTTCTCACCTCTCCAGTAATAAAAAAGTGTATATGAGCAGACAGAAATGTGTACATTATTGAAAATAACATGAACGTGCATTATATCGGGGGAAACTACCTGCAAAAATCTATACATTAGGCAAAATGTGTATAGAAGTCAGGAAAAAATTGCTCAGAATGCACATGAATTAAAGTAAATGAATTTCAAACCCAATGGAAAACAGGATGAATAAAACTTCTCCTTGGAAACTGAAAGAAACTGAAAATGACAGATCTGCCCAACCCTAGAAATAATCACAGCATCAGAATTTGAAAGGACTAGAAAAAGAACACCACACATTCTGGCTTTGCTCTTGTTGGGAAAATGATAGATGCTTATTAACTCCCGGCAATGCCTCTTGTCAAAATAGGTGCTGCCTGAAGAGACAAAATTTCAAAACCAACCTTGAATGTAGAAAAAGGGAAGGATTTTTTTTTTTAAAAAAAAATTATTAAGACTTTTGCTAACTGCAACTCTTCTTGTCATGTGACCAGTCCTACTGGGAGCAAAGCAATCATACATCAGGACTTAGAAACACTGAAGCAAAGCCGTTTTAAAGATCTGGTCAATGTAAGATCTATAGCAACTGCAGCAGGAGTTATCTGAGGAAGTGCAGGTAGTGACATTTCAAAAGACACCCCTTTGTACGTCAGAAGAGAATGAAATGACTTCTGTAATAAAGAACGCTTCACTTTTTTTTTTATCAACTTCACCTCTCAGGTGTGAATCTGAACTGGAACTTTATGTAGTCATAGTACTTCAGCAATATATTTTTAAATATGGGAAGTTGAAAGTTGAGTTCTGAAAAGTCTTATATTGTCCTTTTTTTTAAAGAGAGAGAGAGAGAGGGAGAGATGATAAGGTTATATATTGGACCCATTCATAGCAATGTCTTTACAACTCCATTTTGCTTTCATGGAATTCGGTGTCATTTGTCTCTGTAAAAGCAGGCTAGCATCTTTGATTCAGAGCATCTTTTCAGCTGGTTGAATTGTTTGATAACCTAGACACTCCCTTAAAGCAAAGACTGAGAGGATTATCCCATCTTGCATTATTTCCTCCTATCACTTTCCTTCATGTATTGCTACATGTGTAGGATTCCCCTGCCTCTGATTTCACTTTAGACCATGTGCAGAGAGACATGCTTGCGCATTGTCAACAGCAGGGCAGGGACAGGACTGGAGGAGGACTAACAACTGATTAAAGCACGTTTAGTTGATTGCTTGCCTACCTTTTGCCTGAACAATTATCTAATTAGATGTCAATATCTTTAAATAAATGCTGACCATCTATGTGTGTGGAAAAATACATACCCACTGTCATTTGAGAAATATGCCAATTTATGGGCTCAATTTAACATACTGTTTTTAACCATTAAAGACAAAGGATACATTGCGATAGTGGGGGTGGAAATAACGAGACGACACAACAGAATGGATTGAAAATAGGGCCACATTTATTATTGTGATCTGCAAAGGGAGGTGTAGTCCTATGTGGGCATCCTGTCTTGGCCAATATCATTCCTCCTTGGGTTGCAAAACTCCGAGTGAGTGAGAAAGGTTGGCCTCAGTGGTAAGCCTTATCCCACCGGCTGGTGCCGCAAGATTCCCAGCTGTGATCCCCAGGCAAAACCACTCACCTTAACAGTGCCATCAAATGCTCACCATCCTTATACTTGCTCCCGATGCCCACACATGTCTGCCACAGGGAGGGACAAGCTGTCAGCTTAGTCCTCACCCCCCCTACACCTAATTGCCTCAATTAAACCCCTATGCAAATCACTCAAAATGACATTGTTGCCTTGGTCCAATAAATGGACCCCATCCTGTCTGTAGAGTTCCCTCCTGTTTCGTGCTATCTGTGGGTGTTGTACGCTAATGTCCCCAAACTGCACCATGTATTTATATATTTCAGTATTTACTCTACGCCGGGTGTGCTCCATCGCCCAATGATCGCTGTTTGCACACCATTTGATTCTGGGAGCCGATTTACATGCTAGGTTTTTAACGTTTTATAAGGGATATGAAAACTCTTTGGGCCACATGACGCACTCCCTATAACATTGTATATCTGAGGTTTTTTGAAACTCACTTCAGTTATGTACAACAGTTTCACTTTTAATAAATCATTTTAAGTAAAATAATGTGTCCTTCCTTACCATTTGTGATTCATGGGGGCAGTGCTTCATTTACTGGTGCCCAAATGCTTAGCAGTTGGTTGGTGGGGAAGAAAGAGGGGCTAAGGAGGAAGTGGGTGAGTGAACTACAACACCCACACTTCTTAGCCCTATACTCGCTAGGGAATGACAGAGAAACAAAGGAGGAAGTGGGTGACTGAACTACAATGCCCACAATGCTTTGCCCTACACTCATTGTAAAAACGAAAGAGAAAGAGACAGGGTAGAAGAGTGTGTGACTGTACACACTGCTTTAAAGACTGAAGAATTTTTCTCCTGTAACATGAGTACTCAGTAATGTGGCCTAAGACGTTTTAGAACACACCTATTTGGAACATTTTAAAATACTATTTAAAATGTTCCAAGGGACTGTGTAGATAGGCTCTGGGTTGCATGCATGACCACATTATCAAGACGCCAGGCCATCGCTTGGAAATCAGCAAAAGCCTGTAAAATGAGGGCCTTTCCTTTAAGTGCATCTAAATCGTTATCCCCCAGGTGAATAAGAATAACCTGCAGGGGAGAAGGAAACCATTGATCCTGGAACAAAGTGGGCAGTAAATGCTCCCAACACATGCCGTGTCTGCCCACCCACTGGATGCCCACCCACTTAGTGCCCCAAGCTGGAACCTGCAGCCCTCCAACTGGCCCAGAAGATCATACGAAACGGTGTTAATCACGTGGACAGTGGCCTGATTATAGCACCAGAAATAGAAATACTATTAGCCATTTCTTTACCCCACAGGTGGATGGCTGCACAAATTGGAAAAAAATCTAAGAATGTCAGGTCCTTACAAGTGTCGGTCTCCTGCCATTCTTTAGGTCACCATCCCTCTTCATCACAACAGTTAAAGTTGCAGGCACTATACTAGAGTGACCATATACACAAGAAGGCAGGGCCCCTGCAATTTTAACTATTGTGATAAAGAGGGAATTTCACCAGGAACTAATTGCATACAAATGACACTGGCTGAAATTCCCTTGTCTCTACAACTGTTAAAGTTACATGAGCCCTGTCCTCCTTTTCAGATGGTCAGCCTACTATCATAGGAAAGGAGGACAGGGCCCCTGTATCTTTAACAGTTGTATAGAAAAGCGAATTTCAGCAGGTGTCATTTGTATGCATGAAATTCCCTCTTCATCACAACAGTTAAAGCTGCAGAAGCCCTGCCCTCTTTTGTATCTGGTCAAGAGGGCAGGGCTCCTGCACACAACAAGGACATTCTGACTTAACTTTGATTTTCTCACATTGTTTTCTCCATATTTGAAATCCTTGGCTCTGTGTCTATTATATTTTGCAGCATATATTCAGTGCCCTTCAATGTGCATTTTATGTAACCCATACTTCACTTGGTGTTCCTGTGCTTTTCTATGGTTAGACTTAAAGTGTTTTCTTACTTCCCATTTTGTCACTTACTGCTCTGATTCTAGCTCAATGGTTATGGTTGTTGAAAGTTCACTTCCAAATGCAAAACTAAGTCGACGTATCAGCATGTGGCTTTACTTACAATTAAATGGATTAGATTTCCAACTTCTTCATACAGCGCTGTAATTAATTTTGATTCCTGTAGAGAGATTTAGATGTCTTTCCACCTACTGTTATGCCAGAATAATGCATTGTATGAACAGTTGATTGTTGGAGCATAACTCAGTAGCTTATTAACCTTATTCTAGGTATCTGCTACTGTGTAGCCATTAAATTCTGATTGCCAACCTGTTAACCCATGTATTAAACACCCATGCAATCAACAAGGCTTTGTGTTCTTCCATAATCATAGTGCAGTTCTATAATTGGTTGCCAGTTTCTTAGCTTTCACATGAATTGACATAAGCAGTGAATGGTTTTGCCTTAATAATAGTTAGAGCAACTGCCTATTGTACAAAATCAGGGACATGTCTTTTGGGCTCAGTTCCTCTTAATGCGCCAGTAAGGTAGCAGAGTGGAAGTTTTGGGGTTTAACATTCTTTATCCTAATTGTCATATAAAATGAGGGTACTGCAACTAGGGATGGAGAAGAAAGTCATTCACATTTCAATGAATACATTCCAAATTTGCACTTGCTAAAACTAACAACAAAGCAGAATGCAATTTGCCATTGAATCCATGCATTTCCAAAGTTTGTGATGCCGTTAATACAAAAAGCATACAAAAAGGTGTGCATTTTGGAGGGGGGGAAGGCACACAAAAATGCTTTATTCAATTGGGGAAATGCACATTTACAAAAAACAAATGCACAAAAATGGAAAAATGCATGCAGATATACAGGTTTTAAAAGTGCACAGTAGTGGAGTAAAAAAACAATAGAGCACAGTGGAATTGTGATGGGATGAACTCCCCTCCCCTCCCATTCACTCGTTTCTCTCATAGGTACTACTGTCGCCAACAAGAGTAACTAGCCTCCTTTTCCATTCATAAAAACAGGCTAGCTACTCTCTCTCTCTTTCTAAAGCTGTAAGTAAGTGTATGATGTCAAAGGGGAGTAAAATTGCTATCATGCATATATGAATGGGAAAGTCACTGAAAGTAACTGGCCTGCCATTCCCATACATAAATGCATGCTAGTGATTGTACTCCCTTTCAACATTACACACTTAATTACTGCTTTAGAAAGGGAGAGAGAGAGAGAGAGAGAGAGAGAGAGAGACAGACAGACAGACAGACAGTAGCTTGCCTGCTTTTATGAATGGGCATGGCAGGCTAGATACTCTCATTGCCTTTCCTATTAGTTGGTTAAGAGTAGGCTGACCATACGAAAAGGAGGACAGGGCTCATGTAACTTTAACAGTTGCAGAGAAAAGGGAATTTCAGCCAGAGTCATTTGTATGCAATTAGTACCTGGTGAAATCCTCTCTTCATCACAACAGTTAAAGTTGCAGGGCCCCTGTCTTCTTTTGTATATGGTCACTCTAGTATAGTGCCTGCAACTTTAACTGTTGTGATGAGGAGGGAATTTCACCAGGTACTAATTGCATACAAATGACTCCAGCTGAAATTCACATTTGTCTACAACTGTTAAAGTTACATGAGCTCTGTCCTCCTTTTCATATGGTCAGTCTAGTTAAGAGGAATAGCGGGGGAAGTGGGGAGAAGGGAAGGGAAGGGGGCAGCTAGCCACAGTATTTCATAGTTGCAAGACACCTGCAATTTCGCAGTCATGTGAGACACATACAAATTCTCAGTAATACAGTTGTGAGACACCTACAACTTCACAGTAATGATACACCTACAACTAAGGAATACCCCAAAGGGAAGGGGGCAGCCAGCCATGGTATTTCACAGTTGCCAGGCATGTATAACTTTGCAGTCACAGAGTTATGAGACACCTTTGCAGTCATGTGAGACACCTACAACTAAGGAATACACAGAAGGGAAGGGAAAGAGTGGCCAGCATAGCAAGGGAGCATGGACAGGGCTGGGAACAAGCCTCCCCAATCATAGAATTGCTCTGGTTGCCCCTTCAGAGGAACACAGCAGTTTTTTCCCCCCCATTTCCAGATAGCATCCACTGAGTCATTGATGCCTTCTGTTAGGGTGACCAGATGGCTCGGGGTTTCCCGGTCCTAACTGGGAAACCTGGGGTGAACCGGCCCAACCGGGGTGCGGTGGGGGCAAACCGGGGTGGCGGGGGGTCACGCGGCGGTGGCAGCAAGCGAGGAGCAGCGGTAGACCCGGCGGCGGTGGCAGCGGAGGAGCCCGGGAAGCGGCCGCCCCAGCAGGTAAGTGCCCTCCCTCGCGCCTCATGCTCCTTACCCGCAGGGGCATCCGCTTCCCTCCAGTGCTCGAATCTACTGAGAAATAGGCTTTGCGGCCTGTCCCTCAGTAGTGCGCAGGGTGATGACATCATCACCTGGCGTGATACTGAGAGACATGCCGCGAAGCCTGTTTCTCAGTAGATTCGAGCACTGGAGGGAAGCGGACGCCCCTGCAGGTAAGGAGGGGACACCTGCACGGTAGAGGCGGGGAAGCTCCCCCGCCTCTTCCGCACGGGCATCCGGGCTCCTCGGGGGTCGTCGCCATCGCGACTAGCCCCGACGAGGCCAGAGGCCGCGCGGAAGAGGCGGGGGAGGGCCGATTACGTCACTTCTGGATCCGGCCCTCCCCTGCCTCTTCCGCGCGGCCGCTGGCCTTATGAGCCCAGCGGCGGGGGACCCGGCGGCGGCGGCGGGGGACCTGGGGGGGGGAGGCAGACACGGCGGGGGCGGCAGTGGAAGAGAACCCGGTAGGTCCGGGCTGATGTTTTTTGGGGGTGGGTGGCTTGGTGGGGGGTTTGTTTGGGGTGGGGGGTGGCTTGGGGGTTTTGTTTTGGGGGGTGGCTTGGTGGGGGGTTGTTTTGGGTGGCGGGGGGGACAGGGATTTTGGGTTCCAAAATCTGGTCACCCTACCTTCTGTACAGAATAGTCCCATGTGGAGGAGGAGGAGGAGGATTAGGTCTGGTAGGGGAAGTGGAGGCAGCAGCCATAGGAATAACCCCTGCTGCTGACTCCAGAGTGGTAGCAGAGGGAGGCAATTCTTGCCCTTTACCACCCTGAAGAACCTTGGCGCCTCCAGTCTGCCTGCCCATTTGTCCTCGGGCTTCCATATTGGTTCACAGTTGGCGAATGCAAGGGGCAGAAGTGTAGGGGAAACTATCTCACATTACTTATCTCTTCCATTAAACTTCCCTGAGCAGTGGAGCATGGAGAGGGACAGGAGCATGCCTCTCTCACTGGCTGAGCAGCATCAAAGGGGATGATGCCATTTACTTGAGGCCCAGTATTGGGAAAAAGGTGGGATACAAATTAATAATAATAATAATGATGATAATAAGAATAATTATAATAATGATAATAATAATAATAAAATTCTACTAGGGACCCTGCCCACTCTGCCCCAAAGAAAGGCAATTGTAATGGCAGGCTGAGCTTTGAAAAGTGTTTTTCATGAATCCGACTTTTATTCAATCCCTGAAACATACAGTGATTACAAAGAAAATACATGCATACACATGCACAATACACATGCAAAATGCACTGCAGTTTAATTCTTGCTAAAAAAAAATGTTAGTAGGTCCCAAAACATGGTTAGAAGTCCCAAGTAGGCCCAGCAGCAATTTGAATTGTTACTTAGCTTTACCTAAACATCCACCAGTTCAACCTAGTTTAAAGAAGTGTTCAGAGTTTTCAAGCAGTATGGTCCAAATTTTTAGAGAAAGTGAAGGGAGTGGGGTGTAGGATTAAATGGAATATATAGCTACTTATCCTGAGCAGAGATCTGAAGAACAGGCTTTCGTGGACCCAACAGAAAGTTGAAAGTGACCTTTCCTATAAACCAGGGTGTCGAACTCACAAAATCCAGGAAGGGAAAATTAATTCAGGTAGAGAGTGAAGGAAATATTTTAAAATGAAAAGTGTTGTAAGGCCCAAAATTCACCAATGTGCAAAATAAAAGACAGGGCAAAAACTACACCAAGCTGCTCAGGAGTTAGGTGCCCGGCTTAGAGAAACTGGCTTGGGGACAGATAGCCCAAAATAGTCTCAAATCCAAGGGAAAACATGTTCAAAATGAGAAAAGAGAAAGGAGGCAAGAACCAGGCTAAGGACAAAATGGCCCTCAAAATAAATAAAAACCTGCTAACAAAGCTCTGAGTTAATTAGGCTGACCATCTGAAAAGGAGGACAGGGCTCATATAACTTTAACAGTTGTAGAGAAAAGGGAATTTCAGCAGGTGTCATTTGTATGCAATTAGTTCCTGGTGAAATTCCCTCTTTATCACAACTGTTAAAGGTGCAGGCACTATACTAGAGTGACCATATACAAAAGAAGGCAGGACTCTGCAACTTTAACTGTTGTGATGAAGAGGGAATTTCACCAGGAACTAATTGCATACAAATGACACTAATTGAAATTCCCTTTTCTCTACAACTGTTAAAGTTATATGAGCCCTGTCCTCCTTTTCAGATGGTCAGCCTAGAGTTAATCAAAAGGTAAACATCCAGCAAGCAGAGAGGAACAAATATAGGTCTTGTCCTTTTCACAGACAGAGTTTCTTTCATCCCCTGATGCCCCTCCATTTCCCGCATTTTAATTAGCTCTTTTTCCTAGTTGCTCACTGGAAAAATTGACTCTGAACTGATGAGTGACATGTTTGAGGTGGAGGCAGAAACCTGCAGGGACCTTGCTTTTGGCAGCTAGGCCTTTTCCGAATACATGGGAACACTCCAGACATGTGCTAGCTGCATGGAGTAACAAATGCTGTATCTTTATCTCATACTGGTCCATTGTTCCATGTCTTGACCACTGCTTTGTCAGCATGACCGACTGCTTCTCAGACTCCAGGCAGCATCATTTTCTGCCCTCAAGGAAAAATAGGCCTGCTTATGGATCTGTGGGGGGCACAGATAAGTGAAGGGTGGAGTCCGGCCACCAGAGGGATTGCTTGCCTGCATACACACACACACACACACATCACAGAAACTCACCACTTAGCTGTTGGTGCTGCTTTATGAGACCCCATCATGCAAATAAAAATATTTTAAAATATAAGTAAATCAAATTAATAAAAAGAAATTCCACTCTATCAACTACAATAGAAGGGGAATAAGAAAACATCATTCTTTAAAATAAGCCTATCGTTGTTTTTCACAAATGATGGGCACAAAATGACGGGCATGTTTTCAGGACCACTTTTCTGTGACTGAGTTTTTTCTTTTTTCTGTTAATTGCCCTTTCTCCCTCAATCGTTAACCAATCCTCCTAAATTTTTCAGGTTACGTAAAATAACAGTTATCTCTGGTACATGCAAATTTCAGGAATATCAGTGAAACCTTTTCAATTTTATTAAGGTTAGAAGGACCCATTTAACTTTACAGAACCCTTATTTTACTGATGCCTTATCTAATAAGAGTCACAATTGTGGCTCCTAGAATATTAGGTTTGCACCACTGTTATGTGCATAAGCACTGTGCACATGGAGCTGATGAATGCATGGTAGTGGGTAGGAATAGTGGGTGTAATCTCACTCCCCCCCCCCCATATGTCTATTATACATGGCTGTAGACTGTGTGGAAAGGGCTTAAGCTGTTTTCGTAGTTGCAGCCTCCTTTGATTTGCATAATCAGAAACTAATTTGGAGATGCATTCTCAGAGAAGATCGTTTGAAGAGCACTTCAAACGCAGTTGTTTAAGTTCCAGTCATAATGTTAAGTTACTCAATTCATGTTAAAGATGCAAGTACAGTACTGCATGAAAAGAGTACACAAAAGTGACACTAACCACTCTAGGAAAGTCTGGTGTGATAGGGATGGATAAGGCTGTCAATTTCAGATTCTTTCAGTTTCTCAATTTTTTCCAGTGTTCACTGTTCAGTTAATTGTTCCAGATTTTTTTTTCCATGCCAGATTCCTCCCCCTCCCAAAAAAAGTTTGCATGAACATTTATAGACATTTTTGTGTGCATTTCTGCTAATACATGCATATATGTAATCAATTTTGCTAAACTGCACATTTTTGCAAGCAATTTCCTGTGAAATGATTCAAGAGATGTCTGATCTGGCTACGGTCACACATGCCTTACTTACATCCTGTTTGGACTACTGTGAGGCACTCTACATGGGGCTTCCTTCAAAAAAATTCAGAAATTTCAGGTGCTCTAGATTGCTGTGGCCAGACAGTTGACTGGGGTTGGTTACAGACAGTACACAGCTTTCTTGTTACAACAGCTTCACTGGCTTCCAGTGAGATTAGATAAATGTATTACGATCATAAATCAGTCTGTTTCTGGGCAGAATTCAAAGTGGTGGTTATGATCTTTAAAGCCCTGTATGGCTCTGGACCAGGCTACCTAAAATATAACCTTTTCTCATGCAACCCTGTATGGTCCTTAAGATCTTCTGGAGAGGCCCTTCTTTTGAGATCCCCCAAGTTCACAGGCATGTTTGGTGGCAATGCAAAAAGGGCCTTTTTGATGGCTGCTCCCTGGCTATGGAACTCCCTAGTGGGGAGGTTAGGTTTGTTCCCTCTCCACTGTCCTTCTGCCAACAGGGAAATGCTTCTTTATTTAAATGGGTCTTTAGTGTGTTAAGGGTTCTGTTGAGGTGGATGCTGTTTTTACTCTGTTGTTGTTGTGTTTTAAATGTAGCTGCTATTGTTTTCATTGGTGATTGTGGGCTGACTTGAGTGCTATTTTTGGTAGAAATGTAGGGGTGCAAATCGAATTAATAAATAATCTGAGGCGTCTAATTAGGGGTGTGCACACCAAAAAAATCATCATTTATCATTATCATCATTTTGGACCAAAAACATTATCATCTTCATTCATATCGTAGGTGAACCATATTGTCTTCACGATAATTATTGTGAAAAAATGACATTTTTGCATCCCTATTTTTAAAGAAAAAATGCCTATAACTTCTGTATTTTAAAAGTTAGAGGCTTGGAACTTGAACACAGTGCTTATGGGGTAAGCCTAAGTATGTGTTTGAAATTTGAGATCGATCCCTCCAACCCTTGATTTAATATGAATTTTTAAAAGATCATTTCCGTTCTGATAGGTCTGAATGAACGCACGTGGCGAGCTGTCATTCTGATCTGTCAGAACTGAAATGATCTTTAATAAATTCATATAAAATCGAGGGTTGGAGGGATCGGAGGGATCGATCTCAAATTTGGCACATATGTGTAGCAACATGTGCTACACATATGTGCCAAATTTGAGATCGATCCCTCCAACTCTTGATTTTATATTAATTTCAAGCCTCTTGAAATACCAAGTTTCAAGCCTCTAACTTTTAAAATACAGAAGTTATGGGTATATTTATATGGCAGTCCGATAAAACGATAAAATCGCCCGAAAATTATCATCTCTGATGATTATCGTAGGTTTTTGTATTGTATCGTTATCGTTAAACACATGCATGATAATGACCTTATCGTATCGTTATCGTACATTTTTACGATACGATACACATCCCTACTTCTAATCATCCAATGCACCTCCCCACCCTGCATATTTTGCTAGATGGGCTTTGGGGCCTGTCTAGCTATGGTGCTTTGTAGGGAAGGGAAGGAGGCTGGAAGAGGTGCAGGATAACCCATATCTCAGCCTCTCTGTTCTCCTCCCCTCCTACCAGAAAGCCCCCTTCCTCTTCTTTCTGAGGTCACCTTCTGACCCAGAGGGCAGCCAGCACAGTTTGATAGTTGTGCTAGAGGTGCATCTTGCCTCTGATTACTCATGCTGAAATTTTATATCCCTATTTCACTTCTTGGGGAGGTCTATAACTCAGTTGGACACACTCTTACTGTGCAATGCTATGCCCACTTATCAAGAGTGAACCCCATTGAACACAATGAAACTTACTCCTGGGTACTCCAATTTCACTGTTAATCCCTGGCAGCTCTACATACAGCTAGAAAAGAGTTCTATCTTAAACCTCGGAAAGCCACTGCCAGTCAGTGTAGACAGTACTGGCCTAGTTTGATCGATGGTCAGACTTGTTATAAGGCAGTCTTCTATGTTCCTAGGATGTTAACATGGGAATGTAATGAACATTATTGAAAAAAAGATTTGGGTATTATCCAGTGTTAGTCCTATTTAGAATAGACCCATTTCAATGAATGGGGCTTAGGTTAGTCATGAATAAGCTAAATCCCATTTCAATGAGTCTGCCCTTAAGTAGGACTAACATTGGATACTCTCCTTAGACTGCAATGTTAAATACCAGGGACACCTACTAGCTATATCAGAGTGGAACTTGGAGTAATGCCAATAATTTACTCTATCTGGAGGACAATGTTCTTTTATTACATCAATAGATGTAATAGATTAATAACTCTCTGCGCAAATGAACAGAGAAACCCCCCTCCCAGAAATAATTGGCTATGTAGATGTGAAACAAGTTTAAAGAACTTTGGATTTGACCCGAGAGTGTTAATGGTAAGCGACTTACTGCATAATCGCTTATCCATTAAAGAACGGCTCCAATGCTAAACATAACTTACTTGCCGAAGCTACCAACGTGTAAGTCCCCACTGAACACAATGGAACACAGTTTGTTTCTGAGTAAACATGCGTAAGATTGTACTGACATTCATGTAATTAAGACAAATCTTTTTCCACTGTATGTTTCTTATTATTTACATCTGCTTCTCCTATTTTGTGTGTGTAGTGTGGGGGAGAGGGGAATACTCTTTTCTGTTTAGATGTTCTTTTTTTAAACATTTATATGCAATTGTTTCCACTAGCTACTAAATGGGGATTTGGAGCTTGTCTGCAGGACTGCAGTATTATTGTGTAATTTCTATCACTTCCACAGACACACAAAATCAATTCGGAATGTCTAATCAACCATAAATGTTTTTCACACCAGGAAATTCTATCATTTTCCAGCACTGCTGTTAGTATATGAAGATTAATGTTAAGTAGCCCCTAGGAAATTGTACGTACACAGTCAGATTCTCTATTGTTGTACATCTTTGCATGGTGTTATTGAATTGGCATTTGCTGAGGGTTATGGCCTCAAGATTATATTTAATTTCTTTTGTAATGACGCCTTCATGAAGGATAATAGTATTTTGAATACAGGAGATAAAAAGCTACTCAGCTTCATGGTCTTATTTACTATAAATAGAAAATAATTATTTCTGAGATTTGGTGTTGATCTTCCATGCTTTTGTTGATAGTTTTGAAGACACAATCAATTATCCATCATCCTCATCTGGAAGAAAGAATATTTGCTTTTGCTCCAGGGTCCTAGTTGGGGGACATTGTAGGCCTCCAGATGTTGGGTTACAATTGCAGTTGTCCAACATCTGCAGCTATTTATGACAATTGACGAGGCTGGCTGGAGTTCAACAACATCTGGAAGAACATGGGTTCCCCATTCTGGGGTAGAGCCTTCACAAAGTCATGATGGCTATCCAGTTCTTGTGTCTATGCAATATGATTGGACAAATCCTTGAAGTGGAACTGTTATATTTTTTACCTTCAAAGGAAATCACCCTTTCTCATTCTCCCTCACCCCAGGAGTGGTATGTTCATTTTTTCTCGCTGCAAATTCTCCATCTGCTCCTTAGACCAAAGCTATCGGTGCTTGCTCTTCAGAGAACACATTTGGATGATACCTATGCAAGTTAGTTACAATACAATATCCCTATCCTGGCAACAGATTACAGATGTAAGAGCAACAATTCACATCAGTGCCATGGCATTTGAAGTATGGACAGCTCCACATAATTTATTGCCAGGTAAACAACAGGTGACTGGTCTACTGCATCAAGGGTAATTCATCCAATGTGTACCATTTTCAAGACAAAATTGAACATATGCATGGACCACAGATAGAAGTAACTAATTCAGTTCAACCAATTTTGATGATTGACTGATGTTTGGCTGGGAGCATCATAAATTCTTGCCATCCAAATTTCCATTATGGATTATACTGTCAAGAGAGGGTCAAGAAAAGGATAACACTCTAGCATTATAGAAGAACACTGTTGTAACATTCAAAGTGGTGTTGTGAAAAGCAATGGCACCTTAAAAATCTAGTTCCTAGCATGTATTTTCTGTTTGACATTGCCCTACCTATTGTCTGAAAATTGTGCACTCTATCAGGCCAACAGATAGAAATCACATTATAACAGGGTACACTCAGGAGCAAACCCCCTTCGTTTCTAATGCTACAAATGTCCAAATCAAGTCCTACACAAAATGGGTGTGACAGAAAAAGGAGCCATAAATCTTTAGCAGGAGACTTTCTGCCAGCGTTTTGTACAGCTGAAAAGATGTGTGCCTAAAATGCAGATGTCTTGTTTGAACAGACCTGCACAGAGCAGTCAGTGGTGTAGCCTTTAAACAGGCATCAAATGCAACCCGGTGGTGGGGAAGAGGGAGGGGTAACTTAGCCCTGCAGCCACTCCTGAACAGTTGATTGGCATGATTTCAACATTTGAAGGACTATGGTTGGACATCCTCAGCTAATAGATTAGGCCAATCAGTACCCATTTGTATATTAGTATCTACTAGGGATGTGTATCGTATCGTTAAAATGTACGATAATGATACGATATGCTCTTTATCGTGCATGCGTTTAATGATAATGATATGATAGGAAATCCTACGATAATTATCGGAGACGATAAAAAATCCTACGATAATTATCGTATGTTATCATTTTATCGGAAGGCTCTTTCTCTTTTTCCGCCTCATGGACGGAGCTAGAAGATGGGGTGTACTTGCTGAGACAGTGACCAATCGTGCAGCAAGGATTCCAGCAGGCTCCAATCACAATGTTGGAGGAGGGCTAAGGATATCCCCGCATAAAACCCCAACACTTGGTGTTCCAGCTCTGTTGGGAGTTAGGCGTTGAGGGGAAAAGGGTGGATTTTGTTGGACCCTGGCTCCTGGGTCTTAGTTACTTGGTGGCGAATTGTTGGAGATTCATTGTAGTCTTGCATCTTTCTGTCTCAGGTTCGTTTGGCTGTTCGTTGCTTGTGTGTTTGAGTTATAGTTTTTATACGTTTTCTGGTTGGTTTAATTGAAGGGTTAGGTTAGCATGAGTGGGGGTACTGTGACGGAGGCTGCCTCTACATGAGAGGTTTAAAGATCTTTCAAGTCTCATTAAAATTTTTACCTCTATATGAGCGGAGCACAAATCGGGAGGTGAGGCGCATTATCTATTCGATTATGTGCATTATCGAATGCGCGTTAAATAGCGAGTTTTCTTTTGCTGCGGCCCATTAAAGCGCATTTTGACTATGTAAACAAGCGATTCTCCGCATTAACTACTTCTAAAGTGCATTTCAAACAACCGGTAAGGCCACCAGTTGTGCGCTCAATTACCTCCCGCGTACAGTCACATTTACCATAAAGTGCTTCCTAGAAGATGCGCATAATCGGAGAACCAGGCATCAAACCGAATTCTTGTAGAGGGGGTCTGAGTGTGTTTTGTCCTCTTCCCTGTTTAACATTCTTAAAAATATATATATTTCTCTCCCTCTGTGTGTGTGTGTGTGTGTGTGTGTGTTTGCTTGATTGACTGTGAGTGTGCTGGTGTGTCCTGTAGCCTGCTACATGGGATAACACTACACAATCTGTGGTCAAAGCTGCACACAAATTGTTTGCAAAGGATTGTTATTAATATAAATAATTTCAATCACTTTGTAGCACTATGAAATGCGGCTCTAAGGCGTGCCTTGGGCGAGGTGGCTCAGGGTCTAGGAGAGATGCTGTTGCTGCTGGGGGCAGTTCTGGGGTGGCTGTTTCTCCCTCTCACACATTTTATTTCTTTTTGAAAGACACTGCTCCATCCAATGTTTCCAGTCTGGAGGGACAGCTTTAGTGAGGGACTGCAGAAGCATCCCCTGGACCCCCTCACACATTTTTTTTGAGACTCTGGTCCAGGCAACGTGCTTACCTCTACCCAGAACATGACTTTTTTATTTCATTCCGCTTCAGCCAATGCCTACCTGTACCCTGAACGTGACTATTCCCTCTGCTTCAGCCAATGCCTAATTCCCTCAGAAGTTGATCATCTAATGGAACTTTTTTTTTTTAAAAAAAACCAAAACATCCAGCTGCGTCAGAATTTCTGGAGTCCTCCCACATTACAGTTCACGTTCATGTAGGAGTTCTAAACAAAAAATTAACTTCCTCTTTCTTCTCTGGTGATGCAGGAAAAAATCCATTTTGTCAGAGGAGCATACCAGCTCTCCAGTTTACTGTAGCACTGGTAAGAAGGAACAGTTGCTACAGCCCACAAAAAGATTATCATTTGGAGGCACTAATGTTAAACAGATCCCTTGTTTCAAACAGATCACAGACAAGACATGTCAATTTAGATATATACTAACCATTGTATGGTGCGATGCAACATGTACATTAGTGTTGTTGAAAACCGCATGGAATAGGATCCAAAAAATCAAGCAGAACCTACTGAGCCAAAGCCAGAGCTTCCCCTTTCCAGTGCAGGTTCTCCCACTAAAGAGCCACTCAACACAGCTGGAAACCCCCATAATTGTGATCCAATGCAGCATAAGGAGCTGCAGTAAAAATGTGACATTCAGAGTCTCCTTGTGCACATATGAGGCCCTTTGGGGTTTAGCTCCTATCTATTACTCAAACATGTATGTGTGTGCGTGCACACACACACATGAGAGAGGAGAGCATATGACTAAGCAAATGAAAGTGTAATAAAATAAAAACTAATTTAAAACTATTAAATTACTCATCTTGAAAACAGGTAAAGATGGTTAAAACTCAAATCAATATTCAGCATTTTTCTTATTACTAGGTAACTACATAAATATAAATTAACTAGAGTACATTGGCAAAATTTACATTACTCTAGTTGGAGACCCTTGCTCACAGCCTATTGATGATTCTTACCCTAATCGTGACTTTTTATTTGGCAATGTGCCTACCTCTACCCCGAACGTGACTTTTTATTTGGCAATGTGCCTACCTCTACCCTGAACGTGACTTTTATTTGGCAATGTGCCTACCTCTACCCCGAACGTGACTTTTTATTTGGCAATGTGCCTACCTCTACCCCGAACGTGACTTTTTATTTGGCAATGTGCCTACCTCTACCCTGAACGTGACTTTTATTTGGCAATGTGCCTACCTCTACTCTGAACATGACTTTTATTTGCCTCTGTTCCAGCCAATGTGCGCAGCTCTGGCATGAAGAACTGCCAACCTGCCTGCACGGGAATGGTGGGCAGACTGGGTCATTTTTCAAGCACGATGAGGTCAAAGCGGTGCATGAGGATTGCTTTGATGGGATTTGAAATAGTCAAAGCAGCACATGTATATCTGCTAGGATCCTCCAGGTTTCCTCACTTCCGGGGTATCTCCTGGCCCAATGAGGCCCTGTCTGGCTAAGGCTGGCTCTTTAAGAAAGGTCTTCTTCTACTCCTGCTCCTGTGGTGACATCCAAGAGTCCATGCCACTTTCAGGGACAGATCCAACTGGCCCTCTGCCTCTGTGCCCACCTCTGCCAAAAATAACTGCCTGCCTGCCTGCATCAGCCTGTCTGCCGTCTGTGCATGGGGATCATCTTCCTCCTCCTAACCTCCAGTACTGAGGGGATGCAGAAGCATCTCACACATTGCCTTTTTTGAGCCACTGTGCCTGCCCGCCCCGCCTTGGTGGGTTGATGACATGCATGTGCATTTTTGGCTTCAATACCAACATCGAGAGAAGCTATGTCAAACTGATGTATGCGCTCTCATCATGGAGTGCTGCCATGAGTCCACTTCCTACAGCCCTTTGTAAGGTCCCCAACTTTAAGGACTAGCTCTTTAAAAATGAGGATTTCTCTCAGCAGCAGCATTACCACCAGAAAAAAACAGTGCATGTGTTGTTGAGAGCTTACTTCTGAGTAACAGCTGCAGCTGTGCATCTGAAATTGGGCGCAGATAAGTCCCCTCAAGGCCATCTCTGAGATGACCATGAGAGGAGTACTGTGGATGTCGTCTCTTGAAAAAGGAGAACTTATGCCAACTGAAACAGTGGATTTTGAGTTTTTGACAACTTACTTCCAAGTAACGCTTGCACCTATTGTTCTGTAATTTGGCACACATGACTAGCAACACTCAGTCTGCACTGTGACCAAGTTTCAAATCTGTAACTTGGAAAATTAATAAGTTTTAGGCCTTTCTCTGACTCAAAAATCAACTCTATAGGGCAAAATGTAGAAACGATATATCGCATTTCCGATAATCATTGGAAATACAATATGATATGATACGGTTCACCAATAATATTACCAGAGACAATAATTTTTTTGGTCTGAAATTCCGATAACAATACGATATTTTCGGGCATGCACATCCCTAGTATCTACATGGAAACCTGCTTTCACCTGCTTATAAACCGAAGCTTTCATAGAAGAGGTTGAGGTGGGTGGTGGTGGTGGTGAGGATTTGAGGAAGAGATAGAAATAGCCTTTACCTTGCCTTAATGCACAGCAGATGTACAGCTCATGTATTTTCCAAAAGAAGGAGGCTCTTCGCTAAACAAAAAGTTTGCTATAAATCATTCGGTGTCTCTTTTAGGGAATATGGTATATCATTTCAAAAGGACTTAAAAGTTATCTGCAAAATACTATGGCTGCCTTCCTAAATTACATCCCAATTAAAAGATATTCATCTCCCACACATTCTCAGAACCACTGCCTCTAGCCATATGCCAGAAATGGCTACACTGAAAATTGCACATAGACCTTCACAGGAATTGAGCAACATAGCTATCAGTCACAAACTCACCGTGGTCCAGAGCATTGTGTGTCATATTGACAAGTGTTTCTTTGCAAAAAGTATTCTCCATAGGGATGTGTGAGGAATTGACCCCTTTAAAGGTGGTTTCTTTTCCCAATGGATTTATTCAATTTGCAGACCTAAATACAGATCCAAATGCATTTCTGGGCTTGCAGAGGGGGAAAAAAACTGCAAGGAAACCCAGCAACAAGCTGTCAACAACATGTACATATCTAAAAAACGCACAAAGAAAAATGCATACATTTCAAAAATTTGCACAGGTGCAATTTTGTCAATGGGTGCACACTTCAAAAACATGTATACTTTAGAATGCATACGTTAATCCATTACAAGGAATGTGAACATATTTCCATGCTTCATTTTACATCACAAGTTCAAAGGGAAGGAATGAGCTTGACTAAAAAATCTAACCATCTTTGCAAGACTAAGACTGACAGATCTGTACATCCCCAATTCTCCATTCACTTCAGTGGATAATGCAGATATTTCTGGTGCATTTGTTCCAAGAGTCTTATAAGTTTGGGTTTAATGATTGGGTGTTTTTTTAAAAAAAAGATCTATAGTTATATTTCACTTCATTAATTTGCATCTTTAATAACACCACTGCATCACTATCAATGCAGATGAAATCTGGGCATGTTAATTTATTGTTAAGTCAGCATCTTTCTCTTTGAAGAGAGCCAAAATGGCAACATTATTAAGGTGTTACAATGATGAAGTATCCACAAAGTACGTATTGTTTGAGTTATTTTAACAGATTTGGGAGCTATTTAAATGATGGCAGCTAATGCAATCTCCCTGCAATTAGTACTAAAATTAAAGCAATTCTCTTTACAAATGAAAGATATCTTAATAGAGATATCCTTAGGGAACAAGACACCTAGAATTACCCTTAACTGGCACAGCAGACATGATTGAACAACATCAGTGCAGCAGAAAAGCATTAATTTGGCAGTTAAAAAAGATTTAAAGAAAAGACAGTAGGGACACATATTTCTTCAGTACATCATCTAATTTGCTCTCTTTTCATCAGTGCTTTTGAAATAATTGCTGGATTTTAACAACTATATCATTGACATTCATGGCAATTAAAATATGGATGGATTTCTCAGCTTCTTCTTTTTTTTTTTTGCTGATACTTTCTGTTCCAAGCTGTTTGGAAACTATCTAAAACCATCAGCCAAATGACAGGTGAATATTTAGAACAGTGAAGAAGTTTATATTCATGCAATTTATTAGGTCAAAGACATTACATATCTATTCACTTTAATAATAAACTAAGGTAATCTTTCAATATTTAACCAGCACACCTCATTGCTGGGGTTTAAGGCCGATTACAAGCTAACATTTCAGAACGTGATTATTTTTCTTTGAAAGGTTCATACATATCATGGACCATCCCAGGAAGTACAGTCATAGGATTTGTGGCAGATTGTTGTTGTGTTAAAGTCAATAGTTGTGGTCCTAGTTAACCCAGTAGGGATAGGTGAAGTTACCTACATTGGCCCTGTTGGGTGCTTGTAATATCACTGCCGCCATCCACCCCACTTGTCAGCCCGTGAGCTTCTTCTGAGGCTCGGCTTGGCCTGACGAGTGCTCAGCAGCCATCTGCCCCCGCTACCAAAATTGCCCCTCCCATCCCCTACTGTGTCAATGGAGACTTTATGGCCGCCATTAATGCAGTGGGGGGATGTCTACAACTTCTGGAACCTCCATCAGGAACACAATGGAAGCTCTGGAAAGTGCACACTTCCACCCGCTGCATTAATGACAACCATAAAGGGTCCTTTACCACAGCCGGGGGGGGGGGGGAGTGTGCAATTTCAGCAGCAGAGGTGGACAGCTGCTGAGTGCTTGCCGGGGCCTCATGAGTGTTCAAGCGCAGGACCACACTCATGCTACAGGCACCTGACTGGATCTGGGGAGAAGGATGCGGGGGAGTCCATTGGATTCTCAGACTTGGTTGGGCACTGGCGACATCCCTAGTGCCAAGCGCCTTGTCTCTTTACTTTGAGACATGGGCAAAAACAAGCTATGCCAAGCTTGTTTTTCAAACTTTGTGTTTTCAAAGCTATGGAAGACAAGAGAAGGCCACAGACCCAGCAAACAGAGATAATCAAGATAAAAGATGAAGGTTGTGCTGTGTAGAATTTTGAGCATACTTACATTTGGTGCATTTTGTCACTGTGGAGAATAGAGAAGCCTCAAGCAAGGACTGAGAACTTGTTGTTCTTGAGAGAAAATAAGTCCCCACAGGAACCTTGAAGAAAGCAAGGTTGCTTGGGGAAGCCGTTAGGAAGCAGCAGCAATCTCTTTAGGTATTTTTAGATATCTGTTAGAAGATGCATTTTAAAGGCATTTTTAAACCTTCTTATCTTGTTTGCACTCTACAGAGGAGGCTCAGCCTTACAAACCAGGTTTGACTAGATTATACATTGCTCACATGAAAGACATCTCTGACAGGTATTACGGCCCAGAAGCAGTCTTAATCCTCTGTGACTATGGTACTGGGTATAAAATTTTGCACAGAATCCCCTGCACAACTTGACTGTGTCTTTTCAAAGCATCACTAAATAGCTGTAGGACATGGAGAGCCAAAACAGACATTTTGAACATGTTGTTGGGTTTCTACTGAAGGTGGATCATTGTCAACAATTGTATTGTGTGCCATGCTAGTGGTCCTGCCACCGTTGTCTTCTTCTTCTTCTTCTTCTTCTTCTTCTTCTTCTTCTTCTTCTTCTTCTTCTTCCTGTGTTATTGTTTTTAAATTTCTTTTTTCTTAGCTACCAATTCCTAGGAAAAAAGCAGAGCTGCAAAGAAAAAGAATTTTTGTTCCCAGGTGACGTTGGCCACCGACTTGGACAGTTTTGAAAGGGGGTTAGACAAATTCATGGAGGATTGGGCTTTCGCTGACTCCTAGTAATGCTTATGTGCTCCTCATAGGCATCTGGCTGCCCACTATGGGAAAAGAATGTAGGCCTTTAGGATGATTTAACATTCAAGTGTACGGACTTCAAGTGCACGATCTGATTTTCCTGAAAGTTTAATTAAAAATTACTTTTAATACATAGAGCCTGTTCAGACAACACGCTAAGCCGTGGTTAGGCTGCTAACCCTTTTGTAGCAAATGGTTAGTGAGCATTTTTAAACAGTGGTTATGTAGCCACTATGGTTATGAACGGTTTGCACAACACGCTAAGCCATAATGTTTCACTCAAAATGCTTAACCACCATGGCTTAGCATGTCATCTGAACGGGGTCATTGTGTGCAGCTATGTCAGTGTTCCCCCCCCCCCCCATTATTAATGTGTAAGTGACCCACCCCCATCCCTTGATCTGGACTGAGACCATAGCAGGGGAAGTTTAATTTAACCTTTACCTGCTGCAACTCCTCTGAAATCTGCCTCTCCATTGGCAGAAATGGTGCCAATGGGAGGATTTTTTTTTGTTATTTTGTTTGTTTCACTATCATATTAAAAATAATGTATAGTTGGACCAGGGGTGGGAAACATGTGATCCTCCAGATGCTGTTGTACTCTAACTCCCATCAGCCAGCATAGCCAATGGTGAGGGCTGGTGGGAATTGCAGGCCCTACAACATCTGGAAGGCAACATATTCCCCATCTCAGAGTTAAACCCTTAGTCAGACAGGATTAAATATTGGCACAATCCAGCAACGTTAAGCCCTTCCAGTTCTCATTCATTTCAGCATGACAGATTCAAGCATGTTCTTAGCACTGCAGACCTATGAATATTTATCCAGAAAAATGTTCCACTGATTCAATGCCATCAACTGCCCTGTGGGAAGGATTCCAAGAGAAACAGGGTAGTAGTGGTAACACCTGATCTCGCTCTTGTTCCTGTTCAACTCTCCTTTCCCCCAGGAACATCCCACCAACTGCCCTATTCACTCCTCGATTCACATTGTAGGATTGCACCCTAAATATCCAACTAAAATCAATCAATTGTAAGTCTGTTAACTTTGGCAAAAATGTGTCCTTTTTCAATATTGAAGTTGATTTTTAAATGCAAGTGAAATATATCAACATAACAAGGGAGTTGTGTGGATAACAGCCTTCTGGAGATATAATTGTTTAGATATTTCGGTGTCAGTCACTGGAGCATGGCTTTTTCTGCTGATACATATTGATTATCTCAAGAGAAACGTATCTAAGAACAGCTGCAAGAGAATGCTAACTAGTATATATATGGAAATGCTGGAAACAAGAAAAAGTGACCTCTAAATATTTATAAATAATGAATAATAAAATAACCTCTTATTTTATTAACAGTCCATTGCCCATTTGAAATTGCCGTGAAGTCAAAGTGCCACAACAAAATCCTGTATTTAGTAGGGGACTCGACAATCCAGACAAGTTTTCTAACATTCTCATGGCACATTATGCATTAGATGGTATTTCAAGCAACTATTCTTGTGCCATTCCCCACCCCCTGGGTTTATGCCTTTGTACTCTCATCCTCAAATAACTAGGGATGCACAAGAATTTGGTTTCCATTCATTTTAGATCAGAACCTGCCCTGTTTGCACTCCCAAATGTGAACATGAACACATTCCTGAGCTAACGAGGTTCATTCTCAAAATGCATACTTTCATGCTTTGGTCAATCAGGTGCAAAACTAAGTATACATTTGTGTGGGCACTTAAAAATGCACACCCAAGGGCATACTGTTCATTTGGTGGGGAAACCCACAATTGAGAATGAGACCAAGGTGGACTGAGCTTCAAGGTGGAATTTGGAGAACGCCAACAAGCTTGAGACTTGCTGATTCTCCTACCTAGTCTTGAGAGCTGCTGGCCTTTCGCCCAGGGGTTTGCAACCTCATGCCTTCCAGATGTTTGGAACTTCAACTCCCACAATCCCTGACTCTTGGCCCTGTTGGATGCTCTTGTGGGAGTTATTGTCCGAAATACCTTGAGGGCACCAGGTTTCCTGCCCCTGGTCTAGCTGATCAGGAAACCGTTACCTGTGAAAACCCTCACTAGGGCGACCACTTCCATGTCACCAAACAAGAGGGCAATTTGTAGAAGATTTGCATATATAAACACATTTAGAAAGAATTACAGTACCTTAAATAGAAATACAATACATCTCACCATAGTGGGAAAGATGGATTAAATTACCTTTGTGCTTGCTTAGTCATCTCTTCAGGTACTAAGAGGGGCAACTTCATGGCTCCTGCTTCTCCCCCTCCATATATTGTTTTGAATTTAAACCAGATTGGGACTGGACAGTCCATCAAATACAGGGCACCTTCAAACAAAGGACTTTCTTCTGACTGCAAAGAGAAGATCGTCTTCTGCCACTCTAAACCCCACCCTAATCTCAGATATATGTTATTTAGGTGTGGTTGGTCAGTGGGGAGGAAATGCCCCTTTCTTGTGAACAGTAATGCTATCTTTGTTGTTAATTAACATAACTCAAAACTAAAGCTGAGCTTTCGGAATAGGTTCCTGGATCCTTGGCTTGTCCAGTGCATTCATCCAATCTTGTCCACTCTGAATCCCAGCATGCTTTTCTGGTTGGTCAGTTTTATCTCAAGGGTTTGAAGCTGAAAGGATGATCTGTAAAATGTAGAGTTTTAGGATGTCTCCAGATGAGGCTTTTATCCTGAAATCACTGCTTCTCATTCATGATATTTGACAGGGGGTAAAGGCAAGATTGTCTTCAATTTGTAGCCATCCTGTATTTTCCCACTACTTTTTCTACCTGTTTTCTTTCCAGAAAAAAAGTTTTAAGAAGGAAAAGATGAAATAGCTGCACAATCCGTGGATGTCTGATGTCAATGGGGCTGTAAATTTGCTCTGGGTTTTAGTCAGAACCAGTCAGAACCCTAAAGGAACTATCCAAGGTCCTGAACCCCCAAATAGGTTCAGTACTTTGGACAGCTGCTTTAGAAGTTCTGATTGATTTGCCCCATTGACATCGGAGCCACTGGGCACAACACCTTTTGATTGATAGCTCTAGGAGCCCAGCCATCTGGAAGCACCTTTTGAGACTGTTGCTTTAATACTGTTAATCTAACTGTCTCAGGGAAATCAACTGGATCAAATTGCCTTGAATCCAAATAATCCAGTTTAACTGAGTCCTGGATTAAGGTGTATAACAACGCAACTGCTGCTATGAATATTGTATGGATTTTATTTATTTATTTTATGTATGGTAGCATGCATTAAATGATGCACAAATACTTTGGCTTCACTCCAGGAGATTTAAAAGCTATAAGAGATATTGGATGGATCTGTAATTACTGGCCTGAGAGTCTTGCTGAGAGATGGAACAATTATGTGATATAATTGTTTGAACAGGAATGTATTAGTGTTTAAAGGAAAACACTAATGAGCTGCTTTCCTTACCATGAATTTTTAACTACTGGGCTTGTCAACGATTATGAAATGGCCCCACTGACAAGAGTAAATAATGTTTTATCTGCTATGAATTTTAAAGGGAATACCCATTTCAACAGGGAAGCTCTAGTCTGATGGGACTGATTGGAGCAATACAGATTCAGATAATAAAGTAGGAAAGAAAACTATCTTCAGAGATGTGCAGATTGTCCATGAGGATTATCTCTAACCTACCATATGTGTGAAAAGTCACAGAAACTGCACAAGCACAGAGGCTTACTGTAGACAAGCTTGGAAGAATTTCTTGGGCTCATACATAACCGACCCTGACCAATATCCATTTTTGCATCTAAGTAGAGTGGATATTTCTCTGCTCTGTGCTACTAGAAAACTATTGATAACTAAACTATTATGCTATTTTCCTTGAGAAAGGATCTGACAGGTAGACCAAGGGTTGCTGTTTACTGATCCTGACCTTCAAAAAGCACATCTTTATAGGATTTTTATGTTAATAACTATATATTACTACATAAAGTCTGAGTGAAAGACAAAATAGCTAGACAATGTGTTTAGACTAGGAGCCCTTTGTCTGGAAACTACCTAGATCCTTTTTCTTGTAACATCAAAGTAAACAAAATACATGATAGGATACCCATAGACTATGCATTG
Source organism: Anniella stebbinsi (assembly GCA_029215795.1). Classification (NCBI taxonomy): domain Eukaryota; kingdom Metazoa; phylum Chordata; class Lepidosauria; order Squamata; family Anniellidae; genus Anniella; species Anniella stebbinsi. The sequence continues at coordinate 151,207,248 of JARDYH010000004.1, forward strand.
CCTTACCTCTGTTGCATCTCATTGACTGCCAGCCACACTGGTGTGTCAATGTCAATTGTGAAGGTGTTGCACCATGCCTTGTGTTTATCTAGGAATCAAGTAGAAGGGTGGGCACAGAGTAGTTACTACTCTACAGCTGTAGAAACATTTAATGAAACCCCAAGTAATCACATAAAAAAAAAATGTGTTTGAAGTTTTCCAAACGTTTCTTATAGGTGAGGCATCATGAGATGGTGCAAGTCATCAACTGAGGAACATTCAGGCATTATGATGTCACATTCAAAGCAAATTTGAGCATCAAACTGGTCTTTCTAACAATGTCACAAAATTCAGAGTAAGGACATGAAGCACATCTTCCCACTCAATGGAATCTGAATGGGGAAACACTTTGGGGAAAAGAAGCAAGTGTATTTTGGTATGGGTGAAAGTGCTCACGAAAAAGCACCACATTTCAGCTACGCTCCGGCAAATGCACTTTTGGAGATAAGCTGCTATTCAAATCTTACTACAACCGAGTATTGGGACAAAGTATTCAGTCCCTAGTTTTGTTTTGTTTTTCGTATTTGCTGTGGGGAACAAAAACATCCATGAAGATATGAATAATTTGGGGAAGGATTGGGTGAGAACTAATCATTTTCATGAGGAGCGAGGAGATTACTTTTATAAGAAAAGACAGCACTTTCCCCCCCATTCACAACAAAAGCTTAGCCACTGCTTCAAGCACCATTAATGTTGCAATCAGCTGCAAGGCAACATTCCTGGCTAATTTAAACAGAGTGGTCCAATGGAAATAACGCTACATCATGACGTAGCATCGTTCTCAGAGGCATTGTTGGGGTGGGGAATGGCAGCCCCCATAGCATCGCTCCTGTTGTGTCATTTGGCCAGATCTACACCAAGCAGAATATAGTATAGTTATTGTTGTATAATTGCAACCACTGGTATCATTTATGAGTAAGATCTATACTCCAGCCCTCAAAGTGCTTCTATGTTCAAGGGCAGAACGTTTGGAAATATGTGACAGCAAAGTTACAAAGCAATCCTCTTCCATTGATTCACTCAGCTCAATAGATTTACTCCACTTGAGGTTGTAAACTCAATTTACAAAAGCTGGAGATCTGGCTTCTTCGGCATTAGAAGTATTGATCAGTCGAAACTGTTCCTATAATCACCGCAATGCTACACTAGGCATTACGTTTCAATGGACTGTTTCTTATGCTTAACTTTGATGACACTCAGGAGCAGAAATACAGATTATACAATTGCTCTGTGGCATTTTGCAAATGTCCCCCACCCCACTCCCCGCCAGCAAGTTCCATCCTTCCACCTCCTCTTAGTAGATATCTCAAGTGAATGCATTGACAATGTTGATTGCTGAACCTATACAGAAATCGATTTTGAGACAGATGCCAATCAGGGCTAGATAAATAATTAATCTGATGCAGTGCAAGGTAGTTCTTAAAATTCTTATGTAGTGAAAGCCATGAGGTGGAACTAAGAGCCTATCTACACAGCACCTTGGAACTTTTAAAATAGTATTTTAAAACGTTCCAAATAGGTGCGTTCCACAACATCTTAGGCCACATTAAGGAGTACTCACGTTACAAGAGAAAAATTCTTCAGTCTTTAAAGCGGTGTGTGCGGTCACACACTCTTCTGCCCCGTCTCTTTCTGTTTTGTTTTTACAATGAGTTTAGGGCAAGGCATTGTGGGCGTTGTAGTTCAGTCGCCCACTTCCTCCTTAGTTCCTCTGTCATTCCCTAGCTTTCAATGAGTATAGGGCTAAGCATTGTGGGTGTTGTAGTTCACTCGCCCACTTCCTCCTTAGCCCTCTTTCTTCCCCACCAATCAGTGGCTAAGCATTTGGGCGCTGGTAAATGAAGCACTGCCCCCACGAATCACAAACGGTAAGGAAGGACACATTATTTTACTTAAAACAATTGATTAAAAGTAAAAACCATTGCATATAGCTGAAGTGAGTTTTAAAAAACCTCGGGTATACAACATTCAAGGGAGTGTGTCATGTGGCCCAAAGAGTTTTCGTAACTCTTATAAAACGTTAAAAACCTAGCGTGTAGATCGGCTCTAAAGCACGAGGTGATTTAGGGCAGTAGCCAATGGAGTCATTCCACACACTCAGATAGCACTAGAGGAACTCTGTTGAATCTTTGAGTTGCACAAGCAGTGGCCCTTACACTTGTGAAAGCAACTGGTTGTGCAAGCACTTGCATAAATGGTCGCATAACGGGTTGCACATCTGTGCTTGCACAAATGTGGCTTTAGGGCACCCTCCTGAGATGGAAGCCTCCAAACTCAGAGGCTTCTGTGTATCCAATACCCTGTGGGGCTGAAACTGGTAGGGCAGGAGGAGAGACAGAGGCGATCTTCACCTCCTGGTCCTCCAATTACTGTTTTGTTTTGGTTTTTTTGCTAGGTGGGCTTTTTTTTTGCCTGTCTAGTGATGAAACATTAAAGGGGGAGGGAAGGAGGCTGGAAGAAGCTCAGGATAGTTCATATCCTGGCCTCTCCAGTCTCTTCTGGTCCACTGGAACACCACCCCTGCCTCCCTCTTTGAGCTGCTTTTCTGACCTCAGAGGCCAGCCAGCACAGTTATTTCTAAGCTGGCTGCAGTGAGGTGTGGGAGGGGGCAGATCTCAGAGGGGGGGGAATCTCCACTATCCTGTGGCCCCTCCAACAATGCTTAGGAGTCATAGAAATGCTCTGACAAAGTCTAGGAGCCAAAGTTGGTCTCTCTTCTTTCACAGACCCGAATTTTCGCTATGGCAACATCCTTTGTGCAACTGGAAAGACATAGTTGGTTATTTATCATGGTAATTGGCAGTACATTATCCTAGCTAGGATTTTGAAATGCAGCTGTGTTTAAACCAACCACCGTTAGATTTTTAATGTTCCTATGCATGTTTTAATAACTTCACTGAGGCCCTTTCTACATCATAGGGGTGTAGAGGGCCCAGCGCAAGCGAACCCGGAAGTAGCCACTTCTGAGTTTGGTGCACTCAACCCACATCAGAAATGTGATGGCCCGGGCTTCTCCCAGGCTGTCACAAGTCATGGCAGCCATTTTTTTTAATGATCCACGGAGAGCGCACAAGTGCTGCTCCACAAAAGTAAGGTTTTTTTTTCCAAAAACCGCCGCAAGTGATCACCCCCCCCTCCCCCCCTGCCATCCTGGGGATGGTGATTTCGCTTCCCCCAATCCTGATGGCCTTGGTGTGGCTCCGTGGCCATCGGTGCAGCTGTGCTTACTCGCAAGTAAGCACGGCTGCACCGAGGCGGCTGGCCACATCCTTTCGCGGTCCTGGGAACTTCCCGGGACGGCGGAAGAATCTGGATTTTTCTGGTTCCTGAGAACCAGGAAAAATCCTATGCCCGTCCCCCCCCGCTACTCCCTGTGCATCATGCAGACTCACAGGGAGCAGCAGGGGTCCATCCCAGGCGTTTTGCCTGGTGTGGAAAGGGCCTAACTCTACAGTGCTCCAATGATGGCCGAAAAACCACAGCTAAAGTTATGACTTTATGTAGAGTCAAAGTCCTTTTGGAGCGCCACTTGAACAGGATTTCTTTTTTCCCTTTGGTACTAATGCAGTATTTTTCTCTTGATTGAACTATAAACAGACTGGAGCCTTTGCTTGGAGATACCAACATGTGCTTGGAAATCCAGGCAGTGCATAAAGGGGCCCAAAAAGGAGGGGAGGGTTTATGAATATAACTATTTTCTTTCAAAACATCAAACTTACAATCATGAAGGCCAATCCTATGAATGCTTACTTGGAAGAAAGCTCCACTGAGTTCTCACAGTGACCATCAACTTAGAATCAAGTCTTCTTTTCTATTAATTTATTCTCAAATGATTCCCTCCATTTCAGCATGGCCTCTGGTTTAAAGGGCATGCATGAGAAGCAGTGTGTCCTAACAACAAATATGATTGGTTAATTTTGGAAAATTACTAGCAATCTTTAAAAACAGAACAAAAAAAATGTAATGATTGGGTTTCTTTAAAATGACATTGAAGGTGGCATTTTTTACTTTTCCTTTCTAATGAGAAGTCCTTTAGCTGCGTCTGGGCAATATCCAATGCTGGCAGTCCATCTGAAACACATTGCACTACCAGGAATGACTGTTAGTGCAACAAGAAACTTGCTAGCGTAATTAGGAGACTTGCCACAATTACCCCTTCTAGAATAGGACAAGTCAGCAGATTTCCCTTTGCCAAGCTCCTTTGACTTGACCCATTTCGGTCATTTTAGCTAGTCTCCCATTTCGCTAAGCTCATGTAGATACTAAGCACAGGGCCTTCTATGTGGTGGTGTCCCATCTCTGTTATACCCATTCTATTAAAGCTGGAGTGGCAGCATCACTGTTGTGTAGGTTGGAACTTATTTATTTGCATAGGCATTGCAATGCATTCTGCTGGTTTGCTCTGCTGTTCTTATGCTTTTGAGTTGTTCATATTGTGACATTTTGTATTTTATTATATTATATTGTAGTATATTTTGGTGCTTACGCATCTTGTATGTTTCCCTGTTATCCCAAGATGACAGGCAGGTTAAAAATACTTCCGATAAATAAATAACAAAATGACATTATAAATGACAGTTTTTTTTTCTTATGCAAGAAAAATGATGAAATCTGTTAAGATGTAAATGGAATTACAAACAAAAACAAAACACCTGCTCTAATTATGATGCTTGAGGCTTTGCACCTTCTTCCTTCAAAGCTAATGAGGAAATGGTCAATTATTTAATGAAAATAATACCAGGATTTAATAATATTTTTACTACTGAAAAACAAAAAGTGAAGATGTTTTCCCTTCAGAGATTCCTGATGCATTATTTACAACTTATTTACAACATTACTTGGCATAAAGAATTTTCACTGCTTTTACATTCACAATTCAATCCTATTCATGTCTCCACAGAATTAAGCCCCATTGATTTTAGTGGGACTTACTCCTAGGTAAATGTGTATGGGATGGCAGCATAAAACAAGTAGATGTTCTGAAATGGTTACAGAAAGCCATTTCCCCAAATGCCACAGAAGTCCCTTTCCCACCCTGCTGGCACAGGTAGGGCAGGGACAGGCTTTTGCGGGTGGGAAGAGGGAGGAAGGATGACCAAAAGGGGTGTGCACGCCCCAAAATATCGTTGTTTATCGTTATCGTCATTTCGGACCAAAAAAATTATCATCTTCATTCATATTGTAGGTGAACTGTATCGTCTTCACAATAATTATCATGAAAAAATGATATTTTTTGCAGCCCTATTTGTAAAGAAAAAAAATGCCTATAACTTCTGTATTTTAAAAGTTAAAGGCTTGAAACTTGGTCACAGTGCTTATGGTATACCTAAGTATGTGTATGAAATTTGAGATCGATCCCTCCAACCCTCAATTTTATATGAATTTTTAAAAGATCGTTTCCGTTCTGATAGGTCTGAATGAACGCACTTGGCATGCTGTCATTCTGATCTGTCAGAACTGAAAAGATCTTTAATAAATTCATATAAAATCGAAGGTTGGAGGGATCGATCTCAAATTTCATACACATACTTAAGCATAGCCCATAAGCACTGTGACCAAGTTTCAAGCGTCTAACTTTGAAAATACAGAAGTTATAGGTATGTTTATATGGCAGTCCGATAAAACAATATAATCGCCCGAAAATTATCGTCTCCGATGATTATCATAGGTTTTTCTATCATATCGTCATTGTTAAACACATGCACGATAACGACCTTATCATATCGTTATTAAGGGAGGCACAGCAGTGCCTCCCTTGTTAAGGGCGGTCAGTAAAAAACACGTTCCACCATGTTAAAGTGATAATTGGGGAGGGGTCATTCTAACAGCCATAAAATCGAAAATGTTTCACCAATCTCTCTGAAATTTACAGGTGCCAGAAAGAAATGTTTGTTTTAAATTACCTGAAAATTTCAAGAAGATTGGTGAAAGACTGAGGGAAGGAGAGCAGTTTAAAGTAAAAAGATTAAAGAATCCTCTGAATCCGAAACTGAAAATTGAACTCAGGGCTTGCGACCATTTTTGCGCAGCTGTCCTTACCTTCAGGGAGCCTTTTTCATTAATCCAATGGCATGGTCTACTTCCTCCCGTTGAGTGTAGGCGGAACTGCTTTTCTTTTTTAAAAATTCGCTTAAGTGGATTTTATTAAATTAAAGCTGTGCCTCTTTAAGAAATCTGGCAGCCATTTTGATTATGGCACATGCTCAGTAGAGTCTCCCCCCTCCCTCCTGCATCAGCTACAATGGCTGCTTCCTCTAGCAAAGACAGTGCTGTAGTCTCTTCTCAGAAGTAAGTTCCATTGACTGAATGCAATGGTCTTACTCCCAGGTAAGTGTGTAGAAGATTGTAGCCTTTATTTAAAAAAAAACGGTCTGGAACCTTAGAAGGCAGAGAGGGAGAGATGTGAGTGAGAATTCCCTCTCCTTTACAGTACTATAACTCTACAATTAACAACTTGCTTGCATGCTTTGCATGAGTGTATGTTCATTTGATTACGGCTGCTGATCATTAATTTTCATATCAATTCAATCCAAGGCATGTCTACTCAGAAGTTAGTTCCACTGAGTGCAATGAGTCTCATTCCCATTCCACTAGCTTGAAGGGGTGTTTGGATTTGGCTGTACTTCTCTTTGAGAGCTCTGTGTATTTAGGAACCAAGGCTTTTTGTAAGAGAAGAGGTTAAGCTCCCCCCTCTTTTTCTTTTCTTTTTTTAAAAAAATTCAATGTATTTGATTTTTAAAGAATTTTTATTCCTTCATTGTTATTATAATTAATAATAATAATAATTAGTAGAAGTAGTAATACGTTTATTAATGTTACATTTATATCCTGCCTTTTTTCCCTCTTGCAAGGAACCTAAGGTGGCTTACATAATCCTCCTCCATTTTATCAGCACAACAACCCTGTAGGGTAGAAGAGTCAGTGACATTCTGAATTCTCTTAGCTTTTCTAACATTTTTTGATCAGGTTGAACAAAACTATTGTGTATTGTTATCTCCAGTACCAACATCTTTGACAGGCTTAATATAGGATTCATTGACCACAGGCTATTTTTAGAGCAAAAAAATAAAAATAAAAATCCAAACTTGGATAGATTAAAATTAAATTGAGCAATATTTCTAAACACCCACATGGCTATTCTTGGTACTGGGTCAGATGTAGTGATATAAGAGGATGTTCAGACTCCATTTAGTTGATCAGTTGCAAAGAAGCTTCTCTAGTAAGGAGGAAGGGGAAAGCCCTAGACTGATCATTTGTTCAAGTGCCATATCTCCCCCCCACAAAAACCCATGAGGTAGGTTAGGCTAAGAGTCTATGACTGGCTCAAAACCATCTAGTGAGTTTCTTCTGCTGCTCACTTTCACAGAAATGTAAAACAAATGTTTGGTAATGTTTGGGTGTATGGCATGTGCTACTTTTACCCTCACAATAACCCTGTAAAATAGATTAGGCTGGAAATTTAGGCCTGGCCCACTATCTATGTCTGTGTGCCTGCCTCTTTCCTATATACACACAGAAAGGCATCCTTAGGTTTGTTTTTTATTTACTACATACCATAAACTATGTATGAATAGATCTGTCACAAATGATGTAATACACTCACTTTTTGCACTTTTTGCCGGATCAACATTTTCATCAAGCTGTCCACCTCCCCTGCTCCAAACTCTTTCTTGGTCAGTCACTGCTAATTAGCTCAGATCCTGTTAGTGTATATGTGAAATTGTGATCCCCCAATGTGCATCACTTTACACTTGCTTACATTGAACAGCATTTGCCCTTTTCATGGCCATTCTCTCAGTATGCAGAGATCTTTATGGAGCTCCTCACAATCCTCCATTGTTTTAGCAAGACTAAATAATTTGGTATCATCACCAAACGTGGCTACGTCACTGCTCACTTCCACCCTCATTCAAATATTATGAGAAAGGGAGATACTGCCTCCCTATCCACTTTCTTCACAACATGCAAATAGGAGTGAGCAGTGAGATGGCCAAATTTGCTGCTGACCTCAAAATATTTAGGGTTTTTAAAATGAAGTGAGATTACCAAGAGCTCCAAAAGAATCTCTCCATAGTGTGAAAATGGGCATCAAAATGGCAACAACAGTTCTACGTAAGCATTTGTAAACAACAGTTCTACGTAAGCATGCACACTGGAGCAAAGCATCCCAACATCACATATACACTGATGGGATCTGAGCCTGCAGTGACTAAACAAGAAAAAAAAAACTCAGGAATGTGGTTGACAGCTCAGTGAAAACGTCAACCCAGTGTGTGGCAGCTGTAAAGACAGCAAACTCCATGTTAGGCATTATAAGAAAAATAATTGAGAATAAAACTGCCAGTCTCATACTGCCTTTATACAAATCTATAGTGTGACCACACTTAGAATACTGTGTACTGTTCTGGTTAACTATAGAATTTAGTATCACAAGATGTTGTGCTGGCCACCATTTTGGATGGCTTGTCCTCCTTTCCATGTGGTCACCCCATAACATGACACTATTCCCCCTTCTGAAGAGGTCTGGACCTCAAACTACTAAAGACAAAGTGGCAGACCATAATAACTGTGTTCATATGCCCATTGCTTTATGAGGCTTCTGCAGGCTACCGAACAGAGAACTATCAGGCCATAAAGTTGCTTAAATGGGTCTGCCAGAAACCTGACCTCACCGTTCCTGGTAGGTCCATGTCCTACAGCAAATGCTCTCAGCTGAACTTGATGGAATCCCATCCTTCATCCCTTGGTTTAATTTACTGACCTTCCCTGGCTGGGCCTTGCAGGGAACAATAGGGTAGACAGAGCAGTCATACATAGCACACGCAGAGTGCTGAGAGTGGCAAATCTAAAAGCAAATACGTTGCTTTTAAAGAACCAAGGAAATTCAATGGGTCTTTTAAGTAAATATCTATGGATGGAAATGCAGCCCATGCAGGCTTCAAACTTGACCACAAACATGATCACAATCTGCTACTTTAAGATGCAAACAGGAAGAAAAAGCATGTAGCATAAAATGAGCTAAAATAATTAATATAGTAAACTGTAACTTATTCTAATTTAGGATATTTTCCTGTATCATCTTGTGTGCTTCCAGAATAAATTGGGGAGTTTTTAGTCCAGTAGAATTTTTTTTCAGGTTCTCTCCAAATACAGACATAAAACATGAAATGCTTCTTTTCATGAGTCAGTCATAGAAAGCTTTTATTTCTGGACATTGGCTATTGAAAAATTCAAATGAGACCCCTCAGATTTCAAGTGAGAGAGCATAACTTCTGGGGTTCATTTATTATTTTGAAAAGTGGGTGCAATACATACCACTAGCTTTGATTTTATATTGGATGTCAAAATGGTGTAACATCCTAGCTGATGCTGGCTGCTTGTCAACTGTATAATATCCACTCATCCGTTACACAAAGCCATGAAATTCATTAAACAAAAAACCTACGGTTTACAAAAACAATGTTAAGGCTCCACAGTTTCCAACCAAGCACCAAAAAGCAGGGAAATTGGGAGTTAAGGCTCACAAGCCTTAACGCCACATCCTCCCTAAGGAGGCAGAAAGTGCAAGTGAAATTCTCATTCTCCCAAAGCAGATAAGCCATGAGGACAGGGTGGAGAATATGATATGCAGAGGTGACTGTGGGGTTGTGGAAAACTGATCACGAACAACTTAGGGCCACCTACTTCTCTTTTTTTGTTTAGAGCAGCCCTTCCCCAACCTGGTGCCCTCCAAAGGTGTTGGACTACAACTCCCATCATTGCAAGTCAGTATGTCCCATGGTCAGGAATGCTGGGACTTGTCATCTCAAAAATCTAGATATGCAATTTGATCTGCAGAGGTGACTGTGGGTTTGTGGGAAATGATGATAAACAATTTAGGACCAGCTACTTCTAATTTCTTAGAGCATCTCCTTATGTTGAGAGTTGCAACCCAACACATCTGACAGGCACCAGGTTGGCAAATATTGTTCAAGAAGAAGGGAAGGCAGAATGTAGATCTCCAGATGTTTTAGAATTCAACTTGTAAAAGCCCCTATCAGCATGGGCATTTGTCAGGAATGCCACAAGTTGATGTCCAAAACATCAGGATAGATCTATTTTCTGCCCACATCTGTACTAAAGTATGATATTTTCCAGCATTGCAATCAATCAAGGAACTACAAAAGAGCTGCATCATTTTAAATAATAAACTGTATAAACCAAATGAAACAACAATGAATGGATCTTGAATACATATGGTAATCCGGATAGCCCTTCAGACGTCAACATTAGTTTTCAACACATGGCATAGGATGTCTGTTTCTTGAATATCAGATAAAGGATTTCTCTTACTTGTTCAGCAGTGTGAGATCAAAGGCAGAGCTACCACCTAATACTTTCATGTATCAGTATTATTTTAAAATTAAGTATGAAATGATTTTTGTCTTCCCCATAACACATAACATGAGAGTTAAAATGCAACACATCTGGAGAGCACCAAGCTGGAGAACATTGACTCCTATACTTGTCTTCTCAGAAGCCAGTGCCACTGAATTCACTAGAGCTTTCTCCCAAGAGGTATAGGATTGCAAACTAATCTCATCTGAAAGGTGTTCAAGACAGCCAAACTAAACCTCTTCTGCTCCTCTGTCGCTTTGATGAGATGCTGTATTGTGGAGGGATTGTGGGGAATGAACAGTATATTTTGTTTAAATACATTTATAAGAAAAAAAACATTGGTTCTTTGAAGGACAGGATATTGATCAAAAATTGGAAGTGCCTGGAACATGCTCTGGTTCTAGATGTGTAATGAATAGTTCCCCTTTTGTTATCAAGTGTGTTGCTATATGCGAGATGTGTTTGAGAGATGTGTTTGAGACCCTGTATTTGGTAAGGGTATGGAACAGCATTCCCCATCTTGTTGCCCTCCAGGTGTTTGAGATGACAAGTCCCAGCATTCCTGACCATGGGACATACTGACTTGCAATGATGGGAGTTGTAGTCCAACACCTTTGGAGGGCTGAGGCGTGGGTGGTGCTTACCTTTAAAAATAAGCCCCGCATGCATCCCAGGCCTCTTTTGTTTCCACCTTCAAGGGAGCAGGAGCGTCAGCGGAGCAAGATGAGTGAGAGGATGGCAGGTGGACCAGGAGGCCACCCATCACAACTGGCCCTACGGTTTGGCACGGCCTAGGCTGTGGCTTCCATGAATGACTTTCGCTTTGGCTTTGCTCTTGGTTGGACTTCCCGGAACAGAGGAGTTGGTTGTCAGCATCAGCTTGTCTGCGAGGCTGCCTGTGAGCTTCTGCCCCTTTGTGTAGAAGGAGGGTGGAGGACGCCGAATTGTCTACGAGGAGAGGAACGGAGGAGTTTGTTGTCAGCTTCCCCCGTCCCTCTTCTTTAGTGCACTGGGTGTCCCCAGCATGGTTGCCGCCACACGCCTCCCAGCCCTATCTCCTGGCTTGGTCAAAAGCAGCCAGCCTTCTCACAGGGGCACTGTAGTTGGGCGGGAGGCAACTCTCCTTTGTTCAGGCGCTTGCTGTCTCTCTTCCCCATGTGCGTACACACGCACTTGATGCTACCCCATGGCATGGGCTGCTCTGTGGCAACCTGGCCCGGTGCAACTGATTTGCTTGGCTGATCCAGCCGTCGTATTTGTTTTTCTCTCACTGCACGCATGTGCGCACGACTCAAGAGAATCCACCAGCACAGCCCACGTTTGGCTTCACGTGGAAACAGCCGATGGGGCCCTGGACCTCCTCCCTCCGGACGCTCCTGCCTCTCGCTCAGTGCAGGGGGGTGGGCAAAGTTCCTTTCTATGTGCACCTTGCATCTGGATGGGAAGGGGAGTGCGACATCTTGGGATGCCCTGGGGTGACGGGATAATTGGCCTGCCCCTGCTGTTTGTTTTTATCTCACCCCTCCCCCAACCATTCTTGGGAGCGGGAGCAGGGGAGGAGTGCTCGATGGGATGTAATGCTGAGGGCAGCTTTCCACAGGATTTGAACCCATTGCTCCCTGCTTTCCCTCCCCCCCCCCAGGTTGGCAGAACTGCTCTCTCCCTCTCTGAATCTTCCCTGGCCTTGTGAACCAGGGGCCGAGGGGAGGTAGTTCAGCATGATAGAGCACATGCTGTGCATGCAGAGGGTTCCCAGGTCTATTCCTACCTCCTCTGGGTGAAGTCAGGAAAGGAATCTGCCTGTAGCCCTGGATAGCGGCTGCCACTCAGTATTGACAATAATGGGCTAGGTGGATCAGTGGTCTGACTCAGTATAAGGCAGCTTCCTAATAATGAGTAGATAAGATTGCCCGGAGCTAGGCATACTTCTGAACTCTAGGCAAACATTCTTGAGTTACATGATGGAAGTGTGACATAAACATACCAGTCACCTTCTGCTGTACTGGACATAACACTTCATAATAACCTACTGTTTAAAATAATAATGTGTGAAAGGAGCGCACACAGCATACATTTTGGTTTTAACCCCTTTCTAATATGCCTTCAAAAGGTCATGGTGGCATGAAGGAGAGAGGGCAGGATCCATGCCTCAGGAATGGGGCTGGTCATGGCCATAACTCCTGGTCACCCTCAATTCATCTCAATTGTGTCCACCATATACCTGGGCTGGATAATGAAGTTGGCAATACCTTGTCATGCAGCCACATACCCGGGTTCCTGAAGGTGGCCCTTGTGGCCAGACACTACTAAGATCCTATGCCTGGTGTGCATTGAGATCTGGGAGAGGTGAGTGACAGAAGTCATGTGACCCGTGGCCTGAAAGCACTCTACCAGTGAGCTGGTAGGGAATTCAGCTTTTTTCGGAGCTGAAAGACGATCTTCAAGCCTTATGGTCCATCCTTCTTGACTATCTGATGGAATTCTGGGTGATGCTACACCATGGGGGACTATCGACATGAATCTTCAGAGGTAGGTTGGCTGGCCCATCCTTTTGCTGCCAAGGGGAAAGAGGTTTGCAGGCAGCATGGCAATTTCCATGTTTGAAGGAGGCTGGAAGGGCAGATAGGATTGTCTGAGGGAGTTGGTAGGACCTATCAATTTTTTCTGATGCTCAGTTAATCACAGAGCAGTCATGCACCTAGCCAGTGGGGCAGAGGTGCCATGAGTGAAAGAATATGCCCTTGAGCATTCTGACCTTCTACTTTGCTCTCTAGGACAAAGAACTTGGGTTTCTGTTTTATCACAGGGAGGGGCTGCTCCTTAACCAATATCATTTATACAATAGCCAAGTAGACCCTTCATCCATCAGGCTTATGGAACTTGGCTAGAGTTATCATGGTAAAGCTCATTGTGGGCTGGAGGGTATATGCCCATTTGCAGTTTTCAGCCTACTTCACCCTTCAGAGTACCATATTGATGGTGGCTATGAAGCCCCTTCAGATATTGGGCATATGGAATTATTCAATTTGAACACCCAATTCAGAACTGGGCTACTGCTGCTGCAGCATTGCTGGGGGATGCCAAGATCAGGGACATAGAGAGATGGCAATCTTAGGCATGCATAAGCGTACATTCTGAAAGGAAGATGGATGCAATTGCTGTAGATTCAATATTGATAATTGTGTTCCTTTGACAGATGGGTGGAGGAGACCACAGCCCGTGGGAGTCCTAAGCTGCAGATATGGCATGGCATCAATGTGAGCAATTGTTGGCACACAGTTTGGGCTCAGTCAGTTGGCCTCCATCCAGGAGGCTGGCATGCAAAGCATGCTGTGGCAGCATCTCCTCCATAAGAAGTCCAGTCTGGCTGGTTTGCCCCATCGCAGGTGTGGTACAATGGGATTCCTGGAGTGGAAGTCCCCAACTTTACAGGCTAGGGCAGACCTGGAGGATATCTGGATGGCCAGATATTTGTATTGTATGATCAAACTTGTTCCCTCAGGGCCAGAGGCCTGAGGGTAGGGAAGCCCTTAGTTTAAATAGGGCAATGACAAAAGTCAATATCTCTGAGGAGTGGCAGGGTTGTGATCTGCCATCCAAGGTCAACAGGGAAATTTGGCTCTTCCTGCTGAATCGAGGGGAGGCATGAGTTCCCCATCCTGAAATTTTGCTGTACAGAGGGGGAAATTTATACGGCAGACGGAATTCACCTGCATGTGAGTCTGCGAGATTCCATCCAGGGCAGGTGTGGGGGTAGGGCGCTAAAGCAGACGCTTAATACCCTCCTTTGGCGGGTTGTGCTGGAATCTTAGGATATCAGATGAGGTTGCTGAGCACTCATTGGGCACCTTTATAGTGATTGGCAGGTTCTGAGGCCTGGTCCTCTGGGGGCTGAGCGGCTCTCAACTAAGGATAGGCCTGCCTCTGGGGACCTCACTGTCTCACCTACTTGGAGTTAAGTGGCCCGAGGGGGGGTGAAACGGGGTGGTTTCCCTTAAGCACACATGTGTAGCATAAGAAAAGAGCCAGGTTCTACTGGACTCCTGGCTTGGCCGAGCAGGCTAGCTGCCTGGAGACAGATTAATTAGATTCCCTCACTTTCACGTGCAGATCCAGGGAGGGGTGAATTACCAAATCTTAAATAAAGAGGCCCTAGTTTACCCCAAGCTCTGGTGTCTGAGTCATTATTTCCTCTCTTCTTACTCCATCCGCAAAACAATCCTACCTGGTTCCCAACGCTTTAAACAGTTCTTTAAAAAACAAAACAAAAATGATAGTTCAGAAAGGTGATTGATAGGAAGGAAACATTTGTACAACTATTTTGCCCTGGGAAAGCATTTCTGAAGCTATTTCAAATATGTGTTTGAACTGCAGAAGTAAAGCAATCAGACTGTTTTTAGAAAACCCACGAGTCTGATTCTGGAAGTGGGTCAGGATTTCCATAAGTATTGTGTTTTTTCTGTTTCAGTGACAGCTGTCATTTACTGTTCTGTTTCCTGACATTTCCAAGAACTGATATCAGGTTGTTGTTGTTTTAAAATAGAAAATACATCTCAACATATGAATGGAAAATACATTAACAGTGCAATACTGACAGTCTGCTCAGAATTAAGTTCTGCTGAGTTCAATTGCAGGTTATTCAAAGATGTATGTCTACAGGATTGCAGCCTTAAGAACTGGGATCCTCAAGCTACAACTAAAAGTAGAGGCATAATTTACAGGGCTTTTCTAAGGATTACAGTGATTATGTAGGTGAAGGGCTTTCAACGCTCTTAACTAGCTCTTTAAACGTTAAATATTGTTATTACCTAGCAGTAACTGATTGGGTGTTTTACAAAAATAGTCTTTTTTAGGGATTAGTACAGTTTCTCCTTTCAATTTTGATGGGAAATCATGCATGCCTGTGAGGTATGTGTAACATATTTTATTTTGTTTATCAATGCATTCATTTTGATTCTTAAAATCTTCATGTGCTTCATTTTTCATTTGTATGACTTTCATCTCATGACAAATTTTGCCCATTTTTGTCATGCCCAGTCATTTTCATTTCCCACTGATTCAGTGGGAAACTCAGGAATTCTTCTTCTGTCTATACCTTTTCAGACATGGAATTTTCAGACATTCTGTTACGCTGTCCCTTTGGGATCAGAGCTGCTAAATTTGACAGATAGGCCATTTCAAAAGGCACATGGACATACAGTCACACTACTATTGAAAATATCATCTGTGCTTAGTCTAAGTCCTTGGCACATTAGGGAGCCAGTAGATTAAAAAACTCAAGATGATTGTTAAGGCTGTATGTTGTTCCTCCATAGGCCAATGGTCCGGTCAGTAATACTCTTGAACCTTCTGAGAAAGAAGCTGTGTAGCCTCAAAATTTGTCTAACTACACCCTTAATCCAGCCTAAAATAATGCATAGGCACTAGAAGAGAGGGATAGAAAAGTCTAAATAAATAAAATAAATACTTATTCTGGTGTTGCCCTCTGCCACATATAGGGCTAGTCATATGGAGAGGAAGCAGATCATGCCTCCAGTCCCAATGTCTACACACAAATGGGTTTCCCCTTAGCAGATTTTGCAGTTATTTTCCAGATGTCACACTCCCCTTCCAGGCACAGATTTCAATATCTGAAGAGAGTGATTGATGTTATAGATCCTGCAAATTAAGCTCTTCCTTGAATCAAAGCATTCCTCACCTCTTTAAATCATGGTAAGATTTTCGAGGCAGAAGAGGCTTCCACAAATGCCTGATCTGTTCAATGTCAGGCATCTGGAAAGAAATCCGGTATGAGCAACTTTCCTGAGTTAGATCTGCTGGAATAGGCAACTGTTTTGTATGAATTGTGAGGATTCAGGGCAAAGAGCGATTTCATGTTATATTACATTGTAACCTTTCCAGAAACATTAAGACAGCATAGGTTACAGATCTAAATAAATACAATAAATGTTATGGATTACTACATGAATCTGTAAAAAGGCCAAGGGCTTATTTCTACAGATCATTGCAACTTGAGACAGTGGACTCTCTCCCTCCCTCTCCCTCCTTTTCTACGTAGGTTGTTTTGATATTTGTGGTCAAATCATTTAAATTTCTGTTTTGATTAATTTCAGTCCAGCTTTATTGCATACAGCATATTGAATAATAGATCCATAAAGATTCTAGAAGAGCAAGCCATTGAGTAAATAATCAACCATTCATAGTACCTATCCCCTTGTGCTCTGTCCTCAAAAGTGATTAGAAAGTGTATTGTTTTTGCTTTAAATCCCTCACTCTTGTCAAGGTTCCTATTGCCTTTTGATGAGGACAAAACTTTCTACAATATATTTTTTTTCTTGTCTGGATTGCATCAACAGAAAGATTTTTTTTGTCATCCCTCAAGAAGTTGTTGATGGAGGCATTACCTGCATGAAGAACAGTGGAAAAGCTAATGAAAGTATTTGGAAGAAGGATCTATGAACAATTCTGCTCCTGCTGCTGCTCTTTCAGAGCTGCTCAGCTGGTACCTCCTCCTCCTGTATAACCTACTTCCTATTCTAGATTGGCAGCAACAATAAAAATAAAGTTTGTTTCCATAGAAAAATGTGTACATTTTGACTTTGTTCTGATGCTGGAGAACAAACAATAACTTGGGTTATTGGCTAGGATCACAAAAATCCTTTGCACAGGAAAAATTTATTCATTTATTTGTTGCATTTCTATACCGCCCAATAACCAACTCTGGGTGGTTCACAAAAGTTAAAACCGTCAGACACAAATCAAAGTATAAAACAAACAACAGTATAAAAACACAATATAAAAATACAATATAGAAGTACAATCAGGGTAAAATGGAGCAGCAATGCAGAGATCTATACAGATTTTAAGATAATAACTTAAGATAATAATCTGATAACATACTGGAAGAATAAAAAGGTCTTCACCTGGCATCGAAAAGAGTATTCATTAAACAAAAAAACCTACGGTTTACAAAAACAATGTTAAGGCTCTACAGATTCCAACCAAGCATCAAAAAGCAGGGAAATTGGGAGTTAAGGCTCACAAGCCTTAACGCCACATCCTCCCTAAGGAGGCAGAAAGTGCAAGTGAAATTCTCACTCTCCCAAAGCAGATAAACCATGAGGACAAGGTGGAGAATATGATATGCAGAGGTGACTGCGGGGTTGTGGAAAACTGATCACGAACAACTTAGGGCCACCTACTTCTCTTTTTTTGTTTAGAGCAGCCCTTCCCCAACCTGGTGCCCTCCAAAGGTGTTGGACTACAACTCCCATCATTGCAAGTTAGTATGTCCCATGGTCAGGAATGCTGGGACTTGTCATCTCAAAAATCTAGATATGCAATTTGATCTGCAGAGGTGACTGTGGGGTTGTGGGAAATGATGATGAACAACTTAGGACCAGCTACTTCTCATTTCTTAGAGCATCTCCTTATGTTGAGAGTTGCAACCCAACACATCTGACAGGCACCAGGTTGGGGAATGTTGTTCAAGAACAAAGGAAGGCAGAAAGTAGATCTCCAGATGTTTTGGAATTCAACTTGTAAAAGCCCCTATCAGCATGGGCAGTTATCAGGAATGCCGCGAGTTGATGTCCAAATCATCAGGATAGATCTATTTTCTGCCCACATCTGTACTAAAGTATGATGTTTTCCAGCATTAAGATATGTGATCAATCAAGGAACTACAAAAGAGCTGCATCACTTTAAATAAACTGTCAAAATCAAATGAAACAACAATGAATGAATCTTGAATACCTAATCCAGATAGCCCTTCAGACAGCAACATTAGTTTTCAACACATGGCATAGGATGTCTGTTTCTTGAATATCAGATAAAGGATTTCTCTTACTTGTTCAGAAGTGTGAGATCAAAGGCAGAGCTACCACCTAATCCTTTCATGCGTAAGTATTATTTTAAAATTAAGTATGAATTGATTTTTGTCTTCCCCATAACACATAACACGGGAGTTACAGTGCAACACATCTGGAGACCACCAGGCTGGAGAAGTTTGACTCCTATACATGCCTTCTCAGAAGCCAGTGCCACTGAATTCACTAGAGCTTTCTCCCAAGAGGTATAGGATTGCAAACTAATCTCATCTGAAAGGTGTTCAAGACAGCCAAACTAAACCTCTTCTCCTCCACTGTTGCTTTGATGAGATGATGTATTGTGCAGGGATTGTGGGGAGTGAAAAGTATATTTTTTATAAATACATTTAAAGAAAAAAAACATGTATTTATAAATACATTTAAAGAAAAAAAAGGCAGGATATTGACCAAAAGTTGGAAGTGCGTGGCACTGCTCTGGTTCTAGATCTGTAATGAATAGTTCCCCTTTTGTTATCAAGAGTGCTGCTATATGCGAGATGTGTGTGAGAGAAAAGTATTGGGCAGACCCTGTATTTGGTAAGGGTATGGAACAGCATTCCTCATCCTGCTGCCCTCCAGGTGTTTGAGATGACAAGTCCCAGAATTCCTGACCATGGGACATACTGACTTGCAATGATGGGAGTTGTAGTCCAACACCTTTGGAGGGCACCACATTGGGGAAGGGCTGCTTTAAACAAAAAAAGAGAAGTAGGTGGCCCTAAGTTGTTCGTGATCAGTTTTCCACAACCCCACAGTCACCTCTGCATATCATATTCTCCACCCTGTCCTCATGGTTTATCTGCTTTGGGAGAATGAGAATTTCACTTGCACTTTCTGCCTCCTTAGGGAGGATGTGGCGTTAAGGCTTGTGAGCCTTAACTCCCAATTTCCCTGCTTTTTGGTGCTTGGTTGGAAACTGTAGAGCCTTAACATTGTTTTTGTAAACCGTAGGTTTTTTGTTTAATGAATATCATGGCTTTGTGTAACGGATGATTGGATATTATACAGTTGACAAGCAAGCCGGCATCAGCCAGAATGTTATACCATCTTGACATCCAATATAAAATCAAAGCTAGTGTTATGTGTTGAACTCACTTTTAACATTAATAAATCAACCAAAATGCTTGCATATCCCTCATTTTTAAAGATAAAGAGATGAAACCTGGCATCATGGTAGCTCTTAAGTAGGGATATAGCTATGCCAAGTATGAAGCAGATCCGTTCATGCCTTGATTTTTAGGATTTTTTTAAAGTTCAAACAGAAATCTCTTTGGGGTCCAGGACCTTGAGCAGTACAAGTTTAAGAAATGAAATTAAAGATAAAGAGATGAAACTTGGCACCATGGTAGCTCTGAAGTAGGGATTTAGCCATGCCAAGTTGGAAGCAGATCCGTTCATCCCTTGATTTTTAGAAATGTTTAAAACTTCAATTTAATTTTTTAAATTAACTAAAATGCTTACAATTCCATCATTTTTAAAGATAAAAGGATGAAACTTGACAGCATGGTAGCTCTTAAGTAGGGATTGAGCCATGCCAAGTTGGAAGCAGATCTGTTTATGCTTTGAGTTTTAGGAATTTTTAAAACTTCAAACCCAATACTCCTCTTTGGGGTCTAGGGCCTTGAGCAGTACATTAAAAAAAAAGAAAGAAAGTAAAGATGAAGAGATGAAACTTGGCACCATGGTACCTCTTAAGTAAGGCTTTAGCCATGCCAAGTTGAAAGCAGATTGGTTCATGCCTTGAATTTTAGAAAAAAATTTGAAGTCAAACTTTTTTTAAAAAAATCCTAAAAATCAAGGCACGAACTGATCTGCTTCCAACTTGGCATGGCTCAATTCTAGGGTGACCACTAGGGTGTGGCCTAGTGGCTAAAGTGTTGGACTGGGAGCTGGGAGATCAGGGTTCTACTCCCCATTTAGCCATGAAAACCCATTGGGTGACTTTGGGCCAGTTGCAGACTCTCAGCCCAACCCATCTCACAGGGTTGCTATTGTGAGGATAAAATGGAGAGGAGGAGGATTATGTATGCCGCCTTGGGTTTCTTGGCGGAAAAAAGGTGGGATATAAATGCAATAATAAATAATAATAAACGGTCAGGATTTCCCCAGATTTCTCCTGGTTTTTGTTCTATCCTCAGTGTCAGGGGGGATTTTATGCAATAGTCTATAATGACCTGGAATTACACATTTTCCCTTTTAAGGCCACCATTAGCGTGGCAGGGGGGAATGACATGCTTTCTGGAGGTGTGGCATTCTCTCCCACTGCTCCAATCAAGGCCTTAAAAGGAAAAATCGTATCATTCCCAGGCATTATAGAAAAGGGCCTGATAGGAGCAGTGGGGTGGGGTGAGAATGACATGCTTTTCCCTCCTCCGCTCCAATTGGGGACTTTAAGGTGGCCCCAGAAAGCCATTTTCCTGCCCCCCCCACTAGGTGTCCTCTTTTTTGGTTTCCCAAATATGGTCACCCTACTCAGTTCTTGCACAGGCTGCATATCCATCCCTAGATATTTACTCAAAAGTAAGACCCATTGAATTTCCTTGGTTCTTGAAAAGCAACACACTTGCTTTTAGATTTGCCAGTCTCAGCATTCTATGTGTGCTATGAATGCCTGCTCTGTCTGTCCCTATAGTTTCCTGCAAGGTCCAGCCAGGGGAAGCCAGTAAATTAAACCCAGGGGTGGAGGGTGGGATTCCCTCAGGTTCATCTGACAGCAGGTGCTATAGAACATGGACCTTCCAGGAGTGTTGAGGCTGGATTTCTGGCAGACCCAGCCAGGGAACTTTATGGCCTGTTAGACCCTCCATTTGGTAGCCCGCAGAGCACCTGCCTCATAAGGCAAATGGCCACATGAGAACTGTTATTATGGCCTGCTACTTTGTTTGTCTTTAGTAGTCTGTGGTCCAGATCTCTTCAGAAGGGGGAATAGTGTTTTGTGGTTGGGGTCAGTCTAAATTATCTCCAGTGCCTCTGATAGCAAAGAGATTGAGGATTTTCCCCAACTCTGTTACTCTTGAAGTTACTAGGCCTGTTGAAAATAGATTTTATAACATAAGCATGAAAACAGTGAATACCCCTTTTTACTTGTTAAACCAATGAAAACATGCCACACAAGAAGTCTTAAGATATGAATGGTTTATAAAGAAAAGTAAATGCAAAAGAACATCAGATGCAGAAGTGAAATCTGAAACATTACTACTACTAGTAGTAGTAGTATCCTGCCTTTTGCCCAATGCTGGGCCTCAGGGCAGCCTTACAAAACTAAAACATGTACAGCTAAAACCTATAAATAGGAATATACTAGGCTGACCATATGAAAAAGAGGACAGGGCTCATGTAACTTTAACAGTTGTAGAGAAAAGGAGATTTCAGCCAGTGTCATTTGTATGCAATTAGTTCCTGGTGAAATTCCCTCTTCATCACAACAGTTAAAGTTGCAGGGGCCCTGCCTTCTTTTGTATATGGTCACTCTAGTATAGTGCCTGCAACTATGGGTGCCTCTACAAGAGAGGTTTAATGCGCTTTGAAGGTTCATTAAAAATTTTACCTCTACAAGAACGGAGCGCAAATCGGGCGTAGAGGCGCGTTATCTCCCCGATAATGCGCATTTTCGAATGTGCGTTAAATCGCGAGTTTTATTTTGCTCCGGCCGTTAAAGCGCATTTTCCCCGTGTGAACAAGCGATTATGCACATTAACTTCTTGTAAAGCGCTTTTTGGACATCTATTAATGCGCTTCACCGCCTCTCGCTGCCTCCCGTGCAGAGGGATTAGGAGTAAATGCACGTCTGCGATAATGCGCATAATCGCCAAACCGGGCGCAAAAGCGAATCCTTGTAGAGGGAGCCTTTAACTGTTGTGATGAAGAGGGAATTTCACCAGGGACTAATTGCATACAAATGACACTGGCTGAAATTCCCTTTTCTCTACAACTGTTAAAGTTACATGAGCCCTGTCCTCCTTTTCATATGGTCAGCCTAAATATACAAAAGTTAAAAATATAATTAAATACTTTTCAATATTAAAGCATTTTAAACATTTTAAATACATAACAATTTAAAAGTCAAAGGTATAGACAGAGGTCCAGATTATTTGCCAAAGGCTTGCTGGAACAAAAAAGGGTTTGTCTGCATCCAAAAACACATCAAGGAGGGAGCCAGTGTAGACTGCAAGGATTAGAAAGAAAATCCGTGTGTGTACACTATGCAAAATAAACGACAGCTCAACTGTTTCTAAACCTTATTAGAAAAACAGGGTGACTAGGCCGAAACCAGTGTTGTAGGCCCAGAAGCACTTTGAAAGGTTTCAACATTGTACTTAAAACTTAACACCAGCCCAAACTAATTAAATGAAGTGTTTGAAACTTTCAACTTATAGCAGTATGGACCAAACTCTTAGAAAAGAGGGAAGGAGCACTGTGTGTGAGTGGGGTGGGGGAAATTAAAAGAAAGGTATAGCAACCTATTCCCAGGAGAGATCTGAAGAGCAAGTTACCATGGATCCAGAGGAACCACACCCTGATTCACCAGGGAGCAAAAGAGCAAACTGGCCTTATGAAGATAGCCCAAAATACTCTCAGAGCCAAAGGAATGCATGTTCCAGAAGAGAAAAGAGAAACTCTTCTTCTTGTTCACTCAAAAGGTCTGTGCTAGAGGCAGCGGCCATTTCACTCACCCACCCCACATTCTAAGGCAGGAGGGAGGGGGGAAGATGGCCGCCTCATTGACTTGAATGAGAGGTTAAAATAGTCCTTAAAAGTCAACCGAAGGGAATTTTAAAAAAACGAGAAGCTTTCCACCAATTACAGTCAAGGAGGAAGAAGACCCCACCACTGGATTACTTAATAAGGCTCTAGAAATTATGCAAATTGTGAGCACAAAAAGTAGCAACCCGGAAGTAAATTTTACAAAAGCAGGGAGACAGGTTTGTATTCCTTTTCTAACTTAAACTGCTCTCCTTCCCTCAATCTTTCACCAATCTTCTTGAAATTTTCAGGTAATGTAAAACAAACATTTCTTTCTGGCACCTGTAAATTTCAGAAAGGTTGATGAAACATTTTCGATTTTATGGCTGTTAGAATGACCCCCCCCACACACACACAATTATCACTTTAACATGGCGGAATGTGTTTTTTACTGATGGCCCTTAACAATGGAGGCACGGCTGTGCCTCCATTAATAATGTAGGTGCCAGATGAACCTCTCTAGGGAGCTCATTCCTCAGCCTGGGTGCCACAGCAAAGAAAGCCCTCCTCCTAGTAGCAATCTGCCTCACTTCCTTTGGTAGGGGCTCACGGAGAAGTACTCCTAAAGATGATCTTAGGGTCTGGACATGTACATATGGGAGGAGGAGTTCCTTCAGATAACCTGGCCCCAAGCCGTTTAGGGCTTTGAAAGTTAATACCAGCACTTTGAATCGGGCCCGGACCTGGACTGGCAGCAAGTGAAGATGGAGAAGGACTGGAGTAATGTCTCGTTGGTCAGTCCCTTTTAACAGTCTGGCTGCCCTGTTTGTACCAGCTGAAGTTTCCAGAGCATTTTCAAAGGCAGCCCAGCATATAACTCATTGCAGTAATCCAGGGGAGAGGTTACTAGAGCGTGGATAACTGTAGCTACACCACCTCTGTCTAGATTAGGGCACAGTTGGTATATCAGCCTAAGCTGATAAAAAGTGCTCCTTGCCACTGAGTCCACCTGTGCCTCGAGTGACAGTAAAATGCATCTATACGTGTGCAAATAGTTCAAACATTTTCTGTTCTAGTAACAATGTCATAGAATGCTACCCCAGAGGATCCTGAAATGTTGGGGTCAGCTCTAGCATGGGAAGCATGGGAATGTATTATTGGAAGTATCATTGATACTTCCAATGGTACATTCCAACCAATGATGCAATGATATCATTATATCAATAATTGGATCCAGACTTAGAAACAAATTGGACTTATGTTAGTCATGAATAACTTGTCCCATTGAATTCAATGGGTCTCCTTCAAGCAAGGCTAATTCTGGATTCAACCTTGGAAATCAACCATGTATATGTTAAACCTTGGTGTATGTTGCCCAAGATTTCTATCTGAAAAAAATTCTACATTTCTACTTTCAACCTGGATTCAGTAGACATCAGTGAAGTTAGATTCAGATTAAACTGATATGATAAAACATATCAACAACAACAACAACAACAACAACAACAATTGCATTTTACTTTAATTTTCCTTATTTCTTCTTCCTGTCTGTCCTGAAAGTAGAATATTTGTAGCTTAACCAATGTGAGGGTGAATGGGAATCTGCCCATTACCTCTATCCATGTGAGTCAAAAAGCTGTTTCTTGTGTTGTTTTTTGCCAATATCTACCTGTGGCTATACCTGCTGAGAAAGGTAGAGATGGAATAATTTCACATTCACCCAGGAGCAAATACAGTTCATATCAGCTTTTCAGGCAGTAATGGCTTGCTGTACTAAAAGACTGTAAAATGTTACCAATTCTTTTTTCCTTTCCCCCGCAGCCCTGCTCTCCAGACGCAATCACACATCTTAACACCAAGAAAAATGACCTCCAAAGCAATATGATAAAAATTTAGAAATTCACTATGGTCTTGGAGCCTGAACCCACAATGGGATTCAAAGTTATGGCACTGAAGACTGTAGAGGATCAGCAAACCAAAGCAGGAAGCATTAGCGTGTTAAGCCATCACTTCAATGTCTTTTCTCCCTTTCCATTTTTCATATTCTGAGGCTTACATGAAAAAGACCTTTTGCAGTTGACACATCTCGAAAGTCTGAATCATTTCGTCAGTATATCAGGGTTGGTTGTTTTTTTTAAGTCAACAATAACAAGGATGCTTAACCATAGTGGGAAGACTTAAAAATGAACTGCAAGGAAACTACCTGAAAATCATATTGGCAAAACACCTCTATAATATATAACATAGATGTTTCACTCACCTGTAATATGTCTACGAAACCTTATCACACCAGTATTGCTCTGATACCCAAACTACATGTTTCCTTTACTATGTAGCATGTAGCTACATCAATGCTTTTTTAAAATTTTACTCAAAAGTATGCATAGTGGCTCCAACCTGGATTGAGATCCTAGTTTATGGAAATAGGAGGCTTTAACCTTTTGCACTCCCTTCCAGATCCCCACCCAGCACATACACTTAGCATTGAACAAAAAGCACCATTTATTTCAATGGGAGCTTTCCCCATATTCATCATCATCATCATCATCATCATCATCATCATCATCATTCTATACCACCCCATAGCTGAAGCTGTATGGGCAGTTCACAAAATTTTAAAATCAAAAACATTTAAAAAAATCAGAATACTTAATAATTACATTTACATATTGCCCCATAGCCTTTATGGGCAGTTTACATAAGATTAAAACATTTAAAAACAATATACAAAAATTTAAACTGCAAAAACATATAATATGCACATACATTTAAAATCACTATGATAACTTAAAAGTTATAAGCCTAAAAACAAAAACAGATACAGGATCATCAGATATTCCTAAATGCCTGGGAGAAGAGGAAAGTCTTGACCTGACGCCAAAAAGATAACAACATTGGAGCCAGGCGGGCCTCATCAGGGAGATAGTTCCACAATTGGGAGGCCACCACAGAGAAGGCCCTCTCCCTGGTTGTCGACCTCAGAGCTTCCCTTGGAGTAGGCACTCAGAGGAGGACTTTAGATGTTGAACGTAGTGTTCAGGTAGGTTCATGTCGGGAAAGGCATTCCATCAGGTATTGTGGTCCCAAGCTGTGTAAGGCTTTATAGGTTAAAACCAGCACCCTGAATTGGGCTTTGAAACATACAGGCAGCTAATGCAAGCGGGCCAGAGTCGGTCTTATATGCTCGAACCTTCTGGTCCCTGTTATCAATCTGGCCGCTGCATTTTGCACAAGCTGCAGCTTCCGAACCATCTTCAATGGCAGCCCCATGTAGAATGCATTGCAGTAATCTAACTTGGTGGTTACCAGAGCATGGACAACTGAAGCCAGGTTATCCCTGTCCAGATAGGGGCATAGCTGGGCCACCAACCGAAGTTGGTAGAAGGCACTCCATGCCATCGAGGCCACCTGAGCCTCAAGTGACAGAGATGGTTCTAGGAGAGCCCCCAAGCTACAAACCTGCTCTTTTAGGGGGAGTGCAACCCCAACCAGAACAGGTTGAAGACCGTCCATCTGGTCAGCAATCTTGTCTGGATTGAGTTTCAGTTTATTAGCCCTCATCGAGTCCATTGTCACAGCGAAGCATCAGTTCAGCACATCCACAGCCTCACCTGATGAAGATGAAAAGGAGAAATAGAGCTGCGTGTCATCAGCGTACTGATGACAACGCACTCCAAAACTCCGGATGACTGCACTCAATGGTTTCATGTAGATGTTGAACAGCATGGGGGACAAGACTGACCCCTGCAGAACCCCATACTGGAGAATCCACAGGGCCGAGCAATGTTCCCCAATCACCACCTTCTGGAGCCGATCTGCCAAGTAGGAGCGGAACCACTGCAATGCAGTGCCTGCCACTCCCAACTCAGCCAGTCGTCCCAGAAGGATACCATGGTCGATGGTATCGAAAGCCACTGAGAGATCAAGGAGAATCAACACAGTTGCACTCCCCCTGTCCCTCTCCCGATATAGGTCATCATACAGGGCGACCAAAGCTGTTTCCGTACCAAAGCCAGGCCTGAAACCCGACTGAAATGAATCCAGATAATCGGTCTCATCCAAGAGTGCCTGGAGCTGGCTCGCAACCACCCTCTCCAGGACCTTGCCCAGGAATGAAACATTTGCTACTGGCCTGTGATTATTAAGATTTTCAGGGTCCAGGGAAGATTTTTTCAGGAGTGGTTTCACTACTTCTTCTTTCAGACAGTCTGGGACCACTCCCTCTCACAGAGAAGCATTAATCACTTCCCTGGCCCTGCCAGTTGTTCCATCCCTGCTAGCTTTTATGAGCTGAGAGGGGCAAGGATCCAATATGAAGTTGTTTGCACGAACCTGTCCAAACACCTTGTCCACGTCCTCGAGCTGTACCAGCTGAAACTCATCCAAGAAAACAGGACAAGCCTGTGCTCTGGATACCTCGCTTGATTCACCTGCTATAACATTGGAGTCTAAGTCCTGACAGATGCCAAAGATTTTATTCTGGAAGTGCCTACCAAATATATTACAGTGGGCCTTGGATGGTTTTACCATGTCATTGGGGCTGACATGTAAAAGCCCCTGGACAACTCTGAAAAGCTCCGCTGGATGGCAGGTTGTTGATTTAATTGTGGCAGCAAAGTATTGTTTTTTTGCTGCCCTCACTGCCCCTGAATACAGCTTACCATAAGCACTTACCAGTGTTTGATTGCATCCATCAGGAGTTCGTCTCCATCTGCCCTCAAACTGTCTCCTGTTTTGTTTCATCACTCTCAGCTCCGTGGTATACCCCGGAGGTCTGTATGAGGTCTTCACAGGAGAGGGCGCTCAGGAGCAATCGTGTCAATCACCCTGGTCATTTTTGTATTCCACAGATCAACCAGAGTTTTGACAGGAGAGCCAGCCCTATCAGCCGGAAAACTCCCCAGAGCCCTCTGGAAACCATTTTGATCCATTAGCCTCCAGGGGTGGACCTTCTTAATGGGTCCTCCATCCTTGCAGAGGGGAAAAGCCACTGTAAGTCTAAACCTCAGCAGGTGGTGATCATCACACCAGTTAAAGTTGCAGGGGCCCTGCCTTCTTTTGCATATGGTCACTCTAGTATAGTGCCTGCAACTTTAACTGGTGTGATGAAGAGGGAATTTCACCAGGAACTAATTGCATACAAATGACACTGGCTGAAATTCCCTTTTCTCTACAACTGTTAAAGTTACATGAGCCCTGACCTGGATTTTATCTGGTCAGTCTACATTAGAGATCACTAGCTCCGCCTTTTCTCTCTTGAGGTGGATACAACACTGCTCACCCGGCACCAGCTACAGGGTTTTCAGCTTAATGTAGTATTAATCATCTACATTAGGATTTAAATATATCCATAATCTCCCTTCAGAAACCTAACGTTTGTAAGGCTGTGAAGAATGATAACTAGAGCTGAGCCCATTTCTTGTGTGCGCTGGCTGCCTTCCCTTTCCACCCACCCAATGCCCTGGAACAACGCTTGGTAAGGAGCATTGTGGAGGATGCAAAATGGACGGGGCAGGTTGTCAGCACATTGTTGTTGCTGTCCCTTGCAAACCCCCCAAAAACGTTTAGGAAAAAAAGAAAGAACCTCTAGGTGGCACTGTGATATATTAGTCGATCAAAGCAAAATAATGCAACAAAACTGGTGGAGCGTTGGACCTTGTTTTGTGATTTGAAAGAAGACTGCATTTTCCGCACCTCCCAAAACCTGTGAAAGTGGTTGGAAGGCACAGGAATGGCACTGGAGAGCGCGAGGAATAGTTAGTGCACAATAAAAGCCTCATCTAGAAAAGCCCATTGAGATAATAAAGAAAAGGCAAAGGGATAATACAATGAAGGCAAACGAATCTTTAAGGCACAGAACGTTTTCTTTTCTTCTCACTTTAGCGGAAAGCAAAATAGTCATTCCTATAGCTCTAACAGAAAAGCCGGAGACTGTCCTTTCAGGAATCTAATCAGGCTGTTAAACCAGGACCTCTTATATATAGATTACTCATTTATTAGGCAATATTTAAATTTACCAGCTTTGATATAGGCAGAGAAGCAGTGTATATCATTCCCAAATAAAATGGAAGCATGCATAGGAGGGTTTGGTGGGTAACATTTATTTATTTATTTGTTTAATTTTATTAATGCATTTATATCTCGCTTTTCATACATTGTGAAATGCAAGGTGGCTACATGGGATTCCCAAGTGATCTCCCTTCCAAACACTGACCAGAACCAGACTTGGGCCCTTTCTACACCATAGGGGTGTAGAGGGAGGGAGGGCGATCCCGGAAGTACCTATTAAACACCATCGGTGCACAGGGACTAGCTGGGGGCCATCCCAGGCAAACAGCCTGGTGGAAAGGGCCTTCCTTAGCTTCAGCAAGGCAGTTTCCTCATGTGTCTTTAAACCATTATAGTATATATTATACATATAAATCCATTTTGGGGAGGAATAGTAAGAGAGTGTGGTGGGCCCAGTCTCACCTTGTGTGTTGATACTGGGGCTGGGACAAGCTAAAAAAAAGTATTTAGATATATTCACTAATCATAATCAATATAACATAGGGAAGGCGAGAGGGTCAGGACTTTCATATTTTCTGACAGTGCTCTGTTATCTCTTATGTTCTTCTCATGCTCTGAGTATATAGAGGTTTACAGTTCTCTGTAAGATGTTTAGTTGATAGATAGGTGGTGCCTGCCTGAAGATCTTCCCATGTTTACTCCTTGCCTTTACAATCCCATTTTGCTCCATTCTTTGTCTTTGGTATCTTGGGCCAGATCGCTACCAAGCAGGAAATGACACTTTGAAAATGGTTTGAAAACTGTATATGGAGTGTGTCCTGTCCCCAATAGTTGTCACTACTGTTATAAACCGTTTTAAAGCAGTAGTGGAGATCCTGCCGCAGAATGCCTTGGTCTTCGTATTGCTGATTGTCTTTCACCACTATCTTCTCCATTTAGAAGTCCTTGACGATGTCCCTGCTTTGTGCAGTTGTCTGTCATTCACCATTTTTTTCTCCTGCTTGTTTGCTGGTTGTTTTCCTTAATGCTTGTCAGCTTTATGAAGAACATCAATTTTATGGAGGAGTGAGTGACAGAGTTTTATAGCCTTTCAGCTTTCAGCTGAAGTATAGCAGGCTCAGCTTAGGTTCTTCTGTTTTTCCTTCTAAGTTTCCCTTTAGTGTGTGTGGTGTGTGTGTGTGTGTATACACACACACACATACATTGAACTAGTGGTTGGGTAGCTCTTCATCTCTACCCATGTTTTCTAGGAACCATTTTAACAGCATCTATCACTCTCATATGTAGGCTAAATTATGGAAGACTAATAGATGGATGGATCTTCTTTGGGATGATCACATCTTGGGGTCATATAAATAGAAGAACTCTAATTTTACACTGCTCTGATTATATAGAGGTTTACAGTTCTATGTACATAGAACAGCCTGCACCACTGAGTACATTTCTGCATAGGCAAGAACAAAGCTGGTAAATCAGATTTCCAACAAAGAATATTAAATTTGGAGGCTGAACAAACAAGGCAAAATGTCATTAGAGTTTTTTTTTTTAAAAAGAAGTAGATATGACTTGGGTGGCAGAGTGCGAAAGCAATTAAGTGAAAACAAACGCAAGTTCATTATTTCAGTAGTGCTGAATCTATGAAGGACATTCAAATGCTTTAAATGGAACACTGATGGTGAGAAGGGGTGGGGGACTTGGAAATTAACATGGAGAAATAATAAATCCAGAAAATTATATCAGACTTTGAGAGAAAATGACCAATGAAATGCACAGCATCATATTAACAAGATGATTGAATAAATATAATTGATCATTGATACAGCAACTTTAATATGCATAGAGCTTTAATATATTTCTGACTATCAGCCTCATGGCAAACCCTTACTGCACACTGTTCTTATTTTAAAGAACTGAGATTGAGGTAATAACATACCCAAGGCCATTTAATAAGGATGTTGGTAAATGAGGAGCTTTCATGTTCACAGTTAAGACTACTCCAGCCAAGGCCAGTGGGATAATAATAGCCAAGTGCAAAAATAGTAAAGAGCTTAAAGATTTTTGGCATGTCTGATCCCAAAGGTTTGGAACAAGCACCAAATGGAACTGACACCTTCTTTGCTTAAATTTGCATAAATCAGATTATGTTGATTAACAGCATCGTTGATCAATTTTTTTTAAAAAAACCTCAGCAGTGTCTGGGCAGAGCAATCCTCAGTAGGACCGGAGAGAAGTGGTGCAGTGATTCTATAGGGGTTGGAATCATGTTGGGCTTTTTACTCTGATATATCTTTGTATTTTAAATTTCCCTTCCACGTTGCCTTCAAAAGGTGGCAGGGGGGATTAGCTACATCAGCTCCAGTTTAGCATAGCTAAATGGCTCAGATTGGGCCAATCTCAGGGGAACGGGGAGCTTTGGATCCAGTGGATCCAAAACCATCTTTTTCCCACCCCGGGTGTCAGGATCATACCTGGTCTCCCTGGGGTGGATCCCAAATTGGACTCGGAACCTGAAGAAGAAGGCCAGCCGAGAGAGGAAGCAGGGGAAGAAATTCTCGAAGGCTCTCCAGTAGTTGAGGAGGAATCTTCCCAGGAGCTTATTGAACTAGAGGCCCAGGCTCAGAGATCATCCTCCCACTCCATGGGGACTGTTTGCTGAAGAGGGAGGGAGCTTCAGAATTGACAGATCCCGGAATTCGCTCCTCCCTAAAGGAAGAGTTTGGTAAAAGCCTGACTGGCATGGTGGGAAAATGTCTGTTTAGTTGATAGGCAACTGCCTTGCTTTGATAAGCTAATTCTATTTACTGAATAAAGCTTTGTGGATTGCATGACATTCCTCTTTATTGTCTTACATCTCAGCAGGAGAGATTGGAATCATGACAATGCTCCATGTTGGGGTCTTATGCCAGTCACTGCTGACAGGAACATCATGACCCATGGTATCTTCCCACCATTGTGGAGCTGCTCTCTGCTGGTGGAGAGCCACCTCTGCCATTTATTTATTTATTTATTTATTTATTTATTTATTTATTTATTTATTTATTTATTACATTTGTATACCACCCCATAGCCTAAGCTGTCTGGGCGGTTTACATATCCCAACCCTCTCTAGAAGGCTATTTCAGGAAACTACACTGTAACTTTGGAAAAGCAAACATTCAAATCCAAACTGAAGTGCTCTTTCAGTTGGACCAACATTCTGAAGTTCCTAAGAGAGGAAAGAACTGTTTAAATAAATGTATTTAACGAAGCCCAAGTTCCCACTTATTGGGGACCTCATTTGTGCCATCACGCACATGCAGGGAGGTAGAAGAGCAACTGGGGTCTTCTTCCTGCCATGTAGCTGGCCTGAGGGGGTTATGGCTGCGCTGCATGCTGGGAATACCCCAAGAGCCAACTAGCAGAGCCAATTGGCTTCCAGGGACAGGACCTAGGGAGCAGACCTAGAAAAGAGAAGTTCCTCTCTGATCCACCCCGGGTTTTAAAAACTGCTATCAAAAATTTCTGGTAATGTAAATTACTTTGCAGTAAAAACAGACTTCTGGGACTGTTTGCAGACTAGAAGGTTGGAGAGCTTTGGTACAAAAGCAGGAAGGTCAGACTATAATCAACAGAAAAGAAGCTTTTATGCTGTGCTGGATGGCTGTTCTCTGTAAAGTGTCTTATTATATTTAATTTACCTTTTAGAGATCAGAGTAGCACATTTAGTTTTCCTGTAGCCCTGTTACCAAAATGAAGGAGAGATAAATTTTACTCTGTATTCACAGAAAAGGACACAATGCAGTTTTCTCCTTCTAGGACACAGATATATGGCAAATGATGAAAGAGGATAAAAGGTGATTTTTTATTGTAGGTGGAAAGAATGAGCTGGAGCCATCAGGGCTAACAACTTCAATGAACATGAAATGGAGTTATTAGAGGAGGATGAAAAGAACCATAATAAAAAAAGCAGGAGACAATAAAGTTCCAGAGATTAACAAGCCAGAAAATAACATCAAAGCATAAACCTATAAAAGGAGAAGATATGGTTGTTTATGAAACCATAATCCATTAGTTAAGTTAGTTGTGGAACAAATAGTTTTTAACAGGAATTTTACTTATAAGGAAATGTAATGAAAACTTAAGGAGACATAGGCTCAATTCGGACAACACAATAAACAACTGGTGTGGGGGAAACAATCGTCAGTTGTTTTGACTATTGTGTCATCCGAATGCTGCCATAGTCAACTCAGCGCTGATCCTCATCCACACCACAGTTGATTACTTATTACCATGTTGTGTGGGGAGTACCCCCTAGTTGAACAACTGTAAAGTTGATTATTACCCCACCAATGACTAACGTGTCGTCCGAATTGAGCCATAGCCGGGGTTACAGTCAGAACAATCTGGGATGTTTTTCTTTGGTGTTCTCTAAATGAGGTATTTTATAGCATGCTTGTTTCTGGCCACTCATGGAAGCTTCCGGGTCAAATTGACGACACTGTGCTCAAACAGGAGGTCTCCCATAACTCCCCCCCCATTACATTTTAAATACAACCTAGATAAACTGAAATAAACCCCTAACAGCATGAAATCAACTTCATATAAAGCTGGCATTCCGCTATGAACCTGCCGAGAAAGGGAGGAAGGACTTTGAACGAAGCGAAAAGGGGGTAAAAGACCACCCTGCAATAAAGGGAGGCAGATCCGATCCCCATGTGTCTACTCAGAAGTAAGTCCCATTGTGTGGCTGCCCATTCCCTTAGCAAGCCACCATTTTGTGTAAAAACGGCATCTCTGGGATGTCCAGGAATCTAATGTTATGTAAACAGTGGCGATAAAGGGGCCATTTATGCAACATTACATTTCTGGAAACGTGAGCTGACATTTTTATGCAAATGGAAGCTCAGTAAGGGGATTGGCAGCTGCCAGGTGCTCCTCGGGTGGTCCATTTATATCCATAAAGTGACATAAATGGCCCCTTTACAGCTTCCATTTACATAACATTAGATTTCCAGAAAATATGAACTGCCATTTTTATGCAAAATAGCAGCTCACTAAGGGATGAGTGGCCCAGTGGTCATCCAGGCCATCCAGTGAGTTGAGCGGGCTTGGGCAGTAGTGGCAGTTCAGCAACCAATGGGTAAAACCAGATGGAAGTGAGTCCATTCATCATTATTCAGGTTGCCCTGGAAGCACTAAATTGTTGCTAACAACCAGTGGGAGTGGCTTGTGCAATGGAATTGGCAGGGAGGAAAAGAATTGTTGAGGGCGGAGGCACCCCATTGGATTCTGCCCCTAGTGGCTGCCAGCCAGCTAAGCCTGTCCTCCTCCAGGATACCGTATTTCATCGATTCTAAGACACACTTTTTCTCCCATGTTTACATCTGTAAAAACGGAGTGCGTCTTAGAATCGATGGCGTATTGCAATCGCAGGATTTCTCCCGCGTTTTGCAGAAGGCACTAGGGCTCTGCATGCCCCCCCTCTGCAACTTGCCCTAGTGGGTCCCGAGGGACCCCACAAAGACAATCAGAAGTCCCCCCTCTCCACTTACCTTGATCGCTGCTGACTCGGCCTGGGAAGGCTTCACTACTGGGAAGGAGGCTGCGATCTCGCAAGATCTCGCGAGATCTCGCCCTCTTTCCCAGTACTGAACTTTCCCAGGCTGAGGCAGCAGCAATCAAGGTAAGTGGGGAGTGGGGATTTGCGAGGCCCTAGCCCTAACCCTCCCACCTCCCCACTCACCTTGATTGTTGCTGCCTCAGCCTGGGAAGGCTTCAGTACTGGAAAGGAGGCCGAGATCTCGCGAGATCTCCCAAGATCGCAGCCTCCTTCCTAGTACTGAAGTCTTCCCACGCCGAGGCAGCAACAATCAAGGTAAGTGGGGAGGGGGGAGGGGGACTTGCTGGGCCCTAACCCTCCCCTCCATTGCCAGTGCCCATCCTCGCTGCTGCCGCTGCCGCTCCATACTGCTGCTCTGTGCCGCTGGCAACACTCGCCTCAGCCTGGCAAGGCATCGTTACTAGGGACGAGGCATATATTTGAAGATTTTACTCCAAGACGTTGGAATTGCAGGCCCATGCCAAGAAGTTTTCAGCTCTTGGCCTGCTGGGATACGGTGGAAGCTTCCAGGAATTCTCCTTGTATGATGGCTGTGATATGGGTTACACAATCATTCTCGGGTAGTGGATTTATAGAGACATCAATCCTCCTATTCCCATCGGGGCATATAACCAATTTGGAATAGTGAACACTATAATCTTGGACCAGGATGTCTGGGTGGGCCATGTCCCATGCATGTGACCATCTGTGCACAGCATCTTGCTGAACTGGATGGAGGGCCTTCAGATCAAGTTTTAGAACACAGCTTTGATCAAGACAATGTGCCAACATACAATGGTGGAACAGATGTGGCATGTTTTCTGAGTGCCTCCTACTCACCTGATTTAGCTGCGGTGATCAGTGTCCTCCCTCAAGCTTTACTCATTCTCCAGGGCTTAAAGGACAAACCCTTATATTGCAAGCCTTGCTGACCCTCGTACAATTCAGCAATGTTGGCCTGGCATCGTGATTGTCTGGCCCTGTTTATTCCCAGGCACAATTTGCAGGAGGATAATGACCACCAGGCCCTGGGGACTCAAAGAAAAGTTATAGCAAGATTTTAGGAGTTACTCAAATACGGCAATTCATTTACCTCATGCAAGCTTTTCTTTTGGTTTCAGAATCCCAATCCAAGTATTTTGAAGGGCCCATTTCTCTTGCAAAGGAGAAGTCTTTCTGGGCCTTCAACAGATAGGCTCTAGGATCCTTTCCTGCTAATAGCAAGTTTATTATAGAGCTGACATAATTAACTAGTGCAGCAGACCACACAGTTTAAAATTTCGGGTTTGAAGTTTTAAAAATACATGTATTACATTCACACAGGGTTACACTCCATGTCCTGTTGGATGTTGGGGATGTTTTATGGTTTATCACCTAGAGTTGGGATGGCCACATCTAGGGCTATAATAATATGTGCTAGATGGAATATCTGCCTCCTTGCTCCGACATGGCAGGCATTCAAGGATATGTGATTTTAGTGTGATGTGTCCATCATGGTGGTCAGATAGCACAGTTGCTAAGAGGCATCTAAAGGCATTCAGTTTAGGTGTCTTGAATTTCCACAGGGATGGAGAGGGACCTCCTTTAATTGGAGTTTTGTTTTGTTTTTCCCCCTATCGCTGTGGCTTTCAACTCCAGGAGAACCATTTTCTAATCTTACGTATTCTCCTGTGATAACAGTTGCAGTTCAGACATATAAACACCACCCTTATACAGTCCAGGATGATGACATTTATTCTTGCAGCATAACATCTGGTTATTACATATGAAGGACTGGCTTAGTTAACATGCTGATGCTGGGTTGCGCCACCTGGTAAAAGAGTTCGCAAGCATACACACACACCCATAAGGGCATATCCAGAGACTGGCCAGGAGCATGTGGGGAGATTTGTGAGCTTAAGATGAATAAACCAGGACACCATCTTTAGTCATCAGCAACAGGCCCCCTGATCCTAAACACACAGGGATCCCTTGCCTTTACGGGGACAGACATTTAATGCAGTAGTGGCCTATTCCCATAGACCTTTTGCTGTCTTTCAATGTGTCTCACAAATGCAGCTTTTCAGCTGGAACTATCCCAGGTAAGATGCTGCTCTGGCCTTTTTGATCAAGGGCTGGGGGGTGTTGGATAATACCATCTCATACAGGAGAATTTGCCAATCTACCTACAATAAGATGACAGCTCAGGCCCTTATCCAGGAGCAGTGAGTACATTAGAAGATGCAGCCCCACTGCAGAGGCTTTTGCCAGAATGATCAAGGGCTGGGGGACAGCCCTGGCTTAGAACTGGGGGTGTCTGTTAAGGGATGGTCTCAAGTGAAGCTTTTCTGCCTAAGTTATCCCTGGCAGCCTGGGATTTTCATCTTAGAATAAGGGTGTACATAATTCAGTGGAAATCCAGATTGATGGCACCTAGCAAGGTGGCAGCCCTGAATCTCCAGCAACTTGATGTCAGACCCCCACCCCCGATACTGAATCTCTAGCAATGTGGTCTGTGAGGCACAACTGTCTGCTCAAACTGTCCTTGTGCTAGGTCACAGCCTTATCACCATTTCTGTGGGTGTTAGATTGCCTGACCAGGAGGTATCAGCCAAGTATGGTGCATCTGATAGGGCCCCTTCCAGTTTGAGATGTTGTGTCTCCCAAGGGTGCAGTCTTTGTTACACTTTGGTGATTAAGACCATCCAACGGGGCAAGGCCTCATGAGTGTGACTTGCCATTGGTTGCTCTTATCCAGTTATAAGTACTGGAATCTTTTCTGTCCTTGGTAGGACATTTGGATTACCCCCCCTCATGCTGACAAGGGGCCTTAACTAAACACCATTTGGCACTTTAAAGTTTGCCTGGCAGGGCTGCCCTATGGCCACAGTGTCCGGCTTGGCATGGAACAGAGCGCAAGCTGTTTGCTGAGGGTATTCCAAGTCTATTCGTGCATATGCCCAGCCATCCTTGAAAGTTTAAATAGCTCTTGTCTTCTCAGATCACTGAATATGTGCAACCATTGAATCAATCTTTGATTCACAGATGCTAATTGGCTGTTATGCAAAAGTACAGTGGCAGGACAGATACGGTATGCAATGCGCGAGCCACCAGTCCACATTGTCCCACCGAGGCTTTGTGAAGTGCCCTACCCCATAAGGGTGGCCGTGCATGATGGGTGGAATGATGTGAGGGGCTAAAAGAGAAGACTGGGATCTACAGTCTTTTGCAGTTTTCTGGATACTTCCGACATCAGCTGGGGATGGTGAGTATGTGGTCTTGCTTGATTCCCAGAATGAGCCGGGATGATGGCATGTACCCACTGGGGCAGTAGCCTAGAATTGCGATGCAGTCATGCTTTATTCTAAGGAAGGCATGGACTGGTGCATGTACTCGTAACAAGGCGAGTACTTGGTTTTGCCAGATTCCCAGAGTGAGCTGGGAAGAGGGCAGGTATCCATTTGGGCAGCAGCCCAGAACTGAGATGCAGTCATGCTCGATTCTAATGAAGGCATGGACTGGTGCGTGTACTCGTAACAAGGCGAGTACTTGGTTTTGCCAGATTCCCAGAGTGAGCTGGGAAGAGGGCAGGTATCCATTTGGGCAGCAGCCCAGAACTGAGATGCAGTCATGCTCGATTCTAATGAAGGCATGGACTGGTGCGTGTACTCGTAACAAGGCGAGTACTTGGTCTTGCCAGATTCCCAGAGTGAGCTGGGAAGAGGGCAGCTACCTATTTGGGCAGTGGTCCAAAATTGCAATCCAATCATGCTCAATTCTAAGACAGGCATGCACCCACTTAGGGGGTGCCATTGAAAAAATAATAATGGAGAGTTGGAAATTTAAAATGAATTAATTAAATATGGGGATTGGAGTACCTAAGACCCAGCAACTATACTAGCGTGGAGGGAGCATTATAGGACAGACAGGTTGCAATTATCTGACCTTGGCAATGATGAGCATTTGCTAGATCTGCAAAAGGGCCTGCTGGATGAGATCCCGTGCAGGTGGGGGGAGAATGACAAAGCAAGAGGCTTGTCACTCCCTGTGGCAGGTATGTGTGGGTATCTTGAGTGGGTTAGGGTTATTGAGCATTCAGAGGAACCGTTGCAGTGATCAGTGATGCCTGAGGCTCCCCAGCTGTGAGCCCCGTGGCCCAGCTGGCAGTGATAAGGCTTACCTTTGAGGCCAACCTTTCTCACCCACCCGGAGCCCTGCGGCATGAGGGAGGGTGACATGGAAGGTCTCCCTACCCCAAAAGGGGAAGCCTGGGAGATGGCAAATGTTGAGACGCTACTCTCAGGTCGTGAATGTCTTGCCCGATAGAACAATGGCATGAGGCCAGATTAGAGAAGATGCCTGCTTAGGTTTACCCTTTCTGCAGATCTATTAATAAATGTGGCCCTGTTTAAATCCCAACTTTGTGTCCACCTCATTATTTCCCACACTCCATATTCCTGCAAAACATTGCAGTGTTTCCTCATCTTCTAACAGGAGTGCTCCTGTTCAGAGTTTCAGCTAGACCCAGAAATAATAGTGGTTTGACAACTATTTGCTTTGAAATCTTTGATGTAGAAGCCCTGCATACAAACATAAACCGATTGGTATTGTCTACATACCAGAAAGAGTGATTCTCATGGAATTGCTTAATGAACCTAAGAAAAAAAGTAAATTGCTACGGGTGGTTGGTACAATATATAAACGATTGAATTATGTGTGTTTTGAAATGTAATACTTCTATGTGTAATGGAATATAATATAAACAATGTTCCAGATTGGCCATGGGGAACAGATAGGCACCCTTTTTGGCTATAGCTTTATATGCAGTCCTTGAAAAGGGATTGCATTTGGAATGATGTGATAGCACATGAAAGATGTGTGGATGATGTGATTATTATCACCAAAAGTAGAGAAGTAGTGGAAGAAAAAAATTGCAATTTTAAATAAAGCAGGCAGCATTAAGTTGAATGGGGGGGGGAACCTATTAACAGGCTCCAAACTGCTGCAGCCGTGTGTGTGTGCGTGTGTCTGTGTGCCATTTGTGATTATGTGAACTTTAGCTGAACTAGACTGGCTGATAGAAATGCCGTGGGTGGAAGATTTTCATGGAATTAAGTGCAGGATAAATTCCAACCATTGTTCACATTGAATGTCAGCCCGTTCACTCTTTCTCTCCCCCACCCCACAATGCTTTCTCTATGCTACTTCCTCTGCTTTTTCTTTTTCATCATCTTTTTGCATTTTTGAAATCTTCAGTGTTACCACATTCCCATAGCACCCCCTCCATACTCTATTTCTTTTTTTCTGACAGTTCTCCTTGGTTTGACTTATTTCAGCATGGTCCCTCCCCCCCCCCCCCCAATCACCCAAAAAATAAACCAATTGTGTAGTGCTCTGGACATATCTGAAGCTCAATCAATAATAATAATAAAAAATATTGTTAGGTCATGGGAATTTTCAGAGAAATCGCATTTGCTAAAACTCAATTGCAAATCTATTTTCATGTGTGGTGAAAGCAAAGTCAACATAGTTCCTTATATTGAACTTAATTCCAGTTGCTGTAAACATAACAATTACAACAAGAAAATGATGACAAATGTATCATTTCTATTACTTCAATCCAGGCCAGTGGTCCTCAGCCTTTTCATGCTCCAGATCAATTTCATCAGCTGAAAGCTTGAGTTTTGTGAACTGACTACAGTTTTAAAACCTCAGCACCAAAACCAAAGCAGTAAAAACGAGACAAGAGAGTAAAAACAAGTCAGTTTATCCAAACAGTAGATCTGTGTGGTCTGCCCATGTATATTTGCATCACAGTAATATTCTGAACAGAAAACAGTGAATAATATTGTAGCAAAATAAGTTTTAAAATGATCTAGGAGAACTGGATACTAATGCTGGATAGTATTTGAATATTAATTCGCAAGGCCATTTTGTGCATGGTTTGGAGGGCTTGTTATATGAGTTATTCTGGTGTTTAGAAAGTAATTTCATTTGATGGTATGCTAGTATTTTGTTTTGTGTGCGGCTTTCATTTTTAATGGGATGTGCTGTTTTGATGTCCTATAAGACAGTCCATTGTGAAAAACGGCTTTTAGTTTACATGGAAAGAAGCACACTAAGGGGACACTAAGGCCCCATCTACACCTAGAGACCTTATAGGATGGGGAGAGAGATGATTCCAGGCTTACCTGCTTCTGAGATCGTCTCCCTACATCAAAATGCCAGCACATTGTCCCAGAAGTGAAGAGGGACATTCCTGGCGTTTTTTTTTTTTTTTTTTAGGAGACATTCACACAATTGCATAACTGTGTGATCCCAATCCTGCAAAAAAAAGGAAGTAAAAACCTCCCCTAAAAACTCAGCGCCGAAAAGTGCTGGCAGCCATCTCAGTGAGGGTGAAATTGCTCCCCCTACCCCGATGGGTATAGAGTCACCCCGCGCAGCTCTGTGCCCATTTGAAGAGCCCTGCTACTCACAGGGAGGAGGGAGGACCCAGGAGCCCAAGCCATACTGCCTATGGTCCTCGGAGTTGTCCGGGACTGTGGGAAAAATTTGGAGAACTTCAGTTCTAGTTATCCTGGGACAACTGAGAGGTCATCCCCGGTTGACCCCGGGATCAGCTGTTCATTATTTGGACGCACAGGGATGACCTCGAGCTGACCCTGGGATAAATGGCTGGTATAGACATGCCTTAAAAGCATGATTAAACAATGGTTTTCCAGAGCAGTCATCTCTTTGCTACTGGTTCTTCTTAACCCATCAGACATTTTAGTAAGAACAGTGTGAGTGACACTGTAACCATGGCATGTTAACGATGGCAGCAGACTTTATACACCTGTTAACTGGGTAAGTTTTCGATGAGATACCATGGACATGCTTTCTTTTTACTGTTGCTATCAGTAAAGTTGCAGTCTGGACACATAATTAGAGATGGTATCTTCAATATAGCGTGAGTGCATAGGTTCATAACAGCCTTTAAGGCGGAACTCAAGTCATGGGGTAGCCATACTTTCTTCTGTGAGATATCTACATAGTAACATGATTTCATTTTTGTACACAGGGTAGTATCCTCTTCAAAAGTAGTGCTAATGTAAATCATGTTGCACTAACCTAAATGACATCACGTGCAATGCCAACAGTGTTGCGGTTTCTTTGGTTTGTGCTAGAGGTCATTTATGCTGCCACAATGTTATTCACATTGTAAATTATGAATGTTCTTCTAGTGTCAAATAGGATACTACCCATAATGCCCACAATTTGAAGCAGCACACTTTACACCTTTTCAATTATTACTATGACCAGATCACAGATTTCATTTTCAAAAAGACAATCTCCACGTATGGCAGGGGTGGGGAAGCTGTGGCTCTCCAAATGAGGCCGGGCTGCAGTTCTTGTTAGCCTCGGTCAGAACACCCTATCATCAGGAATTATGTTACAGTCCAACAGTAGGAGGGCCGCTGGTTACCCACATTTGGTATATTGGGCCTAGTCACACAACACGCTCAGTCATGGTTAGTCCGCTAACCCTTTTGCAGTGAATGGTTAGTGAGCATCTTTAAACCATAGTTATGTAGCCACCATGGTTAGGAATGGTTCACACAATACACTAAAGCCATAACATTTAGTTCAAAATGCTTAACCACTGTGGTTTAGCATGTCGTCTGAGCAAGTTTAATTGTTCCTCATAATCATAGGCATTTTCACACAGGCAGTGCATGCATGGAACAGTACAAACTGTCAGGAATAGAAAAATAGTTAATCTACAGAAGAGCCTTGAAGGAATATTAGTGATGTCATAAATCTGCAGGTGTTGCAGAAGAGGCGGAGAAGGCCAAAGATAAGGGAAAGAAGATAATCTAAATTGTCCTTTAATTGAATTATTGGCTGATGTAATGTCAGTGCAATGCTGTATGTAAACTGTACATATTTGTACATTAGTATGAGATGGTGGTTGGTAGTTGATGGCTGTTGGAGAAGGTTGTTATTCTGTAAAAATCCTTTGGAGAAACTCAACGTGTGTGAGCGATTCTTTCATAAGAGCTCTCAGGACAGATCAGGAGCTCTGTTGACATGGATGTATGGAGGGTGATC
Source organism: Anniella stebbinsi (assembly GCA_029215795.1). Classification (NCBI taxonomy): domain Eukaryota; kingdom Metazoa; phylum Chordata; class Lepidosauria; order Squamata; family Anniellidae; genus Anniella; species Anniella stebbinsi. The sequence continues at coordinate 151,249,875 of JARDYH010000004.1, forward strand.
CCAGTTCCCACTCCATGTGTTCAATGACTGTGTGGAAAGCCCTGACATTAGAGTGCTTTAAAAAACATATGGCAATGTCAACAGGAGTGGGCAACCGAAGACCCTCCACATGGTTTGGCCTATAATTCCCATCAGCCCTCACTATTGGCTATGCTAGCTAGGGCTGATTGGAATGGAAGGCCAAAACATCTGGAGGGCCTCAAGTTACCCACTCCTGGTCTGTTACATTCAAAAGTAGGATTGGAGATAATGGGAAAGCTTTGTACTTGAAGATCTCTTTCTGGTACTAATTATGTTTTGCTACTGTGAGCATTTCTTTGCTTCCTTATATTTTCAGACATGACTTTCAGAGGGACTACCTCAGTAGAAACATAATTCAGAGCATGGTTGGAAGCAGGAAAATGCTCGGGGTTGTTTCATCTGAGGCAAGGATTGCCAAGGCTTACCTCAGCACTATTTCAAATGCCAGGAATAAGTAATAATAAAGAAGAGAGGGTCTCTGAACTGAGCAGAGGCAGAGGACATGGCTCTTGTTTTCTCTTGTCCTTGGTTGTGCAAACTTCTTAAATCTAGCAGCTGTATTGACAGAAAGCTGGATTTCTAGCAGTAGTGACAGAAAGCATACAATTCCCTTCAATACAGCTACACCCTTATCTGGACAGGGATAACCTGGCATCAGTTGTCTATGCTCTGGTAATGTCTAAGTTAGATTACTGCAATGCACTCTATGTGGGGCTGCCTTTGAAGATGGTTTAGAAGCTGCAGCTTGTGCAAAATGCTGCAGCCAGACTAATAATCCGGACCAAGAGGTTCGAACATATAAAACCAACTCTGGCCTGCTTGCATTGGCTGCCTGTATGTTTCTGAGCCCAATTCAAGGTGCTGGTTTTATCCTAGAAAGTCTTACATGGTTTAGGACCACAATACCTGATGGAACTCCTCTCCCGACATGAACCTACCTGTACACTACACTCAACATCTAAGGCCCACCTCCAGGTGCCTACTCTGAGGGAAGCTTGGAGGTCAGCAGCAAGGGAGAGGGCCTTCTCAGTGGTGCCCCCCCCCCCAATTATGGAATTATCTCCCCGACAAGGCTCGCCTGGCACCAACATTGTTATATTTTCGGTGCCAGGTCAAGACTTTCCTCTTCTCCCAGGCATTTAACAGCATATACTGAGTTTTTAAATTGACCCCAGAACTATATTTAGGCCTGGCTGAGAGTTTGCAGCTATTTTAAATGTATACTATTTTTATATGTTGTCTGTTTTTATGGTTTTAAATTTTGTATATCGATTTTTAATGTCCAAAGTTTTTAATTTTTGTAAACCGCCCAGAGAGCTTCGGCTATGGGGTGGTATATAAATGTAAATAATAATAATAATAATAATAATAATAATAATAATAATAATAATACTGAATGTCTTCTTTGGAGAAAGACATGGTTTCCTGGCACTTGGCTATCACTACCCAGCAGCCTTCAGCATCTCTCTCAGCTCATTCTAAAAGTTGCTTTTGTGGGAAAGATGAACTGTTGTCTCCCAGATGGTTACCAAGGGCTTGTGAGCTCAACAACTGCTGAGGCAGAAGTCAAAGAGCAAATGTTAAATTTCAGCCCCAGATTTGATTTGTGAGTCAGAAGAAATAGTCAAGGAAGAAGAAAACTCACTTTGCAAAGGACCATCCCTGCAAGTGTTCTTCCCCTAACCTGGAAATAGTTGGTAAATAATATTTCCTTCAGGGTTGCTATACACATACAAAATACAGAGGAAAAAGTTGCTGTCCCATTGTGATCAATATTAAAGCTTTTCTTCTACTCAGAGGCAGTGCTCATGAAGAGAGAACACCCCAATTCCTTTCTAGACCAAAAGGAAGGGAAGGCTGGCAGATATAATCAATAGGAGCAAGGAAAATTAAAACACAGAGAAGAGGAAAAATGGTGTATGATTTCCCCCTATAACTGAATATATTGGAATTTAATGTGATTTTTCACATTCTGAAAACATAATACCCCCCCACCCCCACTTACACCTAGCCATGGAACAATAAAGCCTACAAATAATGACAATAGCATCTTTCTCTAGACTAGGGTGACCATATTTTGGAAACCAAAAAGGAGGACAACATGGCCGCCCCAAGGGGGCATGCCCACCAACATGGCCGGCTCCCAAAGGGACATGTCCACCCAAAGATGGCCTTGGTCACATTTCTGATTTCACAGCACACAATTAAGGCAAACCTGTTCTACATAACATCTTAATGTTAAAATCACTGAGACATTCAATGTATTTGAAATTACCTTCACTCCTACTTTTGTAGCTTTTGCTGTACTTTAAAGATTTTGCTATACTTTGTGTGATACAGTCTCCCTTTCCCTCAAATATCTTTTCTGACTGCAAATCCTTCATTGGATGACCATAGTCTCACCTTTCCTAACATTTAACACTCTTTCCCCATCACCTTTCTCATATTCATACTCACAGCTTCAGCATACTGCTACCACTGAACAAATGAAGCAGTTGACAAGTACAGAAAAAGCTAGTACAACAAACTAGCAACCTAGCATTAAGAAAGAGTATAAAATACTATTACCCTGCAAGCATTAGCCATGGAATAAAATGGACTAAAGGATTGTTGTTGTTGTTGTTGTTGTTGTCACTTCTCACTAGCACCTCTTAGCTTGTTTCAACTTCTGATTTATCAATGAGAAACTAATCTAACAATGTGTCATTATATCTCTGGTTCATTAGCCATGTAAACAAGACCATGGTCAGTAGCAATACAAAGAAAGGCCAGAACAGATGCCCATTATCACAATGCTAGACAAATATCTCCTGAATTTACACTGTTTCAGTGTGCAGAGAACAGAAATCTCAATCAGGGACCCAAAGAAAACTGCCCAAAGAAACCTCAGAAACAAGTCGCATTGATTTCAATAAAGCTTACTCCCAGATAAATGAATATAGGATTGCAGCCACTTCACATATGTTCAGCTTACTCTACCAAGTGCAAGGCCCTCCTGTCAAGAAGAACTATGCACTCATGAGAACCTGGCCTCATGGATCATGCAACCAGCAGGTGCTCTCCAGAAAGATGCTTTTAGAGCCTAGGAGATCCAGACACACTCAGACAAGCCAAGACAAGCCACACTATGCACTCACATGTTATCTTGCTGGGACAGAACAATTTTGGGAAAAGACAATACTTTGTTATTGACCAGACATTACAGTAATAAACAAGAAAAACACACCTACCTCATTGATTTAGCAATACCTAATGGCACAAATGTTGCAGAAAAGGAATAGGAAAAGAGAGAAAAAAATGGTTATGGAAATTAAAGAACTGTGCAGCAGGAAAAGGTTACAATTTTTCAGTTAATCACATCAGTCACCAGCAACGCACACACACACACACACACACTACAGAAAACCTTCAGAAACTGGGCCTACCAAAATAAATCCACACCAACATCCAGAAAGCAGTCATACTTAAAACATTTTTAAGAAGGATGAATAAGTATCAGCAATTGTTACAAAATATACATCATGCCAATTATCTCAAAGCAAATTGGAGAGAAAGGTCTATGGGTCAAAATGCATTATTAAAAAAAATGAATTGCTATCTTCTAGCACCAGCTAGAGACCCACCTCTTCCTTTGCACTCTGGAAGCAGGTGGGCACAAACAACTCAAGCAAAGTAGGTGTCAGTCAGACCTCTCTGTGGACAGTATTCCACAACAGGGGGCTACTACTGAAAAGTCCCACTCCCAAGTAGCCCTGCACCACACCACAGCGTATGAGGGCACTTGGAACAGGACTTCCAATAACCATCTTAAAACTTATGTGGCAAATGCCAGGAAACAACGGGTTCCATACCTTCCCCTTGTTGCCCAAAACAGACTGAATAGGTATTTCTTTCTATTCCTGAGCACTTTAATCTGTGTCATGTTTTACTAAGTGCTGTGCAATGGGGTATCAAACCTTATTTTTGGAAGGCCCTGAGGTCAGTTGTTAAGTCTTTAATTGATTTTGCATATTTTCTATGCTACAAATGTTGAATATACTGAGTTTGTAAATTACTGAACAATTAAACAGTTTTTAATTAAACATAAAAAACTATAGGAAAGTTTACCTAGCAATAAATTGCCATTCTAGGAACTCTGTTATTTCCAGTCAGCGTAAAATAATTTTCCATCAATTTCTTTCTTTTGGTAAGCTATTTTTTTTAAAAAAAATAAACCAACAAAGCCATTGCAAACTAAATCTATTTCATATGTATTTCATATCATCACTAAGAAGAATATGTGCAAATCATAGAAGGCTCTGTTTACATTATATGTGGCAGTCTTTAAAATCAATCATGTGGCTTTTTAACGGGTTTCCAGATAAATTGCTGTGATGCAAAAGAGCTGTAATAGCAAGGTCTCAAAAGCATCCACTGTGCATCTGCCTAATAACTTTGGATAAAGATTCCCCCCCCCACACACTACTACATATTGTGCAATACAATCCCATGATATGCAAAACACTTGGCATTGCTGTTACTATGCATTCCCCATTTTGCAATCTGTCCTGGGCCAAATATAATATTAAAAATAATCACATTCTTTAGGATGAATACACACACACACACACACACACATTTTAGGACCTGTCACACAAAAGTAGGGTGACCGTATGGAAAGGATAGGATGACCATATGAAAAGGAGGACAGGGCTCCTGTATCTTTAACAGTTGTATAAAAAAGGGAATTTTATTTGTATGCATGCAGCACCTGGTGAAATTCCCTCTTCATCACAACAGTTAAAGCTGCAGGAGCCCTGCCTTCTTTTGTATCTGGTCAAGAGGACAGGGCTCCTGCAGCTTTAACTGTTGTAGTGAAGAGAGAATTTCACCAGGTGCTGCATGTTTACAAAGGACACCTGCTGAAATTCCTTTTCTATGCAACTGTTAAAAGTTACAGGAGCCCTGTCCTCCTTTTCATATGGTCACCTTAGGGAAGCCCCAGCAGGTAAGTGCCCCATGCCCCCGCGCCGCCCCCCCTGCCCCGTGCACCCGCGCCGACCCCCCACCCGCCGCGCGCACCCGCGCCACCCCCCCACCTGCTGCGCGCATCCACGCCGACCCCCCGCCCCGCGACCCTCTTCAAAGAGGAGATATTGTGGAATCAGTGCCTCAATAAATTTAACAGTTATTGCTTACAATCCACAACAATTAGTATAATATTTGTTGCATGGCTTTCAAATATTTTCATCAGCTAAGCTCATGTGTATTTTATATGTATAACATAAGGAACAAATTCACATCCAAGATTCAGTTGATGTAGCCAGCTATAACTAAAATAACTTCTGGATATTTTCACCTTGTAATTTTTCCAAACGTTAATAAATGCTTCCCAGTTTCTTTCATCAATATACCTTCTCTCTCTCTCTCTCTCTCTGTCTGTCCGTCTTATAAATTAATATAATTAGTACATTTCATCCACTTTGCAACTTCTCAAGCTGTTAACACAAACTATACCTAGAATATAAAGAATGTCAAACACTTGATCTGTCAGAGTATATTAAGCAATCAGACAACTGCAATATTGACGTTTTTGTGCAGGATTGAAATAAACCAACTACCCTCAATGCTGTAAATAATTAAGGTTGTGTTCCAATACATTTACCTTGGCTTATTTCTTACTTCTAAGTAGACACATATAAGATTGCACTGAACAATAATTAAAAACATGAAAAACAAAACAGTACAGCAGAAAATGAATTAAAAATATCAGTCAGCTAAAAATACCAAGGCCTGCCTAAAAAAAAGTCTTAATCAGGTAGCAGGAGCTAAAAGGACCTGGGACCAATATAACTTCCTACAGGAGATAATTCAACAAGTGGTGTGTGGTCAAAGAAAGTCCATATCATGTATCTTGACCAGATCAATTCAGGCCAGGATGCAGTTAAGCACCTCTCCATCAGCTCCTAGGGTGCAGGCAGGTTGATATGGAAAGAGGTTATTCCGTAGGTAACTTGGAATATGAATACTGAAAGTTTGGAGGATAAATAGAGGCTGAATATATTTTTTAAATTTATTTTATTTGTTCCTTACTTTTCTAATAAAAAAGAGCACTCAAAGCGGTTTGCAGAACAACTAAGATTGATTAAAATAATATATTAAAATACAATAAAAACATACCAATTACAGGGAGAAATAATGAAAACCAGCATCCAACCCACCAGACCCACTTACAGATTAAAAGCCTTCTTAAATAAAGCAGTCTTTGCCTACCAGCAAAAAGCCAACAGAGAGGGAGCAAACCCAGCTTCCCCTTGGGAGGAAGTCCATAGCATGGGAATTGCCAATGGAAAGGCCCTCTCTTGAGTTGCTACGAAATGTGCCTCTGAAGATCATGGTCTTGAAAGAAGGGCATCTCCAAAAGATCTTATGAACCAGGCAAGCCCATATGGGAGAAGGCAATCTTTCAGGTAGTCTTGTCCCAAGCCATGTAGGGCTGCATAATAGGTCATAACCAGCTCAGATCCCACAGGGTGACGATGACACCAAATTATTTAGGGTGGTAACAAAGAGGGATTGAGTGAGGAGCTCTAAAAGGATCTCTCCAAGCTGGGAGAGTGGGCATCCAAATGCAAATGCGGCTCAATGTAAGCGAATGTAAAGTGAGGCATGTTGGAGCAAAAAATCCCAACTTCAAGTGTAACATTATTTATTTATTTATTTATTTATTTATTTATTTATTTATTTAATTACATTTGTATACTACCCCATAGCAGAAGCTCTCTGGGCAGTTAACATAAGATTAAAACAATTAAAAACAATATACAAAAATTAAAACAGCAAAAACATACAATATACACATAATATACACATACATTTAAAATTACTGTAGTAACTTTAAAAAGCTATAAACCTAAAAATAAAACAAATCTAGGCTCATCAGATATTTCTAAATGCCTGAGAGAAGAGGAAAGTCTTGACCTGGTGCCGAAAAGATAACTATGTTGGCACCAGGCGGGCCTCATCAGGGAGATCGTTCCACAATTGGGGGGCCACCACATAGGAGGCCCTCTCCCTTGTTGCCGACCTCCGAGCTTCCCTTGGAGTAGGCACTTGGAGGAGGGCTTTAGATGTTGAATAAAGTGTTCAGGTAGGTTCATGTCAGGAAAGGCATTCCATCAGGTATTGTGGTCTCAAGCTGTGTAAGGCTTTGTAGGCTATAACCAGCACCTTGAATCGGGCTCGGAAACATACAGGCAGCCAATGCAAGCGGGCCAGAGTAGGTCTTATATGCTCAAACCTTCTGGTCCCAGTTATGAATCTGGCCGCTGCATTTTGCACAAGCTTCAGTTTCCGAACTGCCTTCAAAGGCAGCCCCACATAGAGTGCATTGCAGCAATCTAACTTGGAGGTTACCAGAGCATGGACAACTGCAGCCAGGTTATCCCTGTCCAGATAGGGGTGTAGCTGGGCCACCAACCGAAGTTGGTGATGATGAGATCTGAGCTAGCAGTGACCAACCAAGAAAGAGATCTTGGGATTGTGGTGGACAGCTCTATGAAAATGTCAAACCTGTATGTGGCCGTTGTAAAAATGGGTGACCAATTGTCAGGATTTACCCGGATTTGTTCTGGGTTGTGTTTCATAATGTCCTGGATTGACACGCTTTCCCCTTTAAGGCTATTAGTATGGTGGTGGTGGGAAATGACACACTTTCTGGAGGCACATCATTCCCCCCCTGCTCCAATGGGGGCTTTAAGGGGGAAAGCATGTCATTCCTGGACATTATGGAAAAGGCCCTGATTGGAGCAGTGGAGGGGGGGATGACATGCTTTCCCCTCCAATAGGGGCCTTTAAGGCCCCAATTAGAGTGGAGGAGGGGAAAGCGTGCTTTCCAGAGCCTCCAGAAAATGATGCACTTTCCGGGGGGCCCAGAAAGCATGCTTTACTCTCCTACCTACCCTGCAGTGGAGGTGGGTGGGGATGACACACATTCCCCTCCTCCATGCCAATCAGGGCTTGTAAGGTGGTGGTGGTGGTGGGGGAAATGACACACTTTCCAGTGGCCTCGGAAAGCTGCTTTCCCTATTGGGTTTCCTCTGTTTTGGTTTCGCAAACATGGTCAATCTATACAAATCTATACAAATCTATACAAATCTATACAAATCTATACAAATCTAAAGTGTGACCACAGTTAGAAAACCTTGTACAGTTCTGGTCATCTCACCTAAAGCAGATATTATACAGCTGGAAAAAAAATACAGAAAAGGGCAACTAAAATGATCTAGAGGCTGGAACATCTCCCAGCTCAGATTGTTTAGCTTGGGGGGGGGGGGAAGGCTAAAGGGAGACATGATGGAGGTGTACACCATTATGCATGCTACAGAGAATGTGGATAGGAAGACATCTCTCTCTCTAATAATAATAATAATAATAATAATAGAACCTGGGTTTATCCCATGAAGCTGATGGGTGGGAGATACAGGACGAAGAACAGGAAGTCCTTCTTCATACAATACATAATCAAACTATGGAATTCACTTCCACAAGATGCAGCCACTGTAACAAGGGACTTGTTTGCTTGCTGTAGGAGCTCCAGTTTAGAATCTGGCTGAACCATTCTGGAACCAGTTGAAGTTTCTGAACAGTTTTTGAAGGCAGCCCATGTACAGTGCATCACAGTAGCTCAAAATATAGACGTTGTTTTATATGTCCTTAGTGAAGTCCACATCATGGAATTGGGAAAAGCTTACAAGTGTAGTTCAGAGCTAGGAAAAATGCTGAACTCAATAAAATTTAGTGTAAATTGAATTTAAGGTGTCACGTGGTTCTAACTGAAACTTGGCTGCTGCAAAGAAAAAGAAAAATCAGAAATTTCACAGTCCTCCTTAAACTGAAAAAAATAACAAATGTGATCCGAAATGTTCTTTGCCTTTATTTTGAGCAAAACATGTTCAATTGTCAAATTCACACAAAGCTTATTCTTCTTCAAAAGAAAGTGCTGTTTTTATTCAACAGCTGTGTTTAGATTGATAGGGTGAATGAGTTGAGACCAAGGAGATGCACCGTGTATTGTAATCTGGAAGAGAGGTGCATATATTGAAGAAGTTGCTTTAATTTAAATATTTGTAGGGTCATGTTAGCAAAATATGTCAGCTTGTCTCATGGCATAAATGCCCTTCAGATGTCCATAATCAGCCAAGTGATGAAGACATTGCCAGTCAATTTTAGGAGGCTAATTGTTATGGATATATTACAAAGGATAATGAAACAGATTCAATCACTAGGACTTGATATATGTTTGTCTGTTTTCAAGGGCTAGCAGAAATACACCAAAATTATTCATGATGCCATATGGATCTTACAAAATGATGGCCTAATTATGCTTAATGAAACTCTTAAAAACAAACGAGTTTTGTTATTGGGAAGGGCTTTAGGATTGTCAGAACTTTTCACAATGCATGTCACACCTTGGTTGTTCCAGTCCACAGTCAAGTCCATCAATATTTAAAAGAATTGATCATGCCACTATTAGCGCTTGCTCTGACACTTGGAGCTGGGCCTAAGATAGCAGCTGGATCTGCTTCAGTAATGTGGGTTCAAATGCCCCATTGTAGCACACAAAAAAGTCATAGCAGAGATGGTGTGCAAAAGTTAGTTGTTACCTGTTAGGCTAAGGTCTTCTCTAATCATCCAGTCTCATTCCAAAATTAATTAATTAACAGTGTGATCTTATGCATATCTGCTACCAAGTAAGCCACACTGAGTGGAATTCATGTGCTAGGTCTTTGTATGTTCTTGGTTGGAGATGATCTTCCCATTTTCTTGTTTGAATGAGCTTCTTTGAATTTGGTGGGAGGGAGTTGGGGCACAGTGGGGTTCTTTTTTAACCTTTTGTTGGCAGTTCAGGGCCGCGTAGCTTCTCTTCTGTAAAAAAAATGGCCGCCGCGCCGTTCCTCTTCCCTTCCACGCTGCCGTCTAGACCTTGGGGGAGGATCACAAAAGCAGGTAAGTCCGCGATCCTCCTCCTCCCTCTACACCCTTAGGTGTAGATGAAGCTTATGTCGAAATCTTACCACATATAATATTCTACCTAGCAAGAGCTCTACTTCTTATATCATAACACACATCTGTGGATCTTAACATTTTGGCCTCAGTCATATCTCCTACTCATGAGCTCCATAATGCAGCCAGACTTACAGCTTACTTCAGAAGCACCCTTGCGAAGGTCCATCTCCTCATGGGTTAATGAGCTTTTTACTTTTAACCCACCTACCGGTGGCACATTTTTTGGACTCACTTCCAAGGACACATTTTTGCATACATAGCTAATCACTTTATATTTATAGTTAGCCTACACAGAACATTATGAATAGCATTTCTACGAAAAACAATAAATTCTTATCAACAATGCATATTTTGTGACTTCTGGTTAATGTTTCAGAAACTGAAATGGACATATTTGTCCATCCAAGCCCAGGGTTTTGAGTGCTTTCCTCTTAAAAGTCTGGGTTTGAATTCCTATGTATTCAACAATCTTTGTGGTACTAAATTAGGGTTGCCATTTCTTTCTTTTTTTCTGATAAGCTCCACATCTTTGACAGTGATATGACAGGAAAGTCTGTCATGGTCACAACAATGCTGGGAATAGCTGTGCCTATTGAATTTGGTCAGAGCAGATGGGTATTTTGCTTCAGTTTTGACATCCAAAATTTGAAAATTTCTCCGTATTTCATATGGAAAGAATATCAGATTTTACAAAATTCAAGTGTGGGAGAAAGAAAACACAACAAAATCATATTGGTGACCATCCTGAGGCAGCATTATGGTCAAGCAAGGAATATCCAGATTAACTCTTGAGGCTAATTGACATGATGCAGCAACTCGAATGGAGGCCTCCCCAAGGCACAGGTAGAGTTGTTGTCCCCATTGGCTGGACATCTTGTGAATGCTACCTGGACTTCCCTTCATTCCCTAGAAAGGTTAGCAGTGGGGAGCAAAAATCAGTTAACGCCTGGATGCAGGATAGGCAGCAGAGGGTTGCCTGACAGGTATGACAGCAGGATGGCTATTATTATATTTGAGAAAGGTTCCTGCCCAGGGTGGGGAGATATAATAGTAGATGAGCATTGCAAATAATTTGCATCAACTAATTTGTGTCCATGGTCCATTCCATATGTCTTAATTTAGGTGTGGCGACAAATGTCCATTACTTGAACAAATGGATTGCTTAGCTACATCTAGACCACAGCAGAGCATCCCCAGCTATGGAGGACAATGGGAAATATGACCACAGGTGCTGTATTGCCAGGCATAAACAGAAGATGTGTCTAGCCAGAGTTTATGCTAGGCCACTGTCCAAAGAAATGGCCATTTTTTAAAAAAATAACTCATCTGCTCCCTCCTCAAAATGCATAAGGTGCAGAAAAGCTAGAGTGTGTAGCACTATATGCTCTATTGGACTTATGTCACGCATGCTGGTTAGCCTATATTTTGTTTCTTTTGTTTTTATCTCTTAAGTTCAAATGTTCAAAAACATCCAAACAAAATCCAAGGCACATGTCTCTTCTGAAGCCTGAAATTACCAAGATACAGAAGCCACAGTAACCAGTGGTCTCAAGCAATCAAACGTCCATCACACTTGGCAGCCTTTAAATTTGCTCACACGACTTGAACTTGAGATGGAAGTTTCTGTCAACCACTCAGCAATTTTACACAAAGCCTACTCTCAATAAACTCAAGTTCGTCAGTAATGCACAAGAGACTTTAAGTTCTATTGCCATAGAATCTGTGGCAATAGGTAAATCTAAGCCTATTGTAACCTACCAAGGATATTTAAAGGCACACAAAGACAAACAAACAAACAAGGAAATATAAATAAATTCAACATGAAATATGACATTTAAATTAAGTTTAGTAAGACATTTTTTTAAAAATAAAAATAAAATAAAACAGTGACTGAAAAGAAGAAAAAGCTAAATGAGTTTAGAGAAAGGTCAAGAACTGGGGAAGAAAGTTGCATGTAGTCAAACAAAACGAATTATCAACAAAACAGTTTCATGGAACAGTGAACTAAAATGTTTGAGTACTGGCAGTTGGAAAATAGATCTGAGAAATTATGAATTTTCTTATAATGTGCTATTTCTCAGGGTGAAAGATTTAGATGCAGTTCCTCAACTAAAAATGAAGGCTGGAAAACTTTGATTTATGACTTGGCATTAGAACAAATCCTATAGAATCCTGAAGACATATAGCAATATATAAAATATGTCTCAGTATCAAAAATAATAGGAAACTGATTTAGAACAGCTATAATTTCAATTGTCCAGGGCAAAGAGAACATGATCTTCCTTTCAAAAATTAACTAACATGAGGAGTTAAGGGTGTTGGATTAAAAGAACCTTCTCTTTCAGTCATGTTTGACCCTATTGATAGAATCCCCCTAAAGTGCTTTAAGAGTTACAGCAATATTATCTGAAAATGAAAGTTTACAGTCTAATTTTGAACACAAGAGCATTTCAAACTATATTGCTTCAGGAAGAAATATAATATTAATATTATTGGTATTACTATAATGCAATAGCAACACAGTACACCATCATTTATAGAACTTGCAGCATTGCAATGGAAGAAGTAAACGAAACAAATGTTGTTTACCTATTGTTCCTTTGTGTGTGTGTGTTTGTAACGTTTTACTATATATCTTGCTGATGTGTCATCATTCCAATGCGCTGCCATATGGGATGGTGACTAAATTCAGTTTCAGAAATGTTAGATGGAGATGGAGGAACAATTAGGGAATGTTAGTCTCAGCCATAGGAATAGGCAACAGTCAGACAATATGAAAACTTACTTTGTCAAATTCCATGAAGTTATCTCTAGGGATGCTTGAGTATTTAATCTTTTGTGAATTCTAATACAAACTGACCTGATCCTCACCTCCTAGATTGATATGCAGATAAGAAGCAAGTTATTCATGAGATTTCGCAATTCCCAAATGCTTTGACTCAGTTCTCAGCACAAAATACACATCAAGGAAACATATTTCCCCATCCCCACAGAGAACTATGGGAACCTATGAAAAGTTGTGTCAACTGCAAGTGATAGTAGGGAAAGAACTTGTTCAGATGACATACTAAGCCACGGTGATTAAGCATTTTGAGTTAAAAATTGTGTGTCATGTGTTCCATGACTTACTGCATCGTGTGAACCATTCCTAACCATGGTGGCTATTTAACCATTTTTTAAACACACTGGCTGCATTTGGACAACACATTAGTCAATGGTGAGTAGCCAATTCACAGTTGATTATTTTGTGGGTACTCCCCACACAACATATTCCTACACAACTGTGGGTGGTTGGGGCTGGCGTTGAGTGGACTAATAGTCAACCCAGAATTTGACTGACACAGCCCCCGCCCCTCTCCCCACCCTCCCTCCTCCCTCAGTCCTCCCAGTTCTATCCCAGCAGCCTCTGCAAGTTGCACCAGTTGTAGCAGAGTGGCAGCTGTGTCTTTGGTCGCTCTTGCTGCCTGCCTCTATGGGCTTGTGTTTTAACTCACTCACCACTTGCCATTAACACACTCACCCCTCCACACAACACTTTAAACAACTGGCTTTGAGCTAAAGAACTTGCAAGCCATTTGTTTCTCTCAGTTGCTTATTTGGGTGGAATAGTATACTGTCAGTAGTTTGTGAGCAGCGTGTTACCCTCCACACAACACAATAAGCAACACAACTGACGATTGTTCCCCCCCCCCCCAGTTGCTTAATGTGTTGTCCGAATGCAGCCACTCACTAAACATTTGCTGCAATGGCTTAGCATGCGGTCTGAACAGACTAATTGAGAAAGGGGCTGCCTATGAAGCCATCTGTGAATTCTAGACGTCCTTGAATTGGGATCATGTCATATAGTTATTACCCTGGCTGTACCTGAAGCTAGTCCATACCATTGGGATTTCAGTCATTCTGCCAACTTTTATCATATGCAGACTCAATTTGCAGCAGCAACTTCTATTTCTGTCTTTTCCAAATAACTGAAACGCTGTTATCACGTATTTGTTTTCTAACTCTAGAATGTTCAGATAGCTATTCTAAATCTATTTCTGATATTCAGTGGTGGATGCTGTAATCAAAACAGGTAGTCAAACTTCAAATTTGATAAAGGCAAAGGGAAAATAAATAAATAAGTCTTTTGAACAAAGCCCAGTGAGGACTGAGCAAGTTCAATGGCCTTAGAATGCTGTCTGTCTGAGCTGGAGGCTGGAGAACTGGATGCAAGCTGGAATCAAGTACTCTGGGAGATAGCACTGCTGATAGACTATAACCCTCAACCAGACATTCGTCACTGGGGGTTAGATCCAGATTTACACTGGATCAGCTTCACTGGCAGCTAGGGATGCTGGAGGAATTCAGTTATGGAGTGGAACTGCAGTGAGTTGGGCTAGCTAGTGGTTTTTCACTGGTTTTGAATTTATGTAAATCACAGTTATATTTGAGCAAATTCCATAAATGTGTGCCATTTGTGGCCATAGTTTGTACAACTCTCTATTTGTGCAAATTACAGCTGAGGCTAAAAACTATTGTGCAAATAGTCCCCAGAATTCAGAGAAACCATGTCGCTAAGCTTGCGAAAGCAAGCTGAGTCAAGCGCACCACTTAGATCTGGCGAGTTGAAAAAGGGACCGGATTTCCAGGTGACAGAGATTCCTACTGGCAGCCCCTCTAGGCCCCTGCAAATGCTACACAGTGATTCACCAGACCATGCTGAATGGGGTGAGGTGTGCAGTGGAGGGAGGGGAGGGGATCCCCAAAATTGGATGATGGGATCTTCTGCAAGCTGAGCCATTTCTTTTGGGAAAGATGCCTTTCTCTCAGAGAAGGCAGATCCTGGACCCAACCCTGTAACATTAGTCACAGGTGCCATTTATCTACTGTAAAGCTCATTTTCATGACACCCCAAAGCACCAGTGTAGGACACAATCTTTTTCTGTGGTTGCAGGCAGAGAATGCCATGCCGTGTGAAAGCCACTATCAAATTTGTATCCAAGGTATATTAAGGATTGACATTTACGTTTATTTTGCTGGTAAATGTTATTACACCGAAACCATCCAGCTTATATCCAGCTAATCAGAAGCACACCCACAGCTTGAGGGAAATTTCTGCTATCGCTGAAGGTCACGTAATTACGGTCAGGCTAACGCCGTGCAATTTTAAATTGAAACGCTTTTCATTAAATGGCAATTAAAAAAAGGAAATGGTTCTTCTTTTCTCCCTTCCCATTTCATGAAAACACTTGTAGCTTGTGGGCTATTCCTGGTTTTGATTTAATTCCCACATTAGCACAGCAGGTTTTCTCCATTTGAAATAGGTAGAGATCGATGCGGCTAAATATGCTTTCCACCAAAGGCATTCAAGCAACCTGGTGCAAGCACGTCAGGAGAAAATGATGTCCAGTTTAGATAACATGGGGTCTATGGAATTTTATGAATTTACGACCATAACATGTGGGAATGTCCACATTGATTTCAACGGAGAAACGTTTTTTAACCGTTCCCTCATGGGGGGGGGGATTTGAGGAAAAATGGAGGGAGGGAGACTTAACCCTTCCCTCCTGGAGTTCGATGGTCCTACTCCAAAACACATGTACACAAGAGTCAAATGTAACACAAGCTTCAGCTACACCCAAAATGGACAACTACTGGAGGTCTGAGGGCACGTTTTGCCCCCAGGCCCTTCATGGGCTGCACTATGTGGGGTGCTGTGTAGGAACATGGAATTCTGGGGTAACCCCCAAAAATTATTAAAATAAAATCAGTAGTTTGTCACCAAACTTGGGCAGCAAAGTGCTCCATAGTGTTCCGTAGTCCTAAAGTGTTAAATGTAGCTTGTATGCAAGCTAAATTTGACCCTTTTGCTGCTGCTGAATTTGGTGTTGGTAAGGGTGGAGGCAAGAGCCACATGTGGAATTGCTTACCCCTGAGCTACATGCATAAGGTGTAGTTTGGTTCTTAGGGCCAGACCAATTGTTCTTTTAAACATGCATAGTTTAGCCATGCATGATTGTCTCCCCATCTCTCCTGAAAGTGTGTACAGCCCCAATTAGGATCAGAGACATGGCATTTCAGAAGCTTCCTTCTCCCCATTTTCATCCTAACATTCCACCCCCATTAAGACTTTTTTTTATCCCTCCCCCTGCCACAGGGGCTGTGTGTGGAATTTCAGGATGAAAAGGGGGAGAGGAAGCTTAAACGTTCATCTCCTGAAATACCATGGTCCCAATCCATATGCATTTGCTGGAGAGTAGAGGAAATAAGCATGGATAGCTCAGAAATGCTTCATTAGATGGATTAGATGAATACAGCTCAATCAATTGCTATTAGTGTTAATAGCTGAATAGAAGCCTACCAGTTGTTTCTCTGAATATTGGTCCTTGGGAACATCAGCATTCTTCATGCACGTGGCTTCTTTGTGAGCTTCCTGAAAAATCTGACTGTCCAATGTGGGAAACAAGATTCTTGGTTAGATGGACCTTTGGTCCGACTTAGCAGGACTTTCCTTATATTCTTATTCATTTTCAAGTTTACTGAGCTTCTTTTCTATCCAGAAATCTAGAAATCTTTTTGTCTAGATTTTCTCCAGCAAGCGTATTTTCTCTAAAAACAAAGGTGACCGGTGGCCCTTGAGCAAGATCAGAGTACATGTTTTGGCATCCCTTTGAGATGGATGCCTGAATGTCATGTACTTCACCACAGGATAGAAAACTCAGCCTGGCCACTTCCACTATTGTCATTTTATCATCTACAACCAGGGATGGAAAAATCTGTCACTTTTGGTTTTTTCCCCACATTTGTTTTTTTAAAAGAGCCACAAGTTCTTTTCATCCCGAATATAAAGAAATTTGCAAATGTTGGTAAATTCTTCCAAAACTGAACTGAAAACAAATCCACATTTCCCTGGAAATACACATTTTTTTTCAAATGGGATCACAAGCTCAGAGATATGCAAGCTTCTTTTTAAAAAAATCCCTTCCATTCATGTTTAGTGTTGTGAACGTGGTAGGTTCTTATGATCTGCGAACTGAAATGAAATGTTTCTACATCCCAATCTCCAACTCAGCCTCTTTCCACTTTCCAGAAATTTGAACAGACCTCTCTTACAAATTCCATCATATATTAGTTTCAGAATGTGGGATAATAGTATTAGTAGCCTTTATGAAGTACAGTATGTCATCTACTTAAATGTCATTACCAAATTGTTTCTGACAAAAGTAAGCACTATTGTTAAAGGCTTTGACTGGAATAATCTTGTTATCATCATGTTTTCTATTTTAGAATGTTCTATTATGAGCTAAAAGAATTGACTCAAATGAAACCCCCCAATTACCTTTTATTACCCTGCAGTCTTTTAATCCGAGTCATAAATATTAGATAATTAACTTGCCAGAATTTTACTGGAAGGTTTTCAATTCTTAAGAAGCAATGGTCAGTAGTTCTAAGGGCATCTTATGCAGAGCTTTAGTGATTGCTATTAAGGGGTCATGAGTTCTAGAAATAATTATAATGAAAGCCACAATGAGTAAATTGTCTTAAAAGGCTGGAATGAAGGCCCTTGGGGGGGTTGGAAACAAATAATAATCTTGTAATATTGTTGTCTAAAAACAGACAGGATAAGGAAGGATATTTTGTTGTTATTATTAGGGATGTGCACTGGATCGGACCCGATCCACGATCCGAGTCCGGTCCAGTGGGAAATTGGATAAATTATCCGATTTCCGATCCCGCAGCTGGATCGGCTGATCCAATCCGAACCGGTCCGAAAAGGCTCCGAACCGGTTCAGCGGATCGGCGGATCGGCGGGCGCCCACTGGCGCCCACCGCCGCTTCCATTGGCGGGCGCCAGCGGGCGCCCGCCGATGAAAGTGGACAGCGGGGGGGGGAGGAGGGGGGCGCTTACCTTCTCGGGCCGTCCGCTCCCGTCCGGCACTAGCAGCTACTACCAGCGGGCTCCGCGGCCTGCTCTAGGGTGGCGCGCCGGGTGATGTCATCACCCGGCGCGCTACTCTAGAGCAGGCCGCGGAGCCTGCTGGTAGTAGTAGGCGCCGGCGCCGGACGGGAGCCGCCGGGCCGGGAAGGTAAGCAGGGGGTGCGTGGAGGGGAGGAGGGGGCGCGTGGAGGGGGGAGGGGGGCCCTTACCTTCGCGGCCCAGCGGCTCCCGGCCCGGCGCCGGCGCCTACTACTACCAGCAGGCTCCGCGGCCTGCTCTAGGGTGGCGCGCCGGGTGATGTCATCACCCGGCGCGCTACTCTAGAGCAGGCCGCGGAGCCTGCTGGTAGTAGTAGGCGCCGGCGCCGGACGGGAGCCGCCGGGCCGGGAAGGTAAGCAGGGGGTGCGTGGAGGGGAGGAGGGGGCGCGCGGACGGGGGAGGGGGGCCCTTACCTTCCCGGCCCGGCGGCTCCCGGCCCGGCGCCGGCGCCTACTACTACCAGCAGGCTCCGCGGCCTGCTCTAGGGTGGCGCGCCGGGTGATGTCATCACCCGGCGCGCTACTCTAGAGCAGGCCGCGGAGCCTGCTGGTAGTAGTAGGCGCCGGCGCCGGACGGGAGCCGCCGGGCCGGGAAGGTAAGCAGGGGGTGCGTGGAGGGGAGGAGGGGGTGCGCGGAGGGGGGAGGGGGGCCCTTACCTTCCCGGCCCGGCGGCTCCCGTCCGGCGCCGGCGCCTACTACTACCAGCAGGCTCCGCGGCCTACTCCAGGGTGGCGCGCCGGGTGATGTCATCACCCGGCGCGCTACTCGAGAGTAGGCCGCGGAGCCCGCTGGTAGTAGCCGCCGGCGCCGGACGAGAGCGGACTGGCCGAGAAGGTAAGCAGTGGCGGGGAAGGGGGCTTACCCCCCCCGGAGCCGTCCGCTTCTATCCGCTGGCGCCCGCGGGCGCCAGCGGATGGAAGTGGGCGGCCCCAGGGTGGGTAGGGAGCGCGGGGGAGGGGGCTTACCTGCCGGGGCCATCCACAGCGGACGGCCCCGGGGGGGGAGGGAGTTAGGCCCCCCTCACCCACCCGCCGCCATTTTTTCCTCATAGACTTGCATTGCAATGCAAGTCTATGGGGAAAAAAATGGCGGCCGATCCAAAAATTTACGATTTTTGGGTCGGGATCGGACTCGATCCGGTCCGGGGGGCCTCCGATTTTGTCCGAACCGGTCCGGGACAAAATTGGAGGTCCCGATCCGGGTCCCGATCCGATCCGGGGGGTCCGTGCACACCCCTAGTTATTATACTCATTTATCTATCATTTTCCATCATCCACTACATTTCATATCCTGATCTTTGTTACATTGAAGGAAGGGAGGAGAAAGAGATGAGCTTGAGCATGCCCCATTCAAAGCCCCGAATGTGAGCGTGAGCACCTGTCCACTGAAAATATTTGCAAATTGTCAAACACCATCTCATTCCTGATTTCCAGTTTGATTTGTGCAAATTTCAAAATGTGTGCAACGTTCTTCAGTAGACTGAATTGGCCTGGCTTTAATCTATGGAGGAAATTTGCACAAGTTAGGACATTTGTGCAAATTTGTTTAGAGTTGCACAAATATGGGGAGACTTGCGCAACTCTCCCATTCGATCACTGCTCCATTTGCTGAAATCTCCTGTTCGCACAAACCAAGCAGGTTCACAAATGCGAATGGGAATTGGGCATGAGATGAGAGGGGAGACTACATTTGGAGAATCCTAGCTATCTTGAACATTGCTTGTTCACCTAACACATGGCCCTCCAGATGTTGTTTGATCATAATTCCCATCAGTCCTAGCCAGCTTAGTCAATGATGAAGGATAATGGGAGTTTCAGTTCAACAATGTTTAGATGGCCACATGTTCCCTATCCCCATGCTAAGTGATGACATCTTGTCAATGACTGACTTATCCTTTGCACCTGATCAGAAATCCCAGGAAGCAAAGGCATGGTAAGATATCCCTTACTATTATAATGCAATGTCCAACTGCCATACTAACTGATTATGTTCATTCTGCTATAGGGCTGTTTGTGTTTTGATAGGAAGCAGTGCCAGTATTGGTATCAACTACCTTCAGGAGTAAGTAATGTGTTCAGCATGGAGGGACACATGGTTACTCTATCAGCGCAGATGGTGCTAACCATCGTATAACTAATTTATATTTTGTAACAACTCAACCTAAAGCTTATTCTCACTTGTGTCTGTCTCACACTGCAGATTCCACACGTCGTCGATGTTTTTGCATGGAAATTTGTCCACAGTTTCATGAACATGGTTACAAAGGCATTTTCTCCCATCGATTAAACTGTATGGGAGCACACTTTTCAAACTCAATCTCATCGATTCCATGAATTGCATCGAAAACTTGGAAATGTACAGATTTTAACCACATTCTGCATTGAGGTTTGTGAGGTGCAAAATGGGTAAATTCTGGTCAAAAACAAAATGAAACCATTTTTTTCCCCATATATCCCCATTCCTAGCTTTCATACAAAGTTCATGTATAAATACCAAATGATAATTAGCACAAATATGGGATTTTGATTTGGTAGTTCTTTTGTGCACACAGTTAGAACGGAGCCAATGAATTTAAATTTTCACATTCACTGTTGAGCAGTTAAGAAAACTGCATAAACGGGAAAAATCAGTCTAGTGTTTTTTCCATATCCTGAATAAAACTCATTTAAAAAGTTGTACAAATATCTCCAAATGATCACAATAATAATAATAATAATAATAATAATCATCATCATCATTTATTTATTTCTTACCCACCTCTCCCTCCAGATCGAGGAGGGGAACAGCATCAAATATAAAATACACAAAACTGATTAAAAGCACATAAAACCAATACATCATTAAAATACCAATAAAACACTTAAGGGCTCAGTTACAGGACACAGCTCAGAAAATGTCTCAAGCATTAGGAACAAGAAACCTGCTCAAGGAAGTTCCCCTGCTAGCTGAGCAATGTCTTAGGAAAATCCATTTATACACCCTTTACAGCCCTCCCCTCTGCTCATACAACTAACAACAGACCCACCCAATTCACACAGGGTGAGTGAAGGCTTACAGAGATTATTTAAAGAGTTATTGCTTAAGCCAGCAGTGGAGAACCTCTTTCAGCTGAAGGGACTAATTCAATTTTGGAGAAGTTCTCGCATTCCAGTGCTGGGAGGGGCCAAAGCCAAGGGGCAGAGCTAAAGGCAAATAGGGTGGATTCAAAGTACACAAAAATGCCAGGATATTATAGCTTAAATGTCTGACTGCCAGGAACTGAGCCTTAGGAGAGGCAGAAAAGGAAGTACTTCATCACACAGTGCAAAGTTAAACTATGGAATTTGCTACCACAAGATGTAGTGCTGGACATCAATTTGGTTGGCTTTATAAGGGGGTTAGACAAATTCCTCAAGAAGAATGCTATCAATGGCTACTAGTCCTCATGCCTCTTGCTATCTCCAATGTCAGAAGCAGTAAGCCTATGTACACCTATGTACAGCTGCAGAACATGAGCATGAGGATGCTGTTGCACTTGTGACCTGCTTGTGAGTCTCTGGTTGACAGTTTTTGGCTGCTGTGTGAACAGAGTGCTGGACTAGATGGACCCTTGGTCTGATCTAGCAGGGCTCTTGTGTTATTATGTTCATTTAAACCTTTTAAAATGTAGGGAGGGAAACCTGCCTAAAAGCTGGGAAAACACCATGATTGATCATCAGGGGAAAAGGGGTGGTTTCATGGATGCTCCAGAGGGCAGGATTAGGCTCCCAGGAGGACCACATTTGTCTCCTAGGCCTGAGGTTTCCCACCCCTGGGAATCCTTGTTTTTAGTGCATGCTTTTCTTTTCTTTTATTACATTGCA
Source organism: Anniella stebbinsi (assembly GCA_029215795.1). NCBI lineage: Eukaryota > Metazoa > Chordata > Lepidosauria > Squamata > Anniellidae > Anniella > Anniella stebbinsi. The sequence continues at coordinate 151,271,742 of JARDYH010000004.1, forward strand.
TACATAGAAAAACATATTAGAATAAAGTTTCACAACAGAAATGCTAAAGTTTTTCTTAACAGGAGGTTCCCATTGAATATCAGCCCAATAATGGATGCTGAGCTCCAATGAAGAAAACGTTCAGATTGCATTTCTACTTGTCTGCATGATTGAATTGCTAATAATTGGAACCATATGGTGCTGCAAATATCATGTTTTCTTCCATCCTTCCTTTCTTTCAAAGGTGTTGAATGCTCATGATCTTAAGGATGTAAAGGGGATATGTTTATAAGAAGTGGTTGTTTTGCAAAAAAATGAAAAAATAAAAATAATTCCGGAGGTTCATTAAAAGAAAATTAATTTCCATGTCTATTATGGAATAATTGGTAGGCTGGAACAAATTGATGGGCACACGCATCTGCACATGCCACTTCTCTGTGGATAAGATGTTTGAGAGAGAAATCAGTGGCAGTTTTAATACAGAGGGGAAAAATAAGCCACAGACATCAGCAGCATGATTAAATTGCGGAATACAAAGCTATGGAAAACAATCTTGTAGGAAGTCGATATTTCAATATGAAATTGCCAGAAATTGCAAAGCATAGACTTCGCAATCAGGGTTCTAAATTGCATAGGGAGCCTACACAAGTAATAATAATAATAATTATTATTATTATTATTATTATATAGCACTTTCTAGCGAAGCACTGTACATGAGATAAAATAGGCCAGGAGTTTACAATTAATTTCTTCCCGCTCCCTCAGCTTTCTACCTGGAAATGCCACTCAAGACAACTAACAATGAAAGATAACATTAAAAAAATCCCCATAATTAAACAGCCATAGAAGAAACAAGAATGAAGAGATGAAGCTGATTGGTGGGATGTTCAGGGCAGATAAAAGGTAGTACTTCTTCACATAGCACGTAGATAAACTCTGGAATTTGCAACCACAAGATATAGTGATGGCCAACAATTTGGATGGCTTTAAAAGGGGATTATATAAATTTATGGATGTTAAGTCTCTCAATAGCTCCTACTTATGCGTTTCCCACAGGCAGCTGGGCCAGACCTACACCTATTGTCAAATCATTACGATCCCTCCATGGTAATGCTATATCCCTCTTGCACATTTATACCTCAGAGGACACACGAAGGAGACATTTGTTGTGGTATTTTGGATAACGTGGAATAAAAAGCAGGAAATAACATTACGTGTTATTTGGAATGTGGATTGTGCCCCAACAGTTATCAATGCACTTCAATACCACTATAAAGCAGTAGTGTAGAACTAGCCCTGGTTGTCCACTATGTGAACACAATGCTAGATGGATCCTTGTTCAGATCCAGAATAGTTCTTAGGTTTTCAAATGAGTTCTAGATCAACTGAAGCCATGGTCCGTCAACATTGTCCTATTTGGCATCCCACTCCAATGTTGCCACCTAATGAGTTCACAACAATGAAGGATGGAAATAGAAGGAGTCGTAACACCTGAGCATGGAGCCAGTGCTAAGAAATATTAGCAACGTGCTCTAGTTTTCATGTGTGTTTTGAGGCCAGACGGTTTAGTGTAAAGTGCCCTTTTCCTTATTTTCCCAACACCCAAATTCTCCCATGCGAGCTCTAAATGTGAGCAACATGAGGCCATAGAAATGGATCTCCATTCCATGCACCTTTGGTCCCCTTGTGCGAGGTTTATCAACTGTTGGTTGTGTGCTGTGATTGGGGTTTGAATTATTCTATGCTCTTCCATATTCTATGTTCTGTTGTGGCAACATGGCCAGGGTGGTTGCTCATGTTGGGAGAGCTATTTTCCCATTTTTCTACGTGCCAGTTCTGGAACTAGTATGAAGTTACACTGTCAAATAGGCATGATGGAGGATTGAAGGAGCATAGGATACAAGATATGTATGCTCCTTCTGTGGGCTACCCACATGACTCCACCCCATTTTAGCCATCTCAGCTGTATAACTTTGCTGGTAGCATAGGACTCTCAGTGGAGTGCTCTACTGATGTTTCTGGGGTGATCTGCTAGTATATTTTTTATGGTGGTAGTGTATCTTGCAGTGCTTCTGAGGAAAACTATAGTCCAGCCTTTCCCAACCTGGTGCCCACCAGATGGTTTTGACTTCATCTTCCACCAGGCCCAGGCAGCTTAGCTAATGGTCAGGAATTCTGGGAGCTGTGGTCCAAAACATCTGGAGGACACCAGGTTGGGGAAGGCTGCAATAGCTTGTCTAACTTCATGATAGGATTTACAATTTCTCTCATTCTTCTACTATGTTTTGATCTTCACAATGTTATATGGATATTGTACAGCTTTGTATTCTCGTTTCAGTAGCAGATACAAGTAAAAGGCTACAAAGCAATAATTGAGATAAAATGCAATGTTTTTTTATTATCTCAGTTGTACAATGAAATAATTTAATCTTCATGGACACCAAAGTGGATATGCAACTACACAGATAAAAGTAACTTATGTTTGTATGCGGACAAATGTAGCAAGTGGTAAATTAGGTGCGAAAATGGATAGATTTTACTGTTTCTTCAAAATATATGAATTGCATTTTTAAAAAGGCAATGCAGCAAAAATCCTATAACATTCATCTAGCTGGTCCAAGTTCATTTCAATGTATGCAGAAATACAGATTCTAGTAATTATTGCTTCACTCTGTATTTAAAATATTTAGAGATTTTAATTAGGAAGATGCTTTCATAAATGATAGATGCTTCAATTTAATTTGCCAATTAACCCATAGTGGATTTGTGTTGCAAAACACGGGCTGTGTGCACATCAGAACAAAAACCAAATACTGATGCCTGAGGAGCTGAAGTTCTACAAAAACATGCCATTACTTTTATTGAGATATAATAGGATAGATCCAGACTAAGAACTCAGTCCTATGCATGGCCACTTAGAAGAAAGTCCCACTGTAAGTTAATTGCAATCAGTTTCCCGTCAGGGGGACTGAATTCACGACTACAACAACTTTTCACGTTTGGGACCTAGACCCAACCAGTTCAGTCTGGATTCCAATTTCCTTCCTTCCTTCCTTTCTTGCATTTCTGCCAAGACACCTAAAAATATGAACATTGCATTAGGGTGACCAGATAAAATCCAGGTCAGGGCTCATGTAACTTTAACAGTTGTAGAGAAAAGGGAATTTCAGCCAGTGTCATTTGTATGCAATTAGTTCCTGGTGATATTCCCTCTTCATCACAACAGTTAATGGCGCAGGCACTATACTAGAGTGACCATATACAAAAGAAGGCAGGGCTCCTGCAACTTTAACTGTTGTGATGAAGAGGGAATTTCACCAGGAACTAATTGCTTACAAATGACACTGGCTGAAATTCCCTTTTCTCTACAACTGTTAAAGTTACATGAGCCCTGACCTGGATTTTAGCTGGTCATCCTACATTGCATTGGATAAAAAAGCAGCATTGTCACTGGTGTCTTCAGGAACTGATGGTGTGAGCTCCCTGGCCCGGGCTTCTCTTCTTTGTTGCTTCAGGGCCCACTGCTGGAAAACATTGCTCAATCTGCAAGGCAAGCTAAATTCAAGCAAACATAAGCTTACAACGGTTATTCCCACTCTAGTAGCCTCCTATTTGGATTATTGCAATTTGCAATATGTAGGTTTGGATAATAATTTCATTTCATTTAAGTTTTTATTAAAATTATCAAAATGTGCATATTTCTTTTATTTTGGGATGGAGAAAAAAAATGAGATTTTAATCATTCAACTGTAGTAGAAACTGAAGATGGCTGATTCATCTTTCCAGGACCAGAGCTTCAATAGTCTGGGTTTGACTTTGAATCACTGGGTATTCAACCGTGTTAGTGCTGAAATTGGGTTACCACCTCTTATTTTTCTGGTAGTCTCCTTTAACAATTCTGTGGCTTATCTTTAACCATTATATGGTACATGGTAACAACATGGTTCCCCCCATTCTGAGAATATTTGAAGCTATTAAATATGGACAATGCAGATAGGTGAAGCTTTTGTTTCAGTTTGTTTTTTCCCTAAGAATTTATCATCTTGGCCAGTTCAAGTCAGCTGGGAAGGGAAAGGGTTGATCGAATAAGTTCACTCCTGAGAACCCTACCTTAAACCCAGAGTTAAATGGTAACTACCACCTGGTATGGTTGCATTTAGAGTCTGATGTGCTCGATCCTGCACCTGCACATTTTGCCAAACACCGCACAAAAAGATTCCTGTATTTAATAACGGTGTATTTGCTTCTTTGTGTATTGATAATGTGTGTGTGGGGGGGGAGAAAAGACAAGGAAGCTCAAAAAAGAAACTGGGACAATTGAATGCTATGGCGGTTAATGCTGTCATAGCACTCTGCACAAAAAATAGGATTCTTTTTAAAAGTCTGTATTATATCCATAAAAAATCAACAATTGGGTTTTTGTTTTTTTTAATGTGTTGGTTCCACGCTGGAAGGAAGATCAGGTAATTCAGAATGGCAAAATCCGAGAAACAATGTGGGTATTTTGTGGATAGTTTCCATTCTTTGTAGCTGCCCTCAGTGATGTGTAGCACCAGAAGGGCAGGAACTATTTTTGTATAAAATGAATAGATAAATATCCATAACAATCCCTTATTTTCCAGAGGGGCACACAGTGATAAACCTGCTGCCAGTACATTTGCCTGATCTGTACGTTCATTAATCTTGTAGGCCTTGCCAACACAGTAATCCTTTCTTCTTGAATTGGGTTTGACTCACTGCAGTTGTGGGGTGGGTGGGGGAGGAATCCTCACCTTTAAGCTTGTGCTCATATCTGAGTTTTGCTAAAGGTGAGGAAAATGACATAGATGGCAGCTAAAGCTTGAATGTGTCAAGGTTGCCAGGTAACTGAGTGGAGAGATGTTCTGGAGAGAGAAGTTCTAATGAAGGAAATTCAGCAGAAGTAATATTCCTCTAGGTAAGTGTGAGGAATGTCATTTCTCCTTTCTGTACCCATTTTAATTTATAATGCCATTTTAAAAGGTATCATTCGGGCTTTAGATCTTTATCTTAAGGATGAATGGACTCCCTATCCTTACCCCAAATCCATTGTAACAACAATGCATATTCTGGTATAGGTCCACATTTGGCCTTTCAGGCAAGGAAGGCTGCAGTAGGGGCAGAGTTCTCTAGAAAATCACTTCTCTCCCCCCCCCCCCCCTCAAAAACACAAAGTCTCCTCTTCCAAAAAGCTGCTACACCTATTGTGAAATTGTTCAGGTTTATGATCAGGGACATATCTATGCCATACATCATTTTCATAACAGTTACCCATGAACGCATAAAGAGATTAACTCATCCTTTGATGGGAACCCCCAAATTTTAAAGGGTGCTCTTGTATTACACCCCTGGAACTTATTCATAGGAAATTTTACATACCTGATGCCCCAAACAGGGCAGCAGTGCCTGAAAATTTCATCCCACTCTGCCAAGGATTTTTTAAAAAATCTGTTACTGGTAGTTTTCTTAAAAACAAAACAAAATCAACATTTAAAGGCACCCATACCTTTAATATCCTTCTAGCTACTTGTCTGAAATTTGACAGGCTTGATTTCCTTATAAGGTGATCCAATTTCTGCAAATTTTACTGAATTATGTCAACAGCAAAAAGGTTATAGCCATTTGTTGATTTCCAATTACAGTCAATTGAAAGCAGGAAGCTTTGAATTTCCGAGTGGAGATTCAGAGTCCCTGTGGTGAATCACTGAATTTGGGTCCAAACCAAATCTTGTGGTTGGCACATAGCCCTACTGAATATAATTTATCTGGATAATTATGCAAGCCACTAGACTGGATTATATTATTTTAAATCAAATTTTAGTCATGCAGAGGCATCACCTGGGAGAGTAATGGGCAGCAACTTCTTCTAACATACATTCAGAAATATCTAAAATGGATTATGAATGTAAGGAATTTATAATATCCAATTACTTCCTATTAGAGTTTGGATAAGTAAACATGAATAGGGAAAACAGTAAAGCACTATTCATGCATTCATTTTTACTGGTTAGAGGTTGGAGAGCGAGAAGCAAGAGAGTTCCAGCCCTGCCCTTTCCGCATCTGCAGCCCTTTACTCATGGAGGGTGAAGATCTACAGAGGAGCTCTGTATTCATGAAGGTTCCCCATGTGAAGCAGAATGCTGATCACCTCCACGTATACAGGTGATCAGCGTATCTATTTTTTTTTAACAATTTAGACAGCTAAAAACTAGTTTCAATGAAATTCTAGTCCTGTTTAGATGACTGGCATAAATGCCCCATCATATACCATTACATGCCTGGGAGTAGAGGGCAGTCTTAACTGAAAGGATGACAGTGTTGGTGCCAGGTGGGCCTCGGTGGGGAGCTTATTCCGCAGTCCTACTTCCATCAGCTGTCACCTGGCACCATTGAGGGAGAGAAAGGAAGCAGTGACACCCCATCAGCTGTGCTGAGGGACTAGCTAGATTCAGCTCCCCGTATCCTGGAACTAGTGGGGGCTGGGGGCTCCAATTATGGTGGGGCTGTGAATCAAGTCTGGGGTTTTAGTGAGAACCAGCCAGAACTCTAAAGGTGTTATCTAAGGTGCTGAACCCTATCCCTAAAATAGGTTCAGGGCCTCAGATAGTTCCTTTAGCATTCTGGCTGGTTCTCACTAAAATCCAGGATGGATTTACAACCCCATTGAAATCGAAGCCTCCAGCATCCACTGTCTAGAACTTATTCCATTTAGAAGAATTTTGAAACTATGAACAGATGCCTGAGTTTTGTTTTCCCCCTCCCTCCCTCCCTCCCTCCCAATCCTGTTTTCATTTTGTGTCATCTCAATTAGATTGTAAGCCTGAGGGCAGGGACTGTCTTCTTATTGATCTTTGTAAGATGCTCTGGGAGTGCTTTTTAGGCTGAAGGAAGGGGTAAAAATGTGCTTACAATTTATTAATTAATTAGTTGATTTATTTGTAATCAGCAGGAGTGCCATGGGACTGGATTCAAAGTCTACGATGCAAGGGGCTCCAGTATATCCTTGAGATCAGAACCTTTCCCATTTACGTCACTGCTGTGGAATACTTTGTGCATAATCCCATTAGGGTGACCACTGACCTTTACATAACATTTGCATATGCATTATATATATATATATATATATATATATGCTGATTTAGAAATTACTATAATTTAAATAGAAATACAATACATTTCACCATAGTGGAGAAACGACGATGAGCTCTGTATACGCTCAGTCTGCCATTCAGGTGCTTAAGTGTTGATGGATAAGTTCAGAGCCCTACTGCTCTCCCTCCTATGGGTTCTTTGGCTTTAAACCAGGGTTGGATTGGGCAACCCAAAAATAGAAGATACATTCAAATAGAGGGCAGTCCTCTGACAGCTCCTCAAATAGAGGACTCTCCTTTGTAAGGTAAGATGTCTTATGATTTCTGCACCAAGATTTGCTATGTGATATGTTTTCTGCAACTGTTGGGAAGTTTGTTACGTTTCTTCACAAAGAGCGCTGTCCTTCCTACAAAATAAGATTCTGAAAAGCAAAGCAACCAAGATTATTATTAGACATTCATTCTGAATGAACCAACCTGTGAAACCATATTATTCTCCATTTACATAGGCAAGATCAGTGCGCAGCTGATTTCATTTACAAACTGGATTTTTCAGGTTTCAGTTTCAATTACACACATCCAGACCTGTTCTTTCAGAGATTTCTTGCCCCTGGGTTCTAGTTTTAAGTCTTTGTGCATTTATGTGAATCTGTGAAAAGCACAGAAGTGAGCCATTAATAGATTAAACTCCCCCTCTTAAAACAACACTTCACTTTTGCAGAATTATATTGTTATGCCCTGGCTGTCAAGGTACATCTCAGCAGTTTGCCTCATTGATCTTTTCCCCTTTGTTTCATGTAGCTATATGAAACCTGTTGTACAGCTAATAACAATGTTTGATTCTGTCTCTTTTCAGAGGTTATTACCTTCTCTGTTCCACTTACATTAGTGGTGTGCAAATCTCCCAGCTTTCAGCTGTAACCAATGACAGGAGTTAATTTCATTCCATTAAAGGGTATAATTGTTACAGCATCATACATTGCCCGGGCCTTGACACGCTGTTTCCAATACAGTGCAGCAAATTGTAGCTTTTGGTTACATTTGAAGCTTCAAAATATACTGGCCTTTTCTGTTTTTATGAGGTAAATAGATATGGAGTCAAAGATTTTGAGAAATCCATCTAGTTAGAGATCCATATCTGTTGCTGTTATATGAACATGTTTGTCTAATGTTGGAACTATTTGAACACTGATTGTTTCCAGGTTCATGAGAGAATGGGAGGATGTACTTTGCTCCATTAATGTCATGTCCTTTCTGGAAGAATCCTCCTCTGAGGAGGAGTTAGAGTTCTCAGAGACAGACAATGCCAAGGAGCCAAGGAGATCTGGGGGAGCCTGGGCCCTCAAAGAAGATCATTGCTAGCCCATCCCTGCAGCAGGAGGAGTTCTACCTCTGAGGCAGAGGTTGGACAACCACATAGCCCCCAAGAGTGCCATCTCCTCAAGTAGCAGACCAATAGGGCTCCTCTGAGAAGGAGTGCTTGGTTACAAAGGAGGACCCTCCGAAGCAAGGCCATCCTCCTGAGTAGGATTTTTCACCAAAGGGTCTGTAACACTCTGCAACTGAGCCCTCAGTGAGGCTTAGAAAGCTCCGGCTATATAAGCCTTCAGGTTTAGCCTAGTCAGTGCTGGAACAACATCATTCATCGTCTCCTGTGCCTTCTACCATGCTTTCCAGGCTTTGCTTTGTGATTGACCTTCTGTGCTACTGACCCTTGGACCCCCATTTGACTCTGCTTCTGGACTATGTATGGTAACTTCCTGCTTATCTGTGCTTTGACCTTTGCTTGTATCTAGGCCACTCCTTCATTTGTCTGATCCCCTATTGGACTGAAACTTTTGTGCATGGCCATTTGTTGCCTTGTTTTTTGGATTGCTCCATAATTTGCTCTAATGCTGAGTCTAATTCAGCCACAGCAGGATAATGAAAAGGACTTCAACATGGAGTCCAATAGACCTGATCTGAAGATAAAATAGATAGGACCTAGAAGAGGTACTGTGTTGTGAGTCCTCAATTAGCTCCTCATGAGTTTTTCAGGAGGCCCAGCTTGTTGAGCATGGGTAATGCAGAATATCATGCTAAAACACTGGTGTGCAGGAACCATTGCGTATAGGACCATGCTTTAGCACATCACCACTCTGCATCTAGGGTAGTCTGCAAGGGTATGTAAAAAAAATTCTGAGCATGGCGGTGCCTGTGCAAAAATAATCAGGAATGTATGCAGTGATTTCCAGAAGCCTCTAATGATTACGTGAATTAATCCCTACTGTGTTGAGAATTTGGACTGAGTGGATCCTTGCTGAGTCTGCCATACAGAGAATCAATTATGTGATTGTGCCACTTTTGTCTGATATGAGAGGGCAAAAGAATAAACAGGTGTCTTAGAGAAGCCTACATAACCTTCTATCAGCACTTCAGAATTGACAGTGATGAACAAAAGTACAAAGTCCCTGCCAGCAAGGATTACAGGCTCATTGCCAGATTAAAACAGAAATAGGTGATGTAGTCAGGAAACCAGTGCTTCATAATTTATCAGAAAGCAATCCCTTAAACTGCTGCCGGCATTCAACCAAGAAGAGACTGGCCCAAATTTTGAGGTCAAAATTCCAAATTTGCAAAATTTTGCAACGATATACAGCATTTTCTGATTTTTTTGCTTGCTTTTTCCTGGTTCTAATGAACTGTTATAGCTGTGCTCTGAATATGGGTCACAATGTGAGGATTATACCCCTCTTCACACACAATCATGCATTCAGTTAGCCAATGGTTAGAGTGTTGAAGTGGGACTGGGGAGAACCTGGTTCTAGTCCCCACTCCATCATTAAGCACATTATTTGACTTTGGTCCAGTCTTTAACCCACAGCCTAACCTACCTCAGAGGGTTGGTGTGAGGATAAAACGGAGAGGATAAGAGTATGCAGGCACCTCTTTGGGCTCTTATAAATGAAGAATTCAATCACAACTTCTTGATGGCATCCAGGCATCAAGCTGCAAACCACATCAGGAAATGAACAGGTTGGATATATGTCTTAGCCAAGTAGCCAAACCTTCAGAATCTAATTAATAGAGTATATTTTAGGGAACAGATGGTCATGTATCTAACAGGCAAATGAGAAAACCTTTATATGATCTGTAGGGGGGAAATGTGGCAGAAAACAGAGAATGATTAATAAGCTACCAATATTCTACTAAATGTTTCCATCAATTCTCAATTTTAAAAGAACTTACTATTTATAAATGACCTGAAATGGCCATCTATCCTGCCCATGCATGTCTGATGAAGTAAAAAGCTAATATACTTCTTTCAGCTGTATCATAGAGGGTGGATCTACACTGTAGCTTTAATACGTTAAGGAATGGTAACGAGCACTCATTGGGCCACATGACACACTCACTGTAACGTTTTATAGGAGTTGTTTATTATTACACTTTAATGAGTCATAATCCATTTTGTTATTAACATAAATCATTGTAAATTGAAGAATGTGTCGTTCCTTACCATGTTATAGTCCATGATATCAAACGTTTGGTATCCATCTGAATTCCCACGTGTGCACTTTCAGTTTCAATTCTTCACTGAAAGCACGGGAGGGGGAGGGGGGTTTAGGAGGAAGTGGGCGTGAAAACTACGGTGCCTGGAAGGAACGTTACAGGAAGAGACGCACAGAAGACTCAGTGAGACCTCACTAAATGATCTGAAGATGGGAGAAATGATCTACTGTACCGTAAGTAAAGCATAATGTGGCCTAGCACGTTTTAAAATGCTGTAATTCACAATGGTACAATCAACATTTTGAAACGTTTCAAGTGAATGTGTAGATTGCTTGGGAGTATCTGATGTTCAAAGGGGTGTTGTTGTTTTTTGCAATCCTATGAAACTGACAGATGCATCTATCCTGTGGGGGTGGTGATTTATTTATTTATTTGATTTATATCTCACTATTCCATCGAAGAATGGTGCTCAAGGTGGTTAACAAACATAAAAAACAATATTAAAACAAGAACGGAATTAAATCAATCATAAAAACAAATAAGTTTAAAGTACAATAAAAAATGCAACAACAAAAGGAATAAGCAGCACACAACCCAAGAGAACTCCCTTCAGCAAAAGGGCTGCCTGAACAAGTAGTTGTAGCAGTGAAAGCAGCAGGAGGAGTTCATGAATTACAGTTATATTCTGCCTTTCTACCATGTTATCCTCCCATCAATCCTTTGAGGTAAGTTAATGGCTAGCCCAAGGTCAGCCAGGGAACTTTATGGCTGAGCAAGGATTTGAACCCATGTCTCCCTGCAGCCTTAGTCTAATTCTCTTTACAGCAATGTGGGTACACAAGGTCCAATGACGGTGCCTAGCACGCAGAAGAACATAGAGCCCAACCACCTCACCATGAATGCTATGAAACCCAAATGAGGTGGGCAGATACAACTAGAACCCCATAAAACAGTTCCTCATATAATGGACGGGATCCCAAAAGGACAATTAGCTCTTCTTCCAAAATTGGATAATGGGTGTGTCCTGGACAATATGGAGGGGCACTTGGATATAATAACAGAAATGTTACATCAACCTGTAAGGAGCTGACAGCAACTTCCTGGTGTAAACTCAAGGTTTTTTTTCTGAAATTAATTGCTAAATACCCACCCGCCCACCCGATTTTAGCGGGAGATTTAACTGTGAGAACAGGAACCTATATGGTTGACCCAGAAAATAAGGAAGTTGGCACTAGGACAGATAGAAAAGTTCTCAGAGCTAACTTACGCCATTCCAAGGATCCCGTTTGTAACTTTGCAGGACGCTGTCTGCTCCAGTTTGTGTTTGGGAATAACATGGCCATTTTAAATGGCAGTACAATTGAGGACAGCAAGGGTGAGTTCACGAGTATATCTTCTAGAGGGTCCAGTGTGATTGACTACTTTATAGTACATAAGCATCTGAAAGATATGGGCTGTGAGTTTAGAGTTGCAGAATACTTGGTAAGTGATCACCAGCCCTTATAACTTAGGCTGTCTGTCCCCGGGTCTTTGCAGCTGGGAGTATGCCACCACTTTCTGTCTAGTCAGTATTGTACTGTTAGCACTAAAAGAATCAGATGGACAAATGAAATAGCATATGCCTTCAAACAGCTGATTGGCTCACCAAATGTGTTAAACAATATTGAGCTGATGTTTTCAGCTAGCTCCCCCGAGATAAGCATTCTAGCCTTTGAGGAATTGTCGATGGATTTGTCCTCTGCCCTGCAGTTTAAGCTTAGGCCCCTAAAAGGATTAAATGGTCAAAGATCTCAGGGTAATAAGTGGTTTGTTGGGGAATGAGCTAATGTGAGGAGACGGCTCCAGGTTATTTATCATTCCTACCGAGTGAACAATGAACATCAACTCCCCCACTTATACCATGACCATAAGAAAAGTTACAAAACATTGTTATGATGGAAAAAGCACAGGGCAGATGAAGAAGCATAGAAATTGTTAATTGGGGCTACAATTACAAATAATGGTAAAACTTTCTGGCAACTGGTGTCGGGGGCGGGTAGAGACAGAAACAGCATCCCTGCGGAAACTTGGGAAAATTACTTCTGCAGGGTATTTAATGATGGTCAGGGGTTAAATTATGTCCCTGTACTAGCTCCAAATACTCCTGACTGGCCAGATGTTAATCCAAGTATTCTAGAGGAACTGTTGTTACAGCTAAAATTAGGCAAAGCCCCAGGTCCAGATGGGATTCCCCCCCAGAGATGCTGAAGAGTAACATTAGCTGGTGGGGACCTCTGTTAGCTTTTCTTTTTACCACAAAAAATAAAACTGGCCTGATCCCTGCGGCCTGGAGGAGGGCCCTTATCGTTCCAATTTACAAGAAGGGCCCCAGGGGTGATCCATCAAACTACCGACCTATTAGCCTTCTGTACATAATCGGGACGATCTATGCCAGTTTTCTGAACATTAAACTGAGGGAGTGGATTTGTGATAATAACATCTTGGGTAAGGAGCAGATTGGGTTTAAAGCAGGGTACTCTACTAATGACCACTGTCTGGTCCTGGCCCATTTAGCCTCCAAATACACTGCCCCGAAGGGAGGTAAACTGTTTACAGCGTTTATAGACTTAGGATTGGCATTTGATTCTATCTCCCGCTCCCGTTTGTGGAGTAAACTGGAACAGCTTTCTATCGACCACAGATTGCTGTTTCTGATTCAATTGCTGTACCACAATACATCAGCTCAGGTCCATTGTAGTAAACAGTAGGGATGTGCACTGGATCGGACCCGATCCACAATCCGAATCCGATCCAGAGGGAAATCGGATAAATTATCCGATTTCCGATCCGACAGCTGGATCAGCCGATCCAATCCGAACCGATCCGAAAAGGTTCCGATCTGGTTTGGATGGATCAGCGGATCGGCGGGCGCCCGCCAATGTCATCACCCGGCGCGCCACCCTGGAGCAGGCCACGAAGCCTGCTGGCAGTAGCAGCCGGCGCCGGACAGGAGCGGACGTCCCTGTAAGGTAAGCAGTGGCAGGGGGGAGGGGGCTTCCAGCGGATGGAAGCGGACGGCCCCGGGGGGGGGAAGGGAGTGCGGGGGAGGGGGCTTACCTGCCAGGGCCATCCACAGCAGATGGCCCCGGGGGGGAGGGAGTTAGGCCCCCCTCACCCACCCGCTGCCTTTTTTTCCTCATAGACTTGCATTGCAATGCAAGTCTATGGGGAAAAAAATGGCGGCCGATCCAAAAATTTCAGATTTTTGGATTGGGATCGGTCTCGATCTGGTCCGGGGGGCCTCCGATTTTGTCCGATCCAATCCGTGACAAAATTGGAGGTCCCGATCCGGGTCCTGATCCGATCCGGGGGGTCCGTGCACACCCCTAATAAACAGGGCCATCTTACTAATGAGTTTGCTTCTACCAGGGGTGAAAGGCAAGGCTGTGTTCTCGCTTCAACTCTATTCAATTTATATCTGGTGGATCTTCCGCACTCACTGGCCTCAATACAATCCCACCCCCCTAAGATAGGCCCTCTGAAAGTCTGCATTCTTTTATACGCAGATGATGCAGTGCTGATATCTCAGACACAGTTGGGCCTTAAGAGATTTTAAAATGGTTTTGCAGAATACTGCGAAGAGAACAATTTAACAATTAACTATCAGAAATCTAAAGTAATGGTATTTGCAAAAAGCAAAAGAAGGTTCTCTTGGTATATGGGGGGTAAAAAAAAATGAGCAAGTGGACTCATAGAAATATTTGGGCATATGGTTTGTTTCAGGAAAACCTAAATTGGAATAAACATGGTAATTATGCCAAGGCCAAAACCAATCAAACAGTGGGTGGGCTATCTAGATTTTTTTTTCGGGTGGGGTAAATTTTTGCCGGCAGCTCTTCGAGTTTATAAAGCAAAGGTGGTGGCCCAGATCTTGTTTGGGGCCCCGATTTGGTTTCCAACGTACAGAGGCTCCTTCGAGGGTGTTCAACTTCAATCACAGTTTCTCAGATTTATATTTGGTGTACCAAGATGTGTACCCGGAGCTGCATTAAATCTGGAGGCTGGCCTAAGTTAATTGAAATGTCTGGCCTGGACTAATATTCTATTATTCTGGTTCTGACAATACCATGCCCTCTCCCCGAATACTTTGGTATCACAGGTTTTGTTGGACTCTTTTGAATCCCCTTGGATTAAGGCAGTTGTTCAGAGGACTGGCACCCTGGGATTTTCTCCCATTTATCTATTATCCTTGGAGATGGGAAATGCTAATTGAGTTATTAAGCAGAGGCTACTGGATATAGATCTACAGGAGTTGTGAGGAGTGGCACAAGGTCCATGTTGCCCCCAATCACAGAGACTCATGGACTATGCCTTCAAGGGGAAAATGGAATACTTGGAGTGGTTAACTATTCCAATACATAGGAAAGCATTCTCCCTGGCCAGATTTAATGTCCTCCCCTGCAAATTGCTGGAGGGTAGATTTAAGAATATATCAGTAACAAGTATATACTGCCCATGTAACAGCACAAAGGTGGAGACCATTGAGCATGTGTTGTTCTGCTGCAGCTTTTACACTGAGGCTAGCAATGACCTCTTACGACTGATCACTCAGTATTTCCCGGGCCGTTCCTTGAAAATATTAACTATGAATCTTCTCCAGGGCAACAATAAGACTATTACTGTGCAAGTCTCAAAATTTCTCTCATCTACGATATACTGCAGAGCCCAAATGGGAGTTTGATTAAGCGAGAATGTTGATTTATGGGATGATTATGTGTGTTGATTTTAATTGTGTACCAAATGTGATTTTTGTTATGCTATTAGTTGCAGTATTGACTGTATATTTAACATAAAGTACTAACAATGTAAGATGACAGAGCCCAAACTGGGAGTGTAAACTAATAAGAATGACGGACCTATGCCTAATTCTATTTTAATCGTTTATCTTGTGCTTGCTGATATGTTGTAGTACTATTTGCATACCAAATGAGCTGTACAACTGGCCTGTTGACTGTAAATAAAGTTATGTCATCTGCCCTACCAAAAAAGTAATAATGATTCTCTAACCATTAAATTTTATTGAACTCAGTGTGACTTTGTTCCAAATACATATATGTAGGCTTGGGCTATAAGACAGTAAAAGTTTCAATGGAGTGTTAAGAAATTATATCTGTTTTCTTTTCACAACCATTAAATTCTAGGACTGACAGAATAATGTTGTTCAACATTTTGCATTTAAAACGATCATATTTGCTCCTTATGAATAGGGATGTATGAATTATGTGAAACCCATACCATCTGTGTTTCGCAGATTGTCAGAAGCCTTTTGTTCTATCATCTGCCCACTGATAGAATTGGATTTTGCTTTTTTTGCTTTTCCCAAATTCCCCTCAAATGCACATTTTCATGCTTTAGCCTATGGGTCTTTGTTTTTTTAAAAATGCATATTTTTTCTGCAATGAAATTTCACACAAAATTCCAAAGATTTTTTTAAAAAAGTCCTACAAGTACACAGAATTAGCTTGACAGGGGAGTAGCTGGTCTGCTGCAGAATCCGTGGGTCAGATTAATAAAAATCTGAACTAATTCCATTGTGGATTTCTGCAACATCCCTATAAAAATAATGATTTTTATAAAACAGGGAATGCAATACTATGGTCCAATTAAGATGGCCATCACTCTTTAGTTCTTATGAGTAAGCTCTGAAGAACACATGAAGACCTGTGCTGGATGAGACCATAGGCTGGTCTAATCCCACATTCTGTTACTGCAAAGGCAGCCCAGATGCCCTACTGGGAAGCACACAAGTAAGACATGAATGTAATACCTCCCTCCTGCTTGAGTTCCCCAGCAATTGACATACTGCCTCTGATACTGGAGGTCATACATAGCTATCATGCTTGTAGTCATTGGGCCTATTCAGAAGACACCTGAAACCCTGATGGTTAAGACTTTTGGTTAAGCAGCAGGGTTTAAGATGTCTTGTCCAATGCATTTTGCTAAACCCTGCTCACTCACTAACCTGAGTTGGACTGCCTGTGGCAGGGTTAGCGGCTCTAATATGGCTTAAAATGTTGTGTGTGACAGCATGGCTTGTGGTTAGTGCTAACCCTAGAGAACCACAATTTTGCTAGCCACAGAGCCTGAAGTGTCATTTGAACAGACCCAATGATAATCTCCATGAATTAGTTTAATCCCCTTTAAAACCATGTATACTGGGGATTACCCCTGTAACCAATTTATCCCCTGTGCTTAATTACAACTGAAGTGAAAGGTAGATGCACATCAGTTGTGCATGTGTCCCAGCCCTTACATCATAATGCCCATAGCCATTTTTATATTGTAATGTAATGTAACATAATTAATGGTATTTCCTTCATTCTTTAGTATAGCATATTTTTGGAGAACTAACTCGAGAAGATGTTAGATGTATTTGCTGCATGCTGTTATCATTTGTTGAAGGATAATTAGTTCATATATAGCCTCAGGTAACAGATGTCAGTAAAGTAGCTGCCAAACCAATCATCTTTTTAGGAACAGAATGGAACATATGTTCCTTAACGCCAGACGGGATAAGGAAGGCAACCTTTTTTGCTTACAAGCAGCAATCCAAGAGGTGGACTAAAGGAACAAAGAATAATTAGGTGTTTGAATTCAATAATGGAAGCAATCCAAACAAATGTTTTGCTAGGGGATTCAGGGCTTTTTAAATCAAGGCAAGCAAGTGATTCATTGTTTCTGATGTTCAATGATCTTTAGTCCATGCATTAAACTGAGGAAAATTGAAAACATACAACATATCAATTTCAAAGTGTCCAATTGTAGTCAAAGTGGACCACAGCAAACCACATGGCAGCAAACTCAATAGAGTAATTACATATATCACTAACCACAATCTCTAGCTATAAAGCAGAATGTATGTGTGTGCGATGTATGTCCACAAATATTTACCCACTTCCAGGTAAATTAGAAACTTGAAATTTGGCATGCTGATAGGTCTGGTTGTACAATGTACCAGAAAAATCTAAAAACATTTTTTAGGGTTTTAAGTATTTTTAAAGAATTTAATGAAAACCTAAGCCTATGCCTACAACTCCCAGCATGCCTTAGTTGGAACTCACAGCATGCCTTGGGTGGGAGGCCAGATTTACCAGCCTTTGCTGGCCATTGTGAGTGATTGGGCAGGTGGCTGCTGTGTGCCTTTCACAACCCAGACTCCTAAGGTCAGTCTTAAATAGTCAACCCAATTTCACATAAAAGGAAACAATCCACATAAATGGGCTGTGTCCATTTGCGTTGCCTCCTCCCACTCGTCATGCATGCTTTGAAAATCATAACTAGATACAACAGCGTGACTTTGAGAAGCCGAACCCTGGACATGCTCAAAGGCATCCCGTCCTGATATTGCTGTTTTTTGAGAATCTGGGGGAAGTTCATGTGTGGCATGCTGGGAGTTGTAGTTTTCATTTTCTGTGGGGACAAGGAAAATCATGGTGGCAACATTAAGGCTGCCATGGCCATGTGTCAGGGGGAAGAGAGGGAGAGAGAGAGAGAGACTATCTACACTACTACTTTAAAATGGTTTATAACAGTTTTAAACCAGTTAATTAACCAGTTTAAAACTGTTATAAACCGTTTTAAAGCAGTAGTGTAGATAGAATCAGAGAGAGAGAGAGAGAGAGAGAGAGAAGCAAATTTAATTCATTTTAAAGTTACCTCACAGGCCTAGTATCAGCCTACCTTGCAGGGTTATCGTGAGAGTGAGAGAGGAAAAAGAAACAAATGTAATTTGATTAAAAGTTAACTCACAGGCCTAGCACCGGCCTACTACTTTAAGATGATTACCTCACAGACATATACCTTAGGAGGGCCAAGCAATGCCGGGTATATCAGCTAGTGCATAATAAAACTATATGTTACAATTAACATTGATAGTTCAACCATTTATTGACAATTCATTTAAAGGTGACCAAAAGTTTAAACAAGCAGAAACATACCAGCAGGTCAATTAACAATATATCTAATACTAGTTACATAAACATTATTCTCATATTATACATTCCATTCAGCAGACACAACAATGCAATGCTTAGTCCAAATCAAAACTAGCAACAAAACAAGATGCAAATTACAGGTTCAGAAGATTCTGCTATAAGGAAATGGTAGCACTGTGTTCTATCCAATGTTAGCACTACTTAGACTAGACTCAATGAAATGAATGGGATGTTTGTTAGAGGATTGTTTCCAATGTTTGACTATTAGGGTGGTGGGCCCACTGCTGGACTCCAGGCCTTGGAAAACACCCCCAGCTTGCCCCCTTCTGGAGCCAGTCTTGCTTTATAGCTTCACCATCACCACCCCACTTTTTAGGGAGCCTGATTCTGCCACATGGCTCTGCTTTTATAACATCTAGTTTGACTTTCTATGAACTTCAGGCACAGTTCTGCATCAGAATTCCATGAAACAACTGGACTAGTTCTACAGCATCTCGTCTGAACTTAAGGTTGGTGGCCAAGCTGAAGCTGCATAGAGTCGGGTGACCATATGAAAAGGAAGAAAGGGCACCTGTATCTTTAACAGTTGTAGAGAAAGGGGAATTTCAGCAAGTGTCATTTGAATGCCTGCAGCACCTGGTGAAATTCCCTCTTCATCACAACAGTTCAAGCTACAGAAGCCCTGCCTTCTTTTGTATCTGGTTGCTCTAGTATAGCTGGTCACTCTTGTATCTGATCACTCTAGATACAAAAGAAGGCAGGGCTCTTGCAGCTTCAAATGTTGTGATGAAGAGGGGATTTCACCAGCTGCTGCTCGCATACAAATGACACCTGCTGAAATTCCCTTCTCTATACAACTGTTAAAGATACAGGAGCCCTGTCCTCCTTTCCATATGGTCACCCTAGCATAGGGGAAAGCAGTCACTAGGGTGAATCAGGCAGAATTACCAGCAGGAAGATCAGTAGTAGTGCAGGAGCAGAGCCAAGAAGGAAAGCAGAGGGAGAATGAGGTTGGACTAGTATATACTGAGGAATGTATATGAAACCATACCTGAGAAAGCACCTCCTTCTGTTAAACCAACCCATTCACTGAGGTTGGTTTAACAGCCCTCCTAGTCATGCTGTATTTAGGAGAGATCTGTATTACGATGACTTGAAGGACAGCTTTCTCAACGGTAACCCTCACATTGTAGAATGACCCCCCCCATTAGATACGGTGGGTACCTACAATGAAGGTTACACCAGCTCACAAAAACATACCTATCCATGAAAGCATTTGGGGATGCTGATTCTTAGCAACAGCTTTCTTGAATTCTGGATAATTCGTTGTGTGTTTGTTGTTGTTTTATTGTATTGGTTTTGCTTGTAAATTGCTTTATTATCTTTAATGATGAAATACTGTCTTTAAATACATTTTAGTCATCATCATCATCATCATCGAACTCTTGTTCAGGAAAGAGATTTGGTTGGTCAGAAAGTATAGAGTTGGGGGGAGGAGCTTCGTAGGAATGGAGTGAGGCTGGACATTTTCTCTCTCTGAAAGAAGCATTTGAAAAAACAACAAAATCCCTATCTCCGAGATGGCAGAATGTAAGTTACAGATTTGATTTATGATTCGGAAGTATTGCTACATCGGATGAGCGAAAGATAAGCATATAGCGGCCGGAATTGCTGGCAGACTGCCAGAGTCTGGTAATTGAGACTTTAACATTCCTTTGTGAGTTAAAGTGTTCAGGTGTTGAAGTTCGAGCGGGGGGTTGCTGATTTATGAAGCAATTAGCTGAAGCCTGATGAAAAAAAGGCTTACAGGAAATAAAGCAACTGGCCCCAGCTGGACGAGAAAACCGAAAGTGCACCTGTCCGATAAGAATTTGGAAAGGCTCACTAGGATAATGGCGGATAAACAGGAGAGAACAGTCCCGCTTCCCTCCGGAAGTGGGAATCATAAAGCTGGAAGTAAGCCAGGAGCAATTCCCAAAGCAACTAAAGAAAGTCAACATCTGTTATCAGGGGAACTACTGGCTAATTTTAAGACTATGCTAGATGAAGCTATGGCAAAGCAGGAAGAAAAGCTGAAAAGCAATCTTTTAGAATCACAGAAGGAGATTTTAATGGGCTTTCAAGCTGTGGTGGAGAGAATGACAGAGCTGGAGAAGCAAACAGATCTAGACAGAGCAATCAGCAGACAGCACGGAGTACAATTGCAAGAGATGGATTTGTGTTTAATTGCCTTGGAGGACAGAGATAGAAGAGTTAATATTCGAATTAGAGCTTTTCAGGAGCAACAGAGGGAGAATCCAAAGACTTTGAGAGATATAATATTGGCATGGATTGGAGAATTGGACCCCCAGGAAACGTGGGAGATGGAGGATATCGAAAGGATCCATAGGGTGGGCTACAAAAAGAAGGGAATGCTCCCAAGGGATATAATTGTTAAATTTGCAAATTATTACAAGAAAGAAAAGCTAATGCAGGCAATTAGACGTCTTGGCCAACCGATGCTACAAGCAACACCAATTGAGGTTTATCAGGATTTGTGTCCTCAAACCATCCAGTGGCGGAAAAGCGTGAGGCTGTGTACAGTTACCCTGAGGAAGAAGGCGATTGCTTATAGCTGGGGATACCCAGTTTTTTTGAGATTCATGTGGAAGGGGAAACAACACAGAATAACATCATGTGAGCAAGGGATGGAACTTTTGGAGAAGCTGGGCTTGGTTGATGAAAGCGCAGATGGAGGATCGAAGGTGGATGAAGGGGCAGCTGGAGGAAGTAGCCAATGAATGGATTTTGGTTTGAATAGGGATGAAGAAGAGACTTGAGGGAGGGGAGAGTCAGCTGTTGCTCCGGGATCATGAAGTTGCTTCCCCCCCAAAGAGTTCTAAAATAATTTGGGGCCATTGCCCAGGAGGGTCTGGTGGGGGGGGGAGAAGTTGGGGGTAAATGTGGGGGGAGGGTAAGGGTGGGGGGTATGTGTAACACTGGGGGAGACCAATATAGAGATATTTGTTTGGGAAGATGGAAAATAAATTAAGAGTTGCAACTTTAAATGTTAAAGGGCTGGGAACTGTTATAAAAAGGAAGAGGATAGAAGCTTTATTGAAAAAAGAAAAAGTAGATATTATATTTTTGCAAGAAACTCATCAATCAAAGGAGGGTGTAAATGAGCTTAGGATGAGGGATGTGGGTGTTTATGAGAAGGCATTTGGTACTTCTAAAGCGAGAGGAGTAGCGACAATAATATCAAAAAAATGCGGTATTAATATACAAAGAGT
The DNA here is from genome assembly GCA_029215795.1 of Anniella stebbinsi. Classification (NCBI taxonomy): domain Eukaryota; kingdom Metazoa; phylum Chordata; class Lepidosauria; order Squamata; family Anniellidae; genus Anniella; species Anniella stebbinsi. Next base: position 151,293,567 of record JARDYH010000004.1, read on the forward strand.
GAAGAAGGATGAATTTGGAAGATTCTTGATATTTTTTTGTAGGATGGGTGAGGAGGAATATATATTGATTAATGTATATGCTCCAAATGGGAAACAGATGGAATTCTTCGATGAAGTTTTTAATGCTGTGGGAGAAATGGGGAAAATGAATATTGTGATGGCAGGTGACTTTAATATGGTAATAGATAAAGGAAAGGATAAAGATAATATATTAAGAGATTTTAAGAGTGGTGGTAAGACGGGTTTAAGCAAATTAATGGTTGAAAAAGAATTATTGGATGTTTGGAGAGTATTAAAAGGTGAAGAAAGGAAATATACCTTTTACTCACTGAGGTATAAGAGTTATTCTAGGATAGATTTTATTTTTGTGTCAAAGAATGTGATATATAAAATTACTGAATGTGATATAGGGGTTATTAAAGTCACGGACCATGCATTAATGACAATGGATATTAAAATGAAGAAGGATTACAGAGAAGCAAAGAGATGGAGAATGGATACAAGAATTTTAAATCATAAAACTATAGTGGAAAAAATGGAAAAAGAAATTCAGACAATATGGGATATTAATGAAATACAGCAAAACTCTCAAGGGATAGTATGGGAAACAATGAAGGTGGTTGTAAGAGGGATTTGTATTAGGGAATTGTGTACCCTAAGAAAACAACAGGAAGCACAAAATAAAAATATAGAAAAGGAGGTAAGGTATTTAGAGGAGAAATTAAGAGAGACAAAAGATAGACGCCTATACGCTCAACTTCAAGCTAAAAAGAAGGTATTGGAGAAAGAGGATTTAGAATGGGTGCAAAGGGAATTGTTATATTTGAAGAGGGATTTTTTTGAATACAGTAATAAAATTCTAGGATGCTGGCCAGGTCCACTCAGTCAAAAAAGGCAAAGAGTATGATAGGGACAATTAAAGATAAGACAGGGAAAAGTTGTAATTTAATGAAGGATAAATTAAATATTTTTCAGGAATTTTATAAAGAATTATATACATCAGATATGGGTCCACAGGTAAAAGTAGTGGAATATCTAGAGAAGAATTGGAAAATAAGATTACAGGGAGAAGATAGGGAATATATGGAAGGTCTGGTTACAGAAAAAGAAATAGAAGGAATTATTGATAAATTAAAAGGAGGGAAATCTCCGGGGTTAGATGGATTGGGGCCGGAATATTATAAGACTTTTAGAGGAATATTAATACCAAAATTGAAAAAAATTATTTAATAGTATAATAGAGGGAGGAAAGACCCCACCATCGTGGGATCATTCTTTGATTATATTAATTCCGAAACCAGACAAGGATCTGACAGACCCAGCTTCTTATAGACCAATATCTTTAATAAATCGACTCAAAAATTTTTATGGCAATAATGGCAAAAAGAATGAGTACTTTTATAAATAAATATGTTAGAAAAGATCAATGTGGATTTATTTTAGGGAGGCAAATGCCTAATTTAATTGGGAGAGTGTTGAATATAATTAATGTTATTTTAAAAAAGGAATATAAAAGTAGGGTTGTTAGCATTGGATATATTCAAAGCCTTTGATTGTGTGGAATGGCCAGCACTTAAAACAATTATAAAAATATTTGGGTTTGGAGATAAATGTACAGGAGTGATTGATCAGTTATATGCAAATAATAAAGCAGTAATAATGGTTAATGATGGGTTAACGCAACAGATTACCTTGGCCCGGGGTACTAGGCAAGGGTGCTCACTTTCCCCGATCTTATTTGCAATAGTTATAGAAATTTTGGCGAATGTCATAAGGGAAGATATAAGTTTAAAAGGGATAGGAGGGAAAGAAACGATTAAGATTAACATGTTTGCGGATGATACACTGTTGACTTTAGAAGATCCTTTGGAGAGTAGAGAGGTGGTCAAGAAACATTTGAGAGAATTTGGGGAGATTATGGGATTACAAGTTAATTGGGGGAAGTCTGAAATGATGTTATTCAATTATAATGAGAAGGAGATGGAGGAGTGTAATATAAAATTAGGTTTTAGGCTTAAAATATAGTACGTTATTTAGGAATTAATATTGCAAAAGATTTAGAGAGGTTGGAAGAAATTAATTTTAATAGCTTGAAAAAACAGATTGGGGAAAAACTAGAGGCTTATAGGAAATTAAAGCATTCTTGGTTTGGTAGAATAGCGGTTATTAAAATGAAGATATTACTCAAGATTAATTTTTTGTTTAGAATGTTACCAATTAAAATAACGGAAGTAGAGCTAAAGAGTTGGCAAAACATGATTAACGCTTATTGCAATGGAGATAAAAAAGCAAGGATTAATAAAGGGTTATGGTATAAGACACAAAAGAAAGGAGGGTTGGGACTTCCTAATATAAAGTTGTATTATACTGCTAATCAATTAAGATATGTGATAAATAGTATTTTAGGGGAAGATGATTTAGAATGGCTAGAGACGCAAACAGGAGAACAAGAATTAAAATCGCAAAATATCTTTTTTACTAAATTTCAAAAGAAAGATTTGAGGGGACTGGATAACCCGTTATTGAAAAATATTTTAGAGCTTTGGGAGAAAGTTACAGGAAAGTTAATACCAGGAAATTCTCCTCTTGCCCCAGTGGTAGTAATGGAAAACTTCCCAAGAAATTTAAAAAGTGAGTTGGAAGGGGGTCTGAGGGGTCAGAAAATTATCAAGTTAAGAGATTGGATGAAAAGAATGATAAATAAGGACCAAATTGGAGAGATATTAAGAGGACAAAAGATAGCTTGGTTCAAATGTATACAATTGGAACAATGGACACAGGATTGGAAAACGAAGAACAAGGATTGTAGATATAATACAAGATTTGAAGATTTAATTGAATCAAGAGAAAAGGGGGAAATTAAAAGTAAAAGAGGTCTGACTAGTGAAATATATAAAATTTTGATAGAGGATGGGGAATATCAAGACTCTCTTAAAATGATTTGGGAAGATGATTTAAAGGAACAAATTAATGAACATCACTGGGGGAGGATCTGGGATGCAAGAATGTTAAAGCTTTTGTTGGTTAGGATTAAGGAGAATTATTATAAAATAGCATGGAGATGGTATTTAACGCCAGTAAGATTTGATCAGATAGATAAGAACATTTCCAAGAACTGCTGGAGGGGTTGTCAGGAGGTTGGAACATATTTTCATATGTGGTGGAGCTGTGAATATGTACAAAAAAATTGGAAAAGGGTGTTTAAAGAAATAAGTGAAATAACGGGAAGTAAATTGGTAGTAAGTCCAAGGTTGGCTCTACTAGCAATATGGGGTAAAGAAAATAAGAATATAAGCATGAGGGAATTGATAAACAACCTCCTGGCACCCGTTAGATTAATGATAGCTAAGAATTGGAAAGGGCAAGGAAATTATACAATAGAAGAATGGTATAAAGAAATATGGGATATGGCACTTAATGATAAGCTAACGTGTAATTTGAAAGTAAAGAGGGGAATGTCCAGGAAGAAGTCCATTTTTGGAATATGTTTTAAGAACAGGGAAGGGGCAAACACCTTCAAAAGATACTTTACAATTTTGGAAAGATATATAACTGAATATATGCAGGTCTCCTGGGGGGAGGGGAGCACGGGGGGGGTATGAGGGTTGTTAGTTATGTATTGTATTTTATGTTATGTTATTTTGTTTTAAGTTGAAAATAATAATAAAAAAAAGAAAGTATAGAGTCAGTAAGAGTGAGCGGGCGCCTTTTGTGGGCACGGGTTGATCCTGGTGAATGTCTGATGCTAGGGAAATATGCTCTCCCCTGGTGCCTTCAACAAGCAGGATTGCCACTTAGGTGTCTGTGTAGAAGATGATTGATTTTATTTTTCATTTATTAAAAAAACATTTTAAAATATGTTTAGCCTGCCTTTCAAAAACTATCTCAATTAAAATCATAGAAAAACATATCAATAGGCAATAAATATACAATAATGGCCTGTTCAGACAACACACTAAGCTATAGTTACGCTACTAACCATTTTGCAGCAAATGGTTCGTTTGTTTGTTTTTTGTAATAATTTTTATTAATTTCAACACAATAAACATACACAATATAATAACAAACAACATAACCCTCAACATCCCCCCATGCTCCCCCACCCCCTGAGACCTCTTAATCATTCTTCATCCTTCCAAAATTTTAACGATTCTTTTGAAGGTATTTGTCCCTTCCCCGATCTTAAAACATATTCCAAAAAGGGACTCCATATTTCTCCAAAATCGCTCTTACTGGACAATCCCCTCTTTATTTTCATTTTACATGTCAACATATCATTCAAGGCCATATCCCAAATTTCTTTATACCAATCTTCTATTGTATAGCTTCCTTGCCCTTTCCAATTTTTAGCAATCATTATTCTAACAGGTGCCAGGAGGTTGTTTACCAATTCTCTATTAGTTATATGCTCATTCCCACTATCCCATATTGCTAGTAGAGCTAACTTTGGGTTTAATTCCAATTTACTTCCAATTATACCACTTATTTCTTTAAAAACCCTTTCCCAAAATTTTTGTACATGTTCACAGCTCCACCACATATGAAAATAGGTTCCAACCTCCTGACACCCCCTCCAACAATTCTTAGACACTTTTTTGTCAATCTGGTGAAATCTTACAGGTGTTAGATATCATCTCCACACTGTCTTATAGTAATTCTCCTTCATTCTAATCGACAACAGCTTTAACATTCTTACTTTCCATATCCTCTCCCAGTTATAATCATTAATTTTTCCCTTTACATCTTCTTCCCAAATCTCTTTTATAACATTGAGTGAGTCCTGAAATTCCTCCTCTATCAATATTTTATATATCTCACTAGTCAGCCCTTTCTTAACTCCAACTTCATCTTTTTTTCCTTTTAGTTCAATTAAATCTTCAAATCTAGTATTATTTCTACATTTCTTATTTTTCAACCTCCATTCCTGAGTCCATTTTTCCAATTGTAAACATTTGAACCATGTTATCTTTTGTCTTTTAAACAACTCTTTCATATGCTCACTGTCCTTCACCTTTTCCATCCAATTCCTTAACTTAATTATATCTTGATCTTTCAGTCTCGCTTCTATCTCTACTTTTAATACTCTTGGGAAATTTCCAACTACTACAACTGGGGCGAGTGGAGAGTCTCCTGGTATCAACTTCCCCCTAAACTTCTCCCAGATCTCTAGAATATTTCCCAACAATGGGTTGTCCAGTACCTTCAATTCTTTCTTTTGCATTTTAGTAAAAAATATATTTTCCAATTTAAAATCTACATCTCCTGTTTGCGGTTCCAACCATTCCAAATCTTCCTCCCCTAGAATACCATTAATAATATATCTTAACTGATTAGCAATATAATAATACTTAATATTCGGAAGTCCTAAACCTCCTTTCTTTTGAGCCTTGTACCATAACCCTTTATTTATCCTAGCTCTTTTATCCCCATTACAATAAGCATTAATCATATTTTGCCAACTTTTGATCTCCGCTACTGAAATTCTAATCGGTAACATTCTAAACAGAAAGTTAACCTTAGGTAAAATCTTCATTTTAATAACCGCTATTCTACCAAACCAAGAATGTTTTAATTTTCTATATATCTCTAATTTCTCCCTTACCTTTTTTCTTAACATTACAAAATTAAGTTCCTCTACTCTTTCTAATTCTTTATCTAAATTAACTCCTAAATATCGTATTATATTTTTATGCCTTAATCCTAACTCAGCTTTACACTTCTCCATCTCTTCTTTGTTATAATTATACAACATCATTTCTGACTTCCCCCAATTAACTTGTAATCCCGTAAATCCCCCAAATTCTCTCAAATGCTTCTGAATCGTCTCCCCACTTTCTAGGGGATCTTCTAATGTCAATAATGTATCATCCGCAAACATATTCATTTTAATCTTGTCGTTTCTTCCTATCCCCTTTAATCTTCCATCTTCCCTTATTACATTTGCTAAAATTTCTATCACTATTGCAAATAAGATCGGTGAAAGTGGACATCCTTGCCTAGTTCCTCGAGCTAGTGTAATCTGTTGCGTTAACCCATCATTAACCATTATTTCAGCTTTATTTTTTTTATACAGCTGGTTAAACACGCCCATAAATTTATGTCCAAACCCAAATGTTTTTAATATTATTTTTAGCGCTGGCCACTTCACGCAATCAAAGGCTTTGAATATATCCAATGCTAATAAACCTGCTTTTAAATTCCTTTTTTAAATAAGATTAATTATATTTATAACTCTCCCAATTAAATTAGGCATTTTCCTACCAGAAATAAATCCACATTGATCTTTTTTAATATATTTAAAAATAAATGTACCCATTCTTTTTGCCATTATTGCTGTAAATATTTTTGCATCCTGATTTATTAAAGATATTGGCCTATAAGATGCTGGATCCGTCAAATCCTTACCTGGCTTCTGTATTAAGATAACCAAGGACTGATCCCACGATGGCGGAGTCATTCCTCCTTCTAGTATATTATTATATACTTTTTTTAATCTTGGTATTAACATTTCCTTACATATTTTATAAAATTCCGGCCCTAAGCCATCAATCCCCGGAGATTTATTACCTCCTTTTAGTTTATCAATAATTCCCTCAATTTCTTTCTCAGTAACCAAGCCTTCCATACAGTCTCTATCTTGCTCATCCAGTCTTATTTTCCAATTTCTTTCTACATACTCCTGAATCTTATCTTGTGATACCGCATCTGATGTATATAATTCTTTGTAAAATTCCTGAATTTTTTAAAATTTATCTTTCATTAAATTACATCTATTCCCTAACTTATCTCCTATTGTCCCTATCATATTCTTAGCCTTCTCTGACTGCGTGGATCTGGCCAACATCTTTGAATTTCTATTATTATATTCGAAAAAATCTCTCTTTAAATATAACAAATTCTTTTGAACTTGTTCTATATCTTCTGTCTCCAATTCCTTTTTTTTCGCTTGAATTTGGGCGACTAACCGCTTATCTTTTGTCTCTCTTAATCTGTCCTCTAAACTCTTTATCTCTTCTTCAGCCTTTTTATAATGTACTTCCTGTTGCTTTTTAAGTGTGGACATTTCCCTAATACAGATCCCTCTTATTACCGCTTTCATAGTATCCCATAATAACCCCTGTGATTTAACCTCTTTTTCGTTTATCTGCCATATTTCCTGTATTTCTTTTTTTATTTTCCCCACAGTGTTTTTATTTTTAAAAATTCTTCCATCCAATCTCCATCTCTTTGCTTGTCTATAGTCCTTCTTCATTTTAATATCCATCATCATTAATGCATGGTCGGTGACCTTAATTACACCAATATCACAGTCTATGAGTTTAGGTACCATATTCTTAGATATAAAGATAAAATCAATCCTTGAATAACTCTTAAATCTAGGTGAGTAGAAAGTATATTTTCTTTCTTCCCCTTTTAAAGCTCTCCAAACATCCATTAATTCTTTCCCCTCCATTAATTTACCTAACTCCGTCTTCCCCTCCCCTCTAGCATCTCTTGTAATGTTATCCCTATCTTTCCCTTTATCAAGTACCATATTAAAATCTCCTGCCATCACAATATTCTTTTTCCCCACTTCTCCCACCATATCAAATACTTCTTCAGAAAATTCAATTTGTTTCCCATTTGGAGCATAGACATTGATCAGAACATATTCCTCGTCTTCCATCGTGCAGTACATTATGAGGATCCTTCCATTTTTATCTTTCTTTACACTTTGAATATTAATACCACATTTCTTTGATATTATTGTTGCCACCCTCTCGCTTTAGAAGTACCAAATGACTTTTCATACACTCCCACATCCCTCATCCGTAGCTCATTAACCCCCTCCTTTATTTGATGAGTTTCCGGCAAAAAAATTATATCTATTTTCCCTCTTTTTAACAACATCTCTATTCTTCGCCTTTTGATAACTGTTCCTAGCCCTTTAACATTTAAAGTTACCATTCTCAATTTATTTTCCATTTCTCACTTTCACACATATCTTTAAATTGGTCTCACTTGGTGATACACTTACCCCCCCTTACCCTCCCCCCACATACACCTCCATTTTTACCCCCCTCCTCACCAGACATCTGGGCACTGGTCCCAATTATTTTTAGAACTCTTCGGGGGGGGGAACCCGGCCCAACCTCCAGAATAGAGTCTAATCCTCCCCTCCTTTTTAATTTTTTTCCTCTTCTAATCCCTTATCATTGACTGGATCCTTCAACTGCGCCTTCTTCTTGCTCTATTTCTCCACCATCCTTGGCATCGATTATGCCCAACTTCTCCAACAGCTCCATTTCTTGTTCACACGATGTTATTCTTTCTTGCTTCCCTTTCCACATAAATTTCAAGAACACTGGATATCCCCAGCTGTAAGTTATCGATTTCTTCCTCAATGCTGCTGTACACATTCTGACGCTCTTCCTCCACTGGATGGTCTGAGGCGAAAGATCCTGATATATTTGGACTGCTGTTGCTTGAATCATTGGTTGACCTTGTCGTCTTATTGCTTGCATGAGCTTTTCTTTTTTATAATAATTAGCAAATTTGACAATTATGTCCCTTGGGAGCATTCCTTTCCTCTTATATCCAACCCTATGGACTCTCTCCAAATCCAGCATCTCCCAAGTCTCGTGTGGGTCCTGAAGTCTTATCCACGCCAAAATTGTATCTCTTAAATCTTTTGGAGTCTCTCCTTCTTGTTCCCCATAATCCCTTATGCGAATGTTTGCACGTCGATCTCGATCCTCCATGGCGATTAAGCGTAAATCCAGTTGAGAGAGCTGCTCTTCCTGCTTCTTGCAAACTCCAGTCAAGGCTTTAGTCTCTGTCTGCAAAACCTCCACATCCTTCACCACTTGCTTTAAACCAGACATTAACTCAGTTTGTGTATCATTAATCCATTTTGCTAACCTTTGCTTGTGGTCTGCCAACTCAAGCCTAATCATTTTTTTAATATCTTCCTTTAATTCATACATTGGGTCTGGCTGACCTCCTCTGGTGATCTTAGGAATTACAGCTGGCTCTGGTGCTTGTGATGTAGGTCCTTTGGTCAGAGAAGTTTTCTTGCTAGGCTGCTTATCAGGCATTGTTTGCGTCTCCAAGCGAATCAGTCTCTGCCAAGTTCTATCCGAGACACGCTCTTTAGAGAGTCTAACCCAGGCGGGGGTGGATAGAGGGGGCCTCTTCTCCCGTTGTTGCTTCTTTTTGCTCATAAAATATTAACCCCCCCGTCTGCCTGGCGACTCACTCTTTATTCTTATAGCAGCCTGCAGCTGCAATAATTTTACTTTTACTGGGGTTTAACGTTCTTCCTCTTCACATATATTCACATATATTTTATCTCCGACTCTCCCCCAGTACGCTGTCAGCCAGTCCGCCTTATACTTCAATTACAAGTCCATAAATTACCTTCGTTAATGGCCACTCGTCATCCTTATTCAGTTTCGATTTCACAGCCAAGATACACTCTCCCGCGATTCAGCTCTCACTCAAATGGTTTACTGCTTCCAGTCAGTATTTCATAACTTTAAGTAACTCTCCAACCACTCCAAGATAAGGAATTAGTGCTTAAATCATTGCTTTTCTTAGGAGCTCGAGTGATTTACGACTCTACCCCATTCACGATCAAGCCATGCCCCCGCAGCAAATGGTTAGTGAGCATGTTTAAACCATGCTTGTGTAGGTTAGGAATAGTTCACACGACATGCTAAATCGTGGTTAACATGACACACTAAGCTATAATGTTTAGCTCAAAATTCTTAACCACTGTGGCTTACCATGTCATCTGAACAGAGTCTAAAATACTACCTATGTGTTTCCGAGCCCAACAAAATGCTGGTTTTGACCTTTAAAGCCCTAAACAGTTTGGGACCAAGTTACCTTCACCCATATCAGCCTACCCGCACTTTAAGAGCAAAAAGAGAGGCCCTTCTCACCTGCCCACCAGTGAGAGATAATAGGTGGGTTTCTACATGGGAGAGGGCCTTCTCAGCAGTGACCCCACAACTGTGGAACAAACTCCCACCGACGATCCACCATGCACCATCCTTACAGGCTTTTAAGAAGGCCTTTAAAATGTTTTATTTTACTATGGCCTTCTCTCAAATGCTGTTTTGCTGCTTTTACACTTGCTGTTTTATTACTAGTTTTTAATGTTATCTTTTATTGTTTAAATTGATATTTTACTTTTATGTTTTTATTGCTTTTAATGTGTATATTGTTTTTATATGTGGTTGTTTTAATATATGGTTGTAAGCCTCCTTGGGAGAGCTTCTGCCAAGAACCAATTATAAAATCAAATTTCACCCATAAAGCCTGTAGCGTACAGATTATGAGAATGGCAGTGAAAACTGGAAGGTCATGATGAATCCCTTAGTCAAAGGTTGCCAGCCCTGCTGGCTATTTTGAGGTCAGGAAAAGCAAACCCATGATGTGTGGTGTGTATGAGGTGAAATAATACCTATGGTGAAAGAGGTGGGGGCTGATGGAATTCACATCATGAATTGGCCCTGGGTCCCTTTTGAAAGAAGCAAGCAAACAAATAAAAACCTGAAGAAATCTGTCCCCCCCCCCCCCCATTTTCTCAGCAAGCAAGTAACTTTAATTAGCTCATCATTCAGTTGTGAATACCTTTTAAAAATGCTTAACTTTATGATCCTAAATAAGTATTCAAGCAAATAATTCACAACAGCTTGTACCTTTTAATTACACATGATTATGAAATATAGTCTAAAATAAACAGAAATAAAAGCATCTGCTTGGAAAAGTTATTTGTGCCCTATAGTGGTGGTGAATTTAATTAAAGCCATGTAAAATGTTATCTCATGCCCTGAAGGTCCACTTAAAATTCTATGCAATCTTTCCAACTTTTGTCATGCAACCTCTGAAAAGCAAAAAAGCTTCTAATACAGGCCAGAAAAATCAAAGTGTAATTAGTCCAAAGAGCAATTATTCATTTTAAACTTTGATTTAAAAGCACCCCATTTCATAACAGTTTTACTTTCTGAAACTGAACCAATACATTCTGAGAAAGAAAAGGAGTGTATTCATGACCAATATATAAAAGAAGGTCCCTTTCCAGTGTGCCTGACAGAAAATGGCCAGTATTATAATAGATCTCGTTTACATCTTACTGTTCTCCCATTATGGAAATCAAGGTGGCATGCATGGGGTTCCCAGGTGGTTCCATTTAGACAGTGGCCATACTCAGGAATGCTGAACTTCAGGAAGGAAGCTGCACCATGTACCTTCAGACCATTGAACTGGAGCCAACTTGCAGTTAGAGTTTCGTGGCCAGTATTATATATTCATTAAACAAAAAACCTACGGTTTACAAAAACAATGTTAAGGCTCTACAGATTCCAACCAAGCACCAAAACGCAGGGAAATTGGGAGTTAAGGCTCACAAGCCTTAATGCCACATCCTCCCTAAGGAGGCAGAAAGTGCAAGTGAAATTCTCATTCTCCCAAAGCAGATAAACCATGAGGACAGGGTGGAGAATATGATATGCAGAGGTGACTGTGGGGTTGTGGAAAACTGATCACGGACAACTTAGGGCCACCTAGTTCTCTTTTTTTGTTTAGAGCAGCCCTTCCCCAACCTGGTGCCCTCCAAAGGTGTTGGACTACAACTCCCATCATTGCAAGTCAGTATGTCCCATGGTCAGGAATGCTGGGACTTGTCATCTCAAAAATCTAGATATGCAATTTGATCTGCAGAGGTGACTGTGGGGTTGTGGGAAATGATGATGAACAACTTAGGACCAGCTACTTCTCATTTCTTAGAGCATCTCCTTATGTTGAGAGTTGCAACCCAACACATCTGACAGGCACCAGGTTGGGGAATGTTGTTCAAGAACAAGGGAAGGCAGAAAGTAGATCTCCAGATGTTTTGGAATTCAACTTGTAAAAGCCCCTATCAGCATGGGCAGTTATCAGGAATGCCGCGAGTTGATGTCCAAATCATCAGGATAGATCTATTTTCTGCCCACATCTGTACTAAAGTATGATGTTTTCCAGCATTAAGATATGTGATCAATCAAGGAACTACAAAAGAGCTGCATCACTTTAAATAAACTGTCAAAACCAAATGAAACAACAATGAATGAATCTTGAATACCTAATCCAGATAGCCCTTCAGACATCAACATTAGTTTTCAACACATGGCATAGGATGTCTGTTTCTTGAATATCAGATAAAGGATTTCTCTTACTTGTTCAGAAGTGTGAGATCAAAGACAGAGCTACCACCTAATACTTTCATGCGTAAATATTATTTTAAAATTAAATATGAATTGATTTTTGTCTTCCCCATAACACATAACACGGGAGTTACAGTGCAACGCATCTGGAGAGTACCAGGCTGGAGAAGGTTGACTCCTATACATGTCTTCTCAGAAGCCAGTGCCACTGAATTCACTAGAGCTTTCTCCCAAGAGGTATAGGATTGCAAACTAATCTCATCTGAAAGGTGTTCAAGACAGCCAAACTAAACCTCTTCTGCTCCACTGTTGCTTTGATGAGATGATGTATTGTGCAGGGATTGTGGGGAGTGAACAGTATATTTTTTATAAATACTTTTAAAGAAAAAAAAACATGTATTTATAAATACATGTAAAGAAAAAAAAGGCAGGATATTGACCAAAAGTTGGAAGTGCGTGGCACATGCTCTGGTTCTAGATCTGTAATGAATAGTGCCCCTTTTGTTATCAAGAGTGCTGCTATATGCGAGATGTGTGTGTGAGAAAAGTATTGGGTAGACCCTGTATTTGGTAAGGGTATGGAACAGCATTCCCCATCCTGCTGCCCTCCAGGTGTTTGAGATGACAAGTCCCAGCATTCCTGACCATGGGACATACTGACTTGCAATGATGGGAGTTGTAGTCCAACACCTTTGGAGGGCACCACGTTGGGGAAGGGCTGCTCTAAACAAAAAAAGAGAAGTAGGTGGCCCTAAGTTGTTCGTGATCAGTTTTCCACAACCCCACAGTCACCTCTGCATATCATATTCTCCACCCTGTCCTCATGGCTTATCTGCTTTGGGAGAATGAGAATTTCACTTGCACTTTCTGCCTCTTTAGGGAGGATGTGGCGTTAAGGCTTGTGAGCCTTAACTCCCAATTTCCTTGCTTTTTGGTGCTTGGTTGGAATCTGTAGAGCCTTAACATTGTTTTTGTAAACCGTAGGTTTTTTTGTTTAATGAATTTCATGGCTTTGTGTAACGGATGAGTGGATATTATACAGTTGACAACCAAGCCGGCATCAGCCAGAATGTTATACCATCTTGACATCCAATATAAAATCAAAGCTAGTGTTATGTGTTGAACTCACTTTTAACATTAATAAATCAACCGAAATGCTTGCATCTCCCTCATTTTTAAAGATAAAGAGATGAAACCTGGCATCATGGTAGCTCTTAAGTAGGGATATAGCTATGCCAAGTATGAAGCAGATCCATTCATGCCTTGATTTTTAGGAATTTTTTAAAGTTCAAACAGAAATCTCTTTGGGGTCCAGGACCTTGAGCAGTACAAGTTTAAAAAATGAAATTAAAGATAAAGGGATGAAACTTGGCAGCATGGTAGCTCTTAAGTAGGGATTTAGCCATGCCAAGTTGGAAGCAGATCTGTTTATGCCTTGAGTTTTAGGAATTTTAAAAACTTCAAACCCAATTCTCCTCTTTGGGATCTAGGGCCTTGAGCAGTACATTAAAAAAAAGAAAGTGAAGAGATGAAATTTGGCACCATGGTACCTCTTAAGTAAGGCTTTAGCCATGCCAAGTTGAAAACAGATTGGTTCATGCCTTGAATTTTAGAAGAAAAATTGAAGTCAAACTTTTTAAAAAAATATCCTAAAAATCAAGGCATGAACCAATCTGCTTCCAACTTGGCATGGCTCAATTCTAGGGTGACCACTAGGGTGTGGCCTAGTGGCTAAAGTGTTGGACTGGGAGCTGGGAGATCTGGGTTCTACTCCCCACTTAGCCATGGAAACCCATTGGGTGACTTTGGGCCAATTGCAGACTCTCAGCCCAACCCATCTCACAGGGTTGCTGTTGTGAGGATAAAATGGAGAGGAGGAGGATTATGTATGCCGCCTTGGGTTTCTTGGCGGAAAAATGGTGGGATATAAATGCAATAATAAATAATAATAAAAAACTGTCAGGATTTCCCCAGATTTCTCCTGGTTTTTGTTCTATCCTCGGTGTCACGGAGGATTTTATGCAATAGTCTATAATGACCTGGAATTACACACTTTCTCTTTTAAGGCCACCATTAGTGTGGCAGGGGGGAATGACATGCTTTCTGGAGGTGTGTCATTCTCTCCCACTGCTCCAATCAAGGCCTTAAAAGGGAAAAATGTGTCATTCCCAGGCATTATAGAAAAGGGCCTGATTGGAGCGGTGGGGTGGGGTGAGAATGACATGCTTTCCCCTCCTCCGCTCCAATTGGCAACTTTAAGGTGGCCCCAGAAAGCCATTTTCCTGCCCCCCCACTAGGTGTCCTCTTTTTTGGTTTCCCAAATATGGTCACCCTACTCAGTTCTTGCACAGGCTGCATTTCCATCCCTAGATATTTACTCAAAAGTAAGACCCATTGAATTTCCTTGGTTCTTGAAAAGCAACACACTTGCTTTTAGATTTGCCAGTCTTAGAATTCTATGTGTGCTATGAATGCCTGCTCTGTCTGTCCCTATAGTTTCCTGCAAGGTCCAGCCAGGGGAAGCCAGTAAATTAAACCCAGGGGTGGAGGGTGGGATTCCCTCAAGTTCATCTGACAGCAGGTGCTATAGAACATGGACCTTCCAGGAGAGTTGAGGCTGGATTTCTGGCAGACCCAGCCAGGCAACTTTATGGCCTGTTAGTCCCTCCATTTGGTAGCCCACAGAGCACCTGCCTCATAAGGCAAATGGCCACATGAGAACTGTTATTATGGCCTGCTACTTTGTTTGTCTTTAGTAGTCTGTGGTCCAGATCTCTTCAGAAGGAGGAATAGTGTTTTGTGGTTGGGGTCAGTCTAAATTATGTGCAGGGGTCCCTTACTCAGTGCCTCTGATAGCAAAGAGATTGAGGATTTTCCCCAACTCTGTTACTCTTGAAGTTACTAGTCCTGTTGAAAATAGATTTTATAACAAAAGCATGAAAACAGTGAATACCCCTTTTAACTTGTTAAACCAATGAAAACATGCCACACAAGAAGTCTTAAGATATGAATGGTTTATAAAGAAAAGTAAATGCAAAAGAACATCAGATGCAGAAGTGAAATCCGAAACATTACTACTACTAGTAGTAGTATCCTGCCTTTTGTCCAATGCTGGGCCTCAGGGCAGCCTTACAAAACTAAAACATATACAGCTAAAACCTATAAATAGGAATATACTAGGCTGACTATATGAAAAGGAGGACAGGGCTCATGTAACTTTAACAGTTGTAGAGAAAAGGGGATTTCAGCCAGTGTCATTTGTATGCAATCAGTTCCTGGTGAAATGTCCTCTTCATCACAACAGTTAAAGTTGCAGGGGCCCTGCTTTCTTTTGTATATGGTCACTCTAGTATAGTGCCTGCAACTTTAACTGTTGTGATGAAGAAGGAATTTCACCAGGAACTAATTGCATACAAATGACACTGGGTGAAATTCCCTTTTCTCTACAATTGTTAAAGTTACATGAGCCCTGACCTGGATTTTATCTGGTCAGCCTAAACTTTATATATTCTAGTTCTAAAAAGCATTATAGGACAAGCTGGGGGAGGGGGCCTCCTATTTAGAAAGGTTTTCAACAGAGCAATAGATAATTCTACCCATTCATTAATTTTAATTATTAAGTCCTTATCAATAGCTCAGATTGGGATCACCAATCTTCCTGAAATTTTCAGGTAATGTAAAACAAACATTTCTTTCTGGCACCTGTAAATTTCAGAAAGGTTGATGAAATATTTTCGATTTTATGGCTGTTAGAATGACCCCCCCCCCCAATTATCACTTTAACATGGCGGAATGTGTTTTTTACTGACGGCCCTTAACAATGGATGCACAGCTCTGCCTCCATTAATTTATGAGCAGCGCATCATCATTACTGGTATGCCACTGAGCTAACAGAATTCTGGATTACATGAGCCCTTGGTCTGATCCAGCATGGTTCTTCTTATGTTCTTATGCATGTAAATGGGGCATAACTCCCAACAAGTCTATCTAGATTGTTTCCAGGATCTGAACCTGGATCTGAAACCTATGCCACCTGTACCCAAGTATTAGCTGAAACCATTTTTGTCTGGGTCAGTGCTGTTGTGTTCAAGGAAAGGCATTTGAGCAAGTGTTAAGAGCTTGTGACTCATCACTGAATAGAGGCAGTCAGGGGCTCATGAATCTGAAATTAGGGGGCAGTGAGTGTGTCAAATCTGCCTCAGATACAGAAGTAGGTCTTGTCAACGTGTGGAACTCTGGTTTTCAGGACCCCACCCAGCCAGGGCAATGCAGACCTTTCCATGTCCTAGCAAGACCTTGCCTGTTAAGACAACAGGGGTCAAAACGTAGCAAAACAAACACCTTTTCAGGAGCAGTGGCTCTTTAGTTTGCCCAGGCATAAACACAAAATCACAGCAGGTCATAGAAGATGGCTGCCCTCAGCTCTTCTCTCTAGGGCTGTGCTGGTCTTCAAATTACTCTGCCCTCAAGTTGTGAGGCCTGGGAGCTTTTACAGGTGTTAGCATCCCCCTGGACAGCTAGTCATCTGGGCATCGAGCTCACCAAGATTCTTCATTCTGCTCTTGAGCCTTGTGGCTCTGCCACTCCATTGCTACCCTTCGATTCAACTCCTCGATCCAACTGCAAGAGAAGGAAACTTTATGGAGGGATGACAAAGAGCTTCATCATCACCTTGTCCTGGCCTCCCTTTCAATCCTTGTCCTAGATGCCAATTGATGGGCTGCATTTTGTTTGAACCGTGAAGTAGTACAGCCAGCCAAGGGAAGGGTCAGACACTGATGCAATTGGGAACAACAATTCAGTGGCTGAATTCGGATGACATATTAGGCAATGGAGGGGGAAATAGCATACTGACTGTGCGTTAGGCAGGCGGTGCTCCCCAAACGACATGCTGCAGCCAGCGCTGCTCGGCACCGGCAAACGCACCAGTTGCTAAAAATGAACAGCGGCCATTTTGGTTGCCATGTCTCCTCCCTCCCCCTCCCTCAGTCCCCCAGTCATATCCCAGCATGCACCGTGAGTTCAGCCGGCTGTATAGAGCAGCCAGGGGTTTTCAGCTGCTCTGGCCGGCAGAACTCTATCCCCAAACGGAATAGTCCATGGAGAAAGGGGGGGCTCAATTCGGACGACACGTTAAACAATGGGGTTTCGGGCTAAACAACGTGCAAGCCTGTTGGTTCCCTCCATTGTTTAAATTGCCCGATTAGCGTACTGTCAGTTGTGTGTGCGTGGTGTGTTACTCCCCAAACGACACAATAAACAACACAACTGACGATTGTTCCCTCCCTCCTCCATTGCCTAATGTGTCGTCCGAACTGAGCCAGTACCTCCTGTTGTGCTCTCCATGCCACAGGATGGGTACATAGAGCGTGTTGGCAGCTTTCCAGGGCGAAAGCCCGTTACAACTCAGCTACAGCTTCCACATAGCTTTCAGGCTTGGAACTTATTTTTTTCAATTCGAGCTGTAGGGAAAACTGAGGAACAGTTGTGAAAAATTCTTTGGAACCCCAAATAAACAGACTGAAAGAAACATTTGCCCCTGCAGGACAAAATTATATTAACTCTCATATATTCCATTTGCCTCTTTCCAGATACTGCCACTTCAGATAATTTAAAAGATGTTAAAACTGTGTGTGCTAGGGTGCACAAGAGAGAATAAGATGGATTGACGCTTCCCAAATTAAACATGCAATTGTTTGATTTGTTATGGGCAGTATCTAAAGTTGCCTTGTTCTAGTGGGAACGACCACTAGCGTAATGGGAAGCTGGTGCTTGGTAGCGCAACCAGAAACTAGCCTAAACCAGTGCTTCCAGAAGGGCACAAGTCAGCAAAGCTTGGGGAAGGGAGCTCCACTGACTTAACCCATTCTGAAAGCACTTGCTTGAGCTAGTTTCCAGGGTTGTGCTATAAAGCATTCGCTTTCCATTGCACATTGTGCAATGGGATTGGCACTGTCAGACTGCAAGAATTATATACCGTCCTATATATGTAATCTGCCAGCAAGATACTGAATTGAAATCTGGCAAAACTGTTGAAGAGCTTCACTTCCACATCTGGTCTAGGAAAACGGTCTCAGAGTTTTATTCTTGGAATAGTTGGGGATGGTCTGATCTCCAAATATAGCTTATTGGTAGCCAGTTTATATCTATTTGGTCCTGTAACATGATTGTCTTTAACTTACACAGTTGTCCATCCTCTGTTATACCGCAAGACATGAGATTTACAGTACAACCCTATACATGCCTATTCCGAAGCAAGCCAAATTGAGTTTAATGGGACTTATTCCTGGGGATATAGGTATGGGATTGCAACCTAAATGTAGCATGGGGGAGACTACATCAGCCGTTTATTGCAGAATTGTATCCAAGTCATCACTTACAGGCCACATGACGATCACCTGCTCTCGTGGTGATGTCAGGTCCACCTGCCAGTTATTCAGGAATATCGCTGACTGCTTTTGTCACTTTTTTTCAGCTCTCTTGCTACAATCCCGAAGTCCGTGGCTTGTGTGCCCTCCCTTCACAAAGCTGCTGCTATTCAGTGCAAGATCCTGGCTCAGTGAACAGCCAACCAGCTGCCAGGGGCGTGTCCAGTGTTTTCGGAGGTTTGTGGGAGTGTACCCTGCTGCCATTTTCACATGTTTTGGATGTGTATCGGTGTATTTTGGCACCGAGAATGTGTAGGTTGTTTTTAATACAAATGTATCTGTGCGTAGCATTGCATATTCAATGGACTTCTTATCCACCCCATGTGTTGCTGTGCATTTGTGTTTGTGCGCAATCCTCATGAGTCATAAAACAACAGCCCCGTAGCCACATCTTCTGCATAGCCCTGCCCGCTTGTGCTAATCCATATGCAGAAGCACTATCACGGAGCACACTTCCTCCTGCAACAGCACTCCTGAAATTGCAGAAAACTTCCCTCACATGTGTCCCATGAGCACTGATTGCAGAAATGGGAAAAGTCGCAATCACCCCTCCTTCCTTCCAAAGGGGCTCCCTCCTCCCCCTCCATTCATTGTCCCTATACTGTTTATTAAGTCATTCCACCTAAAATAATAGCAAAGGTGTATAAAAGGAGACTTTGCTGAATCTGCTGTGATTTATCCTTTAGATTATGTTATTATATTCAAAGATAAAGCAGTCTCCTTGAATTTAAGAGAGCCGTGAAGGCTGATCTCTTCCGGCAGGCCTACCCAGTTGAATTTTAAGATGTTTTAAAGAATGTATTAGTTTTTATTTGTGTTTAATGTTTTATCTATTTTATGGTCCTTGTATTTATATTCATTGTTGTTCCCCACCTCGATCCGGAGGGAGAAGCAGGTTAGAAATAAATAAATAAATTATTATTATTATTATTATTATTATTATTATTATATTCAGTATATTGGTTATATAAGCAGTTACCTAAACTCATACCCCCAGATGACTAGCCACAATACCACAATGTATCCTTTACCTTTGTGTACCAGTTCCCTAACGTCTCCTGAAATCCCGTACACACTTACCTGGGAGTAAGTCTTATTGAACTTGGTGGCACATATTTCTGAATAAACCTGCACAAGATTGCATTGTTCCTTTATAGCTATTAGAGAATGTGTGAGCACATAATTCATCATGAGATAATCTATTTTGTTTCATCTATAGGAGATCAAAGGGATGTGTCCCTAAGGTATAGACAGTCAATATATAAAACACAATTAAAATTCAGCGTCCAGCTCCAAACTCCATGAAAAGAATCACTTTTTAAAAATATCTTATGAAGCCTTTTATTGGCATAAAAGCCTCCAATGCTGTTCATTTTGTAATATCAATCATTCATCAAAGTGACCTAAAACATACAGTGTAACACTACAATCCATAGATAGCCATTAACGTTATTGAAAGTCAACTTTAAACAACTTGCAACTTTGTTAATAATATATAGTGGGAAGGAAGAAGCCCAAGAACTATATGAGTTCTGTATCAGCAATCATAACTTATCACTCTGGAAAGATTATATGGCTGAGTGTGAAACAACTGAAGTGGTAGAGATAGACTAGATGTTAATTTAACTGAGAAGCTATTTTGGAAAGGGAAAAAAGAGGCTGAATTCAGACTACACAATAAGCAACTGGGGGGGGGGACAGTTGTCAGTTGTATTGACTATCGTGTCATCCGAATGCTGCCATAGTCAACTCAGCACTGATCCTAATCCATACCACAGTTGATTATTTATTAAGATGTTGTGTGGGGAGTACCCCCTAGATGAACAACTGTAATGTTGATTATTACCCCACCATTGACTATCGTGTTGTCTGAATTCAGCCAGAATGTGTGTGAGAGAAGAAGCAATTGGAAGAACCTTTGTGACTAATAACAGGGTGGGGGAAACTTAAATGTAATCCTACGAACCCTGTGATTCCTTGAAAGCTTATAAGGCAACCTTTCCCTCCAATGCAGAGCCAAAAAGGAGTTCTGGTCTCATTCTAGGCTGTTGCACCTTGGAGTACATCCCAGAACTTTCGAAAAGCATGCAGACTTCAGTTGAAGACACACAGGTTCCTCAGCAAGTATACTGGCATTGAAAAATTCTCTTAGGCTGCAATCCTGTATTGAACCCCATAGGGCTTACTTTTGTGTTGACGTAGGATTACACTATAAGGGTTGGACACTTGAAAATCACTGGACAACAATGTAGGTACCAAGTGGGCCTCCTTGGGGACAGCATTCCTTAACTGGGCACCCCCACCCAAAAAAAACCCTTCCCTCTTTAATGCGCTGCTGGGACTCACCGGATCTAGTCATCCTCCTTCACGTGCTGAAAACATCCAGGCAGGGGACAGCAAGCAGCTGCATCTGATTACAGAGAACCTATCTACACTACTGCTTTAAAACGGGTTGAAACGGTTTATAACAGTTTTGAGAACTGTTGGGGCCCAGGACACACTCCATATACAGTTTTCAAAACGTTTTCAAAGTGATGTATCCTGCTTGTGTAAATAGGCTCAAAGTTAAAGCATGAGCCAACAATGGAAACACACAACAGCTGTAAGTGGAACATGAAGCAATGGAAGCAATAGCTGGGACTCATCAAGCTACTGTTATAAAGTCTGGAAAAATAGACAAGAGGAGGAAGGAGCATGAGGTGGAGGGAGAGGAGGTGGGCAACAATAAGAGGAGGAGGAGGAGGAGGAGGAGGAGGAGGAGGAGGAGGAGGAGGAGGAGGAGGCAGAGGAGGCAAGAGGTATTTGAGAAAGCACAGACCAACTGTTACAGCCTAGGCAGATGCTAGAAGGCTTCCCTGCCTGCTAGGCTTTCCTTCACTTGGAGACAAGGAAATCCTCAGTTGGTAGCCAGCCCATGAGAGAACATGACTTGTACCAAAACCTGGGCTTCGCCTTTCTCTCCGAGGAACCTGAAGAGTCCTATGAGTTAACTTGCCCTGTGAGTTACTTCTCCAGAGCCAGGCAACATCCATCTGAGGAAGACCTCACCCAGGAGGAGAGGAGTCACCACACTTGTGGGACCTGAACTAGGGTGACCAGATAAAATCCAGGTCAGGGCCCATGTAACTTTAACAGTTGTAGAGAAAAGGGAATTTCAGCCAGTGTCATTTGTATGCAATTAGTTCCTGGTGAAATTCCCTCTTCATCACAACAGTTAAAGTTGCAGGCACTATACTAGAGTGACCATATACAAAAGAAGGCAGGGCCCCTGCAACTTTAACTGTTGTGATGAAGAGGGAATTTCACCAGGAACTAATCGCATACAAATGACACTGGCTGAAATTCCCTTTTCTCTACAACTGTTAAAGTTACATGAGGCGTGACCTGGATTTTATCTGGTCACCCTAACCTGGACCCCAGATGTCCCTCAAAAGAGACATGAGGCAGATGTACTGGAAAGGTCAGGATGCCTGAATGGAAGAGAGTCATGGACTCATGGGCTATGGACATTAAGGGAGGGAGGCAGAAGTCTTTACTTTGAGTTGTGACTTGCAAGCCTAAATGCTTACTAGTTCCAGTTCTGTTACAAGATGGAAAGACTTACAATAAATAGCCCAGATCACTTTCTTATGGACTCCTGCAATTATGGAACCAATGGAAAAGGGTGGGTTTGATATATGGTCCTCCTATCAGGAGATCCACCCACATCTTCCTTGGCATCAGATGAGGGAGACACTTTGATAAGTGCTTCAGAAGATAAACATCAAGTAAACAGGAGAGTCTGTCAAGAACAGCCAGAGTGTGTGACAGAGCCATGATTAAAAAAGACTATTTTGCTATGGTCTCCATGGTATTAGAGGATAACAGCTACAGACATTTTGTTTTCAACCTGTCATATCCTTTTGCTTGACTGTATCTCTTGTTACAGGATTTCAGGGCTCTTATTGGTCCTGTCAATAAGAAATGCACAACAAAGGGTTTTGCACATATTAAAGCAATTCAATAACCACCCAAGAGAACCACATATCCTCTTGTGGTTGTCCATTTGCACCCAGAGTCCAAGGGGAAGGCACATGCACAAGCCTGATCATTCTCCATTTCCCCAGGCATCAAGATATTCAGAAGTTTGCCTCCACATATAGTCTGACCTTATGGAAGGTGGTACAAATCCGGGGCTGCTGATCTGACTCCAGACACTGTGTCTCATTGGCATTTGTGCAATTAGCACACAACAACTGAAAGTGGGAAACTGCTAGTGCTATGTCAAAAATATTCTATCGCTAGTGCTGTGTCAAAATATTCTATCACACTTTTTTTTGCCATTCTCCTTTAATTTGATAGGGGAAAAAATCCTATAGGAAAGAAATTCAATGGTCAAGAACATTTTGGAGAAATTCTCATGGCTTGTGCTTCTTGTGTTTACCTTACATATGTGGTAGCTGAGCAGTGTCCCCAAGTGTCCTGTTTTCATAGTCCAAATGTCTCTCTGGAAGATTGAATTACCTGGATTCATTTAAAGCCCAGGGGGAGATATCATAAGGTAATTCCTCCCATAGGGCTTTTTGGATCAGGACGTGCAGGCAGCCTGGGAGGTAGCAGAGCAATAGAGAGATGTGTAACAGAAACAGGTCAAAATAAGTATAATCAAATATGTTTGGATGTTCCGGCCTCTACCAGCAGTGCTGTTCCAGTATGAGTGCTGACAATAGCCTAAACATAATAATACCCCCAAATGGTGGTGGGGAATGAAAGTACAATTACGGGTGGCCAGATCTCTTAGGGCTCATCTACACTTAAGAGTGTAGAGGGAGGGAGGGGAAAGATCATGGACTTACCTGCTTCTGTGATCCTCTCCCAGTGTCTATACACCTGTGTGATGTCCCCGGAGGAAAGAGGGGCATTGTGAGCGCCATTTTTGTTTTTAAGAAGAGCCAGTCGATCTGGGGGAAAAGGTAAAAAAAGAAGAAGTGCCCAACCCCAACCCCGGCTATCCCAGGGATGGTGAAATTTCTGCCCTCCCCATGGGCACAGAGCCTCCCCACGCAGCTCAATGCCCAGCCCCACTACACATGGGAAAGAAAGGATGAACTGGGAGCAGCGGCCACACCACCTGTGCTTCTCGGGATGCTCCCAGGACCACAGAAAAAAATCAGGAAATCCACAGTCCCAGATATCCCAGGGTCATCTCTAGGTCATCTCTGGTTGCCTCCTGGATTGCCTGTGCATCATTTACATGCACAGGGATAACCTCAAGATGACCCCGGGAAAAAAGGCTGTTGTAGACATAGCCATAGTTTTTCCTTTCTCCTGCAGTTTTTTAAAATCTAAAGTTTTCCCCCCTCTCCTGACCACAAAGAACATTAAATAAATGCTTATACAAACCAAACTGAAACAAAAATTCTCAGCTATCTGCACAAGCCAAATTCAATACATACAACCATTACCCGCATGCAAAGGACCATGATGTACCTGATTTCCATATACACAGGGATTCATACCCAGTCTTTTAAGAGGAAAGCACTCAGAACTGAACTGAACTGAAATTTTCACCCATCCCTGGGTATGATTGGGTGTGTTTATTTGTGAAGCTGTAGTATTCAGATGGAGGACATTGTGCCCACCTTAGGGGTAGAGAGTTCCTGGGAATTACACCATGAGGATCCCATCCCTGTTCAGAGACTCTGATGTGCACGTAAGAATTGCTGGCCATGAATACATATTCCCTACCTTGCCCCTATATATACACTGAAATTATTAGAATGAATACTGTTTTTCCTTGTAAACTCTGGACCAAAAAGAGAATAATAGTGTGTATCTTTCTACACAATATTAGCAAGAAGTTAAACTATTCCTTTTGGTCAATTTCATCATTTTTATAATACATCCAAATGCTTTCGTTTGACCATCCTACCTTCCTGGCCAAACGTGTTATTGAAGTAGGCACCATTATATTTGGCTGCCTATGTCATCTTCTTGCACAAGCTTGGAGGAATCCTATTATTTTCATCCATCTATGTTTTAGCTGCAGAACGGAAGGAAATGTGATGTCTAATACCATCAAAAGAGAAAAGAAAACCACAAGCCAATATTACAACACTTAAAAAATGATTCAGTACATTTGGAAGAGGAAGAAGGAAAGGCTACATTTCCAATCATTAAGCAAATGTCACCCAGGTGTTTTTTATGTGATAAAACAGTCTAGCTGATACTGTGAGAATCCAACCCTCCCCCCCCCCCGAAACAACCCCATACAAACCAGAAACACACCTGCAGCTGCCACCAAGCTGTTATTAATGATAAGTTTCCAGCTGATTTTATGAGTCACCAGAGATGGCAACCTACGGATGCTGAAAGTGCTGTTTGCATTTAGTTAGTATAGTAAGCTCTGTGTTACTCCCCTGAGGACATATGGGGAAAGGGTGAATTTGTACTTACCTGACTTTTTAAAAGAGAAGTAGTTGATTCTTATACTTACAACCTAATCCTATGCATATCTACTCAGAAGTAAGCCATATTCAGTTCAATGGGGCTTAATCCCAAGTAAATGTATATTGGATTATAGCCTTAAAGCAGTAAAGTGCCTCTGTGGCATTAGGCACTATGAGCTCAATGGGGATTAAACTACTTTTGTCTTCCTTTGTTGTGCCCTGGGAGGGTGGGGGAATGGTAGCTGTCGTATTTCCATTAGAGTACTGTGTGTGCAATTCTGGGTGCTACACTTTAAGAAGGATGCTGGTAAACCAGAGCACGTATAGAGGAGGGTGACAAAAGACAGTGAGAGGTGTGGAAACTAAATCCCAGGAGAAAGTTCAAGAAGAGCTGCATATGTTTAATGTGGAGATGAAAGAGAACCATGAATAGCAGTCTAAATATCCAAAGGGCTTTCATGCAGAAGTTGGAGCAGACTTGTTTTATTTTGCTCCAGAGGGCAGGGAATATCAGGGAAGCAGATGTTGGCACTGGGAAAACTTTCCCAATGATGAGAGCTATTAGACAGTGCCATACTTTACCTTAGGGGGTGATGGGCTCTCCTTCACTGGAGATATTTATGCAGAAGTTGGGTGACCATCTGTCAGGGATGTTGTAGTGTAGTTGAAAGGTGCCTGGATTGAGAGGTGGGAGGAGGTTTGGACTAAGTGATCTCCAAGGTCCCCTCCAACTCTAAAGCTCTATTTATTAGCAGTCCTTAGCTTATAATGATGAGCTTTATTTATTTTTTTAAAGCTGCTTTAATAAAATTATTCAGCCAGAATTTATGAAGAGGAATGTTTGAATTGGACAGAGAGTATACATACTTCCTCTACCTGAATAACCCCCCCCCCCCTTAGCTTATATATATATATATATATATATATATATGGGTTTGCATATATTTTGCATATAGTAAACAATGTCAGGAAGGGTTTGTGATTTTTTCTCTTTGCAACTGCTAATACTTTTTTTTAAAAAATATGTATTTTAAAGAAAATATAATAGGCAATATTTCATCATTGTAGTCATTATCTGAGTGCTTCCTTCCATCCCCTGATGAATGTCACCTTATCCAGTAGCAGAATAGAAGTATAAATTAGAGTCTCGTTTTTAAGAATGGATTACGGTGAAAGCTTAATAAACTTGTACTACAACCTGCATTTAAGTTACACGTTCCTATTCTTGATTATTATAAAGATGAGTGTTTTAGAGAAGACGTATGCTTCTGGCTGGGTTTATGAGAAAAATAGAGAAATAAGCGTAGTATAAACTTCCCATAAACATCCACAACCACTAATAACTATAAAAGAAACTGTGAATAGGGATAGATTGGACAGGATTGGGTTTGCTTCTTCTTTTAAAGATGTAAACCACATTGTAAAACTCAGCAATCAGTCAGTGTCACCCTTTCATGCTGCAGTAGTACTGATTCACAAAGCATGTCATCCTGGCTTTCTCTTAACATTATTCATTCATTTATTTTTGTTATATATACCAAGTGGCCCAAAAGTAGGTATACAGTATAGTTTATTTGCATTTGATTACATTAGGTATACAGTATAGTTTATTTGCATTTCATTACATTGTTTATTACATTTACATTTGTTTAACACTGTTTAATCTCGTAAGTGCTCGAAATGTATTCCATCAACGTTGCAACATTCCTCGAGCCTGTTCAGAACACTGTGGCACACAGTACGACACAAATTCCGGTCTGCATTAAT
Source organism: Anniella stebbinsi (assembly GCA_029215795.1). Classification (NCBI taxonomy): domain Eukaryota; kingdom Metazoa; phylum Chordata; class Lepidosauria; order Squamata; family Anniellidae; genus Anniella; species Anniella stebbinsi. Next base: position 151,320,381 of record JARDYH010000004.1, read on the forward strand.
GTCCGTAAATGCTTCCGAGATGAACTCTTTTAATTTGTTCACTGTCTGGGGATTCCTCTCAAAAACCTTATTCTTTACTACGCCCCCCCCAAAAAGTAGTCCATTGGTGTTAAGTCGGGTGAATGTGGCGGCCATTCAATGCTGCCAACGTCGTCCGTTCCAATGCTGTGGGAAGGTGTTGTCAAGATAGTCCCTTACTACAGAAGCATAATGAGGAGGTGCCCCATCTTGTTGGAAGAGCAGTTCGGCAAAGTAAGCCCTGGTACTGAGTTGTGGCACTACCATGTCGCATAACGTGTTTAGGTAGTAGTTATTATCCACAGTTGTATGGAAGAAAACTGGTCCTAGAACACCTTCGCTTGACAGTGCACCCCACACTGTGATGCCTGGCTGGTTCAGTTGAGATGTGATAGTCAAATGAGGATTTTCATCTGCCCAATATACACAGTTAATGCCTGTTTACGTGGCCTGACAATTTGAAAGAAGCCTCATCTGACCAGATGATCTCATCAAGAAGGTTTGGTTCGTTAGAGATTTGGTTACGCATCATCTCACAGAATTGCAAGCGACGGTCTGGGTCGTCCTCCAGAAGACAATGTAACAGTCTTGGATGGTACGGCTTCAATTTCAATTTACGCACTAAGCGTTGCAAGGACATTCTAGGTTTGGATAGCTGCTTAGACGCACATCGTGTGGACTTTTTCGGACTGTTCACAAATGTCAGAGTGACTCTCATCTCATTTTCCTCTGTCACAGACGTCCTAGGACGTCCAGATTTTGGTGCATTAGCCAGTGCACCTGTTGCTTCAAATTTATCTCTAAGACAATAAATTGTCAGACGTGTTGGTGGAGGAGTGTCAGATGCTTCTTGCCATACTGTGCACACCCGCTCAGCATTTTCAGTCTTCCAGTACTGCTTTAGAATCCACTTTCTTTGTTCTTGACCCAAGTTCACTGCTGTCATTCACAATATCAGTAAAAAGAAATAACTAAAAAACTAAACAACTGTACCTACTTTTGGGCCTCACTCCCCTCACTCTCCACACCTGTCACCACCTGTTACTCTTCCCAATTGTCATTCTGATTCCACCCACACATCTACTCACACATTCTTTCCCCCTCCCATCAACATTCTAAACAATTGTATACCTACTTTTGGGCCACCCAGTATATATCTATATCTATATCTATATCCTGCTTTATTTTCCTCTTGTAAGGAACCCAAGCTTACATAATCCTCTTCCTATCCATTTTATCCTCACAAGAAACTTGTGAGGTAGGTTAGGCTGACTGGCCTAAAGTTACCCAGTGAGCTTCATGGCTGAGTTGGGATTAGAATCCAAATCTCCTGAGTCCCAGTCCAACATTCTAACTACTCCACCACACTGGCCCTTATATTAGTTTTTATTAAATAAAGTTTGCATTATGCAAGTGCAGATACATTCCTGGCTGCCATTTTCGTCTTCTCCAATCCTACATTTGTGGAGGTATCAGAAGGCAAATAACATCCACACCCTCCATTTTGTCATGTATGGCTTGTGTTCCTCAGAACCTAGTGAAAGCCTTTTCCTACCCTAGTGACCCCAATCAAGATTGTTCTTCTAATCCTACTAGTATCAACATCCAACTAGGTGATTTCCCTGCAGGGGAGATTGGGACCCCCCCAGCTACACAGAAAGCAGCCAAGGATTGCATGCGCCCCTGGGCTATGAGTTGCCCACCTCGTATTACACTGTTACTCAAAGGTTAAGTCACATTAGCTCAGTTGGACTTATTCCAAGGTATATGCTTAGTATTGAAATACAGCCTAAATCAGTATTAGTTTGGTAAATTCTTAATCAAAATTCTAGTGCTATGCAAAACCCAAAATGTTCTTCCCCCATGAAAGAGGCTTCTATTTTTCTGCCTCATCCTCAGGGTACTTCAGTTTTTCTTTTGGTGAGATTTTGTAGCTTGCCTGGAAACTATGACGTGGTCAAGGGTACTCCATCACTCTGTAACCTGCTGCTTATGCTTCCTGAGCCCAAAAAGCCTCACAGGGAGGAGTTATCTCATGAATCTTCCTTTGGGCTCTAATGGAAGAGTGGGAAGTTGGGAAGGCTGCAGATGGCTTAACAGATGTTTATAAAATGAAACACAGAACTCTCTCACATTAATATCTTGGCTACCATATAACTAAAGTAAGTGCCAGAATTCCACACTCTGCTGATGAGATTTTCACCTAAATTTTATTTTATTTATTTACAAAATTTGTATACCCCTCCATATCTGAAACAGATTCTGGGGTGGTGAACATAAGAATTAAAACAGTAAAAATGACAAAAATGAAAACACAATTATTATACTAAACACACACACACACACACACACACACACCACCACCACCACCACCACCACCACCACCACCACCACAGAATCCCAATGAAAACCTTGGCTGTCAGTCAAGAATACTTCCTGGAATAAGTCTGTTTTCAGGAGGAGCAGTAACAATACAGTATTGGTGCCTGCCTGACCTCCAGAGGCACAGAGTTCCATAGAAATGGGGCCATCATGCTGGAGGCTCTTCTCCTGGTGGATTCCAATTGGATTCCAATTGGTGGATTCCAATTGGCCATGCCCCCTTATGATCTCAGTGACTAGGCAGGTGGTAAGGGAAAAGGTGCTCTCTCAGGTATCCTGGTCCCAAGTTGTTTAGAGTATAGTACACTAGTACCAAACTCTTAAACCTGTCCCGGTAGCAAATAGGCAGCCAGTGCAGTTCCCTCAGCTAAGGAGTTGCATGCTAAAAAGATGCATCTCCCAACAACAGCCAAGCTGCTGCATTCTGTGCTAGCTCTAGCTTCTGGAGCAGCCTTAAGGGCAACCTCACAAAAAGTACATTGAGGTTACTAATGCCTGTACTACTGTGGCCAAGCTTTCAAAGGATTTGAAAATCTTTTTTCTGTGTCAAATGGAATGATAATAGAAAAAAAAACTGAAGGATTTTTCAGCACAGCATTAGCTGCAATTCAGAAGGCTCTTTTAAATCACAGTAACAGAAATTGCCAGTTTTTCAATGGCAGGAAAGTATTAGGAAGATGCTCTCTCTCTCTCTCTCACACACACACACACACACACACACACACTACCTGCTCCTGCCCAGTTAGAACCATTGCATTGTTTGCATATCTATTTAATTGATTTTCATACATGAATTGTCAAGTAGCACTAATATAAATAAACTTTAGGGTGTTAGGAAAAGATATGTAGCTGATGAGTGCAGGAATCTTCTCAGTCTTGGAGGAACGCAGGATCTATGGGACTGTTGGAGTATAAAGTAGGGATGTGCATGCCCAAAAATATTGTATTTTTTCGTTATCGGAATTTCGGGCCAAAAAAATTATCATCTCCAATAATATCGTAGGTTAATCGTATCGTCTTCACGATAATTATCAGAAATCTGATATTTAATTTGCAGTCCCATTGTGCCCTACAGAGCTGATTTTTTAATTTTTTTTTATTTTTTTTTAGAAAAAATGCCTATAACTCTTTATTTTATATGAATTTATTAAAGAACGTTTAAGTTCTGATAGGTGGAAAGTTGCACGATCCTTCAAAAATTCATTATAAAATACAGGGGTGGATGGATTAAGCTAAAATTTGGCACATGTAGCAACATGTGCTAGACATGTGTATGAAATTTGAGATCAATCCTTCAACCCCCGATTTTATATGATTTTTTTAAAGATCCTGCAACTTTTTGACAGGTCTGAATGAATGCATGTGGCGAGCTATCATTCTGACCTGTCAGAACTTAAACGATATTTAATAAATTCATATAAAATTGAAGGTTGGAGGGATCGAACTCAAATTTCATACATATACTTAGGCATACCCCATAAGCACTGTGACCAAGTTTCAAGCATCTAACATTGAAAATACAGAGGTTATAGGTATATTTATATGGCAGTCCGATATCCGATATAATTGGGCTGAAAATTATCGGATTGGATATTTAGCGGAGGCTTTTCTATCGTAATGTTATCGTTACACGCATGCACGATAACGACCTTATCGTATCGTTATCGTACATTTTAACAATATATTACACATTCCTAGTATAAAGCAAGAATACTTGTGATAAGTCATCTGAACTAATTGGGGGGGAGCGATATACAAAAAGGATATACAAAAAGGCTAGTCTGGCACAGTCCCACAATTGGTGGTGGCAAGGGCACTCATTTCCCTGAAGCATTTAGATGGGGAAACAGTAATGAGGTCACTTTAACCTGAGAGATCCAAGTACATATTGCTCAGAAGTTGAAAAGGCATCCCTGCTCTGAGCCCTGAAGGCACATGACTCTGCTGCAGCAGGGCTGAAGGAATTGTCAGTGCAGATATTGATACCACTTTGCTTTATTGTTTGGCGTTAAAAGTTCACAGCAGACTACCCACTTGCCAGCTTGTTTAACGATTGAGGTGGATCCATACAATGTCAAACTGCCTCCAGTCAGTCCCATGGGCACAATAAGTTAGCTCGTAACAGTAATAAATGCAATTTAATATGTCCAGATATGGCTGTTTCACTGGAAAATAAAAGTCAGTGGACAACTCCAATCTGCAGTGCTGTTTCTAATTGTCCTTGTATCTGCATTATTCCTGCAGAAGCAGAAAAGGCAAATACATTTGATATTTGGACTGCAAATATTATGCGTGTTGTTAATTAGGAAACAATGGTTTTCCAGGTCAGAATTATGAATATCAAATATTAAGCTCAACCACTAATTGTGTACAAGTGTTGGAAAAATACAGAGCTGATAGATATTCTGAGGTACAATTATATGAGAGTATACAACTGCAGTAATTAAATTGGAGAGCAAGGTCTCTAGGGATAAGGAAGGGAGAAATTTGTCTAAAGTTGCAATTTAATTATTGTTGCTAAATTTGATTTAAAATATTTGGTAGGAGATGTACTTATGCTTCCTTCCTTTTACCGCATTGCTTCTATCACACTTTATTAAATTACAGCAGTTTAATGGTTTGAATATTTGTACTCCCCAACTGCTTCTGTCATGCTAAGAAAGGTGATGCATCAATTTCATGCAGATAATTCCAAAGGATATACTCTATGGCAAGGATAGATATGCATTTTCCAAGATTGTTTCGGGTGAGTATATATAGTATGCTGTAGGTTGTTTGATGAGGTTGAATTTGATGGCTAGTTGTTGGTCAATTATTTTTGCAGCTGTATTGTGTCTGTCCATATATTTTTACTGGCAGTGATATAAGTTTCTGTTGCTGCTGAAACCTGTGGGTTCATAGGAGTTGCTTAGTGTGTTGTGGCTCAGATCCCATCTCTGCCTTGGGTAGATTATTTGTCCTTTGCCTTGCCATTTTGTGTTGGTGCCCAGGACAGTTTCTCAATGCCAAATGTGCCTGCAAAAGTTGCCTTTCCCTGCTCTATGGGCACAAACATGTTAGTCTTTTGTAAAAAAAAAAAGAAGAAGCAAACACCTTTGAAGCCCTGGAAAATTGTATATCTCTTGGCTGGTGTTGCATTGTGGCTGAGGCATCACAATATCTTAAAAAAAGAAGTGTGGGATTTAGTCTTTTCTGTCAGAATGAGAACAAAGAAACGAAAGCCGTTTTATGAGTATAATCCTATACACATTTACTGTACCTAGGAGTAATCCTCACTAAACACTAATTATGTATGCATAATCCTCACTAAACACTATTTACTTCTGATTAAACATGCACAGGATTGCATAGCCCTCTCCTTCTCCATTGTTATTGGGTAGTCTTTCAAATCAGCCATTAGTAGCCAATAGAATAGGATCATGGAAAGGCGTGTTTGGATCAGATTGGAATTAACAAAATATATATGACAGCCCAGAACTCTAACCCTCTGTATGGATAGTGTCATTATACAGCTTAGTCACTAGGTGGCACTGAACTTAGTTATATCTGTGTGGGTCAAATATAGAACTGGGTTTTTTTTTATGAGAGAAGGAGAGAGAAAAATATTGTCCAACTTCCTGAATGGTGTGTCCTCATAGCCTTCACTGGCATGGTATCAGTCAAGTTTTAAACCCACAGAATCCTAATATACACAGAAATTCCCTGCAGAAGCCTTCAGCCTGAATATTTCTGTACCATGGTCTGAAATTTGAATGGAAGTGAAGTTTTGCTTTCTTTCATCTGTCTACAAAGGAAGACATAATAATGGAAGTAAGTCCACTATAGCAAAAGAAGCCACCAACAGGCAGTATCCAGTGGGGCTGCTCTGCTTACGCAGTTGATGTAGCACTAGCATAAGTGACCTCTAGTACAATGCCAACAGTGTAAGCTGGCATGATGGATTTCCATGGAAAACCCGTTGTGCTAGCATATGCTATTAGCATTGTGCTAGAGGTCACTTACACGAGCGGTATGTCAATTGTATTAGCGCAGCAACTGGGTTGGATACTGATCAATATTTTTAAATCCTTTACATTTGGTAAAGGTCATGATTACAACTATGTGTATGTTCTAGCCAAGGGTGCCTCTACAAGAGCGATTTAAAGCTCTTTCAAGGCACATTAAATTTTTTACCTCCACATGAATGGAGCGCAAATCAGGGGTTGAGGCGCTTTTTCTGTCCGATTATGCGCATTATCGAATGCATGTTAAATAGCGAGTTTTAATTTACCCCGGTAGTTAAAGTGCCTTATGACCATGTAAACAAGTGATTCTCTGCATTAAACAAGTTTAAAGCGTGTTTCATGCAAGCAGTAATGCGTGTTTCATGCAAGCAGTAATGCGAGAAGATGCACATAATCGGACAACCGGGCATCAAACCAAATTCTTGTAGAGGGGACCCAAGTTTAATGCCCATTTCATCCTCAAGAGGAGTGCAGCTGATGTGTTCATTAGCTGGCATTCCCTTACAGAACAACATAGGTATATACAACCCTGTTGCATGTTAAAGATTGACAAAGAAATAATGAGTTTGAGTTGCTGTGGGCAAAAATTAAAATATCTGAATGGAGATAAATAGTACTGAGTTCTGCATATTTAATTCCTCCCAATTGCTGCCAGACTAACTTTGGAACCAAGTGGCAAATTAATTCTCATCTGAGAAGAACAGTAATACCTAGAATCTGGGAAACTGCTACATGCTGTGAGATGCAATGACAATGACACTCAAAATGGTAGACATGCACACCCCTGCTCTGGATTTAGTCTATCTCTCAGAAAAAATAGTTACAACAGACAACAGTGGAAGTATTCTTAATTATAAAGATTATTTTAGAAAGAAATACATGTCTGCCTAAAGTCTTTGCTTATAATTGCTTGAGAAAAGACACATCATTAAACAGCAATTTCACAGCAAATGGTAATTTATTCAGGAGATTTATTTATTTATTTATTGCATTTCTATACCGCCCAATAGCCGATGACCTCTACACCAGCAGTTGGGATCCTTTTTGGCACCTTTGAGAAACTGTCCTGGGCACCACCACAAAATGGCTGCATGGGAGACGTGGCATATGTCAAGTAACCTGACCAAAAGACTGAGTAAAAGGCAGAGATGTCTACCCCTGATTTAAACTTCTATCTTTTATCACACGTGTCATATCACATTATATACTCTTCTTTTCCAAACCTGAATAAGCGAATCACATGGTGAAAGTACTGTGATTTGATCACTGTTTCTTTAGAAGTGACTGTAGATTTTAAATGAAATGCATTTAATTTTTGACACAGAAATGATCCAAGTTGAATTGAATGAGGGAATGAATCCCAGAACGATGAAAATGCAACTAGTAGGGATGTGTACCGTATCGTTGAAATGTACGATAATGATACAATAAGGTCATTATCGTGCATGTGTTTAACGATAATGATACGATACAAAACCCTACGATAATCATTGGAGATGATAATTTTCAGGCGATTTTATTGTTTTATTGGACTGCCATATAAATATACCTATAACTTCTGTATTTTAAAAGTTAGAGGCTTGAAACTTGGTGACAGTGCTTATGGGGTATGCCTAAGTATGTGTATGAACTTTGAGATCGATCCCTCCAACCCTCGATTTTATATGAAATTTTTAAAGATCGTTTCCGCTCTGACAGGTCTGAATGAACGCACGTGGTGAGCTGTCATTCTGATCTGTCGTAACTGAAACGATCTTTTAAAAAATCTTATAAAATCGAGGTTTGGGGGGATCGATCTCAAATTTCATACACATACTTAGGCATACCCATAAGCACTGTGACCAAGTTTCAAGCCTCTAACTTTTAAAATACAAGTTATAGGCATTTTTTTCTTTAAAAATTGGGCTGCAAAAAATATCATTTTTTCACAATAATTATTGTGAAGACAATACGGTTCACCTACAATATGAATTTTTTTGGTCTGAAATGACGATAATGATAAACGATGATTTTTTTTGGCTTGCACACCCCTAGCAACTAGCATGTTCACAGGGTGTGATCCTATTGGAACATAGGAACGTAGGAGGCTGCCTTATACTGAGTCAGGCCATTGGTCCATCTAGCCCAGTATTGTCAACACTGACTGGCAGTGGCTCTCCAGTATTTACAGGCCCTCCTCTTGATGGTGTCTGGTTGGCTTTGCACCGGCGGCAGTAGGCGGATTGATGTGACGCGCATTTGCGCTCCTTCCGCCCATCTACAGTGGAAGGAGCGTCACAGCGGGTTTTCTTGCAGCCACCGCTGCTGCTGCGCCCACGCCTCTTTGAAGATCAGGGGTTTTTTTACTTTGTAAAATGGGGAGGTGGAGGACTGCGGAGGCTAGTTTTTTATTTTATTTTGTAAAATAGGGGGAGGACTGAGGAGGTGAGGAGGTGGTGCAGCGAGCTTATGGCTTGCTGTTCCATCCTCTTCCCTGCCCAGCCCATGGCGATCAATCAGTGGTCGCCGTAGACTGGGCAGCCTCACAGAAGCTCTGGAGCAAAAGCGACAGATGGCAAAAGCCATCGTCGTGTCGCTCAAAACTAAAGAAGTCGGGCTAAATGCCAGACTTTTTTTTAGTGCGGAGCTTTGGGACTTTGCCCCTAGATGGCTTCGGAGTGACGGCAGCATCATGTAATCCACCTGCCGCCACCCTGAAGCCACCACGAGGGAAAGTGACCGTCTAGAGGTAACCTCGGTATGGCTTATTTTTTAATATGAAGGACAATACAGGAGTGGTTGAAATGCGATATAGTTGGTTAAAACAACAACAACATCAAATGCCAGCAATTTTAGTAAGATCCACCAACCTGAACTAAATAGTTTGTCCATTTCTCCAAACAACAATATGAAAGACACGTTCTAGTTTTCATGTCCCACAAAGAAGCGATATTGCAAATGACATAGTACTGCATGGTTCTAGATTAAAGTCCAAGTTAGCTAAAGTGCGTGTGTGCGTGCTTATGTTTAAAAAGTGTTGCTAAATGCAAGCTGTTTTATTATTCATAAGGAACATTAAGCCAAAATGCTAGGAAATAGTTTCAAGAATGTTAGAGAAGGCTGTCATTTTGACTTACAGTCTTCTGCATTCCGTACTAAATTTATAATAATTGTCTTGTTCTTCTACATCATCAGCCTAAGTAATGACATGTCTTGATTGGCTTTGTAGTGTTATACATAAGCCTGATCTTATCCAAATGTCACCATAAACAGATGCTAGCAACACAATCAATCTGCGGGCTTTAAAATGCCATGTCGTTTGCTGGAGCTTGTAGGATAATCATAATTGATCTCCTCTATAATTATCCTTTTAAAGTTGATTTGGAGACTGACAAGCTTCTTGCAGAATTTTAGTTTTAGACTTGTGAAATCTTGGAAACCTTAGGATGTTGGATGATACTTTCTGTACTGAAGATTAATTATAGTTTTCTGCACATGCATCGAAATGGCTGAAAAGCAGATCTGCTCAGCTTGCAGAGATCGCCAGTACCTGTCAATAAGGAAATGAAAGTTGTTTTCTCATTTCCCAAGCCCTTGAACATATCAAATATGCCGCATCTGGTGCTATATAAAGGTTAAACCCATAAATAAATCATTTTAGTGTCAACAATGGAAAAAATAAACTTCTTAAAATATTTATCTGAAATAATAGGATAGTTCAAAGTTACCCAGAAAGCAAAGCAGAAGCTCTCCTGTGGAGCTTCAAAGTTTCGGCATCTTCCTTAAGGCATGGTTTTCCCTATACAGAATTAGGGAAGGGGGAAAAACATCATAATGCTAGGAAAAAAAGTATGCTGGGGTAAAAAAGTCCTACAAATCCCAGAATGCCCCAGCTGAAGGGATGCTGGGATTTGTAGGACCTTTATTCCATCTAAAATTGCATAGGATTGTGCCCTGAATCTCTCCCCCCCACACTCAAAACTGGTGATGGCATAACATCCTTCATCATACCTAAGGGCAGCAGGCAAGTTTAGGGGGTTCAGGGCAGGCAGCACAGCATGCACAATTTTTATCACCCAAAGGAGGAAAACAGCCATGGAGGGCCAAGAGAAAAAGCTTTCACTCTGCCTAATGGTATTGCCATCTCTGATTGTAGTCACAAAGCCCACCAATTCAACGACAAAGTTAATGGGAAAAATGTTCAAAAGCATGCCCTGTTGTTCTAAAACGCTAAGTCTGTCCTTCTTTCACCTTTTGTCTGATGTGTGGATAAAGCTGACCATACATGATAGAGAAGCAATACCGTCTCCTCCCTCCTATCTGATATTTATTTATTGCATTTCTATACTGCCCAATAGCCGAAGCTCTCTATGAGATAGAGCTGGCCAATATGGATGCTATTTAAAGAAATGAGCTTCCAATTATCAGATGTTGCTATCTATCACTTAGGAGTTGGAGAACTGAAGAATCTTTGACTCGTTTAGCTATTTCTGCTGGCAGAAGGAGCCAACACAGAATGCTATCTTGCTCATGGTAACCCAGAATTGGAAAAAAAACCAATGTTTCAAAGTTGCTGGATTGAACCGCACAGACTCACACAGGCTCTGCTTCCAAACAAACACATGAGTTTTATTTAAACCAAGGCCTAACCTACACCTGCCAGTTATCCCGGGGTCAGCTCAAGGTCATCCCTGTGTGTCCAAATGATGCACTGGGGATCACTGGGTCAGCTGGGGATGATTTCTCAGTTGTCCTGGGATAACTGGGACCACAGTTTTCCCACGGCCCTGGGATAACCCTGAAGACTGCAGGTGGTGTGGTGCGGGCTCCCATGTCCTCCCTCCTCCCTGCAAGTAGCGGGGCTCTTCAAACAGCCACGGAGCTGCACAGGGTGACTCCGTGTCCATTGGGGGTGGGGGCGAGCAATTCCGTCATCCTTGGGATGGCTGTTGGTGTTTTCCAGTGCTGATTTTTCCAATTATTTTCTTTTTAAAAAACTCACTGAGGCACTGGATCGGGGCCCCACAATTGCGCATTGTGCGAACGTCCCCCCCCCCAAAAAAACACTGTGCCAGGAACATCCCTCTTCACTTCTGAGATGATGCACTGGCGTTTAGATGCAGGGGGATGATCCCGGAAGCAGGTAAGCCATTCCGGAAGGCCTCTTCGGTGTAGATAAGGCCCAAGACTCCTATACAGAGCTCTTCTAATCTGTGGCCTCTTTTTCCTCAGGCCAGAAGCAGTGGGTGTTGCTTTTAACTACTTTCTGGTTCCTCCCAGGAAGCACAACCCACTCAGGCTGCTTCCAGCAGCTCTTTCATATCGTTACATCTGTGTCGCTGTGAAGTACGAACCCTCCCATTTTGTGGGGTTATCAGAGAATTTGAGATATACCTAATGTCCTGAAAAAGTGAGGTAGTGGCTATGTTTCTTCCAGGGTTTCATGACAGATTACGAGTCCACATCAGTCCATTACTGAATCTGGATAAAGAATTTCATAAAAGATTAGGGAGATGCACTATTCCATTTTTGAAGTGTCATGGAGAGTTAGGGACATAACATTTAAAGTTATAGAAATGAACTATAATCTTCTATGAATCTGTATCTGAATGGGATAAATTGCCTTGAGCTCTAAGAGGTACTTTTGTATATAGCTAGCATTTATTTTTATTCTAGTCACTGAATACAGAAAGGGATACCATAAGCCCTGAGTTGTCTTGTCCTATATCCTACACGTGAACACCATTCCTAAAGTAGGTTGTGTCACAACATGAATTTTGCAGTCAGGTTTCCTATGAAAATATAGATGGATAGATAGATAGATAGATAGATAGATAGATAGATTAGACAGATAGGTGTCCTCAGTTTGGAGTTAGCAGAAACTTTGTTCCCTGGATTTTATGTGACTTGCTTTTACCATGGAACGTCTATAGCTGAATAAGATGAAATCTACTTCTCTATTATATGTAAAGCAAGGCTTACAACCTAGAACCAGCATTTTGGTTTATTTCCTTGACTATAATGATCTTTGTGTGTTAATGAATCTATAACTTCTTGGTTAAGTAAACCTGTGTGTTCTGACCTGGGAGAGATTTTATGTTAACTAACCTACTAGAAGAGATAAGTGGCTAGATACTGGAAGATGGGCAGAATGGCAAACTGTCTTCCTTCAATACATAACATGTAAAAGTACTACCATTCTTTAATTGAGTAGGTGATTACAGCTATTGATTCTTTTGACATTTTAAATTTAGTTCCAGTTATAAAACTGGAGCAACTGTACACCCATTGACTTTGGCTTACCAAGTAACCCACCTGGAGTGCCAGGATTAGGACTAGAGTCATCCTAAAAGACATGTTTATCTAATTCTCAAGGGCTATAGATTCAGCAGTTTAATAGGATATTTATAAGGAGGTTTATAAAATATTACACTACTGCCACTATCCTAAATTAACACCTTCTATAAACCACCATTTTTCCCTTACACTGCCTACATCAGAGTAAAACCAACATATAGTCCTGTAAAACCTCAAGTACTAATTTATTATAGCATAAGCCTAGAGTCTCCAATGTGGTGTCTATGGGCACCAATCTGCTCAAAGACACCTCTTGGTGCCCATCAGTCTCCCTGTCCCTCCTGATTTTTATTTTACTTCTTAAGGTTTTTAAAAAATCCATTATTCTCCAGCACCATCTTTATTTGGATTCCAAACAGTGGTTTTGTGTTTTGGAGCTCACCGAAAAGTGCAAACCGGGAAAATACAGAGCATAAAAGAACTGAAACAAATTTCTCATACATCATTACACAAAAGTAGTAATTAGTGATAATACATACATCCTAGATTTGCTATGCCAGTTAATACCTGGTTGTTCGTGTTTTCACATACAACCGCTTTCAGTTCAGGAAAGTAAATGCCTTTATAGACCAGTGGAGGCTGGTGCCTGTAATTTCAGTGGGCTGTGAAGCCATTGTGGACTTCAGTCAGAACCAGCCAGGACTCTAAAGGAACAACCCAAGCTGCTGAACCTATTTGGGGAATATAGTTTAGCACCTTGGATTTCCCCAGAATGGATTTACAGCTCCACCAAAATCAGCCTCCACTGGTACAGATGCAATTTGTGATCCAGTCAGCTCCTAAGCCCAGTTTTATGGTCTGCCAGGTTCTTGACGATCTCCATGTTTTTGCAGTTTCAGAAAGGCAGCAAAAGCACTGAGTGCCGAGGACAGGTAGCTACAACCATACTGCACATTTGCCTTGAACTAGCATGCAAAAGGTTTATACAACTTTATGTGTCATGGTATATCGTTTTGATAAGAGGCAGTGGGAGTGACCATAGCAATTTATGCAGTAATTACCATGTTCTTGAAATAACCAAACTCAGTTAAATGGCTTAACAACAAAATAGCCAGGGCAATTAACCCCATGGTGTTCCATTGAAAAAAAACACTGTTAATTGGTAACTTAGGCTACTGTCCAACGCACACATACCTGGAAGTAAGCCCTATTGAACTCAGTGGGAGATCCTTCTGAGTAGTTCCTTCTGTGTAGACATGTATAGGATTCTGCTTTTGATTTACCTAATAACAGAAATGCAATAATATTTAGTTGCCTGGTATAATGTGACTTTTATTTGGAGGACAAAGTAGAAGTGTTGCTTGCTGTATTAACTCCATAGGCACTTCATCCTTATTCATTTTTATACTTCTGGATGATGCTTACTTTATCAGTCTTTCTTCTGATGTTTCAGTTCCTGGTGATGCTCTTTCTTTATTTCTAGACAGTAATGAATGTTAAAATATCCTTTTTGAGGAACAAATATTACTATCTGCCATTATGAAAAAAAGAGAACGCCACTGCATTCTAAAGTAATAGGAACTAACAGCTACCAAGGGACAATCTCCATTTATTTTCTGAGTTTTCAGAGTCAGTCCAACCTACTATGAAGCCAAGCTAAGGCAGCTTTCCAGAGCCATTAAACTGAGGGGGGGGGGAGAGATTTATTTATTTATTTATTTATTTATTTATTTATTTTATTCCATTTATATACTGCCCCATAGCTGAAGCTCTCTGGGTGGTTTACAAAAATTAAAAACATTATTACAGAGCAAACCTATGGTCCCTGGATAGCATCCCAAGGACTATAGGATTTCCCAGATTTCCCTTTCTTGAAGTTTTAGACTTTGTGAAGAAGACTACATTACCTGATCCCTCACCCTCTTGCAGCCACCATAGAAAGAACCATGGTGCCTTCTTTCTGAGGTTGCAAAAGTGGCCTCAGGGGAGCTTGTAGTGGTCAAAAGGGGATGCTCTGCTAGAGGCCTGGATATGAAAAATCCTATGGCTTCTCCAGCCTTGGCCACGGCTCCTCTAGACAGGCTTGAAGGCCAGTCTAGAGAGGGGGAAATAATGAAAAAGGAGGATGGAGAGGTGAAAATTAGGAGTGTGCACCGGATCGGGTCCAATCCATGATCCAGATCTGATCCGGCTGAAATCGGATAAAATTATCCGATTCCGATCCCCGCATCTGGATCATCTGATCTCATCCGATTTGATCCAAAAGGACTCGATCTGGATCGTTAGAGATCGGAGGATTGGATCTCCTCCCCCACTCACGCTCCTTACCTGCCGGGGCTGTCCACTGCCATCTGCTGGCCCCTTCTACTGAGAAACAGGCTTCGCGGCCTGCCTCTCAGTAGCGCACCAGGTGATGACGTCACCCAACGCACTACTGAGAGGCAGGCTGCGAAGCCTGTTTCTCAGTAGAAGGGGCCAGCGGATTGTAGTGGATGGCAGTGGACACCTCCAGCAGGTAAGGAGCACAAGTGGGGGGGAGGGGGCTTATCTGCCGGGGCCATCCGCTGCCATCCACTGCTGCCTGTGGGCAACAGTGGACAGAAGCGAACAGCCCCGGCAGGTAAGGAGCGCAAGTGGGGGGAAGTGAAAGGGAGGGGGAAGTTAGGCCCCCACTCACCTGCTCCCATGCTTTCCTCATAGGCTTTCATTGGGGGAAAGCTTTCTTTCCCCCAATGCAAGCCTATGGCGAAAACACCTAAAATGGCGTCTGATCCGAAAACCGGACTTCCGATTTTCGGATCGGGATCGGGTCCGATCTGATCCAGAAAGCCTCCAATCCAATCCGATCCGACATGCCAAACCTGGTTCCAATCCCGGATCCGATCTGATCCGGGGGGTCCATGCACATCCCTAGTGAAAATCACCTCCATTGCTCTTCCAATTCTAGAGGCAGGATCCCGGCAGGGCATAGGGTACTTCAAAGCCTTTAAATTCAGAAGTTGCAAACTTATGAGTGTCAACCCAATAGGGATGCACCCTTAGATATTTAACTTATCTTTCTCTCTCTCTTTAAAACAACCAAAAAACCCTTTGAAATATTTGAGCCCCTTTTCCTGACATTGGGTTTCTCGTGTATATCGCTAGGTGGATGGGGACCATGTAGAAACGATGTGCAGCATATGTGATTTTTCACAATGAAATTCACAGCCAGGCCTGTGTATTTGGAGCCCTTTAAAAAAGGGCAAGAGAGGGCTGGTTTCATTTCTTCTCCTCCTCCTTCTCTGTCAAACAGCTGATCATAGATATTTTGGCTTTTCAAAAAGGGCTCTGCATGCACGGCTCTAGTTTCTCCACACATGCTTCTCCCCATGATCCTGCTATCATTTAAAATCAGATACAGATCCCGAAACAAATACATGTAATAAAGTAAATATGAAATAAATACATAATGATATACATTTTTATTTGTTTGGCACAAAGGCCTTTACAATCCTCAATGTAGCACATTCATACAGTTAAAAATAAAAGCAACAAAGAAGCATATATACCGTAAGCGTATATAACCGGTGTCCTTATTGTAAGTGGTCCCCTCGACAATCTACGCATGCACTCTCAAGGAAAGCTTGGCAGATTTTTTTTGCAGCTACTGCGAACGTGGCTACTTTCCTTGTGATGGTAGTATTATGGTCTATCAACAAATCAGAAATGATATTTGCTGGCTGTCAACCCGCTCTTATTTTCAACAGATCTCCCAAAAAGTGGGATCTGACAACATTATACAGAGGGCAATAGAGCAGATAGTGTACCACGTCTTCCACCTCCTCACTTCCACAAATGTACGTCCTTTTGTTATATGGCAACCTTTTGTACTTCCCTTCCAAAAGGGCTGTTGGTTCTAATCGCCGGAAATGTCAGCTCTTGAAGGTACCTAGAGAGGTACTGCTCTCTTTTGATGACACTATACAAAGTGGAGAAGGGTTGATGTTGACTAGCCAGGATATTCCTGACGGCGTCTGTATTGAATTTTTTTTTGTCTTATGATGCCCTTATCCGTCAAACCTATATCATCCACCCCATAAACGCAGGCTAAGTCCTTCTAGGTACGCGCCCACCCCCCCTTTAGCAATCTGTTCTAAGAAGCATAATTTCGCCAGATTATTATCCTCCTTTCCCTGTAGCCTTTTACCATACAATACCATAGCTTTATGAGTTCTTGCCTTTACCAAGGGCAGGTCAACTTCTAGCCTCAATAGTGGCGCGGGAACCCCCTGCGGGAGGGCCAATAGCTCTTTTAGAAACTTATTCTGAGGGATCTCCAGATGAGGAGCCAGAACCTGTCCCCATAGCTCCACCCCATAAAGCAATTGGGGAAGGACCTTGGCCTTAAATAGCTTCAAAATTGGTACCACCAAGGAACCCCCTCTGTTTCTCCCATATGCCAATATAGCATTTGCTGTTCTTTCTGCTGCCAGCTTCGTTGCTTCTAGGTGCCTACCCCAACTGCCATTATACGCAAAGTGTATCCCGAGATTCTTAAAGCTAGTGCATTGCTCAATCAGTTGACTTTCTATGTACCAGTTATGTGGTTGTTTTCTCTTGGCAAAGACTACCACCTTCGTTTTGGAGTGGTTTATCACCAGCTTCTTCCGTCTAGCTAGCTCCCCCAATCTCCTAAGCAGTCTCCTCAAACCCACTTATGTTCTGGATAAAAGGGCCATATCATCTGCATATAGAAGCGAATGGATCTTCCTAGATCCAGTAGCGGGCGGAAAGCAGTTTACATCTTTTAGCTCGTCTATTAAGTTGTTCACATAGAAGTTGAACAGGAAGGGTGCCAATAGACAGCCTTGTCTGACACCTCTTCTAGTGTTTACCTTCTCAGTGAGGGAACCAGACAAGCTCAACCAAACCCATAGATCTGTGTGCAAATGAAGCCTTTGGATCAACAGCAATAGCCGTTTATCTATATTGGTTTGAGCTAGTTTGGTCCATAGGCATTCTCTGTCGATCAAGTCAAATGCCGACGAGAAATCCACAAATGCCACATATAAGCTGCTTTTGGGGAGATTCAGGGTTTTCCCTATAAGGTGGTTCAATATGAAGCACTGGTCAATTGTATTCATTCCTTGTCTAAACCCTGCTTGTTCTGGGGCAGCACTTCATTTTCTTCTGCCCAGGCTAGGAGCTTATTTAGAAGGAACCTCCCATAAATTTTGGATACCACATCCAGAAGACTGATCGGTCTATAGTTCCTGGGGTCAGATCTTTCACCCTTTTTATATAGGGGGATAATTATACTGGTCTGCCAACCATCTGGAATACAGGCAGCTGAATTGATGTAAGAAAATAATCTGGCCAGTATTGGGGCCCACCATGACTCGTATCGCTTGAATAACTCTGGAGGGAGCATGTCTTCCCCAGGCGCTTTCCCTTCTGTCATATTCTTCAATAAACTGTTTATCTCTTGAGGTGTCACTTCTGGCCAACTTGGGAGGACTATGCTGGGGAGCTTACTTCTATCTGGTTCGGGTCCCTGAAAAATGTCCTCAAAGTATTGGCGCCAGACAAAAGCAGGAATCTGAGAATCCAGATGTAATTTTGGGGCATAGAAGCCTGAATACACTAGGTTCCAGAATTTGGTGTCATCTTTTTTCCTTACTGCCAAATCCACCTCCTCCCACTCTCGTTTTATATAAGCAGCCCTCTTTTTCTTCAATATTGACTTATATATTGCTCGTTTCCTAATCAGAGATTTAAATAGCCTATTGTCTTTCGACTTTCTAACTCTCCTACTAAACTTAACCAATTCTTTTTTTTTATTATTTTACATTCCTTATCGAACCAGGTAACGCTTCTGGGTTCATTTTCTCCAGGTGTGCCCGATCTTACGAAGTGTGGTTTCAGTGTGTCCATTATTTGTTGGTAATCTTCCATAACATCTATTTTCCTTTCCTTTATTTTGTCTCTAGTGGCCAGTAATAAGGGGCTCTGTAGGATAATTTCAATCTTATTTCCTAGGGATTCTGACCATTTTATTCTTCTATTACCTGAAATCTCTAACCCCAACGGGTAAGATCTCTTATCTAGCACCAAATTTACGGCCAGTTGTATTTCTATCTTAATGGGAAAGTGATCGCTTTCCAATCGATCTTCCACAGAGAAGCTTTTAAAAATTGGCCAGCAAGAAGAGGAGATCAGGAAATAATCTACCACACTCCCCCCTCTTGGGGAGAGATATGTGTAAAGTCCAGCGGACTTGTCCACTGCACTGCCATTTAAAATTTGTAGGAGGAATTTATACGCTAATATGGCAAGATTCTTTCCATTCCTATTGATTGTCTTGTCCTGCGAGTAACTCTTCGTGAAGAAGAGGTCAGCTATTGGAATGCTCGCCTGTTTTACCAACTCGTCGTTATTCTGCCCTAACCGCGCGTTTAGATCTCCACCCAAAATGACAAAGCCATTTCCCCGCTGTAGATTTATCTCCTCTAACACCAATTCCAAGGCTGACCAAATCTCGGCCGAGTTCTTCATGTTGAAATAAATACATTGTGTTGGGCTTGGTGGTGCCCCACAACCAGTTGAAGAAAAGGTGTTTCCCAATGTAACAGAAGATCCTGGTATGAGAATTGCAATCCAGCAAGGTATGGCACAAAGTGTCAAGATGGGAGCATGTCCTCAGTCTGTCTCATGTGAGATGTTGCACTAACTCTTACAAAACAGTTTGCAGATGAATCCATTGTAGAGCCAGCCCAGCCAAGGGGCTCCATCGCACCCATTTTTTTCGCTCGCCTTCTCTGTGGAGTGTTTGGGTGCCCTCTCTCCCTCCCCCTTCACGGTTGAGCAGTTGAGTGGAGAACTGCCCCACCCTTCTCTTTTGTCAACGAGACCACCATTCCATATGCACGCCCCCAAGAAAAAATGGAATGGTCTGATATCGTGCAAGGAGAGCAATACATGGGAGGGAGGAGCAGCTTTATTGTGCATGGAGGAGGGGAAACAGATTTCACCTGCTCCAAAATAAGATGGAAAATGGAGGGGAAGAGGTGAGACAAATGCAGGGCAGGGATGACGTCATGTGAGCACCGCACTACAAAAACACATACCAGGCATGGCAAGAGTGAGATAAATCGCTGGTGTGATGGTGTTCAAGGAGCCAATAGGGGGCCTGGTTGGTTGCTGAATACCAGATGTGTCATTTATTAAGTGAGTGTGATCCTATTTCCAACGAGGAAAGGTCTAAGCCCTATAAAGGGCCCAGTCCTGCAGATGTATGTAAAGTAGGGGACTATCAGAGGCAAGCAAAAGTTTGCTGGTTGGCAATACAGAGCCTATTAATTAGGGAAGTCGGAATCAGCAAAAATTGAGTTTGCCAAAGTTATCTGACTTCCACCTTGAAACTTGTTTTAACTCGAGACCATATCAGGTTGCGTATTAGATTTTTATTTTCGCATGAAAATCCATGTGCTTTTCCACGTCTGATTTTCAAAATGTACATATCTTTGAAATGTTTGCATTCTTTTCCAATAATAAAAGCACAACATCTAAGGTCTTCCTCTGGGTGCCTACTTCGAGGGAAGCTCGGATGGAGGCAACAAGGGAGAGGGCCTTCTCAGTGGTGGCCCCCCAATTTTTAGGTTTGGCTGGCAGCTCAGAGTGGTTTTTAGATGCATGTTGCCTCTATGTATTCTGTCTGTTTTTATGCTTTAAAATTTTGTATATTGATTTTTAATGTTTTAATCTTTTGTGAACTGCCCAGAGACCTTCAGCTGTGGAATGGTATAGAAATGTAAATTATTATTATTATTATTATTACTTGTGCCAATATTGACAGATTTATGTAACCCTAGATACTAGTAGTAAAGGGGGGCTTGGCTTCGGATATGGAGTGAACGGTAGACATTTTCGAATCTCCCAGAGCTGTGAAAATAAAAACAAAAATCCCTATCTTTGAACCCACGGACTGTAAGTTATAAAATGAATTTATAAATTGGAAGTAAAGCTGCATTGGAGGGGGGAGGAATTTGCAAACAGCGGCTAAAGCAGATAAAGAAGTCTGGGCTGGCTGCCAGGAGGAAAATAAATCTGCGGAGGATATATCTTTCTTTTCTGCCTAAGTGGTTTAAAAGGGAGAATAAAGACTCTAAAACTTGAATAATGATTTAAGAGTCATACGGAGATAAAGTCACCCTCCGAAGTAGTTGGCTGAATGCCAGATGAGCGAAAAGCCTCGACAAAAAGCTTTTCCCTCTCCAAAGTGGGCTAGGAAGACCAGATTGCATCCTTCTGATCAAAATTTAGCTCAGCTTACTAGAATGATGTCTGAGAAAACACAAGAGAAAACGGCTCCATCTCAAACCGGAAGTGGCAATCATAAAACGGGAACAAAGCCAGGAGCTGTTCCTAAAGGAGCCAAGCCACAGGAATGTCAACAGATGTCGTCAGTGGACTTACTGGCTAATATTAAAGCTACGATGAATGACACTCTGGTGAAACAGGAGGAGAATCTTATGAAAGGGGTCAAAAAGGAGATTGTTAACTCCCAGAAGGAGATACTAACTGGCTTTCAAGCTGTAATGGAGAAACTGACATCTTTGGAACAGCAAACAGAAGAAAACAGTGAAATAAGTAAACAACAAGGAATCAAATTAGAGGATATGGACTTTCGTCTAATTGCTATGGAGGATAGAGACCGAAGAGTAAATATTCGAATCAGAGCCTTCCAGGAACAGCAGGTGGAAAATCCAAAGATACTGAGAGACAAGATAATGGAATGGATTAAGGAGATGGACCCCCAAACTGCTTGGCAAGATGAAGATATTGAAAGGATCCACAGAGTGGGAAACAAGAGAAGGGGGATGCTTCCAAGGGACATAATTGTTAAATTTGCGTATTATTATAAAAAAGAAAAGTTAATGCAAGCAATTAGACGTGCTAGCCAACCAATGCTTCAATCAACACCGATACAGGTCTACAATGATTTTTGTCCTCAAACCATTCAATGGCGGAAAAGTGTGAGAATGTGTACAGTGAGCCTGCAGAAGAATGCTATTGCTTATAGCTGGGGTTACCCAGTCTTTCTGAGATTTCTGTGGCAGGGGAAACAACACAGAATAACATTGTGTGAGCAAGGGATGGAGTTGCTGGAGAAGCTGGGCCTGATCGAGGAAGATGTAAAGGAAAGACAAGAAGAAGGAGACGAAGAACAAGGTGCAGCAGGAGGCGGTCTGTAACTGAGTTTGGATTAAAAAGGGATAGAAGTGAATTAAAGGGAGGAGAAGATCTACTGTCACTCCAGGGTGGTGAAGTTGCCTCCCCCCCTGAAGAGTTCTAAAAGGGTTTGGGAACTATTGCCCAGGATGTTCCTGGTGAGGTGGTGGGAGAAATTTGGGGTATGTGTGGGGGGAGGGGGGAGGGAGGGGGGTTATATGTAACACATATGGAGACCAACAAAGAGTATTATGGATGGGAAGATGGAAAATAAATTAAGAATTGCAACTTTAAATGTTAACGGGCTGGGAACTGTTATTAAAAGGAAGAGGATAGAAGCGTTGTTAAATAAAGAAAAAGAAGATATAATATTTGTACAAGAAACTCATCAATCGAAAGAGGGTGCAAATGAGCTTAAAATGAGGGATGTGGGTGTTTATGAGAAGGCATATGGGACTTCTAAAGCGAGAAGAGTAGCGATAATAATTTCTATAAAATGTGGTATTACTATAGAAAAAGTGAAGAAGGATGAATTGGGAAGATTTTTGATAATGCATGGTACTGTTGGGGAGGAGGAATATATATTGATTAATGTTTATGCTCCAAATGAAAAACAGAAGGAATTTTATGATAAAGTTTTTAAAGCCGTGGGAGAAATGGGGAAAAAGAATATTGTGATGACCGGTGACTAATATGGTGATGGATAAAGATAAGGATAAAGATAATATAATGAAAACTTTAAAAGGTGGTGGTAAAACTGGATTAAGTAAAGTGATGGTGGAAAAAGAATTAGCAGATGTTTGGAGGCTAATAAAAGGGGAAGAAAGGAGATACACCTTTTATTCACCGAAGTATAAGAGTTATTCTAGGATTGACTACATTTTTGTGTCAAAGAATTTGATTTCTAAGATTATAGATTGTGAAATAGGAGTTATTAAGGTCACGGATCATGCATTAATGAGTATGGATAAAAAAATGAAGAAAGATTATAGAGAAGCAAAGAGATGGAGAATGGATACAAAGATTTTAAATTATAAAAACATTGTGGAGAAAATGAAAAAAGAGATTCAGACAATATGGGATATTAATGAAATAGGGCAAAACTCTCATGGGATAGTTTGGGACATGATGAAGGCGGTAGCAAGAGGGATATGTATTAGGGAATCATGTACTTTAAGAAGACAACAGGAAGCACAAAATAAAAAGATAGAAAAGGACGTAAGGAATTTAGAGGAACAATTAAGAATAACAAAGGATAAATGCTTATATGCTCAACTTCAAGCTAAAAAAATGAACTTGAGAAAGAAGATTTAGAAAGAGTGCAAAAGGATTTGCTATATTTGAAAAGGGAATTTTTTGAATATAGTAATAAAAATTCTAGGATGTTGGCCAGGTCCACTCAGTCGAAGAAGGCAAAGAATACGATAGGGACAATCAAAGATAAAACAGGGAAAAGTTGTAATTTAATGAAAGATAAATTAAATATATTTCAGGAATTTTATAAGAAATTATATGCATCAGAAATGGGCCCTCAGACAAGAGTAGTGGAGTATGTAGAGAAGAATTGTAAAATAAGATTACAAGGGGAAGATAGGGATTATATGGAAGGTTTGGTTAGAGAAAAAGAAATAGAAGAAATTATTGATAAATTAAAAGGAGGGAAATTTCCGGGTTTAGATGGGTTGGGGCTGGAATATTATAAGATATTTAGAGAGTTATTGATACCGAGACTGAAAGTATTGTTTAATAGTATAATAGAGGGAGGAAAGACCCCACCATCATGGGATCATTCTTTGATCATATTAATCCCGAAACCAGATAAGGACTTGACGGACCCAGCTTCTTATAGACCTATATCTTTAATAAATCAAGATTCGAAAATTTTTACAGCAATTATGGCAAAAAGAATGAGTACTTTTATAAATAAATATATTAAAAAAGATCAATGTGGATTTATTTTGGGGAAGCAAATGCCCAATTTAATAGGGAGAGTATTGAATAGTATAAATGTTATTTAAAAAAGGAATATTATAGCAGGGTTAATAGCATTAGATATTTTTAAAGCCTTTGACTGTGTGGAATGGCCAGCATTAAAAACAATTATAAAAACATTTGGGTTTGGAGACAAATTTATAGGAGTGATTGATTAGTTATATGTAAATAATAAAGCAGTGGTAATGGTTAATGATGGGTTAACACAACAGATTACCTTAGCCCGGGGTACTAGGCAAGGGTGTCCACTCTCCCCAATATTATTTGCAATAGTTATAGAAATTTTGGCAAATGTTATTAGGGAAGATGGGAGATTAAAAGGGATAGCAGGAAAAGAAAAGATAAAAATTAATATGTTTGCGGATGATACATTATTGACATTAGAAAATCCTCTGGAGAGTGGGGAGGAGATAAAGCAGCATTTGAGAGAATTTGGGGAGATTACGGGATTACAAGTAAATTGGGGGAAGTCTGAATTGATGCTATTTAATTATAATAAGAAGGAAAGGGGGGAGTGTAGTATAAAATTAGGTCTTCAGATTAAAAATATAGTGCACTATTTAGGAGTTAATATTGCAAAAGATTTAGAAAAGTTAGAAGAAATTAACTTTAATAGTTTGAAGAAACAGATATTGAAAAAATTAGAGGCTTATAGAAAGTTAAAACAGTCATGGTTTGGTAGAATAGCGGTTATTAAAATGAAGATATTACCTAAGATTAATTTTTTATTTAGAATGTTACCAATTAAAATAACGGAAGTAGAGATAAAGAGCTGGCAAAATATGATAAATGCTTATTGTAATGGAGATAAAAAAAGCAAGGATTAACAAAGGGAAATGGTATAAGATACAAAATAAAGGAGGGTTGGGACTTCCCAATATAAAGATGTATTATATAGCTAATCAATTAAGATATGTTATAAATAGCATAATAGGGGAAGAAGATTTAGAATGGTTAGAGACGCAGACAGGAGAAATAGAGTTCAAATTACAAAATATTTTTTTTAGCAAAATACAAAAGAAAAAATTGAAGGGAATGGAAAATCCACTATTAAAAAATATTTTAGAGATTTGGGAGAGATATATAAAAAAATTAATTCCAAGAATTTATCCTCTAACTCCAGTTATAGTATTGGAAAACTTCCCAGGGAATTTAAAAAGAGAGTTGGAAGGGGGATTGAGGGGTCAGAAAATTATTAAGGTGAAAGACTGGTTGAAAAGAATGATTAATAAGGAGCAAATAGAAGAGATATTAAGAGGACAAAAGATATCTTGGTTCAAATGTATACAATTAGAACAATGGACACAGGATTGGAAAAATAAAAATAAAGATTGTAGAGATAATACTAGATTTGAAGATTTAATAGAATCAAGAGAAAAGGAAGGGGAAAATAAAAGCAAAAAAGTTATGATAAGCGAAATCTATAAACTACTAATAGAGGATGGAAACCAACGGGATTCTCTTAAAATGATATGGGAAGATGATTTAATGGAACAAATCAGTGATTATAACTGGGGGAGGATTTGGGATGCAAGAACGTTAAAGTTATTATCAGTTAGGATAAAAGAGAACTATTATAAAATAATTTGGAGATGGTATTTAACACCAGAAAGATTACATCAGATAGACAAGAAATTCTCAAAGAACTGTTGGAGGGGATGTCAGGAGATTGGAACATATTTTCATATGTGGTGGACTTGTGAGCACGTACAAAAATTTTGGAAAAGGGTGTTTAAAGAAATAAGTGAAATAATGGGAAGTATTGTGGAACCAAGTCCTAAATTGGCTTTACTTGCAATATGGGATAAAGGAATTGGGAATCCAAATATGAGAGATTTGATTAACAACCTCCTGACACCCGCTAGATTAATGATAGCTAAGAATTGGAAAATACAAGGGAATTATACGATAGAAGAATGGTATAAAGAAATATGGGATATTGCGCTTAATGATAAATTAACATGTAATTTAAAAGCAAAGAGGGGATTATCCAAGAAGAATGATTTTGAAGGTATATGGGGACCATTATTGGAATTTGTATTAATAAAAGGGAGAGGTTGCACACCTTTAAAAGATTCTTTACAATTTTGGAAAAATGTATAATATAAAAGGGGGAAAAATGAAGGTCTCATTGGGTTGGAGGAGCACGGGGGGGTGTTAAGGTTTTGTTAGTATTTTATGTTATGATTATGTTGTATTTTATGTTGAAAATAAAAATATATATAAAAAAAGATACTAGTAGTAAATCAATAAGTAATGGGGAAACAGTTAAATAATTTCTTACCATATTTTTTAAAAGCAACAATATTCAAAGATGAGCAATGACCTGTTCAAGCTGTGGGGCTGGCATAGATAAATCTGACAATATTTATTTATTTATTTATTTATTTATTTATATTTATCATATTTATATCCCACCTTTTTTTCCTCCAAGGAACCCAAGGCAGTGTACATAATCCTCCTCCTCTCTATTTTATCCTCACAACAACAACCCTGTGAGGTAGGTTGGGCTGAGAGTCTGTGACTGGCCCGAAGTCACCTAGTGAGTTCCATGGCCAAGTGGGGACTAGAACCCTGATCTCCCAACTCCCAGTCCAACACTCTAGCCACTACATCACATTCCCTCTCTTGGTCAAACACCAGTCTAGGGACCATGACTATATTATAAGGGAATCCACCAAGCAAACATAAGTCAGAGTTGTTTTAATGCCCCCCTCCAATCCAGAGATAAAATAGTCATGCCTAATTCCCATAGTTGCAAATATCACAGGTTAGTTGCAACTGAGTCCCATTAATTCCAGCAGAACTTGCACACAACCACACTTTATCTCAATTTGGGACCTTTATGTTTGTTAATAAAAAATCTAGATGTCATACCATATGGTCACTTTTCCACTCTCATAACTTTAATGAGCCAGTTTCAAGCTGCAGCCTGTAATATCAAATCATTTACTAGTATTCTGTATCAAAATTGCCTCTGCATTGCAGGGAAATTGAATGACTAAACTGAGCTCACTAAACTGTGTTTTCCTAATACACATTTCAGAGAAGTTAGCTAGTCTTGACTTAGAAAACTATAACTGATGTGAAATGCACCACTAGTATGCATTCTCACTGGGTACTTAGTTCCAATAGTTAATCATCCTCACTGTTAAAAATCTGAGACTTCTTTCTAATTCAAATTTGTCCAGCATTAACTTCCAGCCATTAGTTCTTATTACGCCTTCTCCTGCTAAATTAGAGTCCTTTATTACCCCATTACTTTTTCCATGTAAAGGTGCTTATTCAGTGCAATCAAGTCACCACTTAATCTTTGTTCTACAAACTAAATGGGCCAAGCTTTTGCTGAGACACATGGAACTGTGTGATGTGCTCCAACTCTACAGCTCTTTTCAGGTGGTCATAGACCATTCTTGAATGTTCCCAAGAGTGTGCAAACTTGCATTTGAACTCCAAGGAAGCCTGCCCCCACACTAAGTAATCTGGCAGTCATGCACAAGGTTTTATGGAGACTATATTACAGGCAATAGAACAGCCTACATTATGTCTGACTGGGCAGGATGAAAAAGAGAGATTAGGGTCAGACATACAGACAGACACACACACACAGAGAACGAACATTGGTCCATCTTAAAAATACAAATATAACACAGATCAGTTTATAGTACAATTGTTGATATGCATTTGTTGAGAAGGATCGTCTTTATATCTGTCCCAACAATCTTGTATATATAAATATCACATTTTCCAACCTCTTAAATGGTCATTTGCTATTCAGAAAAATCAAATTTTAGAAACTATCCCAGAGTTTGAGATGATAACCTTCCTTCCTTCTCTAAATTATCAACACTGATAAATTATCAACACTGATAAGCAGTTGGAAGTGAGAAGGAAAATTAGTTTGTGATTAGCAGAAACATGCAGAAATAAACATTTTTTTTTCAAGCAGGCATGTGTCGGTTGGATCAGCTATTAACTGCACCAGAATAAAACGTTTCTTGATGATCTTGACAAAAATCATAGCATCCCCCCCCACCTGCCCACCCCCATGAAAACAATAAAGGCTGAAAAGCACCAATCTATGTTAAGTAACTTTGTTCCCATTCCCATTCATGGTGATCCAGTGTAGTGTAGTGGTTAAGGTGTTAAGACTGGGACTTGGGAGTTCTGGGTTCTAGTCCCCATCCTGTCATGAAGCTCACTGAGTGACTTTGGGCCAGTCACGCAATCTAACCTACCTCACAAAGAACCCAACACTGGCTTGGGTTCCTTGCAAGAAGAAGAAAAATTGATTGATAGATAGATAGATAGATAGAGATAGATAATAATAATAATAATAATAATAATAATAATAATAACAACAACAATATAATACAGAGGGATATTTAAGCTGCCATCTATGCCCCCTTATCTGGCAGTAAGCACCATTGTATTCAGTGGGATTCACTTATGAGTAATAGGCTTGTACTTTTTTGAATGTCTAATACATAGGAACATCAACGTGCATTTGTTATGTCATTAGTTATGAACTTCTTTTGAGCAATTTCATTCTCAGTGGAAAGCCTACAAGTTTAAGCCTGATGTGCTATTTTTATTCCACTACAATTGAGTTAACTCCTCTGTATGCCATTCACCTATATAATGGTACATTGGCTTATAATAATGGGATCCACTCTATGTTCAAATTAAAAGTTAATTTCAAATGTGAAAAGCTTGGGCATGCAGGTTGATTCTGGGTCCAGGAGGTGAGTGCATCTTTCTGCAGAGCATGATTTTGCAGAGACATGTGTGAACTATGATAAAAACCAGGGGGGTGGGGTGAATTAAGCAGTACAAAGAACAGCTGGGCCTCAAAGGCTATAGAAAACGGAGAAGTCATTGGTGAAATTGCAAGGGAGCCGCTTAAAAAAATGTAGTTTGAATAATAGAGGAAGTTAAGAGCTAAAAAGCTGCAGGGCTCAGACGTTATGATTAAGCATGAACAAAGCTCAAATGGGCAATATGGTATTCAGTTGCATGTGTTGTATTTGATAAAGCAGAGGCAACTACTGAACGTTTTATTCTTTAAGCTCAGTTTCATCTCAAGACTTGGTGGACTCCTGTGAGATCCCTAGCAGGAGGGAAACAGCTTTTTGAAAAATCTCAAACCTGGTGAACCCTGGAGTAATGCACACCCCAACTCTCTTGTTACTTTACAAAATCTGGGTGATACACACACACACACGGATTTTTTCCCAGTCACTTATTCACATAGACATTTCTGCAACTATACCATCTGAAAAAATCTAAAGCCTCAATCAATGTAGCGCTGTTCATTTTTCACAACAGAACTAGATATTTACAGTGCGTTTTTGACTTGGCCAACAAAAATCAGGCCTGTGGCGGTGGTTTTAAAATGTTTTTTTCCTCTTTTATTTTACAAAATGATAACATTTTACAACAATACACTTCTATTGCAACACACATTTACTAAATGAAGTACAAATGATAAAGTCCATCTACTCATTAGCCATTTTAACATTTTAGTGTATTACCTCTATGCAACTATATGGACCATGTTTCCGTTTTTGTCTTCCCATTCTAATTTGGAAGAATTTGTTAAATTTGTGTTACTTTAAACAGCTGATGGGAAACTACTTATGGCCCTGTCATACATTATTGGACTGCAATTTCCATTATTCCTCACCATTGGCTATACATGTGCTGATGAGAGTTACAATTCAACAATAACTAGAAGGTCACAAGTTATTACCCCTCATTTAACTAAAGAAATTGATTTTTTTCCCCAAACACTAAACTATCAGTTCTTTCTCTGCTCTGACCAAAAATTGGTTCATTTACCTTTCCTTTTTATTCCCTGTTCTTTTTAATAACCCAAAATGATTCATGAGGATTTAATAACAGAATGATGTCTGTTAGTTCCATACCTTTTGCAGTAATCTGGTTTTAAATATTTGTGGACACTGCCACCATATGTGCATTAAATCTGCTTAGGCACAAAGAAGATTCTAAATTGGAATAAATCTTCTGAAGTCTGAATGAAATTAAACACCATTGCACAATAATTTTATAGTAGTTTGCAATTTATTTGGTTATCATTTTGAAAAGCTGGTTGTGATTATCACAAGTGAAAGATGTGCAGTGCATCCTATATGCATATACTGAGAACTAAGCCCCAATGAGTTCAATGGGACTTAACTCACAGGTGAATTTTATAGGATTGTCACCCAAGTTAGGAGTCTCCCAATTCAAGCTCAGTGTCTCAGTGCTATTTTAGCCTTAAAGTTGAATGTGTGGAACCTGTGGTTTTTGAATGCTAGCATGTCACCCTGGCCATTTCAGGCAGACACCACCAAGGTAGCTGAAACCCAAAGGTTGCAAGAGCACTTTTAATTATCAGTGTGAACCCCATGCTGCCACAGGGGCTGGTAGTGTGAGAATGATTGGATAAAAATATATTGAAGTTCATTTTCCCCTTTCATTTGCATCTACCATCACCATCACCGAATACTACAACTCCCAGAGTGCTTTGTGCTCATATATGTGCTCAGATGGCTTTACTTCAGCCTCTTGTCACTGGGCTTGGCCTATAGCACAGCTCTAGCTTCTCCTCTGTCTGTGGCCACTTTCTCTGGGGACGTCCTCTCTTAGCTGGGCTGAGGGCTTAAAGTAGGCCCAGGATGGGCCTGAGTGGGGCTGGGGAGGATGTGCTGTTGCTGCTGCGCTTGCACAAGTGAGGGAAGCATGCATATGAGACTCCTCCTCAGTGGGCCAGGCCAGCCTCAGCAGCAAGAGCTGCCAAGTTGGGTATGGGCACTGGCAGAAACAGTGCTGGGAATATGAAGGGTATCATGAGATTTCCATTGCCAGAGTAATGGGAGACCCACATTAACTGGCAAAACAAGGCAATTATCAAACATTAGGGTGACCATATGAAAAGGAGGACAGGGCTCCTGTATCTTTAACAGTTGCAAAGGACAGGGAATTTCAGCAGGTGTTGTTTGTATGCATACATAACCTGGTGAAATTCCCTCTTCATCACAACAGTTAAAGCTGCAGGAGCCCTGTCTCTTGACCATGTACAAAAGAGGGCAGGGCTTCTGCAGCTTTAACTTTGTGATGAAGAGGGAATTTCCCAAGGTTCTGCATATATACAAATGACACCTGCTGAAATTCCCTTTTCTATGAAACTGTTAAAGATACAGGAGCCCTGTCCTCCTTTTCATATGGTCAGCCTATCAAACATATGCTTCTCTACAGAACATAGGTGGCAGGCTGTGACTGGCTTAGTGGGTCATGAATTGTGCAGACTTGTGTAGGGTGACCAGATAAAATCCAGGTCAAGGCTCATGGAACTTTAACAGTTGTAGAGAAAAGAGAATTTCAGCCAGAGTCATTTGTATGCAATTAGTTCCTGGTGAAATTCCCTCTTCATCACAACAGTTAAAGTTGCAGGGGCCCTGCCTTCTTTTGTATATGGTCACTCTAGTATAGTGCCTGCACCTTTAACTGTTGTGATGAAGAGAGAATTTCACCAGGAACTAATTGCATACAAATCACTGGCTGAAATTCCCTTTTCTCTACAACTGTAGAGAATGAGCCCTGACCTGGATTTTATCTGGTCACCCTAGACTTGTGTTGCACATCTGAGGTTAGTTTTACAATACGATAAAGTTATTCTGTAGGAATATTTCCTGTTACAGAGAACTTCAGGTATTGGGTGGTATAGAAATGAAATAAATTATTATTATTATTATTATTATTAATAATAATAATAATAATAATAATAATAATAATAATCTCCCTTTGTGTCCTATACAGAATGGGTTAAATTCTTGTCCCTTTAAGAATGGTCATGTCCACCTTTGCTACCCCCAAACTAGTTTTTTTCTGGAGCTGCCTCTGTAATACTATTATGCTGTTAGCAAAAGAGTGCACAGCTAAGGGGAAAACATATTGGCAGTAAGGTCTTCTCTTATATGTTAAACAGCCCTTCAGTATACGTTTTATATAAATCTAGTATTAAACCACAGGATGTCCTGGAGCTTTAATTAACCAATCATAAACAAACACAACACTCTCAATAGATCAAGTGAATTTTCACAATTTTGTATTGATACCAGCCTTGTGTAATATATTGAGTTGAGGAACATAGTCTCCCTCTGGTGATATTGCTAACACAGAGAATACGTTCCTAATTTGTCTTTTTCCTGCTTCTTTTCGTCACTCATCCTGCTGTGCATGAGGGAAAGAAGCCATGTGCTGACTAGAATCCCTAAAGCAGCAGGAGAGGCTGATTGCCTGTTAGCCCGCGTCATTTGCATTCTATTGCTAATGTGCCATTCAAAGCGTCTCACAAAAGGGATGCTTTCTTAGACACAGGGGCCAAATTCCACTTTCAAACATTATGGTGGAAGCGGGAGCAGAATTTTTAATATCACACATGACAACGGGATATGTTCAGGAGCCTTTTCCCTGACATTCAAAACAAGGAATCACCAGACCGTTCCTGAGGAGAACAGCTAGGGTAACGTGTGGATTCCTGAGAGAGATACCTCAATAATAGCCTGTATCCTTAGCAGTTCTCTCTGGAGATCCCTTGCCCCGGCCTCTTTGATGTGTATCTTTCTAATCATTCTCAGAGT
Source organism: Anniella stebbinsi (assembly GCA_029215795.1). NCBI lineage: Eukaryota > Metazoa > Chordata > Lepidosauria > Squamata > Anniellidae > Anniella > Anniella stebbinsi. The sequence continues at coordinate 151,352,908 of JARDYH010000004.1, forward strand.
TGTGTTAGCAGGCAGCACCATCACGGTTTGCTCAGGGACAGCAGTAAAAGATACATGAGCCTTCTGATAATTTCAAAGAAAAATGGGGAAAGGACAGTTTTGCAGAGAAATGCCTCTTTGATTGTCAGCAGAGATAAAAGCAAACGAAGCCATTATCCTTCTAATGCTGCAAGCTAAAAACAATGTTTGCATGAATGTTCATCCCATGGATTTCAGTGGAAATCACCTGCATGCATGCAATTGGCTTTCGTTTCAAAGCCTTAGTTATGTTCAGCCAATTTCTTTTGAGCAGAAGCTTAATTGGTTGTTATAAGCTTTGTAGGTGTCTATTTCCTTTTTTAAAACAACACTTTTTTCCACCTCAGGGGGAAACTATGAAGTCACCACTTGTAACAAATAAAAGCCTTTCGTTCCTTGGCTTGGAACTGGGATAATGCCAGTTATGTGCCCGAAAGGGGGATATTATCATTCAGGAAAGAATAACAGAACTCTACATCTAATTTATGAAATAGGTGACAATACAAACGGTACAGAACACCATGGCAGCAGATTAAACCATTTCACTAGCAGCAGGGTGACTCACTATGGAGGCGATCTCTAATGCAGTGCCCGTGGTCGCCAATTCCTAATGCTGCCATCATAAAGCCGGACACAGCGAGACTGTTTTTCTAAATATTTTAAAGTCAGGAGGGCATAGTTTAATACTTAGCAAGTGGGAGGGCTACAATTTCATTCCTCGCATAGAGCTACCTGAGAACGTTAAGCAGCACAGGCTATTATCAAAAGAAGAAATTGTAAGCAAGTGGGATAAAATGCAGCTGCATCCTTCAACCAGGTTGATTCTTCATTAAACTCTCATTACAGGCGGGCCTGGTGATTTGGTTTCAGCCCCATTTGAGTGCAAACCCATCCACATAGCGTTTACCATACAATAACGAAAACCAGAAGTAACTCCACACAAATTCCATCCATGCAAAGAAACATGTCCTATTCAAGGCCTTGTCTACACCAGCCTTTTATCCTGGGGTCGTCTTTGGTCTTCCCTGCGTGTCCATATGACACAAAGGGGATCCCGGGATCAACCGGGAATGACCTAGGGATGACCCCGGGATAACAAACCAGGGATATCCCGGTTTTCCCATGGTCCTGGGACCATCCCAAGGATCGTGGCTGGTGTGCCACACACTCCTGGGGCTTGAAGCAGGCACGGAGCCATGTTGGGTGGCCCTGTGCCCATGGGGGTATGGGGTAGCAATGTCGCTATCCCCAGGATGGCGGAAGGGGGGTTGGGGCATGGGTTTTTTTTTTACCTTTTGTTGGCGGATCAGGGCAGGGTTGGCTCTTCTTCTTTAAAAAATGGCAGTTGTGATGTCCCTCTTCCCTTCCAGGACATCGCGCTGCCATCTAGACCCTGGGGGAGGATCGCAGAAGCAGGTAAGTCCATGATCCTCCCCCTTCCCTCTCCACCCTTAGGTGTAGATGAGCCCCAAGTGGAGCACTTAGGCAGCATTAAAAGGAAAAACTCAAGGGCTATGTTTTTAAAATCACTCAACATCTTTGAACTTATGGACTTCTTCATAGGCAAACTCTGGTTCAAGTTCAGCACCCCTGGAGGATGCCAATTCATCCTCCAATCACTAACCCAGATGTGAAAAATGGAGCTGGAGAGAGCAGTGGCTCTTTGGGTAAATGTAATTCGGGGCTTGGCCTGCCACTCCACATCCAAAGTGGACTTTTAGGACAACTAATAGTTAACTAGGCCTTTATGTACTTGTTTATCAACTACCTTGGGAAATGTGATGGAGAAGACAATGTAAAAATTTAAACAAAAAAATGGTTTTAAACCTTCATAAGTTTGTAACTAATTGTTGGCAAAGGGGTGAAAAGGGTGTGGGAAAGATTCACCCCCCCTTTTGACCTTTGGCATTGTCCAGCCATATATAGGGTGTTTAAAAGGGAAGATCTTTCTTCTGTTCAAGAAAAGAGGCTGAAGATGTTTTAGCTAATTATATGACCATGTTGGACATACATCTTGATAATTTTTCCATTACTTAATCCCTCGTAAAAAGCTTGCAATACGTTTTGATTCCTGCAAATAATGTGGTGAAAAGGAGGCATTTTCCTATCCTCCCAAAGAGCACTTTAAACTTGAAGTGCTGGTTGTAATTTGCAGGTGCTGCTGTCAAAATAGAGCTGGGGCATAATTAACCCCATGTAAAAATAACAGATCGCTTATACATTTGCTTAGCAATTCCTCAGATCTTTGTACCAGTGAAGGCAACATCTTGCAGCTATATGTGATCAAAATGAGCAATTACAAGTCCCTCATGTGCACTGAAGCAAAAAACAAGGTTATCTAAAGCGGGGCGGATGAGTTCACACAATCTCTCTCCAGGTTGACCCAGAAATGACACATTTTCCTTCTCAAAAAAATGGTGAGGAAGCAGTTCATTTCTCAAGCCAATCTGTGGAGGGGAGTGTTCAAAGAACATAAGGGCCCATCTCCTACCATCCCCATTCCAAATTCAGTTTACCCACCTTCCCTTTTACCCACAGTTTTAAAGGATATGTGTGACGATAAGTGAAGAGAAAGGCGGGGGGAAATTCTCCTTGAAAATTCTCCAAAGGGACTTACCGTGAAAACTTTAAAAACTATTAAAAACTTTGAAAACCATTATAAAACTTTAAAACAGCACCACCAGCAGAAACTGAGATCAGGGGAGAATCCTCGAAACAGAGTATGGAGCTCTCGTTCTTTGATACCACTTCCAATGCACTGACTAGGTATGTCAGAGAAATCCGCAATGGATCCAAGTGAGTTCAGATTTTTATGAAACTGACCCATGGACTGGCTTTTTCCTCAGTGGACTGGCTTTTCTCCTATCAGGGAGATTCTGCAGACTGTTTTACTAAACTTTGAGAATTTTGTGCAAAATTTAGTTTAGAAAAACATGCAAAAATAAAAAAATGCAGGAAATGTGCATTTCCCCATAGGCAAATTTCCCCCATAGGACACTTTGGGGGAATTTGTGCATTTGTGCAAGCACAAATTTGTGCAGATTCAGAACCTAACCCCCCCCCCCCCCGATTCTGTTGATGAGCAGAGGACAGAATGAAAGGCACCCAGCAATCTGCGAAACACAGATGGAATGGATTGTAAATAAACCGTACATCTCTAGCATTTGCATTTTAAACTAAAGATGTGTAAAAGGAGAGTGTGCTTTGTATTGAAGCCAGAGAAGGGTTCAAGAGTTCAGGGGAGGGGACTTAAAAGTCATCCGTTCCATTGAGTTCTTATCCAACCTAGACTCAGATGATGTCTTTTAGTTCCTCCAAATCCCTCCTTAAGCTCCACCTTTAAGACAACCTCTTTGCCCCAATAACAAATGTGCCTGTGACACAAGCTCTTAGACCAAGGGTGGGCAACTTGTGACTTTCTGATGTTGTCCAACCTTGCCATAGTTCCAATACTTAGCATCATAAACTAATCCTAACTAAATGCATATTCTTTCCCTCTGTACTCCACCTCCACCTCCTTCTTCTGTAGTCTCCCATGAATCAAATGTTAAATTTTAAATTCCCCAAGTCAGGGATCTGACACTTAGTAAATTGGCATACATATGGCTATCAACATCATTGCCATCATCCTAAATATAAAAGAAGTGAGCAAGTACTGGAAGAATATGCTTAGCTTAATAGGGCTAGGCTCTTTCCAATCACAAGGATCCACCTTCCCTGGATCCCATCTGAATTGCTTGTTCTTGGGGTCATGGCTGCAGTTGATAATAGGGATGTGTAGCAGATCGGATCCGATCCACGATCCAAATCCGATCTGCCCAAAAATTGGATAAAAACGTTCCGATCCGATCCACGAACCATCTGATCCGATCCGATCCAATCCAGAGGGACCCGATCAGGATCGGAAAAAATCAGAAAATCGGACGCCATTTTGAATGCTTTTCCCAATAGCCTAGTGTTGTGTTACAAAAACGCCTATAACTTTTTCATTTTTAAAGATAGAAGGATGAAACTTTGGCACTTTGTAGACGGGTTAGGGGTAGTTATCTGTGAGAAATTTCAGAAAGATTGGTGCAGGCATTTTGTGGCAATTAACTTCTAAATAAATAACCAGGAATGCCTATAACTTTTTCATTTTTAAAGTTCCACACATGAAACTTTGCCACATTGTAGTTGGTATATAAAAGTTACAAACGTTTTTCCACAGAGGCTTGGGCTGTCAATTGCACCCTGCTCCCCCTCCTCCCCCTCCTTCTTTTATCTGTCAAAACTCTGTGTTGTTGTAACTTTTGATCTAAAAAAAATCATAGCCACCAAATGCCTGGACCTATCTTTCTGAAATTTCTGACAGATAACTACCCCTACCCCATCTACAAAGTGCCCAAGTTTCATCCTTCTATCTTTAAAAATGAAAAAGTTATAGGCATTTTTGTAACACAATACTAGGCTATGGGGAAATGCATTCAAAATGGCGTCCGATCCGAAAATCGGACATCCGATTTTCGGATCAGAATCGGATTGGATCTGATCCACCCAACCTCTGATCTGATCCAATCTGACCCGGTCCACCAGGTCCGATTCCGATCCGCAATCTGATCCGATCTGGGGGGTCAGTGCACATCCCTAGTTGATACCTATCTTCCTATACATGCAGTGAATATATCTGCCTGCTGAGTTCTTTCACAGTACAGCATAGGACCATTCAATTAAATGTTTTCCTTGGAAATATCTAGATGTGAAAGATTATTTCTAAACTTTTGAAATTTGAGTCATATTGCCATTGTGTCAGCTTAATTGAACTATAATTCAATTAATGTCTTCTTCTTGTCCCACAGCACCCTTGCAGTAGGATGGCACATGGGGTTGTGTAGTCATCCATAGTCCATTTGATTTTACTTTCCATGATAACGACCTTCTGTTGGGAGTGAAAGCTTCATCCTTTTTAATATGGATCCAAGTGTTCTTGTGCTTGTACTTATTTAGCCAAAATCTCATCACCCATGCAAAAGTATGCAGGTCCAGGGGTTGCACATGCTCAATAAATCTTTAGAAGAACAGACTAGTCGAAGGATTGGGGAAACCCAAAGGTAGCCCCATAAAATCTCAGTAACACAGAATGTTGAGAGACTGAGAGGGGGGAAATGGAATGGGTGGAAAGTGAGAAGGAGACACAGATATGGAAAGGATAGAAAGAACTATCTTATTGTTTGGATAGATCACTTCCTGGTTCACGTTAAGAAACTATTTGAAGATGTCCTAGGGATAAAAGTGAGCACTCCCCATTGTCATCAATAAGAAATCCAAGATTTGTATGTAGCTGGGAATGGGCACATGTGTTTCCAACCACCCCCTCTTCACACACACACACACACACACACACACGGAGGGGGGAAATCCAAAAGGAGGAAGCAAGTCCTAAAACGGCTGATGAGAACAGGGCATGCTCAGTGGGCACATAATGGTGATTGTCTGATAGTGGGGGGGAAATGGGAGTGGGGGAGAGAATGGAGTGGAGTAACTGGAACCTGAACAGAAGCAGCCCATTTAGTAACATTTTGCTGAAGGGCTCCACTTGTATGTTAAGGGACTAAATGTGGCCATTTTTTTAAAAAAAAATCCTTGTAATGCATTCTATGTTTCTTTCTTTCTTTATAACAATAAAGTGAGCAAATCTCTTAAACTATCTCATCCTTGTAAATATTTGTATAAAATAATGAAATATTTGAAATGTTTGTTTAGCTATTCTCTCCTTGTAAATATTTAAAAGTGTATTTTCCTTTCAGAGCCAAATCTAACCTATAAAGATTTTATGATTCTTACTTCTCTCTTCCTGAAATCCCCTGAGTGGTCTAGGCTTGAAACTTGACAGAGGGGAGGGGCCATAGCTCAGTGTTAGAGGTCATGTTTGGATGCAGAAAGTCCCAAGTTCGAGCCCCAGCATCTAACGGTAGGGCTAGGGAATAATCCCCCCTGAAACCCTCGAGAGACACTGCCAGTCAAGTTGATTAGGCTAAAGGGAACAATGGTCTGACTCAGTATAAAGCACTTTCCTATGTTCTTATGACACAACTGTGAACAGTAAATAACATCTGAAGATGGGATGGGCTAATTGTTATCACAGCACAACTTTCAAAAGCTTAGTCCTATGATAACATTGCAGAGATATGATACAATTATCATTGTCAAACAGCAAAAGCATTTAAGCATTCAGAATCACTTGCTTCTAGGGATGTCAGAGAAATCCACAATGAAATCATATGAGGTCAGATTTCTATGAATCTGACCCATGGATTCTGCAGCAGATCGGCTTTTCCCAAGTTGCATGGATTTCATTGACTTATGGACCAGTTTTTTTCCCTTTCTGGAATTTTATGTTGATTTAGTTATAGAAATAATAATAATAATAATAATAATAACAACAACAACAACAACAACAACAACAACAACAATAATACCCTCCACCATGGAAGTAACACATGAACAGAATCATACAGCCTTCTTTGGAAATTGCTACAAACTCACATTGATTTACCTTCTGTTAGCTAAAGTAGAGCCATATTTTGCTCATTCGCATAGAATGCTGGGACTGCTTGCTGGGACTGCTTGTTTAAAGCCAAAAGCCAAAGGCACAGGCTGTGTATGTGGTGGCTACAAAGGAGCAGGCTGCTAGCTCGACCTTGGCTGAGCTAGAATGTCCCCAAAAGTACAAGGCGAAATGATATCTTGTCCTAGCAGTATCTGCCAGCAGCCTTGCAAACCCAGGTGCAGTAACGTCTAATTATGAGAAACTTGGTGGTCCTCGGCAAAAGACCAAAGGGCGATGGCTCACACTGAAATGCATTGAGTTGTGCTTGTGTGTGCACTGTCTGTAGCAATGACATATGATGCTTACTGTAAAAGTATAAAAGTGGGAGCTTGCATGCTCTTAGGGGTAGCCTCTGGTGGCAGGAGTCCTAGAGGTGCACCCATTCAGCTGACTGCCTTAATAAACTGCGTTGGATCAGATCTTTGGAGTCTGTGCTTCTTAGTGGGAATTGGCATATCTCCTAGGAAAAAGGGCCCGGAACTTTTGGGCAACACTTCCATTCCCACGTTTTCAGTAAATCAGCACGCAAAGAGCACCAGCGTGAAGTGCAGGGACAACTGCGTATTGGGCTAGTACAATCATATCGGATTTTCTCCAACTGTTTTTATTCTGAATTTTAAAGCACACATTCTGGAGGATGAGCCTGGTAGACCCATCGAAAGCATTTTGATCAAAATAAATGGGGCAAGGAATAAAAGGAGCATGATAGTCGGAGTCTACTACCGACCACCCAATCAAGGAGAAGATGAGGATGAAACTTTTGAAAAGCAAATTGCCAGTGTTTCAAGGAAGTGCAATGTAGTAGTAATGGGGGACTTCAATTACCCCGATATCTGTTGGGAGACAAATTCTGCCAAAAGTGTCCCCTCCAAGAAATTCCTGACATGTGTGGCTGATAACTTTCTCCTACAGAAAGTGGAGAAAGGAACTAGAGGATTGGCTATTCTTGACTTGATACTGACCAATAGGGAGGACTTAGTGGATAAAGTGGCAGTTATGGAACTCTGGGGGAAAGTGACCATGTCATACTTGAATTCTTGATTTTAAAAGAAGCAAAAGCTGACTGTAGCCATAAATGTACTCTGGTTCCATGGCAAGTGGCACTAATGAGCAAAGGAGTCCAACGTGGGTGGGAGTTTTTAAAAAGAAATTTTAAAGGCACAATTACAAACAATTATATCAAGGAAGAAAGGTAGAAGACAACCGAAACCAATGGGGCACCACAAAAAGCTTAGAGATGACCTGAAAACAAAAAAAGGACACATAGATGAAGTGGAAGGAAGGCCAGGCTACAAAAGAAGAGTACAGACAGGTAGCACAGAAGTGCAGGAATGGCATCAGGAGGGTTAACGTTGTCCCTATCTTCTAAAAGGGCAAAAAGAAGGAACCTGGGAACTACAGACCAGTTCGTCTGACATCAATCCCTGGGAAATCTTTGGAGCAGATTATAAAGAATCTGAAAGCACTTTGAAAACAATACAGTGATTACTAGAAGTCAGCATGGATTTGTCAATAACAAATCCTGCCAGACTAATCTGATCTCATTCTTTGATTGGGTAACTTCCCTTGTGGACTGTGGGATTATTGTGGATATAATATATTTTGACTTCAGCAAAACTTTTGGCAAAGTACCACATGGCATTCTGATCAGCAAACTAGCTAAAAGTGGGCTAGATGGAACAACTGTTAGGTGGCTCCACAGTTAGCTACAGAATCAGACTCAAAGAGTGCTTATCAATGGTACCTTCTCAAACTGGACAGAGGTAACGAGTGCGGTACCTCAGGGCTCAGACCTGTGACCAGTGCTCTTCAATATTTTTATTAATGACTTGGATGAGAAAGTGCAGGGAATGCTTATCAAATTTGCAGATGACACAAAATTGGGTGGGCTAGCTAATACCCTGGAAGGCAGAAACAAACTTCAAAGTGACCTTGATAGGCTGGAGCACTGGACTGAAAACAACAGAATGAAATTTAATAGGGATACATGCCAAGTTCTGCACCTAGGAAAAAGAAACCAAATGCACAGTTTCAAGATGGGGCATACTTGGCTCAGCGATACTACAAGCAAGAAGGATCTTGGAATTGCTATAGTTCACAAGCTGAATATGAGCCAACAGTGTGATATGGCTGCAAAAAAGCAAATGCTATTTTGGGCTGCATTAATAGAAGTTTAGCTTCCAAATCACGTGAGGTATTGGTTAGGCCTCAACTTGAGTATTGTGTCCAGTTCTGGGCACCCCACTTCAAGAAGGATGCAGACAAGCTGGAGGGGGTTCAGAGGAGGGCAATGAGGATGATCAGGGGTCTGGAAACAAAGCCCTATGAGGAGAGACTGAAAGAACTGGGCATGTTTAGCCTTGAGAAGAGAAGACTGAGGGGAGACATGATAGCACTCTTCAAATACTTGAAAGGTTGTCATACAGAGGAGGGCCAGGATCTCTTCTTGATCAATCCAGAGTGCAAGACATGGAATAATGGGCTCAAGTTACAGGAAGCCAGATTCCAGCTGGACATCAGGAAAAACTTCCTAACTGTTAGAGCAGTACGACAATGGAATCAATTACCTAAGGAGGGTGAAAATCTGCTGGACATATCCACTGAGTTCACTGCCCTCGCAGGCCCAGGTGGATTTTCACCTCAGTGCTACCGCTATGTTTCAGAGGACTTTAAAAAGAACATTTTTGGATGAACTAAACCATTTTCCAAATGGGTATAGACTTTTTCTGTGGTCATGGAAACCTTTTCACCCCTTTTGTACCATGTATCTATTTATGGACATGGCTCTTTATTCCTCTACTCTGAAGCTGTCTTTTGTGTCTATGCATGATCAATCAGGGCTATACATTTGAGGTAAAAATTGGGATCTTGAATAGGGGTGTGCATCGGATCGGATCCGATCCACGATCCGAATCCGATCCGACCCAAAATCGGGAAAATCCGATCCGATCCGATCCGGACAACCTCCGATCCGATCCGATCCGATCCGATGAGGTCCGATCCGGATCGGACGCCATTTTGAATGCTTTTTCCCATAGCCAAGTATTGTTTTACAAAAACGCCTATAACTTTTTCATTTTTAAAGATAGAAGGATGAAACTTGGGCACATTGTAGACTGGTTAGGGGTAGTTATCTGTGAGAAATTTCAGAAAGATTGGTGCATGCATTTTGTGGCAATTAATTTTTTAATAAATACCCAGGAATGCCTATAACTTTGTCATTTTTAAAGTTACACACATGAGACTTTGCCACATTGTAGGGGGTACCTTGGGACCTATGTGTGTGAAATTTCAGAAACGTAGGTGCTTGTCTTGTGTGGCAATTAATTTTTAGAAAAATGGGTAGTAGTGGGGTAAATACAGTTACGCCTCCCATTTTTTTATTTTTGAAGATACAAACAGGAAACTTGGGCACATTACAGGTACCACTTGCCTTGATATGTGTGTGAAATTTCAGAAACATTGGAGCTTTCCTTGTGTGGCAATTAATTTTTGAAACAATGAGGAAAGAAACACCTATAACTTTGTTATTTTTAAAGTTACACACATGAAACTTTGCCACATTGTAGGTGGTACCTTGGGACCCATGTGTGTGAAATTTCGGAAACGTAGGTGCTTGCCTTGTGTGGCAATTAATTTTTTAATAAATACCCAGGAATGCCTATAACTTTGTCATTTTTAAAGTTACACACATGAAACTTTGCCACATTGTAGGCGGTACCTTGGGACCTATGTGTGTGAAATTTCGGAAACGTAGGTGCTTGCCTTGTGTGGCAATTAATTTTAGAAAAATGGGTAGTGGTGGGGTAAATACAGTTACGCCTCCCACTTTTTTATTTTTGAAGATACAAACAGGAAACATGGGCACATTACAGGTACCACTTGGCTTGATATGTGTGTAAAATTTCAGACAGCTGGGTCCAGGCATGTGGTGGCAAGGTATTTTTGAAACAATGAGGAAAGAAACGCCTATAACTTTTTTATTTTAAAAGTTAGAAGTCTGAACATTGCTCACTTTGTAGATGGGTTAGGGGTAGATATGTGTCAGAAATTTCAGAATTATAGGTCCAGGCATTTGATGGCTATGGAATTTTTAAATTACATGTTTCAAAAAAATTTCTACAGAGGCCAGGTCTTCCCCTCCCGCTTCCCGCGAAGAAAAGGAAACACTCTCTCGTCTCGATCCCTTTGATCCTTGCTAGTAGTATCCATTACAGGGCTCGTGTTTCCTTTCCTACTTTCACTTTTCACTTTGTACTCAAGCAGACACGAGCCCTGTAATGGATACTACCAAGGATCAAAGGGATCGAGACCAGAGTGATCCTTCCTTGCACGCATGGCTGCAAAACTCAGCTAGGCTCAGCCGTTCTGCTTGATAAGTGAAAGTAGGAAAGGAAACACGAGCCCTGTAATGGATACTACTAGCAAGGATCAAAGGGATCGAGACGAGAGAGTGTTTCCTTTTCTTCGCGGGAAGCGGGAGGGGAAGACCTGGCCTCTGTAGAAATTTTTTTGAAACATGTAATTTAAAAATTCCATAGCCATCAAATGCCTGGACCTATAATTCTGAAATTTCTGACACATATCTACCCCTAACCCATCTACAAAGTGAGCAATGTTCAGACTTCTAACTTTTAAAATAAAAAAGTTATAGGCGTTTCTTTCCTCATTGTTTCAAAAATACCTTGCCACCACATGCCTGGACCCAGCTGTCTGAAATTTTACACACATATCAAGCCAAGTGGTACCTGTAATGTGCCCATGTTTCCTGTTTGTATCTTCAAAAATAAAAAAGTGGGAGGCGTAACTGTATTTACCCCACCACTACCCATTTTTCTAAAATTAATTGCCACACAAGGCAAGCACCTACGTTTCCGAAATTTCACACACATAGGTCCCAAGGTACCGCCTACAATGTGGCAAAGTTTCATGTGTGTAACTTTAAAAATGACAAAGTTATAGGCATTCCTGGGTATTTATTAAAAAATTAATTGCCACACAAGGCAAGCACCTACGTTTCCGAAATTTCACACACATGGGTCCCAAGGTACCACCTACAATGTGGCAAAGTTTCATGTGTGTAACTTTAAAAATGACAAAGTTATAGGTGTTTCTTTCCTCATTGTTTCAAAAATTAATTGCCACACAAGGAAAGCTCCAATGTTTCTGAAATTTCACACACATATCAAGGCAAGTGGTACCTGTAATGTGCCCAAGTTTCCTGTTTGTATCTTCAAAAATAAAAAAATGGGAGGTGTAACTGTATTTACCCCACTACTACCCATTTTTCTAAAAATTAATTGCCACACAAGACAAGCACCTACGTTTCTGAAATTTCACACACATAGGTCCCAAGGTACCCCCTACAATGTGGCAAAGTTTCATGTGTGTAACTTTAAAAATGACAAAGTTATAGGCATTCCTGGGTATTTATTAAAAAATTAATTGCCACAAAATGCATGCACCAATCTTTCTGAAATTTCTCACAGATAACTACCCCTAACCAGTCTACAATGTGCCCAAGTTTCATCCTTCTATCTTTAAAAATGAAAAAGTTATAGGCGTTTTTGTAAAACAATACTTGGCTATGGGAAAAAGCATTCAAAATGGCGTCCGATCCGGATCGGACATCTGGTCCGATCCGATCCGACCAGCCTCCGATCCGATCCGATCCGATCCGACCCCCCAGGTCCGATTCCGATCCGCTATCCGATCCGATCCGGGGGGTCAGTGCACATCCCTAATCTTGAATAGGGCTACTTCATATATCTGCACTCTCTTTCAAAGCTTTTTGAGAAAACTGGTGGACTGGGTTGTACTAGTACATTACTCTGCATTCTAGAAAAGCCGTAAAAAGCATGTGCTGATTCATCTACATAGTATCTAACAGCCTCTTAGGGTGCAAAACTATGCATGTTTACACAAAAAGGTCCTATTGGCTGGGGAATGCTGGAAGCTGTAGGATTTATTTCTATCTAAACATGGATAGCATTGCTCCCTTAAGATGTTGAACACTTAAACTTTTCAGAGGATTGCTATATTGATGATCATGAAATCCTGTTAAACATTTGTCACTGACTTTGTTCAGATGACACACTAAGCCATGGTGGTTAAGCATTTCGAGCTAAACATTATGGTTTAGCATGTGAACCATGGCTTAGTGTGTCCTGTGGAACACACTAACCATGATGGTTACATAACCATATTTTAAACATGCTCACTAACCCTTTGCTGCAAAAGGTGTAGCGGTCTAACCATAGCTTAGCATGTTGTCTGAACAAGCCCTTAATGTGTTATATGTTAAACAAGAAAGTAAACAAATAAGTAAGTAAGTACATAAAAACACTTAGGGTTTTTCCTTGGATAGACTAACCCAACAGTTTATCAACATCAGCTCTCCATTTGTCTCTCCTCGATTTGTACTTGCAGTTGCGATCTGTTACATGTGAATGGGATTTTTTTTCAAAATGAACATGATAGAACATGAGCGTTCCCCTCCAAAATCTAAAATTTGCATAAATTTCCAAAGCTGCACAAATTTCCATCATGACTAAAGTATGAAATGGCACATTTTGTACAATAGCAAGCTTTTTTTCTGTCAAAATACATGTATTTTTTTAAAACGTGAGTGGATATTCCAGAATTTGCAAATATCTTTTGGAGAACACATTATCCTGTTTGCGTTAATGTTCAGGGTTGCAAAGAGGGGATACTCGCATGTTTTGCAAGTAGAAACAAAATTCTCGTACATCCCTAGAGAATTCCATTGTAAAAAATTGACACATGTGAATTGTGAAGGGTAGGTGAGTTTCAGTTCACATAGTGTGAAGCTAGGTAATGCAATAAAATGTAAATCGAACACATTTCTCCCCATCCCTACGTAGAAACAGAAAGATCAAAACTGTTCAGTGTATGATGGCCTTTGTCCGTGTAACACTTGTGAAAGTCCTTGCATACAGGTTCGCAACAGTTTCATTTTCATAATTTCCATTTTAGGACTTAGCTCTAATTCGAATCTTATGCTTTGAATGACTCTTTTGTTGCCTTCCAGTTATGCACATGTATTCCTGAATTGTCCTTTCAAAATATACTTGGTGTAGCTAGGCCCCAACATGATTTAATTCCTTGCACTTCAAGTCTGAATAATTTTAATCATGTCCCATGGTGCATTACAGGATCAGAACTTAAATTTCTTAACATTTTCTTTCTCGTCCCTGCCCAAAACCATGATACGAAGGCATCATTTGTCCTTTTGAATATTGTATGTGTTCTCTCCCATCCTTACATCCTTTAGCTTAATGGTTTAATTTCAAGAATGTCTGATTGATTCTTTTCTGTCCACTGATACTCTTTGGTTGCCCGTGAAATGGATTGTGCATTATTTTCAGTTGCTCTTTATCTAGCGCTGATTTGTTGAACTGCATCAAGCATTTCTACATTGTGTTCTGTCAGTGAAAATGCAAAAGCAGAGATTCTATTTGTACAGTAGTTTGCTTACTATGGACTTTCTTCACTAAAATACCTGACTTCCATTTGCCACTGATCAAAGTATGCAGTGGAGGATAAAATATATCCTAATAGCAATTCACACTGTTCCCTTTTGGCTGTCATTCAGTAAATGTGCACTCCAGAAATGTATTGCTGACTTGCCCAGCCAACTTATCTTCCTGGTTTCAGACTTTATTATATACAGAGGTCTCTAATATGTACAATTCAGGGCAGTGAATCAAAGTCCATTCTCATTCATGGATCTTTGCCCCTATCCAGTGATCTGTATACAAGGAATTCCCATACTAATATTGACCATCCCATTCAGTTAAATGCAGGACAGCTTCATGGGCAAAGAAAGGTACATATATGGAATGGCCCCCATATGGAAGAGGATGAAGTTGAAGCCCTGGTAATCTGATTAAAGATATGCAAGCTACTATATATTACTCTGAATTAGACCTGCACATCTTCTAGTAACCCATTATTTTCCCCAAAGGAAGCAATTTTAAATTTTGTTTTAATTTAAACACATACACACACACACACACACAATCTAATACTGGTTGTCTGTATTTGAGTTGGTGCATTACGGTTCTTTCTAAGCAACAAATAAATCACAGCTATTGTCTTGTTTTGTGAATAGCCCTTTAGGTTGCAATCCTATGTCCACTTACCTGGGGGTAAGCCCTATTGAATTCAGTGGGACTTACTACTTCTGATGGGACATGTCTATGATTATACTCTTAGATATATTCACATACTAGAAATTAATATTATAAATGCAATAAAAATTAGTGCTATTATGTTCATAGCCAGTGTTTACCATTTCAGAGTAATAGTGCACTTTCAAACAGAAGACAACAAGACCCATTATATTCAACATGATTATTACACAGTTTCATCAAAAAGAAGAAATGGTATTGGATCTTGTAGTGTTCTTAGAAACCCCCCCCCCCCCAGAAAATGTGTAAACTATTATCCATCCTCTCTTCTCCACATGTGTAATGTTTAGTAATATTTGCTGTGTTCAAAATAAAATCAGATTATGATAAAAACACCAAGCCAAAACCATTATATTTTGTCACACAGAAAATGTGTATGTTCTCATCTTATAACCACCACCAAGAGGCATGCATTAGTAAGAAGCGATATAGTTGCCCTGGGTCACTGTTTCTGAGATATTAGTTCTTGGACACCATCTATGAATTACTAAATTGATAAACGGATCACATCCACATTGGTTTTGCTGCTATTTTAATGCTTCCCTATGCCCATCACAGCATCAGTTGATTCTTTAATCCTTTACCTCCAGCTGCTGCTCACTTCCTTCTGATGACTGTCCATATTAATAATTTGTTCCTTGGTGACAGGAATCCTAGAAACAATGACCCAACAACCAGAGAAGGGTACTGGGCTGAAAACTGGCTAAAGAGCAACTGGACCAATACCTATGAGCTTAAAGTTCTATCAGGATATTTTTTTTACCTCCCACCTGTCATTTACCTCAGTAATGTTGAACTGGTAGCCTCTAGGCAGCACCTATCTCCAAAATATAATTTTGTATTCTTGTAATAACATGGAATTCATGCTCTACAGCTGCGGGAGACAACTCAAAAGCTCTGTGCATATCCCATCATTGTCTGTCCATGAGCAATTATGTCAAATGTTTGGGAACTAGAATATCATGCTCCCTCTGGAGTACTCCTCTTTAAAAGATGACCTGAAGTCACCAAAGCCAAAAATCATGAAGGACCTGCCTTTTCCAAAGCAGATCAAGGGGATCCTGGGCCCTCGGGGAAGATGGCCATCATATTTTCTGCTCAAGGCACATCAATCCCCCCCCCCCATCGGACTTGGAGGTAGATATGGAGTGGCCACCTAGCCCCAGGGAACACAGGCGCCCAATGGCGCAGGCTCAATGACTGCAAACCAGCTCCCCAACTTGCTCCTGTTAACCTTGCACTTCTTTGGACCTTCTTTTGTTTGGACTTCTGACTGCTCACTGACCTGGCCTTTGGAACTGGCCCCGATGAAATCTCTAGAGCTCTGTCTCCATGCTATTATAAACAGAGCATAGAGACTTGACTGAAGGCTAGAACTGATTAACATGGATAATGCCCAATGTGGCATTCCAGACTGCTGATTTGGCTCCAGGTATTGATTATTGATTAAGTTCTGCTGCTTCAGCTTCCCCTCTTTTATGGGATTCCTGCCTTGCTCCCATTTTGTTTTGATGTCCATATTGAGTAATCCATACTCTTTTCTTCTTTTTCCTCCTCCTAAACAAACAACACAAAACCCAGATGGTTCCTCCACCATTTCCACCTTACATTCTCCTGGGTTCTACAGTAATGTCCCATCACTTACAGGATAAAAAACATGAGCTTTTCCTAAAGAAAACCACAAGTGTATACTAAAGTTTTGCTCTCACAACCCCCAGCCTTTGTGCTAGATCCTGTGCAATGCCACAACTACACAGCAGAATAAAGGGCCAGACTGTTAGGAGCACAACTGAATGAGAAAGTGTGAGCAAATGTGCCAGGTATAATAAAGATATGGGGAAAAATTAATTCTGTGGGTGACTTTATAAATGATACATCATATCTGTCAATACATAACACATATAAATCACTTTTCACAATATGAATTACTTTGAATCTCATAAATCTCCCCACTGTAACTGTGAGGCAGTCCTGAGTAGTATATTATTATGTCATTTTCAGTTTTGGAAATGAGATTGAATCAAATGGAAGACTACAATACTGACTAATGAAAAATTTCATAAAAGCATGAATATGTATGAAAAATCATAAATAATATTCAATTCCCAGATATGGATTCAGATTTGCTCCATTGGAGCAGCACAAGCAGAAGCCGTAACGGGGCATTCTGTGCCACCCAGCTGCTGTCCTATGGACATGGCTAGAAGAGGTTCTGGACATACACATGGAAAAGCGATAATACATTTAATTAACCAAGCCATGGTACAGTGATAAAAATTTTCAGGAGATTCAAATTGCACTACAATCAATTATGTTGGAGGAGAACAGATGGTTTGGGACCAACGACAAGAAACAAATTCACTGTGGAGTTCTGGGAAGTTCATAAAACTCAACGGGATTATTCTTTTGGAACAGCAAATATTTCTAAGCTGAAATGTTGCTATAAGCTAAGAGGATTCTTTTGAAACAAGTATGGAACTATGTTTTAACATAGGAAGCAAAGTTATCAACTGGCAAGAAAGGCAGATAAAGTGGCATTCAACCAAAGACCTCCAGAATAACAGCAGTCTTATGAGCAAGAAAGTAACTATCTCTGTTGTACTGTCAGCAATAGGATTGTGGGTTGTTGTTTTTAGCTACAAATGTCATTTAAGGCACAATCCTATGCATGTGTAGACAGAAAAAAAAACCCTGGCAACTCCCAGCATTCCTTAGCTGGGGAATGCTGGGAGTTGTCAGATTTTTTTCTGTCTAAACATGCTTTGGATAGCACCCTTAGACATTTTAGCAAGATGTTAAGACTAGGGGTGTGCACGCCAAAAGATATCATTTTTTATCGTTATCGTCATTTTGGACCAAAAAATTATCGTCTTCATTCATATCGTAGGTGATCCCTATCGTCTTCACGATAATTATAGTTTAAAAACGATATTTTTGGCAGAAAGAAAAATGCCTATCACTTCTGTATTTTAAAAGTTAGAGGCTTGAAACTTGGTCACAGTGCTTCTGGGGTATGCCTAAATGAATTTATTAAAGATCTTTTCCATTCTGACAGGTCTGGCAAGCTGTCATTCTGATCTGTCAGAACGGAAACGATCTTTAATAAATTCATATAAAATCGAGGGTTGGAGGGATCGATCTCAAATTTGGCACATATGTGTAGCACATTTTGCTACACATATGTGCCAAATTTGAGATCGATCCCTCCAACCCTCGATTTTATATGAATTTATTAAAGATAGTTTCCGTTCTGACAGATCAGAATGACAGCTTGCCAGACCTGTCAGAACGGAAACGATCTTTATAAAATTAATATGAAATTGAGGGTTGGAGGATCTATCTCAAATTTCATACACATACTTAGGCATACCCCCGAAGCACTGTGACCAAGTTTCAAGCCCCTAACTTTTAAAATA
This sequence comes from Anniella stebbinsi, assembly GCA_029215795.1. Lineage (NCBI taxonomy): Eukaryota > Metazoa > Chordata > Lepidosauria > Squamata > Anniellidae > Anniella > Anniella stebbinsi. The sequence continues at coordinate 151,371,141 of JARDYH010000004.1, forward strand.
CAAATGTTATAGGTATATTTATATGGCAGTCTGATAAAACGATAAAATCACCCGAAAATTATCATCTCCGATGATTATCATAGGATTTTCTATTGCATCATCAGTGTTAAAAACATGCACGATAACGACCTTATCGTATCGTTATCATACATTTTAACGATACAATACACATTTCTAGTTAAGACCCAAAACAGATAACTGCCTGTATAGGAACATAGTAAAAAGGGAGATTCTGAGGAATGCAGGTGATGCTTCTTTCTCTTATTTGTCATATCAGAGGCTCTTCATGTCTCAAGGGCAGCAGAAAATGCTTGTATAACAAAGATACAGTCAAGATTCAAACGCTGGTTATGCCAACTGCTTGTATGTTTGGCCAGGACTCAAACTACCATGTAGCTCAGGGGTGCAGAACAACTTTCAGCCTTACAAGAACCACTTACAAGATGCAAGGGAAAGGGGAGGCTTGGGTCTTCCAAACTTGAAAGTGTATTTCTGAATTCCCTTTTGGAGAAACTCTCAGGGGCCACTTTCAAGTGGTGGGCAAGGCCAATGGCAAAATGGACAAGGCTGAAAATACTAAACACACCAGCATAGTTTAGGCTAAGGCTTTTACTGACAGTAACAAAGCCTTAGAAGAGGCATTTTCACCTTTTAGAATTGATAAAAAAAACCCTACACGAAAGGTGGGAGACCACCAAATGTCAGTAACTGTCAGGAAACCAGTGGGATCAGGAGAAAGAGGAGCAGTGATCTAGAGAGCCCGGGGGGGGGGCAGATTTGCACCCCTGACTTTCTGCACCCCTGATGTAGCTAGTTATATGAGCCTACTGGGTTTTTGAACTTGCATTTCTCAAACTGCAGCCCTTGACGTTACACGACCGAGGCTACAACAATCCTGTACCCATTCACCCAGAGTTAAGCCCCCATTGAACTCAAAAAGACTTAAAACTGAGTAGACATGTATAGGATTTGATTTGAAAATCTTTTTAAAGCCTGGGGGTATTTCAAAAGCTATTTGTACTATCATATGTGAGAGGTCCTGTTGAAAGGGGCGGGGGAAATGTACTAAAACAAGAAGGATCCCACAAAAAGGAATACTAACATGAAAAATCTCTATAAGTGCAAAATACATAAGACATAAAGCTTGCATAATAGGACTCTTTTTTGCATTTGGGGGAATTCTTTTCATGGCTATTACGCATATTGTACTTGATAAATACTTTTAGGCTTCAATCGTATACTATACCCATTTAAGTGAGAGTAAGGCCTAATCTACACCAAGCAGGGCAGGATCTACGCTACGGCTTTGTAATGGTTCATAACGGTATTGACAACTGTTGGGGCCCAGGACACATTGCACATACTGTTTTCAACCCATTTTCAAAGTGTCATATCCTGCTTGGTGTAGATCTGGCCCCCGATATTGCACTATGAAAGCAATTTGAAAGCGGTATATAAAAGGCAGGAGCCACACCAAGCAGGTATGAAAGCGGTATATTGTATGTGCCAATGGGCCCCAACAGTTGTCAGTGCACTTCAATGCCGCTATAAAGCAGTAGTGTGGCTCCTGCCTCTTATAGGCTGACCAGATAAAATCCAGGTCAGGGCTCATGTAACTTTAACAGTTGTAGAGAAAAGGGGATTTCAGCCAGTGTCATTTGTATGCAATTAGTTCCTGGTGAAATCCCCTCTTCATCACAACAGTTAAAGTTGCAGGCACTATACTAGAGTGACCATATACAAAAGAAGGCAGGGCTCCTGCACCTTTAACTGTTGTGATGAAGAGGGAATTTCACCAGGAACTAATTGCCTACAAATGACACTGGCTGAAATTCCCTTTTCTCTACAACTGTTAAAGTTACATGAACCCTGACCTGGATTTTATCTGGTCACACTAGCCTCTTATATACCACTTTCATACTTCTTTCCTAGTGCAATATCCTGCTTGGTGTAGATGAGGCCTAAGATTTATTTAACTCAATGGGGTGCACTTCAGTTAGCTGTTAGTATTTAGCTATTCACCTTGTTTTAGTGCCGCCCTTCTGAGAATGCTCTTTTCTCCTTATTTTGGTTGATTCTCCAACCCTGCAGGGCAGATTGGGTGGAAGGGGGTACAGAGGGATGCAGGGAGGGAGAGTAACTGAACATTGCCTCCCTCCTCATTCTGCTGATGGATGCCTTCTGTTGGTGGATACCATCCAATGTTAGCAATTTTTTTTAAAAAAAAAAGTGTATCCCTGATTCTTTTCATAGGAGGAAAACATGGAGGCAGGGGGAAGTGGAAGTAACTTTAATTGTTGTTAAAGTCCATGTGGGCTGCAGACTCTTGTATTTTCACTGTCCACTCCTGCCTATAACATTAGCAAGAGAAGATCTCCATCCATTGCCGCTGTCCCCTGGTAACAGTTAAAAGGCTAATCTTCTTAAAAAAGAAAGGAGCAAGAAAAAGAAAAATTAAGGACACTAATAATGAATGTAAGGCTTTTGCAGAAGGCTTGAAATTAAAGAAGTGTTTGCTTGGGCCTTATGCTGCTGCTAAAATCCTTCCATTATAGGTAACTTAATGCGTTGTGGCCAGCTCCAAAGAAAAGCGATGAAGTGTAAATGTGTAGTCATGGTTATTAATGCAGAAGTTAGAGATTTAAGGGACACATATAGCATTGCATTAATGCATTCTAGTGGAAAGGGAAATTGCAAGGTGTTTGCACTCATAAAATGGGTCTGAGGGGGATTTATATTTCTCGGCACAAGTAATGAAGAATCTTTAAAGGTAGATTCATACTGTAAAGCCTTCTACATAAAAGCCGGTATTTAGTACAACTGTAGATTATTTACTCACTCTCAATAAGTATAGAAATATTTTACAACAAACTGCCTTGGTCACCCTGTGGGATGAGCTGTGCAAGAGGGGAACAGAAGCGTGGACCCAAGGGTTTATTGTTCCTATCTGGAGGAATGATCTCAGAAGGTGGTGTTGGGAGACTTCTGCTCCACCTCATGGCTGTTAACCTGTGGGGTACCACAAGGTTCCATCTTGTCCTTCATGCTTTTTAACTTCGACATGTATCTGCTGGGGGGAAGTCATTCAGAGGTTTGGGCTGTGTCATCGGTATGTGGACAATACTCAGCTCTACTTCTCATTTCCATCCATCCATCTCAAGGAGGCTGTGGAACTCTTGACTCAATGTGTGGAAGCTGTTTTGGGATGGATGAGGTTGAACAATCCAGACACGACGGAGGTACTTTGGATGGAGGTTTACAACTGAGTTTGCACTCCCCCTAAACAACAGTTGTGTACTCTGGAAGTCCTCCTGGACTCTGCAGTAACTAGGAAAGCCTAGGTGGCTGTGGTGTCCAGGAGTGCATTTTACCAGCTTAGGCTAGTATTCCAGCTGCAATTCTGTCTGGAGGGTTGGTTATCTTGGTTATCCTGAATGTCTAGTGATATCTAGGTTGAACTACTGCAATGTGCTGTTCATGGGACTGCCTTTGGAGATAGCCCAGAAACTTCAGTTGGTGCAGAATGTGGCCAGTTAAGTGTTGGGTGAGATGAGGAGACCAGATCTTGCAACATCTATTTTGCACTTGCTGCACTGTTTACCAGTGTGTTTCCAAGCCAAATGTAAAGTTCTGGTTTTGGCCTTTAAAACCTTAAATGGCTTGGGAGCAAGTTAATTGAAGGACTGCCTTCATCCATATCAGCCTACCTACACTTTAAGATGAGCATGAGAGGCTTTTCTCACTTGCCCACCTGTGAATAGTATTGTTGCGAGAGTTCACCCGGCTCCATGAGAGTAGCAGACACCCCCAAGTCTGGCCCTCACTGGCCCAGGCGGATGCACCCAGAGCTAGGACAGACCCATGCCTGACTTCTCACAGGCCCCCAAGAGCACTCAGGTGCAGGAATGCCCTGGCTTCTGGATCATGTCCTTTCCCCCTGCTGCATTAATGGTGGCCACCATTAATGCAGTGGGAGGAAATACACAATTTTCCTCTTGCCAATGGGGGCCTTAAAGGCCCTGTTAACTATCCTGGGGATGGAGGGGGAGAAATGCATGGTTTCCCCAAGGCTGGGGAATTTGTGTATTTCCCCCCACTGTGTGGCCACCATTAACATACGGGGGGGGGGGAGGGCATAATTCAGAAGCCAGGGGAGGGGGAAATTGTGTAGCATTTCCTCCCCACAGCCAATGGGGGCCTTAAAAGCCATATTAACACTTGCATTAATAGGGCCTTTAAGGGTCCCATCAGTGGTGCGGGGGGGGGGGGGGAGAATGCCTTCCAGAGCCTCTAGAAAATGCACAATTTTTCATGCCGTAGTAATGGTGGCTGCCATTAACGCAGCCGGGGAAAGGGCAGCTGCCAGGCTCTCATGAATCTCGTGAGTGCTCAGCAAGGCCTCACAGGGCCCAGTTCATGGTGGGGGGGGGGCTGAGGTGGTAGGAGCACAAGTGCTCGCAGGGTCTGGCCTACCTACCTATGAGAGCATTAGGTGGGTAAGTATATGAGAGAGGGTCTTTTCTACAGTGGCTCCACACTTCTGGAATAAATTGACATTAGGTGTCGGCCAGGCGCCATCACTGCAGGTTTTTACTCTGGCCTTTCCCTGTTTATGTTTTATCAAACTGGGTTACAGCTGCCACTGTGTTGTAGGTTCTGTCTTGTGCTGATGTTTATTGTTTGGTGGAAGTTTTGCTGCTTTTATCATTTTTATTGTGAATTTTATTATATGCATTTTAATGTTATTCACTGCTTTGGGAGGGCTCTTACCCTGAACGGCAGGTTATTACTATTTTAAATTAATTAATTAAATTTTCCTGCACCCCTCAGCTGGCGTTTACAGGACCTAGAACCCTGCCTGAGTCTCTTTCCACACTGCTGATACCATGATCAGGACACAAGCGCTGTGGGAGGGACAAGCCTGACCTGAAAAAAATTAAATCGAAAAAATAGGGAGGGTAGATGATTTCCTTGGAGAAGAGGGGCTTCAGGGCAGGGCCAAGTTTCTTGACATCATCCAGCCCAATCGCTTGGTCTGGGGAGTAATCCAGCCCCTGCACCCAAAGTGCTTGTTTTCCCCTGGTTTAGAAGGCATCTGGCCCATCCTATGGGTGAGCTAAACCCCGCCCAGCAGACAGTAGGGGAAGACTCTGCCCTGTCCTCCAGGCCATATCATGTAGGTGTGCAAGGGATTCTTCCCATTGAGGCAGGTGAGTCAGATTTGCAGCAAGAGCAAAGCATATTCTGTTCACATCCCACAGCCCATAATGTCCTGACGCCTGCTGCCTAGGACTCTTAAGCAGGAATTGCAGGATTTGGTGAGGCACCTGCCAAATTTAACATATTTAACAGGACCCCGGTTTTAACAGAGTAGGCAAAAAGGTTTGCTCACCGGGTCAGTTTGGAAGCAGCCAAAAATTCCTACTCAGTCCTTGAAAGGGCAACCACCTAGACCTGCACTGAATCAAGGAAGGGTGGGTGAGAGTCAGAAGAGAAAGAGGCCTCAGGGTGGCCATGTGTCCTCTTTGAGATAGCATAGTTCTCTGTTTGAAAGGGCTGCCAGAGGATTGTCTTCTATTTTGAAGATATCCTACATCTGAAGGGCTGTCCATTTCAAGTCCACTTTAAAACCAGTAGTAAGATCTGGGCCTTGACATTGACCATCAACAGCAGCTGGACAGCAGCGTGAGCAAGGCACACAGGTCACCTGGTCACAGTCTTACACACTATGGTAAAATGTAGCATTTATACTTCATAAGCAAATACTATGCAAAGCAGTGTTCTCTTTTTTGGCTGATGCATTTCCTATGGGGGGGTCATAAGTTGCCACCCTACTGTGGGAGCAGGTGCCTTATATAACCACCAGCTCCAATCTCAATGTTTCAACGCAAGGTGTGGATGAATGCTGCATCGGCACTGCCTTGCCTCTTTCCACCCACAAAACAGTCCTCCTCTCTGGACTGTGCTGGCTGGAGTGGAAAGAATCAGCGTTGGTAGAGGTGTTACCAATATGCAAATGGCGCCCAGCTCTGCCTCTCCTCTTCATCTAATACAGGTGTGGCAGTTGATGGTCTGAACTTGTGCTAACGGAGACCGCTAAGGATGAAAGGCCCATTTGCCACTGTCCCTCGAACTTCTGTTTGTAATATGCCCAGGGGATATTTGATATTGAGTGAATTAAAACTATAACCAGGAAGACTGAGGTTTTAGGCCCCATTAAAAATATAACCAATAAATACAGCTGAGCCCAGTGGCTCCAATGTTGGTGGAGTGGTGAATCTGCTCCGTGTCTCAGCCAGACTCCGTCAGAACTATAAAGGAGCTATCCAAGGTGTAAAGAAGAGCCTTTGGGGTTCTGACTGGTTCTGACTGAAATCCGGAACAGATTCATTGCCCCACTGACATTGGAGCCGTCAGCCTCCACTAAATAAACACATGGTAAACTGCTAACCCACCCCTTAAATCCCCCAATCATCCACTGAACATATGATGGATCCTAAGTCTTCCTGGAATCCAGTATTCAACGTGATTCCATTTCCACCATGGGAGGGGTGATAGCATTGCATGATTGCACCAACGGCGATGTGCCTTTTATGCTTTGGTGCTGCAAAGTCCTTTAATATCCTGGGAAGGAGGAATCTTAATTTCTGCAGTAAGCATTGAATGTAGCATTGCACTGCCCATCTAACTCACAAAATTGATTTAAAACGAAATAAAACACAAGACTTCTTATCTTGCGACCAGCCTTTCTCCCTGGCTGGAATGCTCTGGGGAGCAGAACCGCAGTAATGCTGGTAGGAAAGACAGAGACAAAGGCATTCTATATGTGGACCCCGATGGTTTGCCTACGCTCATGGACAACATCTCAGAAGGATGAGAAGCAGGGCACAAAAGGTGACCAATGCCAGAGGGGGTGGCAGGTTTCAAAGAAGGGCTCTGCCAGTTCAGTGCAGAACATATTAATAATTTCCTACCCTGTTCAGTAAGGATTTGCTAGATGAGGGCATTGCTGTACGTCCTATTATGTTGTATATTACTTAAAGCACTGTGCTAATAATGTGGTACATTTTATATTGTAAAACCAATGACTACTGAGTCATGGTCTGCCTTTGGCTGTCAGGGGCAGTCATTTTCCAGCATAAGCGAGACAGCTGCTGACCTATCTATAACAGCAGGAGACTTTTAATCAGGGAGATGGGCATGTCCCAAGTAGATCTGGCAGCCAAAGATGGACACACATCCCATCCCATTCCAGACAAACATGCACACACAAACACACAATCATGACTCCAAATGAAGAGGAAATGGAGAGGGGGAATCCCTTTAGCTCTAATTAGAGAATGATATATGGGATATTACTGGCATACAGAAACTTTCAGAAATGCTTCTGTTTTTATTATCGAATATTTTACAAGCCTGGTCTGGAAAAGATCCAAATTAGAAGGCAATGCTGCTGCTTAAAATGATGCTAATTAAAAGGGAATGAGTGCCATCGATATAAAGAAGATCTCTCCATACACTTATTGTACAGTCAGATCACCAATTAAAACTATAAGCAAAAATCACATATTGAAAGTCCAGAATTTACTGAAATTATAGAATGAAATTGGCAATTACATTTTTTCCTCTTTCCCCAATTCTCCAACATTTGACAGCAGAAATGCATTTACATGTGTTTTACATTAAAGTTAAAAGGGTTCATCATACAGTAATGAGAAGCATTATTACTTCTGTGAGGTCTATTTTATGAAACAATTCTCTCTCTCTCTCTCTCTCTCTCTCCCCCTCTACCACCCACACATATGCTTAAAGTGCAGAAAATTCTAAATGTCATTTTGTATTGTTCACTAAAAGCTCACTTCCAAAATATTATTTCAGATTTTTTCAAAGAAAACATTAGCAAATCTGTGGAGAGTAAAACAGACAGAAGTATACCAGCCAGATAGGTGAAGTAAATATTGCTAGCAAGTAAATAACCAGTGCTAAGAATTTATCCAGTACATGCCATGAACACATATGGTGAGGAGAAAGGTACAGTTCTTTTCTTTTCTTTTTAAAAAAAATCTATATTAAATAGGTACAGTTGGTTCAAAAACATGTATGTACATGAGCCTACCTTTCCTTATAAGCTTTTAAGGGTGCAATCCTAAGCATATTTAAACAGGAAAAAAGGCCTTCAACTACCAGTATAGCTGACTTGGGAATGCAGGAATTGTAGGATTTCTTTCTTTCTAAGAAATAAATCTAAAAAAGGATTGTATCCTACAAGGGCCAGTGCATGTCTTACCATAGTGAAAAAGGCACCATTTCCCTCTGGCTCCTTCCCATGCATATGGGTCAAGGAACAATACTGGCAGGGCTTAATACATGGTTCCTTCCTATATGAACACTACCTGGCCTTCAGTAAGTTGCATGTGTGAAGAAACCACATGGAAGCCACTCCCGTACTGATGATATAATTATTCTTTAGTATGTCAAGCTTTCCAGAAATGTTGCAAAAGTTAGAGCAGACCTAGATCTGATGGAAGATAACAGGAATTTTGCTACTTTAGGTAAAATAAAATATTGCTCCCTCTCTCTGTCTTGATGATATAACATTTATTCATGAATTAACATAACCCAGGGTTCCCTGGCATATTTTAAGGCTGCAGAAGGGGCAGAAGAAAAAACTAATTGCTGGTTATTGAGCAATGTTATTTATTCATTTTATTTTTATTTATTTACAATATTTATATACTGCTCTTCATTTAAAATTTCAGAGCAGTGGACAAAATAAAATAGAACAAAAACATATTAAAAGTATATATATATATATATATATATATATATATATACAAAGTGCAATGTTAAGGGAAGGATTCCTGGAACAATGACATTTTCAGGAGGTGCCGGAAGGAATACAGAGTTGGATGATAGGTCTATGTGGAACCACCAGGAGCATCCCATCTGATGAACTCAATGGCTGGGAAGGTTAATAAGGGAGAAGGCACTCTCTCAGGTATCCTGGTCCCAAGTGGTTTAGGGCTTTATACACTAGTACAAGAACCTTAAATGTGGCCCAGTAGCAAATAGGCAGCCAGTGCAGTTCCCTCAGCAAAGGAGTTACATGCTGGAAAAGGACAGCTCCTTGACCCACCCAGTCAAACTCCCTCGGATTGCCAGGGGGAACAAGGATCAAGAGGGAAAGTGGTTGGTCACATTGTTGGAAGCACCTTGTCCACATCATCAAGCTGCAATAACTGGAACTGATCCCACAATCAAGTTGATGGCCCTCCACATCTCACTATTCCACATTGAGGCTAGGGCCTCAGCTGGATCACCAGCTCTCTCCACTGGAAAATCTCCAAGAGCATTCAGAAATCCATTGGATTCCATCAGTCTCCTGGGGCAGACCATCCAAATGGTTCCCCCACCCTTGCAGGAGGGGAGTAATGCTAAGAGTTCAAATCTCACCAGAACATGATCCACCCATGACAATGGGGTTACGTGGACTCCCCCCCCCCCAATCTTCATACTACCTATTTCACAGCTTGGAGCAAAAACCAAGTCAAGGGTATGTCCTGCTTCATGTGTTGGCCTGGTGACAAACTGAGACAGCCCCATGGTTGTCATGGAGGCCATGAAGTCTCAAGCTGGAGCTCCAGAGATGGCCTAAGCATGGAAGCTGAAGTCGCCAGAACAACCATCCTGGGTTCTTCCAAAACCATACCTAAGACCACCTTCACCAGTTCAGTCAGGGAGGATGCTGTGAAGCAGGGTGGGCAGTACACCAGCAGCATCCCCAATATGTCTCTATGGCCCTACACCAGGTGCAACCCCTTGCTTCAAGGTGGAGTGGTTTCCTGGTGATAGAGATGGAAGACCTATGAATCCCGGTGGCTCCCCCATCCCGGCCCTCCAATATATGTTGGTGCTACACTGAGTACCCAGGTGGGCAGAGCTGAGTCAGATCAACCCCATCCAGTTCACCCACCCAAGTCTCAGTAATGCATGCCAGGTCAGCCTTCTCATCCATTATTAAATCATGAATAAGAGTGGCCTTATTGCGGACTGACCTGGCATTAAATAGCAGCACCACAAGGAAGAAAGGGTCAGTGGATGAGCTACCAGGTACATGAGAGCTAGAGGAGGAGGGTAGAAGGGGAACAGTTATATACACTTGTAATCTATTCTACATTGATATCCCAATCCCCTTCTCCTGCCATATCTCCCTCTGTCCCAAATCACTGGAATAGTGGTGCCCCCTCCATGTGTTCCTGCATCAGGGTTTCCCGAGAACTTCCTTACCTATACCACCTATACACTCACAACACTCACTCACCATTCAGACCTACTCTCAGCCATACACACCATTCATCCAACAATCACCCTTAACAGAACAGCAGAATCACAGTTCTCGTTTGTGGTAACCAGCTGTGCTGGTCACATTCAGACATCAGGCCTACTACCAACCAAGCAATAAAGTGCTTATTCCATTCAATCTCCTTCCCTTAGTACCTGCTCATTCTGTTTTCCACCTGGAGTGTGGCCACACTTCTCCCCCGGCTCTCACCCAGGGGAAACTTCTACTTCAACTATCACAGTCTCTCACCCTGGGCAGATGAAGCAGTTCTAACTCGTGAAGACCCCAACTGCTGTCTCTCACTCAGGGTGGGTAAGCAGCAAGGTGTAACTGTAACTATTCTCAAGAGATCTCTGCTCTCACTCATGGAAACTCTACTCACACAACCCAGGTCACCAATAAACAAGCAGCAAGTTGACAACCTAAGGAAGAGAGAGAGAGAGAGAGAGAGAGAGAGAGAGAGAGAGGCACTCTCACCCTCGTGGCATCCCGAAGGGGCAAACCAAAGGGGCATGCCCCTGCTGGGGTAGCCCACTACCTCGTAGCAGGGCAGTTTAAATCTCCTAGATGCCTTAAAGTCTCAATGCTCTCAGAGATAGCACTCCACTCCAATTGGCTGGAGAAAACTTTGGCAGGTGTTTCCACTCTGCAATCAGGGTCTGGCCAACACCAGGGAAGGTAGCTGGGAGGTGAGAGGGGCAGTTGCAGGGAGCAAACAACACGCAACAGGCTGATGTAGATGGTGAAGCAGTCCTCTTCCCCAGTTCTCCTTTCTCACCAATCCCATGTGCAGAGTAGCCAATCTTGTATGGCAGTGGTAGCACTCTTGGAGCATATGTTCCCCAGGCAGCTATTTGCATGGCCTATATTGTTAACCCAACACTGGGCTAAGGCTTTGTATTGACAGCCATATCACTACTGAATTCTACCCAATCCTCCATTGCAAATAAGGAAACTCACAGATTGCCATGCCTCATCACATGATCACTCTTCTAACACCTGCTCTGGTTCCTGACATTCATGCTGTGAATGTGAATTCGCATCAGACAATGTGTTTCAAAGGGTATTACAAAATGGAATTGAGGGACTAGACATGGGGATGTCATTTTTGGCCCCATGTTGTCCATAAATCATTTCAACCCTCATCCTCTGTAAAAAGAAAAAAGAGAGAGAGAGGGAGAGGGAGAGGGAGATAGAGAGAGAGATAGAGAGAGAGAGGCCCTTTCCACACCAGTCGCTCCACCTGGGATGGCCCCTGGTTTAGGGTGACCAGATAAAATCCAGGTCAGGGTTCATGTAACTTTAACAGTTGTAGAGAAAATGGACTTTCAGCCAGTGTCATTTGTATGCAATTAGTTCCTGGTGATATTCCCTCTTCATCACAACAGTTAAAGTTGCAGGCACTATACTAGAGTGACCATATACAAAAGAAGGCAGGGCCCCTGCAACTTTAACTGTTGTGATGAATAGGGAATTTCACCAGGAACTAATTGCATACAAATGACACTGGCTGAAATTCCCTTTTCTCTACAACTGTTAAAGTTACATGAGCCCTGACCTGGATTTTATCTGGTCACCCTACCCTGGTTGGTCCCTGTGCGTTGATGGTGTGTATTAGGTTCTTCCGGGATCACCCTCCTTTACTCCCTGTATGCCGATGGTATGTATTAGGTACTTCTGGGATCGCCCTCCCTCCCTCTATACCCCTATGGTGTAAAAAGGGCCAGAGAGAGAGAGAGAGAGCTTCAGAGAGAGAGAGATGATACACTTCTATCGTAACTCTTCTATTGTAACTGTATCATCTTGAAAACCCCGGCAAAGATCAGTCAATTGACAGGGATGATAAAAATAAAGCAAAGGGAAACCACAACAGTGGGATTGGATGTGTCTCCTTTGCTTTTACTTCTCCATAACTGGCTTTGCTAACAGTTATTAGCTGTTTGCCTTCTTCCTTTGGTTTGCTGTTCTTTTAACAATAAAACATGCAACGAAATAATCTAAGTGCCCTTGAAATGCCAAAACTCACAAGTCCCAAGTTCAAAGTCTGTGACTTCGCTTTGATTTCCAGGAGCAATATCTCTGGAATATCCTGTGGAGGCATTCATGCAGCTAAAGTCTCTTCTGATACACCGTCGCCTTGATCTCTTTCTGGCACAATGAATTTAAATAAAAGAGATCCTTGACTAGATCTTTTGCATCTGACTGAACCACTGGTCCAAGTAATGAAACAGCAGTCATTTCATAGTGGGGTGGTTCACAGGCGATGGAAAATGGCAATTAACCAAGAGCAAAATAAATTCTTAGTAACATGTTAGTTCTTCTAAATTAAAAGTATGTTTTATACCTTCTAATAATTGATTTTCTTGGCTTGCTAGTAAACTCTGCTTCAGCACTGCACAATCCAGCTACAAAGGTCAGACAGATTGTCTTTAATTCCTTTTAATATATGACTTTGGCAATATTCCCAAGAAGTCACAAGTCTACCAAAATATACTTTTTTTCATTAATACAGTAATTCTCTGCTGGACTTCTTAGTAATTACTGCCTCTTCTGACCTAGACAGGAACAGCAAATAATACTGGATTTGTAGAAAATAAACTTTTGTCAATAGCTTTTTTCTGTTTCTAATACTTTGATTTGGTCTTTGGAAATAACATGTAGGCAAGAGTTACGTACCTGCCATTTCTTCTGCAAAGGGCAAAAAAAAGCTTTCTAATTTACAATTTGAGGCCAAAATTAAGATGGCCAAAGAGCTTTAGTGCCTCAGTGGATCAATGAACACACAAAAATCCTACACAATAAGGCACCCTTAGATGAGGTAGGATGAAATCAGTGTATGCAAAGGGATGTGTGTACTGAACCATCCTTAATGCAAGGCTGTGGAACCTGAGCCCTGTTGGCCAAATGCAGCCAATCTACAGTCTCAATCTAGACCCCCAATTTAGATGGCCACACCCTGTTCCCCTGCCCCTTTACACCAACCACCAATCACTTGGTGGTTTTCCAGCTTTTGCACATTTTTCCCCATTCTAAAAGGTTGAAATGCCTCTCCTAAGTCTTAGTTAATAGGAGTCAGATTTTAAGCTAACATATGTTGGTATTTTTTCGTATTTTGAGCCCCACCCCTTCTGCCATCAGCCCCACCCATCACTGGAACGCAGCTCCCAAGAGCGTCTCCAAAATTGCATTTATTTATTTATTTTATTTATTTTATTCCATTTATATACCTCCCCACAGCCGAAGCTCTCTGGGCGGTTTACAAAAATTAAAAACACTGAACATTAAAAGCACCGATATACAAAATTTAAAACCATAAAGCATAAAAAACATGTTATAATTACAATATCCTTTAAAACAACAATTCTGGGTCAAAGCACAACAACAACACAAAACCCTCATCATATGCTGTTAAATGCCTGGGAGAAGAGGAAAGTCTTGACCTGGCGCCGAAAAGATAACAATGTTGGTGCCAGGCGAGCCTCGTCGGGGAGATCATTCCATAATTTAGCCTCTTGGGTTGAGTGACAGGGTCAACTGACTTAATGTGAAGGAGGGTTAGGTGATTCCTACATTTTATTGTGTTACATAATGAGATTTCAGAAGCCCAAACCCACTTCATCAAATACAGGGAGTAGACTAAGAAGGCAGTAGCAAGACTAGCGTAGAAATTATTCACTTTGCACATTACAAAGGATGCTCAAGAAAGAGAAGTGACTCATACTTTCTCAGTTGCCATTTGCCTGAATGCCTAAAGCTGCTGAAATATGAACAGAAGTCGACATGAAAGCCAAAAACACATCCTGGCAGTTGGAGTAATAAACTTGACTACACTGAATAGTTAAATAATTCAAGTTAAGCATGAATCCTAAACAGTGGCTGAGGCATAGGTGTGTGATTAACCAAGCTGCCATCTTAGGGCACATCTAGACATAGCTAATATTTATAACTATGTTGTGGTGTCAGGGCCAAGGATGAATCTTTCCACATGCTTATCATGGAGAATGCAGATGGCTTAAAGACCATTCCCCCCGACTCCTGAGAAATCAGCCTCTGTCTAAGGGGAGGGGATACTGGAGTTGACAGATCCCAGAATCCGCTGCAGGGTCAAGTGGGCAGAGCTGAGCGGAAGTGAGAGGCGGTCTCTTCGGGTACCGGCTCACAAAAGGCTCCTCCCAAAAGGTAAAGTGCCTGTTCCATTGTAGGTAACAGTCCTGCTTTAGTTGAAGGCAACTACCTAGCTTTGTTAGCTAAATTAGGTTTAGAGGATAGCTCCTAGTATTCACACTCTCTTCAGGTAAGAAGAGATGTTTATTTGTTGACTAATGCTTTGTGGATTATACAGCAGACATCTTTGTTGTCTCGCATCAGTGGGAGGGCTTGGAATCACAACACTAAGAAACACACTGTTTCAGAAAGCAATCTTTTCCAGGCCTACCTGAAGATACCAGAGATTGAACCTCCAACCTTTTACATACAATGTAGGTGCTCTACCACAGAGCTACATCCCTTCCCCATGATTCTGACACTCTGGCTGAATTCGGACAACACGTTAGTCAATGGTGGGGTAATAATCAACTTTACAGTTGTTCATCTAGGGGGAACTCCCCACACAACATGGTAATAAATAATCAATTGTGGCGTGGATTAGGATCAGCGCTGAGTTGACTATGGCAGCATTCAGATGACACGATAGTCAATACAACTGACGATTGTTCCTCCCCCCCCAGTTGCTTATTGTGTCGTCCAAATTCAGCCATTGTGTAGAATGTTCATAACACAAGGCCAGTTGCCCTGACATAAGCAGCATCGGCATATAAATTATCAGTGTGATGCATTTAAAACCATATATAGCGGCACTATATCATATAAGAATGACATAGAATAGGTACATGCTCAGGATGCCTCTGGTTTGATAGACTCCAGTAGACTAGACCCCACATGCAATCTTTATACAAATGGGGAACGGGTAGGAAATAGTTTGTGATTAGTCCTAGTGGCATTAGAGTGGTGGTTTTGACATAACATAATTATGGGACATAATTCACTACGTGGAAAAAGAAACCATGTTTACATTTACCTCTCTGCATGAATTACCTCTTTAGAATATCAAAAAGGACTTGCTTTGGGATAATACCATTTTTAATGGGATTCATGTGCCTAGTGAAAAAGTGATGATATATTTAATATCCACGTGATCTATTTTTTTAAAAAATAAAATAAAACCCAATAACCTTTGAGTGCCTGTAAATAAACACCCACATTGACCCATTTAAAAATGTGATGAGTCCTGACATAAGTGGGATTGATTTTCTAATGAAAGCCTCAAGGGACATAACCTATAAGCAAAACTCGTAACTGGTTTGCTTCTTCTGAAATAGATTTTTAAAAACCAAGTCATAAACACTATCTTCACTTATTTATACGTAACAGTTTTAATAGGTGCAATCAATTTTTTTAAAAAAAGGTTCATCTAGATTGTGATATGGCTTTCCTGGACTATTTTATATACCCTTTCTGTTTGTTTGATTGTCTGTGGCAGGATCTATACTACTGCTTTGAAATGGTTTATAATAGTAGTGACAATTGTTGGGGCCCAGGGCACACTCCATATACAGTTCTCAAACCGTTTCTAACACACAAATGCACATACTCATATACACAGAAATATGCACACCATTTTCTTCTATCTCTTCTTTTCTAAATGCACTGCACCCACTGAGCATTTCATTAAAATAGCTTTATCATCTTGCTCATTAAACCTTTCCTCTTTTGGTCGTGTTAGAATGTTTGGAACAATTAGAACAGTGGCTCGAAAGTCACGTAGGAGAATTTGTAAATAAATATACAACAGGATAGAGGAGCCACTCTACCTTCTACAGTGCCTCACTTTAAAGAGTCCATCTCTGCAACCACCACCTGCTTTGAGAGAGGAGTATGGGTGGATGACCTTCAGCTCACCTCTTCTCTTCTAAGCAAGTAGAACAGGCTTCAGGATCCAGAAAGTACAGATCAAGCAATAGGTGAGAATTTCAGTTCAGTTCGTTTTTTATAAGAACACACCAAAATTCACAAGTGTTGTCATATGCGGGATAGAAAAGTCTGAAGATTAAAAAAAAAATCAAATGTGGAAAAAAACCCACTTTGTTCATCCAGGCCCAGTGCTTAACTCTTCAAAAGTTTGGGTTTGAATCCCTGTGTATTCAACCACGTGTGACACATCTCTCTTTGCCCAGGGATTCTATGAAATGGAATGTTGGTATTGAATTTAGCTAGTGCAGATCGGTGAGAATTTTGTTTCAGTTTGGTTTTGAGGGAAAAAAATACTAAAATTCACAGATTTCTTCATATTCTGGACAGAAAGAATTTGATATTTTTAAAAAAGAAAAAAAAACCTGAATGTGGGAGAAAGCAAAATGGGATCCACCCCTCAGGAATTCCCAATCTGAGCTATTGATAAGGACTTAATAATTAAAATTAATGAATGGGTAGAATTATCTATTGCTCTGTTGAAAACCTTTCTAAATAGGAGGCCCCCTCCCCCAGCTTGTCCTATAATGCTTTTTAGAACTAGAATATATAAAGTTTAGGCTGACCGGATAAAATCCAGGTCAGGGCTCGTGTAACTTTAACAATTGTAGAGAAAAGGGAATTTCACCCAGTGTCATTTGTATGCAATTAGTTCCTGGTGAAATTCCTTCTTCATCACAACAGTTAAAGTTGCAGGCACTATACTAGAGTGACCATATACAAAAGAAAGCAGGGCCCCTGCAACTTTAACTGTTGTGATGAAGAGGGAATTTCACCAGGAACTAAATGCATACAAATGACCCTGGCTGAAATTCCCTTTTCTCTACAACTGTTAAAGTTACATGAGCCCTGACCTGGATTTTATCTGGTCACCCTAATATAAAGGGGGAATCTAGAGAAAGTTCAACACTTCACATGAAGCAGTCTGCCTCATTCTTTGCTCCACAAGTATTGTGCTATTTTAAAGGATGCCGCCAGTGTTCAGCAATCAGCAGCCTGAACCAGAAGGTTAGATAAAAGCGGGGCAAGTCATAATGATGGCTTTTTTGTTGATAAGTGTACAAGCTATCTGAATGCTGGATTCAGTTTGCTTCCTATTGTTGCAGAAATGTATGAGGTAAAGCAGAAATATATGAGGGCAGCGCTCCCTGCAAAAATGAACCTGAGGACTCTGTATCGACTAGGAGCATCGTTTAAAAAGCCGTGAATGGCTTGTTCATGCATGCATTTCTTGGATTCAAACCTTGAAACCGTTCTAATCTATTTCCATGTGATAGATGCTTCCCCCTTTGGGGTTTACTTTGCTATCAGTTACGTCTACAAATTCTCACTATAGACACAAAGTTTACATGTGTCTTGAAGGGAAATGCATTGAAGGAAAATGCATACATTTTAGATTCCATTTGAAATACGGGAGCTAAAGGAAGTCCATATCTTTCTGTGTCCAACTGGAATGCTTTCTCTAATTAGAATCTCACCACTGTTTGCATGTTTCAGAGACAGCTTTACTCTTGGACCTTAAAATAAGTTAATTTCAGGAACCTTGGGGGAAAAAGTTTCCCATCACCACCTTCACCCTGAAGCTACCTGCATCACCCAGAAAGTCTCTAAAAAGGTCATGGTGCTCTCCTGAATAATATGGGATGGAAGAAGGAGCTGCTGGGAAAGGGGGATCACTGAAATTTGGGTTTGGGTCCTAAGATATGTTAACTGAGGCTACAAGCATATACAGACTTACCTTGGAGTAAGTCCCATTGAACACAATGAGTTTTACTTCTGAGTAGAGAAGTGCCTTTGTAGGCAATAGGTTGGGAATGGTAGATGGAGATGGCTTTGATAGCTGAGCCAATCAGGTGTAGGCATGACTGAACCTCTTGAAGCAGCCATGCAGGACTGCAGTTCTTATTTGCATCCTCCTGATTCTGAGAGTGCAAAATTATCTTGTTATCGGTGGTGCTAAGTAGAAAGGTTTGGTCTTCATCCAAAATTAGTCCAAGGAAAGGAAGCATTTCACCTCCTTTGCACTGTCATATTAGTGAGTCAAGAATTTATGGAGGATAAGCATGGCTATTAGTCAAGAGGGTTGCTCATTATCTCCAGTATCAGAGGCAGTCTGTCTCTGAATATCAGTTGGTATTGCTGGAGGGTGCTATTGTACTCATGCTCTGCTTGTGGGCTTCCCATAGACATCTGGTTAGCCACTGTGGGATCAGAATGCTGGATTAGATAGCCCTTTGGTCTATCTAGTCCAAAGTAGGGATGTGCACTGGATCGGACCCGATCCACGATCCGAGTCCGGTCCAGTGGGAAATCGGATAAATTATCCGATTTCCGATCCAACAGCTGGCTCCGCCGATCCAGTCCGAACCGATCCAAAAAGGCTCCGAACCGGTTCGGCGGATCGGCGGGCGCCCACTGGCGCCCACCGCCGCTTCCATTGACGGGCGCCAGCGGGCGCCCACCAATGAAAGTGGAAAGCGGGGGGGGGAGGAGGAGGGGGGCGCTTATCTTTAGGGCCCGTCCGCTCCCGTCCGGCGCCGGCGGCTACTACCAGAGGGCTCCGCGGCATGCTCCAGGGTGGCGCGCTGGGTGATGTCATCACCCGGCGTGCTACTCGAGAGCAGGCCGCGGAGCCCGCTGGTAGTAGCTGCCGGCGCCGGACGGGAGCGGACGGGCTGGCAGGGGGCGTGCGGAGGGGAGGAGGGGGGCCCTTACCTTTCTGGCCCATCCCTCCCGTCCGGCGCCGGCGGCTACTACCAGCGGGCTCCATGGCCTGCTCCAGGGTGGCGCGCCGGGTGATCACCCGGCGCCCTACTCTAGAGCAAGCCGCAAAGCCGGCTGGCGGTAGCCGCCGGCGCTGGACGGGAGCGAACAGCCCTAAAAGGTAAGCAGTGGCGGGGAAGGGGGCTTACCCCCCCCGGAGCCGTCCGCTTCTATCCGCGGGCGCCCGCGGGCGCCAGCGGTTGGAAGCGGACGGCCCCGGGGGGGTAGGGAGTGCGGGGGAGGGGGCTTACCTGCCGGGGCCGTCCACAGCGGACGGCCCCGGGGGGGGGAGGCAGTTAGGCCCCCCCTCACCCACCCGCCGCCATTTTTTCCTCATAGACTTGCATTGCAATGCAAGTCTATGGGGAAAAAAATGGCGGCCGATCCAAAAATTTACGATTTTTGGATCGGGATCGGACTCGATCCGGTCCGGGGGGGCTCCGATTTTGTCCGAACCGACCCATGACAAAATTGGAGGTCCCGATCCGGGTCCCGATCCGATCCGGGGGGTCCGTGCACACCCCTAGTCCAAAGGACTATCTAGTGATCAAGCAGGGCTGTTCTTGTGTCCTTAAGATTTTATTTGACCTAAGGATTTTCCCATTAAATAGATCACAACTGTCAGGTTCACTATGGCTTCAAGGGATGCAGAGACATGGTGCACATTGTTGAACATCCTAAGACATTGGTTTGGTAAAGGAATCAGCTTGAAGGAATCTAGAGTAGGGAGCACCCTGCTTGGATCCTGATGGTCTCATTGGCTTCTAAATCTTATTAACTCAGGGGCTGATGGTGTTGGCAAGTGTGTGAGAAATGACTAGGGCCCTTTCTACACCATAGGAGTGTAGAGGGAGGGAGCGAGGGCAATCCTGGAAGTACCTAATACACACCACCAGCACACAGGGAGGGAGGGCAATCCCAGAAGTACCTAATACTAGGCTGACCATATGAAAAGGAGAACAGGGTTCATGTCACTTTAACAGTTGTAGTGAAAAGGGAATTTCAGCCAGTGTCATTTGTATGCAATTAGTTCCTGGTGAAATTCTCTCTTCATCACAACAGTTAAAGTTGCAGGGGCCCTGCTTTCTTTTGTATATGGTCACTCTAGTATAGTGCCTGCAACTTTAACTGTTGTGATGAAGAGGGAATTTCACCAGGAACTAATTGCATACAAATGACACTGGCTAAAATTCCCTTTTCTCTACCACTGTTAAAGTTACATGAGCCCTGTCCTCCTTTTCATATGGTCAGCCTACTAGAACTCCCTTTAGAGTAAAAAGAAGAGGGAGATGCACGGTATACAGCAGAAGGGATGGCATCCTGACCCAGAAAGCTGTTTTTAATGCAGTGAGATCTCTGTTTGTGAAGTAATCCATTCCAAACGCTGTCTTCACATTTCAATTTGAGTGAGCTGATAATGTGTGCATTGCTTTGCAGTTCCCTCTACTGAAATAATTAGAAAACTCTGACTTGCAAAGGTGTTGTATAAGCATTTGACCCTACACAGATCCTTGAACTGAGGTGATGTTCAACATAGTTGAGTGTTTGCTTTATTCATTTACATGTCTGATCTACAACATTCCTAATCAGCTATAACCAACACCCACGACTCAGTGTTAGTTAGGCTGACCATATGAAAAGGAGGACAGGGCTCATGTAACTTTAACAGTGGTAGAGAAGAGGGAATTTCAGCCAGAGTCATTTGTATGCAATTAGTTCCTGGTGAAATTCCCTCTCCATCACAACAGTTAAAGCTGCAAGCACTATACTCGAGTGACCATATACAAAAGAAGGCAGGGCCCCTGCAACTTTAACTGTTGTAATGAAGAGGGAATATCACCAGGAACTAATTGCACACAAATGACACTGGCTGAAATTCCCTTTTCTCTACAACTGTTAAAGTGACATGAGCCCTGTCCTCCTTTTCATATGGTCAGCCTATGTGTTTGCTACCAAAGTGAGGGTTAGGAATCACCATTCTCTCCAGTCACATTGGAAGGGCAGGAACATCCTGGCTCTAAGCATTGATTCAGTAAGGCTGATCATATGAAAAGGAGGACAGGGCTCATGTAACTTTAACAGTGGTAGAGAAAAGGGAATTTTAGCCAGTGTCATTTGTATGCAATTAGTTCCTGGTGAAATTCCCTCTTCATCACAACAGTTAAAGTTGCAGGCACTATACTAGAGTGACCTTCTTTTGTATATGGTCACTCTAGTATAGTGCCTGCAACTTTAACTGTTGTGATGTAGAGGTATTTTCACCAGGAACTAATTGCATACAAATGACACTGGCTGAAATTCCCTTTTCTCTACAACTGTTAAAGTGACATGAGCCCTGTCTTTCTTTTCATATGGTCAGTCTAGTTCTAGGGAATGTATTGTTTGTTTTTCATGGCCGTTTAGCTTCACAGTTTTTGATTTCAAATCGTTCTGAATGAGAACCCGTCTTCTTGAAAACTTCACAAAAACACCCAGCCTCCCACTAAATTGTGATTTGTGCTTGTTAAGGAAATGCAGGCTGCTCTCTTACACCATGCGGTGCTCTCCAGTTGTTCAAATCATACTGGGAAAAGAGACAAAACAGAAAAAGTGGAAAGGGATGTTTCAGCGCAGGTCATACACATAAGGAGCCTTCTGGTCAAAGACAAAGCAACAGCACATTCTATTAATAGTTATTCTATGCATTGTTTATACTTACATAACAAATTTCTGATTAGGCATCCTGTCTGCCTAACAGATGGCCATTATGCTATTATACAGAAAAAAACAGAATCGTGCACTGAATTTGAGTATTTGGAGTGTAACATTACACATACAGAATGAGACATCTCAGTAAACATTTCAGATCGAATGTTCTCTCAGGTATGTTGGGGAACTCTGAATAAATGAGGATCAAATTAGGATTTTCTATGTCCAAACTGAAGGGACCATTAAAAGGAAAATGATGGGACTCATCCCATCCTTGATATAGAATATACATTTATTCTAGTTAAAATATGGGGTGACAAAGACAATTTCAGCAACTGTATTATTATAAATTATGAAGAAAGTATGATTATGAAAGCTATGTTGATCTTTATCAATTCTCTGTTCCATTTTATGAAAGAAACCGAAGTGAAACAAAGCTGCCTTCTATATCTTGAGCATAAAGAGCTTTATTCTTAGCAAAGTGGACCCTTCAGATATAATTTTTGAACTGTAAATGTAAATTGTCACTGCCTTTTTGTTTAGTTTCATTATAATGCTGAACAGAACATGTTGCATCCTGTTCTTTCGATTGTTATACTCAAATGATCATACCCAAAAGAAGTCAAAGTACAAAATAAGATGCTCATGATAGACAGAGTCCTCCACAACACATCAGAAATCATTTGGGATTATATTGTTGCCTATCCTTCAGACATTTAGCAGTATAATCCAAATGCCAGATAGGGTCCAGTGCAGAGTGGGTGCCTAGTTGCGAGTGAATGAGGGGAAATAAAGAGATTAGACATGTAAGTATGGTGTAAAATTGGGCCACATTTATTCAGATTAAATCTGTAAAGGAGTAACTGGGTG
The DNA here is from genome assembly GCA_029215795.1 of Anniella stebbinsi. Classification (NCBI taxonomy): domain Eukaryota; kingdom Metazoa; phylum Chordata; class Lepidosauria; order Squamata; family Anniellidae; genus Anniella; species Anniella stebbinsi. Next base: position 151,393,831 of record JARDYH010000004.1, read on the forward strand.
GGCAGCTAACTCAGCCAGCAACTAGCCAGGCTGTTATCAGGTGAAAACATTCCATTCCTATTGAGTGGCGTCAGCCAATCACCACTGACAGGACTGCCCCTTTTGGGGAGGGGAAGCCTACCCATGTCACCCCCTCCTGTGTTGTAAAACATTGGGGGGGTGAGGTGAGTTGGTCTCACAGGTAACCTTTATCCCCCCCATTGGGGTCATAAAACCCTCAGCAGCCCTCAGGGATCACCTGTTGCCATTACAGTGCCACAGAATGCACACCATTTTTTAATTCCCTGATCGTGCCCACCCCCAAATGAAAATTGTGACCAATTGACCTACCAATTCAATTAACCACCCATTTAGCCTAAGACACTCTCTCCCCACTTACAGTGTGAAGTAGACAACAAGACTCCTAGCAGGCAAATTCCTAAGAGCCAAAAATTCCTACTTGGCCCCCAAAAGGATGACTAGCAGAAGCCCACACTGCATCCAGGGAGGGAGGAAGGCAGATGCGATCCAAAGAGGCTGAGTGTAGGAGCTAACAGGCAGAAGAAGCCCAAAGACTCCTCTCTCAGCCTGTGGTGCTACATTGCCTCCACCAGTGGGGGCGAGCTGTGTTCCACTCTTTCCCCCCCATTGCAATAGGCCCCCCAGTGGCTAGGCAAGCCAGATGCTGGGTGTGGCACCACCATCAACCCATCATGAACCCTTCCTGCTTATTTACATAAATATGTTGGGGTGGGAAGAAATGCATTATCCTCATTTTCGGATCCCATAGGTCAGGGGTGTTGAATCTATTTGAGCCCAAGGGCTGAATTCCACTTTGCAGAAGCTCTCAGGGGCTACATTCCAATGGTGGGTGGAGCTAAAATACCAAAAATACCAGTTTATTTATTTATTTATTAATATTTTTATTGGTTTTATATACTATACATACACATAAAAAAACCACATCACTTACAAATCATATATCCCCTTACAGTGCACCCCACACCGCGATCTGCTACATAAACTTATTTTTTTTTTTTTTATTTTACTCATTTTTCCAAAATTGCATAGAATCCCTTTACGGTTTACACCCCTTTCTTTTTTCCAATACATAATCCACAAATAACATATATTCCCAAAATCTTTTTTCTTTATTATACCTCTTTTAACTTTAATATTACTTGTTAATTTATCATTTATGGCAATATTCCATACTTCTTTATACCATTCTTCTACTTGGTAGTTGCCTTGCATTTTCCATTGTCTAGATATCATTAGTCTCGCTGCTATCATTAAATTCGTAATCAAATCTTTAACATTCTGTTCTCCTTCTTTATCATATATTGATAACAATGCTATCCTAGGACATATCTCAAGTTTCAAATCTGTTATTCTTATCACTTCTTCAAAAAAAAACAACCAGTTTATTTTAGTTTACTGCTCTTACCACCAGTAACTAAGGAGCGGCATTTCAGCCTTTTAAGTAAGGAAAAACTGCACAACCCCCCAGAAACCACCAAACAATCAGTGGTTGGGGGAAAGTGGGTGGGGACAGGGTATACAGCTTTTAGGGGGAAGAACCAGGGAAGCATAATTGTGCGAGTGGAATTCCACTTGCTCTTCTCTGGATCCAAACCATCCATATTGTATTTTGCTGCTTAACATATGCCAATAGTGATATTCAATCAAAGATGTATCCCATTATCATAAGAGTGGGTTTAAACATATCATCAACAGCTTCCTATACATGAAACAAATAACTTTGTAGTGATTTAATTCATTTACATTTTTTTCCATTTTCCATCATTTTTTTTCTTAGCTTGTTTCCCTGCAGGTTAAATTGTATGACCTGCCTGAAGTCCAGGAAATTGAATTTATTGTGATTGCAGAGAACAGAAGGATAGTTTCTAAATATATATATATTTAAAACCTAAGCTAACCAGGAACCCAAATTCGTTAATAAATTAAAATCTTGATCTAAACTTTTGTGCTGGCTTGTATCTGCTGATGCAACACAATGGTACCTTTGTCATGAGACAGCTTACATAAGTAAATAATAATAATAATAATAATAATAATAATAATAATTTATTTCTTATCCACCTCTCCGTTTGGATCCATATCCATATTATTGAATTATTGAATTATTGAATTATTGAATTATTGGAAATGGGTGGAGTTGAGAGGAAGTGAAAGGTGGTCCCTTACAGTAGCAGCTTGCCAGAGGCTTCTCCAAAAAGACCCTCCCTGAGGTAAAGTGGCTGTTGGACTGTGGGATAACTGTCTATTTTAGTTGAAAGGCAACTGTCTAGCTTTGTTAGCCTAATTTAGCTTAGAGCATAACTCCTTGCATTCACATTCCCTTCAGGTGTAAAGAGACATTTATTTGCTGAATAAAGCTTTGCAGATTACAAAGTAGACCTCTTTATTGTCTCACATCTCAGCGGGAGGGCTTGGAATCACAACAGCTTGCCTTTCAAATAAAAGAACAGTTTTTGCCACATTCTCAAAGCCACTTCACCTCAGGGAGGGTCTTTTTGGAGAAGCCTCTGGCGTGCCGCTACCTTAAAGGACCACCTCTCACCTCCTCTTAACTCTGCCTGTTTGACCCTGTGGCGGACTCTGGGATCTGTCAACTCTGATGTTCCCTCCCTCTCTGACAGGCTGAGTTCCTAGGAGTCGTCAGCATTCTCACTGATAAGCTCATGGGAAGATTCATCCTTGACTCCTGAAGAGTCTTGGAGAATCTCTCCCCTGCTTCTTGAGTTGGCTGGTAAATTTCTGGTCCTCCTCCTCCTCCTCCTCCTCCTCCTCCTCCTCCTCCTCCTCTTCCTCCTCCTCTTCCTCCTCCTCCTCCTTCTGATTGACCCCCACCCCAAATCCCCTTCCCCCACACTAGGGAGAACAGGCCTGATCCTGACATTTGGGGTCCTGGGTAGGGATGCTCAGATTTTGTCAAATCTATCCCACGTGTGTTTCAAGGATTGTGCAGTGTTGTTCGTTACAGCGTCTGTTCACAAATGGATTTTAATTTTCTTCCCCTCGTGCAGAAAAATACACAAATAATTCTGTAACCACAATTTACATAATTTATGTTAATACGTAATATTTAGTGTATTATCCCCCATTCCATTCAACTTTTCCTCACATGTATTTTCCATCATGGCTTTATGTCTCAGCAGAAACTGGCATATTTTCTTGCAAATGAATACATTGCAGGAAAGATGATAGATAGATTAGAGAGAGAGAGAGAGAGAGAGAGATGGAAGTCTGTGGACTCTGTTTGGCTTGGGGAGGCTGGTCCGCAGTGGTTTCCACAGGTTGTATTCCTGGAAATCTGAACTCATTTTAGTCCATCTCAATTTTCTCCAGCATCCCTAGTTATGGGTACTTTAGGGATGGAATCCACTTAAAAAAGGATGTGGAATGTTGTCTAGGACAATGCTCATAAAGGAATTGTGTACATCATCTAGACAAAAATGTATGAATGGCTAGAAAAGAGATGTTCCTGAATGGCTCGGTGGAGTTAAAGGTGGTTTTGTTGGGCTTGGCGTCCAACTGAAGCAATAGCCTGGGGTTTCTGCACAGATAAAGGAAAAGCACTGTAGTTAGAGAGACCATCTCTCAGTCACACTTTGACAAGCAGCCAATATGGGACCATCCTCCTAAGCACTTTTGTGGTGGCACACTGAGCATTAGCAGAAGATTGCAAAGGCTTATTTTGAAATATAGTCATATTGCAAAGTGGCAAGAGGATGTGAGATCGGATATATTAGTGCATTTGGATGCTTTTGAGCTCAAGCTGCCAAAAAAGCAAACTGCATTGAGTCCAGACACACACACCAACAAGAGGAGCTGCATGAAATGATATGATTGACAATTAAAATCAAAATCAGCTTATCATGTATCAGCCTTTACATGGACCTATACTAGGGTGACCAGATAAAATCCAGGTCAGGGCTCATGTAACTTTAATAGTTGTAGAGAAAAGAGAATTTCAGCCAGTGTCATTTGTATGCAATTACTTCCTGGTGAAATTCCCTCTTCATCACAACAGTTAAAGGTGCAGGCACTATACTGGAGTGACCATATACAAAAGAAGGCAGGGCCCCTGCAACTTTAACAGTTGTGATGAAGAGGGAATTTCACCAGGAATTAATTGCATACAAATGACACTGGCTGAAATTCCCTTTTCTCTACAACTGTTAAAGTTACATGAGCCCTGACCTGGATTTTATCTGGTCACCCTACCTATACAAAGAAGCAGAAAGATTGATCAACCAGCACAACTAACACACACACACATGTACTCACACAGATACACACACACACTATCATAATGCACAAATATATGGCTATGCTGGGAGGGTGTAAAACTAGAGAGAGATGCCAGGAGAGAGCATGTTCAATCATGTTTGTTTGTGAGCAGGTGTTGAGGATGAGAGAGGATGCATCTCGAAAATTAAAGACATCAAGTACTGCCTGAAGATTTTCTACCGTTCCGTTATAGCAACATCCATCAGTACAAGGGTAGTTAAGACTTTGTCAGCATTTCCATTTTAATCCCCATTTTGAAGAATTTATTACTTTGCTGGTATTAATCCATATTAAGTAGAAATCTAGTGAACACGCTGTGCCAGAACCTCAGCTCTGGTACAAATGATTGAGAGCACTTTGCAGGTTTACGTCAGCCATTGATTGGTTCCCTTCTCCCTCAGCTTTGATGAGCGCTGATTTGGCATTGGTGGTTGCTATATAGCTGAGTTATGTGCCATAAGACATAATATATTTATTACTCTCTAATTTTGGACATCAATTTGACTGAATATATTATTGGTAACAGCGCGAAAAGCACACCCACCTACAAGCTTGCGTATAAAAACATGTTGAACCCATACTTTCAAAAGTAAATACAAAAGTCGTTTCTGGCTAATATTCACTGATAGCCCTCTCCTATATTCTGTAGATTTGTCAAACCTGCATTTAAAACCACGGTAGTTAGTGGCCTTCAGTGTGTAGGGTATGTAGCACTGAATATACCCTTGTCTAAAACACCTTTTCTGGTATATTCAGTGCTACATACACTACACATTGAAGGCCACTAACTAAGGTGGCTTTAAATGCAGGTTTGACAAATCTACAGAATATAGGAGAGAGCTATCAGTGAATATTCATCATAATAAGCAAGTTCAGCCTCCATGATTAGAAGCAATGTAGCTCTGATTTCTGGATACAAACATACAATAAGGAAAGGCTATCACAACACGCCCTGCCTATGAGCGTCCTACGTAATCTGCTTTGACCTGTTACAAAGAGTGCTGGACAAGTGCCCTATGCAGGTCTAAAACTGGGGCAGGGACATGAGTCTGCACATGGGGCCTGCCCCCAACATCCCTGCATCCCCAGCTGCTCTTAGAGATCTTTGCATGAAGCTCTGAACAAGGCTTGCATTATCAGGGTTCCTAATTATGGGCTGGTTTGTAAGTGCATCCAGTGAAATGCACTTACAAATCCCTTTCAGATCTTCATGCTAAACATGTGGGGACACTGGAGCACATAGGAATGTTGGAGTGGGGCATGCATACATTCAGTTTTAGCCCTTGTGTGCTATGGACAAGCAGCTGCATAAGGCTGAAATGGACCCTTCACCTGATCTGTAAGGCAACTGTTCTCTTCTTATTTCCCACACAACAATGGCTTTACTGACTGCTTTGCAGAGCTCTTTTGAAGGGCACTTTAAAATCATGTGAAAAGGCATTTCGAATCTTGATTTTAAATAATTGAGCACATGTATCTAAATAAAGATATGTCACAAAACATGTACTTTAACAGTAAATGATTGCAATTTAAAGAAACTTGCAATTTAAAGAAGCTAAAAATTTCCGGAACTCTGAAATTATGTTTTTACAGCATCCTGCTCAGCATAAATTTCTGGAACAGCCCTGATATGGTCTCCTGTCCCTGGTTGAAAGAAAATGGACAACAGCAGGCTGAGTATTGTAATAGGCTGTACCAATCCCATTCAAAGCTGTATTTAGCTGTGCATTAACTGCCTGTGCTATCATTCTTATTTGTGTGTTATCTACTATAAGTTTATGCAAGGACACAATTCGTTTAGATTGCATTGAGTGTGGTGAGAGAGTCATGATTGCTGCCCAAGAAGTTTTTGCACGTTGCCAGACATTAAGGGCAATACCTGGCAAAAATGCACAGACATTGAACATCCTAAATTGCTGCCATGTGGGACATGGGGGCATTTCAGAAATTGCTTGCCACTGTTCACATGCTTCTTCTGCAAATATACCATCTTCTTCTGGGCAGACTCTGGCACACAATACCAATCCTGTCTTCACAAGCTGTGTGAGAGTGACTGTGTTGATAGTAGACCTTTGATAGCAGACAGTCTGGTGTCCTGTTCAGTTTGAAGGCACTTCTGCTGTTTGCACACTTTCCACATGGATGACACATGCATTTCGGATGTTGGTTGTAACAAATTTGTTAGCTATAAATCTTTTGCTTACAAAGTGACTACTAATGTTAAAGTTGGATTTTGATTTACGATTCCCAGGGAAAGGTTCTTCCCTCATTAACTGATTGCTGAATCTCTGCAAGTAAGTATGTGAGGAAGGTTATTTTTCTGTAGAACCTGGTGCATATCTCCTAAGTTCCATTAGCCAAATTTGCTTTTTGTCCCATCTTTTCAGAAAAATGCCTTCACAACGTGCCCTGGCTCGTCCAGGCACGTGGAGGCCGTTGCGGGTGGGGCTGGGAGGAAGAGACGTCGTGGAAGCCTGCCATAGGCGGCTTCAAAAAGGCGTCACTGCGGCAGGGAGGAGTGGTGAGAGTATAAATTAGACTCACCCCTCCCTGCTGCATCTTCTTCGTCGCGGCTCCCTCCCTCCCTCCCTGTAGGCAGTGTGGGTTCGCTGGTTGCCTTTTCGGGGACCATGTAGGAATTTTTCGCTCATAAACAATTTCTTATGAGTTTTTTCGCCTACTTCACACTGTAAGACAGGCTGGGAGTATTAAATAGGTTAATGTAATACATGAAATACTGGTCACAATACTGGCAGGTAGGCACGGGCATCTGGAGTGGGATACGGTAGGTGAGCATGCACAGGCACTGTTAGGTGATTGGTAATGCCTGACGGCCCACCGCTGTGAGTTTTACGGCCTCAGCAGGTGCGATAAGGGTTATCTCTGAGGCCAACCTTATTCATCCACTTGGAGCCACACGGTGCGGGGGGAGATGAGAATGGAAGGTCTACCACCCCATAAGGGGCAGCCCGGGTAGTGGCGAAGATTTGGCGCCACTTCCCGGGTGAGTGCATGTCTCGCTCAAAATGATAGATGCCCGCTTAGGTTTACCCAGTCTGCAGATCTTTAATAAAAGTGGCCTTGTTTAAATCCATATACTGTGTCTGGTCTCTTCTTTTATCCGGCCTCCACTTCTGCAACCACAAGCTTCTGCCTTTTCTTTTCTATCCCCAGCCTCCATAAAATTTCCCCCCCTCCACATTTTCTGGCAACCAGGTTTGTTGTATAATACTATATACAATGAGGTAGACCTGATGCTGTGTAAACCTTCAATCACAATGTCATGGAAATTGTTTTGCTTCAGGAAAGACAGAGAGCTCCATCATACCAGCCATTTATCACACTCTCGCAATGCCTGGTATGTATTTTTGCACATGACATCATCCAAATCCTGAGCTCATTTCGCCTCTTGCCCTCCTTTTTTCCATTTTATTTTTGGAGCGGGAAAAGTCTAGTTTTCCCCCCTCCGTGTGCAATAGAGCCGCTCCTCCCGTGTATTGCTGTCCTTATGCTATATCAGACCATCCCATTTTTTGTTGGGAATGTGTGTGTGTGGAAGGGTGGTCTCGCTGACAAAAAAGAAGGGTGGGGCATTTCTTCCCACAACTGCTCAACCGCGAAGGGAGAGGGAGAGAGGGTGCCACCACCCATGCCCAGGACTCAGTCCCATTCAACTCTATGGTTCTTACTCCTCAGTAGGCATGTCTAGGTTTCCTGACCAGAACAATGTCGGCTTCCCCTTGCCATGCCACCTTTGACCACAAACTTCCCCAAAAACTAATTATAATACTGTCTCTTCACTTATATTGTTTAATACGATCTTAGGGGAAAGCATTGTGTGTCATTTTACACTAATTATGCAGTTTCAGGCTGCCATACTATTGTATTTGCGCAGGAATAATAAAAATAAATAAAATAAATAACTGCAGGGGGAAGGAGAACCTAGGGGGTGAGGCGGGAGATTTCACCAGCATAGTAATAATACAGGTGGAAAGATACATGAGCTGAAATAACGCAACAATGCACAGACGTGAAATTGCCCAGCGCTCGACACACTAAGAAAATGAAGGGGGAAACCACAGATGCAACCCAGAGGGGAAATGTAGGTTTGATGGAGCCCAGAATGTAGCAGCTTTGTTTTATTCATTGATGTTCAGAAATAGGTCATTAAAGCTAATACAACATAATAGGTCTGATCAGTGAGCACATCTTTAGCACTTCCTCTCGGTTTCTTAGAACCACATATTTTCAGGGCTCCATCAAACCTTTTGGACCATTCTGTTTTGGCAAATGCATTGGTAGGGAAAAGGGTCCTCAGATTTCCAATTGGCATTGCAATTCTACACTTAATAAATTTGTTGTCTTCCGTTTGTTTGCTGAACACTGCCACCAATCTCTTGTTGAAATAGGATTCTCCTATTTTATGGGCAATTTACTGTTTTCTTTGTTTTTTTTCAGTGGCATGTCATAAGGGGAAGAAATTAATTGAGATACCAGATGGTTTCTTTGATTATATATATATATATATATATATATATATAATCTCACACACTGTATATTATTATTTCCTTGCTTTAAAGATCTTTATAACATCCATTTAGATCTTTATAACATCCATTCAGTGGGCTCCTTGTGTACTCAGGTCTGATGAACATGAACGGTGGTGCTCCATTCATCTCTCAGAACTCCTTGATGTATTGCTTTCTTACTGTCCTGAGCTTGATATTCAACTGGTGCAAATGAGTACCTACCATGCCTTAAGTATGACCAATTTATACCAGCTATGGAGCGGAGGATCTGATTTTCAAGGATAACTAATTCTCAGTCGTGTTTCAAGCATACCAGGCATACATGCACCTTGGCTGACAAAAGGCTTTTCTACATAAGGCTGTTAATCTGCTATATCTACTTTCGGTTTCATTGCAGAATTGAAATCCGAGCATTACATGAGGAACATCTCCTTTCCTGCTTTTTTGCTACATAACTATAACACTGTGGTAGAGTGGAATCATGCAAATACACAAGTAGAAAAAGCATTTTCTTTTGCTTTCATAAATAATACCGCATTTTCACTACTCTTAAAAAAAAAAAACCTCACTGAAAATGCTCTTTAAAAAGAGAAGCGAAACTGGAGGATCACAATGTCATCTAAAGAACCTGCAAACGACTGTGAGTATGGAATGATGAATGTATAGTGAATGGTTCATGTTGAAAAGCTCTGTCAGATTGGGATGTGCACAGGCAATTCTCAGTGAAACATGCTATCATGATTTTCCTTTTGTCAAGTTTTAGTTTCTCATCAGCTTAAGAACTGTTCAGTTGGATGTGAAAATGAGAAGGAGAGATATTGCAAACAAAAGACAATGTTAAAAGACACACAACAACAACAGAAAGAAAGCAATATGACAAATATCAGCTTGTCATTTACAGCTGCTCATCACTGTTGTTAAAGTAACATCCTATTTGCTAAGTTAATGTAGAATGAAATCTGCATGCATAGGGAAAATTAAAGCACACATACAAATAAACTGCTTTTGCCTTTCAAGACTTTAATTGCTCTTTGTGCCTGTATATACTTTCATCTTCCTGGCCTAAAGAAGGTGTTGTAAGGACAAACGAGAATTAGAAAGGGAATTCAGTCAATTTCAGGTATTTTCTACTGTTTACAAATATACAACTAAGGAGAGAGTCATCATGCCATGAAATGTGTTCAGTGCTTTGCCAAGATGTAGGCATTCTGCCAAAAGATTACAATTTTCAGCTTGAAGGGGGAGAAATGCAAATCAGCTGGCTCCCATTTTAAACTGGCTGACAAAGTCAGAGGCAAATAAGCAGTGTTCAGTAATTGAGAGGCTCCACTCAGATATGGAAAGTCCTTGGGCTGAGTTTGCTGTTGGCATGGGAGACCATGCATCATTTATTTCCACTACACTTCTTACTCCAGCAGATAAGATATCTCTCTGTGTGATGTTTAGTAATATGATGGAGCATAATTGTTATGTCAAAACAACATACAGGTACAGCTGTCCTTGCATAATTAGGCCATATTTTGAACTTCCAGTGAACCGCTCATCAGACTGAGATACCTGAAATGAAAGGCCTGTAAAGACATGCCATTAACAAAAAGGCTTTCAGTTTAACATATTATATTAAGGAGTTTCTACATTCACTCAAGCTCCAAAATGCCAGGAAATTGTACACAAGAGGTGTTGTTTAGGAAACATGGCATCCTATGCTGTGGTTAGTTCTGGTTTCACCACTACCTTGGAGCTGGATGGCTGTCAGTGGCAGAATGGTGGACCTAAGTCCCAGATGTGTCTTCTTACTCAAAAAGACATATGGTCTCTATGCGACTGAAACTACCATTCCATATTACAAGTACCCAACTGGTAACCAATACCATCCATATAGAATGAGAGTAGGAAGGGGCCTTGAAGGTTTTAAATTGGGGTAAATAAGAAGAGCAAGAAACAGTCAAACAAACAAACAAACAAACACCCTCTTGGCCTGTATTGGTAATGAACCTCTGGCCTTGGTGTCATTAGCACTACTCTTGCTCAACTGAATTACTAAATAAATCAGGCCTGTTGTCACCCTCCCAGGGGCTCTTATTCCATCTCTCTACAGAGTCAGGTTGTGTAGCCAAAGCCGTTGCTAGATAACACAAGTTTCTACTGAACATGTGCTACAACAAACTTTATCATCAACCACAGGCTGAAATAGGTTGGAGGTTGGCATGGCCAGTGTTTGAAGGGCTGCCAGAGGCCTGTCTTCTGTTTTGAAGGCATTTGAAGGGCCAGTTGAAAGATGAAGTATCATCAGATGGAAAAGCTGAACATGAAGTTGTCCATCAACAGCACCTGGACAGCAGATTGAACAAGGTACACAGGTCACCCATTCACAGTCTTCCACACTATGGTGAGATGTACTGCATTTGTATTGAAAGTATAATGAAAATTCTAAATTTGCAGCTTCGTGCACAAATTAGCATATGCAAATAAGTGTCCCATTTGTCCTCTTTTTTGATGATTTACAGGTGGCCACCCTTTTGGGGGAGAAATCACATTTTAACAAAGTTGATACAGTACAAATGTGTTACACTACGACAAAGCCAAAACATATAGTAGATGTTCCCATGACCTAACACACACACACCCCTTTCCCAAAAATGCAACACAGAGAAATTTGCAGAAAAAGTCCAAACCCCAGCGCAGTGTATGATAAAAACCTGTTAAACTGCAGTAGTCACTTCTTATCAAAATAAGCGATTTCTTATCCCTCGAAATAGGCACAGACCATCATCAACTCTACACTTCCAAGTGTCGAAGCAATTTGTTGGGCCATTTTCCAAGTATCAGATATAACACCTACTGCCCCCTCAATTTCTGGTTATAATGATAGGATGTGATTGATCTCTCTTAACCTTAACGTAGGGTCACAACTATTATTAAAAATATACAATGACATGTACAATGATTTACTAGATGGATGTGTCTGAATGAGGTTTGAGGTGGGTATTAAATATACACACAGCCGATGAATCTGATCTCCGCAAACCACAAGGCAGCTTGCATTCAACAAGCATTATCTTATTTATTTATTTATTTACTTATTTATTTTATTCCATTTATATACTGCCCCATAGCTGAATCTCTCTGGGCGGTTTACAAAAATTAAAAACATTGAACATTAAAAACACCGATATACAAAATTTAAAACCATAAAGCATAAAAACAAGTTATAATTACAATATCCTTTAAAACAACAATTTTGGGTCAAAGCACAACAACAACACAAAACCCTCATCATATGCTGTTAAATGCCTGGGAGAAGAGGAAAGTCTTGACCTGGCACTGAAAATATAACAATGTTGGCGCCAGGCGAGCCTCGTTGGGGAAATCATTCCATAATTGGGGGGCCACCACTGAAAAGACCCTCTCCCTTGTTGCCATCCTCTGTGCTTCCCTCGGAGTAGGCAACCGGAGGAGGACCTCAGATGTGGATCGTAGTGTGCGGGTAGGTTCATGTCGAGAGAGGCGTTCCATCAGGTATTGTGGTCCCAAGCCGTGTAAGGCTTTATAGGTTAGAACCAACACCTTGAATCGGGCTCGGAAACATATAGGTAGCCAATGTAAGCGGGCCAGTGTAGGTCTTATATGCTCAAACCTTCTGGTTCCTGTTATCAATCTGGCCACTGCATTTTGCACAAGCTGCAGCTTCTGAACTGTCTTCAAAGGCAGCCCCATATAGAGTGCATTGCAGTAATCCAATTTAGAGATTACCAGAGCGTAGACAACTGAAGCCAGGTTATCCCTGTCCACATAGGGGCGTAGCTGGGCCACCAACCAAAGTTGGTAGAAGGCACTCGGTGCCATCGAGGCCATCTGAGCCTCAAGTGACAGAGATGGTTCTAGAAGAACCCCCAAGCTACGAACCCGCTCCTTCAGGGGAAGTGCAACCATCCAGAACAGGTTGAACACCCTCCATCTGGTCAGCAGAACCTGATTTTCTGCATGGCAGATGTGGGAAATGGGTGTGACATCACTTTGGAGTTATAGGTGAGTCGTCATGTACTTTTGATCTAGGATGACTTGGATTCAGTGTAGATAATGCATTCATTACAGGGATTAATAATGCTCATAGCATTTCCCATTCCAACCAGTTACATCTTGAAATAGAATTCATCCTATGAAGGCAACCCAACACACACACACACACACACACACATATCAGTATAGAATTTAATAACAGTAAAAACCAATTAAAACTATGTATAGGCTTGGTGAATTTAGCCATCAAAGGCTATGTCTTAACTTGATGCTGAAATGAAACCGGCGCTGGTGCCAGTTGGGCCTCCAAGGGGAGGGCATTCCACAGCTGGGGTGCCACAACAGAGAAAGTCCTCTCCCATATCCTGCCATAGCACATGTCTCACACTGCTGGGATGCAGAAGAGGGCTCCTCCAACAGATCTCCAACTAATACTTTAAAAGGCCAACATGTACTGCAAAAATTTCTTAGGTCATATAACATACATACAGCCCTGCCATTTTCTCATTCTTCCCAGATGTCCCCTATCATTTAATTTATTAACCAATTATGAAACTACAATTAATCAATGTACACCAGCAGTACTAACTAGGATGATCAGGAAATCGGGCCATCAAAAGGATTGTGCACCATTTTAAATTATCTCCTTAAGGCAAAATTAGATAATATGGATAACATATTGCTGACATGAAAAGCAGCATGCCCTATTCTCTTCCCACTCCCCTGTGCCTAAACGAAAACCCATAGGGTTAGATCCAGATTTCTGCACATGTAACTGGGTTCATGGAAGTGGACTTCTTTACCACCTCCTCCCCACAGCAGCCCCTGTGTTCACTGAAAATGTTATGCAAAGAGCCTGGGGATCCTGTTGAAGGGGTGAGTGAGGAAAGATTCCTGAAAATTGTGGTTTGGAGGAAGCACTTTCCATGAGTGAAGTCCTTCTGTCCACAGAAACCAACCCATGATGTTCCACGCTGCTTTATTGGCTACCATATGTAAGGCCAGAAAACTCTTCACACAATGATGTCACATGCTGTATATTTTAGTAGAAGTTATTGTGCATGGGAAGAGAAGGGACAATGAGATGCAAGCCTGATATCGCAGCCACTCCGGGCTATTCACATGTGGCATTTATCATGTGCTTATCGTTTCCTACTCATAATTATTTACATTATTTTGACAACATCGTGAACTTCCAATTTTACTTCTGTTTGTAAACTGCACTTTCAGCAAGTTTGTTTGTTTGTTTGTTTTTTTAGAGCAGGAAAATGATGTATTAATTCTGATGGTGAAAGAAAGTTCAATTTCCTCATATGTATTTGCACTATTCTGCTATACCACAGTGCCACCTAGAGGTTATACTGTGGAAAAGCATGAAAGAAAACATTCCTCGTGAAATGCTCAGATTTCAATTCTGGGACAAAACCAAAAGTAGATGCAGTGGATTAACAACCACATGTAGAAAAGCCCTCATTCTCTGTACCTACTTTCATCCTCAAACTGTTCTGTTAAACATAATAATCCTCTTCACGGATGAATCACAAAAAGGGGACATTGTGCAGTTACTGGGAGTGGGATGAAGTCACTGGCTCCACTTTGTCTACTCTAAGATGAACTTTCTGCGTCAAAGAAACCTACACTTGAGTAACTGCTTGGCTGAGAGCCTTGGCTGTTGGGCAGTATAAATACGAATAAATAAATAAAATGTGTCAATTTTCTCAGTGACGACATCGGCACCAACAACACTTGGAAAGTCAATGCCACATATGATGTTGGAAGCCTGACTATTGGCAAGTAACTGATTGGTATTTTAGTCTTAGGCTAATAGTCTAGCTCAGTTTATGTCACCTTGCATCTTGTACATTATTGGTAAGCCATACATATATAATGCTGCAACTTTACCTTTCCTTGGGGCCTAAGCTATTGTAGCAACCATCCACATGCTACTGAATATTGCATAATAATGCAGCAAGGAGGTCTACACAGAGTTCAGAAAGGATACGGAAGTAAAAGATAGGCAGCTGAACCTATATTGTACATTTCACAGTTTAATAATCAGTGCTTATGTTTTTTTTTTTATTATTGCCTAATATGTTGGTCATCCCAGCTTTCTGAAGTTGCATATCAGCTCATATCACTGCAGCACAATTGAGAGGCCAGGCTCATCTTCCTATAACAGGCTGGCTAGGTTAAAAAAAACAAGGTGTCATAAAAAGTTCATCTGTTCTGAGAATACACCAATATATTAATCTGCAGCATTACCAGATTATTGCCCAGATTATTATCCTGTTGGACGTAATGGTATATTATATATTTTGGCTTTAGAATGATACAAAGTGACCATCAGACAATTTAGAATTGACATTGAAGAAATAACATAACATTTGGTTGTCAGATTTTACATGTCAGGAACAACCAAGTTAGATTTTTTCCTTTGCTATACTGAGGGATGTTTTGTGATTCTGCACAATTGGCAATGCGTTACATCAACCTGAATGACCAGCTCTTTCCCCATTTTGAGAGAAAAATTTCAGCGGGAGAGGAACAGGATTAATGCATTTTGAAGAATGTTACTAATAAGTGCTTTGGGTAGAGTGGCTACATGAACACTGTTACATGCTGCTGGACTGATGGACCTAATTTATTAAGATGGTTTGAAATGATACCATAGACTATGCATGTTATGGGTTTTGTAGAAGTTCTCAGTTGTTCTGCTCACCTTGAAATCGTTTCTTTTTGTATCAGCTATATTTCTTTATTGGAGAGGCAGGTAAAATTGGTTTGGGGAAGTGAATAGGAGCTGTGACATGACAACGGCCAGTCTCTTGCTTTTCTTAGGAAGCCCTGCTCTGAGGCTCTTCTTGAATCTGGGGAAATTCAGAATGGCCACTGTCATAAGAAATGGCCACCTCCTTTCCCACTCACTGTGGATTGAGATGATAATGGAAAGCAGTTGAGTATCTACAGAAAAAAAAACTTTTACAGAATGGTTAGGTTCCCCCCTTCATTTTCTTCAGGGGGTGCAGTGCTAACTACTCCCCCCCAATGGAATGGCAGTGATTGAAGCAGGCTTGTTAAAAATGTAAAGGCACAGTGTGTGGTTCCATGCAACTTTAGTTTTAAACCTGAAATACTAGGAATTATTTCATTTGGGTTTGGATTTCCTTTTTATTTTAATAAGAATTTCTTGCAAAAGCTGAAAGAAACTTTTTTAAAAAAATCCAGAGGTTTAAAAAGGTATCCCAAGCTGTTCTTAGTAGAGGGGGAATCTTAGATCAACAGTGCAATACTGTGCCTGTCTAATCAGTTGTATGCCCCATTGAGTTCAATGGGATTTAATTCTAAGTAAAAGTTGTAGGGTACTGTAATACAAAACTGTTTTTTCCCTTGAATTATCTGGTCCATTTCATAAATGATTGGTAGAATTGCTATTATTTTACAGCAGCTTTCTTCAACCTGTTTCCTCCCCTGATGGTTTGGATTACAATTCTCAGCATTTCTGACATTGGCCATGCTGATGGGAGCTGGAATCCAAAACATCTGGAAGGCACTGGGTTGCAGAAGGCTGCTCTACAGACTCTGTACGAGCACATGTTGATGAATATCAGAAAGCAGAGGATATCTGTGAAGAACAACTTTGGAAAAACATGGCTGAATAAAATAAATACATAAACTTAGCAACGTAATCAGCATTTGATGACAATACATAAAACTAGATATGGGAACAGTGAGATCATTCTGTGACAAGTTGTGAGTACTGGAGCAGGATGAGATGAGACAGATTGAAATGTGAGTTTTCAAAAGAAAGCATTATTCTCAAGAAGAAACCATTTATGCATGAAATCAAACATTGGGCATCTCTACACCTGCCAGATATCCTGGGATTGTCTCTAGGTCATCCCTGTGCATCCATATGATGCACGGGATCAACTGGGTATATCCCGGTTTTTCTGCAGTCCCAGGACAATCTTGAGGACCGCGGCTGGTGTGGCACGATCTCCCGGGTCCTCAAATGGGCACGGTGCTGCACAGGGTGGCTCTGTGCCCATGGGAGTGGGATGGGGGCAGCAATTTCATCATCTCTGGGATGGCAAGGGGTTGGGTATGGGGTTTGGTGGGGGGTTACTTGGCTTTTTCACTGCATGCGGCTCCTCTTAAAAAAAAAATGCACCCACGATGTCCTTCTTCCCTTCCAGGAATGTCACGCAACCGTATAGACGCTGGGAGAGGATCATGGAAGCAGGTAAGTCCCCGATCCTCCCCCTCCCTCCCTCTACATCCTTAGGTGTAGATGAGCCCATTATCCTAATATCTGCATAACCGAGGTAGTTCAGGGGCAAAGAGGATGAAGAGACCTGTAACCTTGGACTAACATTGGTGGGAATTGGGGCATAACTGTTCCCAACTTTATCTTCCTATAGAAGCAATATATGGTGAATGGACTACAGCAAGGATCCACTTGCTCTAAACAGGATGCTATTTATTTCAGGTCAGCTAAATCTGAGACTGAAGACTGCTTCATAATTCTTTAGATATAAACGAATTAGATGCATTCACCTGGCTCTGCTCTAAAGTGTTGCTGCTAAACCTCAAAAAATGATAGCAAAATTGCCAGTCATGTGCAAAACAGTCCTCTGATGTGGTAAGGGAAAAGGGAAAACATTAACTTTTGGGAGCACATTCTGGTCCCCAGTTCTAAAAGTAGAGGCTCCAAACTTGTCGCCATTTGGGGTTGAGAACTACACCTGTCCTAATGTCTTATTTCCTAATTTCTTCCATATTGTTTACTGCGATACTATATTATTAAGAATACTGAGCTGTGCTTTCTTGTGCTGCTATTTATGGTCTGTTTTAATCTACTGGCATCTCTGTAGGATTATGGATCTTTCACTACATTTTCCTTCCTTCTGTTTTATTTATCTCTCCCCTTCCTTGCTTTATGCAGTACTTGCGATATCATCATTGGTATTGCCATACTTGTCTTATGAGTCCTTTGGGGGTGGCTTGCTTTGCTTTGCAGTGCACAGGCTGATTTCTAGCAACAGGCAAAGCCTGGTACTGTGAGTTGTATTCAGAGTGAACTAGTTTGGAGCAAATTCAGATTTAGATAGAACCTCTGTGATTACTGAAAAGAATGAGGCAGGTCCTTCTGTCTGTAACATTGCTCACATGTCTGTCTACATTATCCTCATCTTCTGAAAACCTTGGCTGATGGCAGTACTTATGTCTTATAGACATTTCAGCCTGAGACTCCTGCTCCCTTTAAATTGGTAGATTTACCAGCCCTTCTTCTGAGTCACCTAATTCCCCAAAGTCACTTCACCCAAAATGATGGACACAGCTGTTTGTATATATGAAAGATAAATACATTTTAAATCACATAAGAGTAAAACTCACCACTTGAAGATTCCATTGAGCTGAAATACTGAATTCTATGATGATATTCTCCTGCAGAGAAATAAACATGCTTTTGAACTCTGTCTAATTCTTTTTTTAAAAAAAAAATACAGTATTTTTTGGGATGTGGGGAGGGGTTTCATTGTAGAAATTGGAGCACCTTACTGTATAGGTGGTAGCATCTGATTTAGTCACTTAGGCTGACCATATGAAAAGGAGGACAGGGCTCATGTAACTTTAACAGTTGTAGAGAAAAGAGAATTTCAGCCAGTGTCATTTGTATGCAATTAGCTCCTGGTGAAATTTCCTCTTCATCACAACAGTTAAAGTTGCAGGCACTATACTAGAGTGACCATATACAAAAGAAGGCAGCCCTCCTGCAACTTTAACTGTTGTGATGAAGAGGGAATTTCACCAGGAAATAATTGCATACAAATGACACTGGCTGAAATTCCCTTTTCTCTACAACTGTTAAAGTTACATGAGCCCTGTCCTCCTTTTCATATGGCCAGCCTAAAAATTTAGTCTTCCTTTCCATGTATTTATTATGGTTAATTTCTTGTCCTATCTTTATGTTGAATGTCTTTCATCCCACCTCTCATTAGAAAAAAAAAACCTCATTTATAAAGCTTACAAATCTTTATCAAGGTTAAGTAAAGGCAACACCAATGGGTAAAACATCATATTACTTTAAAGACTTAGCAGCAAAGCCTTTTTTTTCCTTCCTCAAAAGTTACTGCAGGGGACCAGTCTGGGGACATGAACAGATGAACATTGTATTGCATGCTCGTCACTGGGCACTCATGGATTCTTGCGGGTCCCTCTCACGACGTTGTCTGCTTCCCGTGTGCCTCCCACCCTTTTTAGCCTTCTTCGCATGACAAAAGAGCCCCTGGTAAATCCATTTTATTTTTAAAGATGGAAGTTGCCGCTATCTCCTGCTCTGTGCAGGAGAAGTGGTATGATAAAGATGGCCCATGAATGGGCCATGTGCACTTTTTTTACTTCCTCTTTCCTCTCCCTGAGAGAAAGAGAAAGTATCGAGCCACAAAAGTGGGGGCAGAGAAGTCATAGTTGACAAGTGTGATTCCCCCGCCCCCATCTGATGGAGCTCTGGATCAGGAAACTTGCAAGTGGTTTTTAAAACCTCTTCCCCCTGCAGTGATTGGGGGAGGGGTGTAATCTGCATTACCAAAAGGATCAATTTGCTTCTAATGAACTTTTTTTTTTGGCAATGCAAATTGCAGGCATGGGGGGACCCAATCCAAACCAGGACCACAGTGATTAAAGCCCCCATACCCATGCTAGGGTCCCAGACCAGATGATGTCCTCCAAGCTTATTTTTGCTTAAGGGGAAAAAGGACATAGTTGCTACCCACATCTTTTAAGTAACGTTTCTTTTGACCCAATGACTATGGAAGGTGTGCTGTGAACACCAGCTGCATGCCCCATGGTAGTTAGAACTATATTTTTAGTTATGTAGTAAGCAGAGAAACTAGAGGCTGTGGAACGCCTACCCAAGGAAAGCCTGTCTTGTTTCTCTGGTCTGCTTCTCTTCTGTTCCATTTGGTTTTACCTGAACTTTCTTCTTTGTTGCACGATCCCAGCCAATCAGGTAACATAGTAAACATGGTGACATCACAGCACCACACAGGTAATCATATTTTCAGGTGTAATAACATAACTGAGGGCTAACAAAGCCCTTATGGTGCTATTACTCTCTGTTGCGAGGCAACTGGCCCAGTGCTCCCTCTCTTACTGTGGCGCTAATTTCATTGCTAACTAGCACTACTGAGCAAGGCTTCATACTCACACATGCCTAGCTGGGACAGCTTGTGGACACTAATGACATTCTTTTCAAGAACTGATATTGCATTTGGATGAACATACCAATCCACATTTCATTGAAAGTAATGTCCTACAGATGCACGATTGAAATGAATAGGCATGTTGGGAGTATAGTCTATCCATGCTGCATTACATTCAGTGTGATGTGAATTCACATCTGTATTAGGTCCATTTGCCTGAATTGGAGCTATTAGCAGTACAAGCATTGATCTGATTACCTCAGCAATGGGGACATTTTCCCTCTGAGGCCCATTCCCTTGGAAACTGTTTCACACCCTTTCACAAAGATGTTCAGAGAATGCACCCTCTTGTTTCAGCTCAGCGAACAACTGATTTCCTTTCTGCTTCTCTTAAATATCTTTTGATCCTCTAAATGTTAGGCCAGGCTGTAGAACTGCTTTGGATACTTAAATAATACTTCAAGGCCATTAACTGGATATCTCAGTCCTCAAAACTTTGCTTCAGTTTACATACACCCTGATTAGTTTTGTCATATCCAGTTTTCTCTTTGCTGGTTTGTCCTATTTTTATATTTAAAGAGAGAACGTTTCCCGGTATACACATTTTTGTATTGGAAAAAGCTTGAATAAGCTACATAAACCCAGTAATACTTTATTTTCATCTGTCTTAATAAGTCTGCTAAAATATTTGCCATCACAAGCTGTGCTTAGGTACTTAATCTGTTTTATTTATTCAAGGTTGGTGGCTTTTTTATCTCTTATTTGTTAATCTTCTGTATTGTGTATCTACTGTACAAGGCTGCCTGAGACTCCTTTTGAAATGAAAGCAGCTTAATGCTGTATGCATTCTTTTGTTATCATCTCAGAAAAAGGTCCCAATAGCTTAATCAGATTAGTTTTATAACAACAGCAAAAATACCTTGTACATCCATTGAACGTTTCATCTCTGGATCTTTTAGAACTTTTCAAGCATAAGGATCAGTGAAAGATGTTATGGATTTTTTTTAAAAGAAGAGCCATAGATGTTAGGTCTCTTACTGAATGCCTCAGAAGATATCTTTTGGCCTTCTTTGCAATAGAACCCAGATTTCCTGACCCTGTGTTCTGGGTGCTTTCCATAGCTAGCTTGTCAAATACGCAGCTGGTGATAAGGTGCTTTATTCACAGTAAAACTTACACTTTTGACAGATTATCCTTTAAGGGCAAGAGCATGCCATTTCCTTTCATGTCCAGTGGCCCAGTTTTGGCTCTATATCTATGGACACTCACTACCTGAGCTTGCTATTAGAGGGAGTGTGATATTATGGGTTAGGTACACATATAATGATTTTAGGCAGCTTTGAATAAGCACATATCACATCCAAAACTGTAGAGAACTGAACATAAAAAGCCAAACATATAGTCAGTTAATTATATTTATTTATATAGGTGGCCCTATAAAAATGTTTTCTGGGTGTCTCACAAAACATAACATTTTAAAATAAAACAACAAAATGCAATAGCCAAATCCTAGATCCTGTTTGCTATTGGTCATCCATGTCAGTAGAATATTATATTGACCACAGAATCCTCACCTGGCTGTATTGATCAATCCATTTATTCTGAAGCTGCTTTACTTGGTTATGCAATTTCACTGCAGCCCCACACTGCAGGGATGCTCATATACCTCACAGCCTGTCCCCAAGGTCCTTTAAGGTGGTTTCTACAATGGGGAGTGGAGAGCCCAATCCCACTCCTCTTACAAATGGATCCAGCCCAATGCTTATCATGCCTACATAGTTGTGACATAAAACATTATAATGAAGCATCCACAAATAATTTACCAACAGTACAGATCAACTTATTTACAACAGAAATAATCTTGCAGTGAGGAAGTCGGAAACCCTGCATCTTATTTGCCAATTGGAATGCAGGCAAAATCCCTTCCCATACTCATTAACCAATGACGAACTTCTATCTGTTGCAAGACTTATTGTCACCAGGAGTGAGTGGATAAATCAGTAATGGCAATGCTGAAGCTGTACTGGAGGCCTACATTTCTTTGGGGATATTGCCACATCTGCAAGTTACTGGAAGGGGGGGCAGTATTGCAGTTAATTTATGGGAATTTTGGCCACAGCTAGCCTAGGTTACCTCCTTATCTTCCTTCTCTCTCTCTCTCTCTCTCTCTCTCTCTCAAACTTCTACCATTGCTAGGAGCACATTAGTTTGCTCTCTCACACCTGCTGTATGGAACACAAAATAGACTGAACAAACTCTTTTGAAACTCTACACTGTACCTGCATTGTATATACAAGATTTGTGAATAAAACTGTTTTCTTTCTTCACTGAAGGAGGGTGTGTTCTCCTTTATAGCGCTGAGATAACCTGTGTTGATGTGAGTCTAGGAAATGCTCATTCTATTTTGCCTTTTTGTTTTTCTCTGCTAATTGCCTTTCGAACAGGAGGCATCATTACTAAATAATCCCTACACTTTTCTGGGCCTTAGGTGGACCACAATAAGAACAAAGAGTGAAGTTTTTATGCTGATCCATCCCTTTGCCCCACCCCCGTGAAGCCAGTTAGAGCCCTGATTGGCTCAGCAAACCTCCCCATTGGAAGACGCTGCCACCATGACAGAACAGCTGCTTCTCACCTGTCGTCTTCCTGCATCATAGCCCATGCACCCGCACAAATTATGGCTCCCCAATAAGATACTTGGCTTACACAATGTATCACTAGTAATTTTCGCCTTCCTTCTTCAGATCCAGATGTTCGCAGCATGTTATTTTATTCAGATGAAAGCTGTATTATTTATAAGACAAATTAGGCATGGGTTCTCTCTTAAACTCTATTGTGGGGGGGGGGGAGTCCTCACGGCAGTTCTTTTCCCATCTCATGATCCATCATTATCTTCTGTGATTTAAAACAAACAATACACCAGTTCATTGTTTTGCAACTCAAAAAGGTTGTATTTTCCATCACTATCTGAAAAACATATGCCTGACAATAAGCTAGTTATTCACATATTTTTCATCTATAAAATGAGCATCTCATTTAAACACACAATTAAACAGAAAAGGTAAGTCAAGCGGTTAATAACATAGTGAAAATACACACACCTAATTGACAGACATAATGTCACAAGGGCCTATAAGTAGTATCCATGTTGTCTGAGGCTGAAAAGCAGGAAGTGGAATCATGGATGGAGAACTATCAGAGTCATGTGGAAGTGAACCAATTCCTTACATTCACAAGGAGGCGCAACACCATAGTTTGTGGATCTGTAGTATAACTTTGTAGGATATAAAACCTATTGAAATTGGAAGGCAGGAGATGGGTGTGTGGTGGTAGTTCAAGAGCCCTGGAGGGATGCTGATAGTTTCTTCATCCAAGTACCCATGATAGTTTAGCCTAAGGTGAAACTTTTCCAACTATTATGACATACAGGCTTTTATATAGGTATACATGTTTCTTACAAATTACTGAGGCCCAAAGTCACTTCAGTTGTGTTCGGTATAAGCATAAATAAACCCCAAGCATATCTGGCCAAAGGAAGCCATTTTTGATTTATTGATTAAAACATTTGTATCCCATTCTATATCGTTGGGATCTCAGGGCAGCATACAGATAAAATCATTCAAATAGTTTAAAACAATAAATAATGTACACAGCTAAAACTGTATTAAACTATTAATAAGTAAAAACCAGTAGAACATTTACAAGCAATAAAAGCAATTAAAACTGTATGCAACTTTTAGGCCATTTTAACCCTCAAAGGCTTTGATAAAAAGCCACGATTTAACTTGGTGCTGAAACAAGGCCAATGTCAGCACCAGTCGGGCCTCTAAAGGGAAAGCATTCTACAACTGGGGCGCTACATCAGGGAAAGCCCTCTCCCATGTCCCACTATAATGCATGTCTCACATTGGTGGGATGCAGAGGAGGGCTCCTCCAACAGATCTCACATCTAAGGTAGGCATATATAGGGAGAGGTGCTCCCTCGAGTATCAAGCTCCCAAGCCATTTAAATGTCATTGCCAACACCTTGAATTTCGACCAAAGCATCTAGGCAGCCAGTGCAATTCCTTTATGACTTGTGTTATATGGTCTTTATGTGACCATATTTTCTGTGGAAAATATGTCCTGACCTATGGTGAGAGGGCCTGCTACAAATCAAAGGCTCCTTTCCCTGCTTCACCGCAATGCTCATGCCTATTTGTATTGAAATGTGTCCTGGCAATCAATATGCTAGCAGAATCTGAAACAAAATGCTGTGCCAGATTCTCACTTGCTAGCTAGGGATGAAAGGAGTTGCAGTCCAAACAGAGCTGGTCAGCCACATGCTCTCCAGCCAGCCAACCATGTCTTACTTTAGCAGATCATTCCATTATACTTTCCTCTACTTTCCCTTTTCCAACTAACATTCATGGCTACTGAACATGCTAAGTTTTTATTTATCTGTTCTTGGGAGGTTTTGCTTCCATAGAGTATTTTTATTTTTAAGATTTTTATTTTTTTGTACTTTGTGTGTTTTTCTGAGCATGTCAATACCACTCCTTATTTCCCATGGCCATATCTTGGCTCCAATTCTGTTGGCACTCAACAACTTAGTACACTGTTAGAGGATGCATTATAATGACTAGATGTATACACTTAAAGATTTAAGGCAGCGTTGAATATATATATATATATATATTTCACAACCAAAACTGTAGAACACAGTGGCCCTGCTCAGACGACACCACTAACCACGCCATTAACCCTTTTGTGTTTAGTGTGGTTATGGCAGCATGGTTAACAGTGTCGTCTGAACACCTGTTTTCCCGAAGCACCTGCCCCGTTAACCACACTGTGGTTAGGCTCACTAACCATGTTGTGCAACATGGTTAGCAGCACTAATCATGGCTTAAAGTGTCATCTGACATGTGTCTGTGGTTAAGGGGTTAAGGAATGGAGCTTCCAGTACAGAACAGCCTAACTAGGCGTGGCCACTCTAGCTGGTACGCTCTATGGCTGCTCTGGACTGTTGCTTGACTGATACGCTCACTGCGGCCGCCATTTCGTGCTTTTGCATCAGTGTTTTTGAATGATTTTTGCTCTTCCTAGCAGGGCATGCTTACTGTATCTGTTGAAATCCCTGCTTACAATTTCCCCATATGAAGCAGCTGCTTCTCCTACCTTGTTTAAACTGCCAGGGCTCCTAGCGCTAGGGCTGCTGGGATATGAGGCAGATCACTTGGAGGACTCAAGTGCTCCAATAACCCACATTGTGGTTCGCATGTGGTTAAGGAAAACTTAACCACAAAATGGTTAACGGTGTTGTCTGCAAGTGTTCTGCATGTGGTTGTCGTTAACCATACCTAAACATTGTTAAGCTAACCACAAAGCCCTGAGTGTCATCTGAACGGGGCCAATATATACAAGAATGCACCTGAATAGGGTGACCAGACATTCGGATTCCCCCGGACATGACCGGAAATTGGGGGGGGCAATCGGCATCCGGGGGGAATTTTCAATAGTTTCCCCGTTGTCCGGAAGTTGCGCGCAGATTGGCCGTGCGGGAGAGGCCGATTTTTGTTACTTCCAGAATCGGCCCTCTTCCGCCTCTTCCGTACGGCCTCCAGCCTTCTCAAGGCTTGTTACCAGGGTGACGAGCCCTGAGGAGGCCAGAGGTGGTACGGAAGAGCCAGGAGAGATCGCCCTCTTCCGCGTGGCCTCCAGCCTCTTTGAGGTTTGGCACCAGGGCGACGAGCCGGAGGCCTTCTCTGGCCTCCTCGGGGCTCATCGCAGCAGCAAAGAAGAAAGACAAGGAAGACGGTTGGCGGGGAGGAGAGGAGAGGAGAGGTAGAAAAAAGAAGAGCAGAAGAACAACAGGAGAGAAGAGAAACCGAAGCAGCACCCACCACCAGCAGCGGAGTGGTAGGATCAGCACCAGAAGCCAATGGAAAAGCAGTGGCAGTAAACACAACCAGCAGCATGGGCCAGCATCAGGGCAAAGAAGGTAAATGGTGGTGGAAGGCCTTGTGTGGGTAGCTGTGGATTATTATTTTGGCTTTGGTGGGGGGTGGGGTGGATTTTTATTCCCCTCCCCTGTTAAGTGTTTGTGGGGATGTTTTTTATTGTCTTGGAGAGGTTGTGGGTTTTTTCCACTTTGGGTGAATATGCAGTGGTGTGTGGATTTAAATTTTTATTGCCTTTGGTAAGCATGTGTGAGGTGTGTGTGTATTATTATTATTTAACCTTGGGTGAGTGTGTGTGTGTGTGAATGATTTTTTTATTTTTGCCTTAAGTAAGTGGACTCCCATCAACACCACCATTGGTTTGTTCCTGTAATAAAAAGAAATGTGGCTCCAAAACTGCTGTTGTGTTGAAGCTGATGCAAATGTTGATGATTATTTTTATACTACATGCAAAGGGGTACACGCTCTTACAACTGTCAGCTCCGTCCCAAACATTGCTTTTCTGTATGGCTTTGAGATTATGATTATTTTACAGTGTGGCTTTGTGTATTTACCATCCCCCACCTGGTGAAAGGTTAGCAGTTAAAGTTGCAGGAGCCCTGCCCACTTTTGTATCTGGTCATGCTGGGAATTGTCCTGTCCCAGCAAGATAATATGTGAGTGCATAGCGTGGCTTGTCTTTTCTGAGTGTCTGGATCTGCTAGGCTCTGAAAGCATCTTTCTGGAGAGCACCTGCTGGTTGCATGATCCATGAGGCCAGGCTCTGGTTATGGCATAGTTCTCCTTGACAGGAGGGGCTTGCACTTGCTAGAGAAAGGTGAACAGATGTGAAGAGGCTGCGATCCTATATTCATTTATCTGTGAGTAAGCTTTAATGAAATCAATGGGACTTGTTTCTGAGGTTTCTTTGGGCAGTTTTCTTAGGGTCCCTGATTGGGATTTCTGTTCTCTGCACACTGAGGCAGCGTAAATTCAAGAGATATTTAAGAGAAAGGAGGAAAAGATCCTTGTCTTGTACTGAGATAATGGGCATCCATTCTGGCCTTTCTTTGTATTGCTGCTGACCATGGTCTTGTTTACATGGCTAATGAACCAGATGTAGAATGACACATTTTTAGATTAGTTTCTCACTGATAAACCAGATGTTGAAACAAGTTAAGAGGTGCTAGTGAGAAATAACCGGAACAAGCCTTTAGTCCATTTTGTTCCATGGCTAATGTTTGCAGGGTAATAGTATTTTATACTCTTTCTGAATGCTAGATTGCTCTTTTGTTGTACTAGATTTTTCTGAACTTGTCAACTGCTTCATTTGTTCAGTGCTGAATCTGTGAGGATGGATATGAGAAAGGTGATGGGGAAAGAATGTAAAATGTTAGGAAAGGTGAGACTATGGTCATCCAGGGAAGGAATTGCAGTCAGAAAAGATATTTGAGGAAAAGGGAGACTGTATCACACAGAGCATAGCAAAAGCTTTAAAGTCCAGCAAAAGCTACAAAAGTCGGAGTGAGTGAGCGTTCTTTATTTCAGTGATTTTAACATTAAGATGTTATGTAGAACAGGTTTGTCTTAATTACGTGCTGTGAAATCAGACATGTGATCAACGCCATGTTTGGGTGGGCATGCCCCCTTCAGTGCCGGACATGTTGGGGAGCACGCCCCCTTGGGGGTGGCCATGTTGTCCTCCTTTTTTGGTTTCCAAAATATGGTCACCCTACACCTGAAAGATGTTCTTTCTTCACTTTCAGTAATAAGCCACAGGAACATACCACTGAAAAGGGAATCTACTGCTAGAAGGCTGGTTTTTAGATAGGATAAATACTTGACTAAAGCTGCCCTCAGTGTTCATGCATACAAAGGGACTTATATTATACTACACTATGGACTGCTAAAAGTGTTTTTCCCCTCTAAGACATTTGAGACAGATCACTTAGAAGTGTGATCATTATCAGTTCTTGAAAAGAATGCCATTAGTGCTATTTTAGTTAGTAATGGTGCTAAAGTTATCCAAAGATCTGTCTGCTAGATGCAAAAGAATGCAATGCATTTGCCAGACTAAAGCTGACATGTCAATAAAAGCAGCAAAACTTATATTTAATTAACTGGTGTGTCACTCTTTGAAGAATTTTCTAAGCACTGAGGCCAGAAGAACTGCAATCCTATACTCAAATACTTCAGTGTTAAGTTTAGCTGATTTCAATGAAAGCCAGTGTTATCAACCCAGACATAGATGCCATCATCTATTCTGGGCACCTGCAGGCAACAGTGCCATGATGCAGTATTTCTCACATTGTTTAGGCACAGTGGTACTCTTTGGCACCCCATACTAGTTATGAAACTGGGGCAGTGCCCATAGGGATGGAGGGTGGCATTAATGAACGCTTCTCCCTGACTCCCCCACACACACAATTTAGCCAAACCATGTCCACCTCTAGGATTAAATGTGGGGGGGGGGGGAGTCAGGGAGAAACTTTCATTAATGCCACCCTCCATCCCTATGGGCACTGCTCTAATTTCATAGCTAGTATGGGGTGCTAAAAAGTACCACTGTGCCTAAGCTAAGTACTGCATCATGGTACTGTTGCATGCAGGTCCCAAGAATAGATGATGGCCCCCTCTACATCCTTGTCTAAGTCAGCCCCCCTCTACATGCCTGTCTAATTTGACCCTTGACTAGAGATTTCAGTGAATATAGTATATTTTAGTTCGGGGTGGCATAGTCGTCCGATTGGAGCTCAAAACCTGGTGAGAGATTATCAGCTTGGCCCCCATGGGCCCCAGCGCTTACCCAACTTGGGGCACACCAAACCAGGCAAGCATGTGGACAACTTCTCCCCCACTGAGCCACCATTTCCCACAAAATGGTGGCTTGTTCTTGTCTATAAATGTCCCATTCGTGCAAATGATGGCCTTAAATGGGAATATGTCTGCAACATTACAGGCATCAATACCTGTTAAGCACCCATGGACCTCTGAGCAGCTCGCCCCATGCCATTCGCCACCCACAGGGGTCTGTCCCTATTTGGTAAATATAGGTGACTCTTCAGTATGTTTCATGCCAATTGTAATGGGCAACAGTCAAAACGGCTCCCTTTACATAGCTTCCTGTTGCTATTTTAGCTATGTGTAGGGTGACCAGATAAAATCCAGGTCAGGGCTCATGTAACTTTAACAGTTGTAGAGAAAAGGGAATTTCAGCCAGTGTCATTTGTATGCAATTAGTTCCTGGTGATATTCCCTCTTCATCACAACAGTTCAAGTTGCAGGCACTATACTAGAGTGACCATATACAAAAGAAGGCAGGGCCCCTGCAACTTCAACTGTTGTGATGGAGAGGGAATTTCACCAGGAACTAATTGCATACAAATGACACTGGCTGAAATTCCCTTTTCTCTACAACTGTTAAAGTTACATGAGCCCTGACCTGGATTTTATCTGGTCACCCTAGCTATGTGTGTCATAGCAAAAAGTGGAGTGGGGATTTCTGGCTACTTTCCTGTCTGCTTGTTGTGAAGAGGGTCAGGATGAAAGGATTTCCTACCTCGACATGATTTTTCATGAATGCTATGATTGTCTTCAGAAGTGCTTCACTGGTGCCCTCACTATGGCCAGATCTACACCAATCAGGATATAGCAGTATGAAAGAGGTATGAAAGAGGTATATAAAAGGCAGGAGCCACACGACTGCTTTATAGCAGTATTGAAGTGCACTGACAACTGTTGGGGCCCATTGACACGTACCATGTACTACGTTCATACTGCTTTCATGCTGCTATATACTGTTTGGTGTAGATCTGGCCCATGTGAGATGAGGTGGGTGGTGGCTGAGGCAAGGGAAATTTCACTTGTGGCATGGCACCCATCTCGAGGAACTCTGTTCATTCAGAGGGGACACCCTCTCCCTCTCTTTTAATACTAGAACCTGTGTCATCCCATGAAAGTGATTCAGGCCAGATAAAAGGAATTCATTTTTGACATAGCACTAAGTTAAATTATGGAATTCGTTACCACAAGATACAGTGACAGATACCAATTTGGATGTGTTTAAAAGGGGGGGGTAGACACATTCCTGGAGGAGAAGGCTACTAATCCTGATGGCTAGACACTACTTCCAGTATCAGAGGCAGTAAACCTATCTAAGTACACCATTTGCTGGGGTGCTGTTGCATTCATGTCTTGCCTCTGGGTTCCTGGTCGACAGCTGGTTGGCCACTGTGTGAATAGAATACTGGACTAGATGGACCCTTGGTCTGATCCAGCATGGCTCTTCTTATGTTCATAGAGAGAGAGACACCTACCAATTTTTTATTTTTTATTTTTTTTGCAACAGGAAAGTAAAAAAAAATTGGGCCTTTTGCAGCTTTTAGTGTTAATTGCTGCCTCCCTTTTTTAACTCTTCTGCTTCCCTCTTGTAGAATGCATTGTCTAGCATCTGTTTTACTTATTTATTTAATCACTCGGTTAATTAATTTTTGCTCTTATTGTAGAACACGTTGCCCTGAGTTTTCTAATTCAACTGAAGGGAAAGATGTAACAATTCACAAACAAACAGAGCCAACAAACGGAAGTGACGTAGGTTATGTGTTTCATGCATTTGCATCTAAAGCTGGTATAATAAATAAGGCTCTAGGGCATTTGTTGTACTTAAAAAATAACTTTTGTCCCTTCCCACGCCATAAGATATTTTGCTGAATTTTGGCTACTTTAACTGAAAGAAACATTTTCTATGTTCTAACAAAGGTGTGCGGTCATTTATTTATTTATTCTTTCTTGCTATCTGTTTAGGTCTTAGAGAAACAACATTTCCAAGGAAATCTGCAGTAGTTGATTGAATGTCACCCTTTGTAATTGAACCTGGAGGGCTCTGCTCCATCAAATGAAAGCTGCATACCCCTAGTGGTTCACAATCTTAAGTTAGTGAGACAACAATCTCCCAAAGTACTACAGCTGCATTTTTAAATCCAAGTGCAGAGATTTCTTCCCCCCCTTTTTTTTTTGCAATTTATCGTTCAGCCAGTGACATTAAAGATATATTTTTTTTATTATTTTTACACGTCGCAGCATTAGTCTCATATTTTATTCACCCAACCCAAGGGTGGATTTTGTAATTTGAAAATCAGCATACACAGGGCAAGATGATATTGAAGGACTCAAGAGTTTGCTAATGCAGCTTCAGAAAAAGAAACAGGATTAGTTTGGCATTTGCAAATAGCATCCATGCTTAATTACTTAACCAGCATATTGCTCATAATTGCCCTTGCCAGTATTACATGTATGTGTAATATTGTTGTCATTTCACTCTCTTGTCTCTTCATTTGATTGTGCCATGTGGAGATATATGTTTGCAAGGACCACAAAAAGTGAATTACTAAGCTAATATAAACAATTATAAGGCTAATAGCGCTAATATAAATAAAAGTGTGTTTATAAATTCACAGGAATTGTTCTAACACACACACACACACACACACACACACACACACACCACTGTCTGAATACAGTGAATGAAATCAATAGTTGGCTTTTCAACTCAAATAGTCATATATAAGAAATAACAGTATAATGGCCAGTACAATGATTTTTTCAAAATAATTGGTTTTTCAGCTCAAATGGTCATACTTGGGAAACCACAGTACAATGGGCAATACAATTATTTTATTATGATGGCAACTCTAGAATGGGTTGATGTTTCTACTCGGCTTAAAAAAGCCATTGTATGAGGATATACAGCCACCCTTCTCTTACTCCACATTGAATGATAGGACTATGAAATGAAAATGGGGGTGGGCCAGCATGAGTAATTCTCAGTGGCCTGGGCTGATGCTCACCACCACCTCTTTCAGGAGGCCTGGGCCCACTCCCTCTTGCAAAGAGGCATTAATCACTTCCCTGGCCCAGCCAGTTGTTCCATTCCTGCTAGCTTTTATTAGCCAAGAGGGGCAAGGATCCAATATGGATCTTACTGTGGCAAACTTTAGATTCTTGAAGATGCACCTATTTACTCAGATTTTCCCTGATGTGTAACATCACTGCTCTGTTTTTCCTGTCTCTGTACTGGTCAATGTATTTATTATTTGATATTGTTTTGATATTGGCTTTTAGATTGTATTTTAAGTTTTTCTTAAGTCAACCCCTTCAGATCTTATGATAGCAAGAGGTATATAAGTGATTTAAATAAATAATAACAGCCAACACATTCTCTGAGTGTGAATCCTTACGTTGGCAAAACTGAGTGTGAATCCTTATGTATCCATTTATATCCATGAGAGAAGTATTAGTAGGCTTGGAGGAACTTCACAGTTTGAAGAAAAACAAGCTCTTTAGGAAGAGACCCTAAGGAGGATGGTGGACTAAAAACAGCCTAATGAGGACAATGGGTGCAGAATAGGGCTGTCAGAGAAATCTGTTTGGTGGGAGGGTGTGGAGTTTGACAGGTTTTCCTAGGCTCACCCTCCCTGGATTTCATTTCGGTTTCCACTGTGGTGCCCAGCTCAATCTGCAGTGAGTAGGGCCAGTTTGTGGTTTTTCCAAGGATTTTATACATTAGTTTTGAAGTTTCTGCGATTTGCAGAAATAACTTCTGGATTTGCACACATTTCAGCTGAATTTGTGCAAACCATGGCCGAATTGCTCAAAAATTGCACAAATTATTTAGAAATGACCACAACTTTCAGAACATTTTTTTAAAAAGCACAAAAAAGTTCCTGGAATTTGGGGAACAGCCTACAGCTCAGTTTGCAGAAGCAAAGCAAGTTGTACATGCCACAGAACTCCATTGGGCCAAAAAAGATATGGATTTCACAGCGATGGGCAACTTTACTACAGAATACTGGCCATCTGCTGGGGAGAATGAAAAATTGGCTGGATAGGGGAATTGAATGCCCAGGAAGAGGACGTGGCTGGCTGAGACTCTGAACAAGGGCACTCTGCACTGCAACATTTTGTTGCATTTCCCTCTCTTCTTCTTCTTCGTCTTCTTCTTCCTGATTTATAAAATGCCTAACATTTCCAAAGTGCTATAAAAAGATTAAAAATAAGATTGTCCTTGCCTTTGAATAATTGCAAATAAGAATTTGTGTCACAAAGGTTTCTTGAAGAGATTGCAGAAGTGCTAGCAATTGCTAAGGATTTGAACTCTACCTACTTGAAAGGCTGGAACACTAAGAAAGTGGGCCATGAGTGATAGAAATACATATCATTTCCATTTCCTATCATCCTTTCAGGAAAAGAATTCTTGAAATGATTTTTTGAAACCAAATATTCTGCTGGGATGTGCCTTTTACTGGCTCGGTGAAAATGTGTTGTGAGGTTTTAAATCTGTGAGATTAAAAGGTTCCCCATTTTACTTAATGGAAAGAGAAATGTGAGCTGGTTGTGCAGCACAGGTCATTTCTGTATACTGAAAATAGAATAATCAGGAGTTTGTGGGAGAGGTAGCAGCTACATCAGGGTTCTAGTCCCTACTTGGCCATGAAGCTCACTGGGTGACTTTGGAGCAGTCCCTGATTCTCAGCCTAACCTATCTCACTGGGTTGCTGTGAGGATAAACATGGACTGGAAGAGGATATAAGTCAGCTTGAGATCTTTGCAAGGGGGTGGGAGGAGGTGGGATATAAAATAATAATAATAATAGCTATACAAGATCAAGTTATAGCCACCAAGAACTACCAAAAATACATCATAAAAGATAACAGTGTAACAAGAAACCTATGCAGGAAATGCCATCAAGTCCAAGAAACAATAGATCACATGAGGATGTAAAATTCTGGCAGGAATGGACTATACAGACAGACACAATACAGTTGCAAAAATAATTCACCAACAACAGGCCATCAAATTCAACCTTATCAAACAACCTACACCATACTATACATACTAACCCGAAACAATCTTGGAAAATGCAGCTCATAAAATATACTGGGGCAGAACAATTCATACTGACAAGACAATACCCTGCGACCAACCAGACATAACGTTCATAGACAAAAAAGAAAAAACACGCATACCTCATCGACATAGCAATACCGAATGACAAAAATGTTGTTGAAAAGGAAGAAGAAAAGAGAGACAAATATACACCACTGGCCATGGAAGTCAAAGAACTATGGCAACAGGAAAAGGTCACAATTATTCCGTTAGTCACCTCAGTCACATCACATCAAAAAATTATACAGAAAACCTTCAGAAACTGGCCTCCCAAAATACATCCACACCAACATCCAGAAAGCAGTCATACTTAAACATGCTCAATTGTCAGGAAATTCCTGAATCTGTAAAAGACAGCATGACTTGGCAAAGCCTGTCATGTCCGTCTAGAAAAACCGCCATGAGCGAGAAAGAGATGAATTATTATTATTATTATTATTATTATTAATAATAATAATAATAATGTCTGCTTCTTTAAAAAATATGTCAATTTATCCTACAAAATTTGGTATGGGGTTTCTTTGAGGCGTTAGGTAGGCACCACCCATATTTCAAGAAATTGGTTAAAATATCTGAGTTACAGCAGTTTAATATTTGATATTTGGTATATTCCTCAAATGGCTCTACCTAATCATCCATCCTGGGCTGCTTGTGCTCTGGCACTAAAGACCGGTCAGTTTCATTTCACATCTGTGTTTTCCTTCCTATATTTATAGCCCTTAGCTGAACAGCAGGCATCAATAGATCCAGGAAAACTGACAAAACTTTGAAGAATTCAGGGATACTACAGGCATTAAGCCACATTCCAAGAGCACCTTGGTTCAGGCCAAAGACAATGCAGAGCCTTTAGTAGCTGAAGCAGGAGGGGGGGAAATTGCCTCTCCGTCTTCGATCCAGCAGATACCACTCACACCCTGTTTTCACCCAGTCACTCCCCCATGCCTTCGGCAATACAGAGTATTGCTTGACACAGGAGAAAAAAAAAATATTTCCAGTTTGGAGCCAGCATACACCATCCACATATTTTTCCCCTTCACATATTACAGAGCTAAAAAAGAATTTGTTATAACCTTTACTTCAGGTTTCCATTCAAATATCACCCTATGGGAGGCTTTTATATTAGTTTCCAAATCAAAACTGGAGCTCAGGGGTTGTGAGTATATTTTTGAACTTTTTATTTTTTAAAAAAACCTTTTACTTTTCATTTGATTTTTTCCTGAAATTCATAACACGTTCATAACACTCTTTACCTAAGAGAACTTCATACAACATTTCATTCATAGCATAAGTTGTCCGAACATTATAAAGAATATACGTGTATCCATTTTTAGGCAGAAATTCAATACAGCAACAAATATAGTAATGTTCAGGCAGAAATTCTACAGATGTACCTTTCTTAATTAATGGAATAGACTATGATATAGGGGGAGATCCCTGAAAATTGGCTGGAGGAACATTCTATAAGCAGGCTCTGCTTACAGAACATGCCTCCATCCAAGTTTCAAGGATTGCATCCTGCCCCCCCCCCAAAAAAAAGTCTACACCCTTTAGCACAGTCTCCTGACTTATTTAGCATTTTGGGGTCTAGAACAGCTATGGTGGGAAGGAAGTCTTTTTCTGACAGCTTAGTTGCATGCACCTAAATTTGGAGCCAACTCCAAATAAATTCAATAAATGGCATTGTCCTACCCTTTCATGACACTCAGAACCTGGTGTCTGAGGTGGCCACCACATTGTACATAATCATAGAGTAGATTCAACCCTGCATAGGGCTGAACACTGCAGCTGAAGATAAGTTTGGAAAGAGGCTGTTTAGCAGAATTTTAACGAATAGCATTTACAATCATATATTAATATAGCACTCACCTCAGCTTCAATACCATGCCCATCTTTTTAGAGGAAGAGGATTAGGGCCGAATGACCAAGGCAAAAATGTAGCTGCATTGACCTAAGTTAGAAGCAAGCCAAATTTATGAAGTTGTACAGAATCCTTACTGATTACTGTTTACATGGCATGGAAGTTAAGGCAGGAACCATAATTTACCATATCCATGCTTTTTGGTGCATGATTTCATTTGAAGGAGTCTTTTTTTTTTATCCTCGAATTTGTTTTTGTTTGTTTCACTTTAATGTTTTACAAAGAAGCTTAATTCCATCATTTATTGCCAGGAAATGGCTACACAGTGCCTCTAACATTTTGGCAACCATACCGCCATCTTCAAGTGCACATTCAAAGCCATTTCAATTTCAGCAACATTTGTTAGCAACTCCAGTCACTATGACGAAGACATAAATGTCAATTGAGAATTCCACAACAGCTTGTTGCCATGGGTAACTTCAACAAGAATGTCACACCAGATGTCAAGACATAAAACACAATCTGAATGGTGACATTTCTACCATTAAGATCCTGGACTCCAATGTATGCTCCAGAAACGTTGATCATTACTGCCTCCCCTATTTTGAACAGAGCGCTATGAAAACTCCAAATGTGCAGGGCAGCATGCGTGCCACACAATTCCTTCCTGGTGTTAATAGAGTACATCTTCAAGTGGCAGAAATGTCATGTTTGCTCATTTTATTGGATTTTTCAGTTCGATGATGGAGACAGAAAAAAAAATAACAGAAATGAGATATCATTTCCTCCTAAATGTGTACTGTAATTTGCAAACACTAGGATTCTATACATGAAACCAGTTTGAACATTTTGAATATGCTGCATTTTGTTACAGAGCTATCAGTACCAGAGTGTCAGACAGATGTCCTAAGCAGAAAGCAGCAGCAGAGAGGTCACCTGGGCAATTATTATAGCATACACCAGGACCAGGGAAGACTTCCTTCATTCACACTTGGTAAGTGTACTTCTCTTGTTCCCACCAGGGAGCTGGGGATTGCCATCTAGGGATGTATGAGGAATTTATTTCAGTTCAATTTTTATCAGGATTTACCCAGTTCACACCTCCTGGATTGAACACAAACTCAGATGGAATCTGCAGTCAAAGTCTGTATATTTCTGAGCTGGCGATGTGATTCACAAGCTTTGAGATGGAATTTGGAGGGCTTCCGCTAGTTCATGTATTGCTGATTCACACATCCCAGGTGCTATTCCAGAGCAGGTAAGGCTTGAAGACTATTGCACTGTCCAGCTTCTGACCCAGCAGAGGTTGCTTCTTCCATTCTCCAATGGAGGGCAATTAGCAGGTTCCATTGTGCCTCTGTGGGACTGTCTGAGCATATACTTTCTCCCTCTCTCTCTGCCTGAAAGGAGAAGATGTTTTCTCCATAGCTGCCTGGCAGGGCTGCTCTAAGACATTTGCTGCCTGAGGTGATGGATAAAATGGCGTGCTCACACCCATCCCAAATATATGTCAATTACAGTGATTTTTGAAGCTTACTTCAGCACTGCCAATAGAACAGCATCCTCTTCCATACCTAATGGCAGCAAAGTAACATAGAGCAGTGGTCTTCAGCTGGAGGGTTGCAAGATCAGTCTAGATGGACTATGGGCAAGGTGTTGCCACCATGTTGGGCAATTGTGAAATTGTGAAAGTGGGTCCCATGTTGCAGATTGGGAGTCTGAGGTGGGCCTTGAATCTGGACCATTTGAAGACCACTGACTTCGACGATTCAGAGCTGGCTGAATTAGCAGCCATGGCTCTGTCTTCCAGCACCTCACTGGTGCTTTCCCAGCACCCATCCCTTGGGAGGGCTGCCTCTCTTTGCCTAATGGTGTGTATGGTGAACCCTGCTGACTGGCAGCATAACCGTTTCTTGGATCTCCTTCCATCCATTGCCAACTGTATTGCTGTATGGCAACATTACTATAGTCGGTGTTAACCTAGATGGAGGCTGGCTACACTACCATTTGTGGGTCTAAATCTGATCACTTCCATTAAAATTGTCTACTCCAGTTCACAATGCAGATCCATTGAGAGGAGCGGAAAATTGAAATGAGAACGAGGAGGAGTGGCATATGATAAATTACTCTAAATTGTCTTAGGACATATTTATTTAGTTCAAATTACCAACAGTGCAATCCTATATATGTCTACTCAGAAGTAAGTCTCATTGAATTCAATAGGCCTTCCTCCCTAGTAGGATTACAGTTTAAATAAATTAGAATTGGTCAAGACAGGGACACAGTTCCATTCTTTCCAACCACTAGGTAATACTCATAATTCGGCCTCACTTGAGGTTTTTTTTTTTTTTTTACTTAGTACAACATCTAAACTTAATCTCTGGCTTTATTCATATAAGGACTGCCTTTTTTTCCTGCACTTCTGCTCTGTGTTACCTCAGGAATCTATGTGTTTTGCCTAAGACAAGAGACCGATCAGAATTACAGCAGACCTTTGTATTTCCAGAAATGGAGATCAGCTATTGGTTCTTCTTCCCAAAATGCAATGCTAGGTGTAATCAGATGGCTACAAAAAAAGGAAGAAATTTCTCAGGATACTATAGACAAATTTATTGTGGAAAAGCCTGTCATGTTTCAGCCTCTTGCTTTTTGTTAGGTGTTCTTCAAGGGGCTGTAACAATACATATCTACAAATTAGGAATGAGACAACACAGAACTAACAAAAAAATGACAGTTGGAAAAGCACATTGGAAGCACAGCCTGTGCATATATGTAAACAATAAAACAATTTCAATATTACAAATAAGAAGTACATAGGGCACATTACAAATAAGGCCTGAGAATATATTTAAATAATCTAACACAGTTAAAATATTAGATACTCACTTGTAACAATTCTGCAGAAATTATTTACAACAGATTGTCTTGTGGTAATACACTGGAAACTAGGTGAAATGTGCTGAAGGCTATGTTTTTACTCTGTTGGACAAGTTTTTTTCTTTGAGTTTCTTACAGGTGTTACCATGACAGGGCAATTCACTCAAGTTCTTCTCATATCTGGACTGAACTAGGGTGCCTCTATAAGAGCTATTTAAAGCTCTTTCAAGGCACATTAAAAATGTTACCTCTACAAGAGCGGAGTGCAAATTGGGGGTCGAGGTACTTTTTTCATCTCCGATTATTCACATTTTCAAATGAGCGTTAAATAGCGAGTTTTAATTTGCCACGGGTATTGAAGTGCATTTGGGCCATGTAAACATGCGATTCTCCGCATGTAAACAACTTTAAAGCATGTTTCATGAAGACCGTAATGCGCTTCACCACCTTTCGTGTGTAGTTATTAGATATAAATGCGCTTCAGTGAAGATGCGCATAATTGGGCAACCAGGCGCAAAACCGAATTCTTCTAGAGGGGACCCTAGAAACATCAGGAGATGTCTCAAAACACCAGGCCAGTTACAGGAGTGGTAAAAATTCCAACTCCTCATTTAGCCCCTGTGAAGACAGAGAGCCGATCTACACGTTAGGTTTTTAACGTTTTATAACGGTTATGAAAACTCTTTATGATGCACTCCCTTGAACGATGTATACCCAAGGTTTTTTTAAACTCACTTCAGCTATATACAATGGTTTCACTTTTAATAAATCGTTTTAAGTAAAATAATGTGTCCTTCCTTACCGTTTGTGATTCATGGGGGCAGTGCTTCGTTTACTGGTGCCCAAATGCTTAGCAGTTGATTGGTGGGGAAGAAAGCGGGGCTAAGGAGGAAGTGGGCAAGCGAACTACAACACCCACAATTCTTAGCCCTATACTCATTGAAAGCTAGGGAATGACAGAGGAACTAAGGAGGAAGTAGGTGACTGAACTACAACGCCCATAATGCCTTGCCCTAAAATCATTGTAAAAATGAAACAGAAAGAGACGGGGCAGAAGAGTGTGTGACTGCACACACTGCTTTAAAGACTGAAGAATTTTTCTCCTGTAACGTGAGTACTCAGTAATGTGGCCTAAGACGTGTTAGAATGCACCTATTTGGAACGTTTTAAAATACTATTTAAAATGTTCCAAGGGACTGTGTAGATAGGCTCAGAGTGTTTAATTTCAAAATCCACTCCAGTTCTTTTCTCAGCAGTTGCTTTTCATCCTTGTGGTTAAGTTTTTTCAGCGTCCAAAATTTAAAATCTGTTGGAAGATGTTAATTTCCCCTCAAATGGCATACAAGTGGAGCACGTGGACTATAGTTTCTGATATTACTCACGTGTTCCCCTATTCATTTCTTGAAGGGTCTGATGTAAAGTGAGTTCAGATTTCTATGAATCTGACATGCACATTCTATAAAGACTGGCTATTTCTGATTCACGCAGATCCTGCGGACTTCCAGACCATTTTTTTTTTACTTTCCAGAATTGTACACAGTTTTAGTCATACAAAAATATAGAAATTGCTGGAAATTGCATCAATATATATAAGCCATGTAGCATAAGCTGTGTAGTGATTTATTTACTTATTTATTGGTGTACTCTGCTCATTGATTGTATGCTCAGCTAATAACAAAATGTTATGGGCCTACAAAAGCTGCATAAATGGTTGCAGATTTTTCTTTCCATAGTGTGTGTGTGTGTGTGTGGGGGGGAATTCCAATTCTATCAATGAGCAGAAAATGGAGCAAAAAATCCTGACAATCCACAGCTGGAATAAATTTAGCAAAATCTGTGCATTCCTATTTGTGTGTCTGCCATTAAATTTGGGTATGTTACTATATGTGTTGTGTGGAATGTCACAAACTACATAAATAACTTATGGCTACGTGCTGTGGAGAGTGTGAAAAGGCTGTTTCTTCCTTCATGTTTCATTTTATTTTATTTATTTATTTATTTACTGCATTTTTATACTGCCCAATAGCCGAAGCTCTCTGAGCAGATTATTATTATTATTATTATTATTATTATTATTATTATTATTATTTACACTTATATACCGCCCCATAGCCGAAGCTTTCTGGGCGGTTTACAAAAATTAAAAAGATTGAGCATTAGAAAGACAATATACAAAATTTAAAACCATAAAACAGCTGTCATTAAAACACTTTAAAACATTTTAACTGTTAAGCCTGGCCACAATGTCAATCCAAACCTCAACTTGAGCTGTTAAAATGCCTGGGAGAAAAGAAAAGTTTTGACCTGGCGCCGAAAAGATAACAGTGTTGGCGCCAGGCAGGCCTCATCGGGGAGATCATTCCATAATTGAGGGGCCACCACAGAGAAGGCCCTCTCCCTTGTTGCCATCCTCCGAGCTTCCCACGGATTAGGCACCCAGAGGAGGGCCTTTGATGTTGAGTGTAGTGTACGGGTAGGTTCATGTTGGGAAAGGCGTTCCATCAGGTATTGTGGTCCCAAACTGTGTAAGGCTTTATAGGTTAAAACCAGCACCTTGAATCGGGCTCGGAAACATACAGGCAGCCAATGCAAGTGGGCCAGAATCGGTCTTATATGTTCGAACCTTCTGGTCCCTGTTACCAATCTGGCCGCTGCATTCTGCACAAGCTGCAGCTTCTGAACCATCTTCAAAGGCAGGCCCATGTAGAGCGCATTGCAGTAATCTAACTTGGAGGTTACCAGAGCATAGACAACTGAAACCAGGTTATCCCTATCCAGATAGGGGCATAGCTGGGCCACCAGCCGAAGTTGGTAGAAGGCACTCCGTGCCACTGAGGCTACCTGAGCCTCAAGTGACAGAGATGGGTCTAGGAGAACCCCTAATCTACGAACCTGCTCCTTCAGGGGGAATGCAACCCCATCCAGCACAGGTTGAACACCCTCCATCTGGTCAGAGGAACCCCCCACTAACAGCCTCTCAGTTTTGTCTGGATTAAGTTTCAGTTTATTAGTTCTCATTCAGTCCATTGTCGCAGCCAAGCACTGGTTCAACACATCCACAGCCTCACCTGATGAAGATGAAAAGGAGAAGTAGAGTTGCGTGTCATCAGCGTACTGACGACAACGCACTCCAAAACTCCGATGACCGCACCCAACGGTTTCATGTAGATGTTGAACAGCATGGGGGACAAAACTGACCCCTGCGGAACCCCATACTGGAGAATCTACGGGGCCGAGCAATGTCTCCCCAGCACCACCTTCTGGAGCCGACCTGTCAAGAAGAAGTGGAACCACTGCAATGCAGTGCCTCCCACTCCCAACTCAACCAGTCATCCCAGAAGGATACCCTGGTCGATGGTATCGAAAGCTGCTGAGAGATCAGAGAGAATCAACGGAGTCACACTCCCCCTGTCCCTCTCCCTACATAGGTCATCATACAGGGCGACCAAGGCTGTTTCCATGCCAAAACCAGGCCTGAAACCCGACTGAAATGGATCCAGATAATCAGTCTCATTCAAGAGTGTCTGGAGCTGGCCAGCAACCACCTGCTCAAGGACCTTGCCCAGGAATGAAACATTTGCCACCGGCCTAAAGTTATTAAGATTTTCTGGGTCCAGGGAAGCTTTCTTCAGGAGTGGTCTCACTACCAGCTCTTTCAGGAGGTCTGGGACCACTCCCTCTCATAGAGAGGCATGAATCACTTCCCCGGCCCAGCCGGCTGTTCCATCCCTGCTAGCTTTTATAAGCCAAGAGGGGCAAAGATCCAATACAGAGGGGGCTGCACGAACCTGTCCAAGCACCTTGTCCATGTCATCGATCTGTACCAACTGAAACTCATCCAAGAATACAGGACAAACCTGTGCTCTGGATACCTCACTAGATTCACCTGTTATAACACTGGAGTCTAAGTCCTGGCGAATGCCAAAGATTTTATCCTGGAAGTGCCTAGTAAATATATTACAGCAGGCCTCAGATGGTTCTACCATGTCCTTGGGGCCAGCATGTAGAAGCCCCAGGACAACTCTGAAAAGCTCCCCTGGGCTTTTACAAAACTTAAAACCATAAAAACCATTCAAAATATAAAACAACGACAGTATAAAAACATAATTGAAAATACAGTCTAAAACACAACAAGGATAAAAACCGAGCAGCCATGCAGAAATTGATAGGGATTTAAAATACAAATTTAAACAGCAAGGTTAAAAACTGAACTGTTTTTAACTGAAGAACTGTTTAACTGTTTAACTGAAGAACTGTTAAAA
Source organism: Anniella stebbinsi (assembly GCA_029215795.1). NCBI lineage: Eukaryota > Metazoa > Chordata > Lepidosauria > Squamata > Anniellidae > Anniella > Anniella stebbinsi. The sequence goes on from JARDYH010000004.1 coordinate 151,436,743, forward strand.
CACTGTGAAAATTAAAAAAAGGTCTTCACCTGGCGTCTAAAGGAGTATAATGTAGATGCCAGGTGAACTTCTCTGGGGAGCTCATTCCACAGCCGGGGTGCTACAGTTGAAGAAACTCAATAAAATGTAAACTATTTAAAAAGAAAAAGTCTGTAATCTCCAAACTGTGACCAATATATTGACTCTTCTGCATAAAATTCCCAGTAACATATACGGCTGCCCATTATTTTGTACCATGCGATAAAATAATATATAGTACAAAAGTTTGGCTCAACTCAGACACTTTTATTCATGGTGGTGAGCCATATCAATTGAATTTATTGAATTTAGAACAAATTTGTGTGTGTCTTTCAGCCAAAAGACAAGGGCAAAGAGAGGAAAAAATAAAATCCCCTGTGAACCGTAAAGCAAATCTTCAGGCGTTTTGTTTTGTTTCTGCATTTGGTTACATACGAGCTTCTTCTTTCTTGTGTTTTAGATGGGTTACTGAGCACTGTAGGAAGGAGGAGAGAGAAAAAGATAGAGAAGCTGTTCAATAAAATATATCTTCCCAGGATGGAGTGTGTTTGCAATCAGATAAAAATTCACTGCTTGAAGCACACAAAAATAAATAACTAAATAAAACAAATATTGCAGTAGAACCTTGTTTGAGTTTTCTGTTGTTTACTTTAATTTGTGTTATTCACCTTACCCAGCTATTTCTCCCGTACTTCTAAAAACCACACAACCCCGAAAGCCAACCCTCCCCCTCCCCAGAATAACGTCTTAGTGTGCTTCTAGGCAGACAGCTCCTTGCACTACCAGTCAAGAGGCATTGTGCAGCTGTCCTGTCTTTTCCTCATTAACGGATGTTCTGTAGTAAGAAAAAAGCAGGAATAAGTAGTGTGAAAATATGGGAGGGTTATGAATGGAAGATTATGTTGCCCAGACCTCCTGCAAAACTCCGTGAGTGATGCAGGGTGATTGCACAATAAAAGTCTGGTGGTCTAAAGCATCCCCAGGCAGATTTGCAGACACCAAAAAGCCTGTGTGACATATATCACCATAACACAGGTTACAGTGTACTTCTAATATACTGGTCGACACAAGCAGCAGGCAACTTTGAAAGCTTCCACAACTCTGTGCAAGTAAAATAAAAACCCTAATACATAATGGGAAAATGTCATAGCCCAGTTAACTCATTATTGGTATAGTTTGTAATTTACCAGGAGCTTTTCAAGTAGGGCAGCATTTTAAAAAATAGATCACCCCACACCCACCCACACCCACAGTCTGAAGTGGTACAGTCTTTTCTACCATCTCAGAGCTCTGCCACCTCATTTCAGGACTTCGACCAACCTCCTGCAACCTGGTTCACTTCAGAAAATTTGGACTACAATCCTATCATCCCCAAACATTAGCCATGCTGGCTGGGGCTGATGAGAGTTGTAGTCTAACAACATCTGCACTGAACTGAGTTGTGGAAGTCTGCCTTAGACCTTGGGATCGCAACCCTAAACACGCTCAATTAAGGTGTAAGACCCACTGAAGACTGTGCATGTTCTGTTGAATAAACATGTATTTGGAGTGCACTGTTAATATACTGGGCAGTATCCAATGCTGCCTGCAGGCTAGTAGGCCCCACCACTAGCACAATAGAAGCTACTGGATACTAAAACAATTGGAATGAGCAAAATGCTTGATTCCAGAACTTCGCAGGTCAGTGGAGCTTGCAGAAAGGAGCTTTGCTAACCTTTCGCCTTCCAGGAAGGGGGGATTATAATTTTACCCCACTGTGGTCACAATCAGAAACAACACCCTCTGCCTGCTGCTTGCAATGTGAGGAAAGATCCAACTGATGCCAGTTGGGAGTACCCATCTTATTGGGTGGTATCCTATACCACCCACATGCTTTCACAATGGCCCGCCATTACAACAGGAACTAACAGTTCCAGAAACATCAAGAAAGAAGCAGCAACACTCATTTTTGGAAGGGGGAGGTCAGTGGAGCTTATGGAAGAGAGCTCCACTAGCCTGTCCCATTCTGGAAATGAGTGTGCTCACTGTGAATAACAGGCATGCTATGGGGAGTGATTTTGTGCAACAGGGAGGGGAAGGCTTACAGCTTCCACCTCACAGTCCTGATTCAGCTTCCCACTCCCACACCCATCGCTGTGGCTGGCTGTTGGCTAAAAGAAAAAGTCAGCCCACACAAGACCAAACTACATGACAAAAATTATGTCTACTTTGGCCATTACGCAAATTGATGTAAGTGTTAACAGTAAAGCCTTACATGGCTTGGGACCATAATATCTGATGGAACGCCTTTCCCGACATGAACCTACCCGAACCCTACGTTCAACATCTAAGGCCCTCCTCCGAGTGCCTACTCCGAGGGAAGCTCGGAGGTCGGCAACAAGGGAGAGGGCCTTCTCTGTGGTGGCTCCCCAATTGTGGAATGATCTCCCTGACGAGGCCCGCCTGGTGCCAACATTGTTATCTTTTTGGCGCCAGGTTAAGACTTTCCTCTTCTCTCAGGCTTTTGGCAATATCTGAGGAGCCTGGGTTTGTTTTTGTTTTTGTAGCTTTTTTGGGCTGTTGTAACGGTTTTAAATGTATGTGTGTATTGTGTGTATGTTGTATGTTTTTGCTGTTTTAATTTTTGTATATTGTTTTTAATTGTTTTCATCCTATGTAAACCGCCCAGAGAGCTTCGGCTATGGGGTGGTACACCAATGCAATAAATAAATAGGGGGGAAGGGGGAAAAAAAGATATAACAACAATAACAACAACAGCCAGTAATAAGATTAGTGCATTTCTTAGGCTCCAATCCCATGCAAACTTACCTGGGAGTAAGCCCCATTGAACATAATGGGACTAGGTTCTAAGTAAACATGTATTAGGTAGGCTGACCATATGAAAAGGAGGACAGGGCTCCTGTAACTTTAACGGTTGTAGAGAAAAGGGAATTTCAGCCAGGGTCATTTGTATGCAATTAGTTCCTGGTGAAATTCCCTCTTCATCACAACAGTTAAAGTTGCAGGCACTATACTAGAGTGACCATATACAAAAGAAGGCAGAGCCCCTGCAACTTTAACTGTTGTGATGAAGAGGGAATTTCACCAGGAACTAATTGCATACAAATGACACTGGCTGAAATTCCCTTTTCTCTACAACTGTTAAAGTTACAGGAGCCCTGTCCTCCTTTTCATATGGTCAGCCTATATTAGGTTACGCTGCCAATACTGCTAAGAAGTGCATTCACAAATCATTTATAGCTCTGGCAGAAATCTATCAAGAACTGTATATCTGCAGACCTGACAGAAATGAATGGAGGCTGTGAAGCAGCGGTGCTGAATGGATTCTGCCCAAGTTTTCAAGGAAATCCAAAGCAAATTATTTTAATTCAAAATATATTTTTTACCAGGACAAAATAAAACTCCAAACTAGCTGCCATATTCCCATAGAAAATAATAAAAAATAATTGACTTGAAATTTTCTATCCATCTTCTCTGGTCAATTTTCTAGTTACTGTTAGAAGGATACTGGGAGAGATCGATTGTTGCTTTGGGCTAATTTGTTTCTGTTTCTTAATGTGAGGTCTGGGCTGTGTTGTTCTTTCAGAATTTCTCGTCAATATAGAGCCCAATTGCACTGAGTCTGTAGGAAGCTAGCAACATGACTGAGGATATTTTGGAGTTTTCTTATTTTCCTGTTGATACGCAAACTAATTAAATCCTTTACCACAGCCTTCCCCAACCTGGTGCCCTCCAAATGTTGTGGATTTCAACTCCTACCAGACCCTTCCAACGTAGCCAATGGGCAGGACTTCTGTGAGTTGTTGTCTGAAATATCTGGAAGAAACCAGGTTGAGGAATGATGCTTTACAGGATATGCCCCTTACTCTTCATATGGTGCATTTCTGTGAGGGGAAATACACATCACAGTGATTGTTTTGTAAACATAGAGAGACTTTAACATTGGATGAGCGCAAAGTATATGCCTCTACAAAAGCAATTTAAAGCTCTTTGAAGGCGCATTACCAAATTTACCTCTACAAGAGAGAAGTGCAAATCAGGGGTCCAGGCACGTTTTCTCTCCGATTATTCGCATTTTTGAATAAATAGCGTTAAATAGCGACTTTTAATTTACAGCGGGAGTTAAAGTGCCTTATGGCCACGTAAACATGCAATTCTCCACATGTAAACAACTTTAAAACGCATTTCATACAGCCCATAATGTGCTTCACCACCTCTCGTGAATAGGTATTAGGAGTAAATGAGCTTATCCGTATATGCGCCTAATCGGGCAACTGGGTGTCAAAGCGAAATCTTGTAGAGGGGACCTATGTCACTTTTCATACTTCAAGCAGAAGCAACACGGTGAGAATCAGTGGGATGGATTGCAGGATGGGAATGATTAAAATCTTAGCAATAAAAAGATCTCCTAGTATTTGTACACTTTTTCTTTCACAGTTTGTACCTTTTTATACAAAGGGATATTGCTTTGGCGCTCTTGAAAACTGCCTTTCCTTGACAGCTTCTAGCTACTTGGACAAGCTTTCTGAGTAAATTTGCTGCATCACTATATTTTTCTGTTGTACAACCACAGTATCGGTTTCCTTGGCTTGAATCAGCCTAATATCCTGTAGCTGTCAAAGCGGTTTGACTAGAAGCAGATAAGAAAAAGAAAATTGGGTCTCATGTTTTTATCTTGGGAAATATACATAGATGTGTTTGCCATGAAATCTACCCCTGCCAAAAAAGAATAAATAATAGTAATAGTTAAGACTATTTTTAAATGCTCTTGGTTTCATTATTGACCATTGCCCAGAGTGAAAGAGATGCCTGTGTGAAGTGCCTTATTTATGCACTGAAAAACAATCATCCAGGAATTATACGTTTTATAATGGCATGTTTAAAATGGGATCTATTCCCTAGGAAAGAAAGTTGTATAAATGAAGTTGCTAACAGGTTTCATGTGTCTGGACACTAGTAATTAAAGCCATCCCCATAGTCTTCACTAAGCTTCTGATACTCACTAGGTTGGCATATTCACTAGATTCATAAAGGTTGACAATTGCAGACCATTTCTTAGGATGAGAAGAGGGAAAAAAATACCTGTTCGTTTTCTTTGCAGAGTTATACGATGCTTTACTTTGTTTACTTTCAAAAGAATAACCCCCCAAAAATAAGGACTGCAAAGACACAATCTTATATAGTCACTTATCTCGGACTTGCTGATATACCCGGCATTGATCAGGCCCCCTAAGGTATATGTCTGTGAGGCAATCATCTTAAAGTAGTAGGCCAGTGCTAAGCCTGTGAGTTAACTTTTAAACAAATTACATTTGTTTCTTTTTTTCCCTCTGTCACCCTTATGACAACCCTGCAAGGTAAGCTGATGCTAGGCTTGTGATGTAACTTTAAAATGAATTAAATTTGTGTCTTTTGTCTCTCTCTCTCTCTCTCACCTCCGATGCATGGCGAAGGCCACCTTGAAGTTGCCACCATGATTTTCCTTGTCCCCACAGAAAATGAAAACTACAACTCCCAGCATGCCTTTTGCCATGGTGCCCAACTTGCCCAATAGGAGTCCTGCCACTGAGAGCCTATCTACACACGCAGGATAAAACACTTTGAAAACATTTTGAAAACTGTATATGGAGTGTGTCCTGGGCCCCAACAGTTCTCAAAACTGTTATAAACCATTTTAAACTGTTTTAAACCATTTTAAAGCAGTAGTGTAGATAGGCTCAGACTTGTGAGGGAGCAGGCCGGCTGGCGGACGACTCTCAGCAACGGGCCCAGAGCTGTACCCTACTTCCCTCCCACTCCCCATGGTGCCTAGCAACTGCGGCAGCTGGCCCCAGGCACTGTCCCTTCAGGCCCAAGATGGTGAGCCACTACCAGATGATGCCGCCAAAGTCCGATAAGTCTTACCTCCTGCCCAATGCATGCAGGGAGTTGAAGGTAGGCTGACCATCTGAAAAGGAGGACAGGGCTCATTTAACTTTAACAGTTGCAGAGAAAAGGGAATTTCAGCAGGTGTCATTTGTATGCAATTAGTTCCTGGTGAAATTCCCTCTTCATCAAAACTGTTAAAGGTGCAGGCACTATACTAGAGTGACCATATACAAAAGAAGGCAGGGCTCTGCAACTTTAACTGTTGTGATGAAGAGGGAATATCACCAGGAACTAATTGCATACAAATGACACTGATTGAAATTCCCTTTTTTCTATGACTGTTAAAGTTATATGAGCCCTGTCCTCCTTTTCAGATGGTCAGCCTAGTTGAAGGCATAAGCCTATGTCTCTGAATAACATGTTAATCTTTGAACACTGTCTGAGGTGTGGTGGGAGAAAACTGGAGAGTGGGCCTTTTTAGTTGTGGCACCCTACTTATGGATTCCCCTACAGGCAGGCTGGCCTAGTGCCTGCATTAATGGCTTTCCAGTGCCAAGTGAATATTTTTTTTCCAAAGGCCTTTTAACTTGATGAGATTTTTTATACTGCATTTTTTTGCTGTCATAACTAAACCACAAGTTTCCAAAACCAATGCAGGGATTACTGAATAAAGTTTATGATTTTTATGTAAAAGCCTGATTATACCATTGAAACAGAAGAGTGAATGGGGGAATGACTGATACCTGAGGCTACAATGGACTGGTGGGCAGGCTTAGTGGCAGTTGGAGAAAGTCAGGTAGAAGGAGAACAAAGACAATTAGTGAGAGATCAGGGAAGTAAGAGCTCAATTAAGACTGAGAGATAGTGACCTGGTTTGCTAACCCCTACTTTATTTTAAATTTAAATTATTTTAAATCAGCCACTCTACATGACAGTACTACACCTCCCAGCATGCCTTTGGTGGCCCACAGGTGCCCACATCCACTGAGAGGCACTTCCCTCCTGTTGTTGCCGACGCTGCTCCTCGATAGAGTATTGAGGAGTAGCATCTCAAGGAGGGGAGGTAAGCAACTGTCACTGGATGCGTCCAGCTCTGGCCAAATCCTGTTGGGACTGCCTCAGCCTGCGCTTCTTGTCCACCAGGTGCTCCCTCAGGAGCCTGTACTAAAGGGCCTGGGCCAGCCCAGGCACTTCCCCCCTTCATTAGGCTTGTTTCTGGGCATGCACAGAGTGCATGTTAATGTGATTGCAAGCATACAAACAGTCCTGCCAGTCTAGTATTCTGTTTCCAGAAGTGGCCAGCCAAATGCGCCTGGTTAATTTACAAGCAGGGCTTGTAGTTTCAGTCTTGAAGGCATTAGACCTCACGTGTTTTCCCCAGGCAAGAGGCGTATTGACTGTGAACATGGAGGTTCCATCTAGTTATGATGGCTAATACCTCTGATCAAAGTAACCTCTACGAATCTATATATCTATTCCTCTTAAAGGCATCAAAAGTCATGGCCATTGCTATATTTCATTATACAGAAGTATAGGATAGAGAGGGAGTTTCTCTATGGTAGTGGTGGGGGCAGTCCTCTGGGGGGGGGGAGGAATCCTCTTTAAGTCCCACCAATATAAGCAACTATTAGTCTGTGTTACACATACTTTCTTTTCTTTTTTTTTTTTTTTTTTAGCAAGGGGCTCAAGTGTGTGGTAGTGGCCCAATGCTCAGGTTTCCTGGATGATACTGTACATCTAGGGCCATCGGCCTTTCCCAGCCCAGTGCCCTCCAAAATGTTTTGGACTTCAATATACATCCATCCTGGCCAGGATGCCCAGTGGTCAGGAATTCTAGGAGTTGCTGCCAAAAACATCTGGAGGGTTCTCCGTGCTAATTAAACTGGATTTCCATCTGCTTTTGGACCTAAGTTGGAGACATATTGTCCCCAAAGGTGCTTTGTACCCCACGCACCTAGGTGGCAAATTTCAGAGTGCTCGCCACTGTCCTCCTGTCGACGATACTTTTTCCACACAGATTTTATGAAAGACAGGCAAACATTCCTATTTGACCCTGAAACGGACAGAAAATCCTACATGGTAATCTTAGAGTGGAAGAGTGTGGAGCTGAGATAGTAGCAAAAGTGGACTTGCTCAGGATGGAGGAGCCTAAATAGCCCAGTTAAGTTCCAACCCTTTCCCCTCAGGACAAGATGGAGTGTGTGGGCATGTTTTACCTTCCACATGTTCCTCAGCCCTATCCCAGTCAGCCACAAAGTCACCCCACCATAAACCTGCTTAGGTCAGGCTGGAGGAGGGGGATTGAAAACAGGCCTTATTAGCGTTACATCATTGTATTTTAATTATTTGTTTATTTGTTACATTTATATCTCAGCTTTTACTTCAAGGAGCCCAAGACAGCATACATGTTGCCCCTGAGGAAGATAACATCTGTAGCCAGTAAGGCAGGTTAGGCTGAGAGTCTCTACCTGGCTCAAAGTCGCTGAGTGGGGATTTGAACCTGGGCCTCCCCAGTCCTAGTCCTACACTCTAACCACTACAGCATACTGGTTCTCAATAGATTTAACTGTACATTTGCTACTGAATGTATACCTCTTTACAATTTTGTTTTTTAAAAAATGATATTTTTGTAGATTTATTCTTCTCTGTGTTTTTTGTATTGTCAAAAGCATTCAGGGCATAAAATAATTGATCTTTAATACTGAGATGAGCCTGAAAGGTAGTATTCCCCAAAGGACTTGAAAACCTGTCTCATGTTAAATCCCTATATAGTTACCTGACTTATGTCATTTCTGGTTCAGGTGTTCCTAATTACAGACTTCTTCAGTGGGGGAAAAATCGGTTGAACAAAGTCAGGCTGGCTAAAAAATGTTTTTCCTTTGAATCATGAAGGTCAAGACAAATTAAACAAGAGGGCTTTTAAAAACGGAGATCTTTGTATTGGAAACCAGTCTGTCCTTTCCGCTATTACTTTTAAATGATATACATTCATTTTGCTACTTATTTGCACGTATCAACTCACCGATGCCCATCACAGAATAAGGTGCTAGGAAGAGGCAGTTTTCTGGTTTGGCAAAGAAGACAAGGGGAGGGGAACCCTCAACAGGAATCTCAAGCCAGAACAAATGGACCACAAAAAGTATAATATAGTCAATTACAAGGCTGATAGTGCTTGTGTAAATCAAAGTGGAATTATAAAATTCACAAGAATTGTTCTAAAGTATACATGCACATCATGCTGTCTGAGATTTAACAATGATAAATGCAGTCATATATAGTGAATAAAGTCAATACAGATGTCTTTTCAACCGAAATTATCTTAGGTGAATTTTGTCAAAAATAAAAGTTGTCAAACATAATAAATAAGGTTAATACCGTTATTATTTTCAACCCTAATTATCTTATGTGAGTGACCTCTGATTATTTGGCTGCTCAAGCCACAAAATACTAGGGCTGTGACCAGATCCGGAGTCGGATCCCGAATCCGGAGTGGATAGAATCTGCGATCCAGTTCCACTCCAGGTCCATGCAGAGCCCTCCCTCCCACTCTCTCTGCTCCCTCCCCCCCCAATCACCTTGCTTACTTGCAGCCTCCTCCGCATCATCCCACATCATCTTGCCTCCTTGCTGTGGGCTGCTGCATTTCCTGGTTGCGGCGGATGATGACTTCACCCGCCACGACCAGCAAATGCGGCAGCCCACAGTGAGGATGAAAGACAACAGCAGGACGATGGCGGAGGAGGCAGCAGGTAAGCAGGGTGATTGGAGGCAGGGAGGGAGGGAGGGTGTGGGGAGAGCAGGATGGGGGGCTCTGCATGGACCTGGAGTGGATCTGGATCCAGATCCGAGGCAGATGAGATCGGGCCCGATCTGACATGGGTCGGATTGGGCCTGATCGGGACCTCCCAGATCGGGATCCAGATCAGATTAGGGGTCCATGCACAGCCCTACAAAATACCTCCTACATGCTTGGCATTGGTATCCAGGAATATAATTTGACTGGGAATACGCAAGGGCAACAAAAGAAGTTTTCACATTCAGCATGAAGTAAGAGAGGGATACAGTGTGGCTGTATATCGAATACTCTGGTCCCACACACAATAGTTTTCTGAAGAAGGGTGGAAACAACACCTGTTGAATGATTAGAGGTCACCTACCTAAGACCATATGTTTCTATATTTTGTCATTTATTTATCATAGAATTAAAAATGAGTGGAAGGGGTTCACATTTGTTTGATTTTCATTCATCTTAGAACTGAATGCACACCCCAACTCCCTCTTTCACTTTCTAAAATAGGGGGAAATTCATTTTCAGAGCAATCCTATGTGGAACAACTCAGAAATGGCTTCCACTGGGTTCAGTGGGACTTACTCCCAGGTAAGTGTGCATAGGATTGAAGTCTTAAGGTGCAATTCTTGATGAGTAACTTATGGAGAGTGAGAGGTGTCTCCCACCTCCCACATTTAAGCTAGATGGGAAATTTTGCCCATCTAGCAGAGGCTTTGGGGAGGGGAAGAGAAAGAGGTTGGGGCGGACATAGGATTTATCCTATTATCACTGCCCAAGTCTCCTCCATTCTCCACTCCAAGGATTGTCCCCTTTTCCCCATCTCTATTCTTCATTTTGGGAATGCAGAGAGATAACCAGCACAGTTACCTGTGCACCAGCTATGAGGGGGAAGGAGAGGGGAGCCCTGTCCATGGAGCCAGGAAACAAAAAAATCCTGCCCCCCCCCCCAGATACTGTCTAGGGGTTATAAGACCGTTCCCTTAAAGTTACAGTTGCACTCCCCCCCTCATCATTAGATGTACACTGAACGTTTCTCAAAAAAGAGGGTCCTTAATCATAGGAGCAAACTATTTCATGAAATACAACTCTCCCATCTATTTTAGCTCAGCCCTATAACTAATGTTTATAGAATAGCTCTAAATATCAACATCCTGTCTTACTTTTCAACCTATCTCTATGTTGTCCTTATATTTATTCATTTTGTTGTCACATTTGTTTACTGCTGAATATAATGAAATCCCTCAGCTGTTCACAATAAATATTAAAATATGTTTAAATGCAACATTAAAATAACAAACACTGTATTAAAACAGCACCAATAACACTTCCAACTACAAGAACCAGTAAAATATATCTGTTGTCCCAACTAGTCTCTTACTGATTTTTAGACCAGATCCTTCCAAACTATTCATCTTCCTAGTGCCTGGTACTTCATTTCAAAGTTAAATGGGTTGGATCCAGATGATGGGTGGAATCAAGCGGTGCTGTTCCACTTGTGGAATGGCTCATGAGCCAGCTAATGCCTTTGCTAACAAAGGGGCAGTGATTTTTTGTCAATTCCCTCTTCCCCTTGCAACCTATCATGCCACCAACCCTCTGGAATAGATTTTTTAGTGGCTGAAAGGGGAAGAGGGAATTGGGAAAAATGCTGCCTCCTCTTCCATTGGCAGAGGCATCTGCTAGATCAAAAACCACTGTGAAAGTGAAATGGCACCCCTGGATTACACTCTATGTTAGTTAAACCTAGGTGCCATTAAAATCAATGAGACTAGTTAATCAAGACTAAAATCACATTGGTTTCAGTGGGAATGAAGTTCAACTAATGCCATATCAATCCAATCCATTGGCTCAATTCGGACGACACAATAAACAACTGGTGTGGGGGAAACAATCGTCAGTTGTTTTGACTATTGTGTCATCCGAATGCTGCCATAGTCAACTGAGCGCTGATCCTCATCCACACCACAGTTAATTATTTATTACCATGTTGTGTGGGGAGTACCCCCTAGGGTTAGGGTTAGGGTTAGTCAACCCACCATTGACTATCGTATCGTCCGAATTGAGCCATTGTTTTCACAATAGGTACTAGCCAAATTAAGAAAACACCCCCCAAAAAACCAACAAAAACAAGCCAACAGGCACACAACAATATGATAAATGAAACAGAACACATAGAGTTACAAATCTATATATGAAACAGATAGCAAAGAGTAATATTAAAAATCCCTAGAACATTCATATAATGTCTCTGCTGTGAAGTCAACAGAAGCTACTTTTTCGATAACATGCCTGTCTATTGGCTGTTTCTAGACTTGTATGCCTTTTCTGAAACTGTATTACAACATGTGTCTTTATAATGCCACTGTCTACCACCACCACCAAGAATTCCTACTGAATATCTCTAGCCAAATGCAAGACAGATGTACCCACACAATATGCTCAGGAGATCATCAGGCAGATACAATAAGTGCAAATTAATGGGTGGATTGGACCACTCTCTCATGAAATCATGGAGTTCTAATGGATTGCAAGAAATGGCTGGAGAAAAATAATTTACAGATTAACCAGAGAGCCTTACAGCTAGATTGAACTTTTCTTTGCGTTGAGTATTTGTGAAGTGAAAGACCTCTTTTTCAGCACCACAGAGGAATTATCAATACCACCTTTCTTTAATTGCTCATATATTCTTGTAAGGAAGTAGGCGTGAGAGCCTTTTCCTGTACTCATGCAGAAATGTCACACTATAAATTATATTTTGCTCACATATGAAACATTCAATAACTCATAAAGGGCAGAACCACAAACAAAGTTTAGAAGGCTTTCTAAACATTTTTGACTTAAAAATATTACATACCATGGCCAGATCCACACCAAGCAGGATATAGTGGTATGAAAATGGTATATAAAAGGCAGGAGCCACACCAAGCAGGATATAGCAGTATTTGGACTGTGTCAATGGGCCACAACAGTTGTCAGTGCACTTCAATACTGCTATAAAGCAGTTCTGTGGCTCCTGCCTTTTATATACTGCTTCATACCACTTTCATACTGCTGTATCCTGCTTCATGTAGATCTGGCCCATGCCTATTCATTGTGCTATCATGTCTCCCCTCAGTTTTCTCTTCTCAAGGCTAAACATGCCTAGTTCTTTCAATCTCTCCTCATAGGGCAGTCTGGTCCCCATTTTGCATCTTTCACAATACCCGATATACATAGCATAATTCCAGGGCATAGCAAGGGGCAGGGAAGGGAATGCAGCCAATGTGGGGTGGGGGAAGAGATGAAGACAATTTGGAGAACATTCTATAAAATGTCCTTTTATTTTTAGGGGTTAAGAAAAGAAAAAATCTCAGAACTTTTCTGAGAACCATGTATTCTGAGAAATTTTGACTCAGTTCTAATTGTCATTCTTCAGGGTTCAACACCTCCCCATGGGTCTTCCAAATGCTACATTTCTGAGGGTGATTGTAGATACATCCTGGCTCTAATGCAAGTGCTGGCAATGCATCTCCTGTAGCAGAATGTATGTGAGGAGGGACAGGCTGCCTCTACAAGAGGCATTTAAAGCTCTTTCAAGGCGCATTAAAAAATTTACCTCTAGAAGAACGGAACGCAAATCGGACGTAGAGGCGCTTTAAACATCCGATTATGCGCATTATCGAGTGCGTGTTAAATAGCGAGTTTTATTTTGCTCCGGCCGTTAAAGCGCATTTTGACTATGCGAACAAGCGATTCTCCGCATTAACTACTTGTAAAGCGCATTTGAAACAACCAGTAAGGTCACCAGCTGAGTGCTCAATTACCTCCTGCATACAAGCATTTACGATAAAGCGCTTCTGTGAATATGAGCATAATCGGCTAACCAGGCGTCAAACGGAATCCATCTAGAAGGGGTCACAATGTTGCATCCAGCTCCAGGGAAAGGGTGGAGCTAACACTGTTCCAAAATCTATCCTCCAGTTTCCTGAAAAGTGGAAGAGGCTTCCATTTTTCTGCCTCATTCTCAGGGCATTGTATAATTCATTTTGAATGAGTGCTGGTAGTGTGTTTGACCTTTCCTAATCACTATGAGGTGGCAGAGGGGACTGTCTGCTTTTTTCTTTCTATTACACATCTCTCCATTGCGCCACAGTCTCCTAGGCTGCCTGCACTTCCTGATCTGAAAAGGCCCTATGGGAGGAATACGTTCAAGATGTTTTCCTCTGGATGGGAAGGATGGGAAGCCAAGGGAGGCTACAGCTGTCAGAGAAATGATTGAACAATAAAAGACACGACACGCACACTCATCAGCCATCTCATAAGTAAGGAAAGCACAAGAACCCTGAACCAAAGACATGAGAATTTCTCCAAAATTTGTTCTCCTTTGAATTTCTTTCCGAAAGCATTCCCCCCCCCCCCATCAAATTGAATGAAAATAGTGAAAATCTTCATGGAGGAATTTTTTGTCACAACACTAGTTTCTAGTTCCTATGTTAGGAACCCTAAACACATTGAAGCGCCCCCCCCCCTTCAGACTGATGTTATTCTTGTTTGGATGCCATGCATGTTATCATAGAGGGAGCTCGGTTATCTCCATTTGTTTTTCATGTCATCTTTATGAACCAAAAGCCAAAACAGGGCTTGTGTGGATAAAAGATGTGGCTAGTTCACAGTGATGAAATGTCATTCCTCAACTTAGCTTGTGCATTTGTAGGAAATGATCAAAAGCAAATTTCCCTCACACTCAAGCGTATATTACATCCTATTGAAAAAAATACAAATGAAATATAAGCTTAAATAGTGGGGGCTACCTCCACATATCTACTAATCATTCCTGTGATAAGGTTGAGTCTAGCAGGTTCACCTTTTAAAGTCTTTAAATACAGAATTAACCAGCTAATTTTCTTCTGCATTACCAAATATGCCCTCTTTCAGTCATTAACAGTGTGTGTGTGTGTGTGTGTGTGTGTGCAACTACAGAAAATAATGAGAATTATAATCCACATCTAGTTCATATTAATGAGTACAGAGAATATTTCCTCCCTCCCTGAGTTATCTGGATTTAGTCTTTATTATCTAGAGTTTGCTGATTTACATTCAGTGTTTGTATATGTGATCTCTGCTTAATTCATCTGTTTCAAAAGTCTCATCACAGATTAGAATACAACTCAAAAGATGAGGTACTGTGTGTGTGTGTTGGGAGCAGGGGAGAATCTGCCAAAAGAATTCAAGTATAAAAGCTCCCATGGTCTAACAAGCCTGGTACAAGTTTGCAAGCAGGCAAACTATTTTCTATAATGAAAACCTGCCAGGAAAATAATATTGTTTGAAAAACAGATTGTCTTGGTCTCTGCAATTTGAGTTTGGGTATGTGAGCAATACTGGTATTAGTACTATAAAGTGAAGCATAGTCTTTTGAAAGGGAAAGGGAACATCACATTTTTTTTCCCCTGTTTAATCATGTCATTAGTCTGGGAAAATGAAACTACAGAGTGGCAAAATGATATCATCTAATAGTCTAAGCTTGTCAGGACAGCATGATGCGGCATTAAGTGAATGTATTCAGTAAAATCTTAGTTCACAAACACATGAAAACAAGGTGTAGGATGTGATTTAAATTTGATCAAAATGCAAGGAAATGCAGTGCCTCAATATACTGAAAGAATATAATCTTTCTGATGTGCTTGCTTGACTCCCCACCCACCCCTTTTTTGGGGGGGGGGTATTATGAGGGGTATGGATTCCACTATCCAAGAAAACAATTTAGTGGGAGGCAAAGAAAAAAAGAGATTGGGGAGAAAGCTTAGTTTCAATAATGACTCAAGAATAATATGAAAATGAATGATGCAGTCACAGTATTTGTTTTAGATATGAGCCAAAGAAAAACCTTCGATTATACAGCTGACAAGATTTCAGGCTTTCATGATCTATTTTTGTTTTTTTGCTAAAAAAAACAAACCCAAAAAACATGCTCCATGAACTGGATCAGATCAAAAATAGCAGTTCGGGATATACAGCCTAGGAACTTGTTTTCTGTACCCCAACTGAACTCACAAGTTTTTCACTTACAACCGCACTCCTGTTTTTGACCCAAGCATTCTTGATTTCAGCAGCCCAATTTATTTATCATGTGAATTTAATTTATTTATTAAAGTTGTACTGCATCTTTCTACCAAGAAAAATTGCAGTCAAGGCGGCTTACAATCATAAGCAAAACTTGATAACAATAATAAAACAAATGCATTAAAACAGCATTAAAACACAACCATAACAGAAGCAAGCCAACATCCAACCCAACAGACTCACTTGCACCCCACATGAATAACAAAGTCTTCACTGGCAGGAGGACAACAAAGAGGGGGCAGCCACCAAAAAGACCCTCCTTGGGGTGCTTTTCATGTATTGCTATCACTAAACAATTGGAGGAAATTTACTGCAAATTACAGAAATGTAAGTAGTAAAGGGTAGGACCTCCCATCAAACTCGAAACCACGCCCCTTTTTAGAAAGTGACAGTTGCGCCGCCCCGGAAGTCCCGCCTTAGCGGGACTGGAAGTCCCGCCTTAGCGGGGCCGGAAGTTCCACCCCTACCGGGGCGGGAAGTGAGCTCATGGAACAGCGTGTCATGTGACCACCCCTCCCCCAGGTGATCACGTGACCCCATGGGTCATTTGACCCCAATACCATTTTTGGCGGGGTTTGAAACCGCTCCCGGATTGGCCCAGGGGGGGTCATGTGACCCCTCTAACAACTCCCCAGGCTACCGCGGACCAATAGGAAGCGGTTGTAGAGCTGTAACTCCACCCCCTTTGGCACAGTAACAAAAGAAGCCGTTCTTGGCATGCCCAGACAAGTTTTTCCTGCGGGGAGAGCATGGCGGCAAGTTTTTCCTGCGGGGAGATCATGGCGGATCCTATCGACCTCTTTGCTTTTTCTAGACAGCGGGCATCCGTGAAGCCTAGAAGGGTGCAAACTGTGCATACGCCACCAGTGTCTCAGAATACCTCTGCTTTAACTGAGAGCATACCCTCATACGTGGGACCTGCGGGCTTTTCTTCTCCACTGGCACCTGTGAAGCTTCAACCCAGAAAACTGTTTCCTGACCAACTGACATCAGGGCAGGATCCTGAAACTCCATCCTTTGTTGCTTGGCTTAATGGCGCTGTTCTTACCAAAAGAGCCCCACGGGCCGAAAAGAAAACGGAGCCTGTTGAAACTGTTAATGGCTGTGGTCTTACTAAAATAGCCCCACAGACCGAAGAGAAAATGGAGCAGGGAAATCCTACCACATCCTGTTCTACCTACCAGCCACCCCTGGAGACTGCTGAAGCAGAGACAGAGGACACACCGGTGAGTGTTTTATGTCTTTAGTAAAATGTTCTTAATTGGTTGTATAGTGGGCTTTGATTGTGTATAACTAAAAAAACTTTATTTTTACACAGATGCGTGATGTGCTTGGAGCTTTTGAAAACTTGAACATCGACGCTTCAAAGACTGTCAACATTTCCTGCATTTCGTGTGTTCCTCCAGACATGGAAATAGAAGAATGATTTTCTTTGGTGATTTGCAGCAATAAAAACGTTTTGTTGTTAAACTTACGCTTCCATTCCTGTGTGTTAACTTACAAATATGGCAACTCATGAAGAGATCCTAAGAAATATTTATTATAACCCTGGGCATGTTGGGAGTTTGGGTGGAGTGAACTCCCTATTTCAGGAGGCCAAAAAACAGAGCAAAAAACTCTGCAAAAGAGAAGTTACCAAATGGTTGTCAGATCAGGATGCTTACACACTGCATAAACCAGCCAGGATCCATTTTAAAAGAAATAAGACAATTGTGTCTGAAATGGATTCGCAATGGCAGGCCGATCTAGTTGATATGCAGCAGTTTTCTCAATATAACAAGGGTTACAAGTACATTTTAACCGTTATAGACATTTTGTCTAAATATGCATGGGCAAGGGTTCTAAAAGACAAGACAGGCGGTCAGGTGGCCGCTGCTTTTAAAGCTATTTTCACACAAGATGGAAGAGTTCCTGTCAAAATACAGACTGACAAAGGCAGGGAGTTTCTAAACAGAACAGTGAAGAATCTATTCAAAAAACAAGGGGTACACCATTTTGTTACCAGCAATGAAGTCAAAGCAGCAGTTGTGGAACGCTTCAACAGAACTTTAAAAACTAAAATGTGGAGGTATTTCACAGCCAACAATACATTCACATATATAGGTGTGTTACCCCAATTTCTAAAAAGTTATAACCATAGTTTTCACAGAACTATAAAAACTAGGCCTGTTGACGTTAATCAGTCAAACTCCTTGGCCGTTTGGAGAACCGTTTATTTGGACGGTATAAAAAGAAAGCCTGAGTTGGCATATTTTAAAAAGGGAGATCATGTACGCATTTCTAAATGCAAGGGTGTCTTTGCTAAGGGTTACGAACAAAACTTTACCACCGAGTTATTTATAGTGGATGAAGTCATCAAAAGATCAAAGAGACCTGTATACCAGTTAAAAGATTATGAAGGTGAGGTCGTGGTGGGTAACTTCTATCCTGAGGAATTACAGAAAGTTAATGCCAAGGAGGACAGGACATACAGGATTGAAGAAATCTTAGCAACAAAAGGAAGGGGCAGGAGAAAGCAACATCTAGTGAAATGGTTAGGCTGGCCTAGCAAGTTCAACAGTTGGGTGTGCGCTTCTGATCTTTGTGAACCTGTATAGAAGAATGGGCGATAGTGGGTTTTACGTTACCTTACCCAGCAATGCCTGTGCAACGACTTTTCCAAACAACAAGATTTCAGCATATACTATTCAATTAGGTAAAGTTTTGGAAATTCCTGGTTTTTGGGAAGTTGGCCTGGCTGAAATTCAATATCCCCGTAGCTGGGACACTCTAAATAGAGATGCGGGCTTTGAAATTGCTAGTACGGAAACTAGGTATCGCTATTTTCTGCGACGTGGCTATTATGCAGACATCCCTGAGTTGCTTGAAAACATGAACAGCCTTATACGAGGTGGTCCTAAAGTAATCCTGGACTACGATACTGTTTCTAGAAAAGTTAGTCTGCAAGGAACAGAACAATATTCCTTTCTAGCTAGTGCAGAACTGGCCAACATATTAGGCGTGTTTCCTGAACAGAATGTTAAAAAATTTCCTTTTCCTGCTGACATTACTGGAGGTTTTAACACCTTATACATTTACACAGACATTGTGGAGCACCAGATAGTTGGAGATTATTATGTGCCTTTACTGCGCTGCATACCCGTGCATGGGAAGGACAACGAATGTGTCACCATTGGCTATGAGAAACCGCACTACATCCCTGTAACCAAGGACCACATTGACACTATCACCGTTGAAATAAAGAATGATCAGAACAAAAACGTACCATTTCGTTTTGGTAAGGTGACAGTGAAGCTGCACTTTCGCCCTCGGAGAACCTTTGTAGTTTAAGAAATGGCTATTATGAAAACATATGGTGATACGGGCGTTTATCGTAATTATTATAAAGCACAGGCGGGATACGCCCTGACAGGATACCAGGGATCCCCTGTTATGTATGGAGCAGGGCTTGGTGGGGTTTTTAGGAGCCTTTTCCGAATGGCTGTTCCCCTTTTGAGAAGAGGCATAGACATCGTTAAACCCCACGCAAAAACTGCTGCTCGTAATATTGCTAAAGATGTAATAGGTCACGTTACAAAAGAAGTGTTTAACAGAGTGAACACACCACAACAAGCCGGGTCAGGGCTCATGTATATTAAAAGGAGGAGGGCTCTAAAAAGAAAAGCATCACGGGTAAGATTGATTGGTCCACCACGCCCCTTTAAAAGAAAAGCGCAGAGAGGAAAGAAACGCCAGAGAGGGAAGAAAAGCCACAGGAGAAGAGTTGTAACAAAGAGGCGTCGGCGTTTTCCAGCTAAAGGAGATATTTTTTAAACCATAGCTATGGCTTTTATCCACTGTGGCTCTGAAGAATGCACTAAATCTGAACTTGACCTATTCAACATTGGACCCACGCAGACCAGCATTGAGAGAAGTCTGTATATCGAGGTACCCCCCTTGTCAGCCATTACAGACACAGCACCCCTGGATTTCTTCATTGCAGGAAATGGTGAGGATTATATGGACTTAAATAACACATTGCTCTATGTGTGTTGCAAAATTGTCAATCCTGACGGAACCAACCTTGCAGCAGACGCTAATGTAGGTCTGGTGAATTATCCAATTGCATCCATGTTTAGCCAGCTGGATGTGACGCTGGGTGATAGATTAATAAGCCAGAGTAATAATTCATATCCATATAGAGCCTATTTTGAATCTGTGCTGAACTACAGCGAGGATGCATTGGCCACGCAATTCTCTGCAGGCCTGTTTTACAAAGATACACCGGGGGAACTTGAATCTGGCGACAGGCGTGGGAATAATCTTGGTTTTAATAGAAGAGCAAACCTGACTGCTGAAAGCCGGAAAATAGACCTGCTGGGACATCTCCATGCTGATATTTTTTTTCAAGAAAAACTGCTGTTAAACGGCGTTGATCTGAAGATCAAACTTACTCGTAGCAAAGATACATTCTGTTTGATATCAGACAACGCCGCTAGGCATTACAAATTACAGATTTTGTCAGCCTCACTTTTTGTTAAGAAAGTGAGAGTTGCCCCAGGCGTGCGGTTAGGCCATGCCGAGGCTCTGTTGACTGCTAATGCCAAGTATCCTGTGGATCGTGTGAGTATGAAGGTGTTTAGCATTCCAAGGGGGAGCCGTGTCGCCAATCAGGAAAACCTATTTTTGGGGCCATTACCGAAGCAGGTTATTATAGGCATGGTTGATAATGATTCTTACAGCGGATCTTACCTCAAAAATCCTTTTAATTTTAAACATTTTAATATTCATTTTGCGGCCCTTTACCTGGATGGAGAACAGATCCCCACGAAGCCGTTCCAACCTGCATTTGAAGAGGGGAACTGTGTAAGAGAATACATGAGTCTCGTACAAACAGCTGGAAAACATATGAAAGACAGGTCTCTTTTAATTAACCGTGAGGACTATGTTCGAGGCTACACACT
The DNA here is from genome assembly GCA_029215795.1 of Anniella stebbinsi. Lineage (NCBI taxonomy): Eukaryota > Metazoa > Chordata > Lepidosauria > Squamata > Anniellidae > Anniella > Anniella stebbinsi. The sequence continues at coordinate 151,457,464 of JARDYH010000004.1, forward strand.
TTTTGCCTTTGACCTGACCCCAGACCAAGAAGGTGGAAGCCACTACTCTTTGATAAAAACAGGAAACCTCAGGGCAGAATTTCGATTTAGTAGAGCCCTGGCTGAGACGATCAACATGATTGTGTATGGGGTTTTTGACAATGTGATAGAGATAAATCACAGAAGAAATGTCCTGTTTGACTATATGTAAAATGGACAGTACAGAGTTAACGCGCATCCTATCTTCAAATCCCTTCACTAGACCGTCTTTCTACGGGGTGTTTCCCTGTGACATGCTACCCAAGGCAAGGATACAACGGCTGCCAGCCTGTTTGGTGGTCAATACCCACCCCCACAAACTACCAGGAGAACATTGGTTGGCCATCTACCTGACCGACGATAAGGTTGGCGAATTTTTTGATTCCTATGGGCACCCTCCTAGCCACCCACGGTTCCATAAAACCATTATGAATTTTTTAAGAAGAAATGCCTGCAAGACTGTATTTCAACCCAGACAACTGCAAGCCTCAGAATCTTCAGTTTGTGGCTATCATTGTTTATTTTTTCTGCAGCAGCGTTGTAAGGGTTTAACATATAAACAAATTCAAGATTTGTATTCTCACAATTTGGAAAGAAACGATTGGATGGTGGAGCGTTTTGTAAAAAACAAGAAATACATGCCCAGACCGGTGTTAAACATGTTTCAACCTTGCCAAGGCTGTATATCGTACCGTGACTTTCATAGCTTTTAATTCACAATAAAGAACCCTCTAATAGGGATTAAAAAGAGCCTTTGCTGTCAGTGTGTGTTTGTGTCCCCCATTTACCCTTAAAGTAGATAGTCATATCGCAAATTACCATTTTACATTTTTATTTTAAGGTCTAAAAACATAAAAAGAAAAAATGCTCTGATAATATTATAAGTTGAGCCAGGCAGGGGTGTCATGTTTTCTTTGCTTTTTAGTACGCTTGTGAGAAAGGTTAGGTGAGAGATCCATTGCTGTTGTTGTTGAAAAGCGATTGTCTGCCTTTAGCGAATCCAAGACTTCTCTATTAGCAAGACTACCCACTACAGATGTTGGAATATTCAATTCAGCCAGAGACCTCATAAAAACATCCCAGCCTTTAGGTGCACGTCTGGTTGTCAGGGTATGTGTCTGCATGACCCCCTTAATCAAATCGGTCATATTGGAGCCCGATATAACACTCCCCTTGTACACAAAATTACCCTTCTCATCCCACGAAGAAACATCTTTGTTTCCCTTCATTTTGTTTAATAGGATTCTTGCATTATTTTTATATCTATCAGGCAGGTTGTCTATTACTTCCTGGTAGACAGGATCAGAAACTGCTGATGGTTCCACAGCGTTCTGTGGTGTCTGAGGCAGAAATAAAGTTAGGTTTTCTTTCTCTGCCTCCCTTTGCCTTACATGTGTTAGATATTTTTGAAGCAAAGAATCATAACGTTTGGCTTTTTCATATTCAGTTAAGTCAGACCTGCTGAGAATCCCTTGCATTTCAATATCTAATGAACTCATGGTTGCAGTTCTGATGTTCTCCTCCTTCGGGGTTGATGCCTTTAGTTGTTCTAGTTGCTGGCTTGGGACCAAATACATCTTTTCAGCATACTCCATTATCGGTTGGATAAAAGGCCTGTGATTAGAGGAATTGCAATACCTAGTAATGGCCCCAGAAAACCACCTGATTGCTTCACCAAAACTTTTTTTCTTTTCAGAGTGATTTTCTTGTTACTCAATTTTTTAATAATACCCCGCTTCTTTCTTAATACGCGTACCTGTTGAGGTGATAGAGGAATGTTGCCTTTTAAAGTATTGAGTGCTATTTCTGAGATGGCCGCAATCAGGTCATCAGATGCTGAGCATAAAATAGCTTTTCTCTGTTGAGGAGGCGTCTTAATAAGATGCTTTAAGAGCGGAAGGTTTCTTTTTAAACGGAGAGACATGTTCCCTCTCTGTGGAACTTTGCGGTAATACATAGTAAAACGCTAAAGGCGCCGCTTTTTGTTACCACCTGTTTTTTTCATGATGTACACTACAGGAAGGTCTGGAGGGAACAGGCCAGTTCTCAGCCGGTGATTATCGGGCGTTGTGGTATGTAAATCCACCACCAGATAACCATAAGGTTTGCTTGTAGAATCAGCAAAGGCTTCTAATAAGAATTGGCTGTTTTGTGGGTACATCTGGCGAGCTAAAGTCATTATCTGCAATTGATCTCTAGGGTTTTTGAATAAGACCAAATATTTAGCATTTAGAGTTATGGTGCGGATACTTTTTCCCTTGCAGAATATATTCTGAGTTATGAAAAACACACTCAAATTCCTGTGATGTACATATTGAGTAAATACCCTTTCAACTTCACTATTGTCACATACACTCTGCATCAAATCATCTATCACAAGAAAGCTTACTTTATTGAGAGAAAACAAAACTGTATCATCAAATTTTTCAGGCAGACCTTGCACAAAATGAATAAATGGGTATTTACACATTAATTCTTTGTACAAAGGCTGCCAACAACCATAACACCACACAATATTTTCAGGTACAGCTGAAAAAACAGATTTAGCATTGTCCAACATTTGTTTGATAAAATAACTTTTCCCGCAGTTGCTAGGTCCTGCTAGAATAGCTGAAAATGGATGTTTCCAGCGTGTATCCATATTCAAAAACCATAAGGCAATGTTTTAAAACCTTGATGAATGACTCTTTTGTCATAGACCACTTTTTGAGTTTTTCTGACAGGTTTTGATTCAAGAGTCCACCTGCGTTTGTTCCTTACAATACCTGGTTGTTGTACTGCAATCTCACGAGCTGGTCCCTGGTCCCTGTCTGAGACGTAGTCAAAAACCAGATCTTTGAGACTGTTGAAATTAATTTTTTCACAATTAGCAGTGTTCAGTGTGATCCCTTTGACCTTGATAGTAACATTCCCCGAAACAGTTTTATAGCAATAAGATTTTGGACCTGCTGACACGTACTCTGTGATAAATTGATCTGCGGGTAGTTCACTTGTGAGGTCTCCTAAGTAATCACCAAGAGGTGGCATCCATTGCCCCTCCTGGCTCACAAATATCACAGAATCGGTATCGTGGTACAGACATCTTTCTTTCAATTTGTCTAGCAAATTGTAGAGCTCCAGACGCGCATATGCTGTTGTAAAGGCTGCTATGAACACATTTTTCCTACCTATAGCCATAACCCGGTCTTCAGAATGCTTCCATGATACACAGACAGCCTCATCATCAATAAATTCACACATTGAAACATCATAAGCATCAGAAAACAGAAGCTGAAATAACTCATCTGGGTCTCTCACCAACTGTGTGTTAGGCAGATTTGTTCTCTGACCAAATTTACCCCACAGAGAATTTAAGAATAATTTTGCAATTTGCCTCTTTGCTGGATTCACCTCAATCTGATTGGGTCGCAATGCAATCCCTTCATGTTGGAGATAAGTATCAATATATTGCTTTTTATCTTCTGCACTGACACACCACTGGGGGTACCCTGAAGCCTCCTGTTTCTGTCGAAGATGCATATCAATATAATCTGAAAATAAGTGACAGGACTTATTTTCAAAATGCCAGACTTCGTAAACTTCCACAACCTTGTAACCCTTTTCTATAGCGACATTCAATTCAATAGTACACCATGTTCCTAATAGAGCTCTCTCCTCATCTGAATGTTCACATTTACCCTGCTGATGAGTTTGTGCACAAGTTTTACACAGGACAAACATGAGCTTGCCACTAACCTTAGTAGGGAGAACAGGAAAGAAAAGACCCCGCGGTGGGTAAATTTTAACTTTTGCAAGGCCAAAGTAAGCGGACAGAGGCTTAAAATTTTCATAAATTATTTCAGGGTGTCCAAGAGGGTATGCCTTGTTCTTGTTTACATAAGGATACAGACTTGTAAAATCATAGTAATGAATCTGCTCCCCCTCTCCAGGTTTATAATACAGAGAGATAGCATTAGTACGCCCTTTACTTGCAGTTGTCTGGGTTGAAATACAGTCTTGCAGGCATTTCTTCTTAAAAAATTCATAATGGTTTTATGGAACCGTGGGTGGCTAGGAGGGTGCCCATAGGAATCAAAAAATTCGCCAACCTTATCGTCGGTCAGGTAGATGGCCAACCAATGTTCTCCTGGTAGTTTGTGGGGGTGGGTATTGACCACCAAACAGGCTGGCAGCCGTTGTATCCTTGCCTTGGGTAGCATGTCACAGGGAAACACCCCGTAGAAAGACGGTCTAGTGAAGGGATTTGAAGATAGGATGCGCGTTAACTCTGTACTGTCCATTTTACATATAGTCAAACAGGACATTTCTTCTGTGATTTATCTCTATCACATTGTCAAAAACCCCATACACAATCATGTTGATCGTCTCAGCCAGGGCTCTACTAAATCGAAATTCTGCCCTGAGGTTTCCTGTTTTTATCAAAGAGTAGTGGCTTCCACCTTCTTGGTCTGGGGTCAGGTCAAAGGCAAAAAGTGTGTAGCCTCGAACATAGTCCTCACGGTTAATTAAAAGAGACCTGTCTTTCATATGTTTTCCAGCTGTTTGTACGAGACTCATGTATTCTCTTACACAGTTCCCCTCTTCAAATGCAGGTTGGAACGGCTTCGTGGGGATCTGTTCTCCATCCAGGTAAAGGGCCGCAAAATGAATATTAAAATGTTTAAAATTAAAAGGATTTTTGAGGTAAGATCCGCTGTAAGAATCATTATCAACCATGCCTATAATAACCTGCTTCGGTAATGGCCCCAAAAATAGGTTTTCCTGATTGGCGACACGGCTCCCCCTTGGAATGCTAAACACCTTCATACTCACACGATCCACAGGATACTTGGCATTAGCAGTCAACAGAGCCTCGGCATGGCCTAACCGCACGCCTGGGGCAACTCTCACTTTCTTAACAAAAAGTGAGGCTGACAAAATCTGTAATTTGTAATGCCTAGCGGCGTTGTCTGATATCAAACAGAATGTATCTTTGCTACGAGTAAGTTTGATCTTCAGATCAACGCCGTTTAACAGCAGTTTTTCTTGAAAAAAAATATCAGCATGGAGATGTCCCAGCAGGTCTATTTTCCGGCTTTCAGCAGTCAGGTTTGCTCTTCTATTAAAACCAAGATTATTCCCACGCCTGTCGCCAGATTCAAGTTCCCCCGGTGTATCTTTGTAAAACAGGCCTGCAGAGAATTGCGTGGCCAATGCATCCTCGCTGTAGTTCAGCACAGATTCAAAATAGGCTCTATATGGATATGAATTATTACTCTGGCTTATTAATCTATCACCCAGCGTCACATCCAGCTGGCTAAACATGGATGCAATTGGATAATTCACCAGACCTACATTAGCGTCTGCTGCAAGGTTGGTTCCGTCAGGATTGACAATTTTGCAACACACATAGAGCAATGTGTTATTTAAGTCCATATAATCCTCACCATTTCCTGCAATGAAGAAATCCAGGGGTGCTGTGTCTGTAATGGCTGACAAGGGGGGTACCTCGATATACAGACTTCTCTCAATGCTGGTCTGCGTGGGTCCAATGTTGAATAGGTCAAGTTCAGATTTAGTGCATTCTTCAGAGCCACAGTGGATAAAAGCCATAGCTATGGTTTAAAAAATATCTCCTTTAGCTGGAAAACGCCGACGCCTCTTTGTTACAACTCTTCTCCTGTGGCTTTTCTTCCCTCTCTGGCGTTTCTTTCCTCTCTGCGCTTTTCTTTTAAAGGGGCGTGGTGGACCAATCAATCTTACCCGTGATGCTTTTCTTTTTAGAGCCCTCCTCCTTTTAATATACATGAGCCCTGACCCGGCTTGTTGTGGTGTGTTCACTCTGTTAAACACTTCTTTTGTAACGTGACCTATTACATCTTTAGCAATATTACGAGCAGCAGTTTTTGCGTGGGGTTTAACGATGTCTATGCCTCTTCTCAAAAGGGGAACAGCCATTCGGAAAAGGCTCCTAAAAACCCCACCAAGCCCTGCTCCATACATAACAGGGGATCCCTGGTATCCTGTCAGGGCGTATCCCGCCTGTGCTTTATAATAATTACGATAAACGCCCGTATCACCATATGTTTTCATAATAGCCATTTCTTAAACTACAAAGGTTCTCCGAGGGCGAAAGTGCAGCTTCACTGTCACCTTACCAAAACGAAATGGTACGTTTTTGTTCTGATCATTCTTTATTTCAACGGTGATAGTGTCAATGTGGTCCTTGGTTACAGGGATGTAGTGCGGTTTCTCATAGCCAATGGTGACACATTCGTTGTCCTTCCCATGCACGGGTATGCAGCGCAGTAAAGGCACATAATAATCTCCAACTATCTGGTGCTCCACAATGTCTGTGTAAATGTATAAGGTGTTAAAACCTCCAGTAATGTCAGCAGGAAAAGGAAATTTTTTAACATTCTGTTCAGGAAACACGCCTAATATGTTGGCCAGTTCTGCACTAGCTAGAAAGGAATATTGTTCTGTTCCTTGCAGACTAACTTTTCTAGAAACAGTATCGTAGTCCAGGATTACTTTAGGACCACCTCGTATAAGGCTGTTCATGTTTTCAAGCAACTCAGGGATGTCTGCATAATAGCCACGTCGCAGAAAATAGCGATACCTAGTTTCCGTACTAGCAATTTCAAAGCCCGCATCTCTATTTAGAGTGTCCCAGCTACGGGGATATTGAATTTCAGCCAGGCCAACTTCCCAAAAACCAGGAATTTCCAAAACTTTACCTAATTGAATAGTATATGCTGAAATCTTGTTGTTTGGAAAAGTCGTTGCACAGGCATTGCTGGGTAAGGTAACGTAAAACCCACTATCGCCCATTCTTCTATACAGGTTCACAAAGATCAGAAGCGCACACCCAACTGTTGAACTTGCTAGGCCAGCCTAACCATTTCACTAGATGTTGCTTTCTCCTGCCCCTTCCTTTTGTTGCTAAGATTTCTTCAATCCTGTATGTCCTGTCCTCCTTGGCATTAACTTTCTGTAATTCCTCAGGATAGAAGTTACCCACCACGACCTCACCTTCATAATCTTTTAACTGGTATACAGGTCTCTTTGATCTTTTGATGACTTCATCCACTATAAATAACTCGGTGGTAAAGTTTTGTTCGTAACCCTTAGCAAAGACACCCTTGCATTTAGAAATGCGTACATGATCTCCCTTTTTAAAATATGCCAACTCAGGCTTTCTTTTTATACCGTCCAAATAAACGGTTCTCCAAACGGCCAAGGAGTTTGACTGATTAACGTCAACAGGCCTAGTTTTTATAGTTCTGTGAAAACTATGGTTATAACTTTTTAGAAATTGGGGTAACACACCTATATATGTGAATGTATTGTTGGCTGTGAAATACCTCCACATTTTAGTTTTTAAAGTTCTGTTGAAGCGTTCCACAACTGCTGCTTTGACTTCATTGCTGGTAACAAAATGGTGTACCCCTTGTTTTTTGAATAGATTCTTCACTGTTCTGTTTAGAAACTCCCTGCCTTTGTCAGTCTGTATTTTGACAGGAACTCTTCCATCTTGTGTGAAATAGCTTTAAAAGCAGCGGCCACCTGACCGCCTGTCTTGTCTTTTAGAACCCTTGCCCATGCATATTTAGACAAAATGTCTATAACGGTTAAAATGTACTTGTAACCCTTGTTATATTGAGAAAACTGCTGCATATCAACTAGATCGGCCTGCCATTGCGAATCCATTTCAGACACAATTGTCTTATTTCTTTTAAAATGGATCCTGGCTGGTTTATGCAGTGTGTAAGCATCCTGATCTGACAACCATTTGGTAACTTCTCTTTTGCAGAGTTTTTTGCTCTGTTTTTTGGCCTCCTGAAATAGGGAGTTCACTCCACCCAAACTCCCAACATGCCCAGGGTTATAATAAATATTTCTTAGGATCTCTTCATGAGTTGCCATATTTGTAAGTTAACACACAGGAATGGAAGCGTAAGTTTAACAACAAAACGTTTTTATTGCTGCAAATCACCAAAGAAAATCATTCTTCTATTTCCATGTCTGGAGGAACACACGAAATGCAGGAAATGTTGACAGTCTTTGAAGCGTCGATGTTCAAGTTTTCAAAAGCTCCAAGCACATCACGCATCTGTGTAAAAATAAAGTTTTTTTAGTTATACACAATCAAAGCCCACTATACAACCAATTAAGAACATTTTACTAAAGACATAAAACACTCACCGGTGTGTCCTCTGTCTCTGCTTCAGCAGTCTCCAGGGGTGGCTGGTAGGTAGAACAGGATGTGGTAGGATTTCCCTGCTCCATTTTCTCTTCGGTCTGTGGGGCTATTTTAGTAAGACCACAGCCATTAACAGTTTCAACAGGCTCCGTTTTCTTTTCGGCCCGTGGGGCTCTTTTGGTAAGAACAGCGCCATTAAGCCAAGCAACAAAGGATGGAGTTTCAGGATCCTGCCCTGATGTCAGTTGGTCAGGAAACAGTTTTCTGGGTTGAAGCTTCACAGGTGCCAGTGGAGAAGAAAAGCCCGCAGGTCCCACGTATGAGGGTATGCTCTCAGTTAAAGCAGAGGTATTCTGAGACACTGGTGGCGTATGCACAGTTTGCACCCTTCTAGGCTTCACGGATGCCCGCTGTCTAGAAAAAGCAAAGAGGTCGATAGGATCCGCCATGATCTCCCCGCAGGAAAAACTTGCCGCCATGCTCTCCCCGCAGGAAAAACTTGTCTGGGCATGCCAAGAACGGCTTCTTTTGTTACTGTGCCAAAGGGGGTGGAGTTACAGCTCTACAACCGCTTCCTATTGGTCCGCGGTAGCCTGGGGAGTTGTTAGAGGGGTCACATGACCCCCCCGGGCCAATCCGGGAGCGGTTTCAAACCCCGCCAAAAATGGTATTGGGGTCAAATGACCCATGGGGTCACGTGATCACCTGGGGGAGGGGTGGTCACATGACACGCTGTTCCATGAGCTCACTTCCCGCCCCGGTAGGGGTGGAACTTCCGGCCCCGCTAAGGCGGGACTTCCAGTCCCGCTAAGGCGGGACTTCCGGGGCGGCGCAACTGTCACTTTCTAAAAAGGGGCGTGGTTTCGAGTTTGATGGGAGGTCCTACCCTTTACTACTAATGTACCTTCTGCCTACCTGTTGTTTTATTAGCTTTCAAACATCAGCAGCACTAGGCAGAATCACATTCATCTCAAACTCAGAAACAGAAACAGAAACGAATGAATGAATGAATGAGCAATTGATAATACTGCTTTTAGAAGAGGTTTTAATTTTGTTTTGTGGGATGATTTAGTTATATTCTTGAAAGTACCTCAGATATATAACTTAACATTAGCTAAGCCCAAAAAAAATCTTTAATGCCAACCCCAGCATCACTGATCACTATTGTTAGGCTCCTCTGGGAATTGTATAAGAGGTATGCTGCATCAGACCAAGGGTCAATCTAGTCCAGCATTCTGTTCACACAGTGGTCAGCCAGATGCCTGTAGAAAACCCATAAGCAAGCTATGAGTGCAGAAGGCCAATCTTAGGCTTCGGTCCAGGAAACTTCCAACTGACACTGAGCCTGTGCTTGCAGAAGAGAATAATGGTTGGATGTTTAATCTTTCTGCTCTTTCTTGAGCTGTAGTGAAAGGCAATCTTTGCTCATGCAGTATTTCATATGCCCCAGGATATATAGAAGTATTGAGTTCTGGCAGGTTAGAATTAAGTGCATGCATGTGTTTATCCATGTTCTGGTAACATCTAGGTTCAGCTACTGTAATATATTTTATGTGTGTGTTCTTTTGAAGACTGTCCAAAATTCAGCTGTCAGGCTGCTGGCTGGGCCCGGTCATTGGGCACAAATCCCACATTCGAAGAACTTTCCATTTCTGAATGCAATTCATCATGTAGCTCATCAGTGTTCCAGATCATATGGAGAGCACCCATGGAAAGAGGACGCTGCCCACTTCAGGCTGTCACCCCTCACATCTCATGTTCAGGGAGTTGAGAGCAATGAAGGAGAAGACCAGGGCTGTCATGGTCCCCTTCCTTGGTGTTTAAACAACCCATTTTGAGAAGGCCTGAATAGGGCTTATGTCAGTTATGAAGGGAGCATATTTCAAACATAGCTTTCCCTCTAAAATACATGGACGTGCAATCAGCTCCTGGTTCCATGTATATTTTAACGGGTACACATCAGTTTTGGCTTTGGGAATTGCTAGCTAAATACGAAATGTCTAAGAGTAAATGTCTAAGTTTACTGTAGATATTTCTTTTCCTACAGGTTTACATTAAGTCATCACTCATATTCACTGAGACATTTACTTTTTGAGCATGCAATAACTTGCTAAGCCAGATGTCACAGGGAGATGTACAAAATAAAATCTCATCTTCAGCATATACGGGTTTTTCCAAGGGAAGTTATTTATCTCCTTATTTTAGAATCACAAAAAAGCATCAGCGCATATGACTTCCAGCTCCACTTTTCAGCACTCCCTGTAATGTGCAACAGCAACCTTTAAATGACATGAATACCTTTCTCCACAGAACAACCATGACATTAAAGTGTGCACAGATAAAGATTCAGTCCGCAATCTGTAGGAAGCAACTGTCTGTAAACAGCAGTACCTCCTTCAAAGAATTAAAGCCATCCATTAATGTGCATTGTGTGAGGGAAGCATTTCTCATGAGCTGAAGGGTGTTTGATCAGTATGCACACTCTCAGTTTCATCGTACAAAGTCAATTAAAGGACACCGTAACCTCAACGAACCAAACACTGGTTTTAATTGGAATGCAGCTTTAGTAGCATAAAACGAATGCTGCTAATAGAATTAGCGCAAAATGTTCAGTGTTTTCATTTTTGACAACGAGCTAAGCTGTACACATAAAGAAAGGGAGGTGTGGCATGCTTGTGTTAATTATATTGCTATAATGCAGAAGAAAGAGCTTGAATAGCAGCATCTTAGTCTCAAAGCTGGGTCCCCTCTACAAGGTTGCGGTTTGATGCCTGGTTGGCCGATTATGTGCATCTTCTCGCAATCGCTTTTACTCCTAATACCTATTCACGAGAGGCAGTGAAGCGCATGACGGGCTGAATGAAATGTGCTTTAAAGTTGTTTACATGCAGAGAATCGCATGTTTACATGGCCATAAGGCGCTTTAACTCCCGTGGCAAATTAAAACTCGCTATTTAACGCGCATTCAATAATGCGCATAAGCGGAGATAAAAAGCGCCTCAACCCCCGATTTGTGCTCCGCTCTTGTAGAAGTAAAATTTGTAATGCACCTTGAAAGAGCTTTAAATCGCTCTTGCAGAGGCACCCATAGAGATGTTCAGTTTTTGGTGCTTTCTATATACTAGAGGATCAAACGTTAAGTTTCTTCCTCCTACTGCATTCTCTATCATTCTGTACCCGCCCATCCTTTCCCCCAACTGCCCCTGCTGATGACAAATGTGATATTCCCCAAGACATCTGGATAACAGACACGAACATTAATAATACAGGAAGTTGTCTTGTTAGGAATAATCCAAAGGATCGTAACAAGGAGACAAGCTGAAGTATGCCGGAAAATCAAGATTCAGAAGCCATATTCAAGTTGTTCCCTCCCTCTGTGATAACTCAAGGGTAAAAGAAAGTAGAAACTGGGGGATTCTTCACGTGAGATGTCTGCCTTGGTTAAAAGCACTGGGAGTCATGTTGTCACCATATTTCTTTCATTTTATAGCTAAGATAAAATTTTAAGTGAATTTGGAGGTTCCTCCTGGAGTGAAATGTCAAAGGGATTTTAAAGAAAGCTGAAGGCAGTTTGATAAGAATGGTGAAATTCACAGAGTTTAGCCCATCCCGAAAACTTGCAGCGTCCCTAAAGTTTTCTACACCCAGACCAAATTTCCCATCTGAGGATATAAAACAAGTCTGGGCTATAAGGCAGGGCAGGATATTTTCATTTGCAGAACAGCCACTCAACCTGTATTTTACTACAGCTTGGGTGAGGAACCCTTTCTCTGTTGAGACCCACATTCCCCTGGGGGTTAAAATTTGTAAGGGGCTTCATGCCAGTGTGGATGCAGCCAGGCCACCCTCTCCCTCTCTCTCTCTCTCTCTCTCTCTCTCCCTCCCCGCTCAGACATATTGCTCTTGCCAAACACCCCTTCCGTCCCTCTCTGCCACCCCTTCTTTTGAAATTAGGGCTTTTGAAATTAGGCTGTGAGCTGCATCAAATTAGGCCAAGGGTCTCCTGTAGCCCCAGAGTCGCACGTTGCCCACCCCTCTGATACAAGATAATTAGCATATTCCAGGGGCTCATCTATACCTGCAGGCCTTCTGGGATGGGGGAGGAACTCAGGCTTTACAGATTCCAGGATCGTCCCCCAGGGTGCACACGCCAGAGCAACATCCTGGAAGCCAAGAGGGATGTTCCTGGTGCAGCATTTTTTTTTAACAAGGGAGAGGTTTGCGCAATTGTGCAGGTGTGATCCTGAGCCATAGGTAAGGTGTTTTGTTTTTTATTTCAAATTCAGCGCCTCAACACGCCAAGAGCCATCCTGGGGATAGCAAAAATGCTGCCTCCCCCACCCCAATGGGCACAGAGCCCCTCCCTCCTACAGCTCCATGTCCATTTGAAGAGCCCCACTACTCATGGGGAGGAGGGAAGACCCAGGAGCCCACGCCACACTGCCTGTGCTTCTCGGGGTTGTCCCGGGACTGTGGGAAAAATTGGGATAAATGGAGTCCCAGTTATCCCAGGACAACTGAGAGATTGTCTCTGATTGATCCAGGAGCAGATATGCATCGAGCTGACCCCGGGATAAATGGCTGGTGTAAACATGCCCCAGGTCAGCTTCCAGTACTAAGTGTCTAAATGAATGACTTTGTTTAGAGAATGTGTTTCCATTTGATGTGCTACAGTGGTTAAGCATGGGAAGAAAACAGTACTATCTGCTAGCTAGATTCTCAAGCCTTCTAGTTTCTGAAATTTTGATATTCAGTCATTTTTAAATAAATTCACATTTGCTTAATTTCTTCAAAAAGTAGTGCTGGGTATGAAAGTTGTCTGAAAGCCACACCTAAGGATGGAATTCCTGTTCCTTAATTCCAGATGTGTGAAGTTTGGCTGCAGTTACTCAATAATAGGAGAAAGACATTCTGAACACGCCCAGAGATGCAATTACCCCATATGTTTCAAAACTGGTCTTTTTAGTAACAACAATAGATTCCAGGGCTAAACCAGGGGCTTACATTGAATCTTCAAAGCAATTTTCAATAGGTCTTAGCCTATGGCGTGCTGAATTACTAGTTTGGAAAGTTCTGTCTGTACTTTAAATATGTCAGTAATATTGACACACAATATTCAGCTTCCCATAATGAATGGGGAGAAAAGAGTTCAGTTTGCTAGCTCAAGTGAAACATCCAAATAAACTGTACCATTCAGTTACTCACAATCTGCCCAAAATGACTGCTTGCTAAGAAACATATGAGCTAAATGAACATCCAGATAAACAAAAAGAATCATACGTTTTTTTTCCACAGTAAAAATGGGAATGGGGGGCGTGGCCTAGCAGAACATGGGGTAGGTCGTAAATCCTTCATCCTCCGAAAGAAGCAGTGAATTAAATGTAAATTCCCTATCTTAAAAGAGCGATCTGTTACATATAAGTCTGCTAAGGAGAGGGGAAAGCTTGCTAAAGAGACTGCAGCTGGAAGAGATTTATGATTTTACAACCGGCTTGGCAGAGGGAGGTGACGGACCGACAGCTTTGAAGTACGGCGAAGGTAAATAAAAGACGTATTTACAATGCTGGCTGATTGAATGGACGGTAGAACGATTGCTAACTTTCAGAAAAGAGTTTTCTTTTAAGCTTGGAAAGCTTTTAAGCTTTTAAGCGTGGAAAGACTGTTGGTTGTATAACTGAGTGACTGAGAGGAGGGGCTAACTCTGCTCCGAGGAGAAACGAAACTCAACGTTTCAGCCGTGGCAATTAAACGAACAATTAAAAGATTATAAGTGATTAAAAGGCTGTTCGGGAGACAGAGAAGCCAGAGGGAGTGACTGTGGGAAAGAGACTTTGATCCCTGGCTTGAAGTGGCTGTGTGCTTATCGGATAGGCTTGAATAGTTCATGATTTATGAGCAAGAAGAAAATAACTTCTTGGAGTCGACCTAAGGGTGACCATCCGTCCGATAGAAGCTACAGGCTACTCCGTACTGATAAAATGTCAGATAAGGATTCTGAAAAGACAAAGAAGCAATCTCCTAGTCATGCCGGAAATGCCAGTGCTAAGACTGGAATTAAGCCAGGTGCAATTCCTAAAACAACCACAGGGAGGCAAGCTGACCCAACAGATGAGCTGATTCAGACTATCCAAAAGATGCTGGATCGAGCCATTCTAAAGCAAGATGGAAATATTGAGCAGGCTCTTTTGAAGCAAGAAGAACGACTGGCAAAAAGGATTACCGATTCGCAACAGCAGCTTTTGGCAGGACTTCAAAAGGTGGAGAAAGAGGTTGGAGCTTTGCAGGAAGAAACTGGAGAACTAAAGGTTCTATACAAGAAACAAGAGGAACAGCTAACGCATCAGGATTTACGGCTTATCGCGATGGAAGACAGAGACCGAAGAGCTAACATACGCATAAGATCTTTTGGGGAGCAGCAAGGGGAGACCCTTAATAGTATAAGAGAATTAATCTTGGCATGGGTCAAACAGCTGGTGCCACAGGAAGATTGGAGAATGGAAGATATTGAGCGGGCCCATAGAGTGGGATATGGAAAGACAAGAGAGTTGCCAAGAGACATTATTGTGAAATTTGCTAATTATTACAAAAAAGAAAAATTAATGCAAGCAGTTAGAAGTCAAGGTCAACCAACGCTTCAAGCAACACCAATTGAGGTCTTCCAGGATTTGTGCCCCCAAACGGTGCAGTGGAGGAAGAGCGTTAGAATCTGTACAGGGGCATTGAAGAAGAAATCGATTTCCTATAATTGGGGATACCCAGTTTTCTTGAGATTTAGCTGGAACGGGAAGCAGCAAAGAATTACATCTTGTGAGCAAGGAATTGAGCTACTGGAGAAGCTGGGCATAATGGATGCTACATCGGTTGGAGAAGAGAAGCAAGATGAAGGCGCGGCAGGAGGGAGTAATGAATAGAAGACATGGAGGGAGGGTAGACGTTATCCCGGAATGTTGGGCCGAGTTCCCCCCCCCCTAAGAGTTCTAAGAAGATTGGGACCAATGCCCAGGAAGCTGGTGAGGAGGGGGGTGAAAATGGGGGTGAATGTGGGGGGGAGGGTTAGGGAGGGGGGGGATTGTGTTACACAGAGGGAGACCGAATTAAAGACGTGTGAGAAAGTGAGAGATGGAAAATAAACTTAGATTGGCAACATTGAATGTTAAAGGGCTAGGAACAGTAATTAAAAGAAAAAGAATTGAAATGTTATTAAAGAACAAAAAAATAGATGTAATTTTTTTGCAGGAAACTCATCAGGCCAAAGATGGAGTTAATGAGCTTCGAATGAGGGAGGTGGGCGTTTACGAGAAGGCATGTGGAACTTCGAAATCGAGAGGGGTGGCAATAATAATTTCAAAAACATGTGGTATAACTATGCAAAGTGTAAAGAAAGATAAAAACGGAAGGTTTCTTATTATGTTCTGCAGGTTGGGAGAAGAGGAATATGTATTGGTGAATGTTTATGCTCCAAATGGAAAACAAATGGATTTTATTGATGAAGTATTTAACATGTTGGGAGAAGTGGGTAAAAAGGTGACTTTAATATGGTACTAGATATAGGGAAAGATAGGGATAACATATTAAAAGATACTAAGAGGGTGGGGAAGACAGAGTTAAGCAAATTAATGGAAGGGAAAGAATTAATGGATGTGTGGAGAGTTATAAGAGGGGAAGAAAGGAAGTATACCTTCTACTCACAGAGATTTAAGAGCTATTCAAGGATAGATTATATTTTTGTATCAAAAAATATGTTACCCAAAATTATAGATTGTGATATTGGAGTTATCAAGGTTACTGACCACGCGTTAATGACAATGGACATGGAAACCAAAAAAGATTATAGACAAGCGAAGAGATGGAGATTGGATGTAAGGTTGCTGAATAAAAAAGATACAATGGAGAAGATAAAGAAAGAATTGCAGGAAATATGGGAGATTAATGAAAAAGAGAATGATCGGCAGGACATATTGTGGGATACAATGAAAGCTGTGGTAAGAGGGATTTGTATTAGGGAAAGTTGTACATTAAAAAAACAACAGGAAGCCCAAAATAAAAAGATTGAAGAAGAGGTAAGGAGTTTGGAAGATAAGTTAAAGGAGACAAAAGATAAACGCCTAATTGCCCAAATTCAAGCTAAGAAAAAGGAATTAGAGAAAGAAGAATTAGAACAAGTACAAAAAAATGTGTTGTATTTAAAAAGAGATTTTTTTGAATATAGCAATAGGAATTCAAAGATGCTGGCCAGATCCACACAGTTAGAAAAGGCTAAGAATATGATAGGGACAATTAAGGATAAGTTAGGGAATAGTTGTAATTTAATGAAAGATAAATTAAATATATTTAAGGATTTTTATAGGGAATTATATACATCAGGGTCGGGACCGCAAGATAAGGTATTGGAATATGTAGAGAGGAATTGGAAAATAAAATTGCAGAAGCAGGATAGGGATTATATGGAAGGTTTAGTTACTGAAAAAGAGATAGAGGGAGTTATTGATAAACTGAAAGGAGGAAAATCACCAGGGATGGATGGATTGGGGTCGGAGTATTATAAGCTTTTAAAAGGAATTTTAATACCAAGATTAAAGAAACTATTTAATAATATAATAGAGGGGGGGAAGACTCCGCCATCATGGGATCACTCCCTGAATATATTAATTCCAAAACCAGGTAAGGACTTAACGGATCCCGCATCATACAGACCAATTTCCTTAATAAATCAAGATTCAAAGATATTTACGGCAATATTGGCAAAAAGAATGGCCACATTTATTTGTAAATATATTAAAAAAGATCAGTGTGGATTTATTCCGGGTAGGCAAATGTCTAACTTAATGGGAAGAGTACTAAATATAATTAATATTATAAAAAAAAGGAATTTAAAAGCAGGCTTGCTAGCATTGGACATATTCAAAGCCTTTGATTGTGTGGAATGGCCAGCACTTAAAACAATATTAAAAACATTTGGATTTGGAGACAAATTTATGGGAGTGATGGATAAGTTGTATAAAAACAATAAAGCCGAAATAATGGTTAATGATGGGTTAACACAACAGATTACACTAGCCCGAGGAACTAGGCAGGGATGTCCTCTTTCACCAATCTTATTTGCAATAGTAATAGAAATTTTGGCAAATGTAATAAGGGAAGATGAAAGAGTGAAGGGGATAGGTAGAAAAGAGAAGATTAAAATGAATATGTTTGCGGACGATACTTTATTGACCGTAGAAGATCCCCTAGGGAGTGCAGAGGTGATTAAGAAACATTTAAGAGAATTCGGAGAAATTACGGGATTAAAAGTAAATTGGGGGAAGTCAGAAATGATGTTATTTAATTATAATAAGGAAGAGCTGGAAGAAGGTAAGGTTAAGTTGGGTCTTAGACTTAAAAATATAGTATGTTACTTAGGGATTAATATCGATAGAGATTTAGAAAGGCTAGAGGAACTTAATTTGGTAGCTTTAAAAAAACAAGTAGGGGAGAAATTAGAAGTATATAAGAAATTAAAACATTCTTGGTTTGGTAGAATAGCAATTATTAAAATGAAGATTTTACCTAAGATTAATTTTTTGTTTAGAATGTTACCAATTAAAATATCAGATGCAGAGTTGAAAAGCTGGCAAAATATAATTAATGTATATTGTAATGGGGATAAGAAAGCTAGGATTAATAAAGGGTTATGGTATAAGGCTCAAAAGAAGGGAGGTTTAGGACTTCCAAATATTAAGTATTATTATATAGCTAATCAGTTAAGATATGTTATAAGTGGTATTCTAGGGGAGGAAGATTTGGAGTGGTTGGAGACGCAAACTAGGGAAATAGATTATAAATTGAAAAATATTTTTTAAAAAAAAATTCAAAAGAAAGAATTAAAGGGACTGGACAACCCTTTGTTGGTAAATATAGTGGAGATCTGGGAGAAATTTAGAGGGAAGTTGATACCAGGAGATTCACCACTTGCCCCAGTGGTAGTAGTGGAGAATTTCCCAAGAGTGTTAAAAGTGGAGATTGAAGCGAGATTGAAAGATAAGGAAATAATTAAGTTAAGGAAGTGGATGGAAAATTTGAAGGATAATGAGCAATTAAAGAGCTACTGATAGGTCAAAAATCAGCATGGTTTAAATGTATACAATTAGGGAAATGGACTCAGGAATGGAAACTGAAAAATAACAAGTGTAGAAATAATACAAGATTTGAAGATTTAATAGAGTTAAAAGGTAGGAAAGAAGAAAAGAAAATTAAGAAAGGGTTGACTAGTGAGATATATAAATTATTGATAGAGGAGGAGTTTCAAAATTCACTTAAAGCAATAAAAAAGGTTTGGGAAGAGGATGTGAATGGAGAAATTAAGGAATACAACTGGGAGAGGTTGTGGAATGCAAGAATGTTAAAATTGTTATCGATCAGAATTAAGGAGAATTTTTATAAGGTATTGTGGAGATGGTATCTAACACCGGTTAGATTTCACCAGATAGATAAAAAAATATCTAAAAATTGTTGGAGGGGATGCCAGGAGGTTGGAACTTATTACCATATGTGGTGGAGCTGTGAATATGTACAAAAATTTTTGGAAAAGGGTATTTAAAGAAATAAGTGAAATAATTGGAAGTAAAGTGGAATTAAACCCGAAGCTTGCTCTACTAGCAATATGGGATAGAGGGGAAGAGGACAAAAATAAGAGAGAATTGATAAACAACCTCCTGACACCTGTTAGACTAATGATTGCAAAAAATTGGAAAGGACAAGGAAGCTATACAATAGAAGAATGGTATAAAGAAATATGGGATATGGCTTTGAATGATATGCTGACTTGTAAAATGAAATTAAAGAGGGGAATGTCCGGTAAAAATGATTTTGGGGAAATATGGAGTCCCCTATTGGAATATGTATTAAGATTGGGGAAGGGACAAACACCTTCAAAAGAGTCGATAAATTTCTGGATAGAATAAAAGATTAAGAGAAGGTCTCATGGTGTGGGGGTGCACGGGGGGGGATTGTCGTGGATTATGTATGTATTTTATGTTATTATTATGTTGAAATTAATAAAATTATTTCAAAAAAAAAGTAAAAATGGGAATAGTCAATGGCAGGCCTGTATGCAAAACTGGTTTGTAGTTCCTGACCCAAACATACATAGAATTCAAATGAGGTGAACAAATCTCCTAACATTGCCCACTAACTAAATGGTTTGTATCATAATGGTGCTGCAGCAATATGAATCCATTGACCTCATGCAATCAACTGACAGGGTGATCTGTTTAGATATAATGGGAAAAAGCTATCCAGATGTTTCCCCTTGTTGTACAGTCCACTATTACCACCAAGCCATGTCTCTAGAGACTTGCTATGAGCTTCTTGAAAATGATACAGATATGCAATTTTCTTTATAAAGTTCTATACAGGTCTTTAATCCATTTTTTTTTAAAAAAGGGACACAAACATTACAAAAGTTCCTGTTTATTTTTGTGCCACTATGCCCAATATTTTGGAGATAAACTCCTTCCTCAGGGGTACTTCAAACAGAGAACCACATTTATGAATTTTCTTTGTGTTGAAAAGCTGTAAAGCATTTGTGAATGGACACATGTATGAAATTATCATATGTACATCCAAAATTATGTAATACAAAATTATCATAGATGAATTAATTTCATCCACTCACAAATGGCTTGCAGCTTTTCAACACAAGATAATTCACAAATAAAATAAGAACTCATACACACTCATAAATAAGAACTCATACACACATGTTTTTTATAAACAATTAAAACCATCAGTGTGAGGGGGTGATGGTATTATATAGATGGCATTTAGAGGGGCTCATAGGATAAGATTGGAGACTTTTACATGAAGTCAATACTAGAGATATAAATATACCTTTTGATATACATCTTGGCTCAGGTCACTTTCCTTGATCTTGTGGTTTGGAAAGATCAAGGGAAATTGATCATTATATAAAAACTCACTGATAAAAACACATATTTAAACTTTGATAGTCCTCATCTATTCTCCGTTAGATGTAATTTACCGCAGGGACAATTGTTGTGACTACAATGGAATTTTCGACAGGTATCAAAATTTCTCATCCAAATATCTCAAATAAAATAAATTCATCAATTAATTTGCACTCTGCCCCCAAGTGTCCCAATGGATTGTTTCCTCCTATGCTTAACTACCATGCAAAGGTAACGTTGGGGGTGGGGGCATTGCAGCATGCATGGAGCAGAGAGTTACCCTTTCCTCCACAGCTGCAATATGCCCTATTGAAAATCACCCCACCCCCGCCCCAGCTTGGCAGCAAAGTTAATGGTACTAATGGATACTCAAGTCTCTGGGGATAAGATTTGAGGCACTGAGAAATAGATTCAGACTGGCCCCATGGGCCCAGGTGTAAAAATGCCCTTGCTTGAGTTTATTTATTTATTTATTACATTTTTATACTGCCCAATAGCCAAGTCTCTCTGAGCAGTGTGGTAAGAGTCTTAAAATTTGACTCATGTAGTTTCGTGTCCCAACCGTCACTATCCCAATCAGACGAAAGACACGTGTAAGATCGAAAACTGGCTGCAGCTCTTTAATTCTCCTTCTTGCAAGAAGTGACCACCTAGGGATCAAAACCTAGAAATGGTACTGAATACATATTTTGATCAACCTTAAATAGAAAAATCATACAAGGATACATGGATCTCTGCTCAGTTAAACAGTAATTGATTTCTAAATTATCTTGAATACACATAGGCTTCAAAGAATCTTCTGATGTGGATTCAGTTAACTCGATCTTTAACTAAGAGACGGAATACACAAACATTGTAATCTTTGCCAGATAGCCTGTCTCCTAAGAAAGCAGAGTTCATTGATGTATTAGTTCCTGCTTTAACCTTTGTCCTCTGCTTTTAGGAATGTAGCTACTTATCAATTCCCCTACGTGTTTTTCCTCTTTGTCAAGTTAACCTGAGGTCTTCATGAGACACACTTTTATTAACTCTTATTTCAGAGGCACGCATAAGGGAATTTTGAATTATCTTACTACAATCCTCCGTTTTGATCTAATGTGTCTTTAAATGTCATTAGGATCATTCTCCAGACTAGATAATTCAATCTAAGTTTGTAGCTCTCTCATCCTATTATCAGTTATGCTTTCACCAGGCATGTTCTGATACATAATTAACATCTGTTTATGCACTCTTTTTTTTCTAAAACTTCATCATACATTGAAAGACACAGGGAGTAATTAAAACAATCATTATTATAATCAATACAAATATAATTATTTGTTTTAACCAATTCCAATTTGGCAACCAGGAATTTAACCAATCCCATGGATTTGTTACTCCAGAGTAATTGTCTATTACCATTTCTTGTAATTTTGACAACTCATCTTCGATAGTTTTATTCATATCATGAAAAACTACTTTGCAACCTTTCTGGATAATTTTACAAAAACCTCCTTGCTTTGCTAGGAGGTAGTTAAGAGCCATTCTATGCTGAATGAGTTCTTGATTTAATTCTCCAATCTCTGACTGCATTGCCTGTACAATTATCTCTGTTGCATTAATAGTTTTTTCTAAACAACATGTAAGACTCAAAATACTTTTTCTATTTTCTTGTGCTATTATTCCAGGATAAGCACCCAAGGTTAAAATTCCTGTTATTAATCTACCACCAACTCTGTTTTTTTTCAGTTTCTGACAGTTGTTTTCCTATTATAACCATATCTTTACAATTGCTGGGATCAGAAAACAAAGTATTCTTTTGCTGTAATGCTCTAACTAGTATATCTGGACTTTCAATAAGAACAGGCAATAAATGAAAATAATCTTATCATTGCTGGATATTCATAATACAAAATTGAATAATTCTCTCATTGCTTAAACATTTCTAAAGCTTGTCCTTTTGGTATACAAAAATTTATACAATATAAAATGAATATTACTTTCATATTTATTTCTTTTGGAACCTTAACTTTAAAGGGTGTGTTTCTTTATCAGTAAATCTCACTGTCCACTGCGGTTCCACTGAAGGAGAGTGTAATTCTGGTGTGGGCAACACAGCCCAAGTTTTGTCAATTTTAGGATGATGAGCCTCTGCTTCTTGTCCTGCTTCGTCCACGCAATTCAGAGAAGGACACGCGTTGATCCCTCGTGGCGAGACGTCCTCACTTTCGACCCCTCTCGCGCCAGCGAGATCAAAAGGTCCTTGTGGGTTTTTCCTAGCACAATGCGTGTAATGAATCCAAGCCCCCTTTTCTTTTTACTTTCAACGCAATATGAGTGGTCATCAATACAAGATGAGGGCCTGACCATCGCTCTTCCAAACCGTCTGCTGTCCAGATTCTCACGTATACTTCATCACCAGCCTGGAAAGGATGTGCAGGAGTATCTAGTGGTAAAGGTTGGGCATCTATCACGTGCCGCCTGATCTTCTGGAACTGCTTCTGGAGCAAATACTTAGATCTTTCGACATCAAAGGAGGCACATCCACTTCTGCTGCCGCCATCAGATTAAAGGGTAAAGGACGAAGAGCTGCTGCCTTGACTTTTTCATCAGCTCTATTTCCTCTTGTCACCTCATCAGTCCCCGAACCGTGCG
This sequence comes from Anniella stebbinsi, assembly GCA_029215795.1. Taxonomy (NCBI): domain Eukaryota; kingdom Metazoa; phylum Chordata; class Lepidosauria; order Squamata; family Anniellidae; genus Anniella; species Anniella stebbinsi. Next base: position 151,480,246 of record JARDYH010000004.1, read on the forward strand.
CTTTGCAGTAAACAATTGCAAGGGCGAGGGGCAGATATATAGCACCTAGAAGGGCATCTATTTCTACTCCATTGGAAATGGGTCTGCCATCTGCAGTAATAAATCCTCTTTCTTTCCACAACGATCCTGTTGCAAAACATACTCCGATTGCATATTTTGAATTGGAATGCACAGTTAATTTTCTGCCTTTTGACATGCTTTTGTTGAAGCTATAAACTCTGCAGCTTGAGCACTTTTACTTCCTGGAAGAGGTCCTGAAATAATAATTTCTGTCAATGAGACAACAGCAAAACCAGTCTTTCTGACTCCTCCTATTATCCTTGAAGAACCATCTACAAACCACATTAATTCAGAGTCCACTAGAGGCATATCAGTTAAATCGTCTCTTGCCAATTGTACTTCCTTAATTACTTCAATGCAATCATGTGGAGCCTCTGTATCCATTTCTGGTAATAAAGTGGCAGGGTTAAGTTCGTTACATCTTAACACAGTCAATTCAGGAGTTTGCAAAAATAAAGTCTCATATTTTGTATATCTTGCATTTGTAAAATGTTGAGTATTCTTTTGCGTTAATAACGCAGAAACAGCATGTGGAACCCATAATTGTAATGGGTGTCCAAGCACAATATCTTGTACTTTTTCAACAATCAAAGCTGCTGCAGCTATACTCCTTAAGCAGGCAGCATATCCCTGTGCAACTGGATCTAATTGTCCTGAGTAATACCCTATGGGTCTCTGATGTGAACCCAAATATTGACATAAAATCTTTCTGATAATCAGGGAGACCCAGGGCAGGAGCAGAGACTAAAAATGATTTTACTTCTTTCCAGGCATTCTCATCTGCTTTAGTCCATTCAATTTCTTCTGGGGCTTCTGCTTTTGTTTTTTTCTAACCAGGGTTTAACAATTTGTGAAAAGCTAGGGATCCATGCTCTACAATAACCCAACATTCCTAACAGAGCACGAATTTGACTTTTTGTCTTTGGTACCTTTGCCTGCGTTATTGCATGTATTCGCTTACAAGACAATTTCCTAGTTCCCTCTGACAAGACATGTCCCAAATATTCCACCTCTTTTTTACACCATTGTAATTTTCTTTTTGCAATTTCATGCCCACGTTCTCCTAAGGCCTTGATCAAGTAAATTGAATCAATTTTACAATTTTCCTCCGTTTCTGCACATAATAATCTCAAATCTAAAACTGTGTACACTTATGCAGAAACAGGTATACTACACATAATGGTGGCAAGATTTGGGACCACATTATGTCTGGGGATTACATATTCATTAATTCTCTCTATTTCTGAGCAGTAAGTAAGAGCCTCTCCCAGTTCTATCTATTTTTTTTTTCACAGCTATTACTGAAGTATTACATGAAGAGGAACATGAAACCAAAATTTCTTGTTCTAAAAAATCTCTCAATTGTTTTCTTTATACATCCTTAGGCTTCTTTTGAAAGGGGATATTATTTTTCTTTTAGGGGTACCATGTCATTATGGACAGTGATTTTAACTGGGGCAGCTGACTTTAAGAGCCCTACTTCCCCAGAATCTTCTGCCCAATAATGAGAGGGTATTTCCTGGAGCTCCAGTGGGAGTGTGGTGCCATCCATTTCTTCTGTTTCACTCATAAAAGCCAATACATTCTCAGCAGGAAGGGACACAAACACACCATCAGCAGTACATTTTATAGTGGCATTTAATTTTGCCAATAAATCTCTCCCCAATAAGCTCACAGGGCTTTTAGACATCATAAGAAACGAATGATCACATGTAAGGGGCCCAATTTTAACTTGCACCGGAGTGCTAAGGGGAGTGGAAGAAGAAATCCCATCGATTCCTACCACCCTTTCTCTATATCCAGAGAAAGGCAAAACAGTTTTATTTAACATACTTCTGGCCACTCCAGTATCCAGAAGACAATTGTATGGCTGTCCATTAATGGTCAAAGTCAAAAAATGGTTTATTTAATTTTAATTTCTATGAATTTAGCATTTCCCCAGTCTCCGCCTTTTTCACTTCTATTCTTAAGTCTCTTTCTACCAGTCATTCTGACATCACCTCAGCTCCTTGTATTTAACTAGACTGTTGTCTCAAAATACAATCTTTCTTCCAGTGTCCTGGCTTTTTACAAAAAAACAACAACATCCCTTCTCACTTTCATCAACATTTCTCTCTACTTCTCTTTTCTTTCTTCAACTTTTCCTCTCTTCCACAAAATACATGATAAGCTGTAGCCAATACTTGCGCTACAGTATCTCTCTGCCAACCAAGTTTATGCTTCACAAAATACTCCTTAATATCTGGGGCTGCCTGATCTACAAAGATTCCAACCACTAAGGAGATATTCGCTACTGCCTCAGGATCAATACTACCATACATGCGGAGACTACGGGAAAGGCGAACCAAATAGTCAGTTGGCATTTCATCTTTATCTTAAAACACCAATTTTTACCTTTGACCCATTTACAGACTTTAACTTTAAAAGGAGTATGCACATACGATGTAACACTCTGTAATTGTGCTGGCACTGCCGAAATGGCAGGAGCTCCCCCCACTGCAGGAACTGCCGCAACTGCGGGTGCTGTTACTACAGTTTGAATGTTACTCAACAATGAATAAAGTCCCTCCTGAGGAAGTGCACTTTCCTCTGGAGGGCAATAAGGAGGTGGGGGTGCAGTTGCAATAGAAACTTTCTGATCAATACTTTGAAAAAATACCTGAGAAGGCTTAATTTTGAAACCCTCTGCAACATGGATCCAAACATACAAGTTTTCTAAATATCCAGGATATGATATCTCTAAAACACCTTTTAAATCTTTCAGTATACTTTTTTTTTTCAAATAATCCAATATGTGGCCTTTTTTTTTAATCCTAATTCTGGCCATGTTTCAGCACATAATTTAACAAGTCGACTTTTCTTTAAATCAGATTTTCCCAGGACAGTTTTCTATTTCTCCAGGACTACATCCAATGGAGATCCTTCCGGAATACTCAGTTATCTTCTCTCCAGTAACATTTGATTTTGTTGCAAAACTCAAACCAAATATTCTAGAAGATAATCAACCTGGTCTTCACTACCCGCAATATTTGTAGTTCAGTGTGTTTCCAAAACACATCTCTTGAACTATTTCCCTGTCTTCACTACCCGCAATATCTTGGTTTTGCTGCGTGTGTATCTTTCACCACCTCTTTATAAGCTTTCACCAAAATATCACCGAAGACCCCTTAAAAATATCACCGAAGACCTTTTACCTGCTTTATATCCTTCGATCTTACATTCATTGAAGGGAGTAGCCTTGGTTGATGACCGCCCGTCCTTCCCCAGACTGTAAGTTTCCCTTAGGTTCAACTCACCTATGCCGGCAGGGCTTGTTCCAGTCTGAAAAAGGGTGTGATGGTCATCTAGTTGGGCCTCCTGGCGGGCTAGCCATTTGTGGTAAGAGTCTTAAAATTTGACTCATGTAGTTTCGTGTCCCAACCGTCACTATCCCAATCAGACGAAAGACACGTGTAAGATCGAAAACTGGCTGCAGCTCTTTAATTCTCCTTCTTGCAAGAAGTGACCACCTAGGGATCAAAACCTAGAAATGGTACTGAATACATATTTTGATCAACCTTAAATAGAAAAATCATACAAGGATACATGGATCTCTGCTCAGTTAAACAGTAATTGATTTCTAAATTATCTTGAATACACATAGGCTTCAAAGAATCTTCTGATGTGGATTCAGTTAACTCGATCTTTAACTAAGAGACGGAATACACAAACGTTGTAATCTTTGCCAGATAGCCTGTCTCCTAAGAAAGCAGAGTTCATTGATGTATTAGTTCCTGCTTTAACCTTTGTCCTCTGCTTTTAGGAATGTAGCTACTTATCAATTCCCCTACGTGTTTTTCCTCTTTGCCAAGTTAACCTGAGGTCTTCATGAGACACACTTTTATTAACTCTTATTTCAGAGGCACGCATAAGGGAATTTTGAATTATCTTACTACAGCAGTTCACCATTAAAACCATAAAATACAACAGATCAAAACATATAAAAGTTTAAAAATACCACATAAAACTAAAATAAACCCAACAGCAGTTGCAGTCCATGGGAAAGCCTTGGTGAAAGAGACGTTTGAAGGATGTTACACTTTTCCAAATGGTGGGTGCTGCTACAGAGGCAGCCTGCTGTCAAGGTTCTTCATGGCAACATTCCATTTATTTTGGAATGGCCACAGGACCTCCTCTGAAGATCTTAAATACCATCTGGGTGTATATAAGGGAAAGTGGTCTGCCACGTATTCTGGTCCCAAGTAGTTTAGGGCTTTCTAGGATAATAACATAACCTTGTCTTCTTCTTCTTCTTCTTCTTCTTCTTCTTCTTCTTCTTCTTCTTCTTCTTCTAGTTTGGAATGCTATTTTTCCTGCCTGCCTCCTGTCACGCAACAGAGATTTATATCTACCCATAATGTAGTCTGTAGTTTGGCTACTGCCTTGACTTCACCATCCTGGCTGCCCAAACTGTAATCTTTGGAAGGTTGGCAGGGGGGATTGCTGTCAAGGAGCTATGTTGCTCTTGATCTTATTGCCCCAGGGTACTGATCATGTAGGAGGCGCCCCTATACACAGATGAGCATAATCTAAGCAGCCTTCCTAAACCTGAGTCCCTCCAGATGTTTTGGCTTACATCCTTGACCATTGACCATGATAGGCTAAAATATCTGACAAGACCTGAGTTGGAGAAGTCTGATCTAAAGGGAATTTAGTTGAATGTGGCATGGAGACTCCAAGTTGCTTTAGACCTTTTCCCATCAATCAGTGTCTATGGATGATAAATGCATGTAAGGGAGAAGCTCCTAAACACATTCATTAGAAGGTCTAAGGAGAGCCCTCCATGCGGTACACATGGAACTCCTCTACCAATATGTAATGCATGCATATAGGTTGTGGGGTGGGGTGGAGGGAAACTGACAAGCATTCATTATTCATGGCTGTTAATTGGCTGAAAAGGCTAGCAACCCTCATGCATAAAGGTACCAATGATGCCCAGGAAGAATATAAAGGCTTTGATACATTTTAATGTGAAATTAATATTCATTTAGACTTGCGTTTTTGCAGTATTTCCCTCCCTGTCTGCTATTACTACTTATTCTTGCATTTTCACACTTCAGGTTCCATATCTACAGCTAATAATATGGGCTTGTACCATCTGTGTAATTATTCTACCAGTAATTGAACAGAATGAGTATCAGTGTTAAGCCCTAAACCTGCAAACTCTTGCGTACATATTCTCTATAATGAGCAAGGGCATTAGCTTCACTGGGGGCTACTGTCAATGTGGAAAATATGCACATAAATTTTGTTGGTTGGAGCACTTTAGTTGTATTCATTTATCAGTTAATTAAATAACAACAGTTTGAAACAGCATGCAGCAATAGTAAGCAGAGAAATTAAGGGCACTGTTAAATATATGACTTGTAAGTTAGTGTGCATTCAGTTTGACTAAAATCAGCATTCTGGATCAGTAGGTATTAGTCACCTGCTATGAAGTAAAGGAGATAATTCTAACCTGCTACTTGAAATGCTTGGCAATGGATCCACATGTCAAGGTTTAATTTTGTGTCAAGGGCATGAAATTCAGAGTCACTGCTAAGCAAAGACATTTAAAATAGATTACATTCTAAATAGATGGATGGCAAATAGGATGAGTGTAGAGTTACAAATATCCACAATTGAGATATTTTTTCTGAAAATAGTTGAGTCCCCAACACCAACAGACACAAAGAGAGAGAGAGAGAGAGAGAGAGAGAGAGACTACTTCCCAAACAATAATTACCCACATTTTTGGGTTAAGAGAATTCTCTCCGTGGTCCCACCTGTGAACTTAGATTAAAAATACATAATGCTATATTTATACCACTTCCATTTAGACAAACTCCCTGCTGTACAAATATTTTGGGCATCTTCCAGACTGTTCAGATTTCAGCCTTGGTTACATTTATGTTGTTGTTTACATCTTTATATTTTCAAAATGGAGAGGCAAAAGCCAATAAGAAATTTGAAAAAGGAACAATTTACATTATATAAATTTGAGGAGAATAAATCATAACAAAGTTTCCTTCCTGTCTGTACTGATATGATAATGTTGTGATGGGATTGTAGTAAAATACTAATTGCTGCAGTATGAAAAATACATAACCATAGGAAACTGACTGTCCATCTGATCCAATATTATCTGTGTTTACTGTCAGTAGTTTTCAATGGTCTCGGGAGATGTCATTTATTGGATTCTTTTTAGATAGAGGTTCCAGGGATTAAAACTTCTGCATGTAAAGCATGTACCCTACCACTATGTAAGGCTGTATGAGACATTTGTTTCAGTTCATTTTTAATCAGGATTTATACCTTATGGATTGAACACAGATTCAGACACCATCTGCGGCTGAAGTGCATACATTTTCCAGGCTTGATTCACAGCAAAACAATGTGTTTGACAGCATGTATACATTTGGAAAATACTCATGAAAAACTGTATACTTTTGAAAAATGTGCACAAATATGCTTTGTTTAATGGGAGAAGAATGCATCCATTGCAAAGAAAAAATACGCTTGAAAATATGGACAAATTTTCATGTGGAAAGAAAAAATGCTTGCAATCTGATATAGACTTGAGTCAGAATGAACTTTGAGATGGAATTCGGAGAACTTTGGCAAGCTGTACTTTTGCTGATTCACACATCCTTACCAGTGAATCATGGTCCTCCCCCAAAATAAACATTCACAAGGTTAAAGACAATGGTGATCTTACCATTAACATAAGAAATACAAGTGTAGGGTGCTCTTGCAAGAGCATTTTAATATATTAATATTCATAGATGAGTCACAAGCGACATTGTGGCAACTCTTCTTTCTCAACAATAGTCTTGTGAATCAGAGGCCAGATCTACATCAAGCAGGATATAGCACTATGAAAGCAGTATGAAAGCAGTATATGGTATGTGTCAGTGGGCCCCAACAGTTGTCAGTGCACTTCAATACCACTATAAAGCAGTAGTGTGGCTCCTGCCTTTTATATACCACTTCCATACCACTTTCATAGTGTAATAGCCTGCTTGGTGTAGATTGGGCCAAAGAGCCTATCTACACTACTGCTTTAAAACGGTTTATAACCGGTTTAAAACTGTTATAAACCATTTTAAAGCAGTAGTGTAGATATGCTCAAAGTCTCCAAAGTGACCTCTCATATGACTGTTGTTTGGTTATGTGGGTAATACTAATGCTAGTGTAAACTTAGTTATGTTGAATATATAGAGAAAAGCTACAACTGGGTTTTCTAATCAGAAATGTACTTGTGGAGTTTTTCAACAGGCACATTTCATGGACATTTCCTTTTCTGCTTTTGCTGCCAGAAAGAGGTCAACCGATAGCAAAAGACTTATTGACTTACCTACTATATAAGAAGTCCCGAAAGGTTCAAAAGAGTACATTGAAATTCCATCTTTAGCTGCCTGGTTAGAAACACTTCTGCTAAACTGATATGTCCTCTAACTAACAATTATTTTCTATGGGATGGCCAGCCACAAAATGGAACATCTATTTAATGGGGTTTTAACATAATACTTCAGATGTTGAATATGCAAGAATTCACAGAAACTAGTCAATGATAAACAAGATATGACTTTGAAATAACTTTTATCCATAAGTAAACAGATCAGTATCCCACACATACATTATTAATTCAGTACTTTGCTTTTATTATCATAGTAGTATTGAAGATAGAGGGAGTGGAAATAATTTGCTGTGGACTGTGTGCCTTTGATATCCCAGTAAGTTTGCATGTCTTTATAGTTAAGGTAATCTGGCATGACAAAGATGTGTTCTGACAACCTGAATTCAAACGAGTAAGGTTCATCTACAAATATTATCAACACTAGAGATTGACCAAAACAGTATTTTTAAATCAACAAAGGTTCCTGCCTGAATTTATACTCACTCTCTGAACAGAAACCATGTTGCTAAAACTATTTTAAAAGGATATAAACTTTTTTAAAATATTGCATGAAACAGCATAGATTTGAAAACTCCAGCCTGCATGCAGAGCTCTATCAAGCAGGGATGCCCCATTCTGTCAATTATCAGAGAGCATTTCATTGTCAGAGAGCACCCTGTTCCCACCAGATTGAAGAGCATCTTCTGATACTGATATGAATGGCCATCTCCTGCTCATTCAAATCCCCAATAGAACATTATGGATCTTATATGTGAACTAGGATCCGCTCAGTTGTGACAATGAACTGTATCACTTTGAGAAATGCGGTGCAGATAAAGAGCCTATCTACACACGTAGGATAAAACACTTTGAAAACATTTTGAAAACTGTATATGGAGTGTGTCCTGGGCCCCAATAGTTCTCAAAACTGTCAGCCTATCTACACTACAGCTTTAAAATGGTTTAAAATGGTTTATAACAGTGTTGAGAACTGTTGGGGCCCAGGATACACTCCATATACAGTTTTCAAAACGTTTTCAAAGTGTTTTCTCCTGCGTGTGTAGATAGGCTCAAAGCTAACCTCAAATGTAAGTCCAAGTGGTCATCTGTGATAATGGGGTGATATTTGGACATGATTATATTCATGACAGAGAAGGTAGATTCACAAAGGTACATAGAACCAAACAAAGAGTTCAAGTGAAAAGCAAATTTTCTGAGGTATGGATACATTCATTTCTACATAGATTTTAGGAGTGAGTTAAGAATTTCAGCCGTCTTTTGTCCTAGACATGTCATTCCCAGAGGCATTAGCTGCTAGTTTTTCCTAGCGCTTGGCAGCCAAGCACCTGCATATGAACTCCATCTTCCGTTTGGAGCAACAACTAAACAACTTCCATTTTTTTTAAAAAAAAAACCCTATCTTAAGCAAGTATCATACCTTTCTATGAACACCCCTCCCCCACACCATGGTCTTCAAAATTCATTCTACATTCACTGAAGAGCGAGGCTCTGACAAAGTGTTGCTGGTGGATAATGACCAGTCCTGAGAGATTTTAATTGGAGTCAACTTTGAAGAAATAAAACCCAATTTTTAATATTGGATATCAGATACCTTCATTGAAAGGAGCAGGCTAATTAATTTATTCCACATCAACATTTCCTTGAGGGTAGAACACGAAAGTAACTATTACTCAAGCCCTGCAAAATATTCGTAACACCTATCTGAATCAGCTGTGATTGATACTTCCTCGACTATCATTCCTCCTTTCTGGAGATGTTTGTTTTCTGTGTGCTCTGCCAATGCATGTGCGAATTTTGGAAAGCTCCTGAGGTATATCTTCAGGAGATGAATGGATGAAAGTTATATCTGTATCTTCAGTTTAATTTGGTAACGATGTCTGCAAGGAAAGACATACCTAGCAGCTATTCGTGATCTTCAACTGATGCATACCACACTCACCTTAAGACTGAAGAAACACCTTAATTTTAGGTAGCAACTCTATAAAACCCATTTGCTTAGCCACCTAACATCTGTGTTGAGCAAATATTCTGTATGCTGAAACCCTTTTTCTTCCACCAGTTAACACCTGAATAGTAGCCTCTGCAAACACCTTGCTTGAACAGAATGATCTGTTTTCATATCACATTGTTCATGCCCAGCATTTTAACACACAATGCCCATTGTTCATGGATTATGCTATGGCAAAGGAAAAACATAGCTCTGGGAAGTCATCGTGACCTGTGCACAGAAAAGAAATTCACTTTTATTTATGTACGTATGCATGTATGTGTTACAACTGCTTATATATTGCCTTTCAGAATCCAAATCCTTCCAAGTAATATTCAAATATATTAATGAAACCACAATAAATAATATTTAACCTATAAAAACAGGAAGCTGGCTTATTCTGAGTCGTATATAGCTCAGTCTTGTCTGCATGGACTGGCAGCTGCTCTCTAGGTTTGTAGGCAAGGGTCTCTCCCTAACAGGAAATGCCAGGGACTGATTCTGGGACCTTTTGCATGTTATCTACCACTGACCTATGGCCATTCCCAGATCCTTCCCAGAAGATAACTGGTGGTAGATGTCCCTGTGAGGGGAGGGAAGAGTTCAGTTGGAGCTGGTGCCTGATGCCTTCCTTTGACTGCCACCCTGTCTCCTGGCATACTTTCCACAGGGTAGTTGATGGTAGGTAGTCCTCAGGGTGGGGTGGGGGTGGGGAATGACACTTCAGTTGGTTCAGGTTCTGATGTCTCCTAGGTCCCCTCCCCTCTCTCTCCTGGAATCCTTTCCTCAGATCAGTTGATGGTGGGTGGCCCTGGGGCATGGGGTGTGTGGGTGTAGAGCCTTCTCTATCTGTAGTGACAGAGAACATGTTTATAGATGAGACATCTCCTTTCCTTATCCATTTCTAGAAAGCACGATAAATATCCTTTGCACAAGTTTTGCCTTCCAGAGGACACATTTTTTAACAGATTTTTTTTTCCCCATCTGGAAAACTTCAAGAACTGTTCTGATGATAATGCACGGCTGAGAGGTGTCACTCATGTCTGTGGATTCATCAAGTTGGAAGGGAAAAGGACACACCCATCAAAGCCGTTTATCTGCCGCTCATCATATCAGGACTCATCATTGCTATGTGTATCTCATGATAGTTCTTTGTGATTGCTGAACAGTGTGAGCAGCTGATAGAGTTTCCATTTGGACTTTAAAACTGGCAAATAATAAATCAGCTGCCTTAAAGAATGCTTCTTTAATCATTTCTCCATTCCCAGAAGGCTTTTCATATTTGGTTAAGATGTGACTTATCCAAAATGAAGCCGTAGTCACAGACTTTGATTTTGCCACAAGTTTATTGAAAATTGTTGGCTTTAACTTCAGCTGTCTTGTGTATTTCTGATATTAATCAACTTATATTTGTGAACTGTTTGAGATGTCTCTTATAGGGATGGGTGAGAATTTCATGTCAGTTTATTTTTGATAAGAATTTACCAAAAAATCACACATTTCTTCATATCGGGGAATAGAACGAACTTGAGATTTATTTATTTATTTTTTTAAAAAAATCAAATGTGGGAGAAACCAGAATTGACAGAGTCATCAATCTTTACTCATTTATTGTCATCTCCCCTTGGGGGTGGGGGGAAGCTACACTGTAATCGCAGATTATGCAGGAAATTGGATTTCACCATTGTGGATTGTCCCTCCCAGTGAAAGTGTTATGTCTTTTGCATCTAGAAGGTTAAAAAGACTTGCAAGGAATAAGGGCCAAACCAAATGTACTGTAGCTATGCACGATCATTTTAATTACTCTCAGGTAACCATGCATGCTCCCAATTCAGATTGGGACCATGGCACTGCGGGATGGCTGTTACACTTTCCTACACTCATTTTTGTTGCAAAATACATGAAGGTATGCATGTGTCACTGAACAATGTGAATAGCTGACAGAGTTTCCGTTTTATTTTTTAAATTGTCAAATACTAAATCAGCTGCCTTAAGAAATGCCTCTTTAATCATCTCTCCATTCTCCGATGGCTTTTTATATTTGGCTAAGATTTTTTTAAAAAAACCTCCATTAACCCCAATGTGTGCTTACTCAGGAGTAAATAAAACGATCACACATAGCTACACTATGCATATTTAGATGAACATTTAATTTGACCCTAAGTGACAAAGCAGACTATAGCTGTTTCTTGTTTATGTTTAACTTGTTTATGTTTAACTTTGATAATAATAGCAATAATAATTAGCCTCGTTTTTTTAGAGATCAGCTGCCTCTGCCTTTTCTATAAAGTCTGAAGGAAATTGTTCATCTGCCTATGCCGAGGCATAACAAGACAGTGCCAGCGTTAGAACTGCCACCACAACCAATTGCTCTGGATTTAGCATTATCCTGAGGCATTATGGGTGGTGGTGGAATTGCACCCAGCACAAAGAGTAACAGCTCTCACTAGAAGGCGCCATTTACATTAGGCAGTTTGGAAAGGGAGGGCCAGCACTTGTGCATCTTCAGGTGTCACTGACACGTCTGCCGTGCAGGGAGGAAGCACCCTAGACTCTGCATTGGCTGGTGATCCACACTAAATCAGTCCATGGTCAACCACAATCACCATTCTGCTTAGGGATGAATAACAAATTCATTTCAGTGAATTTTTTTTAAAATCAGAATTTACCTAGGCAGGATCTATGCTGCTGTTTTAAAGCACTTTAAAGCGCTTTATAACAGTAGTGACAACTGTTGGGGCCCAGGACACACTCCAAAACGGTTGTCACTACTCTTATAAAGAGCTTTAAAGCGCTTTAAAACAGCAGTGTAGATCTGCCCTTAGTTCACAGCTACCAGAAACAAACACAGACCTGAATTCAGTCTGTAAATTTCAAAGGACGTGGTGCAATTTGTGAAACAAAACAAAAAAAATGTGCTTGAAAAATGTGTACATTCGATAAATGCAGTGAAATCATACATGCCTTTGAAAATACACCCAATTTATGCATACATTTGGGGAAATATGCATAAATATAAGCAGGAAGGCTCATGGGAGTCAGAATGATATGGTATTCAGAGGACCTTGATGCGTTTAAGTTTTGCTGATTCACATTTCCCTAATTCTGCCAAACTCAAATGTAAAGGTCTGCAGTTGGCATGGGCTATCCATTTTAATGCAAGTGAGATACAATTGCTCGGCTGACTAATGTCTCCCTTTAATAGATGATTTGGCCAAAAGAAATCCCTTGGCTAGTTTGAAGCCTATTGCATATGTACTATAACCTACTACAATTTAAATGCATAAGTAGCCTAATCCACAAGCTGCTGCACTCAGGGCATTGTTGGCAGGATAGTGTATGGATACTGTTGTAATGTGTATGAATAATGCGGTAATGTGATTTACCCCTTTAATTTTGTACCATCTAACGGGCAGTAATATAAAGTCCAGAATCCTCTGCCTTGAGGTTTTATGTAGGAGTGCTAATCAGTATGAAGGAAATCATAAACATGTCAAGCTCGTAATGACCCTTCTGAAAAATGTAACATGATTTGTTTTCCAACTGACCTCATTAGCTGATTAAGGAATATTAAAATTGCATAAGAGGAAGAAGTAAGGATGGCTATTGTAAAGAATTCTTTTTGATGTGCTAATGACCTTTGTGAGCAACCAGCATCATCTTGGATTAAAGAAACTGGACTATCCAAATAAAAGCAAAGCCCGTCTTCACTGGATCGAAACAAAAACAAAGTCCATCTTCACTGGTCAGACAAACGGAAAAGATTTGTCAAGACATTTATTGTTTTAAAAGGTTGGCTTCCTTCAGGCACCAACAGTATGGAATGCCCAGGCAAATCCATTCACACTAATTAGTTTGTATGTCTGAAGGAGCGCCTGATCAATCTGTTTTAAAGCAGTTTGTGTGCCGCTTGAAGTGCTATGTAGTGGGTGAAGCAAACTAGTGGATGATGCAACTTATGAAGCCTTCATGCCCACAAGACATCAATGGATCTGGATGTCTGCTCTAAAGCTCCAGACCCCCCAAATACTTCCCGCTGCTGCTTTTTGCAGGCAAAGCATCGAGTTCATAAAGTCTCCTTCTTCTTCTATTGCTGGCAGTCAAAAGACCTAATTGGGACAGAGAGCAAGATCATTTGAGGGAGGTTAATAAAGAAGGATTTCTGTGCATCATTATTTTCTCCTTGAAAGGAAATAACCAAATAGTTGGCAAAACAAGCATTAAAAAAAAATTCTTTGTGACCTTAAATGCTGGATTTATTTTCACAAAAGTTGCATTGCTGTCTTCATTATTATGATTCGTAAATCTGTTATCGAGAAAGATTTCTTTTCCTTCCTAATTGCTTGAAAATGCCCAGAGAAATGACACATCGCGGTGGAAAATTAATTGAATACATTTTGTTCTCCATTTTTTTTTCTGGATTGAATTTACTGATATTTTCATGAATAGAGCAAAGACAGAGATAGTTGCTCGAGGTGAATGGACTTCCTATAGTCATTAAACAAGGGTTGTGATACTACTAGCTCCAGTCAGAACTTTGAGACAGTGTCTGGATCGATACATCTGCTCCGCACAATGATTTACATGTAGGGATAAAGGAAATTGCAACCGATAGATCCTGTTAGATTTTTTCCCCCCTGCAGCATTTGACTCTGTTGGTTGAGGGTGTCTTTGAGGGTGTCTAGGCCTTGTAATATCTTGTAAAGTTTACAGGAGCCCATCAACAGCAGTCTTAGAACAGAACAAACATTTTGAATACTGAGCTGGAGGCTAAATAGAGTTACACCCTGTTCACTTGAAGCTCCCTTATGCAATCAGTGGACACATTTAGGGGAAGCAGTACTGTGTAGGCATTGATATATGACATGTTCTCTCATGAACTACAATTTCCAGAGTTTCTTTGTTCCTGACGGCATTTCCTATGTACAGTCCGTGAAGGAGACGCAGCCTCCGCGGGTCAAAACCCAACCACCCAGCTGCCTGCCTGCCTCCAGCCAGCCAACACTGGACTTAGGCCAGTAGAGCCCTGGAAATAATCACACCGAAATGAGGCTTAAAGTGGTTTATTAAAAGAGTTAAGCCTTTAAGCGGAAGTAATAAATGAAAAGGGGAGGGGGGAGGTAGGGAGAGAGAATAAAACAAGTTAAAACAACAAACAGGCTAAAAGTAGCAGCAAGGCAATAAAACCATTAAAAGGTTGTAAAACTTAATAACCCAGGCAAGCTGTTACCCAGAGCAACTCGAAGCAAGGAAATAAGAAAGACCTGGCTACACAGAGGTCTCTTCCCAAGCCAGATGATGGGCACCCATGGCAGCATAGGGGCCATAGGAGACAGGGGCTGCAAAATACTAACTCATCTTTATCCCCACAGCTTGGGCTGGTGGGGTGACTGGCTCCACCAATCCAACAGCGAGCTGCTCCTTGGCTTCCCCCCTCCCTCCTGAGGGGAAAATGTTCTCACCAACTCAACTGGAATCCAGCTTCTCATTGTTCATGGCCTTGAAGCCTTGGCCATTCCAACGGTTTCTGGTAACAACCCTGTTGGTGATTACTGGTGAAAGCTAACTGTCTTTTTAGAACAACCTTGCAGCCATTTCCCCATGTTCTTCGCATAGTCAAAAAGACGCAACATGATCTGACAGCAGCAGGAGAGAGAAGGTCCATAATGATTATGGATGTGGAGGTCCCGGGGACGGTGCTTTACAGCTCTCAACAATTCAATTAAATTAGTAACCGTTTGTTATTAAAAGCTTTTATCAGGCTAACTACCAGTAACTGCTTGTGATTTAAGCTCTAAAATGAGCAAATATAGAGAAATTGGTGAAATTATTTGTTACTGCTTTTGTAATTACCGAATGTACAAGTTACTACTTTTTATGCTGTCAATATAAATCTTGGAATTAGCTCTGGTCCTGTTTTGTGTACTAGAATTAATATACCACCATTATTCAAAACAGACAAGGGATTGTGTATGTATATGAGCGTGCTTGTGTTTGAGGGGTATGTACCAAGTTTTTACTGGACCCAGAGAAATTATGCTTGAGTACTACATAACTGTTAGGGATGTGCACTGGATCGGACCCGATCCACGATCCGAGTCCGGTCCAGTGGGAAATCGGATAAATTATCCGATTTCCGATCCCGCAGCTGGATCGGCCGATCCAATCCGAACCGGTCCGAAAAAGCTCCGAACCGGTTCGGCGGATCGGCGGATCGGCGGGCGCCCACTGGCGCCCACCGCCGCTTCCATTGGCGGGCGCCAGCGGGCGCCCGCCGATGAAAGTGGACAGCGGGGGGGGGGAGGAGGGGGGCACTTACCTTCTCGGCCCGGTGGCTCCCGTCCGGCGCCGGCGCCTACTACTACTAGCAGGCTCCGCGGCCTGCTCTAGGGTGGCGCGCCGGGTGATGTCATCACCCGGCGCGCTACTCTAGAGCAGGCCGCGGAGCCTGCTGGTAGTAGTAGGCGCCGGCGCCGGACGGGAGCCACCGGGCCGGGAAGGTAAGGAGGGGGTGCGTGGAGGGGAGGAGGGGGCGCGCGGAGGGGGGAGGGGGGAGGGGGGCCCTTACCTTTCCGGCCCGGCGGCTCCCGTCCGGCGCCGGCGCCTACTATTCCCAGCAGGCTCCGCGGCCTGCTCTAGGGTGGCGCGCCGGGTGATGTCATCACCCGGCGCGCTACTCTAGAGCAGGCCGCGGAGCCTGCTGGTAGTAGTAGGCGCCGGCGCCGGACGGGAGCCGCCGGGCCGGAAAGGTAAGGAGGGGGTACGTGGAGGGGAGGAGGGGGCGCGCGGAGGGGGGAGGGGGGCCCTTACCTTTCCGGCCCGGCGGCTCCCGTCCGGCGCCGGCGCCTACTATTCCCAGCAGGCTCCGCGGCCTGCTCTAGGATGGCGCGCCGGGTGATGTCATCACCCGGCGCGCTACTCTAGAGCAGGCCGCGGAGCCTGCTGGAAGTAGTAGGCGCCGGCGCCGGACGGGAGCCGCCGGGCCGGAAAGGTAAGGAGGGGGTGCGTGGAGGGGAGGAGGGGGCGCGCGGAGGGGGGAGGGGGGCCCTTACCTTTCCGGCCCGGCGGCTCCCGTCCGGCGCCGGCGCCTACTATTCCCAGCAGGCTCCGCGGCCTGCTCTAGGATGGCGCGCCGGGTGATGTCATCACCCGGCGCACTACTCTAGAGCAGGCCGCGGAGCCTGCTGGAAGTAGTAGGCGCCGGCGCCGGACGGGAGCCGCCGGGCCGGAAAGGTAAGGAGGGGGTGCGTGGAGGGGAGGAGGGGGCGCGCGGAGGGGGGAGGGGGGCCCTTACCTTTCCGGCCCGGCGGCTCCCGTCCGGCGCCGGCGCCTACTATTCCCAGCAGGCTCCGCGGCCTGCTCTAGGATGGCGCGCCGGGTGACGTCATCACCCGGCGCACTACTCTAGAGCAGGCCGCGGAGCCTGCTGGAAGTAGTAGGCGCCGGCGCCGGACGGGAGCCGCCGGGCCGGAAAGGTAAGGAGGGGGTGCGTGGAGGGGAGGAGGGGGCGCGCGGAGGGGGGAGGGGGGCCCTTACCTGCCCGGCCTGGCGGCTCCCGTCCGGCGCCGGCGCCTACTACTACCAGCAGGCTCCGCGGCCTGCTCCAGGGTGGCGCGCCGGGTGATGTCATCACCCGGCGCGCTACTCGAGAGTAGGCCGCGGAGCCCGCTGGTAGTAGCCGCCGGCGCTGGACGTGCCGAGAAGGTAAGTGGCGGGGAAGGGGGCTTACCCCCCCCCGGAGCCGTCCGCTTCTATCCGCTGGCGCCCGCGGGCGCCAGCGGATGGAAGCAGGCGGCCCCAGGGGGGGTAGGGAGCGCGGGGGAGGGGGTTTACCTGCCGGGGCCGTCCACAGCGGACGGCCCCGGGGGGGGGAGGGAGTTAGGCCCCCCCTTACCCACCCGCCGCCATTTTTTCCTCATAGACTTGCATTGCAATGCAAGTCTATGGGGAAAAAAATGGCGGCCGATCCAAAAATTTCCGATTTTTGGATCGGGATCGGACTCGATCCGGTCCGGGGGGCCTCCGATTTTGTCCGAACCGGTCCGGGACAAAATTGGAGGTCCCGATCCGGGTCCCGATCCGATCCGGGGGGTCCGTGCACACCCCTAATAACTGTAATGGTTCTTGGTGGTTCTTTAGGAAATCGTTCCACTTATTCCTGGCAGGGAAATGCCATTTATTAGGTACTTCTGGGCTTGCCCTCCCTCCCTCCCTCCCTCCCTGTGCGCCGATGGTGTGTATTAGGTACTTCCAGGATTGCCCTCCCTCCCTCTACACCTCTATGATGTAGAAAGGGCCTCAGTTAGTTATCACCATATCTGAAGTACAGGAATATAAGTAGCAGATAACTTTATTCCAATGATATAGTCATATCTTTTTGAAACAATAGTGCATTTAGACTCTAGAATTGAAGAACTTTTGACCCTCTCCTGAGACTTAATGATCTTATACCCCACTCCTTAAATAGTATTATGTATTACTTTACTTTTTCAAAATGTAGTGGGCCAGACCTGCTGCATTTACCCCCATCCCCATCATTCTGCTGAGCAAAGCCCTGGACTTCTGCTCCAAAATCCTATCCTGACAGGAAAGCTAACTACTGGCAAGTTACCTTGGAATTTAACATAAATTGAGGAAAACTGGAGACAGCCACCAGTGAATATGTAAAGGTTGATGTTCCAGAGTGGCCATCATGCAACAGGCCAATGTTTTACAAGCATGACTTCCGGCATTAGGTACCCAAAGGATATTAGAATGGCCATGAAACATCCTCTTTAATTTGAATAATTCCTTCCCTGGCCACTGCAGCAGCCAAGACACAACATACAGTACATCAATACATTTTGTGGGGATATTCTAGCAAGACTCTTTCCCATAGTTCTCATTATCATCATCCATCTATGGGGAAATTATCCAGTAAATAGTTCAGGGGGGAAATATGTATTTGTAGACCAAAAAGCAAAACCTAAGCTACCCACCAGTGTCTATTATGCTTAAATTTAAAAATATCTGTTTAAAAATGGGCTGATTTCTTGCAAACCATTTTCACATTGTATGAAAACTATTAATATGCATGAGCGAATGAATGAATGACGTGCTGCCTTAATGAGAAAGCATGCTATCATGGGAGCTAATATAAGAAATGGATTATGCTGCCACATTCCACTGGAATAGCATTTAAGCCTTGGGATTATGCATAACATTAGGATTTCTGTTGCTGGTGTGTTTGACTGAGCACATAAAAGAGAAGCCCTAACCTAATAGTTGTGTGTGTGTGTGGGGGGGGGTGGATCAGCAGGAAAGGGATGGTCCTGCTGGTAGTCGGGATGGGTGAACCTGCAATGTTCATGTTCATTGAGGTTCTCCAAATTCTTCTCTTCCTAGAAGCATGTTTCACTTGGTTTGCTTTCCAGAACACGAAAGCATCTTTCTTTCTTTTTCATTTGCAATCGGGGGGGGGGGGGGAATGTCAATTTTTAAAATGTGCAATTTTTCCCAATTGAAAAATATACATTTTTTAAAAATACACATTTTTCTCTATAGGCTGAAGTTTGAAAATGGGGATGTTGAGGGGAATTTGTACACAAGTGCATACTTCTGAAAATGTCCATACGTGCATATGCACATTTTTGGATGTGTGGGTTTGCAGAAGTGCACACTTTTGACCACAAATGCAAGTCTGGGAAATTGTGAAAAACTTCCCAGTAATTGCGTTCCCGCTTGTGTTTGCATTCAGGGTTTCAAAAAGTGTGTGCTCACGTGATATATGAAGAGGAATGAAATTCTCATACATCCCTAAATGGCAGAGAGATTGTCCCATTTTTCTGACAGAATTAAGGATGGATAAATCTATCACTTTTGATACCATCCAGTTTTTTCCAACCTTATGTTCAGTTTGGCCCAATTCAGCATCAATGTACTACTTTTTTTAAAGTCTGCATACAAACGCATTTCCATTCACAAATGTGTGCAATTTTATATGAACGTTTTGCTAATGTATTCATTTTTGCAAGTGATACTAAAGTATTTCTGTACATTATTTTACCATTGAGTACATGTTGTTCTCAGAAAAAGGACAGTAAGGTCTGAAAAAAGGAAAGAAGTGGTAGAGGCAAGACGGAGCACAGTAGTTTATGAGAGAAAACCAGTCCTACCTTTCAAAATCTAAATCTGCTGTAAAAACTATATTTGTGATGCTAGACTTGTAAAATGTGATGAGTCAAAATGCCCCCCCCCCACATCACACAAGCCCAATCCCCACCCAGCCGGAACAGCTTGGGAGGGGTCGGATTTTGCGGGCGGGAGGAAGAGATGAAAGAAGACTATACACATGCTTGCCATGTGTATAGCCTAGCACGGGTGCGGAGCCAAGCCTATATAGCCTCACCCCGCGCGGCCATTCGGCCTCTTTTTTCTTCTGGGCCCTTCCCTCCCAGTCGTCCTCTTTGCGAAGGAGGCTGAGTAGGAATTTTCCCTGGCATTAGTATGCAAAGGTTTCGCCTACTCCATACTGGATTTAATCTTTAGATGGAGGATAAATAGGTGAATTTAAATGATAGGCAGATGGTGCGGGAATTTTGAGGGGATGAGAATAGGGACGGCAGCACTCTGGCACCTTTATGGTGGGGGCAAGTCAGAGGCCCTGCTCCTCAGGGGCTTTGCAGCTTCCGTGTCAGGATGTGGCTGTGCAGCCCTGGGTGTGGATGAAGCGGTAGGTCTCACCAAACACTCCAGTGTTGTGGGAATAGGGGCCCCCGGTTCGACCGACCCCTGTGTTCAACAAGCGACTTGCCCTGATTGGCAGGCTAGTTGCCTGAAATTAATAAGTGAGATTCCCGCACGTTCATGCTCAGATCCATGGAGGGGAGAATCTCCATGTTAAATAAAGAGGCCCTAGTTTATCCCAAGCTCTGGTGTCCGTGTTTTATTTCATGCGATTTCTTCTCTGCTCGCAAAACCATTCACCTCTGGTATCTTTGGGGGAAAATATCTGCCTCCTTTAAAGTTGAAGTTCATGAAATCTACAGGAGGCTCTTCATGTAGCACCACTCTCTTAGCAAATCACTTGCCAAGAGGCGGGGGAGGAATCACGCTTTGCACGGTTTGGCAGGAAAGTAACTTTTTATGAGGTCAGCTTGGCTAGAGCTTTTTCTGCCTCTCTCAAGCAGAAACATCTGCCCAAACTGAAAGCCATATCTTTTTTTGCCATAGCAAAGATATATATGCATATGTGAACATAACCGTAAAAGAATAGTCTGTGCTACCTATTCGATACACTTTTTCCCATCACGTTCTTTTCTTTCCCAGTTGTTTCTAGCTAATCTGGGATCACATAAGAACACAATTATATCATGGTACCACACAGCCAATACAATCTGGCCATACATCACTGAAGAGCAAATAAAGCCAATATTTTTGGTGACCTTGTTTGTCAGCAGTTTTCCACAACCCCACAGTCACCTCTGCATCTCATATTCTCCATCCTGTCCTCATGGCTTATCTGCTTTGGGAAAATGAGAATTTCACTTGCATTTTCTGCCTCCTTAGGAATGAATAGAATTTATTACGGTCGCAAGACCAGCAAAGTAGAGCAGCACTATAAACACAGTCATATTCACAAGGCCAACAAGGTAAGGTGCAATAATATTTAAAAAGTAATAATTAATTAAAAATACAGATAAACAGTAAAAAAAAAAAAATTAAAATTAATTGAATTGTACATATCCTGCTTATAATAATATAGGATTTAAAACATTAAAAATTTAAAACATTAAAAATTAAAACATTAAAACATTATCACAGTCCGATGATATCCCACGCTGGCATGCAATTACAACAGCACAGAATCTAGCCGCCTTGGGAGTTATTTGACAATTCTGGTCGGCCAGGAGATAGTCTGTATAAAACACATCAGATCTGGCTGGCATACATTGTAAGATAGAGATAATAAAAATGTACCGAAGATCACAATAGAAGGAACAATACCACAGTACATGGCCCACAATCTCTACCATGCTAGATTATATGTGTATAAAATTTTATTACAATCATAGACCAGCAACATTTGCACATTCAATTTTAGATTTTACCACATTCATATCATTCCTTACCATATAAGTGTCTCATTTTATGCAATTCAAAGTAGGTACATATATCAAATCTGTCTGCCTTGCTATTATTTACCTACTACTTTTCTACGACACGTGATAGCTGCTGCACAAAATCTGGCTACTTTTGATGTAGTTTGAGCATCCCGATCCATTAACAGATAATCTAAGTAAAATATATTCGATCTCCCTGGGAATTTATCTATAATCGGTGTAATCAGGGAGATCCTGAGCTCCTTATAGAACTGGCACTGTAACAACACATGGCTTATTGTCTCTATTGCCCCTGTCCCACATGGGCATACTCGTTCATTATAAGGTATTTTCTGGAATTTTCCCTCCAACAATGCGGATGGCATAACGTTGAGCTTCGCCCATGTATAGGCCTTTCTAAGCCTAGGAATAGTTAAGTTTATTAAGTAGTTTGCAGTTGTAAATGGGCCTCTATTGCCCCTGATACCAGGATATAAAGTTACTTGACTTAGATCATTTTGGAACTCAATGTCTCGTATTCGTTGTACTATATCCACTTTTGCCTTTTCATATCCTACACTTTGGACAGCAGCCATAGAAAAACCCAGAGATTGTAACTTCATATTTAATGATATTTTCCACCTTGAGTGGAAGGTGTCCTTCAAAGTTAATGGGGCCAACCCAACTGGCATATATACCATTTTTAGCCACAGATTTAGCTTACGTATCCATATACGCGCTTCCATTGAAATCTGACCTACCTCTAACCTTAAGACTGAGTTTGGTACACAACTTGGGACCCCTAAAATTGCTCTTAAGAATTTAGTGTGAACAGCCTCCCATTGTACAGATTTTTTGTGCATACAAATTTCAGAGCCATAGAGCATTTGTGCAATAACTTTTGCCTCAAAAACCTGTAGTACCGATGGAATATACTGACCTCCTTTATTATAGAAGAAAGAAAGGAGTGCCCTAGTACTTCTTTGAGCGGCTGCAGTGGTCTTATTTTGATGATCTTTCCATGAACCTGTTGAATGGAATATCATTCCTAGATATTTATATGTAGTTACCTGCTCTATTGGATGATGATTTATCTGCCAACTATACTTTGACCTCCTTCTGGAAAACACTACAACCTTAGTCTTATCATAATTTATCTGCAGTAATTCCTCTTTACAGTAATTGTCCAGGGCCCTCAGCAGTTTCCTCAGACCCACTTTAGTTAATGACAAAATCACTGCGTCATCAGCATACAGTAGAATCGATATAAGTCTGTTTGCCAAACTAGGGGGTTGTGCCTGTATCTTTGATAGATGCTTAACCATCGAATTTATATAGAAGTTAAACAAAGTGGGGGCCAGGACACATCCCTGCTTCACCCCCTTTGTGGTAGAAACTGGTCCTGTCAAATGCCCAGTCCTGTTGCATCTCACCCGCAGGCTAGTGTTTTCATGCAGCCTGAGAATGAGAATCCGCAGGCGACGATCTATATTGGTTGATTCAAATCTTTCCCACAATCTGTCTCTAGGTATAAGATCGAAAGCTGATCTTAGATCGATAAAGGCGGCATAAAGGGCACCTCCCGAGCTAGTAGTGTATTTTCCAATCAGGTGCTGCAGCACAAGAGCATGGTCCACTGTTGAGCGTTCTCCCCTAAAACCAGCTTGTTCCTCTTCGATAATGTTTTCCTGATTTAACCAATCCCTCAGCTTTTCCAATAGGTGAGTGGCATACAGCTTACTGATGACATTTAGCAAACTAATGGGTCTATAATTTGCGGGGTCAGACCTATTTCCTTTTTTATATATTGGAATAATAATGGCTAGACCCCAGTCATCAGGGATACAAGCTGTTTGATCGATCTGTGTAAATAATGTTGCTAATATTGGAGCCCACCATTCTACGTTAGATTTAAAAACTTCAGCTGGGATATTATCATATCCTGGCGCCTTCCCCAATTTTAACTTATTTATGAGACTCTTTACTTCCATAACAGATACTGGTGACCATTTTGGGCAATTATCAATACTAATTTGGTTGATCTTCTGACTAGCCTGACCCGTGTTGTATATTTTGGTGAAGTAAACTTCCCAATCATTCGCCAGTACATACCCATCCATATTTATTGTTGAATTCGGCCACCCCTTAGCCACCAGTTTCCAAAAAGTGGTCGTATCCTTGTCTCTGGAGGCTGCTATTAAATCCTTCCAGGCCTCCCTCTGCGCATTAAGTTTTTTAACCTTAATTAATTTTTTATAACGTTTCTTCAGATCAAACCAATCAGAAGGAATTATTGCTAGGTTTTTTTCTCTGTACATTCTATATTGACTTATCAAGGCTTTCTTCATAGTTATACAGTCCTTGTCAAACCAATGTTTAGATATGACATGATATGTACACTTTCTTTGTTGTGCCTTTTGTCTCAGCAAATTTTGTACAGCCTGTAACAAGTCTTGTAGGAGTTCAAAGATATTTTCTATTGAATTGGTTAATACTAATGCATTTCGCAAGTTAAAGCAGCGTCCACTATATAAAAGTTCCCTTAATTCATTTTCGATTCTTGGCACCCATTTAATACGCGAAGATCTCACTTCCATATTTCCTATAGGAATTGGGTTTTGATCTACATATATCTTTTGTTTACCACAATTCAGGGAAAGCATCAGAGGCAGGTGATCGCTGTCAATACATTTCTCCACTACACATCTGGTCACTGACCCAAATATTTCGGGGGAAACGATAAAGTAGTCAATTATTGATGCCCCTAAATTGGAAAGGAAAGTGAACTCACCATCGCTGTCGCCCTCCACTCGACCGTTTATAATAACTAAATTTAGGTTATTTAGCATTTGCATCAGACATAAGCCTGCATAGTTATGCCCCTTGTCCTTAGATTTCCTAACTGGAACATTCTCAGGGTCTACTGATATGGGGAAGGGAGTACACTGACTAGAGAATAAAACATTCTCCTTCCACCCTGTTCTGGCGTTAAAATCACCTGCCATAATAACATAAGCACATGGATATAATTCCGCCAGCCTAATTATATACTTTTCTAACCTGCTCCAGTTATCCTTAATCAGTTCCTTTTGATGTTGGGGGGGAAGGTACACGTTTATAATCAGAAGACAAGCCCACTTAAACTTAACCAGAAGAGCATTTGCAAGGCCCGGAAGATGTTCTAACCTAACAACACTAGCACAAATCTTTGTTGAAACCAAGAGTACAAGACCCCCCATTGGGCGGCCACCCTTTAAACTTGGTCTTGCTTCCAAAGAAAAGGCTGCAAAGCCATTTAAAGTTATTATATCTACTGCCCATGTTTCCTGAAGTAATATTATATCATTCTTGTTTATAAATTTCAAAAAAGTTGGATCTGTCGATTTTTTCTTCCATCCTGCAATGTTCCATGTTAGTAGTTTCAATTGGGTGTCTAGAAGATTAGTTCCTTGTCAGGGTAAAGGGTCTGCACATGAATGTTTTAATGTGGATTTTTGGCTGTTAATTGAATACATTGAATTCTGCCAATTTTCATCCCGATGTTGAACGATCTCTTCTGAGAAATTTATCAGGCTGACATTTGATATCACTGGACATGATGTAACAGAGTTAGTATTAGCCGAAGCATTTTCTATTTTCCTCTTCTCTGGTGAGCCAAGTTCTTCCTTATCAAGGAATCTCCAGTCTGTCCAGTCTGTCCAAGTCTTGGTCTTTTCTTTCCCAGATTTTATCCCCTCTGTAACATGTGGTGGATTCTTCTTACCATTGTTCTGTTCGCAATTATTTGCTATCTGATGTACTTCCGCGAATATCTGATGCTTTACAATTTTTTTCCTGTGCATAAGAGAATCCATCCTTTGTTTCCATACTACTTTTATTGGTGTCCAGCTGATGTTCTTGCATTACGTTAAGGCCCTCCAGATCCCTAATGTTGTCTCCAGGTTGAATAGTACCCTTTTTTTCTGCCTGTAAATTCATCAATTGACATTTAAGAATTTCCAGTCTTTGTATTATATCATTTTGAGCATCTAAGGGGAGTGCACCAAAGGATTCTAGCAGAGCATCCTCTTCCTTAACCACTCCCGTCTCATCTGATGGAGTTACTATTTGAGTTATGGGGCCAGGATTTATAGTCTTAATCAGGTTGAGAGACTCCATATTTTGATGTGTGGAGATGGACTTGTCAACTGAGTTGAACTCAATCAAGTTGTCCCAGCAATCATCTCCTCTGTCCATGTTGGCCTCTCCGCAAGACAAGGTAAATTTCCTTAAATCCTGTGGGGGTGCTATATTTTCAAAATATCTTGTTATAACAATGCCTCTGGATTTGAATACTTCCCTGCATCCCAGTATTAGGGTGGATTTACTCCAATCATTGAAGGTAACCACGGCCCGTGCGGAAGCATAATTATAAAACAGATATTCCACAAGTGCTATGTCTTCTATAATAATTGGGACTGGGGAGACTCCATTTAAGATTTCCAATAGATGTAACTTGCGATCAATTTGTCTAAGTACTCCTGATGGTTTTGGGAAATTTAATAGCACCAGTTTTTGCCGGTTAAGTACTAGGTTCCATTTATTTTCCTTTAATTCTCTCTTTTGCCGAGGTTTTACTTGTAACAATACTTTTTCCCATGGATCCTGTTGTTCAAGGAAGTCATTATACCTTTGAGGTTGCTCGCAAGGCTCTAGGAAGGGGGTAATAGTCTCTTCCTGATAAACAGATTCATTTTTATTTTCATTTATCTTTGCCATAGACTTCTTCTTATTCTGGGACCTATTCTCTGGTTTTGTTGTCTGTTTCAGGTTAGTCTCCAGGATCTTAAATAATTTGCTGAAATCCAATTTATTATATTTATATCGTTGAGACTTTGAATTTTTTATATTTTTTATATTTTTACTCTTCCTCTCTTGTTTATCCTGTCTTCCTTTTTTCCTCTTTGTTTTTCTTCTGACTTCCTCTCTGGTTGTATGTGTCGCTTTATCTTTATGAGTAGTAATCTTCCCACTTCCTTTTCCCGATCCTCTCTCTATGCATCTTGAAATCGTTTTTGTATATATCTCCACCAGGGTAGTTAGAAGATTATTACACTCTGCTATGAAGATTTTAATTGCTTCTATTTCTCTTGTCATCATGAAAAGTCCACCTTTGATTGTTAAACTTTCCCCTTCTGTCAGTTCTTTCGTCATGTAGGAGGTAGATTTATTTACTTCTTCCTCCGGAATCTGTGGTTTTTCTTTGTTATTTAATTCATCTGCTTGTTTTATTATCATTGCATTTAACTGTTTCTCAGCGTCATTTTCTAAGGGTTGTGGTGGAGGTTGCAATGGTTGCAGTTGTTCTTGTGCCAGTTCATTACATAACAATTGGCCTTGTGTGACCATAAGTTCAGCTTCTATGAATTCTTGTGCCAGATTTTTAGTAGAAGATTCCACATTTAGAGTCTTAAAAATACCCTTTGTGTCCACTGGCCAGTCTGTAGGTAACTTCCGTTCCTGGGAAGGTTCCCCTTTATTCCCAGTTGGCTTTTCACCCAAATCGTTGGCAATGTAAAACTGCGTAATTTTAGTTTGTTTAATACGCTTATGGGTCTTTAATTCAGGAACAGGCATCAACCCCAGGTTCTTGTAATTCTTTCTAGTAAGCACCATCCTAAAAACTAATACGCTTCAACCAGTTTCAATTCTTCTGTATTAAAAACAAAACAAAACAAAACAAAAAACAAGCGTACTCACAACTCTTGTTGGTTCTTTGGTAGTCTGCCAACTGAGGTTTCTTACAAGATTTCCCAGCTTTGTAAGATGATTTAGCAAACAGGGCTATCTATTGTAGTAACAGCTCTAATAAACAAAGATAGCAACACTGTTTTATCTTATTTCAGTCCTGTTCCAGCAGCATTACACAGCCTTGAGTCTTTGAAGATTATATTCCAGGGCAAAACTTGTGTACTTACAAGAGTTATTTAAAAACAATAATATAAACTCAGAGATCCTAAGAGCTCAGCAACGCCTTGCCGTCTCCCTCAAAGCGGAACCGGAAGTCTGCCTCCTTAGGGAGGATGTGGCATTAAGGCTTGGGAGCCTTAACTCCCAATTTCCCTGCTTTTTGGTGCTTGGTTGGAAACTGTTAATGTTGTTTTGTAAACTGTAGGTTTTTTGTTTAATGAATATATTACTATTAGTAGACACATAGATATTACTATTCACACATATAGACACACACACATGCTAAAATGAAGCAAATGTCTAAATAAAGAAGGGAAACCATGGGCAGTATCCAACTGCGTCTGAAGGGCTTCACTTCGCCAGGGTTCCCATCCCAATGGTGTAAAACCTACAGGTGTTAAAGTGGTTCCCTCCAGAATGAGCTGATCATGCTGGGGACAATGTTGGCAGAGACATTGTTAAGGGGGTGAGGCTAGCGCTGCGCATTCCTGCTGGCCCTTCCGTACTGTTGGTAACTAACTCCCAAATAGGGCTGCAGGAATAAAATTATGGGCAGTATCCAGTAATGTCGTTCCACTAATGCAAATCATGTTGTGCTTGTGTAAGAGACCTCTAGCCCCATTTACTTATAGAAATAAAAACAAACAAGGATCTACATTATGACTTCAAATCGCAATCCTGTACCCATTGATTTGGGAGTAAGCCCCATGGAACTCAGTGGAACATATTTCTGAGTAGACAGGATTGTGCTGTAAGTTATTCTGAAATGTCTATAATTGCTTAAAAGAATATTGCATCACTGCCTGTTGATACATGCATCACTTTTCAGCCAGGACTACTTTTTTTAAGCATCATACAGTTAAAATCTACATGAAGGGTATAATATAATTAGGGATATGTTTACATGTATATATCAGACTTTTCCCTACAGAATGGGCAGAAGGAGATGCAGATGGATTCAGGGGCTGGTTGATGGTAAAGCTGCCAACACATTGAATCATTCCGTCTATTTATGGACTAATGGGTTTATACAAATTAATACATGTTAATTAACTTAATTAAAAAGTTTGTCCTTTCTGTCTTCCCCCACTTATTTGTACAATCTCTGTTATTTTTGACATTTCTGCAGTTTTCTGAATTTTCTCTGAGGAAACTGTTGGAAGCTATTAACATTTTCACCATCATTCAAAGATTCCATATTGAACACTGACAATCATGCATCAGAACGTAAGAAGAACCATGCTAGATCAGACCAACGGTCCATCTAGTCCAGCACTCTGTTCATACAGTGGCCAACCAGCTGTCGACCAGGGACCCACAAGCAGGACACGGTGGAGCAGCATCCTCCCACCCATTTTCCCCAATAACATGTGTATACAGGCTTACTGCCTCTGACATTGGAGGTTTCACTTAGCCATTAGGACTAGTGGCCACTGATAGCCTTCTCCTCCAAGCATTTATCCACCCCCCTTTTAAAGCATCCAAATTGGTGGCCATCACTACATCTTGTGGTAGCGAATTCCAGAGTTTAACTATGCACTGTGTGAAGAAGTATGCCCTTTTATCTGTCCTGAATCTCCCACCAATCAGCTTCATGGGATGACCTCCGGGTTCTAGTATTATGGGAGAAAGAGAAAAATGTCTCCCTGTCCACATTCTCCACTCCATGCATAATTTTGTACACTTCTATCATGTCTCCCCTTCAGTCTTTTTTTTTCCAAGCCAAACATTCAAAGCTGTTGTAACCTTCTCTCATAAGGTAGATGCTCCAGTCCCTTGATCATTTTAGTTGCCCTTTTCTGCACTGTTTCCAGATCTAATATACCTTTTTAGGTGTATACAGTATACTAAGTGTGGTCACACCATAGAATTTTATAAAGGCAGTATGATACTGTCAGTTTTACTCTCAGTTCCTTTTCTAATAATGCCTAACATGGAGTTTGCTTTCTTTACAGCAGCTGCACACTGGGTTGACATTTTCATCGAGCTGTCCACCACAACCCCAAGATCTCTTTCTTGGTCAGTAACAGCCAGCTCATATCCCATTAGGTCATACTTGAAGTTGTTGTTTTTTTGTCCCAACGTGCCTCACCTTACACTTACTGACATTGAACTGTATCTGCCATTTGGATGCCCACTCTCTCAGCTTGGCCAGATCCTTTTGGAGCTCCTCACAATCCCTTTTTATTTTGACCACCTTTGGTGTCATCAGCAAACTTGGCCACTTCCCTGTTACTTCTAATTCCAGATCAGTTATTCAGTTATCCATGTAACTCTAAAGAGTAATGATTGGGCTAACTAGAATTTTATAACTGGTCATTAACATAATTGCATAAACTATTCCTGTCACTGCCCCATCACATTTTTTTAGGACAAATCTACAACTAATTTATAAACTTAACAGTATAGTTTTCATAATGACTGTGTCCATCTTAGACTGTTTTTTCCTTTTCCTTTTCTTTTTTATTTATTTTTTCTATTTTGTTTAACCAGATGTTTTGGATTTCAACTTCCCTCAGCCCAGCCAGGATGACCAATGGTTAAGAAGGTTAGGAGTGGACGTTCACAACATCTGGAGGCACTAAGTTGAGGAAGGCTGCTATAGGTAATAAGATAACAGTAGGAGGTTGGTGGGCTTTGGATGAAAATTGGCATCCAAACAACATCTGGGAACCGTTGACCTTAGTCTGAGACAGTGTAGAGAAGGGAAAAAACATCTCATTGCCATGGCTCTATATTTTTTTAAAGACAGGGGGTGTCGGTCCAGATGCCTCAGCAAGAGGGTCATCCCCTCTGAACATGTTTTACCCTCACAAACATTGCTGAAAAGGGACACTTTTCAAAGCAGGCAAAAGTATTCTTGAACAGCATTTCATTTCAGCCCTCACTTTCATGGAAAATGCACTTGCTGGTAGCAGCATCCAATGTCACATCTTCAGTTCTCAGTTTCACTTTTGCTCTTTGCCTTGGAATTTCTTTCTTTCTTTCTTTCTTTCTTTCTTTCTTTCTTTCTTTCATGGGAAACAGTTTGCCAACCTACTAGTCATTAAGTCCCCGCTAGGGATGTGCACACAAGTTCTCCAAATTCCACCTTGAAACACGCTCCGTCTTATGGGTTTCTTTTCTTTTTACATGAAAAAATTGTGTATTTCCATGCATATTTTTCCACATGTACACATCACTTATGCACATCTTGTAGGCGTTCTTCTCCCATTGATTAAAACATCTTTGTGCACATCGTTGAAAAGCTTGCATTTTTTTTTATGTGCATTTTTCAAATGTACGCCTGCCATGGGATGCATTTATTTCAGTCCACGAATCACACTGCAAGCTTGGAACTGTACAGTGTTCAAATGCAGATTGCATGTGAGACCATGTTCGGTTTGGGAGGTGCAAACCAAAATGAATTTCTTTTGCATCCCTAGTCCCTGCACAAGCACACACACACACACACACACACACACACACACACACTTCATAATTCTGATGGCACCTTTGAGCTGGAAATCCGGAAGGCAGCCAGAGAAAGAAGAGCAGGACCAGGCCACTTCAGCTACAGTCGCATTGCCTGAGTAAAGGCACATTTGCGTTACAGAGATTTTCTAGGTTTTGTAAGTGACTGTGTGATGGAGAAGAGTAGACTGGAGTAAAAACAACCCTGAACTTAATTCTGAGTGAAGCCTATAAACCTCTGCTAGGGATCACAATCATTTGCCATCCAAATAGCCACAGTTATAGAGGAGGACATTGATTTTGGGGATGAAAACAGAGAATAAAGGGTATAGTAGCCAAACTGGAAAATAGAGAAGCACTAATGAGAATAGTGGATTTTATGGATGGGGGGGGGGAGTCTACACCAGCTGTTTATTGCAGGATTGCATTGCAGTCATCACTACTGGGACACATGATGTTCACTTGCTCTTGCTGTGATCACAGGTCCGCCTCTCATTTATTTAGGAATATCCCAGACTGCTTTTGTCACGTTTTTTCCGGCTCTCTCACTTCCATCGAAAAAGACCTTTTGCGATGTGGCCCCCTCTTGCAAGGTTGTTGCTGTTCACCAGGAGTTCCGGGCTCAGCGAACAGCCAATCAGCTGTGAGGGGCATGTGTATGTGTATTGGCGTTACTGCAGAGTGTTTTTTTTTTTTTAATACAAACATATCTCTGCTCAGGAGCGCAAAGTCGATGGAGTTCCTATCCCTCCATGTGTTGCTGTGCTCGTGCGCATCCCTAACGACTCATTAAAGAACACCTGTGCTCTGTAGTCATCTGCCTAGCCCCACCCACTTTGACTGATACACTTGTGTAACTGCAGCACCAGGGTACACGTCCTCCCGCAACAGCACTCCTGAAATTGTGGGAAAGATCAGCCACATGTGCTTCATAAGGGGCAATTGTGGAAGTGGGGAGCATGTGGGAGGATGCTTCTTCCGTCGCGAAAGGGCTGCAGGTGTAGATTAGACCTAGTTCACCTATTTCTGGTTTGCATCATTTATATTATTATTAGAGTTTTACCCTTGGGATTTGTTTGTGTTTGCTTGTGTGTGTGTGTGTGTGTGTGTGTGTGTGTGTGTCTGTGTTGGGGGGGGGGGGGGTTGGAAGACCAGTCATGTGAGTCTCCACCTACAGTCTGAAGTGGTATAACCCAAACACAGGTTGAACTGAGTGCTACTTAATGGACCTACTTTTGAGTGATGTTTGCTGTCCTTTCCATGGTCTTGCCTCTTGCCCTGAAGGTGGACCTGCAAGGAAAAGAAAGACTAAAGTTAGACTTAGAACTCCATGGATGACTACAGGGGGAAAAGCAGAAGAATAAACTCTGGCATGTAAAAACTACATGTCAGGAAGAGCATTAAATCTCATTAGACCTCATCTGCTGTTAGAAGCTGCCTTGAGACTTAGGGTACCTCTTCACGGGCACTTTGCCTCGCAGTGGCTTCAAAATGGTGGCAGTTGGGTTACAGGATGCTGCCGCCAATTCGAAGCAATCTAGGAGCAAAGTGCTTTGCTCCACACTAAAAAAAGTCAGGCATTTAGCCCGAGAAGGGGGTGGAGGAGCTAGTCATAAGCTCGCCGTACCGCCTCCGCTGTCCTCCCCCTCCCCTCAATTTTTTTTTAAAAAAATTTAAACCCACTTTCCTTAGAGTAGGTGGGCTGCCATTCCTGCCGCCCCTCCAGCTGATGCTGGGCAGGTGCGGGCGCAGCGGCTGCGACAGGAAAGGCCACCATGACGCTCCTGCCGTGAAGACTGGCGGCAGGAATGTCAATGCGCGGCACGCAGACTGCTGCCACCGCCGCGTACCAGAAGAGGCGCCATGAAGAGGCAGCCATAGCTTTGGGAAATTTGCTTCTGGACCTAATTTAAAATTAGCCAGGGATATTGTAATGCCTACATAGCAAGTCCTCTCTCTCTCTCTCTCTCTCTCTCTCACACACACACACACACACACACACACACAAACATAAACACAGATAGCAGCACATCAATGTCAACATATAGATAGGACTTTTGCAAGTATTGCATCTTCCTAAGGCTGCCATCCCGTCTATACCTTGGAATAAGCCCCATGGGACACAGTTGTGTTCCATGAGGCTCCACAGTAAGGATTTATACGATTGATAATGCAGTATTTTCAAATCTAGAAGTGAACAATGCAGGATCTTAATGCAGGGAGCAGCAGTGGACACAATATTTTATTGTCCTTTACTTTTCCTATGCAATCAAATTTGATAGCTAAAAGTTATTTAAAAAAAAGAAAGGAAAATGGTGTCTGAACTCAAAATGGCCATTCACTACTCAGCATTACTGGGGACTCCTTACAACAGTAACATTTCTGGGATAAATCTGATTCTCTTAAGCAGCTATCATTTCGCCATTGAGGCCTGGCAAAGAGACCCACAAGGCAGGCCCACATTTCCAAGTGCTCTGCCCATTTATCACTTTGTTCATGCACAAGTGAAGATCTCTGACTCTACCCCTTAAGCTATATTTCCAGGGATGTTCCAGAACTATATGACTATGCATTCACTAAACTAGCCCTAAGGGTTGAGCTTAGAGATGTCAACTGACTTAATTAAAGTGAACACATTCACAAGCGTACCTTACTCATCCATACACTAGTGTAAAGCGTAAGAACATCCTTATTTTATGATCAAGACAGACAAAATGGCCACAGTCCAAAGGGCCATGTGGAGCTCTCCACATCATCCAAGGCTCCTTTTAAAAGAGCATCAGCTGATGAGTTTGTCCTGCAAAAGCAGAATGTCTTGATTTGACCTGCAGGACTGTCTTCTAATGCAGCAAGTGGAGTTGCAGTAAGAAACAATTTTATTTTTTACTTAATGAGCTCTTTGCATATCAACTCACCAGAAAAAGTTGTTGATCAAGATTGCACTCATTGCGTATAATGTCTTTACAATTATCTCTAGATTTAATATAACTGAGTGCCTTGCCTATTTGGATTGAGTAGTCGGAAACCAGCGTTCATTCCAGTCAATGGGATTCCCCCTGCCCCATCAGCCTCCACATCCCTAAATCACCAGTTCATAAATTACCATTTGCAATTCAAACTTGAACTAAAAATTAATTTCAAATGTATGTGTAATCAATCACATATGGCACATATGATTCTGATTTTTAAAATCCCAAATACACTGGGTCTAGAGTATCTCAGGCAACATCATCTCCAATATGAGCCCCTACCTCATCTTACTACTACCATACTTTAAGATTTGACAGTCAGCTCCTTACATCTTTGATGGATGCAAGGTTGTTATCCTCTAGGTACAAGGCCTTCTCTATAGTTGCCCTAATATTATGTGATGTCTTTTCCCAGGACATGCACCCAGCTTTGTTACTTGCACTAGCAAGCAAAAAAAAACATTTTTTTTGTTCTGCCAACCCTTTGAGAATGACACTTACTGAGAAATAAAAGGATGAGACTGCACTGTTTGCTTTTATTGATCTTATTTCACTTTAATTGATTTTATTTTGACATGCTGCAGCACAAATAAAATTACAAACTAACATGCCAAGTAGTCAAATTGCTTCCACTCAGTTTTATTTTGTCATTGTTCTTAAGAGAAGAGGTGACTGTCAAATGCATCTCAGTGACAATGAAAGCATCTGTTTGATTCACAGATTTGAAATCTACAAATAATTTCCTCCAGAGACTGAACAATGAAAACTTTTCTGCCTAGTGACAGCTCTGACACCTCATTATCTTCATGAACAAAGTTCACATGGTAGTTCACACTCTGTATATTCATTTTGTGGTCTTCTTTTCCTCTCTTTACATTCATGTTGTGTTTTCAAGTTGTCTGTTTGAAACTGCGAGCATTTTACATTAGAAAAGAACAACAACAGCCCCAAAACCAATGAACATTTTATTACGATTTTCTCCCCAAGTCGTAATGAAACAACAGAATGAATTCAAATGTCAATCTTTTTCCATAACCCTGTTATGTATCAATAAAAGAGTCATTAAAATAAAAATCAGTCATGTTTGGGAAATCATTGTGGAGTCAACACTGCTGTTATATGATTAGAACTTGTGCAACATTATATGAAGGGTTTAGCTAGCTCAACAGTGTACACAATTTGATTTTCAAAACCTATTTTGGGTTAATGGAAAAATTTAGTGGGTGGAGATTAGCCATTTACTTTAAAAGGAAGTGGTGTATAATTTTAGCTAGAGCAGCCACCTGCTGTTGTAAAGGTACATTTAAAAGGAATAAAAGGATCGCTTGTATTTGTCAGATTTTGCATTGTAAAATATTTCCTTTCTTCTTGTTCAAGTGCAGAGGAGTCATGAATGTAATGCAGGAGTGGGGATCCTCTTTGAGCCCAAGGGCTGAATTCAATTTTGGAGAAACACTTAGGGGGGCACATTCCAGGTGTGGGCAGAGCCAAAAGCAAACAGGGCAGGCTGAAGACAAAAGGGGTGGGACCAAAATACTAAAAACACTCGCATATTTTATCATAAAGCTCTTACTGCTAGTAACTAAGGCTTACGAGAGGCATTTCAACCTTTCAGAATGGGGAAAAGAACTATGCAAAAGCTGGAAAACCACCAAATGATCAATGGCCAGGGCAAAGGGGCATGACCATCCAGGAAAACCCAAGATGGCTGGATTGGGATCCCAGGATGGCTTGATTTGGCCCAAATGCCTAAGATTCCACACCCTTGGTGTAGGGCATTTATTATTATTATTTTTCCTTCTGGTGTCAAAAGAGGACAAATCTGAAAGAAATTCCAAGAGGATGCAACAAGCAATACACATGTTTTATTTCTACCTTTTATGTACGTCCAAGGAGTTAATCATATTGTAGAAGGGGGACAGAAAGACACTGATGACAAGATTCATTGATAGGTCATATTATCTCACCTGTCATGTTTGTGATGGGTTTCCTGCCAAGCAAATTATTGTCATCATTTGTATGTGACTCGAAAATGCAGCTTTACCTCTGCAGAGAAGATATGTGTGAGTAAGACCTTGTCATTCAGAATTGCCAACTTGAATTAACATCTATTACTGTCAATAAACTTCACAACTTCACAAGAGTATTCACATCACTGGAGTTCCTACCATTTATTATCAGTGGCTACCCTACCTGAATAACTCATCAAATTGTTTGTCTACATAGCCAATTTGGAAACATCTGATGATAAGAAGCTACCTTGTTCTCAATCAGCCCATTGTTAGGGAGGGAAGAAACTACTTGGCTCTTGTGAAGAGAGGGAAGGGATTGTCTTACCTCCTGGCAGTATAAGCAGAGACAGACAAGTGCCGCATTTCATAACTCCTAATGGCCACCTCAGCCTGAGCCAGGGAACTCTCAAATCTTGCAGAACACCCTTGAGGCTTCAGGAATAGGGGTGCAATCCACCACACTCTATTCCCAAGCCTCAAGCCTGAAACGCTGAAGAGTAGGAATTAACCAAGTAGAAGACTCTGTATTTAATATTAAAGCTAACTTGGAAGAAAGCACTCACAACTGTTGAAGTAAGTGTTAAGTTTATTTACAGGGGAAAGGGGAGAAAAGGAGTAGCATGGAATACAAGAACCAGAGTAACCTTTGGAAACAATACTTCAGGCAAAAAATAACAAAAGTTAATGACATTTGTTTATACAATCTAAGTAAAGGCCTTCACATTAAACAAAGCCCAAAATGAGTGGGTTTGGATGACACAATAGTCAACGGTTGATAAAATTGTCCACGGTCAAATAAATAGTCCACCATTGACTATTGTGTTGTCTGTTTGGGGGAAAAAACACACCACAGGAATAATCAATGCAAATAATCTGTGATGTGCAGCATTGACTATCTGCACAACCGTTGATTATTGTGTCATGTGGTGGGCCCCGTTGACTATTTCATGTGCCTACAGAGTTGCAAGGCAAGAGCAGCAGAAACCCCTGTTGCTCTTGCCCAGCAGGGCTCTAAAGGCATGGGAAATAATCCTGTCCCAGGAAGCACTTGGGGAGAACTCTTCTGACAGTGTCTTTCATTGACCTTCACCATAGCAACAAATGGTGAAGGAGTCGGCGGGGTGGAGTAATCCCATCCCTTGATCCCATCCCCCACCGTGTCCACCCTGACAGCATCTTTTGCAGTGGCTCTCACCATAGAAACAAATGGTGAAAGGAGGAGGAGGGGAACATCATATGAGCATCCCCCTGAACCCATTTCCAAATGGATAGCCCAGCATGGTGGAGGGAGACGCTCGCATGACGCTGTCATCCTCCAACCCCATTTCCAAATGGATAGCCTAGTGTGGTGGCATTATGCTGTCAAGGATATTGGCAGGGATGGGATGTGCACGCGGTGCCCCACCCAAGGATGGGGTGCACATGTCCCAGGGAACATGGGAGTGCTGCTAACATCCCATGCAGCGCTGGTTCCCACAAGAATCCCCCTTCATGCTGGGTCACCCCACCGTCAGAACAGGAGGAGGAAAGTGCGGCACTAGGTACTGACAGTGGGGGGACCCAGCACAACTGGACATTCTCATGGGAACCAGTGCTGCTATTTGGTGGGAGGGGCAGAGAGGGGTTTGGGGGTGGACAATAGTCAACCCTGTGCTAATAGTCAACTCCATGGATGACTATTTAGGGGGGTGCCCAAGACGACATGAAAATAGTCATCCATGGAGTTGACTATTCGCTCAGGGTTGACTATTGTGTCATCCAAATGCCATTGCTCAAATTCCCAAACCAGAAGTAAGATGAAGGTGGAGGCAATGGGTGGCTACAGTCTCCCTCTTTTCATGCTCAAGCCCCTGACAGTGCCAAAGAGCTCTCTGTTAACCAATCACAGGCAGGCTGCAACAGTATTCCCAGACCCCTAAGGGTATGTGTGTAAAGGTTCCCGCAGGAAAGCAGCTGAGATCATTCAGTCCATTTAACTGAACCTTACTCTGACTTTGGAGGTAGAGACATCTCAAGATAACACACACACACAGCTGGTTGCATCACTATGTGCAACTTCAGTCTGGCCAAATGGGGTCTTATAGACAGTTAGAGCGCATGCACGCGCATGCGCGCACGCGCACACACACACACACACACACAGAAATGGGGTTCTTGACAGTTCTAATGTTGAGATTTGGCCATGCTAGGAATTAATTCTATCCTTCCAAAACTCCATAATGGATCGTGGAATCTGGGATGGCTTCCACAATCAGTTCCCTGCCTGCATCTGAGACTATCAGATGTGAAGGAGGAGAGGGGACTCTACTACACAGCCAGGAGAAGTTCCACCTTCCTGCCTCCATCTGAGATTGCTGGTCTAATTAAAGGGAAATCCAGCACAGGCATGGCACCACAGTAAACCCTAGTCAGACAAAATTGGATGCAAGTAGGGGGATTACTATTGCTTTTTTTTTTAACTCCTCTCTCATATACTCACTTCTCTTTGTATAAAATTGATAATATGAACCATACATGTACTTGAAAATGTCAACAACAACAACAACAACCTTATTGCTTTAGAAATGGCCAGCAGAATGGCAATGGAAGATTCTATATTATGCACAAAGCCTGGGTGACAGTTTGGATTCAAGCCAGCTCTACGAAAAGGAGAAATAGTAGACCACTTGATTCAAGAAATGGTATTTAAATATATACAAAGTCAATTGCAAGTTAAATTTAACTGATTAGAGTGAAGAAATGCTTTATCTTTGGTAGTGAACAGCTGAAGCACAAAACTTACTAGATACAAGTAAGAAATTTATTACCCTGCCAGACAATTTTCCCTTCAAGTACACTGTCTGTCATATATTGAAAAGAAAGTTTAGAGACAGTGGAAGAGTAAGCAGTAGGAATTGTACATTTTTGTACATTTCAGAGATTGATGCAGCAGTGCTCTGATGGGTCCATAGAAGAAGGGATGTGGGAGATGCCTGATTTGGTACAATATTAGTGATTTATAAAGCTGTGAGGAGCTCTCCGTCATAAGATCAGAACAGGTTTTGTATTGCCTGAGATGAAATCCTGATTCTCTACAAACAGCGAAGCTTGTGATGTTGTAAATACTCTACTAGTTGTACTTATCCAAAGATGAGGTCCTCAGATTAGGCTGGTGGAAAGCACATTTCTTAGCCACTAATGGATTTATGTGACTTGCATTCAGTTCCCAAACAAAAACGTGTTCTCTTTTAAAAGAAGAGGCTACTGACCTTAGCGTTTGAGGGTGTGACTTTTTCTTTTCTTTTTTTTATCAAAGTTTGAAATGAGGAGTAATGCCTGGCTAAATTATTGCAGGCACTGGCTTGTGTACAGAAAGAACCATAAACTCTGGCTCAGATGTTAAGATGAAGTTCCCAGCATCTCCTTACAAAACTTTAGACATTTGTTTCTACTGAAGAGGGGAAAGCTCATCAAACTGGAGGGAGGCAATGAGTGGGCATGTATTCAGTCCTCTATTAATGACTTGCAGGAAGAGATGAAGAGAATGCTTCTCAAATTTTCAGATGAGGCAATATTTGGGTGGGACAGCTAATACTTTAGAAGACAGTTCAAAATTATCTTGATAGGTTAGTAAACTGGGAAGAGAATAACAGAATGAAATTTAAAAGATACAAGTAAAAAGTTATTCATGTAGGAAAATGAAATCAAAGGTAAAAGATGGGGCACACCTGGCTTGGCAATCACTTGTGTGAAAAGGATCTTGGAGTAGTAATCAAGCTAAGTAGGAATCCGCAGTGTGATGTAGTTGCAAAAAAGGGTTCAGTAAGTAGCTGTGGCCCAGGGAGTGAGGTCCAGAAGGCCATGGGGGGGGGGGGGGAGTCTGCCAAACTCTACGTCCTTCTTAGACACCCATGACATCCCTAGTTTAGCCTTGAGTTACAAGAAGGCTGATTTTGGTTGAACATCAGGAAAAATGGTCAAAGCAGGCAGACAGTGGAACCAACAACCCATGTAGGGCCAGATCTACACCAAGCAGGATATAGCACTATGAAAGTGGTATGAAAGCGGTATATGGAGGCAGGATCTACATGACTGCTTTATAGCGGTATTGAAGTGCACTGACAACTGTTGGGCCCATTGGCACATACCATATACCACTTTCATACCACTTTCATCATGTTATATCCTGCTTGGTGTAGATGTGTCTGTGACGCCCTGCCTGCACCTGTGACACTCACCAGGCTGCACAACAGGGCTGTCCATGCCACTCGCACTCAGGGTTTACTTCAACCCTCCCTGTGTGTTTGAGGGTTTAAGCTTACTGCTTCTGCTCCTGTCCCGCCTTTATTCTTTTAGGCCCCACGGCTCCACAGCCCAGCACCCTAGCCCCTTCTTCTGTCCGCTGCCACCAGTACCTTCCTCAGGTACACTTCCAATGATCACACCAGTTGTAATTAACAAGAATTTATTAACAGAAGTATATGTATGTCAATAAGCATGATGGTTTCCTCAGGTATATACTCGTATTGGTTACAGGCACAATGCTTAATGGTTTCAGTACTTTCTGTTCATAACATTTACAATAGAAACTCTCACGTTCTATGTTTCTCCTGCCTAATCTACCCACTCTAAACTACTCTACCCTCTTTCCCACAATCTAGTTCCACCAAAATAACAAAACACGTTGGTCCTTCCTATCCTCTAATCTAGTCAACCACAATCTTCTCTCTCTCCCTCTCACACTCGCCTTCACACGCTCCCTGCCAGCTCTTGTCAGCTCCCTCAATATATACACAGACACTCTCACACAGCTAGCCAATCCCGGCACTCCCCCGCCACCATCCAATCAGCACTCACACATGAATTCCCCCCCCCCCCTTATGCTTACCCAGTTACAACATAACTGTAAGTCTATTTACCTTCCTTTATGGCATTTTATAAACAACTACTTACAATTTTTGATATACACGGATCTCAACAGCAGCTGAACATCACAGTGTCATGGGCCCCAATAGTTGTCAGTGCACTTCAATACCACTGTAAAGCAGTAGTGTAGATCCTGTCTAGGGAGCGGATTCCCAGTTACTGGAAGTATTCCAGCAGAGACTAGACAGCCAGCTGTCAAGAATGCTTTCAGTTGGATATCTGCATTGAGCAAGGAGTTGGACTTGATGGCCAAAATGGCCCCTCCCAACTCTGTGGACACTATCCAATTGTGTCACTCTGCTAACTCAAATAGCACTTGTGGAACTCGGTTGAGCGTTTCCACCATGCAAGCACTTGTGTATTATGCTTGCATAATCATCACCACCATCCAGTTCAGCATTAGGTTGGATGGGTGAGATGCAACGTCTTTCAGCGTCAAGGTTTGCTTGAAATCTGCCTTGAGTTATAAAAGAGAAACAGACAGGCTTAAAAAATAAATAAATAAATAAATAAATAAATAATAAATACAGTTTAGAAGTTTAGTCCTGAGGGTTGCCAAAGGTAATGTAAACAATTTACCCCAAGCCTCAGTGTTGTATATTTTAAATGCTTCTTTTAATGTACAAGAAAGTACCATATAGCATCCCTTTGTGATCAGGGATTTCTAGAGCTGGGAAGAACATTGTAAATTGAAATTCTGACTCTATTGATCTTTCTGACTGAAGCTCACCAAGGAGAATTCTCCCTTTCCACTCTTTAGCCAAACTAAATTTGAGCAAATATAGAACAACTGGAATTACATTTTCCCCACAGCACACGTGAAAGGTATTTGTGGCTATACAGTATACTTTTTAATTTATTTGTTTAACCATTTGGTGACAGTTATATCTACACAGAACCCATCTAGGGACATCTTGGTGGGAGATTTTTGGCAACTGATTCTAGGCGCTTCCTGATACCCATAGAACATATCACACAGATATGTCAAATGCCAGACTATACATATGGTTGCATACACAAAATTACCATTGAAAGCATCACATGTGGAATCCACAGTTGCACATCTAGTCACATGTTAATTTTACAATTTGTGTTGGAAAAGATTAATAAATTATGAAGTAATTTAAAGTAGATTGGCAGGCTGTCCAACATCCCCATTTCAGGGTTCATTGGGTGATATGATCAAGTATTACTCCACATGTGTTAATTAAAACTAGTCAACTGAAGCACATGGGTTAATTTACTATGGTAACCAGTCTATTATTAAAGGGAAAAAATCCACAGGTAAAATTAGAGGTCAGCACATTGCTACATTTTTTTTAATTTACCACTTTACATTCCTTTTGGATCTAAATGTATTTCAGCATTGTGCCCTTATCTCAACCATAAAACTAGTTTGCCTCAAAATGCCCACTCTCAAATGTGTGACTTTGGCTCAAGCTAATCTGGATATATATTTAAATGTCAATTTTGAGAATCTCTTACAAAGTTCACTTTTTACAGAGCTTCACCGTGGAGGGGCCAATCCTATGGCCCTTAGACAACAGCTGAGAGGGCATGGGATATCTCAGATTCCCAGCTCTGAGGTCAGTCAGAGACAGTGCTGGGAATGAAAGCTCCATCCCTCTTCCCTTGGCAGCCAGTGCAGAAAGAACCACGCTGGCTGTTCTCTGAGGTCAGGAATGCAACCTTGGAGGGGGGGGGAAAGGGGTCTTTTGGTGGGTGGGAGGGGAGGAGACTGGCGAGGCTAGGATATGAGCTATCCTGGGGTCCTCTCCAGCCTCCTTCCCGTGGCCTCCAAAACACCCCAGCTAGACGCGCAATAGAGTCTGCCTTAGTGAAAATGCAGAATGCAAGGACAGAAAGGCAAAAGTCACCTCCATTGCACCTCCTACTTTGCATTAGCTGAGTATAAGCCTCCAAGTTCAGAGGCTTATGATTATCAATGGCAGAAGCAATAGAATCGTGCCCTTATAGTGCAAACCTATGTATGTTTACAGTAAAGTAAGTCTTACTGTATGGAATGGGGCTTCATCCCAGGTAAGTGTGCATAGATTGCACACTATGATTGCATTCAGTGCATTGCGTATAAGTGCATTGGCCATCGGCCTTTGAAGTAAGAGAGGTTACACTATCAACAACTTATGGAAGATCGAAGGAAACTGCAATGTCATTTTGAACATAAAACACAAAAGCAAAATTGCAGCCATTTACAAAAAATGGTAATGCTATTTACAAAATAACTGTCAAAAATAAATGTTTCATTTTTCTAGAACAAAGAAAATGTTCACTTGTTTGTTAAAAAAAGAGCGTATTTTATTTATTGACTTAGAGCTTCTCTGCACGAGTAATTTATTGCACACTTGTGATCGCCCACTCATGGATGTTTGTTGGTCTTTTATATGATGCTGTCAAGCTCCAGAATGTGTCCCACACTTTAAAAAATTGGAGATAATGCAGTTTTGAAATTATTGCGGGATGTGCCCAATGTGTAAAGCTGGCATAGCACTATAATTCCTCCACTAGATGGCTCAGTGAACAAAATAGCATTGCCAAGAGGTGAAGTTTTCAATTCAGAATCACATGATCACCATCAAAAGGAGCCAGTCATAAATGCAGAAAGATCCCAGAAGAAGAAACGCTGGTAAGGGAGCAAAGTTTTTGGTTTTGTTTTTTGTTTTGTTTTTTTAACGTAGAGACACCCTTATTTATTTGGGATTGGATCCAGAAGGCTTTCGTGAGAAGAAGGGCTCTGTTCATGAAATATTCCTCTGTCTGGGTTTTTGGGATCTCCCCTCCTACAACACCACAGCTTTCTCCATTGAGCAGGATCTCCCAACTCTCTGTAAAGC
Source organism: Anniella stebbinsi (assembly GCA_029215795.1). Lineage (NCBI taxonomy): Eukaryota > Metazoa > Chordata > Lepidosauria > Squamata > Anniellidae > Anniella > Anniella stebbinsi. The sequence goes on from JARDYH010000004.1 coordinate 151,523,951, forward strand.
ATGTTCAGCAGGTTGGAGGGCCTACTAAGGGAAGGAAGAGAAAAAGAGGTCCATTTCCACCAGAACAGTTGACCCAGCATAAATCTGGATCCAAATCTCAGTGTTTTATTCTTGCCTCAATAGATACAAGTGCTGACGATACTAGGGTTCCATTTTGTATAGCCAAACACATGAATATGGATTGGGGTTTGTGGGAGAGAGCTATGCAGGGATTATACCTAAAATAAACAATGTGATAGTGCAGTGTTATTATAACTTCCTTTATTATAAAGGGGCATTTTAAAAAAAGAAAAGAAAAGGCAAACCAGTAAAGAAAAAGTTGTCTCATCAAAAGGCCCTCTAAGGCTATGGGGAGAAAAGGGACTAGCCTAGAGAATCTTTGTATTTCTTTTTGTTCAAAAAGAACAATCATGAAAATGCAGAATGAGGATTGGGTGTGCTCCAATGAAGTTATTTGTTAAATCTTTACTACAATGATGCCACGGTATTAAACACATTAGTTATGTACTAATTCAAGAGGGGAAATATACATTATAATTTAAAAATAGACTGAATTTGCAGATTCGGTCTACGACTGGAATTTAATAAGGGTCAATTCCAATTGTCTGGGAATTATTGATTATTTTCCCTCATCAGCTGCAGCTATAAAATACTTAATGAGGTGAAAAAAGGGGGGTGAAGCTTTATTTAATCACTAAGGTATGCTACAATCTTCATTATACAACATATGCTTGTAAAATAAAATAAAAAACCATTCTGGGGTTTAGTGTGCTTTACGCAATGGTGCTTTATCCAAGTATATAGCATGTGCATAAATTACTGGGAAAACGCCAATGACTTCATAATGTCAGATTATAAATATTCATAATTCATTTGTAGTTAACATATGGATCCACTTCTCATCATTTTGCTTTTAAGTGCTACCTCTTTGTATTCATCGTTGCCTGGGGTGTAGAGGAAGGACAGGTTTAGCATTAGGAAATGTGAGTGCCGGTTAAATTGCAAATCATCCACTGGATCTTCCAGAGATCCTAGGCCTATAATCCTTTCTAAAATTGTAACAACAGGAAAATGAAGAGAAGTTGAGCTGGGGACAGAGATCAGAACAATTCAACACTGATTGACATGTTTATACATTGTGTTTGCCTCGGGATGGCTCTGAATCCATGCTGTGTCGGTTATATAACGCAGCTGCATATTCTGAGCCACCCTGGGGCAAAGAGCTAACAATGCAGAGCAGAAAGTCAGGGATTAAAGCCATAGCTCTCCATGGCCCGCTTGACCATCTTCTGCTCCGGGCTCTTGGCGGGTGCTGGGAAGCCTCCAAGGATGGCTGGGTTGAAGACCTCTGCCTGCCTTTCTCGCCCACCAAGTGCTCCAGCAGGAGAGTGTACTGAAGTGCCAGGGCTGGCAAGTCTGGCCGGTCTGGTCCATGCTGTGTTGCGCAATCGGTACCTGTAGGTAGGCCATGAGGGAGCCAACTGGCTGACTGTCTATTCGCTCAGTCTTTGTTGTCGGTGACGGGACCAGAGCTTCACCCTCCTTCTCCTGATGGTGCAGCCAAGGCAGCCAGCCCCAGGCAAACTCTCTTCAGGCCCAGGATGGTGAGCCACTTCCTGATGATGGCCGCCAAAGCCCGATAAGTCTTACCTCCTGCCCAAGGCATACTGGGATTTAAGCCTAAGTCCCTGAATAATGTGCTCATCTTTGAATACCCTCTGAAGTGTGGTGGGAAACAACTGGAGAGCAGGCCTTCTTAGTTGTGGCACCCTGCTTATGGATTTCTTTTTCCCAGGCAAGATTGCCTAGTGACTGCATTAATGACTTTCCAGTGCCAAGTGATTTTTTTTAATTTCCAAGGCCTTTTGACTTGATACTTTTATGCTGCAAATTTGTTTTGTTTTTTTCCTGTTATAATGGAATCACAACATTCCAAGACAGCTGCAGGAATGACTAAACAGAGTTTATGATTTTTATGTAAACGCCTGACTATACCATTGAAACAGAAGTGTGAATGGAGGAATGACAGCTGAGGCTAGAATGGAATGGTGGGCGGGGTTAGTGGCAGTTGGAGAAAGTCAGGTAGAAGGAGAACAAAGACCGCTAGTGAGAGATCAGGGACGTGGGAGCTGAATTAGGATTCAGAAAGAGTGACCTGGTTTGCTAACCCATGCTTTAATTAAAATCAGCCACTCTACATGCCAGTACTACACCTCCCAGCATGCCTTTGGCAACCTGCAGGTGTCTGCGTCCTCTGAGATTTCCTCTTGTTGCAGATGCTGCTCCTCGATAGAGCATCGAGGAGTAGCATCACCAAGGAGGGGAGGTAAGTGGCTCTCAGGCGGTTATCACATACGCGGTTTTAAGCACCGCGACTTTCATCCAGATCTTCAGCGAGGAACTTGCATGACGTCGTCCCGCTCACGCTGTTCTCGCACCCTGAGTGCTCCATTTTAGTTTCTGGTTTGATTTAACCCTGAATGGACAAAGTCAGTTTCAGGCAAATTCAGGCAAGTTCAGCAGGCTGAGCTGAGGTATTGGAGCAAAACTGACCATGTGTGATTCAAAAGGCTCCACTCGCATAAGAAACGGGGGGGGGGGGAATCCACAGAAACAAACCAGGTAGGTGTGATAAAGGCCTCAGTGGATGCGGCCATCTCCAGCCAATCCTGCTGGGACTGCCTTGGCCTGTGCTTCTCACCCACCAAGTGCTCCCCAGGAGCCTGTACTGAAGGGCCGGGGCCAGGACAGGCACTTCTCCCCTTTATTGGGTCTGTTTCTTGGCATGCACAGAGTTCCTCCCCTTCTTTCCTTCCTCCCTCCCTCCCTCCTAAGGGTGAAGGCTATGCACTTGCTTCCCCTAGATTCTGAGACAACAGTGATATCAGGATATCTCAAAGTCACACTGTTGTATCTGGTTACGATTTTAAAACCACTCATAGTGGGTGGGAGGAAGCACCGCACATGGATGCATCCCATTTATGTGGGCTGTATCCTTTTATGTCGAATTGGGTTGACTGCACAAGACCAACCTTAGGAGTTGGGTTGTGAAAGACACACAGTGGCCACTGCTCACACACTCACAATGTCTGCCAAAGGCCAGTAAGTCTGGCCTCTTGTTCAAGGCGTGCTGGGAGTTCCGTCCAAAAGATGCTGGGAGTTGTAGGCATAAGCCTTCATTTTTATTAAATTCTTTAAAAAAATACTTAAAACCCGAAATTTCATGTTTTTAGATTTTTCTGGTACACTGTACAACCAGACCTATCATCATGCCAAATTTCAAGTGTCTAACTCATCTAGAAGTGGATAAACATTTCCAGACGTACATCCCACACACAGACTTTCAGCTTTCTAGGTAGAGATTTCCTCTTGTCTCTATAGTTTACAAAATCTTTCAGTTTTACACAGTATGACAGACTCTACATTGATTGCTACTTTAGGGATAAGCTAGTCCCCTATTTGTTGTTGGTTGCTGCTGTTGTATGGCACTGTGAACCAGCATATTACTTAGATTATGTGCCTGCTTATAAGTAAATAGTGGCCTTTTAGTGCAACTAGGTATGTCTTCCAACAGATGAGAAGGCTTCAATATCGCTTGTTGGAGCAATCAAGTATGTCCATCAAAGGTAAGTGGAATAATGAAACGGTTTCTATTTTCCTTTTTTACCTTGGACCTTAAGAGTGCTTTTCTATCTAATTTTTAGCTCTGTACATTGCTTGTTTTTAAATCTTCCTGGGATAGCCTCTGTTGAAGAGCTGTTACATCAAAATTCTTGCCTGTCTCATAAAAGTATGTGTATTGTACAATTCCTCCTGAGTCTAACTATTTGTGAATATGGCAAATACTTTTTCATATGACTTCAAAGGAAACTGTCATAGGCTAAGGAAGAGTTAATATCAGTTGGTTTCCTATAGATATGAGTCTCCAGGAATTGACCATTTCTGGATACTGTGGTATCCAAAAAGTGTATGACATGTTTGTCATAAGTCATATCAAATTTTATAAAGTCATGTCTGGTATTTATAGAATCCCTAAATGCTAATAATTTATCTTCCAAACCTTGCCAAATTAGAAAAAAAAATATCATCCAGAAAACTTTTGTAAACAATAACATTACCAAAAAAAAAAAAAAATGGTTATCGTGATTGACACTATGTGTCTGTTCAAATCAATTCATATAGAGATTGGCCTATTCACGGGCAATTTTACAAACCAAAGCTGTACCTGATGTTTGCCAATAGAAGTTGCCCTGAAATTGAAAGAAATCCTTTTTGAGGGCTGGTTCAGCTAATACACAAATGAAATGGGTTGGTGGGCTATTTAAATCCTCCCTACCTTTGAGGGTGGATTCAGTCACCTCTAATGCTTGATCTTGTGATATATTAGTATATAGTGAAATAATATAAATCTTAACCAACCATAATTATTTAAAATCAAGAGAGATAATATTAAGGTAATTCAGGAAGTCATCCATTTCTTTAATTTAAGATTGCATCTTAGGTATGAAAGGTTTTAGATAGTGATCAACATATTCAGATGGGGCTCTAAAATAGAACCACAGCCAGACACTATAGGATGCCCTAGTACTGGGGGGTCTTCTTATGAATTTTTGGTGGAAGTTACATCCTAGGTATTCTGACCTCTGAATTTAATTTAAAAAAATATTACAGGTTTTTAAAATTCACATACCATTCCAATAATGCCTCCTCTTCAATTTCAACAATTTCTTTCTGAATAATGTTTGTGGGATCACTTGGACATATACTATAGAGGAGTAATAGCAGTAACAGACAACAAAGTATACACCTAATTATTAATGACTGATTGAGAAAAATTGGGAAATCAGTTTTTAAAAGCACTGACATATTTTGTATGACAACCAGCAAGAAAACAAATGAAAACTTATTTCAATGTGGAAAACTTTTACATGGAAACATATAAGCATTTTATTGTTGATTGGAATATTTTCCTGGCAAACACCAAGTAAAAAATAACGTTGCAATCATCAGTATTCTCTGTGTATTGAGAGTGCTAGTCAATCATGTATTTCAAAATTGTGTTGCTATTTCAACACATTCTATTACTCTAAAATAAATGTAATAAAACTAACAATATATATTTCAAAATAATGTAATGTTAATTCAGTAAAATTATGTATTTTTAAACATCCCTAGAACTGTGTATGAAAGCTAACTGAATATTTTCTTGATACAGAGAATCGGAAGCCAAAGGATAGCCTTAGGAATGAAGTGTTGGTAATGCACTGGTCCCATCAGGCTTCATTAAAACTCCAGAAGAGATATTTAATTTTGCTCATACCCAGCGCAGCTGTCAGAAAGAACAAAAATAATAATAATATATCCACTGACTTGTCACAAAATGTATGTCATCAGTTTTATTCTGTAGTTGAGCCCCAAAGCTGAACAAATATCTTTAAAATGTATGCTTGCTTACCATTAATGCTGTTCATTAACTGGCTACTGTGGTAAAATATTGCTTTTGTGGTCTTAAATTAATGAAAATGTACCAGAACACAGACATTTGTAATGAAGATGTTGTTTCCTGGGGATTTCAGCTGCCTACAATGAGGAAGCTGTGTATAGAAAACTAGCAGATATACCAGGGAAGCCCAAAATACTTATGACTATTAAAAGAAACTAGATGAATATTTTATCCATAATGAAGATTCAGATTTTGATACCTTGCTTGTGTTTGGCTGGGAAATTTCAGCACAAGTCAAGTACATTTCAACGCATCTTATTCAGAGAACCCAATTTAACAATCTACTGCCCGGAATATACACACATATCCCTGTCAATTGCTTCTTGAAATTTTACCCTTGAAACTTTGGGTGCCAAAAATAGCTTTCATAGTGAAGATTCATGGTGACTGTTCCAAAACAGTACAATCCTATGCAGGTCTACTCAGAAGGAAATCCCATCAAGTTTGATGGGACTTACTCCCAGACAAGTGTTCATAGCATTGCAGCATACGTGTGCACAAGAAAAAGAAGACTTAATAAAATGGACTATTGTTTTTACCTTTTACCTGTTTTTACCTTTTACCTCAATTGCCAGTAGCAAGCTGAGAAGAATTACATCAAAATGAAACCTTACCTTGTAACAAAGAGGAATAATGGGTCCAGTGTTGATCTATCAAATGTGGAAGTCAGTTATTAACCAATTTAGTAGTTTTTTAAAAAAATCAAGTTACATACATTTTTGTATGTTCTGAAGTCATTGCAGCACTAATTAGTTTGTAAAGTGGGGATTTGGGCTGATTTCACTATATTTGAACATACTGTATTTTGTCTGTTTAACTTAGGCTGTATTCCATCTCTATGTGTGTGTATGCACAGACACACAAACACAGTTGAATGTGAGAAACCAAAAAGGGTAGATTTATTCCTCTAGACTTTGGGATTTGAGTGCTTTACTCTTAAAAGTCTGGGTTCAAATCCTTGTGTTTTCAATTCTGTTTGTGGTATTGAGTTAGGGTTGCCACCTCTTTTTTTCCTGACAGGCTCCTCATGTTTAACAGCTACATGGCAGGCAGGTACATCATGACCTCTTCCTGTTGAGAAAACCTGTACCTACTGAATTTGACCAGTGCAGATGGATGAGAATATCATTTCAGTTCATTTTTGGTAAGAATTTATCAAAAATCACAAAGTTCTTCTTTGTGTGACCACTAGGGATGTGCATGCAATTAAGAGAAAGAAATTGAGACAAAATAAATTTGAGTGTGGGAGAAAGTGAAACTAACAGATTTGTCCATCATTAGCTACTACTAGTCCAGGCATGCTCTACTGCTACTCCAGGCCGTTGCCTTCTAGGTGAGAACCTCCTATGCTTTTTTTCCCCCACCAGTCACTCTTCTAAGGCAGGATCTACATGACTGCTTTATAATGTTATGGAAGTGCACTGACAACTGCTTGGGCCCATGACACATTCCATGTACCGTTTTCAAACCGCATTCAAAGTGTTATATCCTGCTTGGTGTAGATCTGGCCTAAGTCTCCTGTACACTCTATTTCTGCTTTTGATGAAGTGAACGACATATTTTATGTCCTCACCCGTCACTGCACCCCTGTGAAATGCAATGCGTGGCGCACTTGAATGTCTGTGTGACTTGAACAAAATTACTGATTTGATTTAGGCACACATATTTCTTGAATGTTTTTTCTGAGATGAAAAGGAATGTACTTCAATGGGATTTGGAGGCCTTAGCTTATAGTAACTACCCTTTCAGAGAGAGAGAGAGGGAGAGAATTCAGCTGTTCTGGCTACCTCAGTTTTTGTTCTAGTTGGAGCAGTAACCTGCCTGCAACCTTTTTCAAGGCTTCTTTCTTTTCAAGCGTCTATTATTATTATTATTATTATTATTATTATTATTATTTACATTTATATACCGTCCCATAGCTGAAGCTCTCTACAGGAAGGATCCAACAGAACCCCTGGACAGATACCTTTCAAGTAGGGATGTGCATGCCCAAAAATATCGTATTTTATCGTTATCATAATTTCAGACCAAAAACATTATTGTCTCTGATAATATCATAGGTGAACCGTATCGTCTTCACAATAATTATCGGAAATACGATATTTAGTTTGCAGCCCCATTGTGCCCTATAGAGCTGAATTTTTTAGAATAAATGCCTATAACTTCTGTATTTTCAAAGTTACAGTCTTGAAACTTGGTCACAATGCTTATGGGGTATGCCTAAGTATGTGTATGAAATTTGAGATCGATCCTTCCAACACTTGATTTTATATGAATTTATTAAAGATCATTTAAGTTCTGACAGGTCAAAAGTTGCATGATCTTTCAAAAAATCATATAACATACAGGGGTGGAGGGATTGATCTGAGATTTGGCACATATGTGTAGCAACATGTGCTAGACATGTGTATGAAATTTGAGAACGATCCCTCCCATCCTCGATTTTATATGAATTTATTAAAGATCCTGCAACTTTTTGACAGGTTTGAATGAACACACGTGGCGAGCTGTCATTCTGACCTGTCAGAACTTAAACTTAATGCTTATACACACATTTGGAGAAGACAGTAATATGGCATTCAATGACATGTTGGTTCTTAAGATGCTGGTTTCACTTAGCAAGCCATCATGGACATTCGCCACAAAGAGAGCTATCCTTCATGAATTTATCTAATGTTGTTTGTGAGCCATCTCAGCAAGTGGTCATTATCACATCTTTTGGTAGTGAGCTGTTCCATAAATTATGTGTTGCATGAAGAAGTAAGTCTTGGTCCTGTCTCTCCTGAAGAATGAAATCACTTCTTTTTAGGCAGCATACCCAAGGCACAGGCAGGCACTCCACCTCAGAGGGAGAACTCCAAGAAGCAAGGACTGTCGTATTTTAAAATGTTTTTAACGATGTATTGTTTTAATTTGTTTTAATGTTTTATCTATTTTATGATTCTTGTATTTATATTTATTGTTGTTCCCCGCCTCGATCTGGATGGAGAGGCGGGTTAGAAATAAAATAAATAAATAAATAAATAAATAATAAACATTGGGGAACAGTCTAAGGGGGATTCAGATGAGCCCCATGACAGATTAAAAGAATGTACGAAGGATGCTGGTTGGGTTAGCCATGCCCCATCGCCAAGCCTGGCAGCTACACACATTACTCCACACATGCACACTGACCATGGTTCTTGGTGGCCAGGGGTTCCCTTGCATGCAGCAGTTCTACAGATATACATTGATATGTACGTGGGGGCCCTTTTCAGAGTCCTCGAATGTGTGGCTGATGTGTGGCAGTCAGAGAGCATGATCCGCAGGAACAACCCCTCTCTTCCTGATGCTAAAGCCTCTGCTCGCGAAAAAGTTGTTGTACCTCAGAACTGCTCAAACCTTCGGATTTCCAGGTAAACTCAGGCTTGTCACCACCAGCACGCTACATCTAACTGGTCTGAAATAAATGCAATTACAGGGAATGCCGCTGACCATTTTAAATAGCTTTCTTTCTTTGCCGTCTGGAGTCACTAATTTTGTTACGGCACAGATGGCGCATGAAAAGGAAGATGATGACACTCTGGTTATTTGTTAAAATGTGGAGCTAAAGAGTCTTTCCTACTCCATTCAATCACATATGTAACTGTGATCTTAAGGCAAAGGTAGAAGACAGAGCCTTTTGGATCTCCAATGGGTATTAATAGATATTCTAAATTTGGAGCTTTCATTTCACTAACTACGGCCTAAGGCAGTAATAAATCATTTTCAAACAGTGTACTGAATAAAGGATAAGTACAAATATCACTAGGATCAATAGCCTGGGGTTTTATCATTGTACTATAATTGCCAACATAATTTAGCTCTAATGCTATCTAAAATTGAGTTTAATTACCTAAAGGGAACTGAACAATGGGACAGAGCCCATAAGCTAAAAAATATTTTTGACAAAGTAGACCCACAGCTGGAAAATTTGCGTAACCCGTTTAGGCCTTTCAACAGCTACTTGAATTTACAATCACATTGCCGTTTTCAAAGCACAGATGTAGCAACGGGTACGGAATTAGCTCTGGAGTGTCTAAACATCTGTGGAAAAAAAAATATTCACAGTGCCTATTAATGGTTCTTTCCCCTTCAAAATTGCACATTTTAATACCAGCTATTCAGAGCCTGAAAATTCCACAAAAGGGGGGGGGGTAGCCAAAAGGGAAGGTGTGTGTGTTGTGAGGGCGGGAAGTGGCAGGGCAGATAGGCACTTTTATTATTCCATTAGTAGATATTCTTTGTTCTGCACCACTGCACTGCAATCCAGACTTGAAAAGACTATCTTTTCTAGGGATAACAGAGTAATTGAGTCCCTATCCTCATCTAAGCAAAGACTTAGCACTGTGCCAAACAGAGGAGTAGGGGGTATTCTTGCAATGTTCTAACTGAAGCTCAACTGAGACCGCTATCTTTATGATTTCCCCTCCCCGCCCCCGTTAGCAGACTACTTTTAAACAATAGCATCATGACTGTTTCTTTAAACTTTGGGTTTGCTTCTTTTTAACATTGGAGACTTCGAGCTCCATCAGATGAGTGTTTTATTGCATGCTTGTTACTGGGCACTCATGGATCTTCACGGGTCCCTCTCACAACGTCGTCTGCCTCCCATGCACCTCCTGCCCCTTCTAGCCTTTCTCCTGTGACAAAAACAAAACACTCCAGTAAGTCTGACTTATTTTAAAGATGGAACTTGCTGCTATCTCCTGCTGTGTGCAGAAGAAGTAGTGCAATCAAAACAGCCCACTGAATGGGCCAGTGCACATTGTTTACTTCCTCTTTCAAAAGAGAAAGTAATGAGGGACAAACACTTGGGCGGAGATGCTGTAGTAAGCAAACGCGATTTCCCCCTGTGTGATCATGCTCTTCGTTACAATGAGTTGAATCCAGCTTTAGGCATGTGCACCTGGATAGCAGAAGCAGGCTTTCCCACCCCCTTCTACCCTCAACAGCTTCCTGAAAATGCTTCATAGAGCACAGATTCGCATGATCGCAGCAGCCCACCATGACTCATTTAATCCACAGTGGGTTATGGCACATTCCATCAGCCATTTTGAATATTCAAGCCATGGCGGGCAATCGCCGTGGGTTATCATGACATCTGAATCCAGCGCAAATTATATTGTTGCCATTGTTAACAAACCATTCTCAATCCAAAAGAAGCCCAAGAGTTATGGAAGTTTTGTTAACCAATGGCAACAGCCCGCCATTGCTGGGTTCATACCTCACCTGAGGTGGCTTGATTATTTGCAATGGCTGCCGCATGTGCCACAATCCACCGTGGCTTAAATAAACCACAGTGGACTTAGGTGATCATGTAAACCGTCTGAGACAGTCATGTGTCCCTTCTGAAAGGAATAAGCTGTGGTGCAGGAAGGATCCTTGAAAACTGGGCAGCAGCACCTTCTATAAGCAGCCAAGCTCCAATAATAAAAGGTGCCTCTGCCTGAATTTCCCCCTCCCATTGCACCACAGCATAGCATACCTCATTCAGCAGGGGCCCCTGATCCTCTAGAAAGCATTTTCAGAAGGGTTGGAGGGGCTGCCATAAAGATGAAAATGAGGAGGGGGAGTCTGTTTTCACCAGCCTAGTTGCACATACCTAAATCTGAATCCAACCCAAGGTATATAATACACATTTAGCATAAGGCTTGTTGCTCTGTGTTGCTCTACTTTAGCAATATATTCATTACTTTGCAGAAAATCTATATTCCTCCTGTACAGTTTTCAGCAAATATGATTTTATACTGAAAATAACCTCAGCATCAGCTGGAGTAAAGTTATTGCATTTTTACATTCTCAACTTCTGAATCATTCACTGCTAGATTTTCCATTATATGCTTTAATCTTGGATGAATAAAAGCATCAGAGTACAAGTTGCCTTACAGTCAGTAAAATTTCTTCTGAATCGTGATGTGGTTATGCTCAAGAAAGAAATGCAGGCTCTCAGATCAAGACTTGTCTATCTTATGACTGCTCCAATAAATGAGTAACCTCATTTACTAGAGCTGGAATTTGTAATTCACCATGAACACAGTTTGCAGAGAGAAATCTAATCTTATGAAAAGTTTAACTAAACTTTGGGCCTGTTCAGACATCACGCTGAGCAACAATGCTGTTCGACGTTTTCGAGCAAACCATGGTAGCTTAGCATGTTGTGTGTGGGGAGGGGAAAACCCCACTATGATGGCTACATTAACCACCCCAGGGATCTGCCCTTTGAAGTAGGGTTAAGCCCAAGGGTGGCTTACCGTGTCAAGTGTCAGGCTCCCCATGGTTAAAAATGACTGTTCTGTGAAAAAACACGCAGCAACCATAGAGATGGCTTCCTAGAATAGCTCCAAGTTCTAGAGATGCTCTAGCTGGCATGGACTTTCTCTATGGCTGAGATTGCCACGCATAGGCTGACCAGATGAAAAGGAGGACAGGGCTCATGTAACTTTAACAGTTGTAGAGAAAAGGCAATTTCAGCTGGCATCATTTGTATGCAGTTAGTACCTGGTGAAATTCCCTCTTCATTACAACAGTTAAAGCTGCAGGGGCCCTGCCCTCTTGTGTATCTTGTCACTCTAGTATAGTGCCTGCAACTTTAATTGTTGTGATGAAGAGGGAATTTCACCAGGTACTAATTGCATACAAATGACGCCTGCTGAAATTGCCTTTTCTCTGCAACTGTTAAAGATACAGGAGCCCTGTCCTCCTTTTCATATGGTCAGCCTAGCCAAGCACCAGCTACAGCATCCAGCACAGGAGGACAACGGAGTGGGAAGAGGTGAGGAAACAACACACACTACCTGGTTCCACATTTGTGTGACAGGTGAGCGCACTGTGATTTAATTAATTCTCCCTACTCTGTAATTCCTCTACCCACCCACTCCCATTAGCATGAAAACAGGTCCTTTGACTGGGTTACTTTTAACTATAGGTGACTCTTAATCCCTTCATGATTTGTTTACAGGCCGCATGTTACTGGCATATATACTTTGGCCTGCACCTGTGCTTATAAGAGTGTACAAAGGCTTTCGTGTGTCGCCCCTAAACTATGGAATAATTTATGCTCGTTCTTTTCAATGGGTCTACTCTACATAGGACTAACATTGGATACTACCCTTCTAGTAAGCTTCAGCCATTGATTTTCTGTCAGCCTAACCAATGGATGATGGATGGATTGCATTTCTATACTACCTTAGTGTTGTTCCTTCTAGGAAGTCCTGGAAGAATACCTATGGGATTACATCACACTCTAATCACAGGGCACTATAGGCCAGTACACTGAATAGGCAGGTAGTGACATTTAAGTTGTGATCCTATGACTTGGCAGTATGCCCCAGTATGGGACTTACTTTGGGGAAGAGATGTATAGAGTCGCAGTGTTCAATTGCTATCCTATACCCACATTGGGGAATAAGGGCCCTAATCTTACATCTATATAGATTTCCACTGCAAAACTGGGGGAAGTGTACCTTTGAACAGTGATCATGTTCAACTACTGAAACTTGGGAAGATTCTTGTGTCAATCAATCAATCTTTATTGACAGTCAATAGACTATTAGAAAAGATTCTTGTGTAATAATTTAAAATACACGTGTTTTTTCAGGATGCCTACCTATAACTGGCTGAGAAGTAAGATGACAACATTCTGTTCCTGTTTGTATTACGATTAGTTCCAGCTATCTTACACAAAAATCTAACAATACCCAATAAAATATAATATTCAGGTACAATTAAAATGTCTATTCAGAAAAGGCTCCATGATGAGTTGTTTTCCAAACTGCAAATATTCTGTTTTCTGTTGGATTTCATAGAACTTTAAATATATGCTTCATTTACCACCAAAGTACTACTCATTTCATCTGAAATGAGAAACAATGTGTCATCTATAATCATTTAGATGGATACTTCATAAAAATGAAAGGAAAAACGCTACAGCATGGTATGTCCCTAGAGGAGCCATCATTGTAAGCTTTCTTTCAAGTGGGACAATTTTTACCAGGGGGGAAAAACCCATGGATCTATCCATACAAATCCCTTATGAAAAAAAATCTGCTTATTTCATTGCTCATGAGCTCAGAAGATTCCTGTGGCTGAATGCTTTCTGTATATCCCTAAACAGATACTAAAGCCTACTTAATGGTCTGTATCTGAAGGCTTGAGGTTGTCAGATGCTATACTGTCATAATAACGTCCCAGTCTAAGATTATAGCAGTTAAGTGTCTGTACTATGCTTTTTTTAAAAAAAGCACAATGAAAGAATTCTCAGGCCTCATTACTTAAAGCAGTGGCATACCCAGATGTGCTAAAGTGGTAAAGCACCCCACCTGGGTTTGGAGGTGTGTCAACCAATTCTGGATGGGATTACACTCCCCTTGAAAGGCTGTGTTCACAGTTTGGGGGTGCTCCTGGATCGGTCGCTCCAAATGACAGCTCAGATAGACGCGACGGCCAGGAGTGCCTACTATCACCTTCGGCTGATACGCCAGCTGCGCCCCTTCCTAGAGTTGGAAGACCTAAAGATGGCAGTGCACATGCTGGTAACTTTGAGGCTCGACTTCTGCAATGCGCTGTATATAGGGCTACCTCTGTGCCTAGTCTGGAAACTTCAACTAGTTCAAAATATGGCAGCCAGGTTGGTCACCGGTACACCTAGGGGTGACCATATTACGCCAGCTTTAAAATTATGCCACTGGCTGCCAACTAGTTTCCAGGCAAAGTATAAAGTGTTGGTTATTACCTTTAAAGCCCTACATGGTTTGGGTCCAGGTTACCTGCGGGATCGCCTTCTCCCATACAATTTGCCCCGCATTCTCAGGTCCTCTGGGAAGAATTTACTCCAGTCAGCAAAACCTAGGCTGACAACTGTTACTCAGAGGACCTTCACTACTGCCGTTCCCAGACTGTGGAATGGCCTGCCAGGAGGGATTCATCAACTTTACAGTCTCCCAGAATTTAAGAAAGCCATGAAGACTGATCTCTTCCGACAGGCCTACCCAGTTGAATTTTAAGATGCCTTTTAATAATGTAGTAGTTTAAAATGCTTTTGATCAGTTATATGTATTTTATGGTGTTTTGTATTTGGTGTTGTACCCACCTTGATCCAGAGGGAGAGGAGGGTAAGAAATAAATTATTATTATTATTATTATTATTATTATTATTTAATAACCACATTATCAGACCCAATCACATGAGTAGAAGGGGTAGTAATGTGGGATCTGCCAAGGAAATGGTGGTTGCATAATGACCCTTCCAGTAAAGCAATTTTATGGGCCACTGTTCTGAATAGATTCTTCCTCAAAAGGTAGCTCTCCAGATGTTTGGGACTTTAACTCCCAGAAGTCCCTGTCAGCATGGTCAATGGTCAGGAGTACTGGAACTTGTGTCCAAAACATCTGTAGATCTGTATTTTGCCCATCCTTGCTCAATCTTGTGGCCCTTCAACTCTATACCAACTCTCTGCTTCACATGTGAACGTGTGGAGTTTTTCAGATAGACTTCAATGTATCCTGAGGACCTATATATTGATTGTCAGGTCCCAGGTTCATCCCAACTATGGGATGAAGACAGTATTCAGGATTAAAGAGTAAGTCAGAATGAGGATGGAGGATTGAGAAGCAAGCCAGAAGTCAAGCCCAAAGGAAGACAAAAGGATACAGGAACTCACCAAAACTTAGAAATACCTTGTGGTTCAAGGAAAGTTTAACAAGAACAGGAAGCCCTCTTACAGTCCTTTCTGTCCAGAAAGATAGATTGATCAGCTTGGGTGGGTGTGGTCAGTCCAGGACCTGAGAATGCTAACCTGCCTACACAAAAGCAGTAACATGCAATTCAGTGGTACAGAGACTCAAAGGTTCCTGATGAGAGCACTGGCAACTCTTTACACTGATATACTAATACAGTGTTTGAATTAACAGACTGGACAAAAAGGACATCTCCCTTGTAAAACGACACACAGGATTTTACAGTTTTGCTTAAGCTCTTTTCTTCCCAAATTATGTTGGCATGTTTAGCAAAGAGATGGTGTATAAATCCAGTGTGGCGCAGTGAAGATCCTCCACCAACTAGTCATTTGACCTGTCAAGGATCTATCTTTCTCTGGAAAATCAGTGTAATTAAGAATAAACACACACCACAACAGTTCCTATTCCTTTTATCCTACTCTAAAGGATATTTACAATATAAACAGGGTGAAATCATTATAATACACACTTCTTGTTTTGAGAAATCAAAGCCTACTTAGTATGATGATCCCATAAACTGATAAGTGACATATTACCTTTATTTCAATAACTATTCCTTTGTTTATTTGTAATGCTGGAAGCATGCTTTCAATTTTTACAGGACTCTTCCTCAGATCAAGATGTTCAGGAGGAGGAAAAAGACCCTTAAAGGTGAATAAATAGATAACCCAGTTCATGGGTGTATACCCAGTTTCAATGACAGACTTTTCAACATAACCTGTTTTTGGCCCAAAACTAAACACACGGGAGAAAATAGTGTTTCCTTACTGTGGCTTCGCCGCCTCGACTTTTGTCGTTCATTACTTCCTCTTTCTTCCCCGAGAGGAAAGAGGAAGTAAACAAAGACCACGTGGCCCATTTAGGGGCCATTTCTATCGCGCTGCTTTCCCTGCACTCAACAGGAGAGCACGCCACAATCTAATGTTGTTGTTGTTTTTTAAAAGTCAGATTAAAAGGGGGCTATTTTGAGATGGAAAACCAAACGGAAGTAGCAGGAGGCACACAGAAAATGGACGATGTTGTCTAAAGGATGTGCAAACATCCGTAAGTGGGCATTAGCGAGCATGGGATAAAATGCTTGTCTGATGATGCCCTAAGAAAGGCCAGGTTATGCAGCTTATTCTATGCTTGAATAGTGGCTTGTTTTCAATAGAGACAGTACACCCATTAAATTGTGTTATGAAATGTTAACTCATGACCCAATGAGTTATCATCAAGGTATGTACAGGCATGTACAAATCAGCCCATATATGCTAGTGAAACAGTATATGAAGTCAGGCTTCCAGTAACAGGCATGCTCCACGTGAAAAAAAAACATGAAAGTTACCAGCACGCCCCAGAAAATAAATACTAAATACTTCCTCACCAAAGCAGCAATACCTCAAGAGTGCAACGTGTGACTTCATAAAACCTTAAGGGGGTACACTTATAAGGTACAATAAACCACCCTTCCACAACATAGCACTCTACAGATGTGTCAGACTATAAACTCCAGCATGCTAGGAGTTCTGGTCCAACACATCTGGAAGGTTCCAGGTTGGGAAAGCAATATACCCTTGAACGATTGGCAATTATTGACTTTCAATGGATATGCTTTCAAACGTTACTAGTATTCCTCTCCTTTAGTTTTTAATTACCACATTGGCCTTTCATCTCTTGACTTTTAAAAAGTCTTACTGGATTATGCTTCTAGCTATGAAGTTATAACCTGTACAGTAGAACTTTGTCTTAGAAGGCTTACTTCTGTTCATAAGTCAGGCAGATTGGTGTCTTAATATATTATCTTCGTTCTGTCCCCTAGCTTGGTACATTCTTGCCAGTCAAGTATTCATGAAATAGGATTTAAATAGGTTTCCATTTAGCTCTGGGTTTTTAATGACCTTTCCGACCATACACTTCATACTCATATTTCTTTTCTCTAAATGACGTATTTTCCTACATAAGCACAGAATGAGTAAAGAATGAGTGCATGAGACTAAGGTTCCTACAGTGAAATCATTAGCTGAGTACTAATTAATTTCTATAGAATTACTAATTATGCAATGCACATAGTATTAGCAGAACAACAAACAATTAAGCCCTTGCTACTGTTAACTTGATATATAAGGTGTATTAAAAACACACACACATGCAGTTCATAATGCTAGACATTAGAGTCCCTTTACAAGAATAATATGCAGTTATTACAGTATCAATGACAGCCTGTTGGGGCGTTCAAAAGTCTGCCTTAGAGACCAAGCATAGAGGCCCCTCTGGACAATATTCTCAACTCTCACAGTTGGAGTAATGACTACAAAAACAATACAGTGTCTCTAATATTTATAGAGCTTGGTGCCATTTCATGGCTAATTATTCAGCTCACCAAAGCAACAGGTCCAAAGCATAAACCAAAAGACAGATTTAGCCATCCTCTTTTAATGTCCTAAGGAGGCAGTATGTCCTAGGCTACCAAGTTATGACTTGTGTGAGATGAACCTTGCCATGTGCTGAAAGAACGTGTGAGGGGCAACACAGGGCTGCGCAGGTAAGCCTCACCCCCTGCCACCAATGTTCACAGCGGCCACACCCCTGCCATCTGCACCCTCAAGCCAGGCTTGTATGTGTGTTCTGATCTCTGTACATAGAGTTCCTCTGTACAACAGGTTTCACATTTCAGCAGTGAGTGCAGGGCTAGCTCATGCGGCCTCATGTTCCCATTCATACATCACTATTATTATCTCTCGTTCTCCACTTGTGGAGGTTTTCCTAGACAGACATGACGGGCTTTCCCAAGTCATGCTATCTTTTACTGATTCAGAAATTTTCTGACTATTGAAGATGTTTTAAGTATGACTGCTTCCTGGATGTTGGTGTGAATGTATTTTCGTAGTCCCAGTTTCTGAAGGTTTTATATGTAGTTTTTTTTTTAATGTGATGCTGGTAACTGATGTGACTAATGGAATAATTGTGACCTTTTTCCTGTTGCCATTGTTCTTTAACTTCCATAGCCCGTAGTGTATATTTTTCTCTCTTTTCCTCTTCCTTGTCTACAACCTTTTTGTCATTAGATATTGCTATCCCAATGAGGTAAGTGTGTTTTTCTTTTTTTGTCTATAACTGTTATGTCTGGTTGGTTGCAGGGTATTGTTTTGATCATATTAAATTTTCTGTTCTAGTATGATCTGCATTTTCCAAGATTGTTTCAGGTGAGTATGTATAGCAGCATTGTTGTGTCTGTCTGTATAGTCCATTCCAGCCAGAATTTTACACCTTCCCACATGGTGGGAATAGGAGTCAGGAAGAAAATGGCTGTAGTGTAAGGTTAACCCTCCCATCCCAGTACACACTGGCCCCGAACTGAATTGGGGCCACACACACTTACTCTTGAGTAAGAAAATAAGTGAGGGGTTGGCTATATGCTATGCAATTAACATAACATGTAGTTTGACCCTTAGCATATGTTATGGCTGGCTAGCACTATCAAATGCTTCTCCACCCGTGCATCATCTAGTGTCCTGTATACCATCACCTGGATTTTTAAGTTGGGCTGGAAGGGGCTGATCTCTTTTAACAAATGTGTGTCTTTAGACAAGATGTGTTGAAATGAAAATGTCTACAGAGGCCACCACTATGCCACTGCATGAAATACCTTTGATGGTTCAGCTTTTGAAACTGGCAACATAGCCTACATCTCTGCATATAATTTTCTAAATTCCAGCAGACATTTTATCTCTAGCTTTCCCATTTTCACTGACAAGAAGAAAGGTAATTAAAAATGAAGAGGTAGTTTCTGTTCTCATTGCCTTTTATTGTTAGCTGTGTGTGTAAGTGTGTGTGTGTGGGGGGGTGTTAGACAAGCATTTCAAAGCTCTATATCATAAAGTTTTATGATATACATGCAGAAAAAATAGTACTACTCCAAATTAGTTGGATCAGTTCAGACATCCTACAGAAATAAATGGCCAGTTGATTGTTAATGCCTTGTACATGCATTCGTTTATAAAGCAACTCTTTTAGATAACTTCCCTCTCAGTTTTATATTCTCTCTCAGTTTTTATATTCTGCAATTTTATATGCCAGATATTTTGATTCTTCCATTTTTGGCAATTTGTGGGCTGGGTGGGATGAAATGAAAACTCCAGTGAAAGAGGTGGGGAGGTGAGAATTTTGACATTGTTTTTAAGTATACGAAGTGGTTGAGGGATCTTCTTTCAATTTTTTTTTTAAAAAAAGCTTTTAAAATGTCCTGTGCACTTGCAGCAGTGAGGGACTCTTTACAGAGAGCCTTCTCCAGCTCAGCAGCTCTTCCTGAATGTCTATGCAATATCAGGTTGTCTCATGAGAGTTCAGGAAGAGTAATCAGGCTGAAAACCTGAGCACAAAGACTGTATCATAGTCCTCTCCATGCTGGGAATAGCTAAACCTACTGAATTTGCCTGGAGCAGTTGGATGACAATTTCATTTTAGTTCTTTTTCAATATGAATTTCCCAAACTTTTCAAAGTTTTGCATGTTCAGGAGAAAAAGAACTTGGGATTTTTTTTAAAAAAATGGAATGTGGGAGAAAGTGCAATTGCAGATTTGCCCATCCTTAATTTCATGTTCTACTCAAACGTTTTAGGAACCCTCACATCTCATTCCTGTTAAATATTTATCCTTAAATCTTAGTTTAAATCCCTTCTGCAATGTAACAACAGGACACCATTTTTCAAAGGGGCAAATGGAATGCCCTGATTCATACACCATGTGTAATGGCTGGTATAAACAAATCTATGGGAAATACACCTATCAATAGCAACATCAACCCCTCTGTCATGGTCAGATCACCACCTGCTGAGGTTTAGACTTACAGCAGCTTTTCCCCTCTGCAAGGGTGGGGGACCCATTAAGATGGTCCGCCCCCGGAGGCTAATGGATCCAGATGGTTTCCAGAGGGCTCTGGGGAGTTTTCCGGCTGATAGGGCTGGCTCTCCTGTCGAAACCCTGGTTGATCTGTGGAATGCAGAAATGACCCGGGCAGTTGACACGGTTGCTCCTGAGCGCCCTCTCCTGTGTAGAGCTCGAACGGCTCCATGGTATACCCCAGAGCTGAGAGTGATGAAACAAAACAGGAGACAGCTTGAGGGCAGATGGAGACGAACTCCTGATGGATGCAATCAAACACTGGTAAGTGCTTATGGTAAGCTGTATTCAGGGGCAGTGAGGGCAGCAAAAAAACAATACTTTGCTGCCACTATTCAATCATCAACCTGCCGCCCAGCGGAGCTTTTCAGAGTTGTCCGGGGGCTTTTACATGCTGGCCCCAAGGACATGGTAGAACCATCTGAGGCCCGCTGTAATACATTTGCTGGGCACTTCCAGAATAAAATCTCTGGCATCCGTCAGGACTTAGACTCCAGTGTTATAGCAGATGAATCTAGTGAGGTATCCAGAGCACAGGCTTGTCCTGTTTCAGTTGGTGCAGCTCGAGGATGTTGACAAGGTGCTTGGACAGGTTCGTGCAACCACTTCCATATTGGATCCTTGCCCCTCTTGGCTAATAAAAGCTAGCAGGGATGGAACAACTGGCTGAGCCAGGGAAGTGATTAATGCCTCTTTGCAAGAGGGAGTGGTCCCAGGCCTCCTGAAAGAGGTGGCAGTGAGACCACTCCTAAAGAAATCTTCCCTGGACCCTGAAAATCTTAATAACTACAGGCCAGTAGCAAATGTTCCATTCCTGGGCAAGGTCCTGGAGCGGGTGGTTGCGAGCCAGCTCCAGGCACTCTTGGATGAGACTGATTATCTGGATCCATTTCAGTCGGGTTTCAGGCCTGGTTTTGGTACGGAAACAGCCTTGGTCGCCCTGTATGATGACCTATGTCGGGAGAAAGACGGGGGAGTGTGACTCTGTTGATTCTCCTTGATCTCTCAGCGGCTTTCAATACCATCGACCATGGTATCCTTCTGGGATGACTGGCTGAGTTGGGAGTGGGAGGCACTGCATTGCAGTGGTTCCGCTCCTACTTGGGGGGGGGGGGCGGCTCCAGAAGGTGGTGCTTGGGGAACATTGCTCGGCCCCGTGGATTCTCCAGTATGGGGTTCCACAGGGGTCAGTTTTGTCCCCCATGCTGTTCAATATCTACATGAAACCGTTGAGTGCAGTCATCTGGAGTTTTGGAGTGTGTTGTCATCAGTACGCTGATGACATGCAGCTCTATTTCTCCTTTTCATCTTCATCCGGTGAGGCTGTGGATGTGCTGAACCAGTGCCAGGCTGCGACAATGGACTGGATAAGGGCTAATAAACTGAAACTCAATCCAGACAAGACTGAGACGCTGTTAGTGGGTAGTTCCGCTGACCGGATGGAGGGTGTTCAACCTGTTCTGGATGGGGTTGCACTCCCATTGAAGGAGCGGGTTCGTAGCTTGGGGGTTCTCCTAGAACCATCTCTGTCACTTGAGGCGCAGGTGGCCTCAGTGGCACGGAGTGCCTTCTACCAACTTCGGTTGGTGGCCCAGCTACGTCCCTATCTGGACAGGGATAACCTGGCTTCAGTTGTCCATGCTCTGGTAACCTCCAAGTTAGATTACTGCAATGCACTCCACGTGGGGCTGCCTTTGAAGGTGGTTCGGAAGCTGCAGCTTGTGCAAAATGCAGCGGCCAGATTGATAACTGGAACCAGTAGGTTCAAACATATAAGACCTACTCTGGCCCGCTTGCATTGGCTGCCTGTATGTTTCCGAGCCCGGTTCAAGGTGCTGGTTTTAACCTATAAAGCCTTACACGGCTTGGGACCACAATACCTGATGGAACGCCTTTCCTGACATGAACCTACCCGAAACCTACGTTCAACATGTAAGGCTCTCCTCCGAGTGCCTCCTCCGAGGGAGGCTCGGAGGTCAGCAACAAGAGAGAGGGTCTTCTCTGTGGTGGCTCCCCAATTGTGGAACGATCTCCCCGACGAGGCCCGCCTGGTGCCAACATTGTTATCTTTTCGGCGCCAGGTCAAGACTTTCTTCTTCTCTCAGGCATTTGGCAATATCTGAGGAGCCTGGGTTTGTTTTGTTTTGCTTTGTTTTTGTAGTTTTTGAAGTGTTGATGTGGTTTTTAAATGTATAGATTGTGTGTATGTTGTATGTTTTTGCTGTTTTAATTTTTGTATATTGTTTTTAATTGTTTTTAATCCTATGTAAACTGCCCAGAGAGCTTCGGTTATGGGGCGGTATACAAATGTAATAAATAAATAAATAAATAAAGCCTTCATATTCAGAGGTGATATATTTCTGAATTACAGGTGCTGGGGAAAATTAAAATGGAGAATGACCGTTGCCTGCATAACCCCTTTGTAAGCTTCCTGGGTAGACACTGGTGGAAACAAGTTTCAGGACAAGAGTTGTATCTAATGTTAGACTGGAGTCTGGTGACTCCGATTTTGGTGGGGCTATGAATCCATTCTAAATTCCAAAGAAGCTATCCAAGGTGTTGAACCCATTTTGGTGATAGGGTTCAGCACTTTTGATAGCTGCTGTAGAGTTCTGGTTGGTTCTGGCTGAAACCCAGAATGGATTCACAGCCGCACTGAAATCAGCACCACCAGCCTCCACTGGACCTAATTAGAGTAGACCCATTTATATGGATGGGATTTAAGTTAGACTAACATTGGATATAACCCATTAGATATAACCCTTCATCTAATCCAACAATGCTATACTTATGTTCTTGGGATTTTATATTTATTTCTGACAATAAATAATAAAGATATATGCTTACACACAGTTAATTGCAAGTGGCCATATATATGAAAGCTCTTAGCGCCTGCAAAAACATTCATTGGTTTAATTAAAAAAAGGTTTCAAGAGCTTTAAAATTATTACTTTCCCCCATAAACAAACACCTGCTTCATTATTTTTCCATTATATAGTTCACTTTTACAAAAGTATGGCAACGTTACATCAGTTTACCTCAGTTTAGTTTTTGTCAGCTGGGCAATTTGCAGCATAAACTCCCAAAGAGCCAGAAAATAACAATATCCATTGGCAGAGTTTGTTCTTTGACTTCCATTTCCAAATCTTGTTGTTAAATGGTGGCAGAGTTTCTGATCAGAATTACGTTTTGTCTCTAACATTCAGTAATGTAAAAACCATGTGCTAAGCTTTCCAATTTCAGAGCATTTCACAATAATACTATCATCCAGTCACTTAGACAGTAGCTTCACCAGTCTTCTCTTTTAGAATGGAATAATGTTTATTATAAAACTATATTTCATTTTTAATGTTATTACAAATGAAGGGGAAAATTTCCCCAGTCAGGCTCAGAACTGGGATGAAATGAAACCTTTCTTCAAAATTCAGAAAATAGCTGAGTTTATTTTGATCTCTATTCCAAGCTCAAATCGTATGCCACCGTTCTTGTGATATCTGATCCCTCCTCTAAACTTCCAGTATGCAGGCATATTTTATTGTAATTCCATTCATTTTTATATTAAGTGCCTCATTTGTTTTGTTATTATTTTGTTTCGTGAATTGCTTAAATTCACATTTGTTTCAGAAGTCATATTCATTTTGGTTCCAGTTTTTGCTTTCTCAGCTGTTGTTTGTGCTGCTGTCTTGACATAGACTAAGGTAAAAAAAAAAAAAAGAGAGAGAAACCCCACAAGAGATGTAAGGGGGGGGGGGAGCCAAAGGGGTAGAAAAAAGGATGTTTTTAAAAAAAATGCAATACAAGACCTCCAACATGTTTCAGACCCTTAGGTCCTTCCTCAGGATAATTTGTTACAATGTAAGGCATAGCATCTACTTCATAACCCACACTATGAAGACTGGGAGAGGGGTATGAAATAGATGATATCCCTTACATTGTAACAAATTACCCTGAGGAAGAACCTAAAGGTCCGAAATGTGTTGGAGTTCTTTTATTGCATTTAAAACATTCTCTTCTTCTTCTTCTTCTTCTTCTTCTTCTTCTTCCTCTTCCTCTTCCTCTTCCTCTTCTTTTATACCCTTTTGCCTTCCCCCCCCCCCACGGCCATCTTGACAGTGGCCAGATCTACACCAAGCAGGATGTGATACTTTGAAAATGTTTTGATGACTCAATGCCCTCCCAGTGATTGCCTTATGCCAGCCCTACAATTTTATTTTCCCAGAATGCTCTGTATATTGCATCATCCTGGGACATCGGGAGCAGGGATGGCAGCTGTAACAAACATGGCATCTACCTAGCTCAGGCTAGTACACCAATGGCACTCTTTCCTAGAGGTGTCTAACCTGGCCACGGTTATGCATGCCTTAGTTAAATCCCATCTGGAAATTGTCATACGCACAATTAGGGGGCTGCCTTTGAAAGGAGTTCAGAACCTTCAGCAAGTCCAGAACACTGTAGCTAGGAGCTGGTCACAAGGAGCTTTTATTAGTCCCACTGCCATGGGAGACATGTTGGGTGGGGATGAGAAACAGGGCCTTCTCAGGGGCCATTTCCAGGCTCTGGAATTCCATGCTGAGGCAGGATAGATTGACCCCCTCTTTGTTGTCCTTCCATCAGCAGGCAAATACATTTTTAATCAGGGAGCCCTTGGCATGTAAACTAGTCTATTGCTGAAAAACTTTTTAATTCTTTAGATGATGATGATTTCTTTTACTGTTGTGTTTTAACTGTGTTTTAATTGTTTTTAATATTATATTTCTTTTACTGTTGTGTTTTAACTGTGTTTTAATTGTTTTTAATATTATATTTCTTTTATTATTGTATTTTAACTGTGTTTTAATTGTTTTTAATATTATAGTTTCATTATGACGTTAGGCAGTATCCAATACTGCCACTTCACTTACACTATTGGCAGACAGCTAGTGTAAGTGGCCTTTAGCAGTATACCAACAGCATGAGTTGACACAATGGACTTCCACAGAAAACCAGTCACACCAGCTTACGCTATTGGTGTACTGCTGAAGGTCATTTACATTAGCAGTATCTCAACAATGTAAGTCGAGTGGCAATGCTGGATACTGTCCAAAGTCATAATTAAAACATAATAAAGCATAAGTGTACAGGCAGTGTTGGATACAGTGCTGGATAATTAAAATATAATATAAAAACAATTAAACACAGCATGTTTTTAATATTTTTAACCTGAATTTTATTATTATTTATTGCCTTGAGTGCCCATTTTGGCTGAAAAGTAGGATATAATAATAGTAATAATAATAATAATAATAATAAGAAATTAATCAAACTTCTGCATACTGTTGATCAGACTAATAATTCAGTGTCTCAATATATATTGTGCACTTGTGTTTCTGATAAAATATTGAATAAAGCATTGACCCCCTATTGCCTTTATTGGCAATAGAGTAGCAAAAGATTTTGCCTTTAACATCCTTTGGTACAAAATAGGAAGGCCCACTTGATGCTTAATCCTATTTTGTCTCCACACAGTGCTCTCCAGATGTCCCTGAAGTCTCATTCACCTAAGTAATGTATTCTGTAAACTGGGCTCTACATTCAAACGACTGCCATTTTAGGCAGCCTATTTCTGCGATTGCCGCAGCAATAAAGGAAATCAGTGCAAAGAAGCAGCAGTTTTATGTTTCTTACAGTCCATGCCCTGCATGGATGAATAAATCCCTAGAGATGGTCTGAGAAACATGCATCAAGACAGTATTGCAAGCTGTATACACTGGACTTTTGAGAACTTCTGATCCAGAATGATCACCATGTTTCTTCTGTAAATGAAGGCAATGCTTTGGGGCTGGTGGAGCAGAGGATAGGATCACCATAGGAACATAGGAAGCTGCCTTATACAGAGTCAGACCCTTGGTCCATCTAGCCCAGTATTGTTGCCATTGACAGGCAGCTATGGTTTTCCAGGAATTGAGGCAAAATTCTTTCCTTGGCCTACCTAGAGATGCTGGGGACTGAACCATAGACAGGGCTAACTATATCTAGTTTGTAAAAGGGAAAGCTGAGGAAAATTACCTTTAAGATCATGTCTGCAAAGCAGTATGAGTGTTTGTTGGGGTATGTGTAGGGGTTAAATCCACACAGCCACATACAAAGCAATATTCTGAGCCTATTGGATCCAACCAGATCTAAGCAACTAGCTTCTCAGTCTAAGGCATACCTGGCACAACATCAGAGAAAGACTGAGGGCTCCATAAAGTTCAGGCCGCTTGGGAGTTGGGGAGGGAGACTAGCATTTTTAATAATGGGATTATTTGATATTGCTAGAAAGGCAGCTAGCAGAGAGAAAACAAAAGGCAAAACAGAATAAGCATTTACCAGATTACTACTTGCACACAGAAGGCTAAAAAGAGGGACCATACCTTCTTTAGTGAAGGAAAGAAAACAGCTTTACTCACAAATAATCTTGTCTAAGATGTCGGTACAGCATAGGGTTTCAAATAGGAGTTTGTTCGTTCCATTTCTGTGTTCTATAACACCAGCATGGGAGAGAAGAGAGAAAGAGAGTAAGATGTCAGAGGGGAGGGGAGGGGAGGAACAGGAAGCTACACTATAGGATATAGGAGATGGAACAGCAAACAGCAAACCAACTCCTTGAGCTGAGAAGCAAACTCCCATTTGGATGGGAAGAAAGAAAAAATCCAAAGTTTGTGGTTGGAGTTCAAAAAAGAAACTTGAGAATCCATTGGAGGAGGTAAAGATAATAACCAAGAAAAGAAGACAGCTGGTAAGGGTCATCTTGAAAACTCTTCCCAAGGACAAAGCCACAAACAAAAAATATCCTAAGGCTAGCTATGCCCAAAATTCCCATGCATTAGCGAGCTAACTGCAACACTGCCCACTTCTTGTAACCTCCAGATGAGGCTGCAATATTCCAAACACTCAAGATCATTATCCACAAATCCCATAGTGTGGACTTGCACTTAAAACAGCAGCAATTTGTTTAATAGCAATATGTTAGTAGAAATGTGACATCCCAGTTTAAAGTTTTGTACACGGTGATTAACAGCTTAATCGTATACAGCTCCACCCCAAAGTAAATCCCACTAAATTCAATCAGGCTTACTTTCAGGTAAGTTGGGATAGGACCGCAGCCTAAGAGCATGGTGAGAGGTGAATGGTTCAAGTCTCACATTAGCTTTAAACTAATCAGAAGCCCTTCTTAAGTCACATGGGCTCACTGGGCCACTTGTAGCTTGGCAATCATAATACTGTCCATCATCACCAGGTCATTCTAAGCATGACTGCAAGAACTTGTGACAATAGATACATACATATTAAGCATGCTCTTTATTATCAGAACACAAGCCAGTTGCTTCTACATTGTTTTCATTCAACGGGATTATTTCAAACAAATGCACATGATCTTCATTAAAGAATCATTTAAAAGCAGGCTCATTTAAATGCCCATTCATCTCAGTGCATAAAATGTTTTGTGAGCAACTAAGCTGGCAAAGCTAAGCAATCCCTAGAAGCACTCATGCACATCAGAAAATCTACAGTAGTGAACAATCCGCTATCTCTGGGTCAAGATGTCAAACAGAAGTACTCTATTTCTGATCACTCAATCCTTTTCTTTTCTTTTTTTCCTTCTTCTTCTTCTTCTTCTTCTTCTTCTTCTTCTTCTTCTTCTTCTTCTTCTTCTTCTCAAAGAGAAATCTTTCTTTACACCTTCCAAAGAATGGCCTAGAAGAACTAAAGATTCCTAACTCTGTTGGATATCGAAATCCGCCAATTTAGCAGAGATAACTGGCTGTATCTTTCCCTACAATAGTCTAACACCCTTAGGACATTAACCCTCAGTTGTCTCAGAGCTCTTTGACCTGATCTCTTAGAGCAGTTTCACATGTTGTTTAGAAGCAGTAAGGAACAGGCCCATTACCAGATATAGGTCAAATACGCTTGCTGCAAGGGAGTGATACATGTTCTTTTTGCACATTACACCGGAAACACAGCGGATGTTGCTGCTGCTTTGTAACGTACAATGCCACCCTTACAGCTAGTCTTCCCAATGATGACTAAGACACCTAGAAGTCCGTGCTTTAAGCTCACCTCTGCCATAAACTCACCAGGGGCCTTAAGGAAGCCTCTGTTCTTTCAGCCCTGGCCCCTTCATCTGCAAAATGGGGATAATAATACTGACCTACCTTTGCTGTCGGGATTGCTGGGAGTACATAGGTGAGCCTCTTTAAATACTTTAAAGGGTGGTCTTGTTATTACAATAGTGTAGGCTGACCATCTGAAAAGGAGGACAGGGCTCATGGAACTTTAACAGTTATAGAGAAAAGGGAATTTCAGCCAGTGTCATTTGTATGCAATTAGTTCCTGGTGAAATTCCCTCTTCATCACAACAGTTAAAGTTGCAGAGCCCTGCCTTCTTTTGTATATGGTCACTCTAGTATAGTGCCTGCAACTTTAATTGTTGTGATGAGGAGGGAATTTCACCAGGAACTAATTGCATACAAATGACACTGGCTGAAATTCCCTTTTCTCTACAACTGTTAAAGTTACATGAGTCCTGTCCTCCTTTTCATATGGTCAGCCTACAATACTGTACCATTGGCTTGATTTCTAAAGACATATGGCAGCCTTTTCCAACCTGTGTCCTCCAGATGCATTGGATTGCAACTCCCAATGGCCATACTGACGGGGAATTATGGGCATTGTAGTCTGGCATACATGAAAGGGCACAGGTTGGAGAAAGCAGCCATACTGATACCTCTGATTAATGTCATGTTACTTCCCCTGCTAATGCTGTATGGGTGATTGTAAAGAGGCAGGACATGCTGCGCTCCTCTGCAGTAACATGCAATTGCAATTGCCTGTGAACTACAGTGAATTCTAAGCCCAATTGATATGAAAACAGGTGCCCTCCAACATGGTCAATGGTAAATAATTATGGGAGCTGTAGTCCAAGACATACAATTCAAGATCATCTTCAAGACAATTCAAGAGCATCTTGATGCAATCATGTATACAATCACATCAAGACTGCTTTATTTTAGAGGGTTTTATGTATGCATATTAGTAATGTACAGTCAAGGAGATAGGATAGTATTCCATTGTGTCCAGGACATTTTGTGTCCAGGACATTCTAAAAAATAACCTGAAATGAGCAGAAATACTTGTTTCCAGTATAGGACAGGTAGTTCCCAGTATTATTTTTAGAAGTGCTAAAGCCCAATTGCATAAGCAGTGGGTCCTGCTAGCTCAAAGGAACCAGTGGCAATGGAGTGGTCCCATTGGATGAGCAAGCCAACATAAATAGTTATACCTGCAATTTTGTGCAAATCATGATTTGCGTATATATATATATATATATATATAGGAAACCACAAGCTTGCAATCCAACGTCCCTCCATATAAATGAAATGAAGGAACTGATAGCAGCAGCAAGCTCCAATTCTGGAATTAATTTTAAAACTTTTTCTAGTTAAACCAGAATCCAGGAAGAATATAACATAAGGAAGCATGAACCAAAAGAACAATAAATGAACAGAACTGTTTCATACCTATTTATACATCTATTTTGCTGTTCCCTATTTATAAAAAAGACTGGTTCAGGAGAGCTTTCCATCACCTTTTAGTAATGTAACTGAGTACTCAGTTTGTGTACATGAACAAGAGATATGAAGTAGCTCACATTCACAGAGCTGAGCTATTGCTGTAGATCCACATAATCCGAAATTGTGGGCTCCCCTATTAGCAGCTCTATTTACTTTTATTAATAACTCTGGAAAGATTCCAAATATTTGGAGTAAAGCGATTATAGTTCCTAGTTTTAAAAAAGGTGACAGAACCAATCCAGCTAATTATCGTCCTATAAGTCATTGGGAAACTTTACGCCAGGTATTTAAAATATAAGGTGGATCATAATATAATAGGCAAGGTACAGATTGCGTTTAAAGCTGGCCACTCAACTTTAGACCATTGTTGTGTGTTAGTTCAGTTGACAGAGAAATATACTTCATTTCCTGGTGGTAAGGTTTTTACTGCCTTTATTGACCTTAAGAGCCGATCTACACACACAGGATAAAACATTTTGAAAACGTTTTGAAAACTGTATATGGAGTGTGTCCTGGGCCCCAACAGTTCTCAAATCTGTTTTAAACCGTTTTAAAGCAGTAGTGTAGCTAGGCTGTAAGTGTGCCTTTGACTTAGTCTTAGTCTTAGTTTGCTGTGCTCCAAATTACACAAAAGTTCTATGGTTTCTCATTAGATGCCTATATAATCAGACCTCCAGTCAAGTCAGATGTGGGGCAGCAGGGGCAAGTTTTCAACTTAATCCTTGTTACAAGAGGAGTAAGACAGGGCTGTACTTTGGCACCTTTTCTTTCTAATTTATGCTCCCAACCTGTCTAATACAAAGATACCTTTACTTTTATATGCTGATGATGCTGTACTGTTATCACTCTCTAGAATTGGGTTAAACTGATTACTGTCCACATTTGGGACCTATTGCTCTGAGAATAGCTTGACTATCACTTATAGCAAGTCTAAAGTTTAGTATTTTCTAAAGCTCAGAAAAATATAAATGGACTCTAAATGGTAATATTATAAACCAAGTTGCCCACATAAAATATCTAGGCATGCAAATGCAGAGCACTGGACTTTGGTCTGAACAACGAAGCCAAGCAATTGATTCAGCAAATCTTAGTCAGCAGCTGATCTTAAGATACTTTTTTATGCAAGGTGGTCAATTTATCCTTTCTGCAATTCAAATTTACAAAACGAAGACTCTGGCAAATTTACAAAACTAAGACTTATGCAATTCCTATTTGAATATTGGGATTTAATGCCCAAATTGAAAGAGTTAAGTCTGTATTTTTTAGGAAGTTACTGGGCCTTCCTTCCTGTGTGGGGAACGCAGCTATTTATCTGGAACTAGGTATTCGACCGGTAGAATTAAAGGCATGGATTGATGCCTTTAAATGGTGGCTACGCTTGCACTTCCTGGCAGTTCCTGGTAGTTATCTCTTCTTACTGCTCTCAGATTCCCATGTAACTCATTTGATGAGAAAGATGGAGAAGAACTTACTTAAGCTCGGTTTCTCTGTGGAAGCTGTGAGCAACTAATTTCCCATGCTTTTGCACTGATAGGAGCAAATGGGTCACTTGCCCACAGTATCTCTGAAAAAAGTATACAGGGATTAACCAGATTTCATTCAGCATTTCAGGTGCCTTCAAAAAATCTCTGATCTACTACCCTAGTAATGTCTTCCCTCTCTCCCATTGAGTTTCCTTCTGTACCTCAGACCACTCATTTGTCATCATACACCTTGTCATTCTTGCTGGCCCCAACCACCTCTGAGGCATTTGGTAGCAGTGACAGTACTGGGATCCATAAATTGTGGCTGGAGGGGAAGCCAGAAATGAACACCACAAGTTTAGAAAACAATAAGACATTCTAAGCTGAGCCCAACCCAACCTATATTTATAGAGGTTATATACACAGTTATAGAGCAATAGCTTTACAATGACCCTGTTCAGACAACACACCAAGCCACGATGGTTAAGCATTTTAAGCTAAACATGGTTTCGTGTGTGTGTCACGTGAACCTTGACTTAGCAAGGTGGGTGAACCATTCCTAACCATGGTGGCTACATAACCATGGTTTAAACTTGTGCACTAACCTTTTGCTGCAAAATGGTTAGTGGCCTAACTAGTTATTTATTTATTTATTTATTTAATACATATTTATACTGCCCAACAGCCAAGGATATCTGGACAGTTTACAATTAAAACCATAATATACAAAAATCAAGATTTAAAACTTGAAAAAAAATTAAAATGTCATATTTACTTCAGACAACATGCTAACTATGGCATAGCGTGTTGTCTGAACAGGCCCAATGAGGAACAAAAATAGATTAAAATTCGATTACCTCGGCTAGCAGTGCTACGCATCCCCTGCCCACTATTTCTGAGACTCCCCCAATGTGAGACTTGATTGGAGAGAGAAAACCTTCCATGCCTTTGCTGATCAAATCTATGAAGGGGAATACAATTGATGGGGAAAATGGAGCCCCAAAAAGACTGAAGAAAGTGAAGACTGAGCAATGGTGGCAAAACTGAGCAATGGTGGCAATACAAGGGTATAGAGACACATGTGGGGTGAAGAAAGAGATTGATGAGATACCTGAAAAAGACCCATGAGTGAGAAAACAGAGGATGGTGGATGCAAATCTGCCCAGAGAACAGAGTGCTGGAGGTTGCAAAGAGAAAAGGAGTGTTAACAGGGTATGAGTAAAAAAGAAAACATTGCATTAAAATTGTATCAAAAAGGTTTCCAATACAGTTAACATAACAATGAAGCTCTCTTGGATTAATAAAAATGTTAGAGGAGTCCTCAGAGGGTTGTACGCCCCAGCTTAGCCCTTTCTCACCAACATATAACCATTTGAAACAGAAATATGTCTTTCAAAATAGAATAGATAATGGGATCCAGAGTGGAAAAAAATGAGACCATAAATACAGAAAAGGACATTTCCAAGCCAACTGCACAATCCAGCAAATAGCTGGAATCGAAAGGGGACATTTGCTCATTAAATAATAACTGCTGAGTTTGAAACTGAGCCACAACAGTTAAATGGGAGGATAAATAGGAGTCAGAGGACTAGTGTGCAAAACAGGGAATGTGGCTCCATGAAAAAATTAAAGCCTGATAAAGCTCTAAAATCAGCATAAGAAAGGTCCCTTTGCTCCCCACCATCAGTTTCTACAGTGCCTTTTTCTGTTATAAAATAAAAGCAAAGAAGGTATATTCCCCCCCCCCTTAGATTGAATGCCTATTGATATTGATTTCCCCCTACAACAATCCATGAAAAGAGGGAAAAGATCAAAATATTAAACAAAATCATTTTTAAATGTCAGAAAAACACTAGATTTTCTCAACGCCGCCATAACCCAGACAAATTGACATCAAGCACAGTTTCTGTCCCAATGCATCATGTCCCAATGTCTTGGATATTTATCTCATTTCTTTTTCTTTAGAAATCATGAGAAGAGTGCCTTTGCTCCTCAAATGTAATGCAATTAAATGATTTCTGGATTTTAATTAAATGATTATATTATTTTGAATATGTAGCCTGCCCTAATTGTAACCTCAGACAAGCTAAAAACAGATTTTTTTTAAAAAAAACATACAATGTTGAGCTATAAAATGTTGATTATAAAACAATTAGAAAATATATTGTTCTATTAACTCCTTGCTCAATACTAACAAAATTTTAACGTTTCCCAGAACATGTTCAGCTCGGGCTTTGATAAGTCTGAAGAGAGAGGTGACTATCCTTAATTATATCAGGCACAATATATTTGAGGATAAACTATTTCACCACAAAATATCAAAATTCTAAAATTAGAATGGAAACATAACATTCTCCTTCGGTGAAATGTCTGTTGCACTTTTTTTTTTTTTTTTTGCTTTTTAGAATCTGTAGAAATTTTGAGAGAAGTTAAAATAATTTTGATAGGATTTGTGAGGGTTTACAAGACAAAAAAACAACCTGGCTCTTTTATAAAACACAAAGGAAACTGATCCAAATGGAAAATCTTATGCATCATAAGCAAACGAGACGGGGTCGCAGAACTTGTCCCTCCCCGCAAAAGCTCCAAGGTCCTTCATATCTGCAAAGATCCCTTGTGTCTGGATTGCTGCCACTGCAGGGTACCAGACAGGGAATAGTGGGTACCTGAGAGACAGGCCTCCAGAAACATTGGAGATGTAGGGACCCAAGGAGATGGTGGGGTGAACCAAGTACCAGACAGGCACAAACTTCACTGGGGGTTGGGTTCAGTGTTCAATCTGCTAAAGGGGGCAAACTTGTACATCTCCGAGGCTCGTATTTCCAAACATCAGTATTTTCGCTGTCAAGGCCTGAAAATGTTATTATCTGCATGATGTAAGTGACATCGGTGTAAGATATGATGCTTCCACTTCTGTTGCTCGGAGACAGATTGAATAAAGGAATGGATTAATCTTTCCATTTTGCTTTCTCAGTTTAAAACTCTCAAGTGCTTTTCGTCCTCTTTCTGAAGACGTTTGCAAATTTTGGTAAGTTCTTATCAAGCAATGAACTGCATGAAATTTGGCTCTCCACTGGCCACATTTGATAGGTACAGCTATTCCTAGCATGGAGAGGACCAAGCTATAGAGTATCCGAGGCAGTAAGCCTATATACACTGGTTGCTGGGGAACATGGGTGGGAGGGTGCTGTTGCACCCGTTTCCTGCTCATGAGTTCCTGGTTGACAGCCGGTTGGCCACTGTGTGACCAGAATGCTGGACTAGATGGACCCTTGGTCTGATCCAGCAGGGCTCTTTTGATGTTCTGTTAAAAATGAGCAGCCTGTCAGAGAGAAGAAGATGAAGAAGATGAGTGGCAACCTTAGTTCAGCACCACAGATATGACTGTAAACACCGGGATTTCTAAGACTTCGAAGGATTAAGCACTCAAAGCCCTTGAATAAAACGGAATGGAATCCTCACCCATTCCTTCCTGAGTTACTGTAAGAGTTGTGTTCCACAACTTGCAGTACTCTCTAATTATAGGATTTGGGGCCTGTTATTGGGCCTGTTCAGACAACATGCTAAGATCACTAACCCATTTGCAGCAAATGGTTAATAAGCATGTTTAAATCATGGTTATGTAGCCACCATGGTTAGGAATAGTTCACCCAACACACTGGCTGCATTCAGACAACACATTAGTCAATGGTGGATTGAGTAGCCAACTCACAGTTGGTTATTTTGTGGGTACTCCCCACACAACATATTCCTACACAACTGTGGGTGGTTGGGGCTGGCGTTGAGTGGACTAATAGTCAACCCAGCATTTGACTGACACAGCCCCTGCCCCTCTCCCCACCCTCCCTCCTCCCTCAGTCCTCTCAGTTCTATCCCAGCAGCCTCTGCAAGTTGCACCAGTTGTAGCAGAATGGCAGCCGCTGCTTTGGTCGCTCTTGCCGCCTGTCTCTATGGGCTGGTGTTTTAACCCACTCACCGCACGCCATTAACACACTCACCCCTCCACACAACACTTTAAACAACTGGCTTCGAGCTAAACAACTTGCAAGCCAGTTGTTTCTCTCAGTTGCTTATTTGGGCGGAATAGTATACTGTCAGTAGTTTGTGAGCGGCGTGTTACCCTCCACACAACACAATAAGCAACAGAACTGACGATTGTTCCCCCCCCAGTTGCTTAATGTGTTGTCTGAATGCAGCCACTAAGTCATGGTTCACATGACATGCTATGCCATAATGTTTAGCTGAAAATGCTTAACCATGATGGCTTAGTGTGTCATCTGACAGGATCTTTAAAGAGGAGTAAATCATCTGCTTCCCCCCCCCCCATCCAAAAGAATGGCACCATAAACCTTAAAATGTGGTGGCATACCTTTGGGGGTGTAAAAAAAAAGAAAGCAGTTTTCAGGCTCTTTAAAATAAATATAAATGGACCTCAGACCTAGTTTCTCTCAGACCCCAGGATAGAGGAAACTGTGGTCTGATTTACCTAGGCAATCTTTATATTTACAAGTTATCATCAGGACCTTATCACAAAGTCCATCTAGAAAATGCTGTGCAGATAGTTTCCCATCTAAAATATTGCCCAAATAATATAAAAGAACGGAATACTCTCCAAACAGTCTTATGGGTAAGCGAAGAAGGATTTAATGCTGGGTCCTCTGGAAGCTTAGCTTTTAAGTTCAGAATGAAAATTACACCCCTTTGCCCCACTGCTCTTGAAAGTATACCTCTCTCGCCGCACTTGTGAAAAACCAAATAAACTACAGATTGCATCAACAAACCAAGAAGGAGGAAACCCAGGAGCGATGCAAATGAGATGAACAGCTGGCGTTGCTTT
This sequence comes from Anniella stebbinsi, assembly GCA_029215795.1. Lineage (NCBI taxonomy): Eukaryota > Metazoa > Chordata > Lepidosauria > Squamata > Anniellidae > Anniella > Anniella stebbinsi. Next base: position 151,559,986 of record JARDYH010000004.1, read on the forward strand.
ATTACGACGATGCTAAAAGCCGTTGCATAGCTTGCTTTTCTCTGAGAGATTAGTATTTAAAGCACTACAGGGAATATCTTAGAAAAGCTCCATAGAAAATATCCTTCTGCTGAAAGATTCAGTAGTACCTACACGGGATGCTTTGACTTGGCTCTGTCAAAGTAGAATGGGATGCTGTCACCCTTGATCTATCCTTCCCTACCAGGAAATGGGAGGGGAGAAGTGATCCATCCAAAGAAGATAGCTGGGATGTAAATGAAGATGGAGACTGAATAATGTAGGCACAACACCTCATTTCTATTTTATGCCAGGAGAAATCCCACCGTTATATCAACTGCATTGTGCACCCTTCATGCCAGTTAGGGATGGATGAATCTGTCAGTTTCGTCTTCAGATTTTTTAAATTTAGACATTTTTTTGTTCCACTCATGAAGCAATGTTGGTAAGTTATTAACAAAAACATGAAGTCAACAAAACTCATCTGTGCTGTACAGCTATTCCCTTCATAGAGAGCATCATGTACCTGCCTCTCAGGTACACCTGGAACCTCTCAGGAAAAAAAAGGTGGTAACCCTAGTTTGGAACCACAGATATGGTTAAATACACTCAGACTCTGAAGAGCAGCTAAGCATTCAGAGCTTTTTTTTTCTCAAGTCCCCCCCCCCCATTCCATTTATGAAGAAATTTGTGGGTTTTGATAAGTTCTTACGCTATCCCTTGGATGGCAGTGGGTTTGGTGTGGGATTTGGCGGGGAGGTTAGTTACCTTTTTCACCACGAGGGGCTCCCTCTTCCCTTCCGGGACTTTGCACGGCCGCCAAGACACTGGGGGAGGGTCGCGGAAGCAGGTAATTCCCCGATCCTCCCCCTCCCTCCCTCCCTCCCTCCCTCCCTCCCTCTACACCCTTAGGTGTAGATGAGCCCAAAGATTATTCTTTAAGCATTTCCTGTCCAGAGGCTGCTGGCAAAACCAATCCTTTGAAGCAACAGAAATGGCTCAGGCAGGATCTACACTATCGCTTTAGGACAGTATTGAAGTGCACTGACCACTATTGGGGCCCATAATAACACATTCTAAGTATATACCATTTTAAAACCGCTTTCAACGTGCTTTATCCTGCTTGGTATAGATCTGGCCTCGGACACATCAAATATAATGACATTTTAAGGCTCCCCGGTATTATTATTTTTCAAAAAAAAAAACTATCTTGTATGTTCATAGACCTAATAGGAAATGGTCCAATAAAAGGCGGTATGCTCAGTTTGTCTCGTTTGTTTGTTCTGTTTCTGTGACCACATGCAGCAGCAGCAACTGCTGATGCTATCACTTTCTAAAACGAGAATGGCATTAGTATTTCTTGACTGTAATAACTGCAATTCAGCTTTATGCAGGAAGATGTGCTACTAACGCTGTTCTTTTGCTGTCGTGGTATGTTCCTTATCAGTGTGTATCAGTTGCAATTCAATTGCTTGCACCATCCTAAATTGCTGTTCAGACTAATCAAAGCACAATCTATGGGCTTAAGATGTTAACATGCAATGCTAAACTTTTTGTGTTTACTCTTTGATGTACACCGATGTCCCGTTCTGACTCAGTTCAATGTTTCTTGTTTCTCTTCTTTAACAGATGCCTCTTTTACAACCATCAGTGTTTGTTTGCACTCCAACAGGGTATGTGTCAGCTAAATAGGATATGTTCCCCCCCCCTTCTGAGACATTCAGAAGGTGGGTGGAAGAAATCTACATTTTAGAATGATGAAGACTTACAGCTATTTGTAACTATCAAGAATTACATCTTGCTCAAAAGGTAAAAGAACAGATCTATTGAACTCTCATTTAACCTGCAAGATTTCACAACCAGATTGGATGTGAGGCTAATAGGAGCCCTATTCAGGGATTATGTACCTGAATGGGGTAAACACACGATGAGAGAGAACGCTTCCGCCCACCCCCTTCCATCATCAATTTCCCCCCTCTCTGCTCATGTTGGGTAGCTGACTACAGAGGAGTGTTTCCTGTATCCATGGAGGTTCTCTACATGAGCCGAAACTCTGGGAAAAATATGTGTTTATGAGGGCTGTGAACAGATCCCCCAATCCAATCTGATCCAAACCCCAATCTGTCATCACCCGGCATGAGCGGGAAAGCTGCCAGCCCACAGTGAAGAAGGAGGATGACACGGAGGATGATGGGGAATGACATGGAGGACGACGGGAGAGTGGGGGAGGGAGGGAGAGAGCAGGGAGAGCGGGAAGGAGTGCTGTGACTGGATCTGGATCGGATCTGGATCATGGATCTGATCCAGTTCGATCCGGGCCTGATCTGATCCGGATCCGGGATCCGGAGGTCTGAATCACACCAATCTGCTCTGGATTCAGGATCCGGATTCGGATCTGGTCACAGCCCTAGTTTTTATGTTATGTTTTAATCAAAGTTTTATTTTTAATGCATATTTTATTATTAGTCTTGTACTTTAGGGGCCACTTCTTTTTTTATCAGCCCTCATGTACTATATCAGCATTACCATTCCAGGATCACTGCCGGTGTGCTCTTGCAGAAAGGCAACATGCACATATCAAACAACTAAAAGGAATAAATATTCCCCCCCTCCAGATGCAGCTGTTGTTGCTTTGACCATGCATAAAATCCATTAGAAATGTTTCAATTATCCCCCCCCCCATAGAAGTTAACCAGTGTGGAACCCTAGTCATAACAGAATGGCAGAACAATAATAGAGCAGAAGGGGTGGGGTGGGAAATCTGCGCATTCCTAGAGTTTAGTCTTTACTTTTGTAGCTATAGCTTAGTTTAATCATAATGTTTGTTTTTGAGATGTATTTTGAGTTGTGATTGTTAAATCCATCCTGTTTGCGTTACATGGATTGTCAGGTGTCTTTTGTACTGTTGTCCACTAATGGATGGCATTGGAATTTTTTTATTTATTTTGCAATCTACGAGAATCTTGTCCTGTCATGCAAATCTACCTCCTGCCCACAAGTCCACGGAATTCATTTGAGTCAGAAAAAGCCAGTCTGCTCGCAATCTGCAAGTTTATTTATTTATTTATTGCATTTTTATACTGCCCTATAGCCGAAGCTCACAGTTCACAAAAATTAAAACCATGAAATCATTTTAAGAAATATAAAACAAATGACAATCTCAAAACACAAAATAATATACAATATAGAAAACACAACCAGGATAGAACAAGCAGCAGAGATTAATACAGATTAAAACACAAATTAAAAACAGCAAGGGTTAAAATTGGGTTAATTTAGCTGTTAAAATGCTGGGAGAATAAAAAGGTCTTCACCTGGCGCCGAAAGGAGTACAAAGTAGGTGCCAGGCGAACCTCTTTGAGGAGCTCATTCCACAGCCGGGGTGCCACAGCAGAGAAAGCCCTCCTCCTGGTGGCCACCTGCCTCATTTCCTTTGGCAGGGGCTCATGGAGAAGGACCACTGTGGATGACCTTAGGGTCCGGGCAGATACATATGGGAGGAGGCGTTCCTTTAGTTTACATGTCCCCAAGTTGTTTAGGGCTTTGAATGTTAGTACCGGCACTTTGAATTGGGCCCGGACCTGGACTCAAAGAAATCCAATCTCATTTCTCTGACATCCCTAGCTTTGAGCTTATGAAAAAGTATTATACAATGCGCATCATCAGACTGGCCGGTAGGGGGAAATCGTGATTCCCTAACGTCGCTTTTCTGTCCCACAATAATTATGAGCAGCTTTCCTCTTTCTTCACACGGGAAAGGAAGAGGAAGCAGCAACAACCACGTGGCCCATTCAGTGGGTGTTTTTAGCGTGCTGCTTCTCCTGCACACAGCAGAAAATGGTGGCAGGTTTCACTTCAATAATAAAAAAAATCAGACTTACTGGGTCTTATTTTGTCATGGAAAATAGAGCAGAAGGAGTGGGAGAAATGCGGGAGGCGGACATCATCGTTAAAAGGACCCGCAAACATCCATAAGTGGCCAGTCACAAGCCTACTCTAAAACGCTCATCTGATGACGCTCAATGTTAAAAATGCATAAATAGTAAGAGTGTACACTGGATTAGACTAAAGGCTGAATCCCATACTGAAACTGGACCGTTCTGGTGCTTCCTGAAGCAAAACAGTCTGCCTCTGAAGTGAAGAGAATCAATGCTGGATCCTACTTTTGACTGTTTGGTTATTTATGTTGTCTGCTATGGATTATTCACATTTGTTTGTTTACTTCTTAGAAAACGTGTATTTTTTAAATGCACATTTTTCTAATGTATTTATTTTCCAAATGTGGATGCAAGCTTGGGAATGTGCAAGCTTTCTTCCAAAAACTGTTTTGGGTAAAAAAACACAAATCAAAATGATCTTCTCAGAAATGCCTAGGGCTGAGTCAAAACTGGTGGTTGGTTCACACCTATAATAAATAGCCAAATTGTTTACACTCAGAGGTACTTCAAACTGGATCTTTTTCTGCATACCTGGATAGTTTGTCAGAGTGCACGTCTGCAGTACTTGTTCATACTCTCGATTTCATCATCCAGCTATTGCAAAAATGTAATCTATTTGTCGTGTTAGAAATGAAAGCAGACACCTATCAAACACTCTGCAAATGGAACTTTGCCCCCAAGGCTTTCATTTCAGTTTTTCAATCTGATTTTCCAGTATCTTGTACCAGTTTTGTGCTGGTTTGATTTTCATTGCACTGTGCAAATAGCAGACATACCGTTTAAATGGCAAGCCTCCCATAAAATCATCCGCTTTAGTCACCCCGCAACTATGTTTCACCTGTGCAAACAATCCTCTTCCTATTTCACAGAATCAGTTGGTAGGTAGAAAGTGGATGAAAGAATAACAGGAAATCAAAGATCTGAGTGTGTGTGTGTCTAACCTGTCCATAATATTTGATATTTGATATTTTCCTGACATGAACCTACCCGAACAGTCCGTTCAACATCTAAGGCCCTCCTCCGAGTGCCTACTCTGAGGGAAGCTCGGAGGTCGGCAACAAGAGAGAGGGCCTTCTCTGTGGTGGCCCCACAATTGTGGAACGATCTCCCTGACGAGGCCCACCTGGCGCCAACATTGTTATCTTTTCGGCGCCAGGTCAAGACTTTCCTCTTCTCTCAGGCATTTGGCAATATCTGAGAAGCCTGGGTTTGTTTTTGTTTTTTGTAGCTTTTTGGGGTGTTGTAGTGGTTTTAAATGTACAGATTGTGTGTATGTTGTATGTTTTTGCTGTTTTGATTTTTGTATATTGTTTTTAATTGTTTTAATCCTATGTAAACTGCCCAGAGAGCTTCGGCTGTGGGGCGGTATACAAATGTAATAAATAAATAAATAAATAATAGTAATAATTCAGTGAGTCCATTTTTACCACCTACTGCCAAAAATAATACTGATATTGTATAATTAACAAAATTATATTACAGTTTATTTCTTGGGTCTATATTCCATGAGAAGCACAACATGCTAAAGAAGTAAGTATATTACTTTAAAAATATAGGAGGTAGGCAATACCAGAAGGTCAGTTATGGGGCTTTGGAATTTGATGTGCAACATCGACTTCGGAATATAATCGTATGGATTCAGATTTCTGAATTCTGAAGTCTAAAAGGCTGACTAGTCATGATAGCTAAGTAGAACCTTCAGGGTCAGAGTAAGTATGCCCCTGAATACCAGCAGCTGGAGAGCAACAGGAGGAGAAGGCTATCCACACCTTGCTTATGGATGTCCATTACCTGCTCAGCCGGTACGGCTTGGGCAGGAAACTGGCCTTTGCGGTGGGGAGGAGGGAGAATAAAAGCGGAATGTGCTGGGAATTGATATAGCAGAGTAGGGACGGTGACCACTCTGGCACCTATCAGTGATTGGCATGTCTGGAGTTCCTGCTCAACATGAGCTTTACAGTTCCCGTGTCAGGATATGGTATGCCTTTGGAGATTATCCTGCCTCATCTACTCAGAGTTTTATGGCTTTGCGTGGGGATGACATGGGGTGGTCTCCCCACACTATGAAGTGTCAGATAAGTGAGGGGCTGGGTTTACCCGATTCCTGACTTACGAGAGTGGCTTGCCCATAATGACAGGCCTGTTGCCTGAGGACACCATATTGATTCCTGCACTTTTCACATGCGGATCCATGAAAGGGTGAATATTCCTTATTGTTAAATAAAGAGGCCCAAATTTTATCCATAATTATGATGTTCGTGTCTTTATTCCATGCTTCCTTCTTCACTCACAATCCAAGAAGCATCTTTGGTTAGTCACCATGGATAAAGGTTGCAGAACATGATGGAGCTAAATACCAGATGCTCTTAATACAGGCTGGAAGTACCAGTTGTCTTGAGACAAGAATAGGATAGGGAAAGGAAGAAGAATGACTAGGCCAGGGAGGTTTCAGGGACATGCAGCATTTGTTGTAGACCAACGGTAAGCAACTGGGGCCTTCCAGATGTTTTGGACTACCACTTACATAATCCCTGACCATTGGTCATGTTGATTGGAGCTGATGGGAGTTGTAGTATAAATAGGCTGACCAGATAAAATCCAGGTCAGGGCTCATGTAACTTTAACAGTTGTAGAGAAAAGGGAATTTCAGCCAGTGTCATTTGTATGCAATTAGTTCCTGGTGAAATTCCCTCTTCATCACAACAGTTAAAGGTGCATGCACTATACTAGAGTGACCATATACAAAAGAAGGCAGGCCCCCTGCAACTTTAACTGTTGTGATGAAGAGGGAATTTCACCAGGAACTAATTGCATTCAACTGACACTGGCTGAAATTCCCTTTTCTCTACAACTGTTAAAGTTACATGAGCCTTGACCTGGATTTTATCTGGTCACCCTAGTATAAAACATCAAGAGGGCACTGGCTTGCCTACCATGTTACTAGGTGACACAGCAATCAGCTCATTTCCTTTCATATTTTTAAGCTACATTCTTACCATTTGGATTATTTTGTAAAATAAATAATGTATTTTAACGTTATTTCAGACAAATATCATGAATAAATCAATGCAGGTTCCTATCTTAAATTAATTAGAACAGCTTTAACATGTCAAAAGCAAACCCAGGCCAACTCCTTCCTTAAATCTTTTCAGCGGCTTCCTGTCCACTCCCAGATCTAGCACAAACCCCTTGCATTAGATGGTGGCCCCCAACACTCGTGGGCCCAACACTGGTGGCCCTAACACTATGGAACTTCGTCCCAATGACCTTACATCTTCAGTTCTTACATTTAGATGGTCTTTGAAGGCCAGGGAATAAAGAACTCGAGGGGTGCTCACCCTGTGATTTTTCCCAGCCCTGCTTGCCCAGCCTTGCTCCAAGGAATCTGGGTTTGACAAGCACTCGGGGGCCTTGGGGAAATTGTGTATTTCCCCCCACTGTGTTAATGATGGCTACCATTAATGCAGCAAGGCAAAAGGAGAAATGGGTCACAGGTCAGGGCAGAACAGTTTCACCCTGACCTGTGGCCCTTCTAGCGTTAGGGCAACAATCCACTGGCGCATCTGCATGGTCCCATGAGGGCTGGATGTGGGGGCATCTGCTGCCCTCACGGGCCTAGTCAGATTTTTGCCACAATGCTATTGAAAGTTTTCCTTTTCAATGGTGCCTTTAACTGAGACCACAAGTAGTTTGCATGACCAGAGCAAGTTTTTCAAGTATTGTTTCTGTTTTGTAGGCTGACCATATGAAAAGGAGGACAGCAGGGCTCATGTAACTTTAACAGTTGTAGAGAAAAGAGAATTTCAGCCAGTGTCATTTGTATGCAATTAGTTCCTGGTGAAATTCCCTCTTCATCACAACAGTTAAAGTTGCAGGCACTATACTAGAGTGACCATATACAAAAGAAGGCAAGGCCCCTGCAACTTTAACTGTTGTGATGAAGAGGGGCCTATGTCTGTACTTCACTTGAGGAAAGCTGGACTATGGAACACTCTCTGATAAGGAAATATCTGTGGCAAAGGATTTAGTAATTTCCAAAGAAGGATAAGATATTAATATAATATGACACCAGTAATTGCCAGTACTAGGGTGACCAGATCGCCCTGGATTTCCCGGTCCTAACCGGGAAAACTGGGGCAATCCGGGCCGACATGGGGACTGCGGGGGTAAACCGGGGAAAGGATCAGCTCTCCTCCCGCCCTAAAATGCCCACCCTGCTCCCTTGCCTCTGCAAGAAACAAGTGCTCAGCATTAGGGAGCGTCAACAAATTCCTTGTCTGGACAACCCGTTGCTGAAAAACATACTAGAGATCTGGGAGAAAGTTAAAGGGAGTTTAATACCAGGAGACTCTCCACTCGCCCCAGTGGTAGTTGTGAGAAATTTCCCAAGGAATTTAAAAGTAGAATTGGAAGGAAGTTTGAAGGGTCAGGAAATTATTAAGTTAAGGAATTGGATGGAAAGAATGGCAGATAAGGAGCAAATTAGAGAGTTGGTAAAAGGACAAACGATAGCTTGGTTCAAATGTTTACAATTGGAAAAATGGACACAGGAATGGAAAAAGATGAATAAGAAGTGTAGAAATAATACAAGATTTGAAGATTTAATTGCATCAAGAGGAAAGAAGGAAGTAATTAAAGCTAGAAAAGGTCTAACTAGCGAAATATATAAAATCCTGACAGAGGAAGCTGAATATAGAGATTCGCTTAAAATGATTTGGGAAGATGACTTAAAAGAACAAATTAATGAACATGACTGGGGGAAGATATGGGATGCAAGAATGTTAAAGCTTTTGTCGATTAGAATTAAAGAGAATTATTATAAAATAGTATGGAGATGGTATTTAACGCCATTAAGATTTCATCAGATAGATAAAAAAGTGTCCAAGAATTGTTGGAGGGGATGTCAGGAGGTTGGAACTTATTTCCATATGTGGTGGAGCTGTAAACATGCACAAAAATTTTGGGAAAGGGTGTTTAAAGAAATAAGTCATATAATTGGAAGTAATTTGGAATTAAACCCAAAGCTGGCTCTACTAGCAATATGGGAAAAAGGTATTGAGAATATAAATAAGAGAGAATTAATAAACAACCTCCTGGCTCCCGCCAGAATAATGATTGCTAAAAATTGGAAAGGGCAAGGGATATATACCATAGAAGAATGGTATAAAGAAATATGGGACATGGCACTTAATGATAAGCTAACGTGTAAAATGAAAATAAAGAGGGGAATGTCCAGTAAGAATGATTTTGGAGATATATGGAGTTTATTTTTGGAATATGTATTAAGAACGGGGAAGGGGCAAATGCCTTCAAAAGAGTCTTTACATTTTTGGAAAGAAGAATAATGTATAATTGAAGGTCTCCTGGGGGGAGGGGAGCACGGGGGTATGCGGTATGTATTGTATTTTATGTTGTTTAGGTTTATGTTGTATTATGTTATGTTGAAAAATAATTTAAAATTTTTTTTAAAAAATTCCTTGTCTGGTGGCTAAAGCTCACTGCTTTAGCCACCAGACAAGGAATTTGTTGATGCTCCCTAATGCTGAGCACTTCTTTCCTGCCCGCTGCTCCCGCCTCTGCAAGAAAGAAGTGCTCAGTGTTAGGGAGTGTCAACAAATTCCTTGTCTGGTGGCTAACTGCTTTAGCCACCAGACAAGGAATTTGTTGACGCTCCCTAACACTGAGCACTTCTTTCCTGCCAGCGCTGCTCCCCAGCCTCAGCAGGAAACAAGTGCTCAGCGTTAGGGAGTGTCAACAAATTCCTTGTCTGGTGGCTAACTGCATTAGCCACAGACAAGGAATTTGTTGACGCTCCCTAATGCTGAGCACTTGTTTCCTGCTGAGGCCGGGGAGCAGCGCGGGCATTTTAAAGCAGGCTCTTCCTCCTCCTTTGTGTGCTGCTGCTGTTCCTCAGGTACCTCCAGGGAGCCCAGGAGCAGGGCAAGAAGGGTGAGGGGGCTGCAAGGGGTCACGCGGCAGTGGAGGAGATCGGCAGTGGCAGCGGAGGACCTGGTAGGTCCAGGCTGGGTTTTTGGGGAGGCGGGTGGCTTGGTGGTGGGGGCTTGTCTCTGGTGGGGGGTGGCAGGAGTGTCTGTTGGCCGCATGGCAGGCGGCCTTTTTAATTTTTTTATTTTATATTCGGGGGGGGGCTGCTTTGATGGGGGGGGCATTTTGGACCTGGATTTTGCTTTCCAAAATCTGGTCACCCTACCAGTACAAACTCTTGCTCCATCTGCCACTATGACTGGCTCTGACCCAGCAACAGCGTTTAGAGAATGATGGGCCTCTGTCATTTTTAAGTCTCTCAAGCCGCCCTGGGGATAGAAAGTTTGAGAACTCCTGTACTAATGGAATGGACTGCGGAATAAAAATAATAGACTATAATACATGCAAATCGACTGCATTGCTTACATAAGGAGATTGCTTTTTTATTAACACAACTAACGGCCACAGCGAGTTCAGCGCATGGCTTCAAAACTGAATGATAAATGCAGGTTGTCTGCTGTCTTCCTCTGAGAATGAAAAAAAAAAGTTTGAACTGACCATTCACATGAAATCAGAGAGCAGTTCTGCAATCTGGGTGTTCACTGCACAGCTTAATTTCTTTTCATAAATAACAAAAGGATCTCCAAGAATCATGAATCACAAATGTGCAAACTGCATTGAGGAAGACAAGCGAAGAGATTGAAGTGGAGTGTGGGCTGACATACAAGGCCACAAAGTAAGGTTTTATAGCTCCATCCTGCTTTGCTCACCTTTTGCTTTATTTTTCTACCATGAAAATGAGGGACTTCAAAAATAAAAAAGAGATTCAAAGGAACTTTGGTGGTGGTGGTGGGGGAACCCTCTCTGCCAGTATAAACTAGGAACACAACTTCAAGAAGGGAATGCAATATGCTGCATAAAATATTAGGTCATAGTGAAGCCCAGGATGTGTTTTATATAGGAATTTTTGTTTATTTGTTTTTTAATATGACCATTTTCGCTTGTTATTTGAAAAGAAATGTGAGATATAAATTTAATTCGTCTGTTTCCTCTGAAGCCATTTAAATTATTTTTGGTGTTAACAGGAATAAACAAGACTGAATTACTAATTGTGCCAATTATGCTATATAGCCAAATTCCTTTTGAAACTCTAGTTAATATATATTTGTCTTCAATAAAAGACACATAAACATGAAACAGACCTGACGATCAATAGCAAGTTTCCAGTTTTGAATGCCAATATCAAACTTATTCCAAATCCTTTACCCTAGCCTTGAAAGAGTTTACAAATGCATAGGTTTTGCAGCAGGACATTATGGTAATATGAAGGTGATAACATCATCACTCTCTCAATAGCCACAAGAAAAATATTCATGTAAGAATTGAAAATTAAATCCACTGTTAGTCAAGTGTCCAACTCATTTCTTTTCATTTACATCTTTAAAGTATGACTGACTTTGAACATCCAAACCAAACACCAATTATGTGTGAAGGACCAATAGGACTGGCTCTTCTGATGTAGCACTGGATCTTGGCAGCAGGAACATGGAATTAACCCATGGCTAAGTGGCTCTGGCACTAGTCTTGTAATATTTGAAGGGCAACATTAGTCCGATATTAACATAGTTGGCAAGACTTACATATTCAATGTTCCATGACTCTCACGTCTTACTTAAATCAAACGGACAGCCACTACTCATACAATGGTAGCATATCAGTCCAGTGATTATCTGGGCCACAGATCCTAGGCATGTTGCATGACTTAGCTGAGGTAAGCTGGAATAAAATGCTGGGCCTATGGAATTCTGCGTGGACAATTTTTTCTTACCAAGCCACATATTTAAATTGGCCCTAAGCCCTATTGTAAGCAATGGACATTAATTGTCACGATGATTAGTTTGTTATATTGTCTTCAAAGGGACATATTCATAACAACATTAGCTGGATTTTTATTTTGAGGGGGATCTGAAGTTGCATAAGCAAAAAGCTGCAAAAGGTGTTCCTGTCTCTCCTCCACACTGTAAATACCAGTATCCCTGGAAAAGTCTTGCCAAAGGGTTGGGAGACCCTCAAAATCTCATGGGAATTGCAGTGGTAGGTGGGAATCACTAAAAAAAAAAATCTGGCAGGGACAAATAAAAGAATGCCAAATTGTGAATTTCCCACCTCTGGCCATCACATCTATTAGAACTGACCATGTATGTTCGGGCCAGAGTACCCTCATTCACCATCCATGTCAATGGAGTTTTCCAATGGGGAAGAAGCTGACTACTACATAATGGCCCCAACTTACACGCATGAGTTGCAGTAAATGATATGGCTGTGAATAGTGGTAGGAAAGCCCTGTTCGGATGCTGATCATTCACAGACCAGCTCTCCTTTTTTAGTTTCTAACACCTTATTTTATATTTTATTTATTTGTTTATTTATTATTACATTTATATCCCACACTTTTTCCTCTTGCAAGGACCCCAACGGCAGCTTACATAAATCTTCTCTTCTCCATTCTATCCTCAACAACCTTGTGAGGTACGTTAAGCTGAGAGTCAGTGATAGGCCCAAAGTCACCCAGTGAGCTTCCATTGACCAGTGGGGACTAGAACCCAGATCTCCAGAGTCCCAGTCTAACATTCTTAGCACTAGACCACACTTCCTCTCATGCTAAGGTTTGTGTTTTCTATGTCCTTACCGTTGTCTTTTACAATTTCCTGAAGAGGGACAGCTTTGTGTGTGCATAAATGGACCTCTGTGTGCATAAATAGAGTTGGAAAAAATATATCAGTCAGCTCACCACAGTTATATACATAATACTTTTCTTTCTTTTCTTTTTTTACAGCTGCAGAACTTGGACTATAAAGCTATCCATGCACAAGTTTATTTTTATGCATTTCTTCATTTGTGAAACTGTGATGGACTAAAGCATCTAAACTTGCCTAAACTGAGATTCAGATCTATGCATGAAATTATTTCTTTCCACAACATCTGTCTGCAAAAACTGAAAAACAGTGCCTGACTATCTGACCTTTATTTTCTTAACTACAAATGGCTAAATAAATACCATAGGATTTTTTATTGTTGGTCTTGTTTAGTCATCCAGTGCATTTTGCATTACTTTTTACAGGAAAGGTCAAGAATAAATCAGGCACAGATTAAACTAAAATTCCCTTCACTGTAGTCCTCAGGTTAAATTTGGGAAGAAGAAATTGCATTACTTGTATAGCTCTGTGAACATTCTATTGACCATACCCTTTGCTCTGCTACCTTTCTCTTCTGGTTAGATTTTCATCATTATTTGCTCTAAACATATTAGGAAATCTATCTGGAGAACACTGTAGGTCATGCTCACCTAGGAGCGGTCTGAATTACATTTAGGTCCAGAGGGTGTATAATGTTGTTGATTAGATAAATCAAGCACAGTATGAATGCTGTTAAAGTTGTATGTGAGTTGATTTGGACTTGGCTTTCCTCACCAGCCTTCTCAGGAGAAATCAGTTCACTGAAATGTACCCTTTCCCCTCCATCAGTTGCTTTATGTGTTGTTTTTTGCCTTGGGAAAGTTGCAAGGTTGTACTGATTATAATATATAGCATTGTCACTGATTGGTTGCTTAATATTATGTAACTCTCCTTATGCATTAAATATACTCATAAGAAGTTTCACCTTTACTAAACTAATCTGCAAGCCCTGGTATCCTCTAGATGTTTTGAACTACAACTTCCTTAATTCCTGACCATTGATCATGCTGACTGGGGCTTATGGGAATTGTAGGCCAAAACGTTTGGTAAACATCAAATTTACTTATTCTTACCATCATCAATAGGTTCTACCATGTCTAGTTGATTAGGTCCAATTCCTTCTCTTCTTTGAAGTGATGCAGCAGCTTCATCTCCACAGACAATTCAGATGGATTGGTCATTCCATTGCGGCCCTTCAGTACCATCTTTATTTGGGTTCAAAAGAGTGGTTTTGCATTTGGAGCTCAGATCCAACCTCTGCCTTTTACTTAGTTATTGGACAAGTTTTTTGTTTTTGTTTTTTTTAGGCTCACCAGTTTGCCTAATGAGAAATGTGTGTTTGTGACCAGCCGTGCCATTTTGTGATAGTTCCCACAACACTAATACAATTTCAAATGTGCCAACCAACCAGAAAAGGTTAGGGACTACTGGTTTCACTCTTAGCTGCCCTGAGCTCTAGGAGGAATGATAGGTATTACACACAAATTATGTCTATGGAATGTCTTTAATATCATCACACAAACTGCTTTTCTCTCCTCTGCCCACTGACATAGGGGAATAAACAGTTTTAAAATGTGGTAAATTTATCTGCATATATTTGGCTTTCAAGACTGTGCAGTCCCGGATTGTGACTGCAACTGTAGGCCATATCTACAATTTCTAAGAAACGTAAACAAAACAAGAGGGGAAAACTATTGGCTTAGTGAGATTGACGGCAGAGTGCCAATTTGCTTTCTTATTGTTGATATTTTGTCAGATGGTATTTTGCAATATTTTGTTTAAGGGATTAGGGAGGAATGAACATGAATTTAAAGTAGGACTGTCATATTGCACTAATCTCACAATCTTTTTTTTAAAAAAAAACTTTTATCAATTTAGTTTTCTTGTGTTAATAATTTCCCCCGGCACTTTTACTAATTATAGAATGTTTGGGGACTGTTGAACCAAAAGGGTTTCACTCTGTTGCAGCCCATCTGTTCTTCATGCTTTGATGTTGCAGAAAGTGTTAGAACTCATTGTAGTTGTTTTGATGAAATGGAGCCTGGTTCAATTTGGCCAAGCTAACAGGAGTTTCTAATTGCTGTTACATCTTTTTGTATATAGCTCCATGATGCAAGAGAGAGGAATCCCCTGAAGAATGGAGACTCCTAGCCTGGCAATGGGTGACTTTTACAGGAATATGCCTCTTCCACCACTTCATGTAAGCAGCAAAAGCTTGGCAGTTGTGTCAAGATTTCCCTCTGGTATTATGCTGTCAACATACTGGAGCGAAGTAGGTCACCCAGTCTCCAGAGGGAAAAATGGTACCTCACAAATCTGAAACCTGCCATGAAACATCACGAAATGCTATATCACTGTGAATGATTGACAAGCAGGTGGTGCTGTACCATTGAGAGGACTACCAGAAGTATGGATATGCAGAACTCCCTCAGAAATCTCGCTAGTCTGTATCGTAACTCTTTTTGCTTCCCTTGACATTTCATGGATGTTTTGCCAAAGTAGGGACTTCAAAAGGTGCCCTAATTAATACATCACCTATGGCAACATTCAGAGTGGAGGTATCCATTTCTCAAATTTTTGTTATATAAACAGGCAATTGCTGTGGCATTTATCACAATATCTAATTTAGCTCTGATATATAAAAAACATCATTAGTTCATATTCACATTGAGAGATACAAAAGAATGTGAAGGATTTTAAAAAATGGGCAAGAAGGGCCGACAAGATAATGAGCTGCCATACATGAAATAGTTGTGGAATGACTTTGCTTATCTCTCCAATTAGACTTGGCCAGCTCCTATATAGCATTTTTACAAAAGGCATATTTGTCCACAATATGTGTATATATTAATATTTCCAGAAGATCTGATTAGCTGTATCCAGAACTATTGAGACTAACAATGGCACCATCATAAATTCTCCATAATATAACCAAGGTATGGATGACTCCAGAGGTAAGCATGTCAGAAGATTTAGGGATGGACCCAGGATTTGCTTTGCATGAGAGAAATGGACCTTGCAAGAGAGGAAGGGCTTTGCTTATGAAAGGTCCCTCCCTCCCTCCTGTTGGATAACAGGAACATTTGTGCATGTTTCCAGACACTAAGGAGTGATAGAAAATGTCCTGTAACTTGATCAGTTCCTATTTCCTGCTCCCTTCCCTTCCTTTTTCTTCTTCATCCTTCTCTCTCTGTAACAAGCAACATGTGGCTCGCTTTGTGAAGGAAGCCAGTAGATACAGGAAGCTCTCCTCTTCACAAAGTCGCCCTTCATGAGTAGGGGGCAAGGAACACGATAAAGGAGGGGACAGGGCTAGCATGTGCTCCATCCTCACAAGTTTAGTATTTTCAGATCTACAGTGCCGTGCATAAGTATTCATCCCCTTGCAACCAACAAATGCCAGTTTGTTTTTGTTTAATTAACTGTTGTGCCACAATGAACATATTTTGCGCCTTCAAAGTATTAAGTATGTTGTGTAAATCAAATGGTCAACCTGCCAATTAACTCCATTTTAGTTCCTGGCTGTAACACAACAAAAATGTGGACAAGTCGAAGTGTGTGTGTGTGTGTGTGTGTGTGTGTGAATATTTACATAAGACACTAAAATGGTTGAACAGGGCTTATGCCTCTAGCACATTACCAGCCCAATTTTCAGATCCATTAAGTTTTCTTGAATTCAAGCTGCTTGAGTCCCACTGAACTCCGTGGAAGTAAATTTCCGTACAGTTCTTTAACTTAGGGATTTGTAGATTGAGGGCTTGTCAGTCCTTTCTGTTCCCTTAGTTTCTCCTATCCTTTGTGCCCTTTGCACAGATTCCAGTTTTGCAATCTGGAATAAGAACAAGAGCCTCTTCTAGAATTCCATTGCTATTGTAGCACTCTGATTTTTTGGGGCTGACGCTGTCACTGACACAAGAGGCTGATACATATTAAACAGCAGAACTTTTCTAGTACTTTCCATTTGCAGGACTGTATTCTTTTTTATATATATTCCACACACATACATGGCAACGTATTTCCTGTTTCAGCTTTTGTGTTATTGAACTCAAGGAGCAGGATTTATTTATTTATTTATTTATTTTTAAAAAACACTCCTTGTTGCCATGCAAATGGTTTTTATTATATGGCACAGCAAGGTATGATCATTTTAACTTCTCACATCTTTCCCTTGGCTTTGTACGAAAAGACAAAGCCACAGTCGGCAGTTTAAATGGGAAAGTTCACACATTGACGTTTAGCAAAAGAAAGGCGAATCTACAGAATGCTATTTTTAAAAAATGAAGTCAGGCTTCCTTAAACATTTTTTGAAGAACCAAATCAGAACTTATTGGCTGCTAAACATTGCTCCGTTCCTTTATTGGATTCCTTCCTAATGCCACCCTCCTGCAGTTTTTGGTTTCTGCACAGTGAGGCATTTGCAGACTTGCTTTGGTCAGCCATAATTTATACTTCTCTGTGCTCAGAAAGTCCCACAGCTTATAATACTTTAGAATCTCTAGTGAACAACATCCTTGCACACACTTGCTGATTTTAAATGTGGTTTTTCTTATGTCAGTCAGCTATTATTCAACAGTGAAGCCCTTTTTAAGGGAAAACGCATTCCATCAGGTCTTAGTTGGTATATTCTTTTTGCACCAGGAGAGACATTTCACTTACCACCTTTTGTGTTTAATAAAGGGGTGAGTAAAGGCTGTGACACGGTGTAATGATAAATGGAAACAGGTAGCATGTGGTCTGAGGAATAAAGAGCTGCATTTGAATTGGTCCACTGTGGGCTCAAATTGCACTGTTGTCAGGGTGTCATTGAGCCAGTTCACACAACACCAGGGTGCATAATTCATTTGTTCAAATTCTATTGTTTATAGCCAATGGCCATTACAATATAAACACAGGAAAATATATTTGTAGAACTTTGAACAATCAAAACCGAGGGGCACTGGGAAGCCCGTGAAAATACAAGTAATAAAGATTTTAACCATTTGTTTAAATTGAAACAGAATTCCCCTTCGCTTTTGCCAGTGGTATTGTTTAGAAAGGCCCCTAGCAAAAGGCAGCTAGAGCAAACAGATTTACTCCATAGCTGACAGATTTGTCTATGTCTTCCAGCAGCCATCTGATCTTAAGGTCCCCCCAACCTACCCGGCATGCTGGCTACCATATGTGAGGGAAAACCAGGACATGTCAGGAATTTTGGCAACAAATCTGGGAAGGGGGGGGGATTATGAAATTTGAAGAAAAATCCAGCTCTACTTTATAGTCAATGGAAATTAACAAATATGCTTACAACTCTGTCATTTTTAACGATAAAGAGATGGAACTCAACACCATGATAGCCCTTTGGTAGATCTTTAGCCATGCCAATTTTGGAGCAGATCCGTTCATCTGTTGATTTTTAGAAATTTTTTTAAGTTTGAGGTTTTAAAATTATTTCTTTTAAAAAAAATAACCATCATTTTTAAAGAAAAAGTGATGGAACTTGGCACTTTGATAGCTCTTAAGTAGGGCTTTAGCCATGCCAAGTTTAAAGCAGATTTGTTCATCCATTTATTTTTAGGATTTTTTTTTTAAATGAGAGGTTTTAAAATTATTATTTTTACAAAACCATCATTTTTAAAGATAAGGAGATGAAACTTGGCTTCATGATAGTTCTTAAGTAGGGCTTTAGCTATGCCAAGTTTCAAGCATATTTGTTCATCTGTTGATTTTTAGTATTTTTTTTAAAGTTCAAGGTTTTAGAATTATTATTTTTTTTAACAAAATACTGAAGCCATACTGTTCAAACTCAGGTTGTCAAACCTCGTCTTTGGGGTCTTGCACTTTGAGCAGTTTCAGCCCTTGGCATCAAGGGGATCTTGAGTTTTTAGCTAAGAAGTACTGGGTGACCACTGCACTTTTCCTGTTGCAGATTTGGTGAGCAGTCGGGCACCTGGAGCTCAGCAGAGGCAAGGCGTCCACAGATCAAAATGTGGGAAAGGAAAGGTCAGTCAAAGCAGTCACATGTTTGTGCAGGAAGTAGACAGGAGTTCAAAGTCTGGGTGTGAAAAGTGGTGCCATCGCAGAAGCCTTGAGAAGCTAATGTATATAAGTGAGAAGTGTGAATGGGTAAAGTAGTATCTGCCGCCCACAACCCCCACCTAATGTTAGAGTAGAGAAATTTGTGACAACCATACACAAGTTTTTTAAAAAAAACATTGAAGTTTAAAAATAAAAAAGCCAGCCGACAGTAAGCCGTGTTAAGCAGCTTGCAGCGGAGTGAGGATACAATCAGAAAATATATTTGAGGGAAAGGGAGAATATATCACAGTATAGCAACAAAGTACAGCAAAAACTACAAAAGTTAATTTCAGATACATTGGATGTCTCACTTGTTATTTCAGTGATATTAACATTAAGATGTTATGTAGAACAGATTTGTCTTAATTGTGTGCCGTAAAATCAGACATGTGACCAAAGCTATGTTCAGGTGGGCACACTCCCTTGGTGCTAGACATGCCCCCTGGGGGTGGACAAGTTGGTGGGGATGCCCCCTTGGGGGCTGACCATGTTGTCCTCCTTTTTGGTTTCTTATGGTCACCTTAGGCTACATACCAGCTAATTTCCTTAGTTAACCTTGCTGGGCGTGGGTTGTCATGACAACTGAACCTGGTGAGGGTTGGTGGCTGGGGTAGTTAACAAAACACCCAGCAACCTTACAACAGAGAGTGGGCTCTGGATGGTTGTGTTGTGCACAAAGGAGGAATGCCCTTGCCAGCTTTGGACATCATGGCAACCTGCACCCAGTGATGGTAATAGGGAAATCAGCCTATGACTGTCACATGTAGGGGTGGTTAATAAGCCACCATGGCTTATTAACCACCTTTGTTTTGTGCAAACCCAGTCATTGGCTCAGTTCGGACGACACATTAAGCTACGGAGGAGGGGGGGAACAATCATCAGTTGTGTTGCTTATTGTGTCGTCTGGAGGGCAGCTCACAGCGCACACACAACTGACAGTACGTTAATCATGCACTTTAAACAACGGAGCGAAACAACGGGTTTGCATGTTGTTTAGCCTGAAGCCCCGTTGTTTAAAGTGTCATCCGAATTCAGCCCCCCCTCTCTCTGTAGACTATTCAATTTCGGAATAGAGTTCTGCTGCCTAGAGCAGCCAAAAAAACCCAGCCGCTCTATGCAGCCGGCAGAACTCACGGTGCATGCTGGGATACGGCTGGGGGACACAGGGAGGAGAGGCTACAACCAAAATGGCCGCCGCAAGTTCCTTGCAGCTGGGGTGTTTGCCGGTTCCGAGCAGCACCGGCTGCAGTGTGTCGTCTGTGGAGCGCCTCCTGCCTAATGCACGGTCAGTATGTTATTTACCCCTCCGTTGCCTAATATGTCGTCCGAACTGAGCCATTGTGTGATCTGCCATCTAGGCAATTCACTTTCCCAGCTCCCTGATCTGAGGTATTTATTTATTTATTTATTTATTTATTGCATTTTTATACCGCCCTATAGCCGAAGCTCTCTGGGCGGTTCACAAAAATTAAAACCATAAAATCATTTTAAAAATATAAAACAAGCCACAATCCAAAAACAGCAAATAACATACAATCTAAAAACACAACCAGAATAAAACCAGAATAAAACCAGCAGAAGGGATTAATACAGATTAAAATACAAATTTAAAACAGCAAGGATTAAAATTGAGTTAATTTAACTGTTAAAATACTGGGAGAATAAAAAGGTCTTCACCTGGCGACGAAAAGAGTACAAAGTAGGCGCCAGGCGAACCTCTCTGGGGAGCTCATTCCACAGCCGGGGTGCCACAGCGGAGAAAGCCCTCCTCCTAGTGGCCACCTGCCTCACTTCCTTTGGCAGGGGCTCACGGAGAAGGACCCCTGTAGATGATCTTAGGGTCCTGGCAGGTACAATATGGGAGGAGGCGTTCCTTTAGATAACCTGGCCCCAAGCCGTTTAGGGCTTTAAATGTTAGTACCAGCACTTTGAATTGGGCCCGGACCTGGATCGGCAGCCAGTGAAGTTGGAAAAGGCAAACCAAAAGGGAGGCACATTTTGTGAACTTTTCCCCCTTACACTCACCATTTCAGCAATGACACCATAGCTTGAAAGAGGTAAATGCTTCCTTTCCCCAGATGATACACTCCCACCTGGCTTGCACCCCTGCCCAGCATCAGCTCCTCCAAAGGAAAACAGTCTGTGCCCAGTATCTGTGGGCAGTGGCTGCACCAATGCCAATTCGTTCATCTGGTAGTGCTCCTGAAGAGGCTTGTTCATAGCCATGATTGGCATCTTTTTTATTTTAATTAGCCCCCAATGTTTCTGGGAAGAGAAGTCCTTCCTTAGTCAATGAGATTTGTACGTGAGGACATTACTGAGGGAAAACAAACCTACTTCATAGTGAGGACAATTTCCTTACTTTCCATTTACATCATTTGCCCTCAGTGACATCACAACAGGCAAAATTCTGGCTTCATGACAGGCTACACAACACTGTTTCCAGGAAGAGAAAACTGATTTGGAAAAAGAAAATGGAAGTCATGTTGCAGCCACTGGAGACTGCAAACATCAGGAAACTGGTATGAAAGCGAGCAGCATTAAAGGCAGTTCCAGGAATATTCCGGCCTCCCCACAACTGAACATTCACCTCTCCCTTATTTTGCAATTATGAGTACTGAGAATCACTCACAGCTCTCATGAAAGCTTGCCCTTAAGGGTTTTCAGTAGTATTATCTAAATATTACAAATGGAGGTGAGCATGCCAAGATATTCCTCTCAGCTGATGAGAGCATGAGTTATGCTGACATATAGTAATTCTACAGAGAAAGGAGATAAGGTTAGTCTGGCATGAGTCTGACTTGTTCTGCAGAAACCCATGCTGGTTCTTTGTAATCACAGCATTCTTTTCTAAATTCTCACAGATTGTCTGTTTAATGATATGTCTGACTAGTGGCTCCTTACCCTCTCCCCTGCTTTTTGAAGATGGGAAAGACTGGGACACTTTCCTATACTGTCTCGTCACCTATTTTGGGCTGCAGCTCCCTTCCTTCTTAATTCCTTCATCTATTTTTGTCAGGTTGAGCATAATTTCACTTGGAGAAGTATATTATACTGATGCTCTTCCAGAAACTAGTTATTGAAGTCCACCAGATCCATGGTCAAAAAGGCATGTTTATTTTATTTTATTTATTTATTTAAACATTTATATCCTGCCCTATATCACAATGATCTCAGGCTGGCATACAGATAAAGCATATATATATATATAAAATAGAATAAATATACAATTCTAAATCAAATTAAACCATTAATATATTAAAACCAAAACAAAATTTAAAAACTGTAAAATCCAATCAAAACAAGACAGTGTGGTGGATTTAGCCATTAAAGGCTTTATTTAAAAACCATGTCTTAACCTGGCGCTGAAATGAAGCCAGTACTGGTGCCAGTCGGGCCTCCAGGGGGAGGGCATTCCACAGCTGGGGTGCCACAACAGAGGAAGCCCTCTCCCACGTCCCACCATAGCGTATATCTCGTGTTGGAGGGGCATGGGGAAGGGGTCCCAAGCTGTTTAGGGCTGTTCTACAGCAAAGCAATATTGCACATTGATGGCCCAAGACATTTTTCTGGTGGAGGAGAAGGACAAGATGGTACCCCCTCCCATTCCATGTACAGAGATCAACTGGACTGTCAGTTGAATCTTTCTTCAACTCTTAGGATGGGACAGCAGGCTAGCTTATGGAGCATGGGGCTGTATGGCACATAGCTCTGTGCTCCAGCACCTTGCTGCTGCCTCCCAGCAACTGCCACCTAATGCAACTGCCTCACTCTACCTAATGGTAGGGCCAGTGCTGATATTGCACAGAATTTCTGTTTCATATTCTCTCGTCAATATCATTGTTTTTAACTGTAGAACCGTACCAGACTTTTTTATAGCTGCTGTTTAAAATTTCCCCATGTGGTGGCATTACCACAACCTCTGCTTCTCTGGATTTCCTAGTTTAACTATCCATAACTGTTATCACGGACAAAACTTTCTGCCGCAGCACTTAAAAGCCTTGTAATGCTTCCATTTTTCTTAAGTAATTTGCAATAATGCACAGTTGTTCTAATAGATGCTTATACATGACTGCAATGTTTACAGCTTTATGTCTTGATTTATGGCAGCTTGCATCTAACAGGGAATCATATTTTGTACATTTAGTTTAGCTGCTTGTCATAGCCTTTCCATTCTGTAAAAAGAGTACTTTCTGAAAGCTAGATTTCAGAGCATTGATCTGCAGTCCTAGCCCTGGAATTAATTTGTTTCAGGCAATAGGGGAAGAAAACATTACCCCAAAGACAGTCTACATTTATCAAGCAGTCATAAATCCAAGAGGTTTAACAACTTTGATTTTATTAGTGAACTCAGACTGCATAAAAAGTCCGATTTAATCATGATCTTTTGAAAAATGCGTACAATATTATTAGATGGATGGTGCAAGCAAAACATCTATAATTTCTTGACTTTATTCTTTAGCAAGGAATTGTTTAATCATCCCCATTCATGAAATTCCTATTCTTGGAATAAAGCGCTCACATTTTTTGACAAACGCCATCACCAAAGGCTAATGAGTGAACTCAACAGTCACAGACACAGGTCTTCTTGTGGACTGGAAACTGGTTAAGGACAAGAAGTCCAGGGTGGGAATAAATGAAACACTTTCACAACAGAGGCAAAGAAGCAGTGAGATCTGTTCTAGGCCCAGTGCTATTTATTTATATCCATTGTATTCTAACAAAGTACTCTGGAGAAGGACCTAAGGATCCCAAATATGCCAGAGCTCTTTTATATTGAACAGCCATTTTTTCTACCCCTTTGCCATTGACAGTTTTGGGCAGTTCCTGTCTCTTTTTGTTGACTTTGGAATTGGGCTTCACCTTCACCATACCTTTCACCACATGGGGAAGAGCAACAGAAGAGCTGTGCCACAGAGCCAAAGTACCAGAAAATGGCAGTTTCCAACGGAGTAAGGCCTACCACAGTGCAAACATCCTTAGTCCCTGCAGCTCTGGAAATGCTGGCCTACCTCTGCAATTCTATGTTGTGCAAAGGAATGACTGACTAGAGGAAAAAGCTAAAGCAAGTCCTGTCAGGAGCCTGTGTCCTAATAGAAGAAACACAGGGACTTCTCCATCCCCTCTTATCTCCCTTGGAACAGGGGCCATTTCTACTCTAAAATAGCAGAGGCTGTACTTGGAAACTGGCTACAGCAAAAGTCCCAGGTATCTGGACTCAGACAAGTGGGCTGAAGTCAAAACAACACTCCAGGCAGAGCCGCGCACTGTGCTTCCAGTCCTAGGGGGGCCTATCATAGTCCTCCAACAGTGTCTATATTTAAGTTTGTGTTTGCATTTCCTCTGCTGGATCAGGAACTCTGCAGTTGGCAGCAGGGCGCTGTATGTACTGTCCCTGGTGCTAGATCGTAGTTGTGATTCTTGGTGCCTGCACGTGCCGTTCTTGTTTCTGGATTAGAACCCATGTTTGCAGTCCTGATCGGAAGTATGGCACCACCCTCAATGAGCCCCCTACTTCAGTGAGCCTCCCTTCCCATTGTCCTTCTCACCAGCTGCTATGGCTGTCCATCCCCTTTCTCATCCTTGCTTACTGCTTGCATGCGAGACAGGCAGAGAGCCAGTGAGGCAGGAGGCAGTGACATCTCATGCCCTGCCTTCTCATTGCCACCGTCGTCTGGGCCAGAACAAGAGGAAGACTGAACAAGCAGACTGCGATGGTGAAGAGGAAGAGCAACACCAGGGGCCTCTTGTCAGCAGGTGACCAGCCATGCCTACCTATAATGCCAATTCTGATCTGTACACAAACAAGTGATTACAGTCAATGACCCTGTTCAGACAACATGCGAAACCACAGGGTTAAGCATTTTGAGCTAAACGTTATGGCTTAGCATGTTGTGTGAACCATTCCTAAGCGTGGTGGCTACATAACCACGGTTTCAACATGCTCACTAGCCATTTGCTACAAATGGGTTAGCGGCCTAACCATGGCTTAGCGTAGTGTCTGAACAAGCCCAATCCCTTTACCTTCTTGTATAGGTGGTTAGCAGCAATGATAATGCAGGACATTGGAGCTGATGAGTCTTGACTACAAGGGAAGTCAGAATAGGTTTGGCCATAACAGCCACATGAAGCAATTAATAACGCACTTTTGAGCTGGGCTAGGCCATTGACCTGTCGATATGGAGGTTAAAACCAAACTATATATTGCAGGGCCATGATGGAGTACTATGATAAAAGAGAGACAGAAGAGATAGATCCATGGAGTATTTAAGTGTCTATCATAATGTAGATGAGAGTTAGGTGTCAGCACAAGACAGAAACCTTCCTGAGGTAGTTTTTTAAATATCACAAAAACTAGAGCCATCTAAGTGTCAGGCTGGTTTTTAATCTCAAGGGACTTTACTATGTTTGTCCTACACATCAGTTGAGACATCACAATATTATTTTTCTCAAAAAGGGCAATACAAATCCGATTACAGGTCAGAATTCTCCCTCCCTCTCTCTCTCCCTTTCTCTCTCTGGCCCTTTCTACACCATAGGGGTGTAGAGGGAGGGGAGTGGGTGATCCTGGAAGTAGACATTTCCAGGATCGTCACTTTCAATCTACACCACTGCTCCTGGGTTGTCACGCCGTCGCAGGCACCATTTTTTTACATCGGAGAAGAGAGCACCTGTGCTCCAGCGAACAGTAAGCTTAGAAGGAAAAAAGCCCCCCTCCCCCCTGCCATCCTGAGGATGGCAAACTTGCCCACCCCCCCCGGAGCCATGTAATGTGGCTCTGTGCCCAGTTTGCAGCTGTGCTTTCTCATGCCCGGGATGGGGGGGGCACATTTCTCCGCGGTCCCAGGAACTTCCCAGGACTGTGGAAGAATTGGGATTTTTCAGGTTTCTGTTAACTCAGAAAAATCCCGTGTCTGTCATTTGGATGCACAGGGAGCAGCCAGGGACCAACCCAGGCAACAAGCCTGGTGTGGAAAGGGCCTCTCTCTCTCTCTCTCTCTCTCTCTCTCTGTGTGTGTAATCAGACTTGCAGCACAAACCTATTTATGTTTATTTGGTTGGAAGTTCCACTGTGTTCACTGCAGCCTACTCCCAAAATCAAAGACTGATTCCTCCTGGTTGTTTAGATCGTCTGAAGGCCCTCCGGTGTGCTCACCATAATCAGGAAAAAAAGAGTCCTGGGTCACGTGGAGAACCTCCATGGATACAGAAGACTCTCCTGTTCAGATCATTGCCCTCCACATGTACAGAGTGATGGAAACGTAAAAGGAGGGGGCTGGAGCACTCCTCATGGATTCAGCGAAACTAGAAATTAGAACGCCTGAACAGGGCTTATCTTTCATTGTTCCAATAATTCCTCTGACTTTATCTTGGGAGCTCTTTTAACCCTGCATATAAAAGCAAGCAGGGCTATATGGGTTGGTTGACTTATGCCATGTGGGAGCAAAAACAAATATGTGTTAGGGAATAAAAATACCTGCTTGAAGAAAGTACTTCTTGGGGGAACAGATTTTAGTTCTAATGAATCTCTTTTTGTGCACAAAACATGTCAGAAAGAAAGCTCTCTTGTCGGATTCCAATGTTGGTCCCTGATTCCCCAGTCAGCAGGGGTCAGGCCTGACAGCTCACTTAACTTCTTATGGAGACAGAATACCTCTTGACTCATGTAACTAAAAGTAAGTGGCTGAATACAGACAACAGGATCCACCAGGAGACCAATCCTTTCCTTTCCTTCTGGTCTCTCTGTGATGCAAACCTTCAAAAGTTCCAAGATGAAAACGAACAAGAAATAAGCTCTCTATGGGCTTTTTAATCCCAGTAGTTCAGACCACAAGTTAAGCTCCAACTTCAATTCAAATATATAACCTTCATGTGCCTTGTTCAACCAAACACATTCATTGTCACTAGATGACATCTAAACCTGAATAAACCCCAAATTTACCTAGAATCAATCCAGAGAGAGAGAGAGAGAGAGAGAGACCTTCAGACTATTGCAAGAAGAAATCAGGCCATTGGCATTTACATATAAATAATATTTTACTAATATATATCCCCTGTGATAGAGAGTCTGTTGTTTCATTATCATCTATGACTCTTTACCTAAAGAATAAGGTCAGGAAGATTCCCAACGGCTGGCAAAGAGATTTCACTGTGCATGATAGAGCCCTCTCTCTCTCTCTCTCTCTCTCTCTCTCTCTCAGCATCAGATTTGTCATTTTAAAAATGATGAAAGGGAAATTTGCAATTTTATAGAAACTATTAGAAAAATAATAATTGCCAAACACAGTAATGTGACCAGAAGACAGTATATGAATTGCATTTCAGATGTCTCTTGAAATTTAAAGACCTACATGTTCAACTTAAAGGCAGTAATTTGGAGTTATATTCCATTAATTTCTTTTGAATGTATTTCTTAACAAGTGTTCTATAACCTTAGAGCCCATCTCTACAAACTGCTGCATTGAATCAGCAGTTCTGGTGATTCAGCATTTAGATGAGGGGAAGTCTCCAGAGAAATTTCAGTAGTCTTATCAAAATATTTTAGACTTGTCTGAAAAGACCTAAAGACGGTCTATTTGAGAAGAACTCCCCAAATTTGCTTTCAACTCATCTTCATTTCCAGCTTGGGATGTATGGAGTTTGTAAAATCCATTACATCTGGTTTGCATAGATTATCAGGTGCTTTTCATTCTGTTGTTTGCTCATTAACCAAATCCAGTTTTTCCCCCATTTCCTGAATTTGCACAACTTTGCATTTGTGCAAATTTGCACTTGTGAAAATATGCAAAAAAAAACCAAAATGCACATTTTTGGGGTGTTTTTCATTTTACATATTTGCATAAAATTCTGGAAAGTTTTTTTGTGCAGATCTGTGGAATCCAGCAGACTCGGGGGGGAAACTTTTTGCTGAAGAATCCACAGGTCAGATTTATAAAAATCCAAACTCATCTGATTCTCTTGCAGATTTCTCCAACATCCCTACTTCCAGCATAAGAGTCCTATCAGATACTTTCCTCAACCAGCCAGTGCAATGTATAGTTTACCACCATTTTTATTGGGATAAGAACAGGTCAGGGTCATTGTGTATTCCCTTGAATTAGGCTAATGTGTGCTACAGAAGTCTTTGCAATACAGGACAGGATGAGAGCAATTGTTGCCTCTGTGCTCTAGGCATCCTGCATTTCTGCTAGATGGGCAATTTCACCCATCTAGTAGTGGCACTTCGAGGGGGGGAGGAGGCTGGGATGGCCATAGGAGATATTGTATGTTCACCACCTCCCCTACCCTTTTCCCCATCTTCGTGGTCTGTTTTCTGAGCATGGAGAGGTAGCTCAAGCAGCTCTCTCTGCCCAACTTCGAGGGTACAGGAGAGGAGCAGGGAGCACAGTTTCCTGGCTCTCAGGTGGGAGCCCTGACAGAGCCACAAAACTGAACTATACTATCCTCCCCTCTAAGATGCTGTGGGAGGGGTCATAGCATCAATCTCCCTCCTTATTTCTAGAATGTTCCACAATGGTAAATCCCATGCAACTTTTTTTAAGTTCCAGAACTAGTGCTGATGGTATTGTGGTTGCGTAAGCTTGCACAATGTTACTAGTGCTTACTAGGGGGATAGGAAAAAGTTGTGTTTTGCCTCTGAATTTCAGTGGCAAATTGCTGCATTTTCCCACTGCCCTGGGAAGTGTTAGTTAGTTATATGGTGCAAACATTGGTTTATGCTAGTGTAACATTTTTAAGTGCTAGTGCCGAGCACTGTTGAATGCCATCAAAAGTCTCCATTGGTGTCAATGGAAGTTTTTTCTTTCAATTTTTAAACTTCTGCACAGGGAGATGGGATTTCGGGAAGCAAATTGGGTGGGGGGGGCAAAATTAATCCACACCTCCTGGTGTGTGGTGGTCTTGATCCAAATCGGGGCTGTACCCTCTTACTCTTGTGTAAAAAAACAATCAGATAAGCCTCAGCTAAACGCTTTTGCAACTAAGCATCTAGTGCCTAAATTTGCTTTTTTCCCCTCCTCCCTCCCAATCCCCTTTCCTTTTGTGTCATGTTTTGTTAGATTGTAACCCTGTGGGCAGGGACTGTCTTAAAAATATTTTTTAAGCCATCTTGAGAGCCTTTTTTGGCTAAAGGCTGGGATAAAAGTGCTACAATAAAATAAATTAAATAAAAATAATGGAATGTGTAGTTTGACCAAAGATCACCTCCATACCAATACACCAGGAATGGGGACCAACAGAAACTAACTAAACCCTATGGAATTGAGGAAGCTTTATGCCAGCAAAGATGGTGAAGAGGAATAGAAAGGAAATGTTTGGTTCTTCTACCAGAATTGACCCTTTCTTAGGAAACATTAATATCACAGTGTTGAAAGTACTTGAAACAGGCTCCATATGATGTGACTGCGATTCCACATGAAAGCTCCAATGTGTAGAGTAGGCTGACCAGATAAAATCCAGGTCAGGGCTCATGTAACTCTAACAGTTGTAGAGAAAATGGAATTTCAGCCAGTGTCATTTGTATGCAATTAGTTCCTGGTGAAATTCCCTCTTCATCACAACAGTTAAAGTTGCAGAGCCCTGCCTTCTTTTGTATATGGTCACTCTAGTATAGTGCCTGCACCTTTAACTGTTGTGATGAAGAGGGAATATCACCAGGAACTAATTGCATACAAATGACACGGGCTGAAATTCTCTTTTCTCTACAACTGTTAAAGTTACATGAGCCCTGACCCGGATTTTATCTGGTCACCCTAGTGTAGAGCAGAATAGGTAGGGTGACCATATGAAAAGGATGACAGGGCTCCTGTATCTTTAACAGTTGTGTTGAAAAGGGAATTTCAGCAGGTGTCATTTGACTGCATGCAGCACCTGGTGAAATTCCCTCTTCCTCACAACAGTTAAAACTGCAGGAGCCCTGCCTTCTTTGGTATCTGGTCACTCTAGTATAAATTCTGCAGCTTTAACTGTTAAGTTGAGTGTTGTTTCCAGTAACCCCTTTGTGGTATCTAAAACACAGAGATTGATCTTAGATGAGTAACTGCTAGCATTCCAACACAAAATATATTTAAAAGCAGTATAATTCGTTCTGCTTAGCCTCCCTTTCTTTTTAAGTGCAATTCAAAAGCTGTGGGTTTTTTTACTGTACATTTTGCCACCTGTTGTAAAAGGTGTGCCCCTTAATCAAAACTTTCAAAAGAGCACCACATATACCAGGTGAGAAAAGGCCACAAGAAGTCTTTAGAAATTATGTATTCTATCTGGGAAATTGAAATACAGTCTTTAGTGCTGCCTCCCGTTCATAGGAGAGAGAGAGAGAGAGAGAGAGAGAGAGAGACTATCAATATTCTGTGGAAGAGACTGAGTGAACATTTTCACCATGCAAACCTAAATAGTTTCAATAGAATATATTTCAATACTGGCTATTCAGAGCTTTTCAAAGGAAGAAGCACAATAAAAAGAAACCCAATCTCTTTCTTTTCTGATTCTTGGCTGGAGGCAAGTGATTTTAAAAGGAAATTTTTAGCATTTGAAGGAAAGAGCTCTCTGCTTTTTTTTTAACCCAAACGATCTCTAGCAAAAGACAACATAGCCATATCCAACACGAGAAAAAAAAATAATGGGCAATTTTTGTTGCAGTGGGGTGTTAGAAAGTGTCAACTGATCTACACAACTAGAGTCAAAACAAAGCTTCATTTTGGAATGGAGTGAGGAAAATGGTATTCTGGAACAGTGTGTAAGGATTGTGCATCAAATATATTATTGCTTTAAAATGAAAAGACGTTTCCACTAACAGTTCCTTCCATAAAATTATTCAGATCTGAACATCTATTTCTAGTTCAGCTATCAACTCTGTTAACTCACATTTGAGGTTTGTGGGGGGGGACCCTTGAGTCAAAGAAAGCTCTTCCGAGGGTGACCATATGAAAAGGAGGATAGGGCTCCTGTATCTTTAGCAGTTGTAGAAAAAAGGGAATTTCAGCAGGTGTCATTTGTATGCCTAGTGAACTGCCCTCTTCATCTTAAAGCTGCAGGAGCCCTTCTCTCTTTTGTATCTGGTCATGCCAGGCAGGGTTCCTGCAGCTTTAACTGTTGTGAAAAAGAGGGAATACATAAAAATGACACCTGCTGAAATTCCCTTTTCAACACAAAGTTACAGGAGCCCTGGCCTCCTTTCCATATGGTCACCCTAGCCATACCCCAAGGTAGGTCTTTTTGTTAAATAGATGAAGGCATAACCCTTCCTGTATAAAAGTGGCAGAGGCCTTGTGCAGATGCTCCAGGTAGTGTCAGAGATTGGAGGTTGCATGTGTTGGCTACAGGTATATGAGTGTATGACAGCTGCACAGAGATTTCCATTCAAGCAAGGTCCATTTGTATATATTTAGCAATCACAAAGAGTGAGCTAAAGAAATCAGAGAGTTGTATATAGAAACTGGTGAATCTGGGCTCCATCACACCTACTTTTTTTTTCCTGGTTTGCTTCCGCGATTTCCACCTCGGTTTCATTAGCACGTCAAGCTTTCACATGGGTTTGTGGTATTGCCCTGCCCTGTTTAGCTTGAGTGACCAGATACAAAAGAGGGCAGAGCTCCTGTAGCTTTAACTGTTAAAATGAAGAGGGAATTTCACCGGGTGCTGCATGCATACAAATGACACCTGCTGAAATCCCATTTCTATACAGCTATTAAAGATTCAGGAGCCCTGTCCTCCTTTCCATATGGTCACACTATAATGGGAACTGGCTAGAAGGGTCAATTGCAGGGCTGCTGCCCCCTCCAGCCTCTGCTGCCTGAGGTGACCAACTCACTCTGCCTAATGGTAGGGCTGCCATTAAAACTGTCCTTACCATGAGGGAATGTGGAGTTGATGGTTTCAGACTCCTCTATGCAAGTGGTGGAAATTTCAGGTCTGAGTCCCTTGATAGAATGGTTTCCACACACTCACTGGCTGCATTCGGACAACACATTAGTCAATGGTGGGTTGAGTAGCCAACTCACAGTTGGTTATTTTGTGGGTACTCCCCACACAACTTATTCTTACACAACTGTAGGTGGTTGAGGCTGACGCTGAGTGGACTAATAGTCAACCCAGCATTTGACTGACACAGTCCCTGCCCCTCTCCCCACCCTTCCTCTTCCCTCGGTCCTCCCAGTGCTATCCCAGCAACCTCTGCAAGTTGCGCCAGTTGTAGCAGAGTGGCAGCCGCCGCTTTGGTCACTCTTGCCGCCTGCCTCTATGGGCTTGTGTTTTAACCGATTCACCACACGCCATTAACACACTCACCCCTCCACACAACACTTTAAACAACTGGCTCTGAGCTAAACAACTTGCAAGCCAGTTGTTTCTCTCAGTTGCTTATTTGGGCGGAATGGCATATCGTCAGTAGTTGTGAGCGGCGTGTTACCCGCCACACAACACAATAAGCAACACAACTGACGATTGTTCCCACCCCCCTCAGTTGCTTAATTTGTTGTCCAAATGCAGCCACTGTGTCGTATTTCAACAGTGCTAGCAGATACTTTTATGGCCATCAGAGGCTCCTGGCTGAAGAGCATAGTGGTTCTCCACTTCTTGATCCACTCCCCTTTTTTAGCAGCTTCTGTGGTACCCACTATTTCTTTACAAAAGCATAGGGTGAGAAGCGATGCCAGGCAAGCAAGAGCAGTCCCCATGCTTAACTAGTTCAAGGCAAATGAGAGCCAAACTGCTTTTCTAACCTCATCAGCAATTAAATAATTACAGATCTTACACTATTAACTCCAAAAGCGGATAGTTCAGCTGGAATGAAGACAGGGCGAAACACAATCACAATCTGTATTTGAGCCTTTCATAAAAGCTCTCAATTTCTTTCATTCTTCACTTTTCTGCCTGCGAAGTGATGTAGAACTTTTAAGAAAAGGAAAGGAAAAAAAGGCCCGCCAAGTTAGTTACAGCCAACTTGGAGAGCCAGGCATTTTGTGCACTTATTGGGCAAGAGGTGCTTTTTACTCATTCCATAAACAACACTGGTCTACAGACAGTGCAACAGAAACCCACTTTGAAGCAGATGGAGAAAAATGGAAATTAGGATTAGGTAGGCTGACCATCTGAAAAGGAGGACAGGGCTCCTGTAACTTTAACAGTTGTAGAGAAAAGGGAATTTCAGCCAGTGTCATTTGTATGCAATTAGTTCCTGGTGAAATTACCTCTTCATCACAACAGTTAAAGTTGCAGGCACTATACTAGAGTGACCATATACAAAAGAAGGCAGGGCCCCTGCAACTTTAACTGTTGTGATGAAGAGGGAATTTCACCAGGAACTAATTGACACTGGCTGAAATTCCCTTTGCTTTACAACTGTTAAAGTTACAGGAGCCCTGTCCTCCTTTTCATATGGTCAGCCTAGATTAGGGAGGCCAAAAATAGAGTACTTAGTACGGGAGACTAAAGCAGCGTCTACAAGCAAGGAGGAGGGGCTATTACAAATGCCAGTCAAATCCACTTTTAAAACTTTGAGATAGAAGAATAATCAGGGGGACAGGTTTGCAGTTTGTCATTACCAAGAGCCACCCCTGGCATGATTAATGATGTGAAAGCCCAGCACAATGCATTCATTTCTGGGGCCCAAAAGTTCTTTTACAATTCTCTGACAGCTTCTGTGAAAACAGATCCCCTTCTTGTCAACTGCATTACATCCGCTCTCCATGCTTTTCCTTCTCTGAATACTGAATATATCTATTTTTCTTACTTCAAAAGCAACCCACTGCTGATTCTGACTACTCTGGAGGGAGAAAATCCATCTTTCACCATCTGAAGGACATAGAATAAACCTAGACTGACTGCCTGTTTACTTTCTATACTGGAGCCTCAACATTTCTCCAGGGAATCTGTTAGAAGGAATAACTACTCTGCCCCTATGACTTATAAAAGAGCCCTTATATGGAAGAGCAGTTGTACAATCGCTTAACAGCATCTGCTGCATTATAAGCACTTTGGAAATAGAGACTGGTTGTTAAAGAAAAAAAATAGAGGCTGGTTGTTTTACTGAAGGCAGGCGAAGAGCCTGAATCAATTGCGCTAAAACAGCGAACTTAGGGAAATCATCCACCTCCAACTAATATTGTTTTTCAGTGTTTTATCAATACACTGAAAGGTCACTTTCTCCCATACGAACCTGCCGAGGTCTTAAGATCTTTGGGAGAGGCCCTTATTTCAAGACCGCCACCTTCAGAGGCATGTTTGGTGGTGATGGCAAAGACGGCCTTCCCAATTGTTGCTCCCAATTGAACTCCCTGCCAAGGGACGCTAGGTTGGTCCCCTCTCTGTTGTCCTTCTGCTGGCAGACAAATTATTTTTTAATTCAAGCAGGGCTTTGGCATCTGGGTCTGTTGGATTGGATGCTGGTTTTATTCTGTTATTGAGCTTCATCATACCAGCATTTTATCACATTTTCATCCTGCCTTATTTACCGTTTTGCCCCATGATCCTCACACTACATTGTCCCTGTCCTACAGTAACCTCACCTCTTCCCCTCCATTTTGTGTTTTTCTAGGGCAGGGAAAGTGCTGTACTTTTTCTCCACGTGGGATAAAACCACCCTTATGTCCCCATGTATTGCCGTCCTCACGCTATGTCGTAGAACGTCCCTTCTTGGGGGTGTGTGCATTGAAGGGCGGTCTTGCTGACGAAAGAGGAATGTGGGGGCAATTCCCCTTCAGTTCGTAGTACCACTCAACTACTCAACTGGAAAGGGGGAGGGAGGGAGAAAGGGTGCACGAAGACCCTGCACAGAAGGGAGCATTATCGGCGCCCGGCCACAAAACCAGAGGGGGGGGGAGGTGCCCACACCCATCACAATGTCATCAGCCACAAGAACCAATGAATTGGAGGGGGAAGGAGAGGAGAATGGGGTGAGCACAATGGCGATATCAGGAAGGCACATGAAAGGGACCAGCAATTCACATGCTAATGAAACAGAGATGGAATCCACGGATCACACCTGGAAAAAAAGTAGGTGTGATGGACCCCATTGTTGCATTTTTCATTGTGTTTTAATGGATTTATTTTTTATTATTGTTTTTATCAAGATTTGTTTGTGATTGTAAATCACCATGAGTGCCATTTTTCTTGATAGAAAGGCAGGGTACAAATCATATAAATATGTCGCTTTTCCCGACATGAACCTACCCGAACACTACGTTCAACATCTAAGGCCCTCCTCCGAGTGCCTCCTCCGAGGGAAGCTTGGAGGTCGGCAACAAGAGAGAGGGCCTTCTCTGTGGTGGCTCCCCAATTGTGGAACGATCTCCCCGACGAGGCCCGCCTGGCGCCAACATTGTTATCTTTTCGGCGCCAGGTCAAGACTTTCCTCTTCTCTCAGGTATTTGGCAATATCTGAGGAGCCTGGGTTTGTTTTGTTTTTGTAGTTTTTTGAAGTGTTGAAGTGGGTTTTAAATGTACAGATTGTGTGTATGTTGTATGTTTTTGCTGTTTTAATTTTTGTATATTGTTTTTAATTGTTTTTAATCCTATGTAAACCGCCCAGAGAGCTTCGGCTATGGGGCGGTATACAAATGTAATAAATAAATAAATAAATAAATAAATCAATCCACGGAGG
The DNA here is from genome assembly GCA_029215795.1 of Anniella stebbinsi. Classification (NCBI taxonomy): domain Eukaryota; kingdom Metazoa; phylum Chordata; class Lepidosauria; order Squamata; family Anniellidae; genus Anniella; species Anniella stebbinsi. Next base: position 151,595,292 of record JARDYH010000004.1, read on the forward strand.
GGGGAAATATGCAAAAGAGATAAAGGAACCGGCATGTGCAGCAAAGTCTTTATGTCCCAATTCTGCAATTAATTTTAAATTCTGGTTAAACCAAAAATCAAGGAGAAGGGAATACAGAGCAGTGTGAACCCACAAAACAATCATTTTGGGGTTTGGATCCTCCTCTACAAGTCACGCAACTATCCCTCCTGTAGACTTCCATTGTTGACCATTGACAATTTGGATTAGCTGGTTTAAAGCACCATCCTATGTATATCCATTCAGAAGTAAGTCCTATCGAATTCAGTGAGACAGTGAGACTTCCTCCCAGGTAATATGAATAGGATTGCAGCTTATGTATTCATTCACAAATGAACTAAAAGGGCACATGAATGGTCTCCTGTAGTAAAAAAAATGATTTATTGGTTTATTTATCAACTGAGCAATGATCAGATGGGAAATAGTGTAGATAGGTCTTGCTGGTCATTCCAAAACAAACGGAATGACCAGCAAGACCTATCTACATGAAGAATCACAATGGCGGGCCTCCTCTGTAATGGCACCCACTATCTCGTGTGGTTCATGAGGCAGAAAATGTAACATCTTTTAAATGCCTCCTGAAAACATATCTTTGTACACCAGCTTTCCCTGGACTGTAATTTATTTTGGTTTTATATGGCATTTTTAACTTTTAAAGTTTTGAATTTATTCTGCTCTGTTGTATTTTATGTTTTTAATTGTGAACTGCCCAGACAGCCTCTGCTATTGGGCTGTATAAAAATGTAATATAAATAAATAAATAAATAAATAAATAAAGTAGAGTAGAGTCTACTCAAATATCTTTGACACAGAGAAAGCATACACTTACCTGCTGGTGATATTGTTGTATGAATCAGTACTTTGTGAAAATCGCTAACCAATGGTAATATACTGAAAAGACACTGTGATTAATCAGTGTTGATGGAAAAGCTCAAAGTCTCCCCGTCTTATTTCTTGAAAGGTGGAGCCCTTGCATGACTAAAACATTTTTATCCCTGGGATTTGTATCTCCAAGGAACCAACTGTTATCTTCAAGAGGTCTACTTTGTAAAGTAATTTCTGCTACTGCAACACTGACTTCTGAAAAATGGATGAGTTGCTCATCTAAACCAAGCCATAATCATGTCCCATGGTTACAGAATTTTAAATGAGAAAAAAAAGATGGCAGCCATTTCTACTTTTTGTATTGCATTAATGATGTTTAAAAGCAAACATTGTTTTTAATACAATGCAAGTGACAAAAATTCAGGGGATTTTTCAAACCCTGGATTGTTGTGAGTGAAGCAGGAGTGAGTGTGCTGCTTCTCACCACCTGAGAGCTCCTGCTGCAGCTGGGTAAAACTAAACAACCCATGGATGCCCCTTCCCAGGGTTGTTGATCGTGAGGTCTGAACCAGTATTCTGGGTGGTTGGGAAGAGTTTAGTGCTATGCAAAACATTTCTTCTATGTTCTTTTTGACCATTCTCATTTGATTTGATACAAGAGAAATTGCTTTCAGAAAGAAATTCAGGGGAGAAAAAGGAAATTTTAGAAACATTCTCATGGGTTGGATTTGGGGTTCTTGTGCTTTCCTTACTTATGAGCTGGTCAAGGAGCATGTGAGTGTCTTGTCTTTCACTGTGCAATCATCTCTCTGCAAATCACATTGTAAGGTCAGAAATGTGTGAACTTGGACCGCAGATTGGCTCCATATCCCTGTTCGGTCCAGAAAGTGTGGACTGGATAATTCCTCAACAAAAATGATCTGAAATGAATTTCTCCTACATTCCTACTGAACAAGCAGTTAGTAATATTTTGGGTGCAGAGATGCTCAAGTCTAGCCATTGCTGTCCTTCCCCTGAAACAAAGGCTGGGGAAACCACAGTAGGGCTGTATAAGAATTTTGTTTTTGTTCGCAAAACATGCAAATGTGCCCCGTTTGAAGCTCTGGACGCAGGCACGAGCACACATCCCTGAAACTATTCCCAAATTGCCGAGCCCGTGCTAGCATTCGTCTCATTCCTGATTCTGTCAACTCTGCTTTTGTCCATTGACGAAATGTGTAAAAATTAAGAAATGTGGGCCAAGTTGAGACATTAACAAGCATTGGGAGAGATTTGTAGAACTCTCCCATTTGATTGTTACTCAGCTCGTAAGAGTTTCCTGCTTGCACAAAGCGAGCAGCGATCGCAAACATGAGCAAGAATCAGGCACAAGATAAGTAGCTAGACGATGTTCGGAGAATCCTTGCAGTCTTGAACATTGCTCGTTTGCCCAACCCCATGGAAAAAGAAGGGAGAATGCCTTGTAAGTAGAACATTAGAACTAGGGGTGTGCACGCCAAAAAATATCGTCGTTTATTGTTATCGGCATTTTGGACCAAAAACATTATCGTCTTCATTCATATCGTAGGTGAACTGTATCGTCTTCACGATAATTACCGTGAAAAACAATATTTTTGCAGCCCTATTTTTAAAGAAAAAATGCCTATATCTACTGAATTTTAAAAATTAGAGGCTTGAAACTTGGTCACAGTACTTATGGGGTATGCCTAAGTATGTGTATGAAATTTGAGATCGATCCCTCCAACCCTCGATTTTATATGAATTTTTAAAAGTTCATTTCCGTTCTGACAGGTCTGAATGAATGCACGTGGCAAGCTGTCATTCTGATCTGTCAGAACTGAAACGATCTTTAAAAAAATCATATGTAATCGAGAGCTGGAGGGATCGGTCTCAAATTTCATACACATACTTAGGCATACCCTATAAGCACTGTGACCAAGTTTCAAGCCTCTAACTATTAAAATACAGACATTATAGGTATATTTATATGGCAGTCTGATAAAACAATAAAATCGCCCAAAAATTATCATCTCCGATGATTATCGTAGGGTTTTCTATCGTATCGTTATCATTAAACACATGCACGATAATGACCTTATCATATCGTTATCGTACATTTTAACAATACGATACACATCCCTAATTATAATAGGGGAGAGAATGACTGGCTACAAACCTTCTCCCTGATGTACCAACTTTCTAACGCATGGAGATTTTATGTGAACAAATATTTTAAAAGCTTAATCCTAAGCATGTTTAGACAGAAAAAAACAGGGCTGGCCAGGGAATGCTGGGAGTTGTAGGACTTGTTTCTGTCTAAATATGCATAGGATTGCACCCTAAAGTAAATATATTTTGTACATGCAGCAGGAAATGGTACAGTCTATTTTTCCACATTAATATTCTTCTACTGCATGCTGCTGACAGTATGTCCCATGCCTCAAACTTTTTTGGGTCAGGAAATGTATTTTTAAAAAATGGTGGGGGAAGGAAGAAAGCCCTAAACTATCAATCTGGAAAGAAGCAGGACATAAAGATAAGGGATGATGCCATTAAAAATAGACATATTTTATCTCCAAAAGCTTCTGAGGCAAATCTCCCTGGTAGCTTCTTTGTTGAGCACTCAAACCTAGCGGCCAATAATTCCATTTTTAGGGAATCATAAACAGCAATCATTTTCAGCAGAAATCTAGTGTTGTTTGACTGTATCCAAATGACAAACATTTTATTTTCTCATCATTTTCACATGCTACAAATAACACATTATATATCGGTCTATACTTCAATCACAAAAGACCAACCTCTTTCATGTGGCAAATAATATGATATGAAGCCATCAGAGGGAAAGGAAGCAGCAGCCAGGCATCTCTCCATTGTGCCTGGATCCAGCTCCAGCTGAGAGTCCCTCTTCCTCCTGCTATCAACTGTTGCTGATGAGGTCACCAGTGGGAAAGGTAGCAGCCATCAGGCATCCCTCCATCGTGCCTGGATCTGTGTGAGGATATTAGAGGGAGTTGAAGCAGCAGCCCTTCGACTGTGTCCAAGACCTTCTGAACTTTGCAACTAAGAATCTAGTGCTTAAATTTGCTTTTTTTCCTCCTCCCTCCCAATCCCCTTTCCTTTTGTGTCATCTTTTTTTTTTAGATTGTAAGCCTGTGGACAGGGACTGTCTTAAGAATTATTTTTGTGAGCTGCCTTGAGAGCATTTTTTGGCTAAAGGGTGGGATAAAAGTGCTATAATGAAATATATAAATACATATGGTGAAAGTCACAGCAGACACACACTTGTATTGAAGATACACCCCCCTCCAAAAAAACCCAACCCTGCTGAAGGGTCCAGTGCAGGTTTTGGAGGTCCTTTAGACAAGACACCCTCAATGGTCCTCTTCCCTCGGTGAGTCTACTTTCTAACTGCCATTGTCTCCAGCTTTGATTGCTCCTCCGCCTCTTTCTCATCACTGCTACCACTTGCTTGCTTTATAGGCAGAGAGCCAGTAGGTAATGTCATCTGCTCCTCCTCCTTTTCACCCCTTCCATTGTCTGGGCCAGAGTGAGAGGCAAGTGAACAAGCAGGTTGATGAAGAGGAGGAGGAACCACCCCAGGGGCTGTCAATGGCCCCCTACAGGTGTGCTAACCCTCAGCACGTGCCCACCCATATCAGCCCATGATGCTAGCCCTGGTGAGATCTGAAATATCATCTCTGTGGCATATCCTGATCTTAAAATGTTGATTTAAAAAAAAACCTAGGGATGCTGTGGGAGTCCATCTGGCATACCTCTCCCCTTTCAGCCTCCTAGACCCCATTCACCAAGCTGTTGTGTGCTTACAGGACACGTTTGCTGAATCCTGCATGATTTTGCATCCAGTAGATGAAAGCAGGGAGAAGAGGTTTGGTGTGTGTGTTTGTGTGTGTGTGTGTGTGTGTGTGTGTTTTGTGAATGGCACTCTGCTCATAGGAAGTTAGGATCCAACCTAGTATGTTTTTTAAGAGAGAGAAAAAGGAAAACTAACTTAATTATGCAGTTCTAAAAACCTAGGAACTGCACAGTTCAAAATTGATCAAACTCTAATCTTTAACATCAATATTTCATAACGAGAAAATTGCAGGTCTGTATTTATTTTTGTGAAATACACAACTTTGGAAAACACTTTGATCAAGCATGTGACATCTAATGATAATCTACGTCTACAGCAAGACATGGTAATCAAGATGAAAAAGAAAATCCTTTCCTTCTATCAATATTTTGAAAGACATCTAGTTATTTCATTGATCTTGAAATATATTAGAGCTTGATCAAAGACTGAGTAACTTTTGTCGCAAAAAAAGTGTTAAAGGATCTGTTAAGGTATTGGATTAGGGGGGGAAATAGAGAGAAGGATTTCTTGGCAATCTACTTGTGTCAGGCAATTCGGTCCTTTGGATATCTACTCAGAAGTAAGTTCTATTAAGTCCAATAGGACTTACTTTCAGGAGGGCTGTAGCTCAATGTTAAAGCACATGCTTTGCATTCAGAAGGACTCAGGTTTGATGCTCAGCTTCTCCAGGTATGGCAAAAAATGACTCCCGCCTGAAACCCTCAAAATCCTCTGCCAGTCAGTGTCAATAATACTGGGCTAGATGAACAATGGTCTAACTCAATATCAGGCAGCTGCCTATGTTCCTAAGGGTGGATAGGATTGCAGCCTTGTGGGGAAGAAGTTCTGAATTTTGCTATATGGCAAGATGTGTGGAAATTGGTTTGATATAAAATCCTCTATAAGTGGATATTAGGGGTGTGCACGGACCCCCCGGATCGGACCGGGACCCGGATCGGGACCTCCAATTTTGTCACGGACCGGTTCGGACAAAATCGGAGGCCCCCCGGACCGGATCGAGTCCGATCCCGACCCAAAAATCGTAAATTTTTGGATCGGCCGCCATTTTTTTCCCCATAGACTTGCATTGCAATGCAAGTCTATGAGGAAAAAATGGCAGCGGGTGGGTGAGGGGGGGCCTAACTCCCTCCCCCCCCCGGGGCCGTCTGCTGTGGACGGCCCCGGCAGGTAAGCCCCCTCCCCCGCGCTCCCTACCCCCCCTGGGGCTGTCCGCTTCCATCCGCTGGCGCCTGCGGGCGCCAGCGGATAGAAGCGGACGGCTCCGGGGGGGGGGGGGTAAGCCCCCTTCCCCGCCACTGCTTACCTTCTCGGCCCGTCCGCTCCCGTCCGGCGCCAGCGGCTACTACCAGCGGGCTCTGCGGCCTACTCTCGAGTAGCGCGCCGTGTGATGACATCACCCGGCGCGCCACCCTGGAGTAGGCCGCGGAGCCTGCTGGTAGTAGTCGCCGGCGCCGGACGGGAGCGGCCGGGCCGGGAAGGTAAGGGCCCCCCTCCCCCCCTCCGCGCGCCCCCTCCTCCCCTCCACGCACCCCCTGCTTACCTTCTCGGCCCGTCCGCTCCCGTCCGGCGCCGGCGGCTACTACCAGCAGGCTCCGCGGCCTGCTCTAGAGTAGCGCGCCAGGTGATGACATCACCCGGCGCGCCACCCTGGAGCAGGCCGCGGAGCCTGCTGGTAGTAGCTGCTAGTGCCGGACGGGAGCGGACGGGCCGAGAATGTAAGCGCCCCCCTCCTCCCCCCCCCGCTGTCCACTTTCATCGGCGGGCGCCCGCTGGCGCCCGCCAATGGAAGCGGCGGTGGGCGCCAGTGGGCGCCCGCCGATCCGCCGATCCGCCGAACCGGTTCGGAGCCTTTTCGGACCGGTTCGGATTGGATCGGCCGATCCAGCTGTGGGATCGGAAATCGGATAATTTATCCGATTTCCCACTGGACCGGACTCGGATCGTGGATCGGGTCCGATCCAGTGCACATCCCTAGTGGATATGCATAGTCTTGAAGGAATATTGTAGAAAACACTGTTTCAGTTGAACTTGACAGCATATAACTTCAACAAAATGTAGACAGCATGAAGTGCTGGAAATGTAAACAATTGAAAAGAGCCAGCGGATTTTAATGAATATATTGCAGTTTTGCAAAAAGATCCAAATATATTTGGAAAAATTGAGCTAACATACTGGCAGTTGCCTTGGGAGTGGAGAGCTGGGGGGCAGTATACTCTAGAGATGGGCAGATCTGTTGAATCAATTTCCACAGACCTCCTTTTCCACCTCCACATCTGTTCCACACCACTTCTGTCCAGTATATAAATGTATACCAGTAAAAACACAGCCACCCAATGACTAGATTCAGATGACACAATAACCCATGATGTCAGGAATTTTTTAATCCACAATAGCTTGTTTGCTTGAAATAACCCACTCTGATAATCAACGATCTGCAGTAAAGGTTATTTAAACCATTGTGGATTATTATGTCATCTTTTAGGCACCATGGGTTATTTTAGTCACCCACAGAGTTGTGTGGCAAGACTGGTTTCAGATTGCTACCACGCTGCTTACACTGAAAACTGCTTACACTGGCTATTTAAGCATTCAGGAAAAACTCCTGAAAATTCTGGGGGTGTTTTAAAATAAATAAAAAGAAAGCAAGACCCCTCAATAACTGGCTACATTTAAAAAGGTACGTGGAAACCCTGTCACCTTCCCCAGGGAGAAAATTCTCTGAAATTCTCACCTCTCCCAGGCTCTTTCACCTGAGTTTTCATTTCCCCCGCCCCCATGAAGTGCCTAAAATGGAAAGGTTGAAATTTTCGGCAGGCTGATGTGATGTGGTCAGTGGGTGAAACAGCACCACTGCTTGGGGGGGAGGGAGGACTGCAGTTGGACATGGGGCATTTGGATGACTCAGACTATGCACAATAGTTTAATAAGCTACTCACAGTAGCTTATTAATCTGATTGTGTGGGGGATAACAGTGGCTGATTTTCAAAATAAGCTACTGTGAGTAGTTTATTAACCCATCATGGCTTAAAGTGACATCTGAAACCAACCCAAAACTATTCACGCCAACTCATTCTCCATTTTTTAAAAAAATGATGTTTGTAGTCTGTATATCAGTTTTCTGTATTCTTTATATTAAGTTTGGAATCTGAGAGCATCGTGGCATGTCTGTTCATGCACATATACACACACATACACATACATACTCCCTTTCCACATCATAATTTCAGTCAAGGGTATAATTTCCTAGCTCACTTCTCTTACCGACCATTCTAACATGGAAAACGGTCTTTAGAGAGCTTCACAGAGAGATGGAAGAATTCAAAATAGCTGCTCTCTATAATGTAAGAGGTCTCACAAGACCACATGCATCATTTACTCAAAAGACATAACCTTGAAAATTTGTGATTATTTTATCTTAAAAATCAGTTAGGTATCGTATTGTATTACATTTCTATACTACCGAATTGTCAACAATCTCTGTTCACAACAATTTAAAACATAAAATACAGCCTAATAAAACATAATATGAGAGTATAAAAGTTTAAAACTACAGCATAAAACCAAAGTGAAAAATAAAAGCCAAATTAAAACCTAGCAGAAGTACAAAGATTTAAAATACGGGAACATATTTTAAAACAACAGAAATTGGAAGACTGACATGCCTGAGCGAAGAAGTAGTCTATTGCTCTCAGTTCAGTTGTATACCAAGGACCTGGCCAGGCTCTGCTCAAGGAGGAGGGCACTTGGGCACAATCTTGTCACATGTACGAGTCATCTTTGCAGTCAACAGAATGACCAGTGTTTCAATGGAGGCACCAGCTATACCAGCAGGAAAATCCCCCAGAACCCCCTGGAATCCAGGAATACTTTAGCTTCTGCCTGCCTGCCTGCCTCCTTGCCTTGCTGCTGCTGCCACCACCACCACCATGAAGACTTCTGTCTGGCAGACTGCCACTCCCTGCAGGACCAGGCCCCCAGGTACTGAGCCGGCTGCTGTGGACTGCTCCATCTGTCCCCCTCCCTTCCTGGGAGGGATATATAAGCAGGCTGGCTGAGGGGGCCTGGGAGAGCCACCACCTGCAGGAGAAGAGGGCCTAATGCCAGGGGAGGAGAGGGTGCTAGCTGCTGCCTGCTGCTTGTAATTATGTGCCTGGGAGGGAGGATACAGGGCCAAGTGGGGGGATCTGAGGGGGCCCCAATCGGTGTAGTGACGGGTAGAGGGAGAAATGGTGTTGTGAGAAGGACTTGCCAGGTAAGGGGAACACGGCCCAGACAGTTAATGCCTGTGCCTTGTTCCGGTCCCCCTCACATCCACAGGTCTGTTGGTTGCCCTATCAGTCAGCCCTCGGGTCTCCGGATGCTGCTTTTAAATGCCAGATCGATGCAACATAAGACCTTCCTCATCCATGATCTAATAGTGGATGAGGCGGCCGATCTGGCTTGCATTACAGAAACCTGGGTGGGTGAGCAGGGAGGAGTCAGTCTCTCCCAGTTATGCCCACCAGGGTATTTGGTTCAGCATCAGGGTAGACTTGAGGTCTGGGGAGGGGGGGTTGCTGTGGTCTATAGGAACTTCATCCCCCTCTGTGGACTACTGGTCTGGAGTGTTTGCACCTTGTGTTGGGCCAACGGGACAGATATGGGATTCTGTTGGTGTACCGCCCACTCCACTGCTCAACAGACTCCCTATGTGAGCTGACAGAGGTGGTCTTCAACTCTCAGCGGCTTTCGATACGATCGACTATGGTATCCTTCTGGCACAACTGGCTGAGTTGGGAGTGGGATGCACTGCATTGCAGTGGTTCAGCTCCTACTTGACAGGTTGGCTGCAGAAGGTGGTGCTTGGGGGACATTGCTTGGCCCCTTGGATTCTCCAGTATGGGGTTCCGCAGGGGTCAGTCTTGTCCCCCATGCTGTTCAACATCTACATGAAACCACTGGGTACGGTCATCCAGAGTTTTGGAGTGTGTTGTCATCAGTACACTGATGACACGCAACTCTACTTCTCCTTTTCATCTTCATCAGGTGAGGCTGTGGATGTGTTGAACCAGTGCTTGGCTGCGACAATGGCACAGCTCAATGATTTGGACAAGGTGCTTGGACGGGTTCATGCAACCACCTCTGTATTGGATCCTTGCCCCTCTGGGCTTATAAAAGCTAGCAGGGATGGTACAGCCGGCTGGGCCAGGGAAGTGATTCATGCCTCTCTACAACAGGACTGGATGAGAGCTAATAAACTGAAACTCAATCCAGACTCAATCCAGACAAGACTGAGATGCTGTTAATGGGGGGTTCCTCTGACTGGATGGAAGGTGTTAAACTTGTTCTGGATGGGATTGCACTCCCCCTGAAGGAGCAGGTTCGTAGCTTGGGGGTTCTTCTAGAACCATCTCTGTCACTTGAGGTTCAGGTGGCCTTGGTGGCATGGAGTGCCTTCTACCAACTTCGGCTGGTGGCCCAGCTACGCCCCTATCTGGACAGGGATAACCTGGCTTCAGTTGTCTATGCTCTGATAACCTCCAAGTTAGATTACTGCAATGTGCTCTACGTGGGGCTGCCTTTGAAGATGGTTCGGAAGCTGCAGCTTGTGCAACATGCAGCGGCCAGATTGGTAGCAGGGACCAGAAGGTTCAAACATATGACACTGATTCTGGCCCGCTTGCATTGGATGCCTGTATGTTTCCGAGCCCGATTCAAGGTGCTGGTTTTAACCTATAAAGCCTTACACGGTTTGGGACCACAATACCTGATGGAACGCCTTTCCCAACATGAACCTACCCGTACACTACGCTCAACATCAAAGGTCCTCCTCTGGTTGCCTACTCCAAGGGAGGCTTGGAGGATGGCAACAAGGGAGAGGGCCTTCTCTGTGGTGGCCCCTCAATTATGGAAAGGTCTCCCCGATGAGGCCCGCTCGACTGGCGCCAACACTGTTATCTTTTCGGCACCAGGTCAAAACTTTTCTTTTCTCCCAGGCATTTTAACAGCTTAAGTTGAGGTTTTAACTGACTTTGTGGCCAGGCTTAAAAAATTTAAAATATTTTAAATATCAGCTGTTTTATGCTTGATGGTTTTAAATTTTGTATATTGACTTTTTAATGTTCAATGTTTTAATTTTTGTAAACCGCCCACAGAGCTTTGGCTATGGGGCAGTATATAAATGTAAATAATAATAATAATAATGACCATTTTAATAGCCCCTCTGCTCATGCAGAAGGGAAAGGCCACAAAAAGTCTAAACCGCAATAGGAAGCGATCTGACAATGGGAAGTGATTTGACAATGTTAATACTACTGCTTTCAGAATGTCCTCCTACTGGCCAGTCAAGAAAACCAAATTAAGCATGTTTCCTCTTACTTGTGTTGGGCCAATGATATGTTGAGACAGCCTCATGGTTGTCATGGTAGCCATGAAATCCTGAGCTTCCATAGATCCAGCAACATCACAATGGAAATTGAGATCTCCCAGAATCATCATTCTAGTGCTCATCAACACCAAATCCAAATCCAGTTACATCAGCTCAGGCAGTGAGGCTAAAGGATAGCAGGATGGGTAGTATACCGTCAGAAGGCCTAATCTGTCTTGAATCCCAACACAAGATACAACCACTCAAGATTGGCAGTCAAATAGATAGGAAGACTAGAGAGGGAGATAGAATTCCTGTAAACCACAGTACCTGCCTCTCTGACCTTCAGGTTTTATATTGGTGATGTACTAGGTACCCAGAAGGACCCAGCTGGGAGAGTCTAATCCCTCCCCGTTCCCCCACCCAGGTCTCAGTAATGCACACCAGGCTGGCCCACTCATCCACAATTAAGTGATGGCTGAGAGAGATTTTGTTTTGAACCAATCTTGCATTCAGCAACAGCAGCACCAGACCCGACAGAAAGGTGGTACAAAATAAACAATTAAAAAGAAATAAACACAGGTATTAAAATATCAGTATAGTAGTTGTGTACCATCAACACTGTTTCAAGGGTTGTGAGTGGAAACTAGGCTGACCATATGAAAAGGAGGACAGGGCTCATGTCACTTTAACAGTTGTAGAGAAAAGGGAATTTCAGCCAGTGTCATTTATATGCAGTTAGTTCCTGGTGAAATTCCCTCTTCATCACAACAGTTAAAGTTGCAAGGGCCCTGCCTTCTTTTGTATCTGGTCACTCTAGTATAGTGCCTGCACCTTTAACTGCTGTGATGAAGAGGGAATTTCACCAGGAACTAATTGCATACAAATGACACTGTCTGAAATTCCCTTTTCTCTACAACTGTTAAAGTTACATGAGCCCTGACCTGGATTTTATCTGGTCAGCCTATTCTACACCTATGGTCAGCCTACTGGAAACTGAAGAACATGACTCCTCTACTTCTTTTCTATAAATTGTCTTACATAAAAGAAACCAAACAAAACCCAGCTTTCCTCTCTTTGTGAACAGGTATATCATTTCAGAGAGGAAAGACAAAATTGTCAACAATGTTTAAAGGACCACCTATGGATATATTAAGAATTAAACTGCAAAAATGACTGCACTTCTAGTACACTGGACAATTTGCTTCTAACAGTCCTTCAGTATTTAGAGGCAGGGAGTTGGCAAAAAAATACAGGTGCTCCTAAGGAATAATTGCATCTGGTCTGAACCACAATGCTCCCCACCTTCACTGAAAGGCTTCCCTGCTTATGAGTTCCATAATGGAAAGTGTAGGCTGCTTGCAGAGAAAAGTACTTTTTTGAGAAAGATCATTGTCCATCTCCATCATTAAACATAGTCCATTAGGAAAGTATAGAACATCATGGGATAAATACCTTATCTACAATCCTTCAGGGTTTACAAGACAAAATATCCTTAGCAGAGCATTTTGGGAGCTCACAGTAAACTGGATTTTCAATGTAACTGAGCAACATAAAAGCAGCAAAACTAAAGAAGCCCTCTTTTCCTGCTTATAGGGCTTTGTTTACTAGGAGCCTATCTACACTACTGCTTTAAAACGGTTTAAAACAGTTTAAAATGGTTTCTAACAGTTTTGAGAACTGTTGGCCCATATACAGTTTTCAAAACATTTTCAAAGTGTTTTATCCTGCATGTGTAGATAGGCTCTTGGTGTCTGTGTGTGTGTGTTGTGTGTGTGCACATGTGAGTGTATGTTGCAAACTTCAGAGAGATGAGAACCAAGAAGTAGAATGTACCACATACCTTGACAAACAATCCTCAGCAGCATGCAATAATGCTGTCTGATTGAATTGCCTAATAATTTATAGGGGGAAACACACACAGAGGATCTATTGCTTTGGACAGGAAAGTTATCTCAGGCATGCAACATCCCTCCTTCCTCTCTTTTCTATTACTGAAAAAGGAAGCAAAACCAAAATAGTTCATGACACCACCCACCTCTTCAGGAAGAGCAGCAGACAGTTTCATTTGGTTGGGATTCTGATATAGTTATTTATAGTTCCAACAGTGACATCTGCACAAACATAGATTTCCCATTTTGCAATTGTTTGGGCGAATGTTTCGCTAGCTTTGCACAGTTATGATTGTGCTATATGCTGTAGAAGGGGCTCTGAATTTAGTGAGTTGGATCCTGACTTAGTCATACTTTCAACTCTGTTGAAACCCAGAACGTAAGTCATACCTAACTTAAGTGATTTTGATCTCAATAGTCTACTCTAAATACGACAAAGTCTGGATCCATGCAGTATTCATTAGGCCATGGAGGAGGTCGCATGGAGGAGGTCTAGGCACTTACATCGGTACATGCGTACAAGCCCCTTCACAGAGAGGCCAAAAGCATGGACAGAAGTAGGCATAGCTATTGCACATGTCGGACCAGGAGGGCAGGGCTAGCTCACATGGCCTTGTGGCCTCCTCATGTGTTCTTTCAGTGCATAGGGGAGGGTAATCTGAACTTTCCCTTACTGACACTTCCAGAACCATTCTTGCTAATTTGATGCTTAGTTTGCTAGCTTCTTATACGCTTGCAGTCTATCCCTTACCATCTAGAATTCACTCCAGACAGTGAGGTTTCTAACTGCCCTTGAGGAGTTTATTTGCAGAACTTTTAGGCTACCAGTCTCAAAATCATGAGAACAGTGAGCCAGTCTGAACAATAGACCTAATTCTTTTTCTTTAAACAAGAACATATGCATCCAAGGAAACTCATAACAAAAAGAACGCTAGGAAAAGAAATATAAATGATCCAAGCGTTATCTAATACTATTCAGCCTTCTGAGCCTTTAAGATGGAATTAGAAAGCCAGACTCAATGAGCCTAAAGAGCTCGGTCGATGGTTACCCCTGGGATTGTAATCTACCTGGTTCTGTTATCTGTGCAAAGGTTTTGCTGCGGCCTTCATATGTGTATCCTTTTCCATTCAACTACTGTTTTGTTTTGTTGATGGGCTTGGTTCTGAAAAAGCATTCCCATTCTTTGACTACTTCCCCCTGCATGAAAACTGTACATTATTTATGGGAAAGTGGTTTGTTTGGCAATCAGAAAGCATGCCCTGTGGCAGGTCCATAGCAAAACATTTTATTGAAAGCCGCAACCCAAAACAACAGATCAATAAAACATACTTCAGTCAAAAATATCTCATCAAAGAATGAAGGGCACAATCCAGTTCCCGCACAGGTATAGTGCATGCATGGAGGGTTCTCATAAGGAGTAATAGAGCCCTTGCCAATCAGCACACAGGGAGGCAGTGAAACAGGCCATTATGAGGAGCGGAGGTCTAAGCACACCTCCTATAATCCCCTCCAACTCTGTGTGATGGAAGTTAATCACGCTTGGAGCACGGATAATAACTTGCCTTTCAGGAAGTACTAGATGAGGGTTATCTGGAGCCTGTACAGTCCTCTCCTTCCTGCACTGCAGCACCAGCTCCTTTTTGCCGCCACCACCTTGCCACGAGCTGCCATTGCTCTTCAGCCTTCTTCTCCTCATTGCTCCCACTCGCTTGCTTGACAGGCAGATAGCCAGTGTGCAAGTAGGCGTTGCTGCCTGCTACTCCTCCTTCTCACCATCCCTATTGTTCAGGCCAGAGGGAGAGGCAGGCGAACAAGCCAGTTGCAATGGGGAAAAGGAGGAGCAACTGCAGGGGGGGGGGCCTTGTCAGTGGGCCTCTGGTTGGGTGTGGGGCCCTTGGCACTGGCCCTGCTGCGGTGGCTCATCATGCAGCCTGCACAGTGACGAGGGGAAATAGGTCTATAGCGAGTATGCAGCTCTGTATGCAGCTCTGTATGCAGGTGCTGCCTCTAGGGAAGGACTGCATCATGCCCTCTTTATTAAATGTGTTAGAAAAGCTTTAAATGAAATAAGTAAACAAAGATGGAGGTGGAAATGCGAAGATGCTCTTCCACCTGCTGTCTTCTCTTTACATTGCCTACAGCTATTAATTGCCCATCTGCATGTGTTTCCCTCCTGGTTTATACGCAACAGTGGAATCCAGCCTGCGCCTCTCAACCTGTAAGCTCACTTAGCCTGCGCATACACACTTGCATGGGAGTGAGACCCCCTCTAGATGGATTCCATTTGACTCCTGGTTAGCCGATTATGTGCATAATCGCTGAAGCGCTTTATCGTAAATGCTTGTATGCAGGAGGTAATTGAGCACTCAACTGGTGACCTTACCGGTTGTTTCAAATGCACTTTACAAGTAGAATGCGGAGAATCACTTGTTCACATAGTCAAAATGCGCTTTAATAGCCGGAGCAAAATAAAACTCACTATTTAACGCGCATTCAATAATGCGCATAATCGGAGAGAAAACGCGCCTCTATGCCCTATTTGCGCTCCGTTCTTGTAGAGGTAAATTTTTTAATGTGCCTTGAAAGAGCTTTAAATGCCTCTTGTAGAGGCAGCCTTAGTCTCAGTGAATTTAATGAGACTTAGTTCTGGGTAGACATGCATAGGATTGTGCTGTTCTATGGCACCTTCATATCATATAGTGTATCTATTTTGCTCCTGATCTCAGCGTGCAGCACACTTAGGTCAGGGTTAAGTGTGTTCATATTAGGGATGTGTACCCCCCAAAATATCGTATTTTATCGTTATTGGAATTTCGGACCAAAAATATTATCATCTCCGATAATATCGTAGGTTAATCGTATCGTCTTCACGATAATTATTGGAAATCCGATATTTAATTTGCAGCCTCATTGTGCCCTATAGAGCTGGATTTTTTATAGAAAAAATGCCTATATCTTCTGTATTTTCAAAGTTACAGGCTTGAAACTTGGTCACAATGCTTATGGGGTATGCCTAAGTATGCGTATGAAATTAAAGATCGATCCCTCCAACCTTCGATTTTATATGAATTTATTAAAGAACGTTTAAGTTCTGACAAGTCAAAAGTTGCATGATCTTTTAAAAATTCATATAAAATTCAGGGGTGGAGAGATTGATCTGAAATTTGGCACATATGTGTAGCAACATATGCTAGATATGTGTATGAAATTTGAGATCGATCCCTTCAACCCTCGATTTTATATGATTTTTTAAAAAGATCCTGCAACTTTTTGACAGGTCTGAATGAACACACGTGGCAAGCTGTCATTCTGACCTGTCAGAACTTAAACTATCTTTAATAAATTCATATAAAATCAAGGGTTGGAGGGATCAATCTCAAATTTCATACACTTACTTAGGCATACCCCATAAGCCCTGTGACCAAGTTTCAAACCTCTAACTTTTAAATACAGAAGTTATAGGTTTATTTATATGGCAGTCCGGTAATCCGATACAATCGGGCTAAAAATTATCAGATCGGATATTTATCGGAGGTTTTTTTATCGTATCATTAAACACATGCACGAGAAAGAGCATATTGTATCGTTATCGTACATTTTAACGATACAACACACATCCCTAGTTCATATTAGGAAAGATGATGCATGTGGGGAAATCCTGGGACTGGAGCTAAATGTTCTGCCTTTTTTGTGTTTCTTGGTCGCAAGAGAGCTATTTTAAGCATGCCCAAGGACTTTCGTATAACATACCAGGCTCTTGCCTTTTTCCCCTTCAGACAGTAGAGCTGCTCTATCATAAACAGTTCCAAACTCTCTTGCTTTTCAAAAGGATCTTATATGGTGGCTAGTGTTTGAGAAATACCCAGGTTCAAAGCCATGCTGGGTGTACAGGGATTGTAACAGGCTACTCCAGATTTGATGTAGACAGTGTCTATGAACACAGCTTGTTCAGCTTGACAGAAGCAGGAGGTCTCAGATTGTCAGTAAGATACATTTTGCAGTTACGTTTCCTGATCAGTCAATGTACAACTGAAAGAAAACATCAGAAAAGGAAAAAGAAACTCCGTGTGTGTTGGTAGCCCCTCTTTTCTTGTGGGCTGTGCTGTTATTAGGAACAAGATACAACAGTGCACTGACCGTAAATATTAAAAAGAAGAAAAAGATACAAATGGGCAGTTTCTTAAAATATATGTTATCCAAATACAGTGTTTATATATCTGAAACATATAAACAAAGCAGATATAATTCTTGAATTGTTTTAGAAAAAGGAAGAAACAGCTTTATGGTATCCTATCAACAGAGACAGGTGTTAACATAGTGAGCAGATGACAGCTATCTATATCTATCTGGTAAAACTATTTATTTCTACTCTTTCATTTCTCTGTGCACTACAATGTTTTAAAATCCATATGGAAAATCCATATGGCTAATTCATATTTATTTATTAATCCATTTATTTATTTGTAGATTTTTTTCCCCTGACAGTTGTGCCTTGCTAGTTAAGAATTTCTGTTTTGATTAGTGTAACTTCTGCTTTGCAGTTAAAACAGCCCGAGAGAGAGAGAGAGAGAGAGAGATCCTGTGCATGCAATGGCTTTTCCATTTACTGTAATGAATGGCAAATTTCCCATTTAAGTAAACGGTTGATTAAGCACATTTTGACATTAACATGGTGACAGAAAAAAAACCTGTATTTGTTTGAATACGATTGCTAGACTTGGGTTCCCACTGCACATTACGGTAAGCAGAGCTCTACCACAGGGTTATTTTCTCTCCCATAGCCCGCAAAAGGGAAGCTCTCAGTGGCCTAATCTACATCAAGCAGGATATGGCACTATGAAAGTGGTATGAAAGCGATTGATAAAAGGCAGGAGCCACACCAAGCAGGATATAGCACTATGAAAGAGGTATAAAAGCGGTATATGGTATGTGTCAATGGGCCCCAACAGTTGTCAGTGCACTTCAATACTTCTATAAAGCAGTAGTGTGGCTCCTACCTTTTATATACCACTTTCATACTGCTTTCATAGTGCAATATCCTGCTTGGTATAGATTAGCCCCCCCCCCCTCTTTGCATGTATGTGTATGTTATAGAAATGCTTCACTAGAATGCAGCCATTGCCTTGTTCCTAACCCAGAACTTTTAAACAGTTGTAAAAAGTCAAGAGCTGCCTTAGGCTGTTTTAGTCTTAAGGATGAATTACATATTGAGAAACAGGCGATCTACATCTCTGTAAAAAAGAACAACTACAAAACTAAAAGTCAAAGAGAAGGCTAAGTTAAAACCATTATTTCCAAGGTCCTAGCTAGATACACTAGCTTCACCAGACAGGAAGTTGTGTTTTGGTTAGTTTTTTTTTGTTTTAGTTTTATTTTTGTTGTTGTTGTTGTTGTTGTTTTAACGTACAGGAGCATTCAATCATGTGACCATTTACACCTCCGACATTCAGTGGAACTCTTTCCAAAGGTTTGTTAGCCTGGCCCATTCTCTAATGTTCTTGAGGTGGGCAGTTAAGAGAGTGAGGTGTAGTGGCTAGTGCAGGCTGACCATATGAAAAAGATGGACAGGGCTCATGTCACTTTAACAGTTGTAGAGAAAAGGGAATTTCAGCCAGTGTCATTTGTATGCAATTAGTTCCTGGTGAAATTCCCTCTTCATCACAACAATTAAAGTTGCAGGCACTATACTAGAATGACCATATACAAAAGAAGGCAGGGCCCCTGCAACTTTAAGTGTTGTGATGAAGAGGGAATTTCACCAGGAACTAATTGCATACAAATGACACTGGCTGAAATTCCCTTTTCTATGCAACTGTTAAAGTTACATGAGCCCTGTCCGTCTTTTTCATATGGTCAGCCTAAGCGGCTAGTGTGTTGGACTGAGACTGGGGACACCTAGGTTTGAGTCCTCACTCTGCCAAGGCTCACTAGGGCCCTTTCTACACCACAGATTTTTCCCGGGGTCATCCATGGGTTGTCCCTCTGCATCCAAATGATGCACAGGGCATTCTGGAAGCAAACGAGGATGACCTAGGGACGACCCTGGGGAAAGCCTGGGAAGCGGAAACCATGGATATCCCAATGTGGCTCCATGCCCATGGTGGGGGACAGCAATTCTGCCATCCCCAAGATGGTGTGGTGTGGTGTGGTGCACAGGGAGTTCTCCTTACCTGTTCCACAGTGCAACACTCCCTGTGCCTTTAAAAAAGCACAAACAACAAAATAGTGGGCATAATCTCCTTCCTCCTGGGATGTCGCACTTACTGTGTGGATTCAGAGAGACGATTCTGGAAGCAGGTACATTTGGGTTTGTCTCCCCTCCATCCCTCTACACCCATAAGTGTAGAAAGGGCCTAGGTCAGTCGCTGAGTTTCAGGTTAACCTACTTCATACGATAGGTGTGAGGATAGAATGGAGAGGAGGAAGGTTATGTATGTCACCTTGGGCTCCTTGTTGGAAAAGGAAGGATACATGCAATAATTTTGACCATTCCATTTTTGGCATTTCATAGGGGGAAATGAAAATGCAGGTGAAAGAGGCTGGGAGAGGTGGGAATTTCAGAGCATTTACTCCTGGGGAACAGGTTTCCCACAAACCTTTTTAAAATTAGCCAGTTGTTGAGGAGCCTTCTTTCTTTCTTTTTTTTTCTTTTTTAAAACAACCCCACATTTTCAGGAGCCCAGGAGTGCTTATTGGATGTCTGTTGGAGAGGGTGAGTTCACATGGCCTCCAATAGGCGTTCTCTTAGAACTGCTGGGCTCATCCAAATGCTAGAGGAAGGGGGTGTTGTTGGTTTTTGGAAAACTAAAATATAGGAAGAAGAGCCCTCAGCAATCAGCTACACTTAAAAAAGGTATGTGGAAATCCTGTCCCTTCCCTGCAAAAAAGGCAGGGAAAACTGCCTCTTTCGCAGGGAGAGAGAAAGTTCCCGAAAATAAAATGAATCAGACTTTTTTTATTATTATTCTGACAGGCTTTTTGAGCAATCTTCCTTGTTGTAGATCTGTTCTATTTGTTTTTGAATCCACATCTCTGTAAAAACACCAACACCAACTAGAAAACTAGAAGTCAAGCAGATGGCTAAGTTAAATTAATTCTTTCCTAGATCTGTGCTCCTTTATAGTGTTGCATGTAAAGTATTGCTGTTCAGGATTCCAGCCACTCAAAGACTGTAAGAACATAAGAAGTGCCTTGCTGGATCAGACTGAGCGTCCACCTAGTGCAGCACTTTGTTCACACAGTGGACAACCAGCTGTCTGTTGGCCAGGGACCAACAAAGCAGGACACAGTGCAAGAGTATCTTCACACCCAAGTTCCCTAGCAACTAATGTATACAGACTTACTGCCTTTAATATTGGAGGTTGCAACTAGGCATCGGGACTAGTGGCCATTGATTACCTTCTCCTCCAGGAATGTATCCAGCCCCCTTTTAAAGCCATCCAAACTAGTGGCCATCACTACATCTTGTTGTAGTGAATTCCATAGTTTAACTATGTGCTGTGTGAAGAAGTACTTCCTTTTATTTGTCCTGAATCTTCTTCCAATCAGCTTCATGGGATGACCCCGGGTTCTAGTATAATGGGAGAGGGAGACGAATACTCTGTTCCATTTCCTACCACCCAACAGTCAGTCAGCATCCCTTAGCCACTGAACACATTCAACCTCATTGGACTGTTTTGGTTAGGCTGACCATATGAAAAGGAGGACAGGGCTCATGTAACTTTAACAGTTGTAGAGAAGAGGGAATTTAAGCCAGAGTCATTTGTATGCAATTTGTACCTGGTGGAATTCCCTCTTCATTACAACAGTTAAAGCTGCAGGGGCCCTGCCCTCTTTTGTATCTGGTCACTCTAGTATAGTGCATGCAACTTTAATTGCTTTGATGAAAAGGTGATTTCACCAGGTACTAATTGCATACAAATGACGCAGGCTGAAATTTCCTTTTCTCTGCAATTGTTAAAGTTACATGAGTCCTGTCCTCCTTTTCATATGGTCAGCCTAGTTTTGGTTTACCCACCCACCTTGTAAGGTCCCTCACCATAAAGATATTTTTTTACTTCTGCAAACCTCAGGTGTGCCTCAAGCTTGCTGATATGCCTCAGACTTGTGTATCAGCCATTTTGGTTGCATAAGCATCGGCCCTCACAGGCCAGATCTACACCAAGCAGGATACAGTGGTATGAAAGCAGTATATAAAAGGCAGGAGCTGCACCAAGAAGGAAATAGCAGTATATGGTATGGGGCCCAACCATTGTCTGTGCACTTCAATACCACTGTACAGCAGTAGTGTGGCTCCTGCCTTTTATATACCGCTTTCATATTCTGATTGGTGTAGATCTGGCCACAGAATGAACATCAGAAATAGAGGGAATAATAATATTAATAATAATAATAATAATAATAATAATAATAATAACAATTTATTTCTTACCCGCCTCTCCGTCTGGATCGAGGCGGGGAACAACAACATGATAAAATACATGATATTTTAATTATTGTAGACTGACTTGGGAATCCTTTTTAGGGATGAAAGAAGATTTATAATAATAATAATAATAATAATAATAATAATCCATACTATACAGACACTTCTGAAGTAAGAGGCAAGCAAGCCAGCACAGGAATGCAGGATCATAACATATATATTTTCCCTACTTGCTAGAATTAATGATCAAATTCATTAGTTTGTTAGTGCTGTATGTACAAAGATAATTTCTGACTACTTCCTAATGTCTATGTGGATAAACCATCAGGCTTTTGTTGTGATTGCTGTAGTGTTAGTAGGGAATCATTAAAAGTCTTCAAAATTTATGACTGAAATTATCCAAGATAGAATAATCAGCAATAGAAAAACAAGCTATCTATGGTCTCCCAATTCGCTTTTACTTATTAGAATCAGGGGGCTAGAATTTAAGGAGGCAAGGAAGTGCCTCCTTAGTTAAGCTCGGACTGGAAAAAAGCATACCACCATGTTAAAGGGGTAATGTGGGGGGAGTCATTCTAACATTCATAAAATCGAAAATGTTTCACCAATCTTCCTGAAATTTACATATGCCAGAAAGAAATGTTGGTTTTACATAACCTGAAAATTTCAAGAAGATTGGTGAAAGATTGAGGGAAGGATGGCAGTTTACATTAGAAAAGGGGGGAACTCTCTCCCTCATTTTGTATCCTGAATTTGTATTGGCAAGATTTGTGCCAATGATTTACATAAAATTTTGAGCCTTACTAATTAATCCAGTTGTGGCGTCCTCTTCCTCCTTCCTTGTAGTTGAGGAACAGCTTTTCTTTTTTAAAAAATTCCCTTCGGTTGATTTTAAATTAATATTTTTCTTTGTATTAAAGTGAATGTGGCAGCCATTTAGAAAAGCACACCTCCTATAACCCCCTATAATTCCTGAGCATGGGGCATACTGACTTCCAATACCTTTGGAGGGCACCAGGTTAGGGAAGGGCTGCTCTAAACAAAAAAAGAGAATTAGGTGTCCTTAAGTTGTTCGTCATGAGTTTTCCACAACCCCACAGTCACCTCTGCATGTCAT
Organism: Anniella stebbinsi; assembly: GCA_029215795.1. NCBI lineage: Eukaryota > Metazoa > Chordata > Lepidosauria > Squamata > Anniellidae > Anniella > Anniella stebbinsi. Next base: position 151,617,793 of record JARDYH010000004.1, read on the forward strand.
ATTCTCCATCCTGTCCTTATGGTGTATTTGCTTTGGGAGAATGAGAATTTCACTTGCACTTTCTAGCTCCTTAGGGAGGATGTGGCGTTAAGCCTTATGAGTCTTAACTCCCAATTTCCCTGCTTTTTGGTGCTTGGTTGGAAACTGTGGAGCCCTAACGTTGTTTTTGTAAACCGTAGGTTTTTTGTTTAATGATATAGAAATATATGTTGAAAGGATCTTTTGGGAATAAAGATATGCTCCAGGAGTTCTATGGAATCAACCTAATATTGAATAAAACAAGGATGGATATACTACTGAGCATGGCAGGGAACTCTGTTGAAAGCATACAAATGACCATAAAACAACAACAGATTGAAGATAATCCTTGGAAAACAAAGCATAATTTCCATCTGTTCATGAAAGCCAATCATCATGAAATAAAGCTCAGACCCAAAGTGTTTGATAGGTCTCTGGCTCAAAGGAGTTGCTTAATTGAAAAGAGGAAAGCTAACTTAGAAAACTCTTATTTAGAGATTAGAAAATTAGCAGGGTTTTGAAAAAGACTATTACAATAATCCTTGGAAAGTGTTCATGTTTAGTGAAGTGTAGGCTTAAAGCACTGGAACTATTTCTATGACTAGAAAGCTGGAGAAATGGTCCAAAATATCATATATTGGGGAAAGAATTGTGCAAGCCACATGAAGAGCCACTGTTTGAAGGTCACTTTAACAATGCTCCATGATCAGTATATTGTTAATTTTCAGGATGTTCTTGTGAGACAATGAGGTTGAGGTATTTACACGTGCTGAATGGGGATGTGGATGTTTTCTATACTATAAATGGGGTTTTGTGAAGATAAATGCTAGATCCAGATTTTCCATCTCAGTGGAAGTTAATCAAACCCAATATCAAAGAGAGGACTATCAAACTTTAATTTCAGTAATACAAAGAGAATAAGAGCCAGTTTAGACAATCACCCAGCTAATAGCTTCTTGTATTTATTTATTTATACATACACAAATGCTTTTAATCAGTTTTTCAGTTATAAAATAGGCTAACCATAAAAGGAATTGGGGGGTGGAAGAGAAAGGGAGGAAGGTGAGGGTTAGAAATTGAAAGCAGATCGAATATGGATTGTAGCTCATGTTAAGTGTTAGTGTATAAACCACATACAGATAAGGAATCAAGCAAACACGTTTATGTAGGGAGTCCAAATGCTTAAATTGTGTCCAGCTTCTGTTTTCTTTTATAGGCTGCATGTTCAAATTCATAGATGGAAGCAAGTTCTTCAGGCTACTGGGTAATAAACCACTTGCATATATATTTTAGATATGGTAAGTGATATATCGATTGATTTAACAACAATCTATAACAACAGTATCACCAGTAGCAATGTGTGGGAGGGGTTTATCCTTCCAGTGTCACCACAGAAATCTCCTCTGTGCATCCATAACTGCTCATCAAGCCACATATGCTGGCCTTCAGCTAGCTCCCAAATCACAGGAATGCAATTTAGCAATAAATTTTGTTTGCAAACTTCAAGGTGGTTTCCAGGACAAGACTGATGTGCCATAACATCTGCTCCAAAAGAAACTACCACCCTGCAGGACTATATTATGTGGGGGTGCCTCAGACTGGCACTTTTCCCCGCGGTGGCTTCGGAGTGGCAGCAGGTGATTTACATGACGCTGCCGCCACTCCGAAGTCATCTAGGGGCAAAGCCCCAAAGCTCCGCTCTAAAAAGGTCGGGCGTTTACCCTGACTTTTTTAGCTTGGAGCGAGGTGACGACGGTATCTGCCGGCTGTCGCTCTTGCTCCAGAGCTTGTGGGAGGCGTACCACAGTCGATGGCGACCACTGATTGGTTGCCATGGGCTGCGCAGGGAAGGGAAGGGACCAGAGAGCCATAAGCTCACTGCATCACTTCCGCTGACCTCCCCCTCCCTTGTAAAAACTAAAATAAAAAACTAAAATCTACCATGGAGGAGGGGGGCAGATGCTCCCAGGTGCCCCTAAAGCTGCCGCTCGTGCTCTGTTGGGCGGGCACAGCAGCGGCAGGAAAGCCCACTGTGGCGCTCCTTCCGCTGTAGATGGGCGGAAGGAGCGCAAATGCGGGCCGTTGCGTTGCCGCCCCAATGCTGTGAAGATGAACCATGGGCAGTGATGGAAAGTCAGCTCCAACGTCTTGCTGACTGGGATGCATTTTTTCCTTAAAAAGGCATAAAGGGTTATTTTTTTCCTTAAAAAGGCATAAATAATAGTTTTTGCTGTATTAGCCTTAATTTTAAATCAAGAGAAACAGTATGCACAGACCCAAGGGATTTTTTTTTTACTGCAATTTCCATCTGGAATGCTCCAGTTCCTTATTCCACTGCTTTTTCATAAGCTTGGGATCAACTTTACTTATGACCAGGTGCTGCATATAGAACTAAATTGTGGACTTAATTACTTGGGTTAAACAAATCAACTCCGCCAGTTATGTGTTGACATTTGTCCAACAGGTGCAGCTGCATTCTTCTAAAGCTCCTTCCCAGCAGCCTTTAGCAGCCCCACCTTACATACCAGGTTGGGCAGGGACAGAGGCAAATGCAGGCTCAGAGTCCAACAGGTGCAGCTGGGCTCTTTCCAAGCTCCTTCCCCATGCACTCTTCCCAAGCTCTTGTTAAGCAACTGTTGCTTAAATAGTCCATCGTTGACTAACATGTCATCCGAACCGAGTCTAAGTGTGGAATCCTATGCATGTTTACACGGAAAAAAAGTCCTACAACTCCCAGCATTCTTCAGCCAGCATGTTTCTGTTTAAACATGCATAGGATTAGACCCTAATAAACTGAGATTATCAAGACTTTATCATCTTTTGATTAATCGAATTTGACTGAATAAGGATTGCTATGACGTCTTCGAGCCCATTGGCTAAAACTGCAGCTGGATTTTTACATCTGTGTTGATTAGAGATTATCAAGACCATTCTGGGTGCTGTGACAAAGTCATTTTGCCAAGAATCTAACCAAGGGAGATCTAACTGTGAAGTAAAATGAAATCTTTTGCTCTGATGACTTTTTGTTGTTGTTTTAAACGTTGGCGCTGCTAGGGATGGACCGCCGGGAGCAGGTCCAGAGCTGAGCAAGCCTGGAGCCCTCCAATCCTGAGGACCACAAAGGCAGTCATAATTTTTTAAAAAAGACTTACAGAAGACATTGAGTGTGCTGTGTGGTGAAGCTGCAGTCGCTCCCAGCATTTGCATTTCCCCAGAGTGCCTCTAGGCTCATGAGGACCCAGAGGCAATTTGAGGAAATCAGGATGCAAATATCACTCCAGCTTCACTTGGCAGCAAACATGGATCTTCCTTTAAAAATAGAAAGAAGGTGCCATACGGGGACACCATCTGTGAACAGCCCTTCTGTCAATGGTAGGCAGATCCTGGATCCAACACATCATAAAGCTGAACGTTTCTGCTTCTAAGATCTGGAGGTAGTTTTTTTTCTGGGTCACAATGGCAGTGTAGAAGCCCTAAAGCTACACACGACCACCTCCAACCACTTCACATCTGGCCCAGACTACTACTTTCTGCCGTCACATCCCATTTACTTTGCATACAAAATGTCATTGATGAATGTCTTGATGATCTGCTGATGAAATTTTGGATAATGTTAATGAGCCTGGAAATGAATCATCGTCACATTTCATAACATCATAAATGAGACACACCTACCTTGTGAGTAAACTTGCTGGAATATTGTCCTTTGCAAGCTGCAGTTTCTGAAGGCCTCATCTCCCAAGGCCTGCTAGGAACAGAGGAAGCTGTCACATGACTGACACATCTAGCCCAGTATTGCTGACACTGCCTGGCAGCCATTTGAGGCAGGCGTTTTTCCAACCCGACCTGGAGCTGCTGGGGACTGAACCTGGGACCTTTTGCATGGGAAACAGGTGCTTTACCACTGAGCCACAGCCTCGCCCTTTCTGCCTTTTGCCCGCTAAACAAAGCTATAGTTTTAGGTCCAGTGGTTGCTGCCATGCTTACTCCAGAGTTGCTGTCTGTGCTGGCTTGCCTTTGTCTCTAAGCTTGGCTATTTTTCACTTCACTGCCCTGCTGTTTATTGTTCTCAAGTCATTGCGCTTATTGCTCAAGATTACAGTTAATTTTCTTTTGGTGCAGAAATTGGATTTTCATTTTGAGAAGGGAAAAAAAAGAACCTTCATCAGAGAAATACATTGCTTTCCATTACACGTTCAGTGGGCATTTAATTAAAAGGTAGAAAAATTACCTCAGATTTAATTATGCAGGAAGAATATAGAAGGATGCTGAGCCACCAATGAGGTTGGTCCATTCAGGATTACCAAGATGTGTCCCAGATACGGACATCAGGAAGATTGAAAACACGAATATTAACACTCTAATAGCAGCAAAAGAGTTTCTCCCCCTCATTAACAAGATTAAAATAAGAATAAATTTAATATTCATGAGGAAGGCACAATTTTTCACATGCCAGTTCTAAATATGCTAAGACAATTTCAGTTCACTTCAGGCTTCTGTTAGGAACAGAATTTGTCAGGCTCTGTCAAGTATAGCTCAGTTGGAGGTGTTCGTGTGGGAATAATCTTTCCATATTTTTAAAAGCACTGATGCAGACGACAGGACAGGGGGTGCAATTTGACTAGTAAAATAGACACCTTAAATATGATAGATATGTGGAAAGAGCTGTTAAGGTTCTGGCTGTGCATTTTATAACAATGATATAGTTAGTATGAGGAAGGAGAGATGCTTCATTCTTCAGTCCTGCTTTTCTTACAGTAACATGCAGAAAGCAGCTGCTGCGTGTAGAATTCGTTTAAAATAGGCAGGATACCAACTGGAACTCCTAGGGCTCAATTGGGCCCCTTGAGGAATAACAATTCGGGTGCCGGTTGCCAGCCTAGAACCAAGAGACGTGTGTGGATGAATTGCTGACTGTAGCAACGGAGCCAGCTGATGTTTTTTTTCTATGGGACAAAAAGGTCCTGAATCCATGCAATGACGGTTCCAGGTTTTTCAAGGCCCTTGGGTCAGACATGTCAATGTCTCCCCCCCCAACCCGCTTCAGTGAGTGCTTCATCCTCTCTCTCTTCATTGCTGCTTGCTTGACAGGCGGAACGCTAGTAATCAAGTGGGCAGCGCCATCTTCTGCTCCTCCTTCTACCGCCACCATTGCCTGGGCCAGAGTGAGAGGCAAGTGAACAGGCAGGTTGCAATGCTGAAGATGAGAAGCAACCTCATGGGCCCCTTTTCAGTGGGTCCCTGCTGGGGGACGTGTTATTGGCAGGCAGGTGCCCAACCATACCTACTTTTCATGGTGGCCCTGGCCTCCTCCAGCATAAAAGTGGCCATCCCATAAAACTAATGGTTGACCAAATATGCTTACCACTTTCATTAATCTATAATAGTAAAAGAGGATGTGTCTGTCTGTCTGTCTGTCTGTCCATCTGTCTGTATGTCTGTCTGTCGGCCCCATAGTGCTACGATGGTGAAACATAGACACTTGAAACTTGGCATGCATATTAAGGGGAACCTAGGCATGTGCATCTCAGTGTTATTTTGCTATTTTAAATGCATCAATTACTTTTTATTAATTTTAATGTGTCCATGTCATTGAGGTCTGCAATACCATCTTCAACCACTGGGAGTGGACTTCCCTAACCAGCACTTTGCTTTGCAGCCCATACAACTTGAAGCCAGCGGAATACGCTGGAGGTCAGCAACCCCCCCCCCCCATTAGGGTAGCAGAGTGGACAGATTCCTCCATCAAGGAGCCATAGGGGTGTGCCATGCTCGGGTTGCCAGCGGCCATGACTTCACACATACAGAGCAGGCACAATCTGTCCAAAATGAAAGCTGTGTAAGTTTGCTAGAGGGCTTTGCTGTATCAAACTAAGGGGACCTCCAACCTGTATGGTCTATTTCTTAGTATTTATATAAAGTTTAAATATGTACATACTCCACTTTCTTTAGAAATCTTGGAGGTCCTTTCACGCCACTGCCGGGCACTGAACAAGTCCATACACATTTAGCTTGAACAATGCTGTGTGTTCTCAGGACATTGGAATGCTATGTAGCAGAGCTCCATTAATGACTCCATGCTGACTGGCTCTCTGAGGTCTCATATACACATCAGAACACTGAGTTTGACCATGAAGACCCTAAATGGTTTGGAATCAGGTTACTTGATAGCCCATTTGCACCCATATGAGCCTGCTTGGCCAGAGCACCTTCTCGCAAACCTACCAGTAGGCGCAATCAAACTGGTCGAAACAAGAGACAGGGCCTCATCCGTGGAATGCCTTCTCCCAACGAATATGCTTATCCCTCTCCCTATTTTCTTTTTGGAGAACCCTGAAATACAATAGGGCGCTTATTCTCCTGCTGATTCTCTTCCACCCCACCAATTGTGTTGCACAAGCGGCCTCCACTGCTTGTGCAACAGAGATTTAGCACTTTCGGGGGCATACTGAAATGAGCAGATACTCTCATTTCTGGAGGAGGCAGTTCTGGGAGGTTGCTCCACCAACTTGCCTCCTTCCAGAAGTGAGCACTTCCGCTCATTTCAGGGCTTCCCCAAGGAGGCAATAAATCTCCCTTGCATAAGTGTGGGTCCTACTTGTGCAATAGAATTGGAAGACCCCACCACTTATGGAAGGTAGGCTGACCATATGAAAAGGAGGACAGGGCTCATGTAACTTTAACAGTTGTAGAGAAAAGGGAATTTCAGCCAGGGTCATTTGTATGCAATTAGTTCCTGGTGAAATTCCCTCTTCATCACAACTGTTAAAGTTGCAGGGCTCTGCCTTCTTTTGTATATGGTCACTCTAGTATAGTGCCTGCACCTTTAACTATTGCGATGAAGAGGGAATTTCACCAGGAACTAATTGCATACAAATGACACTGGCTGAAATTCCCTTTTCTCTACAACTGTTAAAGTTACATGACCCCTGTCTTCCTTTTCATATGGTCAGCCTATGGAAGGGAATCAGCAGAGCAGAAAGGAATTGTCGGGGGGTGTAAGTGCCCACTTGGATTCCACCCATATTTGTTTCAATCCGCCTTTGGGTAGATAGTGGTGATGTTTTGATTGGTATTTCTCTTGTTTAAACTGATTTGGAATATTTTATGACTGTGTGATGCTATTTCAGTTGTTATTATGTTGCTTTTTTAGTATTTTGATGGCACCTTTACCTGCCTGAAGACTCATACATACAAGCATGGTAGATTTATTCCACTTATACTCCAACTCCTCTCATTGCTACAAAGTGCCTTGTGGACATTTTCTTTTCTACCTGGTCTTCAAATTTCCCCACAGCTGAGAGCCTGCTTGGTATTCCCTCTGTCCTTCTTGTTTAATTAAAGAACAACCACACATAGTTACAAGGAGACCCTTCGTAGACAATCACATACGGTGATGGTCCTACTTTGGGTGTTCCTCATTTTCTATAGCTACTGTATTCTTCTCTAGTCGCTTCACCAATTTACCCAATTGTCCTAACCTTTTCTCCTGACTATTTATTTCCAATTCTATTCCATTAACAGATTCTTGGTCCCAGAAAACCAGAAGCTTCACATACAAATTGCTCCAATACTTAAAAGTTCCATCCAAGTTCTGTAAAGACTCTTCTATGAAACGAAGGGCTGCTTTTTTTTTTTTTGCTCTGATGTTATATAAAAAGAGGAGGAAACTGAAAGGCTGAAATAATTCAGAGCTGATGCCTTTCTCTAATATTTCATTTCTTGTCCAAAGTCCTCTTTAAAAAGTTTTCTCACTAATGATGGAGCCACCATTGTGTGTCTTGATCTCATGCCACCTTGGTAAGGGCTGGAACCACAACATGGGCAGGGCCAGTTGCACAGCATCTTCCCTTCCTTATTATCACTATCTCTTTCCTGCCAGGGGATAATTGGGTGGGAATAATTCACAGAATTAGCATCCCCCTTATGCTTCTGGCTTTGCAAATGGCATCTAGTACTGCGGGATGAAGCCATAGCATTTTGCTAAGGAACTTTTTATGCTTCTAAGGAAGAATCTCTCATATTTAATTATTTGTTGCATTTATATCCCTGTTTTTCCTCCATTGTATCCTCCCAACAATCCTGTGAAGTAAGTTAGTCTCGGAGTCTGACGGCCCTCAAAGTCCCCCAATGAGCATCATGGCCAAGCGGCGAGTGGAACCCAAATCTTCACAATCCAACTAATTCACCATAGTGGCTCTCTCATTGATGGCAAATTCTGTGATTCATGGTGTGCGCGTGTGTTTCTGTGAAGTTTAACACTGAAGGCTAATTGCTACTAACAATTCATATGCTGAAAAATCAATGAGTGTTCCAGAACTTAAGCAACCACATGATAGCTCCATCTCATGTCATGCCTGAAATCCATTCCACGTTCATGCCTGAACTCAGATGTTTCAGACATTTTGCAATGTTGTGAGCCTGTGATAAAAGTAGCCTGAGCTCCAAGGCTGCCTCTATATGATGTTGCTTTGGCGCCTTGTTATCCAAAAGCCTGCCTTTGTACTCCTCCATAGTAGTACACACTAAAAGGAGCACCAATGTGGCCTTTGGAATTTCACAGGGCACAGCCGCCCCTAGCGCCCCGTTGCTGCACACACACCCTTCTTCACCTGGACAATTTCGCCCGCACAGAGGCAAACTGCTATCCCTTCCCATCCCACTGCACCCGCGCTGGGGTCAAGCAGGTTCCTCCATTAACTGCACAATTTTGCAGATATGGGGGTGTGGAGACAAACCACCACCTCCCCACTGTCCCGGTGAGCCCATGCTCCTTATTACTATCTTTAAAATGTACAGCTGTTTATTTTTTAAACCTTTTTCAAGCTCCGTGGAGGCAACCCAGTGGCCATTCGGCTTGCTGGCCCGCCCCATCCCCCTGTCCAGCCAATGCGACCAATCAGGAATCAGCATCGGCTGGGGCACTCTCCCAATGCAGCTCCGACTCAATGGGACAGACGGGAGATGCCTTCCTCACTTCGCAGCAAGGCAGAAAAGTTGAGTTAAGTCCACGACTTTTTAAATGCGGAGTTTTGGGGGTTGCCCCTAGATGGCTTCAGGATGACGGCTGCGTCATCTGTCCAAAATGCCATCACTGCACAATTCCAGTGGGGCAAACAAGCCTTCTAGAGGCAGCCTCAAAACTCTTTAGCTGATGATGCCGTCAAGTGACTACAATATACAGAACTACATTTTGGACATGTCAATCAGTTCATGTGAAGTAGCCTCTTAGATATCACATGTCCCTTCTTACTTTTTTTTTTTTTAGTCTTCTAAGCTGCTTTGTATTTACAGATTAGCCCTGCAGAATCTGATAATGATATCCCTTTGCCTGGATATTTATTACTAATCATCAGACAGAAATGAGTGAAGCTGCACTTGCCACCAACCTGTTTAAAATGAAAATCAATAAGCAGAATGAAAAGTGAAAGGGAGGATCAATACTGTCTGAGAGATTTACCTAGGAAGCAAAGGCTATTTTCTTCATGTGAGAAGAGTTGCCTGTAAACCTAATAATGACACAGTGTACTTCTATCAGGAGTCATCAGGATTCATTGCGTTCTCACCTCACCGCCCTGAAGCTACTGGGGGCTGAGGGCGCCAGCGGCCACAAGCAATATTGGCAATGAGTACCAGAAATCTGTGGGCCATCTCAGGAGTGGGGAGAGCATGAAAAGGTGAGGGGACAATGTTAGCTGTCAGCTGGGGATATTTATACAGAGAGCTGGGAGAAGCTCTCCTGCACTGAGCAGGGGATTGGACTTGGTGGCCTTATAGCCAACTCTACTACTCTATGATTCTAAGAAGGGAGGATGAGGAGACTAAGAAAGACAAGGAATAGGAGGGAGAAGTCAAGCATGGGAGACTTTGGAAGAAAACTGAGGGCTCATCTACTCCTAAGGGTGTAGAGGGAGGGAGAAGTGTTATAGAATCACCTGCTTCCACTACCCTCCCCCAGTGCCTTGACAGCCGTGTGACATCCTGGAAGGCAAGAGGGATGTCGTGGGTGCCATTTTCTTTAGAGGAATGGAGCCGGTCGCTCAATTGCGCTCCAGTGCCTGTAAGTAAAAACAAATAACCCCCCGACCCTTTGAACTGTTCCCCCCACTCATCCCCAATGGGCATGGACTGCCCCCACGCAGCTCCGTGCCCGTTTTAAGAGCTCTGCTACTAGCGGGGAGGAAGGGATGACCCAGGAGCGGCAGCCACACCACCCGTGGGCCTCGGTAAGGTTCCAGGACTGTGGGAAAACCAGGATATCCCCAGTTCCAGTTATCCTGGGGTCATCTCTAGGCCATCCCCGGTTGATCCCGGGATCCCCTGTGTGTCATATGGACACACAGGGATGACCTAGAGATGACCCAAGGATAAATGGCTGGTGTAGACATGGTCTAGGAGAAGGAACCCCTGAATTTGTAAATGTGGACTAACAGGAATATTTCAGGTGCTCCTATGAAAGGGGGGCTCCACTTTTTTACTAGTAACCCCCAAATCCACCAATTGGTGTCTTGTGGAAAAGACATGTGCTTAGAATTAAAAGAATTATGAGCTCTGGAATTTATTTTGAGTACCAGAAATGAACCAAGCTTACAGTTCTTCCACACAAAATCCTACTGCTGGATACCCCAAGTGTTCTTTATTGGCAGATGTGGGGGGAATCATTTTGCTGTTTCTATTTTTAAACAATTGGGAGTTATAAATCCACGCTGATGCATTGCAAATCGCCCAGAGATCTACAAAGTAGTTCCAAATCTTCTGGCTACTAGTCCTGAGGGCTATGTGCTACTTCCAGTATCAGAGGCAGTACGCTTATATACACCAGTTGCTGGAGAACATGGGTGGGAGGGCGCTGTTGCCACCATGCCCTGCTTGTGGGTCCTTAGTTGACCACTGGTTGGCCACTGTGTCAACAGAATGCTGGACTAGATAGACCTATGGTCTGATCCAGTATAACTCTTACGTTCCTTCTGCTTACCCCTGCCTTAAGGCTAATGTATCTACACTACTGCTTTAAAATGGTTTATAACATTTTTAAACCGGTTAATAACCGTTATTAACCGGTTTAAAACTGTTATAAACCGTTTTAAAGCAGTAGTGTAGATAGGCAGGGGAGTTGGGCTGAGATTTCTTTAATTTTCTAAAGTCCTTCATCTTGTTGTGTGACTATAATAGGACACAGTGACAATTGCATTAGACACTCTAATAGGTATATGGGCAAGAAGATCATTAGTTCCACTCTGGTGATATTTTAAGCTATACGCTTATCATATTGTATGATCCCATGTATCATACAATAGAAAAGCGGCAGCAAAACATGAAACAACAGTGGTGAGGTACATTCCCAACATTTATTTTGGATTTGGGGTTATTTGACAGACAAAAAATGGCTATCAGAACTACTGAAAGTACTGTAACATTATTGGAAGTTAGTCACAGGACATTTGGAGTCAGGAAGTGGATCTGCATATTGGCAAAACATATTTGGAGAAATTTGAATTTGCATGCAAAAACTTCATACACACACACACACACACACACACACACATATATATATATATATATATATATAATCTTCCTCCCATGCCTTTCCCCTCAACAGGTCCAGTTACAAATGTGTTGGGTTGTACACGTTTCAGACAAATATAAATCATTTTAAAAATGCCAAAATTCAAAGAAGGGTACAACTAGTCCCCAAGGGGACTTCTGGCTTGTGTTTCTCTGCCAGTAGCTCTGATCAGCAGGGAACTTTCAAAAGGAGTTTGTGGAATGCTGCAATAGCCTTTTATATAACTATTTTAAAAAGTAAAAACAAAAAAACCCAACCCTACCCCTTTACTGATCATGCAGATGACCCTGGTCGTTACTGCCTTGACGATCGTCAGCACGATTTGACATTTAGACTACAACCCTGCACCGGCTTTCTTGAGAGTAAGCTCCATTGAATTCAATGGGACTTATTTGTGGTAGACAGATATAGGATTGACTTTTACGCAATGCGCATATAACCCAATTCCACCCAGGAATGTGTGCAAACAACATTTTTTTCCCTTGAATTCAAACTTTGCAAATTATGGTTGCATATATAATTACATTTTGTTCTAAAGCAAATGAAGGAGAGAAGACAGAACAGTGCTATGAAATCTGCTCCCAATTTCTAAATTTATGGTTCCAGCATTCATGTATTAGATGGGTTGGATTGCTGCAATAGAGCAAATGGAAAAGAGTGTCTGCCACTTTCAAAATGTGATTAAAATTTAGAAGCCTCAAACCACCTTTTAGGGTCCAATCCTATACAAGTTTAGACAGAAAAAAACTCCTACAACTCCCACCAGCCTTTAGTGACTGTGTACAAATAATTCCAAATGGCTAAAATTTACGAGCTCCAATTTTTAACGGAGATTGTTGCTTTAAAGTGTGGAAAAATGGAATAGCCAGAGAATTCACTTAGGTTTTTTTCTTTTTTCTTTTTAAAGATTGAAAAAAAGTCCCTTGAAAATTCATTTTCATATTGAATGCAACATCCCATTTTCACAAATCATTGGTAGGGTGACCATGCGTCAGGAAAAAACAGGACATGTCAGGATTTTTGGCAACAAATCAGGGAAGGGGGGAAATTATGTAATTTGAAGAAAAATCCAGATTTCCCCATCCTCCCCCCACCCAAAAAGCAGCTCTACTTTGTAGTCAATGGGAATGAACTAAAATGCTTACAGCTCTGTCATTTTTAAAGATAAAGAGATGAAACTTGGCAACATGGTACCCCTTAGGTAGGGCTTTAGCCATGCCAAATTTGAAGCAGATCCATTCATTCATTGAGTTTTAGGGTTTTTAAAACAAAATTTGAGGTTTTAAAATTATTTTTAATGTCATTTTTAAAGGTAAAGAGATGAAACTTGGAACTTTGATAGCTCCTACATAGGGCTTTAGCCATGCTAAGTGTGAAGCAGATCTGTTCATCCATTGATTTTTAGGATTTTAAAAAAAGAAATTGAGATTTTAAAATTATTTTTTAAAAATAACATTATTTTTAAAGATAAAGAGATGAAACTTGGCATCATGATAGATCTTAAGTAGGGCTTTAGCCATGCCAAGTTCCAAGCAGATCTGTTCATCTATTGAGTTTTAGCAAGTTTCAAAACAAAATTGATTTTAAAAAATAAAAAAGCCAGCCGGCCGGCCAGCTGGCAACTAACCCTGTTAAGCAGCAGATTACGGCTGAGTGAAGATACAATCAGAAAAGATATTTGAGGGAAGGGGAGAATGTATCACACAGAGTATAGCAACAAAGTACAGCAAAAGCTACAAAAGTAGGAGTGAGTGAAGTTAATTTCAGATACATTGTATATGTTACTTGTTATTTCAGTGATGTTAACATTAAGATGTTATTTAGAACAGATTTGTCTTAATTGTGTGCTGTAAAACCAGACATGTGACTAAGGTTATGTTCAGGTGGGCACACCCGCTTGGTGCTGGACATGCCCCTTGGGGGGGGGGGGCTGACATGTTGGTGGGGACGCCCCTTGGGGGCTGACCATGTTGTCCTCCTTTTTGGTTTCCAAAATATGGTCACCCTATTGGTGTGGCCTTCTCTCCCCCATTGGGAACATTGTTCTCATTTGGCAGGCAAGTATTTAGGAACCCAGCATGTCTGAAGTGCCACAACACTTGACCTTCTATTTCTCTCAACTATTCGTCTAGAAATTCAAGTAAATTGAAGTAGAGCAGAATGCATCCGTGACTATTTCTATATATTACAGTTCTGACTGACATGTTGGGTGGGGCATGCTGGGATTGTAGGATCCCCCCCCTAAATATGCATATGGTTGCACCTTTAGTTACCATGCACAAATGCTTCCAAATAGCTAAAATTTGCCCAAACACATTTGCGGGTTTGTGGGGATTGGACAATGTATTCATACAACTATAGAGTTGAAGAGGTCCTTATGGGGCCCCTAGCCCAAGACCCTGCTCAATACAAGCAACCCAGAGCTAGAATATCTCCAACTGCTTGTTTTTATGTTTTTAAATGTTGTATATCGATTTTTAAATCACTCAGAGAGCTTTAGCTATGGGGCAGTATAGAAATGTAAATAATAATAATAATAATAACAATAATAATAATAACTATGGCAACAGGAAAAGGTCACAATTATTCCGTTAGTCACATCAGTCACCGGCATCACATCAAAAAATTATACAGAAAACCTTCAGAAACTGGGCCTACCAAAATACACCCACACCAACATCCAGAAAGCACTCATACTTAAAACATGCTCAATTGTCAGAAAATTCCTGAATCTGTAAAAGACAGCATGACTTGGCAAAGCCCGTCATGGCCATCTAGAAAAACCACCATGAGTGAGAAAGAGATACAATAATAATAATAACCTCTATTTGAAGACCTCCAGCGAGAGCTCCACCGCCCTGATGGTTCCCTTGTTAAAGCGTTCATTAAACATTTTCCTAACATTCAAATGAAATCTAACACCACCACCACCCAGTAACTAAAACCCATTAGATCAATTTCTGTATTCTGGGTCAGGAGAGAACAGATTTTTTGCTTTCTTCTATATGAAAGGTGTTCGGGTATTTGAAAATTGCTATTTGCCCTACCTTTATCTTCTGGGAGGCTTTTCTACAGGAGGATGTTAATCTGCTGCATCTACTTTTGGTTTCATCACAGAATTGAAATCCAAGCACTACACAAAGAGCGTTTCATGCTTTTCAGCTACATAACTTCTAGGTGACACTGTGGTATAACAGAATAGTGCAAATACACAAGTAGACACAGGGTTTTCTTTTGCTTTTAGAAAAACAACAACCCATTTTCCCTGCTCTAAAAAAACCTCACTGAAAGAGGTCTTTACAAACAGAAGCAAAACTAGAGGGTCACAACATCATCTAAAGAACCGGTATACAACCATGAATGGAAGGAAGAGTGCATAATAAATGTGCCACATAGAAAAACTCTTAAGTTGAATATATCTAGGTCCTTCAACCATTCCTCAAGGGGGTTGTTTTCTTTACCCCTGACTAACTTCGTTGCCTTCCTCTGAACCCATTCCAAGTTGGCTACATCCTTATTATGTGATCCATATATATATAGCTGCATGATCACATTGCTCATTCCTATTTAGCTTGTCATCAACTACAACCCTGAGTTCCTGTTTAAATGTGGTATACAAAGCCAGGGATCGCCCACCCAATACCTGTGCAATTTATTATTATTATTATTATTATTATTATTATTATTATTATTATTATTATTTCTACTAGTTTCATCCCTGTTGTCCATTGTATCAGGGTTATTTTCCATTTTATTCTTGACCTCTGAGATAGTAGCTATCTCTCCCAAGAATAGGATCACACCCTTAAACAGCACCCTTAAACATCATGGTGAACTTTGTCCAATGTTTGCTGAAATTAAGTTAAATCATACCCACAGTATCCCCATATTCAAGTACGTTAATAACCCATTTTTTTTTTTTAAAAAGAGATGGTTGATGCCTTCCCATCATCCACCCCTCTGCCCTTGACTCTTCCCCCCCCCCCCCACTTAAAGATTTTCATAACAATTCTCTCTGGTTATTACAAGAATGTATCTTTCATGGCATATCAACTGAAGTCAAGAACATTTAAAATGTAAGGGGTTTATTCTCCTTTTATCAAGCATTTTCTACATACAGAACATTCACATGGTGTAAGATAGAGAAGAAAAATGTAGAAGAAATGGACTACTGTAAATCATTGAATAACAGACAGTTTACACAGTGGTGGTGGTTTTTGCTCACAATGGGGGAAATTGTTAAAAGGATTCAGTAGCTAGAAATGTAAGCCAATTAATTTATTCAGTTAAATCTATCTGCCAGTTTCCTTAAGCTAAAGAGAATTCTACTGTATCACAGCGCAGGATGCTAATAACACACAAGAAAATACAATGCTAGAAAATTTCAAATTTCTAAGCAGCTTTACACATTGGAGTAAAATCAGAGTTAACATTTTTGATTGCATTGAATAAACAGAGGTCAGTTTAATAGCCTGTTTCAGTTAAAGAATCCCAGTTGCTGTTGCTTTAAATCTAACAACAACAACAATAATAAAACCCACCTATGTTGTTACTGAAATCTGAAGAAAAAGTTTTACTGCTAACTTTGTTGAGTGCAGATATAATGTCTTCTCATTCTAGTGGCTACAATGATTCTAAATTTTAGAATCTTTATTATCCCTCTATATATGTATAAGAAAAAGTGGAGCAGTAATTCATGACTTTTAAAAGAAATGATATAGAAAGACAGCAGCTTGCGATGGTTCTCTAATGGCAGAAGTGGGGTAGAAAAATTTACTGAGTTTTATCAAAAGTATTGAGGAAAAGCAGGTATTTGACAAACAATGTACACATTGTGGCTCTAGTGTCTAGCAAAGTAATCCTAAACACATTTACTACGAGGTTAGTCCCATTGATTTCAATAGGTCTTACTTCCATTAAGGGGCTTTGGAATATGGCAGAAGGCTGCAGTTCTATACACCCTTAGGAGCATTAAACTCAATGAGACTTACATCTGAGTAAGCATTTATAGGATTGTGCTATTAATTTCCATCTTGAAAGACTGTAACCCTATACTCACTTACTCAGAATAAGCCCCAGTGAATTCAGTGGGACTTACTTCTGACAAGACATGTATAGGATTGCAGTGTAAGGTACATTGTTATGCAGATTCTTTAAAAATGCTGTTCTAGTAAGAAATTGTTTTCTTAAAAAAATAACAGTTTTCTTGCCAGTGTAAGTGAAGCTTGGTATTGGTTTAATAAAACAGGTTGGGAAGATAACCAGTCTTCTAATTCTGCTACAAAAAGGGGGTCAAAGTTCTATGAGCACTTAACAGAATTTCAACTAAAACCTGCAATAAAACTCATATCCTCAACAGTAGCAATAATAAAACAAACGACAATGCAAGCTGTTGCAAATATAAGTTTTTCCCTTTGTCTTAAAACCATTCTTTACAATCTGATGGAGATGAAAAAATTGAGATATCAAAAGCTTCTTTTCAAGGAAAAAGAAAGCCTGTAGTCACAATGGGAATACAACTACATGTTTCCTAGGCTTCTCTTTCCTTATGAGACATTTCCCTTCAAGGCACAAAAAGATTAAATAGCGGACAGGACGGGGCAGAATGTTTCAGTTAAGACATCTAAAGTTATACATAACCTAACAATTCCATGAATCTGAATAACTCAATGTGATTTTTTAAAAAACTTTTTGCTTGTTAAAAATATTTCATTTTAAAATGTGGCATCATTTTGTCATGTATTGAGGGGTATATGTCATCATTTCCTCATGTATCGAGGTTACTTATCATAAATGTAACGTTTTCACCAATTAGCCAATCTGTCCTAAGGCTGTCATCAATTGTACATAGAATGTTTACTCACAATTTCAGCATCTTTTATCTCACCAAAATGGCATCTCAATCAACCACGAAACATGTACAGAAGGGTCTAACATTATTATTATTATTTTAGAAAACAGTGACAATTTAAAGGATGAAGTTAAGTGCAATGTACTGTAAAACTATTCACTCGGCTGTTATCTAATATGGTTCTTTACGCTTCTCCAACCCAAATTACTGTGTTTCCTCTCTCAACTTCAGTGATTTCGCAATTCAGCTTGTTCAGTCGTCCATCTAGAATAAACAAGGATTCCTTGGAAGGTGTCATCAGGTACTGACCAAAGAGCCCACTGCCCTCAATTAACCGGTTCTTATTGTTCCAAGGCCATTCATCTGGCCTAAGGGGTTCCTTAAGACTCTTCACCATTTTCACTTTGCCAGAGGACAATTCTACAAAGAGGACATCAGTTTGTGTGCTAGAGCTACCAAAGGCATTGTATTGATGGGCCTCAGTAAATGATGCTTGAAAAGCCACATCAGAGATGTGCAAGTTGGTGTGAATAACGAAGGCATCCTGTATTTCTCCTCTAATTGTAATGGTCTGGACCCGCATGAGACCTTTCACATCATCAATGCTGACTAGATAGTGACCATCTGGAGAGATATATGGAGTTCCTGTTACATCACCATTATATCCAAGAACAGAGTCGGTAACACTGTCCACTATTAGTTGCGGTGGTACAGCTCCAGTAGTGTCAGGCTTGCAGCTTAGAAAGTAATATCCTCCAAGGTGTGTGTAAGCCAGAGTCTTCGGAACACAATTATAATCCTTTAAACTAATTGTCTTGATGTATGACATAGTTTCAAGATCAATTTTCTGGAGCACCGGCTCATCTTTGTGAAGAATAAATCCAAACCTAGAAGAAACAAAAGACAAAAAAAACAAAATCAAAGAAAAATGACCATAGCATATCATGTATATGACAAAGTGCAGCAATTACTACGTCTGCACAGTTACCCATAGGTATGCACTCCTGCATATCTGAAGCCTGATTCTGAAATTATACCAGATTATACCTATAATATATACATGCAAGTTACATTTAGCAGGTACAATCATCAAGTGATTAACATGATCATGTTAACTAGACTTAAGTCACAATTCTTCTTTTCAAGCTGCTGAAAAACTTCTCTGCAATTAAAATTCAATTTAAGTAGAACAAAATATTTTAAAGCCACATCTCAAGTTTAATTGGTACATATTTTGCCATGCAAATCGGCGGAAACTGTACAGTGTTCTGACTGTGTGTAACTCCAGTGTGTTTGTGTTTATGTAAAATCAAATAACTGTTTCTTAAACCAGAAGGAATAGAAACCGCTTCATTGTGACAATGCAGTACAGCTCATATATTTTAGCTCATTTAATTGCATTCTCTTTTTTTCCCATGAACATCAAACAAATCCAATATTCATTGCTGCTTAGATAATTCCAATCCTCTTTTTAATTCAGATGAAATGAACATCAGAAGGATTTAGGATTATGCCTTCCAACCATTAAGGCCTCATTTGTTACTTGTTCAAGGTAACTTTATGTGTAACAATAAATCAGTTGGTTTAGGAAATTAACTATACGAAGTTAATATAACATGGGGATATGATTCGTTAGAGCATGAATAGAGCAAGGTCACTGGATGTCACTATGGAAAGCTCACACTGTATTCGACATTGCAAGCATCCAGAATCTGGACTTCAGATGAAGGCCGGCAAGGGAGAGCTGTTAAAAAGCTCTATTGAATCCTGGGAGGATCCCCTCCAATATCAGCTAAATGGATTGTGCCCCAAGCTTTTAAATAATCAATAATAGAACCGTTTACTAGCTTTACACAGTCGTGCTTGTATTATTTCACAAAGCAATAGAGTTTGGTTATTTAAAAATATCTTAGCACAAATATGATGCCTTCAATATTTTGCACAGCTACAGAAGAACAATATTGCTTTCGCTGCAAGATGAGTGGAACCCACAGCCTTTTTCTTAGGTGCCCATATATGTGTCGAATTTTGCCCCTGACCCTTTTGATTCTCAGCGTCAGGTTTTCTTGCTGCCTGTTTATAATGTATCTGGAAAGTATGACAAATAGTGTAAGTGCGTTAAATAGGATTAACAGCAAATAAGGCTAACAGTGAAGCTAGAACAGGAAGTTGGAATATATTGCCTCCCATAAGGTTAGGTACATTCTTACGTAGATTTTAAATGTCTATTTCTGTTCATGATCCTGACAGCAGGAATCCCGTTTTGCTCCGTCTCAAAAAGAAAACACTTCGTAGAATGCTGAAAATACAACTAAATAAAATGAAGTATGATGGAGGGTGAATTTGCAATCAAATGATAAAGATGGCCAACAAAACATACATCATGGCTCTATGCAGTATGTCATAGAGTCCTAATCAATGGACTGCAACAATATCTTTATTTACTATGGCCATCGAGAGATTATAGAAGCTTGTGTGGTTATTTGTCCTTAAAGTTTGTCAGATTAAGGGCATAATCCTGTGAGATGATGCCCAAATGATGGAAGCCTTTGAAATCAAAGGCTGCTGATCATCCTGAACCCTACCGGGCTCTTGCAGGCAGGGCAGGAAGCATGACAGAGGCTTTTTTTTTGGTTTCTCTCTCCTCTTTAGCACAATTTTATACTAGGCAGGGTTCTGAGCTCATCTAGCTGAGTCATGCTGCCAAGGGCAGGAAAAGGAACTAAGAAGCTATTGGCAAAACCATGGTCTTTCCTACCCATCCACCCCTGTTCCCCTTCTTTGAACCATGGGGAAAGGAGCTGCTGCAGAGGTTGGGAGGTCTTTACAGGGGTGGGAAATTTCTGTTCAGATTTTTCCCTCTGATGTACTAGCTGTCTTTGGGGATGCCATTTAGGACCATAATATTGTACTCTTGAGTTTGTTCCATCCCATTTCCACATCAGTTTACACTTCCACCCTAAAAGTCTGCATGCAAATGTGTATGTATATGCATGAGCGTTTCTCCTAATACCAGGTGGCCCAAAAGTGGGTATACAGTTGTTTAGAATGTTAATGGGTGGAGTCAGAATGACAGTTGGGAAGAGTATACTGTATACCTACTTTTGGGCCACTTGGTATACACGTTTATGTGCAGTTTCCCTAAGGTAGGCATGTTTTGCAAGCAATTTCCCCTAATGTAATTCATTTTCCTGCACACTTTCCTTGAATGCAGATGTTTTTGTGTGCAGTTTTTCCTGTTGCATGCATTTTTTTATTTGTAAATTGAAAAATCGGGAAAAACAAAAAAAAATGGCCATTAATAGCACATCCAGTTTATAAATTTTATCAATTTTTTTTAAAAAAAGGAAAATGCAAACTGAACTAATTTCTTATCCATCCCTACTTTCTGTTTCCTGCACAAGCCAAGAGGGATTGACAGTACTAATACGATGATGAAAAGGGGTGCCATTTCTGTACAGGATTATGCATGATCATCAAATAGATTCCAAAGCAATGGATTATTAGAGGTCTTAACACTCCTGTGTGGACAGCACGAACATTTATATGGATATTTGAACTCACTTTTGGAATGGAAAATGTGCATTTTATTTCCTTTTAAAAAAAATGTTCACTGTTTGTGTACACCTTTGCAACTGTATTTGGTTTTTCCAGTGAGTAAATCTTTTTTGTGCATTTGTTCCAAGTATACACATTTTTTGTTCAAATGTTTTGAAATGCACACATTTAAGCCTTTCAGGCCTCCTGAAAGAGGCGGCAGTGAGACCACTCTTAAAGAAATCTTCCCTGGACCCTGAAAATCTTAATAACTACAGGCCAGTAGCAAATGTTCCATTCCTGGGCAAGGTCCTGGAGTGGGTGGTTGCAAGCCAGCTCCAGGCACTCTTGGATGAGACTGATTATCTGGATCCATTTCAGTCGGGTTTCAGGCCTGGTTTTGGTAGGGAAACAGCCTTGGTCACCTGTATGATGACGTATGTCGGGAGAAAGACAGGGGGAGTGTGACTCTGTTGATTCTCCTTGATCTCTCAGCGGCTTTCGATACCATCGACCATGGTATCCTTCTGGGATGACTGGCTGAGTTGGGAGTGGGAGGCACTGCATTGCAGTGGTTCCGCTCCTACTTGGGGGGTCGGCTCCAGAAGGTGGTGCTTGGGGAACATTGCTCGGCCCCATGGATTCTCCAGTATGGGGTTCCGCAGGGGTCAGTTTTGTCCCCCATGTTGTTCAATATCTACATGAAACCGTTGAGTGCAGTCATCTGGAGTTTTGGAGTGCATTGTCATCAGTACGCTGATGACACGCAGCTCTATTTCTCCTTTTCATCTTCATCAGGTGAGGCTGTGGATGTGCTGAACCAGTACCTGGCTGCGACAATGGATGAGGGCTAATAAACTGAAACTCAATCCAGACAAGACTGAGATGCTGTTAGTGGGTGGTTCCGCTGACCGGATGGAGGGTGTTCAACCTGTTCTGGATGGAGTTGCACTCCCCTTGAAAGAGCGGGTTCGTAGCTTGGGGGTTCTCCTAGAACCATCTCTGTCACTTGAGGCGCAGGTGGCCTCAGTGGCACGGAGTGCCTTCTACCAACTTTGGTTGGTGGCCCAGCTATGACCCTATCTGGACAGGGATAACCTGGCTTCAGTTGTCCATGCTCTGGTAACCTCCAAGTTAGATTACTGCAATGCACTCTACGTGGGGCTGCCTTTGAAGGTGGTTTGGAAGCTGCAGCTTGTGCAAAATGCAGCGGTCAGATTGATAACTGGAACCAGTAGGTTCGAACATATAAGACCTACTCTGGCCTGCTTGCATTGGCTGCCTGTATGTTTCCGAGCCCGGTTCAAGGTGCTGGTTTTAACCTATAAAGCCTTACACGGCTTGGGACCACAATACCTGATGGCACGCCTTTCCCGACATGAACCTACCCGAACACTACGTTCAACATCTAAGGCCCTCCTCCGAGTGCCTCCTCCGAGGGAAGCTTGGAGGTCGGCAACAAGAGAGAGGGCCTTCTCTGTGGTGGCTCCCCAATTGTGGAACCATCTCCCCGACGAGGCCCGCCTGGCGCCAACATTGTTATCTTTTCAGCGCCAGGTCAAGACTTTCCTCTTCTCTCAGGCATTTGGCAATATCTGAGGAGCCTGGGTTTGTTTTGTTTTGTTTTTTGTAGCTTTTTGAAGCGTTGAAGTGGTTTTAAATGTACAGATTGTGTGTATGTTGTATGTTTTTGCTGTTTAAATTTTTGTATATTGTTTTTAATTGTTTTTAATCCTATGTAAACCACCCAGAGAGCTTCGGCTGTGGGGTGGTATACAAATGTAATAAATAAATAAATAAATAAATATATCCATTAATGTAGAATTTCTTTTTAGAGCATCGCATTCCTGAAAGCTGACTGGTTGTTTATTTTCATATTGGTTTATTTTGAAATCCTGGGAATTTTTCACAGAAATGGGTAAACACTTATCAAGAAATCAAAAGACAATTAAAAGCAATACAGCTGCTTATGCTCACATTTTAACCCAACAACTAATTTAATAAATTTCTGTGCTGTCCTGATAGATTGGGAACCTGTAGCATTTGAGCTAAATCATTAATGAGCAAAGTTCCTTGCCACTGGTTGTCATTTCAGTAACCTTTAAGATACATATTGATTCTTAGTCCTTTAGAGAAAGTAATCCACCATGCAAAGGTAAATCTAAATTGTACCCTTCATGGACAATCTTAAAACAGGCAGTCAGTGATTGAACCAGCAGAGGATCACCTGTCCTTCTCTATTAACAGAACTCTGCTTCAGTCAAAGCAAGTTATACTTGCGTGGTTCTTTCAGAACATCTGTCTGATGCTGTCCATGCTTCAGGCAGTAGCTGGAATAGAAGACTTTAAATTTTCAGAGCCATTAATTTGGCACCTTCTCTCATAAGCATTTAATTTATAAAGATTGGGAAAAAAATTCCTGCAGTCACTCATAATTGTGCCATAAAATTATGCCAGTGGTTTATGTAGCATAACTTTGTTTGACGAGTACGCTTCTAGTAGAACAACAAGTGATATATCATAGTGCCTCTAGTTTCCCCCCGTGATTTATATGTGAGAAGTGCAATGTTTAATGCAAACTTCCTTTTCATGCAGATTGATATGTGGAGGCCTCCCACTGTTCATTAATCCCTGATTAATATTTATGAGAATTCTAACCCTTATGCCTCATCTGTACAACAATCTCATGCACAAAAGCTGGCTCAGAATCACCAATATGAGTTTTGTCAAAGTGCTTATGGGTCCTTCTTTCACCATTCAATAGAGCAAAATGTGGGGATTCAAACCTTTTGTGTTTTGTTTTAAGCTAAAATAGGTAGAAAGGTAGCAGGCTGTGGACACTGAAATCGTTGAATGGGGCCATTAATTGGTTGAGTCTCCATTTTGCCTGCCATCATCTAACAAAAATACCAATCACAATGGTAGCCTAAGTATACAATGGTGGCCTGCCTAGAGGACAATCAAATGTCACATTGAATAATATGTCATGGAATGCCAGCCAACTGAAGAAATCTCATCCTTGAGCTTGTTACCAATGCTTGAGCCTAGTCTTACAGATTAGTGAGAAGAGAATAGAGGATTCACTACCAGCAGCTGAAAGGCAAGTCTAGACTTGATTAGTAAGTCTAACGAAATGTCAATTAGATGATGTATCAAGAAATTCATTAGTCTGGCCTCTTCATTTTTGTTTTACTGAAATGCACCTTGGGGAATTCTGGAGCACTGGTGAAGAGGAGGATGGGTTGTTTAACCTGCAGGCTGCAGCAGAGAAAGATATGGGAAGAAGTGCCACTTCATTGACCTTACTGAGGAGTAGGGCTCTACATTGCTTCAAATTTGGGCTGAGGAGGGTCGAATCCGCCTGCTTTGGCCCCAAACTGGATCGGGACTGGATTGGGACATTTATTTATTTATTTATTTATTTATTTATTTATTTATTTCCATTTATATACCGCCCCATAGCTAAAGCTCTCTGGGCGGTTTACAAAAATTAAAAACATTGAACATTAAAAACCCCGATATACAAAATTTAAAAACCATAAAACATAAAAACAAGTTAAAATTACAATATCCTTCTGGGTCAAAGCACAACAACAACACAAAAACACAAAAGCCTCATCATATGTTGTTAAATGCCTGGGAGAAGAGGAAAGTCTTGACCTGGCGCTGAAAAGATAACAATGTTGGCGCCAGGTGAGCCTCGTCGGGGAGATCATTCCATAATTGGGGGGCCACCACTGAAAAGGCCCTCTCCCTTGTTGCCACTCTCCATGCTTCCCTTGGAGTAGGCAACAGGACCTTAGATGTAGATCATAGTGTACGGGTAGGTTTGTGTCAGGAGAGGCGTTCCATCAGGTATTGTGGTCCCAAGCCGTGTAAGGCTTTATAGGTTAGAACCAGCACCTTGAATTGGGCTCGGAAACGTATAGGCAGCCAATGCAAGCGGGCCAGAGTAGGTCTTATATGCTCGAACCTTCTGGTTCCTGTTATCACTCTGGCCGCTGCATTTTGCACAAGCTGCATTTTCTGAACCGTCTTCAAAGGCAGCCCCACGTAGAGTGCATTGCAGTAATCCAATTTAGAGATTACCAGAGCATAGACAACTGAAGCCAGGTTATCCCTGTCCAGATAACTCCTCCACACAACACTTTAAACAACTGGCTTCAAGTTAAACAACTTGCAAGCCAGTTGTTTCTCTCAGTTGCTTATTTGGGCGGAATAGCATACCGTGAGTAGTTTGTGAGCGGCATGTTACCCTCCATACAACACAATAAGCAACACAATTGACGATTGTTCCCCCCCCCCCCTCAGTTGCTTAACGTGTTGTCCAAATGCAGCCAGTGTATTTTCAGCATCCTATTTTGGTAAATCATGTTGCAGCTTGAGATTCCCCAGGCAGGTTTCAGGTGTTTTGAGAATCTTTTTTTTTTCTTTTTTTATTTTCAACGTAAAATACAACATAATCACAACATAAAATACAATACAAAACTAACAATCCCTTCACAATCCCCCCATGCTCCCCTCCCCCCCCGAGACCTGCATTTATTCATTTATATTATACATTTTTCCAAAACTGTAAAGAGTCTTTTAAAGGTGAACATCCTTTCCCCTTTATTAATACATATTCCAAAAATGGACTCCATATATTTTCAAAATCATTCTTCCTGGATAATCCCCTCTTTACTTTAAGATTACATGTTAGTTTAACATTAAGCGCAATATCCCATATTTCTTTATACCATTCTTCTATTGTATAGTTCCCTTGCATCTTCCAATTCTTAGCTATCATTAATCTAATGGGTGCCAGGAGGTTGTTAATCAATTCCATCATGCTTAGCTTCCCAATTCCTTTATCCCATATTGAAAGTAAAGCCAGTTTTGGACTTAATTCCACATTGCTTCCCATTATTTCACTTATTTCTTTAAACACCCTTTTCCAAAATTTTTGAACATATTCACAACTCCACCACATATGGAAATATGTTCCAACCTTCTGATATTCCCTCCAAAAGTTCTTTGAGATTTTCTTTTCTATTTGATGTAATCTTACTGGTGTTAAATACCATCTCCATACTATTTTATAATAATTCTCTTTAATCCTAACCGATAATAACTTTAACATTCTTGCATCCCAAATCCTCCCCCAGTTATCATCATTAATTTGTTCCTTTAAATCATCTTCCCATATCATTTTAAGAGAGTCTCGCTGGTCTCCATCCTCTATCAAAATTTTATAAATTTCACAAATCAAACCTTTTTTACTTTTATTTTCCCCATTCTTTTCTCTTGCTTCTATTAAATCTTCAAATGGTATTTCAAGACGAAGGGTGGCATAAAATTATATTGAATAACTAAATACCATTTATGTAGCCACATTTTTTTCCATGTGTCATTGGTTTTCTCATGGTGAGTTTCCATCTCCTTGGTGAAATGTAATGAGTTTCTCCACCCGCTGCTGTTGACATGAATCATGGATGGAGAAACTCCAAACATAATTATTTTTGTCATAGTTTGTACACATTAGTGGGTGGGTTAAAGAAAAGTTAATGACCCTGCACAGACAACATGCTAAGCCACGGTGGTTTTACATTTTGAGCTAAACTTTATGACTTAGCATGTCATGTGAACCATTCCTAACCACGGTGGCTACACAACAAGGCTTTAAACATGCTCACTAACCATTTGCTGCAAAAGAGGTAGCAGATTAACCATGGTTTAGCATACCCAATGTGTGTAACAGATCTTTCTCCACTGAGTTCAAATAAAACTTGATATTTAATTGTAGCATAGTCCTTTGAAAAATTACACACCATTACTGTTTTAACTGTACAATTTGAGTTAGCTAATAGCTTGATCCTATGAAGCAAATTATGGGCCATGCCATCTCAACTAAAATATATCTATATATATGTGCTAGATCATTCATTTCCCTTGCCAGTAAAGACTCCATGTACCCCGTTCCCAGTAATGTACACTTTTTTGGCATTATAGTGGTGCTGGTACCAATAGGCAAAAGGATTTGACTGCTAAGACACAGAATAATATGACAATGAGATGCTATGGTGTGAAGCCATTGCAGTTAATATGATCTATTAATTTCAATCGCTTGTGGCTGATGCAAATACAGTTCTATTCTATCCTTTATAAAATAGAATGCCTGCTGTACTAGTGAGATAATACCTCCATCATTGGAAGAAAGCAAACCTGGTATATTTTTGTCCTGTTCACCCAACCTGTCATAAACCTTATTTCCTTCTACCTGGCTTTATGTGCCTAATACTTAGTTGTGCTTCTCATATTGTGAGTTGCAGCCTATAAAGGAAAGATTGAGTGATGTTTCCACATAAAGTGCTAAAGAAATGGTTTTTGAATTGAATGTCATACAGTAACAGAAGGGAAATACATCAGTGTTGAAACATAAGCCATGTTCAGGGCTAGTGGGGGGGGGGAACGTAAGGCGAAGCTCAAATGGGCACATTGATTAGAGCACCTTAGATTGAACTGCAGTAGATTCAGAGCAGATGAAATGATTGGACCTTCCTCGAAAAATTGATGTGGCCTTTTGTACTCCAGAATACAGTGGACTAGATGCATACTGTTACAAAGCAAAACGAGACATTAAAAAGTAGTAGACTATAATGTGCTCGAGGTTAGGAAGGCAGCTGTTGAATAAGCTAATTGGTGGGCGTAAGCTGGAATCAGGAACTTTGATATAAAACAGAGCTGAGAACCAATTAAAAGCAGGATAAGACTTTGCTTTTGGCAGTGGTGGAAGACATAGGGAGGTAAGATACTGGGAAATTGCTGGGAAATTAATGCCTCTCTCTCCTCTCAGTGTGAAAACTTGGTATTCCGTATCATATCTTATCTGAAAAGAAGGAGGAAAAGGCATCAGGGCTAATGGCAGAAGTAACCATTGTTCCACACATCCCAATGCTTCTATCTCCAGCATGAAACACTGGCGCTGCTGGGGCTAAAGTAGCACCGTGTCTAAGGCAAAAGGGAGTATGAAGGAGTGGGAGGGTTTTATCTGTCTATCTCATCCCTTTTTTTCTAGTTGAATTCCGAAACAGCCAAATTGGTCGCAAGTGGAACTGATTGGCAACTTCAAAAATATTCATAAAGCCTTTTCAAAGCAGTAATTATTGCTCTTCAAAACGGGAATCAGCAGCCTTCTGAGCTTTAACTATTTTGCTTTCCTTTTATCCCACCACATGTGAACTGTCTTCAAGCTTGCCTTGGCTTAGCTGAGTTAACGTTAACTCTGCAGTGGCTTGTGCTTTGATTTACTTCTCTTTTAAGTCCTAGGAAAGCTAATTTTCAGCCATTTCCTGTTCCTCTGGGTTGATTCTTTAACATTACTCTGGACTCTCTAATTAACTCATGACATTCTTTCAGCAACTTTTTAAAATTATCTCAAGGTGGTTAAGGATAGATTCCTGGTCTTTCCCAACAATGTAAACCCTTCACGGGACATTTATGTGAGTGAACTGCAGTAGTTGTGTTTGGTAGGTAAAAGAAAGCTCCTCGGAGTAGTTATTACAATAGGGTAATGAATACACCAAAATCCACAGAGGTTTCCATGCTAGCCTCCTTAAGGAGAGTATAAACAATTCAATCTTGGCCACAGACATATAGACATAAGGTCTGCTAGAACCCTCCCATGCTAGATGGAGTGATGGCCACCAATTTGAATGGCTTTAAGAAGGGGCCAGATAAATTCCTGGAGGAGAAGGCTATTAAGTAGGCTGACCATATGAAAAGGAGGACAGGGCTCCTGTAACTTTAACAGTTGTAGAGAAAAGGGAATTTCAGCCAGTGTCATTTGTATGCAATTAGTCCCTGGTGAAATTCCTTCTTCATCACAACAGTTAAAGTTGCAGGCACTATACTAGAGTGACCATATACAAAAGAAGGCAGGGCCCCTGCAACTTTAACAGTTGTGATGAAGAGGGAATTTCACCAGGAACTAATTGCATACAAATGACACTGGCTGAAATTTCCTTTTCTCTACAACTGTTAAAGTTACAGGAGCCCTGTCCTCCTTTTCATATGGTCAGCCTTCTATTAAGGGCTACAAGTCCTGAAAGCTATGTATTACCTTCAGTAGCAGAGGCAGTAAGCCCATGTAAACTAGTTGCAGGGGAACATGGTTGGGAGGGTGCCTGCTTGTTGGTTCCTTGCCAACAGCTATTTGGCCACTGTGTGAACAGAGTGCTGGACTAGATGGTCTGATTCAGTATGGCCCTTCTTATATTCTTAAGAATGCACAGAGTGCCATAGTGATCCAGGTTTTTCCAAATATACAACAGTTGGTGACCAAGATTTTTAAGACTGCAAAGGACTATCTTGAGTATCATTGACAAGAGGCCATCAATAACCTGCGGTTTTAGCCAAAATCAATTTTCAAAGCCTGGGACGGGGATTATATTGACATTTTAAAGACATGTTCAAAACTGTGCGCTTAGTAGGGATGTGCACTGGATCGGACCCGATCCACGATCCGAGTCCGGTCCAGTGGGAAATCGGATAAATTATCCGATTTCCGATCCCGCAGCTGGATCGGCCGATCCAATCCGAACCGGTCCGAAAAAGCTCCGAACCGGTTCGGCGGATCGGCGGGCGCCCACTGGCGCCCACCGCCGCTTCCATTGGCGGGCGCCAGCGGGCGCCCGCCGATGAAAGTGGACAGCGGGGGGGGGAGGAGGGGGGCACTTACCTTCTCGGCCCGGTGGCTCCCGTCCGGCGCCGGCGCCTACTACTACTAGCAGGCTCCGCGGCCTGCTCTAGGGTGGCGCGCCGGGTGATGTCATCACCTGGCGCGCTACTCTAGAGCAGGCCGCGGAGCCTGCTGGTAGTAGTAGGCGCCGGCGCCGGACGGGAGCCGCCGGGCCGGAAAGGTAAGGAGGGGGTGCGTGGAGGGGAGGAGGGGGCGCGCGGAGGGGGGAGGGGGGAGGGGGGCCCTTACCTTTCCGGCCCGGCGGCTCCCGTCCGGCGCCGGCGCCTACTACTCCCAGCAGGCTCCGCGGCCTGCTCTAGGATGGCGCGCCGGGTGATGTCATCACCTGGCGCGCTACTCTAGAGCAGGCCGCGGAGCCTGCTGGAAGTAGTAGGCGCCGGCGCCGGTCGGGAGCCGCCGGGCCGGAAAGGTAAGGAGGGGGTGCGTGGAGGGGAGGAGGGGGCGCGCGGAGGGGGGAGGGGGGAGGGGGGCCCTTACCTGCCCGGCCCGGCGGCTCCTGTCCGGCGCCGGCGCCTACTACTCCCAGCAGGCTCCGCGGCCTGCTCTAGGATGGCGCGCCGGGTGATGTCATCACCCGGCGCGCTACTCGAGAGTACGCCGCGGAGCCCGCTGGTAGTAGCCGCCGGCGCCGGACGGGCCGAGAAGGTAAGCAGTGGCGGGGAAGGGGGCTTACCCCCCCCCCGGAGCCGTCCGCTTCTATCCGCTGGCGCCCGCGGGCGCCAGCGGATGGAAGCGGGCGGCCCCAGGGGGGGTAGGGAGCGTGGGGGAGGGGGTTTACCTGCCGGGGCCGTCCACAGCGGACGGCCCTGGGGGGGGGAGGGAGTTAGGCCCCCCCTTACCCACCCGCCGCCATTTTTTCCTCATAGACTTGCATTGCAATGCAAGTCTATGGGGAAAAAAATGGCGGCCGATCCAAAAATGTACGATTTTTGGGTCGGGATCGGACTCGATCCGGTCCGGGGGGCCTCCGATTTTGTCCGAACCGGTCCGGGACAAAATTGGAGGTCCCGATCCGGGTCCCGATCCGATCCGGGGGGTCCGTGCACACCCCTAGCGCTTAGGGCTAGACATCCACTTTTCAAATAAAGGAAACTGCTGTATCTTGTTCCCATTGCTAGTGCTTAGTAATAAAAGGAAGTCCATGACCATGGTGCCAAAGACCAATTCCACCAGTATCTCTTCCTTCCCTAGTGAGCCAGAGACTCTCACTTGATTACACATGTTTTCCTCAGAACTCAATGCAGTGCAAAGAACCGCAGACAAAATTTGAAAAAAAAATGCTAAGATTAAACTTTTATTAAACTGATTATGTAGGGTTTATTGCAATAGCTCAAGAAAGCAGCTTGTTATGGAATTTTCCTACCTATCCTTAGATTTTAATGGTCAATAGTAGTTGAAAGAACAAAGATTGCCTTTCAATTTCTCAAGAAACTCCAGTAAACATTTGGCCATTTTCAAAGGAACACTAGGGGTTGAGTTAAACGTTCATTGGCTCATTTTAAATGATTGCCTGAACTATATAGCAGAAGAGGGAAGAAAACAGTAATCAACGTTCTGTTTTTCACTTTAGTAATTCAGAGCTCAATCATGTTTATTCAGAAGTAAGTAAGTCCCACTGTGTTCAGTGGAGGTTACTTCCAGGTATACCATGCAATTCCAGGTACAGGATTGCAGGATAAAGCTACAATACTAAGCATACTTACTAAGTTCCATGGAAATAAACTGGACTTATTTTTGAGTAAACGTGCTAATGATTTGCTAAGACTCGTTTGTTCAGTCTAAACAACCCCCCCCCCCAAAGTTAAATTTTACATCAAACTCTTTGTACATCTTTGTGAGGGGAGGTCTGATTATAACCACTCTCTGCTTATATCTGTGTGATAACAACTAACCAAAATACAGCTGTACTCCTGCAGGTTATTTGCATTCATGATTGCAGAGAGGACACCCTGCCCCATTATTAACATCTGGCCACACTGCATGATGAGAAGGCTTTCCTTGCAATAAAGGGATGCCTAAAATAGGAGGGAATGTAAAATGTTGTAGTACACAACAATATTGAGTAGCATACTCAGAAACAAAAGCAACTTCAAATATAGAACTGGGATTTTCCTTAAATGTGCATTTTTGTGGAAAACAGATCACTTTAACTCACTTTTAATGAAAAAGTGGTTCCTTAATGTTAGAGAGAGGCAGAACAGGTATTCTGTGGTGAAGAGTCATCATCAAAAGCTATTACTGTCTTTTATTTTTTAATGTTTGTGTTTTTAATTTCTTTTTCTTTTTGCTCTATATGACAATATAGAAAAATAAAAGGTTATTGTAAGGGCCCTATTAATATTCTGTCTCTGATTCTTGAATAAGGGATTCTCTTTTTTCTCGCTCTCTTAGAAAGTGTGTGTAATAACAACTACAAGAAGCCAAGCCTACTAGCCTAGTTCTCACCTTGGTTTATCTCCAAATCCTGCAGTTTACAGTTTCTTAAGATAATAGGTTGAATAATATGTTAATATTGAAAGCTTTTTTATATAGCACTACAATGTTTTGTAATAAGATGTAATGATTTCTAATAATTATACAATTAAGTCTGTTGGATTGTGCTAGCTTGCATTTCTCTGCAACCTTTCCTTCTTATGCTTTTTTTAACGGATAAAATATGAAACTAATAGAATGGTGACAATATTCTTTGCTCCATTTACCAACTGTATATCCAATACAATTTTGTTATTTCAATACAAACAGTATAGACCTGAGATCTGCAAAAATGCCAAAATACAAGTTGTATGACCTCTTGCACAAATACAGAGTCCAGCACTTCTGAGAAGGAATATCCCCACCATCAAATTCCATGATTTATTTAATGTGACTTCAGACCATATCGTCATGACCTTTATTTAGATAACTGGTGCTTTGATTTAATACACCCAGATACCATTGTACAGATGACAAGCTACTTTGACTCATGGTTGTATCTTCACTTGAATAGTGCCCCTATCAACAGAGCAGTCATTTTCAAATCTGACTTTACCAGTAGCCACAAATGGGGCCATACAACGTGTATGATGGCTCTGGGTGAGTCAAACCTATCTCTTATTCTTCTGTTTGCAGATCTATCTCCCATTACTTGTATGGGAAAAAACGGAGAGTCTGTAATCATGGAGACCAGGAAGACATAGTCCTTCCCAAGATCCTGTTGTCTCCCAAGTCAAGAGTATCATTCATCTTCTGCCCTCTCATTCCTATTCTTTCTTGTTTCTGCTGAAGTCTGTGGCTAAGTCTTTGCATGCAGAAGATCCCCGATTCAATCCACAGCATCTCCGGGTTGGGCTGGAAAACTTCCTGCCCAGAACCCCAGAGAGCTGCTGCCAGTAAGTGTTAACAATACTGGGCTAGGTGGACCAATGGCCTGGCTCAGTATGAGGCAATTTATGATGTTCCTATTTCGCTTCACTGCTTAAAGCCTCTTTGTTCCCATCTCTTTTGGTTTTCAGGCTACTCCCACTTCCACCTTCATGCTTCACCAGCAACATCAAATGTCCGTATGGCTGCTTGAAGTTCAAACACTGTGAACTTAAAATGATTTTAAAATTAAGAAGGTTAAAATTCCCATTTGGTCACATGGATTCCCCCCCCCCCCCCCCCGGTTCGATGAAGATTAAGAACAGTTTAGAGTCTGATTATTCTCCAACTAATGTATATGCAAATGATGGGTGATCACATCAATAAAACACAGCAAAATTGTGAGGACGGTTAGTCCCTTTGTAGAAGTTGCAAGTTGATTTTCTTAGCAAAAATTCTACAAATACTAATTAATTTCTTGATTTTTGAGAGAAGAAATCATTGCAGCATATATTTTCAATGAAATGCTCTAGGATTAGTAAAAAGTACAATTACTATTGCTTGGACTTCTAGTAGAATGTGCTCCACCCTGGGTTTGGCTTGTCTGGACACAGGGTGGTGGTGGTGTATTGCGGCCTAGTGGTGTCACCGGCCAGAGGAGGGGCTTTTGGGGTGATATTAGCTTTTGGGCCCCTCCTTCCACTCTCTTGAAGCATGGCTCCCTCCCTTCCTGTATGCAGTGTGTGTGTGTGTGTGGGGGGGGGGTCAACTGGTTGCTCTTTTGAGGGCAGAGCAGGACTCTTTGGCACACAGTCCAATTGCTTGGCTTCGTGTCTTTTTGCCTGCTTCA
This sequence comes from Anniella stebbinsi, assembly GCA_029215795.1. NCBI lineage: Eukaryota > Metazoa > Chordata > Lepidosauria > Squamata > Anniellidae > Anniella > Anniella stebbinsi. Next base: position 151,651,694 of record JARDYH010000004.1, read on the forward strand.
GACTGTAAGTGGGGTGGAGCATCTTAGGTTGATTTTGTGGGTTTTCTTTTGGTTCAGTCGGTCACATTGCCCTAGATAGGCTGGTTTGGGCAGACTGTGTTTGTCTGGATAGGGATGGTGATCATTCTGAAGCATCGTTGGTGGACATAGGTGATGACTGAAGCCTCCCACTGAGGATTTTGGAGGCTGGGGGGGGGGGGGGTAAGGATTGCCAGTGGGGCCATCTCCCCTCACACATCCAGTGTTTCATAGCCCAGGGGGATGTGACAGGGGATGTTCCCCTTTTTCCCAAATGGGGAATTCCTGAGGGATGCCGATTCTATAATTGACATCCAGAAGGCAAAGAACGTTTCAACCAATTTCATTGACCAGCTAGTGTCAGCATAGTGGAATAGCCATCCAGGACCCCCCCCCCCCCTTTGAAGATAAAATTTAACAAATGTAGCCTGATTTTCAACCCATACAGTTGTGTCGTCTCTTTATTGTCTCGCCTCCTTCGCTCACAAACACACTGACAACATTATGCTGAACTGCGTTAAATTTCAGCATCATGTACATTTCTTTTTGTGATACGTCTGACATATCTATGATTAATTAGGAGAGTATTAAATGCAAGATGCCTGCTGATGCCGGGATGACATGGGCAACGTGCTGCCGGGTGGGTGTTAGTTCTGTGCCATAGCTGAATGAATTTTGAAACTTTTCATACGGCACATTATCTTGACACGCAGCCTCATGCTGCTTGCTTGGAAAGAAAGAACTGAGGCAGGTGATACATTTCTTGATTCAGAATAATGGGATAGCAGTTCAGTCATGGAGCCTAAAAATCCCCATTTGCTCTGTCTTCCCCATGGCATCCACTACAATCCAATATATGATGTGATATCTTTAGCCAGCTTCACACATTACTCCCTTGAGTATGGCACCCATGGTGAAAGGGGCTGTGCATTTAGCCCTGTCCTACTTTTACTCCTCCCATCACAGGCGTTACATTCTGAAGTGTGTGTGTGTATGTGTGTGTGTGTGTGTGTGTGTGTGTGTGTCACACGGAGACTCCCACATGATTTAAAAACCTGCATTAACCAGGGGTCTACACTGCACGAAGAGTTTCCACAAGTGCAAGAGGTGCCACAATGCATAAGTTATGCTGGGCACAGTGGCAGTAGGGTCAGACAGTGTGGCGTGAGGTCAGGGGCAGGGCTAAATGGCTGACTGCACTTCCCCTTTCACCACAGTAATGCCATTAATGGAAGTGGCACATGGATTTGGCTACTGTGTTGAACTTTTCCCTGCCCTCACCAGTCAATGATGTGAGGTAGGGGTGGGAGACACACAACATGAAAAGTTCACACCATGCCTTGCGCTGTAATAGATGTGATGAGGAAGAACAGGATGTGAACTGATGGTTGTTTTGCATCTCTTATGATGCCTAGTTCCACTTTAGCGGCTTCAACATTAGTTATCCAGTAGTTAGTCCCTTCCATGGTTTTGCAATTCAACCCCAGTAAAGAAATGTCTCCTGAGAGTGGTGTGCTTTCTCCCTGCTTCATCAAATATCCCATCAGCTTCTCACTGGTGAGAAATAAAAAAAAAAACATAGTTGATGTAATGTTTCAAAGTCTGGGTTCTGATTAGTTTTTGCATGGCTGGGAAGGGCACTGTAAGTCCGAAGTCACTCCTCTCCTTTCCTTTCTCAAAGGACTACTACAAATGCTATGGGGCTTAGCCAGATTGTGGTATTCTTGCATAGGCAGTTTATTGGACACCAGTTTATGAGAGTGTATTGATAAGAACGCAAACTGGGTCAAGACCAAATGACCTATTTAGTCTAGTTTTCCGTGTCCCGTAACTGCCAAACAGATGTGTTGGGTAGGATATGCAGCAAATAGCTACCTTCTGCCCTCACCATCTGAAATAGAAGATGCTAAGATCTATTTTTACTGATATTAACATTTTTTAGAAGGTACATTATACAACCTCCCAAAGTTGGACTGCCTCATGCCCAGTACACCAGGATTTGGAATGTTTAATGACGAACTAACAGTTTCTTAGCAAAAGTTACTGTAATTTGGCAGTGGAAGTTAGCAGCATGAACCATGCAGAAGGCAGCATGTCATGGGGCACATGGACAAGTGACACAGGTTGTGGCAGAACATAATGTCAAAAAGGACGAGAGCTGTGGGGATTGGATGCCCAGCCCTTTCCATGGGAACATGGGATCCACACCAAATGTGTGGAGTTGTTGAATAGTTAGTTATAGATCAGAGTTGTTTAATAAAATTCTGGCCTGCATTTTCTCATCCTAAATCTTCTTTCCAGTGGTGGGAAAAGGGATGGGTGGATAGTTTTACAGTGAGGAACCAGGGCACTTCTTCCTTTCTTAGGGAACAAGTTTTTTTTTTTCAAAGGCAGATGTGTATCCCCATCCTTTCCTCTTTTATACAGTTACATAACACACACAAGCTCTTCTTTGATATATATATATATATATATATATATGGCTACCTATTTGCTCCCGAGTTTCAAATCCTGTATGATGTACACTTAAGTCCAAGATTGTGATTGATTTGGACAAGCCATGCTCAGTAAAGCCACAAACTGACTTTGTGGCCAGGCTTAACAGTTTAAAATGTTTTAAATGTCAGCTGTTTTATGTTTATGGTTTAAAATTTTGTATATTGTCTTTTTAGTGTTCAATCTTTTAATTTTTGTAAACCGCCCAGAGAGCTTCGGCTATGGGGCGGTATATAAATGTTAATAATAATAATAATAATAATAAGTAATAATAAGTAATAATAATAATAATAATAATAATAAACTGGAGAACTAGAAAGTAGATTTGTAAAGTTGACCATGATGGCTGGAACAACACTCCTAGACAACTATAAAGCAGATGTGCTAGGAATGGAAATAATATGCAAAATATCAGTTCAGAAAATCCAGCCCTCACAGGACCTCGTAATCACATTGGAAGGCTAGTGCTCCAAATATGTAGCGTGTCCTGCTCTATTAGGGATTCTGCCATCTGCTCATGGTTACAGCTCAGGCAAGGGGCCCAACATAAGTTAGCCAATGGGAACAGGCCCAGGACAGAGCAGATTCAGGACTATGGACAGTACTGCAGGTGCAAGCCAGGAACTTTGGGTTAGGTTTAAGGACCTCTAAGAACAATCCTGCACTTAGAATAAGGATGCGTTACTCTTGCACTGAGCTGGAGTTACTGGCAGGTGTATATAGCTGATCCAGGGGAGTTTTCTGGAAGCTTCAACCCCTCCAGTATCTTGTTGCTAAAGGGACAGCACTTTTCTGTAGTTGCTGACTTCTCCTGGGGAGTGAGCTTGGAGGTATAGGTTGGGGAAGGCTCCCCAGGGCCTCCATGTTCAGTGAAGGTGTTCCAGTCCTAGGAATCAAAGGGCACCATCACCTCCCAGAGGCCATGTGATGTAGAATTGAAGATTGAGAAGGACCAGGCTCTAACACTGACACTTTGTCAGCATTACGGTCTCTGGAGACCTCAGTCTCTGAGAGCCCATGGTCCTGGGCCAACTCTCGCTGCTACTCTTTGGCAAGGTTAAAATATCAATGGGAAAAACTGGGAAGGCTTCTTCCATCCATACTCTAAAGCTGCCTCTCCTCAAATCCTGAACTTTATCTTTGAAGAAATAGTAGCACCCTAATGAGAATATTCTATTCTGTGCTTTAGAGAGAGAGAGAGAGAGAGAGAGAGATTATTTTCTGCCATTTTTCTGTGGAGACGCTTTCATAGAAATACACCGCCACAGCTAGGAATTGTCGAAGGATAACTTGATTATGAAGGGTTCAGTTTTTCTCCCAGTGGAAATTATCAAATAAACTGCAGTCTGTAAAGTTTATATTTTGAAACGTTAAATAACTTGGGTACATGTGTGAACTTTTAATATTAAGTGCGTGGTATTTACGTAAACTGCATAATTCCCCATGCTGGCTGGGGAATGCTGGGAGTTGTAGCACTAAACATGCATAGGACTAGGGATGTTACGGGTGCCAACTGGGTCTGGGAGTCCAACTGACTCCCCCACTTCCACACCCCCCCCTCCAGCCTCAGCTCCCTTCATGCTTTTAGTTTTCTGTAAATGGGGTCTTTACAGCTGCCATTTATGCAATGTAGGAAATACACAATTTCCAAAGCTTTCATCATGTGCAACAATGGAGACTCCAGATGAGGGCAGATGGCCTCACAGCTTCATTGGCCTCTCGCTGAGTTGCAAAGAAGCTCACACAGCAATGTGAGCAGGGGAGGTGGTTGCAATTTAGTAGGAGTCTGATGGAACTGGATGTGGGTCAGTCCATCCATTCCTACATAGGACTGTGCCCTTAAAAATATTATCCTTTTCCCCACAGGACTGTGCCCTTAAGAATTATTATCCTTTTCCCCACAGTTCCACAAAGTTGACACCTGGAATGAAAGTAGATATTCTGACCTGAATTTATAAATGTGTTTCCACCCCCCTTGCTACAAATTCCTGGTAGTTGTGATTATCTAGAATTGAAGTAGAATTAAACCTTCTGTCTTGAAAAAGTTCATTCTCTTTCTCTGAAGTTCTAATGGAAATAGTAAAACAAAGTTATTAGAACACTTATTTACCACATTCAAATGAAGACATCGCTTTGAGAATGCTTGAAGGGAATTACATTAAAATAGTTTCTAACTGATAATTTCGCCTATGACCATTAACACTTTAGACAAAGAGAATGAGCTGTTTCAAAGATAGAATAGTCTATTTAAATTTTAGTCTCTCACACCAGGAGGTTGATGGTTCATTCTTGCACATGTGAAGGTAGATACTGTGTGATGTTCAGAACACCTGCTAGAAAGATTAAAGCAGCTAAAGTTCAGGAATGAATATTTTACAATTATTTAATTTAACATTGCTTTGAAACATTGTATAATATTATAATTAATACCTTTAATTCATTCCAATTATCTTACTTTACTTAGATCTATGAACTGTGATGCTGACATAATCTGCTCCATAAACTTCTAAAATATCTTTCTTTGAGTATTCTACCTTCTCTTATTCTACATAGAAATTGAATGTATTCTGATGTAAGACACAGGTATCTGTGAGGACAATTAAAGATCCTATCACAGCTTGTATATATACTATTCATGTGAACCAACCACAAGATTTTGTTCAGACCCCAAGTCAGTGGTTCAGAAAACAGCATGACTCATTTTGGAAAGATTCAAATGCTACTCAGTTCAACTCAGGAATTGGACCTGAATTGGAACACTCCATTGACTATCATTGGACATCAATAAATGGCTATAACATGTTTCCTCTTTGACAGAGTAGGATGAGATTTGAAGGTATAATATTACTTTATTAGAGAATGAAGTCTGCCAGTTTTCGGACAACTATGTGTAGGATTCATTTATGGCAGGTATCTTTACTGTTTATATTTATTTATTTATTTATTTATTTATTTATTTATTTTTAAAGGGGCAACTGCTGAAAATATTTTTGTTTCTTGGCAGAATCAGATGAAATTAGCAAGAATAGTTGCTTCTTCAGAGGGGATCAAGCCTTCTAATTTCCAGATTATTAAGTGCAGGGAGATGCAGCCTTTGAGGGATTCCCAGAAATGATGCACCCCCTATTTTTTGCATGTACAATTGTTATGAATAGGACATGCAGCATAGATGTAGCTTTAAGTAAAAAAGAAAACTCAGAAGCTTCAGAATGATAGGTATGGTGGAAGGGGAGTCTTCAAATGGGGGAGATGATTTACTTCCCTTTCCTTTTCCGTGTTGTTTTTGTTCCTTTTAACACACACACACACACACACACACACACACACACAGCCATTTGTATAAAAACTGTTGTGTACATGGCCACTTTATGACTGCCATTTCCAGAGGATTTTACTGAACTACACAAATTGCCATTTTGAAAATGGTAACCCTTGAAGAGCTACGAATGTCTACCAGCGCTTGTAAAAGACCCTGCTCCAGGTAAGGAGCAGGGGGCTCATGCAGCTCCGCAGGTGTGAGCAGGGGGTGCAAGTGAGGGGAGGCACCTAGCCCCACCCAGACTATCGGCTGTCTGAATAATTCAGACGTCTGAATCTCGATTCAGCTCGGGCTCCAGAATGGGTCAGATCTGAGCTGAGACAGATCGAGGCTGATTTGGAAGCTCCGAATCAGCCTCTGAAGAAAGGGGTGGGGGGGTGGGGTTGTCCGTGCACAGCCCTAATGAAATCAGTTTATGTCATAGAGATTTCTCTAGGCAGGAAACCTGCAAAATACAAGACGGATACAGAACTTTCCCTATTTGATGATGGTTGAACAAATTATTATTATATTTGATTCAGTGCATTTAAGCTCATTCATTAACTCACACAGCACACATTGCTGTATTTAAGCCTAGTAACTTCATCAGCAATCATGCCAGTTTCTGTTACAAACTTTATTCCACAGATAATCTCCTAAAATCAAATTATGATGTTACTGTGATATTAATGGAGGGGGAAGGCTTCCAGTATATCCATTCTCTAGTGGGCAACCAGAACCCCTCGGATGTCTCTCATATAGCCTTCCACATGCCTGAGCTGTCTCTCAAACATCCCCCCACCAGCACCCCCCACCCCTGTTGCCACTGCTGAGTTTATCACATAGCATGCCTTGTCACATGGTCAGGGCCTTGGCTACTGCTTGCCTCTTCCTTGGGGCTACAAGTTCCCTCCACCATCATTTTTGCCACAGATACTTCCAATAGGCTCTGTAGGGCCTATATTGAGGCAATTCACTCCACAGTTAGCCCTTTGAGCATAGATGCCAGAGCATCATTTAGTAGACTCCCTGGCAGCCACAGAGGGACGTCCACAGAGAGGACCAGGTGGCATGTCCATTCAGTGCTCTATACATTGTCCTGTATATGCCATCTCAGCAGGAGCTCTACATTTGGCAAAGAGACCTGCTTCCGAACGGAGTCAAATTGAAAAAAGCACAAATGTAAGTTTACTTGGTGAGGGAGGAGGAGGAGGAGGAGGAGGAAGAGAATAAGAATGGGGGGCATCTGAAGGAAAAGTGAAGAAAATCCTTTGAAGCGGCTTTCTGTTTAATTCTCTCCATTCTTGTTCTGCTTTGCTGAACCTGCCTTGTTGAGACAGCTCAATTGAAGCCTAGTTGACTTACTTCTGAGTAGACATGTACTGAAAGTGTTATGAAAGTTGCTGCCTTTGAGTGCCTGTCTGGTTTCATCTCATAAGTGAGGTGGGGTGTAGGGACCGAACCAGAAAAAAATGCCATTATTATTATTATTATTATTAATACTAATAATAATAATTACACTTATATACCGCCCCATAGCCGAAGCTCTCTGTGTATGTGAAGGTTGTCTCTGTGTGAGTGAATGTGCAGGGGAAGAGTGAGTATGTCGATGTGTGTGGTCTAGCCCACCATGGCCCCACTACTGCCAGTATGAGGGAATCACATCCCTCTTATTCACTGAGAGCGAACGAACAAGATGTGGAAGTTCATGATGATGCAGAAACTGACCTCACTGATAAGAAACACCAGATTCCACAGTGGCTGTAGCCCTGTTCCAGTATTCAACTGGTGCACCAGCCCTGCCCCCTTGCGTTCAAACCATGCCATGTTGAACCAGCAAGGTCTGAAAGGGAGTTCTACTCACATTCACTCAAACATGAGTAGAATTCTCCGCACCATCACAGTTCCTGACTTGCCGATTGTACACCTGGAGATGTAAGGACCGACGGGCACGGCACTACCTCATCCCACTTTGAACCCTCATGCGTTCTCTTGAATACCTGAACAGGAATATTGATTCTTTCATATGTCTTTAGTATTCCCCAGAGTTTAAAAGGCACGTCCATACACCGATATCAGACATAATAATTAGGCTGACCATATGAAAAGGAGGACAGGACTCATGTAACTTTAACAGTTGTAGAGAAAAGGGAATTTCAGCTGGTGTCATTTGTATGTAATTAGTTCCTGGTGAAATTCCCTCTTCATCACAACAGTTAAAGTTGCAGGCACTATACTAGAGTGACCATATACAAAAGAAGGCAGGGCCCCTGCAACTTTAACTGTTGTGATGAAGAGGGAATTTCACCAGGAACTAATTGCATAAAAAAGACACTGGCTGAAATTCCCTTTTCTCTACAATTGTTAAAGTTACATGAGCCCTGTCCTCCTTTTCATATGGTCAGCCTATAATAATACTGTCTCACAATGTATTGTGGTTATGAAGCTCCTGCATTTTGTTTTCACAAATACATGTTTTGGAGCGCAAGAATCGGTTTCTTTAACTTTAACATGCAATGAATAGGCCGCTAGTTTGTTGGATCTTCTAGTTATATGGTTTGTTCTTAATACATACTTGAGTTGTTTTATTTATTCTTTTTAACTTGTTGTGTTTCATTTTCTATGTACAATGAGTGTAATATGGCCACATGCTTGACCTGTGAGATATACTGGTCCCCACGCTCAGCCTGCTTGGGTGGGGAGGTTAGTTGCGGTTGGGGGCGGAAGAGACAAGGTGGAGGCTCCCTATTTGCTGCCTCCTTGGTGGTGCCACTAAGCGGGGCGGGGACTGGAAGGCTATATTTAGCCTTGCTAGGTCACTCCCCGCCATCTTCTCTCAAGTGTGCAGCTCCCTCCCTCCCCTCCCCATAGGCAGTGTGGGTATACCGGTTGTCATTAGGAGGCCAAGTAGGAGTTTTTGCTGTCTGCCTAATTTGGCTGAGAGTTTTTTTCACCTCCTTCACACTGCAAGACTGATGGGGTGTATTAAGTAGGTCAATTTGTTTGATTTGGTCACAGTCTTTGGTGGTAGGAGCGGGCATCTATAGAGGGTTTGTGGTATTGGTGTGCATTCACAGGCACCGTTAAGGTGATAGGTAGTGCCTGAGGCTCACACCTGGGAGTTTTTCAGCACCAGGTGCTGGGATAAGGTTTACCTTTGAGGCCAACCCTCCTCACCCACTCGGAGCCCTGTGGCACGGGAGGGGTGACACCAGAAGGCCTCCCTACCCCACAAGGGGGAAGACCGCGGTGTGGCGAAGTGGTAGGTGCCCCTTCGCGATCGGTGAATGGTTCGCCCGATCCTGAGATGGCCTGAGGGAGGTCAAAGAAATGATGCCCGCATAGGAATTCCACCCTTTCACAGATCGTTAATAAATGTGGCCCATACTTAAATCCATACAGTTGTCTCGTCTCTTTATTTCCGCTGTCCACTCCGCAATTTTGTATTTTGGAAAAAATTGTTTGAACTGAAGGTTTAACTGAAGGAATGACTTAGGATCTTTTGCATTGTCATCAGTGATGCTGGGGCACATTTCTTGGCTTGTATGTAGTCACATGCAACCTAAGTTGTGTTCCACCACACTCTGTAATAATGCAGAGGATCTAGGGCCCTACCTCATTGATTGTACAGTATAGCCACTTGAGGGCATCAAAAAACTTTGGCCCAATTTTGTGATGAAACTGGTTCTTAAAGATCTAAAAGAAATGGTTTGATACTGGTTTCCTAATGCCCTTTCGATGCTGGGACTCCTATTGAGTATTTTCACCAATGACTGATGACAGCTTAGGTTTAATAGACAGTTTTTCCATGCTACTCCTAATTTGATGGATTTCTCAGCTGCAGTTAATTTAAAACCTTCCCTGACACACTACTCAGACAGTTCATTTTTATTTAAACCAGCTCTCAAAAGTTCTTAAGGCGAGGTACAATTTGTGAAGATGGAATTCCTTAATTAGTGAACAAATTTAAATATCTCTCTCAATAAAAAACAACAACCATGGCTCTTTTTCAGGCTCATAATTTAATTCCTGATTTAATTTAATACCTTGTCAGAGGCTAGTAAAATGTTTGATCTAAAAAAAACAAATTTGTTATAATGTTCAAATGAGCTCTTTCAAAGCTGGTTTGTGAATGTGTGTGTAACGGTGAGGCCAAGGTCAGAATATACCTTATAAAAATGAGAAATGAATTCTTGTGTTTGAACTAACCTTCAGGAGACAGAAAAAATGAAGTAAAGGTCATGATCTTCAGCAGCACTGTATGAAAATAGAACTATGCTTATTAGGATGGGACTACTGTATGTTAGGCAGAGAAAGAGTCATCTAGTTTCCTTTTAGTTATTGTGTATGCTCTGAGAGTTAGGGATAGAAGTGCTACTGGACATTAAGCAGATCTGCAGAAGGCTATCGAGTTGGAGGTCATGTACCATGTTTCAGTACCATGTTTTCTTTGATGTTGAGTTTCCCTAGTTTGGGTATAGGTAGGTCATTGTTGGTCGGCAGGTTCAGCTAGCCCCGCTTAAGCAAGACCTGTGTGGAATGGTGGCAGGGTTTATTTTCCAGTCCTTTAGGTATGAAAATCCCCCCTCCCCAATTATATGAATGTACTTCTGGTTCTCTGCACTGTTTTTTTTCTAATCCAATACTGCTTGGTGCAATTTGCAGTGTTTGCCAACTCCCTGGAATAATCATATGCATGTTCCTAGCCAATCAGGGATCTCTAATTATACAGATTTGTTGTCATGACACTATGTAACCATATTTGATTTTGTGTAGGCTGACTTCTTGTGTATATGGTCACTCTAGTATAGTGCCTGCACCTTTAACTGTTGTGATGAAGAGGGAATTCCACCAGGAACTAATTGCATACAAATAGCACTGGCTGAAATTCTCTTTTCTCTACAACTGTTAAAGTTACATGAGCCCTGTCCTCCTTTTCAGATGGTCAGCCTAATTTTGTGACACTGTTGCAACTACAATAAAGACCAAGTCTGATATTTCTGTGGAGCAGCATTACCCTCATTTTGAATGCATGCATGCATTCACCCAGTTCCAGAGAAAGAACTGATGATGGGGAAGGTGCATTGAATTTCCATTTTGACACAGACCTCTCTTTAGAATAGCTCATTGAGCAAACAACATGGCCTAGGCTTCCTAGAGGCAGGATTGCTCTTGGTATCATGAGGCCTAACCACTATAAAGTGTGGCTGATGCAAACTCTTGGTGAAAGGGAGTAAACCTTGAGAGCCACACAATTGTGAAAAGCCTAAAACATTACTTTCTCCAGTTAGGGATACAGGAAGCTGCCTTATACTAAGTAGGACCATGTTACATAGGCTGACCATCTGAAAAGGACAGGGCTCATATAACTTTAACAGTTGTAGAGAAAAGGGAATTTCAACCAGTGTCATTTGTATGCAATTAGTTCCTGGTGAAATCCCCTCTTCATCACAACAGTGAAAGCTGCAGGGGCCCTGCCCTCTTTTGTATCTGGTCACTCTAGTATAGTGCCTGCAACTTTCACTGTTGTGATGAAGAGGGGATTTCACCAGGTACCAATTGCATACAAATGACGCCGGCTGAAATTCCCTTTTCTCTGCAACTATTAAAGTTACATGAGGCCTGTCCTCCTTTTCATATGGTCACTCTAACTATGTAGCCTATTATTGTTTACATGACAGGCAGTGCCTCTCCAGGTTTCAGATTCCCAGCCCTATCTGGATGTGTGCAAGACTGAATCTTGAGGTTTCCCCACCATGCATAATATGAACTCTACCACTCAGCTACAGCTCTTCAATGTATTAACTTCAACTTTCAACTTATTAAAGTTCAATTTATTAAAGTAGTAACACCTCAATATAATAAAGTCTGCCTCATGATTCTCCCATTCATTTCCCTATTGAGACAGTCCCATGCACTAAAAGGGATGCATAAACAGAATTGCCTCCATTTGTGCACACATAGTGGTACAAATGAAGTGGGCCACCAGGAAATAAAATATATAATTTAATTACCTGTTTCTAAAGCACTAACTTCTTCCATTTGTCAGTAAGTGCTTCTATACATTTTTTGTCTGCTCACCTTTATCACCACATCCCTTTTCTTCTCATGCAATAATCAATACACTTAATTGGGTAGCAGAAAGTCTCATCGACCATCATAATAAAAAATGATCAGGGCAAAAAGTCAGAACAACATGCAGGAGATTTTTTTTTAGAGATGATTACTCATGGATTCCAACACAATTGCTTTTGAATACTTAATAACACATTAAAAAATTATCAGAGCAAAAAGTCAGAATAACATGCAAAAGATTTGTAGAGATCATTAATCATGGGTTCCAACGCCACTACTTTTGAATACCTTTCTAACTAGCCTAGATTTCTATGAATCTTGCTCATTAGGAAGTATCAAGAATGGTGCAACACAGACATATTTATAAAATGCCATACATAAGCCATTTCATTAAATTGTATCTATTCTCATCAATCTTTTTACCCCATGCTGTGCTGTGTTATGGTGGCTTTACCGGGTGGGTGTTTCTAGCAGCAGCAAAAATTGCCCATCAAGCTGCATTAAAACACATTAAGCAAAATTTTGGTTAGGAAAACAGTCCTATTATATGCCATTGTTGACTAAAGCCAGCGATATCAAAAATAGTGCAGATTTAGTTACACCATGAGAATCCAAAAGCCACCATGGCCAGTATACCCCTTTGTATGGTCATACAAACTAATTCACAAAGCTGGTATGCCCCAATTTTACAAGCAGAAGGCAGGAGCAAGCAAGGGACACTATGCCAAATCTATCCTCAGACTAAGGACAGGTTAAAAATAATCAACCCTCTGGGTTCATATATAGGAAGATAATTTCTTTTTGAGCCTGGTATAATGAGGATAGAGTTCTGAAGGGCAGAGACCCAAAATGATATGAGACTATAGAAGGACTGTTGGAAAACTTCTTCCAAGGCCTAGGAAGAGTGTGTTGATGGAGGCGAAGATCACAATGTGTTAGAGGAGTCATGGAAAAATATTTGTTTATCCTTTTATGTAATTTCTATACTGCCCAATAGACAAAGATCTCTGGGCAGCTCACAAAAATTAAAACCACAAGGTACAGCATAAATATCTTCAGAAAATCTAAAGAGGAAATCAAGTCCAAGAGAAATGATAGATTATAGATAGATGGATAGATAGACAGTAGATAGATAGGCAGATGATAGATAGTGACATGCTTGTCTTTAAGAAACAGTCTCATGACCCTGGGGCAATATCCAATTCAACACTACTGCTAATGTAGATTACATTTCAGAAAGCTATTTAAGGATTTTTTCAAGGGCTAGCTTACTTTTTTTAAAAAAAGAACATTTCTTATCCATATATCACTGAGCTATCACAAATAGAGAAACAAAGTAAAGATGAGGAAATGTGTTTTCATCCTGAATACTCTCAACTCTAGCTTGAATATTTATGTGATTCCAAATCAGCTGGTATGTGATGGCCAACAAAGAAACCCCAGAGTATTAATTTTATCAGAATTCCCAGCTGTGACCTGGAAATAATATGTATATTATGTGTTTCTTGGCATTTTAAATCAATAAGTTTTCTTTAAGTTTACAAAACAGGAATGTTTGTCCCCTGTGGTCTTTTGACTAGCTGCGCCATAAATTCCTTTGAATTCTACTCAGTTCCTAAAATATTTCACCTCCACTCATTTATATCAGAAGTAGAAACTATGAATTATTGTAGGGATGGGAGACATACTTGCTTGGTGCACATTTTAATTCACAATCCATAGCAGAATAGGGATTGTGAGCACTCTGGCACCTTTTGGTGATTGGCTTAGCCAGAGTTCGCGAGTTTTATGGTTCCCATATCAGGAAATGGTGCCTCATCTACTCAGAGTTTCACGGCTCTGAGTGAGGGTGACATGGGGTGGTCTCCCCACACTTCCAATGTGTCACATAAGAGAGGAGCCGGGTTTAGACTCCTGGCTTAGGAGAGTGGCTCGCCCATAAAGCCAGGCAAATTGCCTGAGATAAGGACGTATAGATTCCCGCACTCTCACATGTACATACAGGGAGGGGTTGAACCTTCCTCATTGATAAATAAAGAGGCCCTAGTTTATCCCAAGTTCTGGTGTCTGTGTCTTTATTCCATTCTTCCTTCTCCACTTGCAGTGTGATACTTCAATAGTCACACTTTTCCAAACTCTACAATACAATTCTCCAGTGCATACAACAGGAAAGGTACATGAAAAAGGAAGTATATAATGGAAAATTGCTTGCAAATATGCATGTATTGGGGGGGGGGGGTTATTAGGAGAAATGTATACAAACATGCATATAAATCTTTGTTCAGATTTTCTTAACCAGTTCACAAACTGATGCTGAAATGGGATAAAACAACTTTAAGGTTGGAAAAATGAGAAACTGAGCAAAACCAAAATTGACAGTTTCTAACTCTAAATAATACTATCTAACTAGCTAGCTTTCCTCTAAACTTCTTATCTGAACTGTGTATTATTTTATTTAGGGAATGTGGAAGTTTACAGCATGAGTCAAAGCAAAAAGAGTGAATGCATTTAATGTGAGTGAATCTAACTCGAATTTTCATAATCTCTTAGCATTCTGTCCCCACCCCACAGACAACATCAGAGTAACCATAGGATGCTGCAGATCTCCTCTGAGGCAGGTGACAGAACTCCACTCCCCAAGCATCTCCCAGGCCAGCCTCCATGGGCAACCAGGAGGGGTCATGTTGCCACCTCGAGGCGGGGGGAGATATGGGTGTGTTTGGTTGGGAAGGGAAGATGCCATGGATCTGCAGTATCAAAAGGCCTCTTAGCAAAATGAGATGGGCCTAGAGGCTGATAGGCCCAGACACAAAAGTGAATCTAATAACATGCCGTGGATGTAGAGTTAACTTTGGATGCAGGACATCTGGATTCAAATTTCTGTTCAGCCATGATGTTCACCTTGGGCCAGTCACTATCTCTTAGCCTAAACTGTCAAATAACAGTTTTATCAAAATAGAGTGTGATAACTACACGACCCACCCACCCACCTTTTCATTAGGAAGGGTGAGGTCTGAAAATGATAAAAGAAATAAAGAAATAAGAACTATCTGGTCAAACTTTGCCTCCAAGTCTCTACTGTACTAAAGTTTGCAATGCCCCACCTACCTTATGTGAGTGATGAGGAGGGTTGTAGATGGAATGAAAAAGTCATCCACTCTGTCAAACTGCTTCCCCACAGGTTGAGTATGAATAGTATGATGAGAAACACTTCCACTGGCCTGGGTTATCACCTGGAGGACATATTGTACAATTACTCGCATGTTTGGTTGCACTGATTATTCATTTGAATCAATTATATTTGGTTAAATTATGTTCAGGGTAAAGTCATGGCCTCATCACTTCGACGTGTTGGCCCAAAACAAAGCTATTGTAATGTAAAACCTTATTTGCTTAATTTTCAAATCGTATTTGATTCCACATCCCTGAGTTTTCTTTGTTGTTGTTCTTTGGTATGCAGTAAAGAAAAGAAATTAAAGTAAGGTGGTTGTATAGTAGAAAATTCAAGGAATCGATGTAGATTCCGCACTTTACCTTCCATTCTAGGAATGCACTGAGCTCCCTCTGACAAATATTACAAGTCTTACTAAAATGCTTTTAGTTTTCTCAAAATTCCTCACATGGTTGTCTCAAGCAAAAGCATCCAAATTCATATGTAAGTTTTACTTTAGATGAGATTCAGTGTCAACTCTACTCAATATTTGCGTAACAATGATTTTATCAGGACAAAATATGCAGCACATTGTTATATAATTGAGAGCCTGTAATCCAGTGACAAGATTATTATGGGTTTTTCACACTTTAACAGAGCTGCAAAAGAAAAAGGGTAGCTATTCATTCACTCACTCATTCACATGGACAAATGTAATGTATACATTTTGAGACTGTGGTAGCACTTTCCCCAGTTTATTGATACGTATTTGAAAATATTATATGAACAAGTCCTATTTTTGTGTGTGAAAAACAACTATAGAACTGTTATATTTCATTAAGATAGCATGACTGATATGGTTGTCATTGTGACATATACAGATTTTTGGGCCAGTTCATTACAGTAGCAAAACCTCAAAGGTTGTGAAATTATACTGGCACTCTGTCTCAAAGCCTTGTTTGCCAAGATAGTCAATCATAAGGCTGTAGCAAAATTAAAGCAAGTATTTGCCATCAGGAAAGGATTTTCTTGCTCAATTTTAGCCTAAAATCCATAGAAATAATTTGAAGGATTGCTCAATAACAGTGCAGGCAGCAGAATGCTTAACATTCACTAGAGATGTCCATCAACTGCAAAGCCATAATCAATAGTAATATATTACAGTCTGCATTCAAAAATATGCTCATCTACAAAAACAAGTTGTTTTCAGCTCAATCCCATTATCAGTCTGATAGTGATCATCCCGTTTGAAACAAATGATACAAAAATAACCAACTTCAGCAAATCCATTCACACAGGCAATCCAGATTATTCCCAAATTCTAATAAAGAAGGGATGTGAAGCATTACACAGCTCCTGTGTTCAGGGTAATACACATTTTGCTACTTTAATGACTTCTAGAGATAGTGAGTGGTTCCATGCGATCCAAAATCATTGGATTATAAAGTACTTTCAATACCAAACTTCAGACTGTTCAATATAACAGACTGAAATGTAATATTACTTATAGCTAAGCAAGATCAATGTGTCTTCAATCAGTGGTTGATCTAGTGCTAGATTTCCCGCAATGATGATGTACAAAACCCTTCCAACTCTGTGGCTACAATTCTATGTACATCTTCTAAATTCTCTAATCTGTAAAATGTCCTTTAGACAGCAGGAGTAGGCACTCTGGTACCCTCCAGATGGTTTTGGACAACTCTTATAAGACCCAGCCAGCATGGCCAATGATCAGGGATTATGGGAGTTGTTGTCCAAAAGACTTGGAAGGTACCAACTTGTCTACCTCAGGTTTACAGCAATACCTTAATGTTGCTTTTCCATGGCTTCATCCCACAGCATGGGTGAAATGATTAAAGGCCTACAACCATGAGGATTGTTAATCTCACAGGAACTTTCCACTTAATTTACACCATGATCGTGGCCTGGCAATGGTTTTATGGTAAGAATCCATATGGCTGGATCTGTCCATATGGCAGTGGGCCAACAAAAAATTGCACAAATTAAATTGCACTCAAAATTTGTACAAATTTCTGTAAACTGAAAAACATGGAAAAACTGCTAACTGGCAGAGCAAGCCTGCTAGCTGCAGACTGAGTCAAGCCTGTTAGCAGAAAATGAACCAAAGTCCAAATGGATTCCTATGACATCCCTAGATATATGCATGGAACATCTGGTGTTGGAGCCCTTTCAAACAAGCACTTCTTCTCTGTATGGACTATATGATGGTACTATGAGTCTAGCTACTCCTAACACACTGAAATAAGAATACTGACCTGTAGTGTTGGGGAATTTTTATCAAAGCTTCCCCAGCTGAGAACCCATACTTGATCATGTGATTTGTCATAGTGAAGTTTCACTGGAACTGGATCTGTACTTACTGCCTAAAGAATATGAGGAAACAAGAAATGAATTAGCTTTCCCTTA
Source organism: Anniella stebbinsi (assembly GCA_029215795.1). Lineage (NCBI taxonomy): Eukaryota > Metazoa > Chordata > Lepidosauria > Squamata > Anniellidae > Anniella > Anniella stebbinsi. The sequence continues at coordinate 151,669,159 of JARDYH010000004.1, forward strand.
ACTGCATAATAGCATAAATGTTACACAAAATCTGGGAGAAAATTACACCCAAATGAAACCTTCTTGATGCTTTCATATTACCTGTCACCAATTATTGAAGACATTCTGATTAATTTGAAGCTAGAACACTTTTGCTTGAACAGTGATCTGTGCTCGTTATTTGAAAAACGTGACATGGATATATGTTCACTCTACACCTAATTAAATTGCATGCCATAGCCAAGCTATTAAAAAGCTTGATAATAAAGTGGTAAGACCGCCAACTGTTTATTTACCCTTCTTGACACATTTTATGTTTCTTGATCCAGTTGGGAACATCTTTTTGTTTAAACCATACAGTCAAGTGAAAAATGTAAAAATATATTGACCATGGATTCATAGGGAAGAGGCACATTTCCTTTTAAACACAAAATTGAACCTGAAATCACATGAATTAATACAATAAGGATTCAGGGACAGACACTTAGACAATGCTATTCATAGAGTGACATTTTGATATATTTTTTTCATTTACCGAAAAAAAGTGCATTCAACTATTTGTGTCTATATGTACATGTGCACCCGGGGACACACATACCATGCTCTGGGATTTCATAGTGTTGGCAGTGGTGAGAGGTAGGACAAGCAACATGTTCTTGATTGTTAATGCTCAGATTCTACAGAGCAGGTTGACATGAATGGAATAAGAGTGTCCACCATTTCCACCTAAAATAACATTTTATCTTATAACAGCAGGCTTCTACTTCAAAATCTACTTTCATATATGTCCATTGGAAGTAGTACTTTCTTTTTTGGTTTTTGTGTCCATTGTAGTTCCTCCATCATTGTCAATAAACTTTCAAGTACAACAACTATCAGACCTATGTTTCAATTCTTGTTTCATTTTTCTTTAAAGGGGATCCTCTATTTTTGTTTGATTTTTTTTAAAAAATGGTCTCACTATTATGGAAGTGTGAAACACAGCTTGTTTATCAGTTTGACAAGAAAGAGTACCAGCTGGCTAATTAAGTGAATCTAATTTAAAGTAATGATGTAGGTCCTCAAGATAATGTGCTAATGGATGGCTGAGACCACTGGCGATGCTTAACTATACTCCTGAGGAGTTACAGAAAGCCTAAAGTAAAAGCAAAAGCTGTTTTTCCTCTTGTTATAACAGTTTATTTCTGATTTTCAAGAGGTTTTTTTTCAAACAACAAGTTCAACTACAATCTTTCAATTTTCTCATCCTGTCCACTCATAGTCGACACCCTCACCCAACTTTAGGACTTGAACAAACTGTAACCCAGTTATTTCGTTATGCTATTAAAAAACACCTGTGATAATCTTTCATGTCTGAATAAATCACTATGCAACCACAACTCATACATGTTTGAAATATTATCTTATTGTTGCCTCCACTTTAACTCACAGAGAAATATAGCCCTTTCAGAATTAAACTAGGTGATTTGATCAAATCCACTGAAACTCGAAAATGCAGATCTAATACTGCCAGTTAAGGGAGAATATGGGGCTCTATTTCTTTGGTGCACTTGCTACTGAGATGTCTGAAGTGTATGGGTGGCATGGAATCACTTCCATGTAAGATGTAAAATCACTGGAACTAAAGTTGACAATTGCAGTGGCGTGCTTAAAATGGTCTCCACTCCATCTGCAAGGAATTTCACACAGAAATCTCCTTGCCTTTCCAATGTAATGTGAGAATAAGGATGCAGAAAATACCTTCAGTGGGCATTTTATTGTGTCATTTCCACATGGTTAGATGTTAAATTTGATTAAAAGTAAAGAGCTCATGTTAAAAAAAAAATTACCTCAGACATTTCTGATTTCCAAGTTAGTTTTCTCTGACACAACGTTGAATTTTTCAAAACAATTAAAAAACAACAACAATAAACCTCAACAACATATGAACATGTAGTCAAAATACTCAATGAGAACTTTACAACATCACAAAATAACACCAAGCTAAAGCAAACACCTTTTAGGCAAGGTGTTTGAGCACTTGGTTGCTAGCCAAATCCAGTCACTCTTGGTTGAAACTGATTTTCTGGATGCATTTCAATTAGGCTTTAGCCCTGATTTTAGAACAGAAACTGCCTTAGTCACCCTATGGGATGACCTTGAAAAAGGGTCGGAGACCATGTGATGCTATTGATTCTCTAGGACCAGGATAGGCAAGCCGGTGCCCTCTGCCTGATCCCTGGGCATTGTCCATGCTGGCAGGAACTTATGAAAATCGTTATCCAAAACATCTGGAAAGAACCAGGTTGCCTACCCTACTCTAGGAACTGTCAGTGGCTTTTGATACCATCAGTTATGATATCGTTCTGAATAGATCGTTGTACTTGGGTGTTAGACATACTGCATTGCAATGGTTCAGTTCCTGCTTGGATGATTGATTCTTGAATTTAGTTCAGCTGGTCCATCCCAAATCAAAATATGAACTGGAATGCAGTTAACCATTATTCACATTTCTCAGAATTTTGCTAACATCTTCTCTGAACAAGCAAATGTGTACAAAAATGTGTATATTATGAAAGTGTGCAAAAGGTGTGTATATTAGCAAAAAGTGCACAAAACAGCTAATATATAAGACAAACTGCTTGCATAAATATACATAGGCAAATGTACATACAAAAATATATACATTAGGCAAACATGTTACAAAATGGGCATATTATGGTTGCATGCAAATCTGCAGACTATTCTAAAAAAACCTTTTGTCACAAACAGATGCAGAAATAGGATGGACTGAACTTACAATGGGAAAAATGAGAACGTGAGAAAAACTGAAATTGACGTGTTCATTCCTAGTTATGCTATGGCGTTCTATTTCATCCTGCATGCTGTTTAACATCTACATGATACTGATGCGAGAGATCATGCAAGATGTGGAGAGAGTTTTTAACTCTCCTTGTCAGAGGTTTTACTTTCCAATGAAGCAGTGAATTTTCTGAAGCAGTGCCTGGCACAATAATGAACTGGATGAGGTCCAATAAACTGAGACTCATTTCAGGTAAAACAGATGTGCTGATAATAGGTGGTTCATTAGCCTACATATGTGGCTTTCAACTAGTTCTAGTTGGTGTAGCCCTAAAGGACCACACTTGCTATTTCAGGATGATCCTAGTTCCACCATTAGCAGATAGCCTCAGGACCAATCTGCACCAAGCAGGATACAACGCTTTGAAAACGTTTTGAAAACTGTATATGGAGTGTGTCCTGGGCCCCAACAGTTGTCACTACTGTTATAAACCATTTTAAACCGTTTTAAAGCAGTAGATAGGCTGACAGTTGTGTAGAGTGCCTTTCCCCACTTAAATTAGTATATCAGCTGCAACCCTAACTGAACAGAAATAGTGTTGCTACAGTTATCCATGCTCTTCTGTTTCAGTTACTGCAATCTGCTTTATTTATTTATTTATTTCTATGGTGAGATGCTTTTGAAAATGGCCCGGAAATGTCAGCTAAACCAAAACAAGACAGCAAGATTACTAATTCGGAAAGTATTTGATCATCTCACATCAGTACTTTTTTTCATTTGCACTGGCTGTACAAAAACCCAATTCAATGGAGAGATGGACATATCTGTCCATTTTGGTTTCTCATTTTTCCAGGCTGAAATTCAGTTTGCCCCAAACTTTGAGAATTTTTTAAAAAAAGTGTTCATGAAAATCTGAATGCCTTTTGTGTGCATTTTGTCTAATATATGCATTTTATGCAATTTTGCCTAATATATGCATTCTTGCAAGTAACATTGTGAATATTATTTTTACTAATATACACATTTTTTTTATTTTCTGAGGCCCAAGAAAAGTGAGAATTCTGAGAGGGGTGTGTGTGCTCTGAATATTTTATACCCTGCACCAAGTTTTGGTTGTGCTCAGGATACTTCTTTAAAACGTCAAATGTACCTAGATGCCCAAAAAGCTTTTCTACCCATATTTTAAGATGTTCAGTGTCTTTAGCTGTGCTATTTTAATGTTTTGTTCTTGCTGGTTTTTTAAAAACATTTATTTATTTATTTAGTTTTGCAGTATGCTTAGGGTTTTTTTTTTTAGCCAGTTTGCTTTTTAAGACTTTTGTGGGTTGTTTTAATGGGGTTTTTTTTAAAAAAAACAACAACTTTTACTGCTAACTGCCCATAGGACACCATTAATTGGGGTTATACAAATGATATAAGTAAGTAAATAATCAAATAATCAAAATATATCCACAAAGTAAAGCATCTTCCATATTCACGTATATTGACCTTGGTCGTTGGTGGCATTGTTAAAGTAACTGTAATAGCTGATGTATCTCCTTCATATATACACTGAAAGGTACAATAATGGGAAAAATATTTCCTTTCACCGTCTTTTCTTGGAAAAGGTCTAACAGCCACAAATTAATATCTCATGTAAGGATTTTAACTACAGTTCTTTCAGTAGTCATCATACTCAAATAACTATAGTTAAAGCAGCCACATATATAGGTTCTGCACCTGTGCAGAGCCTCCAGTAGAACTTTCTAGAGAGCTAAAACTTTTAGAAGGGAAGCTTGCCCTTTCCCCTCCCTGGGCATGCCTTGGGGATGGTGCTCTTGCCTTTTCCCTCAGTTTCTGAGGGTTCTACAGTGACAGCCCCTAACTAAGAGCACAAATAAAATCCATACCAGAACACCAGTAGTGGGGTAGGAGGGTGGGTTGTGTGACTGCACAGATGACCACTTGAAGAACTACAGTTACAGGGAAGGAACCCACCCTCTGTCTCTGTACATCACACATCTGGGTAATTAACCAAGCCAGTATAGATGAAAGTACTGCCCATTCAAAAGAAGAAGCCTTCCTTGTTCCAAGAGCAAGGCAATGGTGCTCAGAAATTTTGTGTGTTGGCACCGGGTAGCAGCCTTGCACAAATCTGGAAGAGAAACACCTCTTGAAAAGACAACTGAAGAAACAACAGCCTGAATAGAATGGACCCATACTGAACGTGGTACTGGAAGTCAAGCCAGGGCATTACAAAGTTTAACTATGTTAGAGAACCAAACAGAGAGTTGTTGTGTCAAAACTGAGAAACCCTTATTTTTACCCTCACAGCAGGTAGAGTTTTGGGGTCTTTCAGAATGAAGTGGTCTAATAAAGACAGAAAGCCCTTCATATGTCCAAGGTAGAGATTTCAAGGGTGTGGTTGGATCAGGAAAAAAGAAAGGAAGAACAATATTGTGGTTCAGATGGAAGAAGGAAACTATCTTTGATAGGAAAGTTGGATCCAGTCTGAACACCACCTTATTTTTATGAAGGATAGTAAATGTGGGGTCTGATTGAAGAGTAGCCAGCTCACCTGCTCAACATCCAGAGACTGAAGGATTCAGTGGCGCTTTCAAAATAGTCATGGCTGGAGGGACACATGCTGAGATCTGAATAGCCACTGAGATAGAGATAGACATGGTTTGACTGGCAGAAACTGACTTATATGATATCATGGTGACTTAATGGCTTGGAAGAGATTCTCATACAGACAGGGCTGATGGAAGTCCATCAGGAGTTAAGGAAAGTGGGATGGACACTACAGCATCTGCTGGGAGTACCTTGGTTAAGGTAACTGTGACTGTGGTACCAATATCATTGGTTCTGATACCAGAAATCTGGACAGAGTTGCCACCATGGAATGAGGCTTCTACAAAGTCACTGTTCTACGATGCGGGGACCTCTCAAATCAGGCAAAATCCCTTGAGGCCGAGGTGGATACAGTTCAAAATACAAACTTAATCTGTAGCATCTCAGTGGAGAATCTCTTCTTGGTGAACGTCTGTCCCAGGAACAAGATAGCGAGCAAGAGTATTGACTGATATGGGGGCTCTCACTGCAATTATTTCCATCCTCTTCTGTCCAGGTAGAACCAATCAGAGCATCTTAAGCAATATGAGTTTGGCAAATCTCTTCTAGGGGAACAACTGTACTATGGTGATAACACATGGGGCATGACCCGAAACAACTCTTGATGATAGGTGGACAGGGGGTGAGCCCTCTCTTATTTCTCCTTCTGACATTGAACCCATAAAATGGATCTCAACTGATACTACAGGGGAATTTGCATCACAGGAATGGGTGGAAGCAACAGTAGTGGTGGTCGTGGTCATGGGAGCTGAAGTGGTTCCTGCCAAGGGCTGGCCAAGTCATCCTGTTGGACAGGAGATGGCATGGGCATCAGAGGACATGAATCCCTCTCAGCTGGCAACTTGGTATTTTTTAAGACGGAGCAGTCCAGCACTAGATGCATCAATTATGTGCATCTTTGAAATGCATGCATTCTTCTCCCATGGATTAAAGTGTGTTTGTGCACATTTTAAAAAGTACGCATTTGTTTCATGCGTATTTTTTAAAATGTACCCATGCTGTTGAATACATTTATTTTAGTCTGCAAATCACATTGCAAGCTTGGAAATGTACAGACTTCAACCACACATTGTGTCCAAGTGTGGTTGTTCGGTCCAGAAGGTGCAAACTAGGTAAATCCTACTCAACGATGCACTGAAATGAATTTCTCATACATCCCAGCATCCTATACATGTTTACTCAGATGCAAGACACACTGAGTTCAACAGGATTTACTCTAAGTGAAGTGAGCATAGGATTGTATCCTTAATATGCATTAGAGCACACAGCATTGGTCTTAAATATAGTCTAGCATACATAATAAAGGGCAACATGTAGAGTACTGTGTCCAGTTCTGCATGCCACAGTCTAACAAAGCAGGGATGAATTATTATGTCTATTTCAGTCTTTGTCAGTTTCACATGTTTTCAGTCATTTTATTCTGCCCCATTTCTTTGCATCACTTTGCATTAAAAACAAAAAAAAACCAAATAGTGAATGAAACTAGTCATTTATTTTTGTTTGTATATTTTGTATGCCATTTCCCCTAATAAATGCATTTTTGCAAGCAATTTGCCCTAAATTATGCATTTTGGAATGCTATTTCCCCTAATTGGAATGCTATTTCCCTGCTGTATGCAATTTCCTTAATGTATGGAATTTAACCCTTTTTTCAATACAAGTACAGCATTGCAAAGCTTGGAGAAGTGCAAAAAAACAAAAAAAAAACAAAAGACGATTGCATTCTGGTTTGGATGTTATTAGTCTGGCAAGTGTGAATTATGTCAGTCTGCTGTAGAACGTGTACCAAACTCTTCCCTCTATGCCAAAATGGACTGTGCCCAGAGAAGACCAACTAGGATGGCTACTGGTCTGGAAATCAAGTCCTTCTGAGAAATAGTTGAAAGAGCTTGGAATGTTTAGCGTGGAGAAGAGAAGTTTACGGGAAGACGTCTGTTAATACCTGAAGGGCTTCCATGCAGATTTGTTCTCTGCTGCTCCAGAGGGCATGATTAGAACTAATGGTTGGAAGCAAATTCCAGCAAATCCCTAACAATATAAGCCATTCAACAGTGGATGTGATTGCCCCAGACTTGCTCTCTTTCACTGGAGGTGCTTAAGCAGAGTCTGGACAACCATCTGTCTGCAATGCTGGAATTGCATCCTACATTGCAGATCCTGCACTGAGAGCAGGGGGCTCATTTAGACAGCCGCAAAGATCCTTTTCATCTGTATGATTAGCACATAGCAATGGCCTTAAAAGGAGTATTTTAATGTGCATTAGTGCACAGGCTTTAATTCTGCAGTTGAATACACATTTTTATTCACATAAGTACCCAGCAAGGATGGTCTCAAGTAGTGCTTTAATGTGCATTAGTAAACACATAAGCACAGATGACGGGGGATGAAACAAAACAAAGTATGGGAAATGCCCATCCAATAAAACAATCAAACAAACAACATGGAGGCTGCACAGACTGAAAAAGCACAAAGGTAGGATTCCCCCCTCCCCATATTTTTAAAATTTTCCTTATTCTCCCCACCCCCACCCCCACCACTGTGACGAGTTTCTGTTTTTCTTTTTCACACCTTGGATAATTCTGTGTACATTTTGCCAATGGTACACTACATATTTATTTATTTATTTATTTAACCTGGATTAACTAGTTTCCAGTAAATGAAATTCAGCCGGTCTCTAAAACTGGAAGCCATGTGTTTGGATGCCATGTCTTGGAGAACCCTAATTGTTGTCTATGCACATGTCAAAAGATGTGATGCCATTCGAGAATTACAAGGCTGTAAGCGAGATGACCTGCTGTTCCTGCTGTTATTACTATCCTTGTTGCTGGTGGTTTTATTGTTGGCTTTTATTCTTGTTTTTATTTCTATTTTATTGTGCTTGTGTTTTTTGTCATTTTTAGCATTTTAACTCTTCATTGTACTTCATTGTCGCGAGCGGCTCTGGGAGGGCTTCTGCCCTGAAAAGTGGCCAAAGAATGCTTTAAACAAAAACAAATAAATACTGTAGGGAGTTGTTTACATTTAGACCAATCTGGTAAATGTATTCTTCTACAGGAGAAAACAAGACGGCTATGTTTGCCCAAGTTGAACCAAGTTATGCCTTTGAAAAGAGAGTGAGACTGTATAAAATGTGACATGGTCAGGGTGAGTCTACAGACCCACACTAGACTCGGTCTACCGCTGGGCAGAACAACCGCCATATCCAACATTCACTCAGTGCAGGAAGGGACAGAGAATACACACAACAAGGAAAAGGCAGCAATATCAGTAAAATGGCAGACGTGACACCAGTGTTCTGGAAGCAACACCACCAGTCAAGGACCATGGTGGCAATGGCACTTATATCCTACTGGGCACAGCTGAAGCCCACCCTTGCAGGCCAACCCAGAGTGTGTCCGTTACATCACCACCTTTGCTGGCCAACCCACAGCATGTCCATTTTTCAACATACGAGAAATGCAGAGAGTTAGGCACCAACCACAGGCACAGCCAAGGAAACTTATGGCACAGTTTGTCAAAGCAAACGTACACAGGAAGTTGCTGTTCCAAATCCAGCACTGGGGGAAACATTTCACCTCTCCCACCCCTCATTGGAAGGAAGACATATAGCCAGGAACAGCAACAAGCAAAGCAACTCTGTGTTGCAGCCTGAAAAAGAGGTGAAAAGATGCTCAGAAGGTTGCTGCTTCAAATGCACACAGGGGCATTTTTCCACTTTCCATTAGCATCATTCACTGAAAAGGAGATGGCCAGTATGGTTGTGGAGATGCACAAATCTATGTACACCTGTTCCTAGGGGGAAAACATGTTACACACATACCATGTGTGTTGTGTAGCCAGGCTGTTTTGTGCAAAGTGCTTCCTTTGTGTGCAAAATGCCCTTTCTCCATAGTTCCATCATCTTGGGAGCTCCATATGTGCATGGCATGAGGCCAGAGAGATATAGCAACCTATCCTTTGAATTGGGGTTTACGTGTGTGTGATTTAGGTGCTTCCTGTGTGTACTGTGATTGAGTGCAAGTTACTGTGAGTGGGTGCAAGGCTGGGGAAATTGCACATTTCCCCCTGCTGCATTACTGGTGCCACCATTAACACAGTGAGGGGATTCCAGAAGCACACCAAAGTCTGCAGGCAGGTTCAGGAAGGGCAAGATGGGTCATGTGGGTGGGTGGGGGGGTGGGGGGGTAGTCCGCAAATTCCAGCTTGGGGAGCCAAGCTGAGGAGGGCTTGCCAGGCTTCAAGCCTGGGGCAGACTCTCAGGCCATCCCAACTCCAGCATCATGGCATGGGCAGGATCATCAACAGAATCCTTCCTTTTGAAGTCAACAGGAGGGAAATCCTTTGTGCCAGCTCTGGAGATAGCAACTGCTTCCATTTTGGGGGTGGGGGAGTGTAGCCATGGGTTATAGGATGTAGTGTCAGTGTGATGCTCCCTTGTGACCCCCACAGTAATGCACACACTGGTAACTTCCCGATTAGACTACTGCAATGCACTCTATGTGGGGCTGCCCTTGAAGATGACTCGGAAGCTGCAGCTAGTGCAAAATGCAGCAGCTAGACTGCTGACTAGAAAATCTCATAGGGACCACATAACCATATAATTCTGCTGGCTGCCAATATGTTTCCAGTTGGAATTCAAGGTGTTGGTAATGACATTTAAAGCCCTAAACAGCTTGAGACCTATATACTTGAGGGAGCGCATCTCCCTATATCTGCCTGCCTGAGACCTGAGATCTGTCAGAGGAGCCCTTCCCTGTGCCCCATCAATGTGATATATGTTGTGGTGGGACATGGGAGAAGGATTTCTCTGTGGTGACACCCCGGCTGTGGAACGCCCTCCCCCTGGAGGCCCGACTGGTGCCGGTACTGGCTTCATTTCGGCGCCAGGTTACAACATGGCTTTTTAATTAAGCTTTTGATGGCAAAATCCACCAGCCTGCACACTGTCCTGTTTTAATTGGATTTGACTGTTTTAAAATTTCATATTGGTTTTAATATATTAATGGTTTAATTTGTTTTAGAATTGCATATTTATTCTAATTTATATGTACGATTTTATCTGTATGCCGCCCTGAGATCTTTGTGATATAGTGTGGGATATACATGTTTCAATAAATAAATAAATAAATAAACTCCACTCAATTTTAGCCTTTCCTTTGCACATTTTTTCTGAAGCCATATCTTCACTGGTAATGTAGCTCTACTGCCAACATATCTGAAGTGTGTTTGGTGGCAACTGCTTCCATTTTACTTTAAATGAAGTGAAATTATTTTTTTGTTTTTACTGCACATAGCCACAACAGCTATTAAATATAGGGGTACTAATAAAACCTAGAAAGAAAAATAATTCCACCAATGTAGTGGAGCTTCCAACAAATCCTGTGGCAGAGCCTTCCAGGATCTGCTGCCCTCCAGATATTTTTGCCCTTGTTTTCCATCAGCCACAACTCCCATCAGCACGTCTAGGAATTATAATCCAAAACATCTGGAGGACACTTGGTTGGGTAAGGCTGTCACAGTCCCTCAGCTGATGTAACTCAAGTATAGGATTGTACTCAAAAACACATTTTTCCATGCATGCACTTCTAACTTCACAAGATGGCACTCCTTATGGCTCCATCCAGAATTGTTTTCCAAGTCAGGCAGGCACTTTCCATTCTTTTGTAAATAGAGAGGAAAAGATGTCCACCTTCTGAATAATGTGTACATATTTGACTTGTTGTACTTTCCTATGTTAAGACATCTTATCGATGTGGAAAGCGAAAATAAATAGTTTTCATCAAATTGAACTAGCTGGGAATCTAAATGCGTCATATATGCAGTATACATATTTAAAGATTTATGTCTAAATCCAAGAGAAAAAAAAAGTCCTGGGGCTTGTAAAAAGAGCATAGTAGCATATTATTACACAATGAGAGCAAGGCTATTTCTGTAATATGACAAGTAATGCTGAGCCAACACTTTCACTCCAACTGCCAAAGTACTTCATAATGGTTATACTTCAGTGCTGAAATCTCAACTGAAAAATGGCAGAGACAAATTGATATTTCCTCCATGGCTGGCAACATTTTATAGAAATCTGTACAAAGCATTTTATCACTTAGCCAACAACAACAACAAAAAATCCTATAAGCTTTCCACTTTTCCTATAGGATTTTAGCTAAGATGACAAAATAAAAGGTACTTAATGTGCCAGGGTGGTTTTTGTTTGTTTGTTTGTTTCAAAATGGAGCTCTCTCTTGCTTGCAGGAATATGTGAGAATCAATGAAACAGGAATGGTGGTGATGAGTAGGGCTGTGCACTCCCCCCGATTCACTTTGGAGGCCATTTCGGAGCCCCCGAAACAGCCCCGATTCGACTTGAGGTGCTTTGGGGGTTGCCCACCTTGCCTCGGTGCCAACACCAAGGTTATTGTTCGAGCCCTCCTGAGGCGACTCGGGCATGTAGATCCCTGGGTGCCAGTTGCGCAGCTGGCACCCAGGAAAGCAGGTAGCAAGGCCAATGGTGAGTCCACTGGATTCATCTCCCAGCTCTCCCCACTCACCTGCTGCCACATCGCCGGCCACCACCATTGTCGGCTCCCACCGCATCGCCAGCCGCCATCATCACTGGCTGCCATCATCGCCGGCAGACACATTGCCTGTACCCGTCGCATCGGCCGCCGTGATCAGGTCATAAACTACGGTGGCCACAGATTTACTAAACAGAGCTCCCACGATATCTTGAAAATGCAGCCTGGTTCTCATTGGAACGCCACATTTCCTGGTAGCGGCGAGCGATGCGGTGGCTGCCAGCAATGTGGTGGCCACTGTTGATGGTGGTTGGTGATGGTGGCTGGCGGAGATGCAGCAGCAGGTGAGTGGGGAGAGCTGGGAGAGGGAGGTGAGTCCAATGGACTCACCGCCATCTTTCCCGGGACAGCAGGAGGGAGGGCCCAGCACTGCTCTGAAGTGGCCTGAGGCGCCCAGAAGATTCGGTGCCAATGTGCTTCTGCTTCGGGATGCCTCAGGCTGACTCGGAGCCAACTTGGGGATTCGGCCTGAGGCAGTGCACAGTCCTAGTGATGAGTCTCTTCTAAGGATGGGAGAGAATTTTGTTTCAGCTCAGTTTTGAGAAGAATTTATCCCGAATTCACAAATGTCTCCATATCAGGGAGAAAGTAATTTGAGATTAGGAAGGAGAATTTTATTTTTGCTCACAAAATGTGCAAGTGTGCCCCATTTGAAGCTCCAAATGCAAGCACGAGTACATGTCTACCAAAAAGATTTGTAAATTGTCCAACTGATGCTCGCATATGTGCCAAATTTGAGATCGATCCCTCCCACTCTTGATTTTATATATATTTATTAAAGATCGTTTCAGTTCTGACAGATCAGAATGACAGCTCGCCATGGAAATGATCTTTAAACAATTCATATAAAATCGAGGGTTGGAGGGATCGATCTCAAATTTCATACACATACTTAGGCATACCCCGTAAGCACTGTGACCAAGTTTCAAGCCTCTAACTTTTAAAATACAGAAGTTATAGGCATTTTTTCTTTAAAAATAGGGCTGCAAAAATATCATTTTTTCATGATAATTATCGTGAAGATGATACGGTTCACCTATGATATGAATGAAGATGATTTTTTTTGTTTGGTCTGAAATGACGATAACGATAAACGACGATATTTTTTGGTGTGCACACCCCTAGCAAGAAGGGTTCACAAATGTGAATAGGAATTGGGCATGAGCTGACCTGCCAGATGATGGTCACAGAATCCTGGCAATCTTGAACATTACTCCTTCACCCATCCCTCCTCAAGATTTTTTTTAAAAACGTGGAAAAACCAAAACGGACAGATTTATCCCTCTAAGGACAAGGCTTTGAGTGCTTAGCTCTTAGAAGTCTGACTTTGAATCCCTATGAATTCATTTATGTAAGTGCCTAATTAGGGTCACCACCTCTCTTTTCTGACAGGCTCTTCATCTTTAACAGCTAGTTGGCAGGCAGGCACAACATTGTCCTCACCATGCTGGGAATAACCGTACCTATTGCATTTGGCTGGTGCAGATGAGTGGGAATTTTGTTCCAGCTGGTTTTTTGGTAAGACTTTACCAAAATTCACAATGTTCTTCATCTCTGGGACAGAAAGAACTTGGGAGTTATTTATTTTTCACGCTAAATGTGCATTAAGGCAAAACCAAGAGATTTTACCATCCCTAGTCTCTGTAAATGAGAACAAACTTTATTATAACATTAGAATTATAACTTCCATCCAAGGCAGTTGTGCACATGGGAAATTTGAGTGCTAGCATGGCAGGAACATGAGCAAACTCAAGGTATTATCATGCCTGAGGCAAAGGGCAAGATAACCTCCATTCCACATACATAAACTGAACGATGTTGAGTTTAACTTCAAAAGTAGTTGTGGGACAGCATTCCCCACTATACATGAGGGTCACAGTTTAGCTCAGGGAACACAGGTTGGGAGACACACCCACAGCTCTGTCTTTGAACAGATGTGAATGGCTGGGGGGGATTGCTCAGAAGGAATGTGGAGGGGAGGGTTAGTGCTGACCGTGTCACTATGTCTAATGGTAGGGCAGAACCTATGTTCCATTCAGATAGTGTAAGGGCTTTGAGCACTGTCAGTGCAAAGTGCAAAAAGAGCTCACTGAAACTCATATACTCGGCTTGTCTCAAATGTGGGGTGAGTAGCACAGACTGTAAATGTTTCTCTGGATTGAACTGGATACAAACTTGACAAATAAGAATCTTAGTTATTAAGGACTAGCTGATATACCTGGCATTGCTCAGGCCCCCTAAAATATATGTCTGCGAGGTAACCATCTTAAAGTAGTACGCCGGTGCTAGGCCTGTGAGTTAACTTTTAAACAAATTAAATTGCTCAAGGCATGCTGGGAGTTGTAGGCATAAGCTGAGGCTAGAATGGAATGGTGGGCAGGGTTAGTGGCAGTTGGAGAAAGTCAGGTAGAAGGAGAACAAAGACAGTTAGTGAGAGGTCAGGGAAGTGGGAGCTGAGTTAGGATTGAGAGATAGTGTTCTGGTTTGCTAACACATGCGTCATGTACAATCAGCCACTCTATATGCCAGTACTACACCTCCCAGCATGATTTTGGCAGCCCACAGTGTCAACAACCTCTGAGAGAAGCTTTTCTCCTTTCATCGCCGAGGAGGGGGGGTAAGCAGCTGTCAGTGGACACACCCAGCTCCGGCCAAGTCCTGCTAGGACTGCCTCGGCCTGCGCTTCTCGACCATCAAGTGCTCCACAAGGAGCCTGTAGTGAAGGGCCAGGGCTGGCCTGTGCACTTCTTCCCTCCATCAGGCCTGTTTCTGGGCATGCACAGAGTGCCTCCCCTCCCTCCCTTTTTAGGATGAAGGCCATGCACACATTTCCCCCAGATTCGGAGAAAACAGTGATATTAGATGGGGTGCCTTTGAGCATGTTCAGAGTTCAGCCTCTCAAAGTCATGCTGTTGTATCTAGTTATGATTTTAAAACTATGCACAGTGGGTGGGAGGAGGCACCACAAATGGACACATCCCATTTATGTGGGTTGTTTCCTTTTATGTGGAATTGGGTTGACTGCTTGAGACTGACCACAGAAGCCTGTTTTATGAAAGGCATAGAGCAGCCACACACCCATGCACTCACAATGGTGTCAAAGGCTGGTAAGTCTGGCCTCCCACCCAAGGCATGCTGGGAGTTGTAGGCATAAGCCTAGGGTTTTTTATTAAATTCTTTAAAAATACTTAAAACCCAATAATTCATGTTTTTAGATTTTTTTGGTACATTGTACAGCCAGACCTATCAGCATGCCACATTTCAAGTTTCTAACTCATCTGGATGTGGGTAAGCATTTTTGGACATACATCCCACACACATACTTTCCACTTTATAGGTAGAGATGACTTTACATTCCGAGAAATGTAGCTGAACTAGGCAACCTTCTAATCCATCCAAAAGTATATTTCAATGCTTCAAAAATGTACAGAACTTTTTTTTGTATTTTACTGAATACAATGACTACTAGGGTCTTGGATTTCTTTATAATAAATACAAGTTATCTCAATTTTAACTTGTCATATTGGGGCTTATTAAAATCCCAATTATATTGGTGTACAAGCATTTTCTATGCATTAGTGTCTGTGATGTTATAAAGAAGTTTTAGAGCACTGGGAATATTGGCAAGGATTAAAAATTTAATAGCAGCAGTTCCTTGTCACTTTGTATCAGTTTCAAATTTCATTTCTTTTTATGAAGATGACAGCAGAATTTTTAGCAACTGTATAATGCCTATTCATGAAGTGGAAGAACAGCTGCTTGAAGAAAAGTTACATTTATATTTCAGAAAGTGCAAATTTCTTGTTCTCTAAATGAATTCTAAGGTCATTCTTTGTGTTCTGAAACATAGTGCGGACATGATTTGGCTCCCCAGGGAATGGTGAAAATTCTTGTTTGAACATCTGTGTTTGGCTGATGTCATTCACAGATGGAAACCCTACAAAACTCTAAACTGATTTTCATAATTAGGAAAGACCTAAACATGTTTGCTATGATATGTACGTGTATGTCTGTATATATGCATGTCACATGTGAAAGCACATACACGGCTTGGGACCATAATATATGACGGAACGCCTCTCCTGACATGAACCAACCCGTACATTACGCTCAACATCTAAGGTCCTCCTCCGGGTGCCTACTCTGAGGGAAGCATGGAGGATGACAACAAGGGAGAGTGCCTTCTCTGTGGTGGCCCCCCAATTATGGAATGATCTTCCCGATGAGGCCTGCCTGGTGCCAACACTGTTATCCTTTTGGCACCAGGTCAAAACATTTATTTTCTTCTAGCATTTTAACAGCTTAAGTTGAGGCTTTTTCACTGAAATTTTGGCCAGGCATAAAAGTTTAAGATGTTTTAAATATCAACTGTTTTTATGTTTTATGGTTTTAAATTTTGTATACTGATTTTTAAATGTTCAATCTTTTAAAAATTTGTAAACACGCAAGAAATAAAAAGAATTACAGGCACTTATATACTTCATCTGAAACAATGCTATGAACTTAAGGGCCAAAGCAAAGTATGACATTTTGGTTTTGGTGTTACCACAAAATATTGATAGTGGCTCCTACTTTCCATCCAGCCCCTACCGCTGTCTCCCCTCCCATGACCACCCAGAGAGTGGCAAGTGATGAGGGCAGGAGGGCAGCAGAAGCAAGTCCATTTTATTTTTTGCAGTTGGGGTGTTGCTGTAGTTTGAGTAAATTTAAATTGCAGCACTGTACATACTACAGTTACTATTTTGCTTTCTTCAGGCTTGGCAAATAGTTTTGTTGTTGTTGCGGGGCTGGGAGGGGTGAGCCGGCTTAAATACCTCACTCCTCCCCTCCCACCGCCCGTGGCCTGATGGGAGCCTGTCAATGGTGGCTCCCGTCTCGCTCGTCCCCACCCACACCGCAACACCCTTCCCGCGCCCAAGCAAGCCAGGAGCATGAAGGGGCCCTTCTAACATAATAGGAATGTAGAAGCAGTTTTAAAACATGGAATGGCGGTTGGAGGATGGAGGGAGAAATAATTCACATGGCCATCTAAATGGACCCTCCATGAGACAATTACACCCATGGTCTAAAATTTCCCAGCTGCACTACTTTCTCACCTGCATGGAGGCTTCTACTCACATTCAAGGGAGCATGAGTAGAAACCCTCTTCTTACCTTCCTTCTCAATATGGGGAATTTGAAGACTGAGGGGATGGAGAAGTTGTAGGTGGGATTTGCATGTCCCTTTCCCACTTTTAACCCTCATATGAGCAGGCTGAACACCTGCTCAGGGCTCCTGCGTTCCTCTCCCAACACTCAGCTCATAAATATGGGGTGGCAAATTCTTACTGTCATTGACAAAAGCCACTGAGGGACTTCACTGTTTCCCTTTTAAAACCTAGATGTTCCATGGCTGGTACAATATCCCATTGCAATTATTTCTAGGCATTTTGAAATCAATTAGTGCTTTGTAAGAAAATATGCTTCTTCAGTTGAGAAATATTAAGGGAAATTCTACAGAATTGTCATATCTATTATTTCCTACTCACAAAACAGTAAAAAAAAGAGGAAGGAGAACTTTAGCCAGACAATAACACTTACCTGCACAACCTTTTGTGACTGTACATCCACAATCAGCACTCTGTCTAAGGTGGGTTGAGTTACGTATATGAACTTGTCTTTTACGTTAGCAGCGGATGCCCAGACACACCGCTGGACTTCATCCCCTTCAGCTTTTGGGCATACTTCATCCTGGAATTTAAAGAAGTACAGAAATGCACAAATCACTTTAGAAAGCAATCATTCTGAAGGATGTTCATAGCTATGGCATGTTTCTGCATGACTCAGATACAAGGCAAATGAGCTCACTAGTGCCAGGAGAAATGGCAAAATTTGAGCTATTTCAGGAAATAACTGTGCCAGCTTCAAAGTGTAAATTCAGTTTTATCCAATTCATTGTGGTTCCCTCCCTCCCTCCCTCCAAAACCCACTTTTACTCTTAAAGGCATTCTTCTAACGTTGCCCAAATTATATGCCTTTCTAGTCAAATGAACAATGCACTGGTTGTAAAATGATGTCATATATACAGAGATGTGCATTCAGCTATCAGGTCAGTGCCTGGAATCTTCATTAATAATAATAATAAAAAAACAGATTATGGAAACAGGTGATGGAAAAGATCCTCTGTCTGATACCCTGGAGAACTGCTGCCAGACAAGGAGCTGATCTAAAGTAAGAAGCTGATCTAAAGCAGCTTCCCACTTTGAAATTGTATTGTATGCAATACATTTTCCATAGTCCTGGGCACTTCATAGAAATAAATATTTTTACACCTATGATATTCTACTTCTCAGTATTTGTGGCATGTAAATAGTTATTAGTTATAATGGGTTGGATCCAGTTAGGTGATTCGCAGACCAAAACAAATGCATTCAATTGCATGCATGCATTTGAAAACTGTGCATGAAAAAATGTGTATTTTTGAAAAATGCACACAATCCACTTTAATCAATGGGAGAAGAATGCCTAAGATTCAAAGAGGAGCACAACTGATGCATACATTTGAAAAAATATATGAAAATACACACGGATTCTCATGCAAAAGAAAGCTCATAATCATCTGATATGGACTCAAGTTGGAATGAGCTTTGAGATGGAATTCAGAGAACTTCAGTGAGCTGATTCACACATCCCAAGATCCAGTTATGTAAACTTGGAGTAAACCTTTTGAAATCAATAGGACTGAAGTTAATACAGATTAAATTAAGTCTCATTGATTTCAATGAGCATAACTAAATCTGGATCCATCCCAATGTTACTTTAAATCAACTATAAGATAATGATGGAATATATAAAGATTCTAAAATGTATAGCTATGTTTGTGGCATTTGCCCAAGTGATACTGGGCACATTTGCGAGCGGACAAACGAATCAGAAATAAATACACGGACCCCAGAGGTTGAGTTAACTGGGGCCTCTTTATTTAACAATGGGTATAGCATCCTTCCTGGATCTGTGCATGAATGTGTGGGAATCAGCACAACTCTACCTTCAGGCAACTATCCTGCCAAAAATAATAAAGGGCGAGCCACTCAGTTGATCATAGTGGCCAGGTTAAAACCCGCACCTCTTTTACAACTACACTTAAGTGTTTGGGGAGACCAATCTGCATCACCTCCCATGCAGGGCTGCACAGTCCTGTGTAAGTGAGGCAAACAGTCCCCAAAGGCAACCCATATCCTGACTCGGAGCTGCAAAGCCCACGAGGATCAGGCCCTCCGGGTTGCCCTTCATCATCAACGATGCCAAAAGTGTTCACCAACCCTATTCTTACCTTTCAAATTCCTGCACCCCCTACCACAAATCAACTTATTTATCCTCCATAGCTAAATTCAAATGTCCAGTATGGAGTAGGCAAAAACCTACACAGCTCTATCTGCCAGGGAAAATTCCTAGTCAGCCCCTCTTCCAAAGGAGACGACTAGCTAATCTCATACTAGAAGGGAGGGGGGGCAGAAAATGAAAGACGCCGAGTCCTGGGCGAGCCAAGGCTATATAGCCTTAGGCTCCACCCCTCCACCTAGGCGGCTCTTCCTGTGCACATTCTCCTACACATGAGTATTTCTTCCCGCCGTTTCTAAATGCCTGCAACCAACGCCTCCCACCCATCCTCGATGGGGAAGCGACTTTTTAATCGTTCACGTATTATTCGTGTATCTTGTTACTGTGAGAATGGACAGCAGAAGAGAGAGATTTTTTCTAACCTCAATGAATGTTTTAGCCAACATATACCAAACCATTTACCACTTGTCCATGCTTCTCGTATGAATACAGGGATATTAACTTCCAGGTCATATATGGACTGTAGTATCCCTTGATAGTTAACAAGCATGATATTACTATAACAATGCTAAAACAAAGGCTACCATGTATGAAGGTATGGTATTCAGATCTTCCAGAGGATAGGAAGCAAATCTATGAGTGCCACTAAAATTCATTGCCTGCCAAATATCCTAACCGTTCAGAGCAGGCTTGAAAAATCTTTAAACTCTAGATTTGAAAATAGCTTGGCTCTGAAATGTGTCACATATGCCAAGATTTCTCTTCTTCTTTTCTTCATCTTATTACTAAGGACAGCTCATCAAAACAAGATTTTAGTGTACATCTGATGCTTATTCCTGACCTAATATCTTCTATTTGACACATCATAGTCGGTTGCTGTAGCAATACTTATGGAGTGTCAGATGATGATGACTTCAAGTGAGGAATAAGCAGTAGGCACTGATACACTCTTGAGCAAATATCTTGTTTCCATTCACAGAGGGAGCTTTGAAATGGAAAAGAGAGAGAGAGAGAGAGAGAGAGAGAGAGAGAGAGAGAGAGAGAAAATGGTACCAATAACAAGCATTGAAAGACTAAATACTAGCAAGCATACACTTAAGAGTCAGAAGATAGGGCTTATTCTAGCATTCTGTGTCATCCACATTTGATGTGTTTGCTTTGGTACACAGAGGAAGATTAATCTGAAATTCCACATGTCATAATGAAATAGAAATTAATTTCTCAGGCCTGCTTAAAATATGTTTGCTTATAAAGAAGGTTAGCAGTTATTACTTGTTGCTCTGAATTTCCTAAAATACCAAGGGAAAAGGTGTGTGCTAGAAATCACTCAACTTTATAGTACTTTGAGATAATATATAATTCCTTTGGATTGACCATTAACAAATAAAGCACTGGTCAACATTGAAATTAAAGCACAAATTCCTACTGACAATGAATACAATTGAATGATTGATGGGTATGAAATAGACCAAATACCTTTTATAGTGAAGCTGTGAAGATATGATGGGAATTGATCTATATTACCAACAGATAAGATGAGTCACGCTGGATCAGACCAAAGGTCTATCTAGTCCAGCATTCTGTTCACACAGTGGCCAACCAGATGCTCATGGGAAACCCAACAGCAAGACTTGAATGTAGCAGCACCCTCCTGTGCAGGCACTATACTAGAGTGACCATATACAAAAGAAGGCAGGGCCCCTGCAACTTTAACTGTTGTGATTAAGAGGGAATTTCACCAGGAACTAATTACATACAAATGACACCGGCTGAAATTCCCTTTTCTCTACAACTGTTAAAGTTACATGAGCCCTGACCTGGATTTTATCTGGTCAGCCTAACTACGTGCTATGTGAAGCTTGTTGAATTGTCTTTATGGTATGTACTGAATGGGAAATTGTACTTCGAGCAGTTTCTTGTATGAGAGGGACCATGTTTTTGGTAGAAGACATACTTGGCATTCAGAAGGGCTCTTGTTCAATTCCTGGAATCTCCAGTTAAAAGTATCAGGCATCAGATGATAAGGTGAAAATCCTCTTTAGCAGAGCCTGGAGAACTACCACCATTCTGAGTAGACAATACTGGGCTAGATAGGCAAACAGTCTGACCTAGTATGAGGCAGCGTCTACATTTCTATGACATATGCCTGAAACAACAGCTAGAGATAGATCAGCTCTGATAATCACTGAGGCAATGATAGCTAGTAAGAGTGGCAAATTCATTTCAAGAGACAGAGCAACCTACAGGTCCCATACCTCCTGGCAGAAAATTATGCTTTGGTGTATTCAGATATGAATAAGGCTTGGAAGTAGGCCTCAGCTCTCTCTACCAAGCTCTTCACACACCCAGTTTCTTACTTTCCCTTCTTAATCTCTACCTATAAAGTGGAAAGTATGTGGTTACCCACTTCCAGATGAGTTAGAAACTTGAAATTTGACATGGTGATAGGTCTGGCTGTACAATGTACCAGAAAAATCTAAAACATGAATTTGGAGGTTTTAAGTAATTTTGAAGAATTTAATAAAAACCTAGATTTACGCCTCCAACTCCCAGCATGCTTTGGGCGGAACTCCCAGCATCCCATTAGGTAAGGCTGAACAGGAAACTAAAAGCATCATGCCAAAGAACTGATTCAGGCACTTCCTGGTATGGCAAGTTAGGAAGGCCAATTCACTACAATAATAGTCTAGCCTGGATGCAACCAGGGCATTTGCAAGGACTGCTTTCTCTAGCTAGCGTTGCAGCTGGTGAATCATCCCAAGATGATATTGACAGCCCTACCCACCAATGCCACCTGTGCCTCTACAGGCAGAATGACATCCAGGACCAGGAAAACCTACAAACGGTGAAGTTCATCTTTCATGGGGCATGCTTGCCCATCAGGCCCACCAGGTGGAAGACTCCATCCAGGTGAGCAGGCTTCCCAACCCACAGTACCACCATCATATCTGGATTAAGTTTCAGCTGGTTTGCCCTCATCCATCTGCAGTTTATTTGTAGCCTTTTCTTAGAAAGCAATAAATAAATAAATAGATGTTGAGTTGCATATAAGCAGACATTCAATTATTTGCATAAACCTTGTGCTAAACCAAAATATATTTCCATGCATGCATATGTGTGTATTTTGCACATCAAATGTTAAGGAAGTTTATCTGCTGCTATATACTATCTTAATCTTAGTTGAGATATACTTCCATTTCATGCAAAAGATTTCCTCCTTACTCATTTTTAGTTACCTGATCCATTAATTTTACTGTAGCTGACATGAGAAATATAGATGGCAATGGAATGTAGAATGAGTATTTTCTGTTTAAGAATTAAAATAAAATCTGAATCAGTTAAGCTTAGCGTGTTCTCCCCCCCACCCCCATAGTCTCATTGTGTGGTTCCATTAAAGGTTCCAGTGGTCAGGTAATGGGATAAACCAATTTTCTCTTAAATATAGGTACATATTCTTTCCTTAATTAAAAAGTGATTGATAACCTTTTCCAATTTAGTTTCTTTATAAGAGGAACATCTGATAATATCCAATAAAAATGTTAATTTATTTCATTCCTTTTTGACACTTCCTTAAGCAGAACGTGTTCCAGTCTAATTCAAATCTACAGATGAAACACAGCAAAATATTTAGAGTTTTCAGAAAGTTGTCTCTGAGATGGAAGGAACTCTACAGAGGAAATTCATTTGCCAAATTCAACTGGATAGGATGACTTGTGTCTTTATCCAAACTATCTGAAGTCAATATAAAGATTGTTTCTTAGAGCCAATCTATATGTTACAAATTAGCTGCACTAATGTCTTACATGATTGGACTATGTTTGTGAGCAGCATAAGATTGCAAAATCTATTCAAGGGAGATACAACAGTTTCTGTAAGCAGGAATTTTAACATCCCCTATATGGAAGCTGCTTCTGAAAGAATGCTTCTCTGATATTTTACAGTAGAATCCTATGCATGTTGACCAGAAGTAAATTCTATCAAATTCAATGGGGCTTGCTCCCAGGTAAGTGAATGTGGAATTGCACCCTTAAACTCTTACCTGGGAGTTAGACCCATTAAATCCAGTAGGATTCTGAGTCAGCATGCATAGGATTGAAAGTGTGCTTATGCATAAACAGAAGTGAATTTAAAGCTAAGCTTAGCTTAAGTTAAATGAAGACAGTGTACAACTCCTACATCAGATGTCAATAGGCCATTCACATTTAATGCTAACCCACATTTTTGTGCTATAGTAATGCTCCTCACAAACCTTATTTATTTATTTATTTATTATTTATTTATTTATTTATTTTATTTATTTATTTTATTCCATTTATATACTGCCCCATAGCCGAAGCTCTCTGGGCAGTTTACAAAAATTAAAAACATTGAACAATTAAAACACCGATATACAAAATTTAAAAGCATAAAGCATAAAAACAAGTTAAAATTATGATATCCTTCTGGGTCAAAGCACAACAACAACACAAAAACACAAAAATCCTCATCATATGCTGTTAAATGCCTTAAACTTAAACTTGCATGCTCTCTACTCACCTCTCCTTCACTTGTACAGTGATGAGGAGATAGGAAGCTTTCACTTTTGTTTTTAAACAGATAAATGTTCCTTAATCTCTGAACATGGAAGAAATCTGGCCAGATTAAACTATGATTTGTTCAAACCATAGTTTGTGATCCCAGCTTGTTAACAAACCACAACTCTAAACCAGGGGTAGGCAACCATTTTGTGCCATGAACACGTTTGGCAATTCGAGAAACTGTCCTGGGCAAAACCAAGAAATGGCTGCCATGGGAGGAATCACAAAGGACACATAACCTGCTCAAAAAACTGAGCCCCAATACCCTAAACAACCTCTTTGAACCTACAGTTTTACCAACAGAAACCTATTTCACAGCAATCCCAGCTAGTGTTGGGGTGAAAATCTGCCTGGGCCAGTGAGGGCAGTGGATGCCCTCACTTCCGACCACCATGGGCCCAGGCAGATGCACCGGGCAGATTTTTGCCCCAATGCCAAGGGTGCAGGTCAGGATGGAACTGTGTTACCCTGACCTGCACTTTTTGTCCTTTCTTCCCACTGCGTTGATGGTGGCCCCTCTAGTGTGTGGTAAATGGTGGGTGGTTGCTGCCATTAGCACACAGAGAGAGAAAGGGCAGGCAGTTGTTGAGGCTTGCACAGCCTGGCTCATTGGGGCAGACCGCGTGAGTGGCGGGGCAAACACTTGCGGGCGGATGCCAGCTGAGGTCATAAAGCCCTAGCAGCAAGGAAGGCACCTGGGGACTACCCACGGACACCATGTTAACTATCCCTGGACTAAACTAATAAACCTCAGATTTAACAGGGATATCTAGTTAATTTAAAAGTGGAAGTGGATTCTTTAAAAAAATTTGCAGCCACACCACAGGAGCAGAGTGGGGGAGAAATTTATTCACTTTGTATTTCAATGGAGACATATGCATTTTGCACTATCCAAACCAATACATGAACCAAAATGCAGATTAACCTCATAATGTGCACTTTTTCTAATTTTGTGATTCAGTTCCAATTAGCGACTGAAGAACTCACGGAGAGCTAACCCCTTGATTTCGCTGAGTACTGCCCAGCCGGCCCAGGCCCATGTGCTCGGTGATGCACACTTCCGGGGCTTCCAGAAAGTGTGCAATCCCTCAGCACACCATTAGCCTTTAAGAGGATCTTTAAGGCCATGATTGGTGGGGCAGGAAGGAGGCAAAATGTGCTTTCCAGGGCCTCCTAAAAAGTGCGCAATTCTCCTGGCATGCCATTAGTGCGCTTTGCCATCCCCCCCTCACCCCACCATTAGAGTGGAGGGGGAATCTACGCAATTTCTCCAGCCTTGGGTGAATTGCATTTCTCCTTCCACCCCTGCCAATGGGGGCCTTAAAGGCTCCCATTGGTGGTGGGGAGGAGAGAAAGCAAATTTCCCCAATGTGTATTTTCCCCTGCTGCATTAATGTAGCAGGGGGAAAGGAGGACAAAAGGCATGTACAGATCAGGATGTGAGTTCTACCTGGACCCCCTTTGCCCCGCAGGAGTCATGGGGTGAAAATCCGCCCAGTGAGTCCTTGCGGGCACAGGTGGATTTTCACCCCATTGCTAGTTCCATTAAGAAAATGTGTATATTATGTTAAAGTGGACACACAAAATGTCGATATTAGTGAAAACAACAGGCAGAATGCATCATATCAGGTGAAACTGCTTGCAAAAAATGTGCATATTAGGAAACATGCATACAAGCATGCATAAATGAGGAGAAATGCAGATGAAAACAGGTCCAAAGTTTTGTGTGGACTGTAAAAAGCAACACAAACTGAAATGGAAGGGTGATGAACTGAAATTACGGTTGGAAAAACGCAAAACTGACCAAAACTGAAAGTTGTCAGGTTCGTCTATTCCTAGGGAATGGGGAGGGTATGAGCCTGAGGCTCGAGTCATTACCAGAGTGCTAGAAATGGGCCACCAGAAATGGCCCAATAATTTGGATACAAAGGCATACTTCTGCATGTGGAATATGACTTCCACTCATATAAGGGCTGTTTTACACCTCATAATATAATACTGTATGAGAAAAGTGAAACTAAACCCAAATACGTTTTTCTACTTCTTCGAGACCTTTCACAAAAGCACGTGTTAAGTTCTTGCTCAATAAGATTTATGAAAATTGCTACAGAACCGTTAGAGCACAGCATCCTGCGTGAACTCTTTGGCAAGAATTTGGGGAAAGTGCTTGCAGTTCTTTGGATCGAACCAAATGCTCTTAACAGCCAAACCTCTTTAGAGAAGGTGATACCATCAACACACTGATAAACTGAATTTGAAAGAACAGGGACTTTATACAGCCTGAGGGGTAGTGAAAGGGTGAATGCCTCTTAGTGCTTGCTTCTGAGAAAACCATTTGTCACATCAAAACTTCTAATGTACTGTGTAGTAATATATACTTAGCTCAAAAACAGCTTGAAATCTGCATTCGAGACCCAGTCTGTGCATTAGAAATATAAGTATTAAAATAATGCAGAATTCAATGAAGTGGGAACATACTTTCCTCCTCCATGAAGGGACCTCTATTGAGAAGGATTCTTTTTAACAGGGTATAGTTGCCTGAAGGTATGTTATATTCAAAGCAATGAGCGGAAAAATATTTTTCCCTTGTTATGTGCTTCAACTTATGGAGCTACAGCAGATTTATAGGCACTATGCAAGAAGGTATTAAAAAATCCTACATTAAAGTTGCATAACAAAGGAAATAAAAAGGGAGTAAAGAATAAATGAGGGCTTATTTGCAAGGCAGTTTTCTCACTGCAAGGAAATTTTGTAAATATATCACTCTTGATCAATGTCTGTATAGTACTTGTTATTTGGTCGAGTTCATCATGAACACTACTGCCATATATCAAAAAAAGTTTTGTTGTTACTTTTAAGGATGTCCAAGAATTTTGGTTGTGCTGGCCAAAGAATTGAACAAGCCTCATTCATAACAATGAACATGGATGCAAGAGGACAATGTGCGTTCTCCAAAAATGTTTTTAAGTTGTTCAGCACATGATCAGGTTTGAAAAATGCACATTTTAAAACTCAAACAAGCAGTTCGTAATTGTGTAATTTTAAAATTGTGCAATTTCATGCTTTAGACTATGGGAGGGGAGTTGTGCAACTTTGAAAATTTGCACATTCTTGTACAATTTTCCTGTTCTATTGTTCCCTTCCATGCAAATCCAACAGAGACTGCAAATAACAATGGTAAATGAGATGAGGAAAAACTGATGTTCAGAGAATCTGGGCAAAAGTGAATTTGCTTGTTCACCCATGCCTATTATTTTTCATTTTACTTCCTTCACAGTTATCATTCACATGATTGGGTTTCATGTCGATCTTAGCCATGTTGACTATCGATGGGTAAGAAATAAATAGATTGATAAATAAATAAATAAATAAAGACAAGTTGGATAGAACAACCCAGCTGTTATCATTGTCTGGCATTCTGTTTTCTAGTTGCTGCTTATGAAATTCACATGCAGCTAAACTTAAGTCAGAGTGCACCATTGTGGTATTTTGTAGAACCAGAAGAATGCAGGTGATGACCATCCTAAAAATTTTGCATTCCAAATTCATAACTACTATTTGGTGCATGCATATGTAGATTTCATAGCACAACAGAGCTGGATTGCATACAATGTCGTTTCCTCAGGATAGTACTAAGAATACCTAGATTTCCTCCTGCTTACTATGGGAAAAAGGCAACTTTTTCATACTTATGAGATCTTCTCAACAGCTTTTTAATTATTGACAGCAACTGATCTATATATGCTGGAAACAAGATTAGCAAAGTGTGCTATTGGGGGCAGTATAATCCTGCTGCTGGTGGTGGCAAATTAGGGTCAGACTACTGACACCATTGACATGGTTTTGTAAGTTGTCCAAGGTTTTTTCTTTTCTTTTTCAAAGACAGTGCAGTAGGGATGAGCTAGATTGGGACTACGGCATTCCACTGTAGCGTACAGGCTAAGCTCTCAAGGAGATGGAGCGCACTAGCCCTGGCGCCATTTTCATTGTGCTCTACACGTTGAGGATAGGGATGGGTGAACTCACTGCATCCTGTTCGTTGACTCCCGCCAGCTGCCTAATCCCACTTGGCGCATAGGACAAATGACTAGATGGTCCGCGGGTGCCAGGTGAGAGCTCATGACTTTTTTTTTATCCATGAGCTGTGATTTTGCACAAAATTGCAGGTGGGGATATTTCAGGAATAATAAGTTTTGGCTGTAAATATAATTTGCATAAAATTGCAGGTGTAAAGGACCGTTTACGTCTGCATTTTTGCACAAATTGCACTGCTTACAGCCCTGAATTTGCACAATTCATGATTTATGTAAAGTTAACACCCACGATTTTGCACAAATCATCATTTGCACACACACACACACATAAAAGGTGGGAAACCACGGGCCTGTTCAATTCAGCGAGCCCCGAGTCGAGCGAACTCAAGCAACTGGAAGCTGACATCTTGGGCACTGAGCTGGTGAAAACACATCAAGCTCCACCCCCAAACTGGATTCCTCTGACATCCTGTTGGAGGATTTGGAACCTTGAAGAGGGTTTTACTTGCTTCATAAACCTAATAAATGGTCTCTCTGCTATTGTACACAGTGTTTAAAATATGGCAAATTAAAAACAAGCAAGCTCATACGTTCATCCCTCAACTTATTACTCATTCTTAAATTTACATAGGATACGTTTACATTTCAGGCTGTCCTCATTTTTCTTTTAGCTGGTAACATTTAAAGATACTTCTTCAATAAGCAAGTTTTAAATTAGCCATTCCTAAGGGGGGAAAAGAGGGGGGGTTTACTTATTTTTAGTGATGTTGAACTAATTTTAGTGAAGAAGCACAAATCAAAGTTTGATTAACTGCTGGAAGCATAATCATGTGCAGTAAAAATTAATCTTGCATTTCAGTACTGCAAAAATATGTGTATTTTAAAAATGCTGGCAATGATCAGTGTAGAAGAAAATCCAGCCAAAATATTTTGTTTGGATTTGAATGAACTTTAGTACAGTAGGAACATCTGAGTAGGGGGATTGTTAATAGATTACATCCAAATTAAGAATGTAGGCAACCAAAAATTTGAGTGTCTTGTATGGTGGGTGGGCTATATCAAATGAATTCCAGAGGAATATCCATACTGTAAATGAAACTTTTGGTACATTGTGGGACTTGTACTGTGACCAAAGCTGACCCTCCCATGAAGTGTGGTGAATCCCTCACCTCAGACAATGGAGTGGGAGGAATGTTGAATTGAGCTTCCCCGCCCCTCACAGGAGCAAAACAGAGGGGAGACTGCTCTCAGCCCCCCCTCCCCACACCACCACCACCATCTGGCTCGTGCTGAGAATCATCTCAGTACAAATCAAAGAGCAGGCAAAATCTCTGGAGAACCATATGAGCCAGAAGCAGCAGCTAGCACAGCTCTTCAGAGAGCCAACCTGACTCAAATGCCTGGCTCTGAGGGGGTTCTTCCTCAGAGCCAGATGTTGCATGATGGGAGAAGCATACGAGAGATTGCCTATGCTGCAAGCAATCCTGTGGTATACGTCTCCTCCAGAGGAGGTGCCAGAGCTAACAAAGGAAGGGTGACTGTTTTGAAGGACAGACATATCGGGGAACTTGCCTGCAGCGCAGGTGACCTCCTGGGCTGCTCTCTAGAGGGCAGGCAGTGGCAAAGGCTAGGGTAACGTGAGTGATCTGAGAGTCAATGGAATGGAATGGAAACAGGTGTGGGGCTTGTGGGATCATGGTGGCAGAGGCATGGTGGCAGCGTGGCCGAGCTCTCCCACCTCAGGTGGTGGAAAAGCATGCTCCAGCATTGACTATAACTTCTCCACACGTGCTTGAGCAACAGTTTACAAAATAGCATTAATACTAATGTGGCTGAAGCCAGGGTTCCTTTTTGGAATGGAGATCTATTGGCAGAAAAGAGCAGGAACAAAATTGCCATTAATTGCTGCATCACAAGGCAGAATATTTGAAGAAGCATTTTCAGCATTTAGCAAAGTCAAGCATGAGGTAGAAACTATAACTGGATGCTTAAGGATACTTGCCTGAAATCCAAGGAGCTTTTCACTCGGCTTAATATGTCTCTGGAATTCACACTCTACTGGTTGTATCACTTTGATTCCATCTTCATAAAACACATAGAACATATTCCCAATTCCCAGACCTTAGAAATAAAGATATATTTAAATGTACAAAAATTAAAGCAGCCAAGGAAAAAAGTATTAACAAAAGCCTTGACTATTTTTGGTCAGAGACCAATTTGTTAATGCACATGATGTTAATAAAACTAATCCTATGAGATTTATTATTATTACTATTATTATTATTATATTATTATTATTATAGACCTAAACTCAAACGTCAATGTGATTCAGGAATTCACATTATAGTTCCCATGGGAAACAAAATGACTTCATGAATACCGATCTGGAAACATATGCCAGACTTTGAAAGTACCTTTTTACTTTAGGATCAAATGGAAATATATTCCTTAGATTTTCTTATTGCTCTATTTGTGAAGGCTGGAAGAGGTGAAATAAAATTTCATGATGACACAGAAGAAACCTTTGACTTTTTCTTTATGTAAGGCCTTATTATATGCACAATATATATATATAGAGAGAGAGAGAGAGAGAGAGAGAGAGAGAGAGAGAGAGTTGTATATGCTAGCTTGGCTTTGCATTAGTGAAAAACGTGCTTCCATTACCACAAGTTCGCGTCCTGATTTTCACAGATCCCCCTCTACTCACCTAACCCCCCCCCACCTGCCCCAAAGAACTGGTCCTGAGTGTTGGATGACTCTCTGAAACAGAGTGAACAACGGGACAGCAGTAAATAAGGGGAATAAGCAAAAATCAGATGTG
This sequence comes from Anniella stebbinsi, assembly GCA_029215795.1. Classification (NCBI taxonomy): domain Eukaryota; kingdom Metazoa; phylum Chordata; class Lepidosauria; order Squamata; family Anniellidae; genus Anniella; species Anniella stebbinsi. The sequence continues at coordinate 151,699,856 of JARDYH010000004.1, forward strand.
AACTTATACAAGCAGAAGCACATTACATAGCAAAGCCAACAATGAATACACTCTGTGTATTCTAGCATTGCAAAAAGAGCATTCTGTCTTATATTTTATTGCAAATTAGGCACCCAACGCATTAATAATATGAATGATCATAAATGTCCATGGGACCCTACATTATACCAGCCATTTTACTATTAAACAAAAAGGACATTTTCTGAAGTTAGCTACAGCACTGGAAGCCAGGCATTCAGTTACTGCATGGCTTACATGCATGGTTTTCGCTCACAGCAGTTGTCTTGGCCCAATTTTCAGTCACTTGGCCCCTTGCCCCAACCCATTCAGTTTGGTCCCCTTACCCTGTAACATTGATGTGGAGCTGGGGGCAAAGTCTGTTCTAGCCAGCCCAGTTGCATGCACTCATAGGCTGAATTCGGACGACACTCGGACGGCAATCGTCAGTTGTATTGACTATCGTGTTGTCCGAATGCAGCCATAGTATCCTAAGAGATAACAGAATTGTGACAGGCAAAGTATAGGTTGGGGTAAAAGCTTTCAAGGTTCCCTTGAATGTAGCTCATGTAGCAAAGTAGCAAAATCTAAAGGCAATTAGCTGGACACATCTCTCTCAATGCATTTCTATGCCCATTCAGATATTCAATTGAGTCTTACAGTTATGAGGACGGAATGAAGTGTGGAGAGAGCATTTATCGGGCTCTAACCCAACTCAATCCATTACTATGGCCATTCATACGAAAGTTCATGAATTTGGTTTCTCTTCCCTTACCATGTGAACACGTTCACAATCATGAACACAAATGCAAGCAGGAGCACTTTTTTCAAGAACTGTCCGTGAATTCGCAATTTGCAACTGTGTTCTGAAATTGTGTAGTTTTTAAACACATTTAAACACATTTAAACACATTTATACACATTTCCACACTTTAGTCAATGGCAGAAGAGCATGCAATTTTGAAAAACATGGACAGTCAAGAAATGGCCACTTTTCCCACTTGAAATGCATATTTTCTCCTTTTCAACTGAGCAAAAACAAAGCTCGAAAATGATCAAGCCAAAATAAGCTTTGAAGAGATTTTTTAGAGAATTTAGGTGAGCTCAGAAATTGCTGGTTTTCAAATCCCTAGCCATTCTCAACTTCAGCCGACTGACCCAGCGGACAGGCCAACTTGGAGGAACAAAGCTATACCATCAAAGTCTACTTATAGTCATTATCTCCCTCCCTCTTTCTCTCTAATATTTATATATCATACCTTTCTAGTTCAAAAATTAAACTACTCAATATCGCCGACAAAGACAAAGTGAAAACCCGAAACAACAAAAATACTTATTAAAACGTCAAGGAAGGATAGCAGGCAATTCGCGACAAAAAGAAGAGAAACCTGGTGGAGCAGGGGTTAAACCTGCAGGTCAAAGGCCAGTATAAAGAACTAAGTCTCCAGCAAATAAATATATCTTTATTCGGAGTCTTGTAGATCAGGGCCTTATAGACATTATAGAGGCTACTTCAGTGCATTTCTATGGTCATTTTTAAAAATCCAATGTATTTCAATGATGTTCTCTGTCATTCGTTTTTGTATGTCCCAATCCTGCACTGAATGCAGAGATCTACTGTGACAAATGTTCGTCTATATTTGTATATTAACCAGAAAAAAAGCTCCTGTGTATTTAGCAGCAGCTCAGGGAAGGATCCAACAGTGACTGTGCACTCCGCCACTGGCATTGCGCTAGCAGAAACCAAAACAAGCCTGATGTCAATAGCACTACAATGCTTGTCATACTATTGGCATTGCCCAAGTGTTGTCTTCCGCTATGACAATGTCAATAGCGCTAGCTCATGAATGCTATTGTATCCATCCCTGAGCTGTAAAACTCATCAGCAGGTGAATCTTTTCACAGCATGAAGCACTATCACTTAAGGACTGCAGATCAAGCAGCTTGTAAATGCATAACAGCAGAAGCCAATAAAAAAAAGTGATCCCTATGGTTGTTCCTTATCAAATGCAATGAAATGTGACATTGAAAAATTAAAAATGCTTTCTAAATAAAGAGCTTCTGCAGAAATGCTTATAATTGTTGTACACAGGTTCTATGTAGTCAGTCTATTTTATCTGTTATTTTATCTTCGGTTCTATTCATCACCATTCAGCTGATTTTTGAAATGCCAAAAAAAAACCCATCTACCCCATAGTTACACACAGTCACACTTAACTATGAATGGTGATTTTTAAAATGATATTTTATTATGCCTGTTCAAGGTGTTTTGAACACTTACAGACAACAACTTGTCAATCCTCATCTGGGTCTCAGACATGAGTAGTATATATATTTATTTTAAAAGCCTGGACATTAAAATGTTAGCATGCATTGTTTTGTGTAAGAATATTTGCATATTTTCCTGTAATTTGAAATGAATACAGATGAAAAGTTATATGAGACTAAAATGACTAGGTAGGCACAATTTTCACTTCCACCTTTGATATATTCATTGATTTATTCATTGTTTTCACTTTTAATTTTAAATGTGCCACATATGTGGTGAGATCTCAGGGCCAAATTAGATATGACGTTAAATGTGCTGTTGCATTTCACATCCACCATAAGAATAAATCCTACAGCCCCTAGATAGCATCCCAGGGGGCACACAATAGTCTAGACAGATCATGATCTTGGAGGGTTTAAAAAACAACAACAACTGGAGCTCCCTTTTCAGCACCTTTAAAGCACAATGAAGATTTCTATGAGGATGCTATGAGGGTGTCAAAATATTTTGCTGGGTTGGGGGCATGGTCAGGGGCTGGGAGGGTTTAGAATCCCTCATATCCTCAGCTACATTCCTCCCTATCCATTGGCACTTATCCCAGAATCCCCAGTTTACCCCTTCTAGGAGGCCAGAGTTCCAACCTCATAGATGTCTCCATGGGGTCTTGGAGAAGCAGTAAAGAGGAGTCTGTTTTTTTAAAAAAAATAAACTGAGGTAACAGGCCTGTTTCTGGCCTTCAAGAAGTTTTTCTAGACAAACCTATGACCCCTGGGATGCTATCTATAGACCACAGGATTGCACTCTAAATAAAATAGGAATAGCCACTATGGGTCACAAGTAACCAAATTATGACTGCCAAGTCTACTTTGGCTAGGGATGTTGGAGGAATCCATCTGGGGAGACAAGTTCACCGAGCTTTAATCAACTTAGCCCCCTGGGCTTTCACTCACTTACCCCCAAGCTGGCCTGACTTGATGAAGATTGACTTCAGTCAGCTGGCACATTTTTTTTTGGGGGGGGGGCTCCTTAAATTGACATTTACGCAAACTACTTGCCAGATTTTCCTGGAGCCCCTGGCTAAGTTTGCTGCAGGCTTTCCCCCAAAATCCAGGATCTCTTCTCAGAGTTCCCACCCTTTAAATCAACATGTGTGCAAACTGCAGGAATAATTTACATAATTTGTGCAAATTGCAGCTGCAATATGCTGAATTTGTGCAAATTGCACCTGCAATCCGCATCAATTAAGCATATTGCAGTTGCAATTTATGCAAATTAAGCCAATTATGGCTGCAATTTGTGCAAGCTATGCAAATTGTGACTGCATTTTCCCCCAATTAAACTTATTATGGCCACAATTTGTGCAAATTAAGCAAATGACATCTGCAATTTGTGCAAATTCTGCAATTTGTGGCCGCCATGTGTATCCATGTCGGTTTAAGTGGTGGTGGTGGGGAAACTGTGAGAAGAGTTTCTGGACTTCAGGAAAAAGCCCACAGCTTGGCTCGCAAATGCACGCTGAGCCATTGGGGCCCTGGAGGAATCTGGCAAGCCTAAAAAGGGGCAGATTTCCCCATGACAGCCATGCCTAACTTTGCCCCTTAAATGCATACTTCATTATCCTATAGAAATCAATAGGATTAATATTTAACTATGGCTGGATTGTGGCCAATATAACTAGCTTTGTTCCTGTTAAACATTCACCTTCTAATTGGCACGTTCTCGAAAATAAAACAACCGACTCAATTTTTATGCCATCATATATCACAACATGTAAATTCTGGTATAAGCCAGTAAGTTCTCCTGTCTCTCCCTCCCTCATACAAACTTTCCAAGTTTTAAAGTACTATAGCTTTGCACCTCCAAGTATAAGACAACAACAATTATTTGTTAATATGGGTAACTCTTGGCAAGATACGAATGATTCACATTCTTGGGTCAACAGTCTGACTGAAGATAAGCTGATGGCTGAATGATTTAGGGCAGCAAGAGGACAAGATAAGTCCCCACAGGGAGTTTTATCCATAACTCAGATATGCCCATGAACATTTCAGAAACATAGGTTTATAGATACTGCAACCAAGCTCCCCCTCCCCTCCACCAAAAAAAAAACATTAGGATTTCTTTCATTATTGACAATGACATGCGATATATAAGAGAATTAAAAGTAAAGGGCATTTTATGAAGAATGAGAATGAACGCTTAATTAAAATATAATTACTACAGCTATTGTCTGCTAACAAGGAAGTTAACACATTCACGAGACACGGAAATTACTACAGAATGCAAAAATGTGATATTAGTACCTTCCTCTCTCCACAGTATGTTTGCAACTGCAGCATGTAAGAGAGAGAGAGAGCAGAAGTTACAAATGAGTATGGAAATCACATGGAATGGCGCATAAGTTTCTAAAATAATGCATCTAATACGAAATTGGCTTACAAAATCTCTTCCAACAAGCATCATTTTGCTCTATCTGATTCCTAGACTTATTCTTAGCTGATACTTACTACAGGAATTTTACCCTATTCTTGCATGTTTCCGTGAAGACGGTATTTTATCTAATATGAACACAGCTTTCATTGTGATTTTTAGCAGGAATAAAGACAATACAAATACCACAGCTGTTCTTATTGTGATATTTTATTTATAATAAACAATGGATTTGGGAGGGGAACATTTAATTGCAGCTAACAGAGTTGAAGCACTAAGAAATATACCTATGAACAGTGCATTGAAATGGCACTTGAGAACTGTTCTACTTGATCATGTTTCCTTTGAAACTTCTGGGATTTTTCCAAGTGGCTTCAAAAGGCAAAGCTTAAGGAAATAATTCTCTGAAGCAAAACAAAAAAGACTTTGTAGTGCATGAAATTATTATTGAGATGTGAACTTCTGGATTGTGAAGTTTGGGGTTTTACATTTACCACACCAAAACAAAAACCCAAAACATAGACTACCTACATAACTTTTCTGTTCTGAAAGCATAGCTAAGCAGGTAAAACATAATAATAACATAAATTGGAAAAACAGATATAATCCAAACACCAACATTTTGCTGCCTGAGGCAGGGAACAAGATGGCATCCCACCATTCCATGAAGTTGATTAGATTGGCAGTTGACCCAATATTGATGATGGGATAACATCCTCCACTTCACCTAATGGTAGCAGTCTAGCTTAGGGGGCACAGGGTGGGCCATGCGGTACATATACATATTTCTGACCTCCAATACCTCATCCCCGCCCCTTGGTATCTGCTGCCTAAGATGGCCACCTTATGTTGCCTAATTGTGGAGCCAGCCCTGACAACATCTTTTGTAAAACACCATTCTGTATCTGTGGCTACCAAACATAAAAATTTGTTACAGTCAACTGTTACCCAGAGGACCTTCTCTTCTGCCGCTCCCAGACTGTGGAATGGCCTGCCGGAGGAGATTTGTCAACTTTATAGTCTTTTTAACTTTACGAAAGCTATAAAGAATGATCTTTTCCAGCAGGCCTACCCAGTTGAATTTTAAGAGTTTTATTGGTATTTTATTGGTATTTTAATAATGTATTAGTTTTATGTGTTTTATGTGCTTTTAATCAGTTTTAAGTATTTTATATTTGGTGTTGTTCCCCGCCTTGATCCAGGGGGAGAGGCAGGTAAGAAATAAATACATTTATTATTAGTAGTAGTAGTAAGTGTGGCCAAAAATGGCCATGGGCATTAGGTTACAGTCTTATTCATACTTACTAGGAAGTTAATCCCCTTTAACTCCCAGACAAATAACTACAAAAATGAAGATTTATTGCAGGTCAAGTGTTCACTATAGTTTTCTCAGATTAGAAAGATGAAGAGGGCCAGGAAGATATATTGGGAGTGTAGAATATTATTTAAGCCTGTGGGTCTCCTGAAAACCAGTACATTTCCATTTTTTTTAGCTGCTGGATGGATGGACTAAAGTTGCCAACTCTTCTACTCTCTTCTGATGGCACATGGCTACCTTATAGGAAACAGAGGATACAATCAGTAAACCTGATTGTCAAGTTTCAGTTCCAGGTCTAATAAAAGTTAAGCCAGAATCAATATTGGATCAACTGTAGGTACAGATTGCATTTTTTGCTTCCCATAGGCCAGCCTGGTGATCAGAAAGTGTTAGAACTGGCAGATGTGCAGTGTACTTGTACTTTTCTACTTTGATCACTTGTCCTGGTGGTTCAGAATATATGGTTGTATTGCCTGTTTCCCTGGGATCAAAGTATAAAATCCATGCTGCCTGACACTTTGCTTTCATTATTAAAAAAGCAGAAACCATATAATTAATATTATGTGTTTGAACTAGCATTGTGCTGAAAAAGTCTTCTGTATTTTTTCAGCCATTCTCATTAAATTTTATAGAAAATAAATTACTTTTGAAAAGAAATTTGAAGGAGAACATTTTTATGAAATTCTCATGGGTGTGTGTGTGCATGGTTCTCATGCTAACCTTGGTTATGAAGTGGCCAAGGGATGTGTGTAAATGTCCCTTCTTTAATTATACAATCCTCCCTCTGGTCTCTATAGCCTCATGGTTTCCCAATGTCTATTAAAGCTAGGGGTGTGCATCGGATCGGATCCGATCCACGATCCGAATCCGATCCGACCCAAAATCGGGAAAATCCGATCCGATCCGATCCGATCCGGACAACCTCCGATCCGATCCGATCCGATCCGATGAGGTCCGATCCGGATCGGACGCCATTTTGAATGCTTTTTCCCATAGCCAAGTATTGTTTTACAAAAACGCCTATAACTTTTTCATTTTTAAAGATAGAAGGATGAAACTTGGGCACATTGTAGACTGGTTAGGGGTAGTTATCTGTGAGAAATTTCAGAAAGATTGGTGCATGCATTTTGTGGCAATTAATTTTTTAATAAATACCCAGGAATGCCTATAACTTTGTCATTTTTAAAGTTACACACATGAAACTTTGCCACATTGTAGGGGGTACCTTGGGACCTATGTGTGTGAAATTTCAGAAACGTAGGTGCTTGTCTTGTGTGGCAATTAATTTTTAGAAAAATGGGTAGTAGTGGGGTAAATACAGTTACGCCTCCCATTTTTTTATTTTTGAAGATACAAACAGGAAACTTGGGCACATTACAGGTACCACTTGCCTTGATATGTGTGTGAAATTTCAGAAACATTGGAGCTTTCCTTGTGTGGCAATTAATTTTTGAAACAATGAGGAAAGAAACACCTATAACTTTGTCATTTTTAAAGTTACACACATGAAACTTTGCCACATTGTAGGTGGTACCTTGGGACCCATGTGTGTGAAATTTCGGAAACGTAGGTGCTTGCCTTGTGTGGCAATTAATTTTTTAATAAATACCCAGGAATGCCTATAACTTTGTCATTTTTAAAGTTACACACATGAAACTTTGCCACATTGTAGGCGGTACCTTGGGACCTATGTGTGTGAAATTTCGGAAACGTAGGTGCTTGCCTTGTGTGGCAATTAATTTTAGAAAAATGGGTAGTGGTGGGGTAAATACAGTTACGCCTCCCACTTTTTTATTTTTGAAGATACAAACAGGAAACATGGGCACATTACAGGTACCACTTGGCTTGATATGTGTGTAAAATTTCAGACAGCTGGGTCCAGGCATGTGGTGGCAAGGTATTTTTGAAACAATGAGGAAAGAAACGCCTATAACTTTTTTATTTTAAAAGTTAGAAGTCTGAACATTGCTCACTTTGTAGATGGGTTAGGGGTAGATATGTGTCAGAAATTTCAGAATTATAGGTCCAGGCATTTGATGGCTATGGAATTTTTAAATTACATGTTTCAAAAAAATTTCTACAGAGGCCAGGTCTTCCCCTCCCGCTTCCCGCGAAGAAAAGGAAACACTCTCTCGTCTCGATCCCTTTGAAGTTGCTAGTAGTATCCATTACAGGGCTCGTGTTTCCTTTCCTCCTTTCACTTTTCAAGCAGAACGGCTGAGCCTAGCTGAGTTTTGCAGCCATGCGTGCAAGGAAGGATCACTCTGGTCTCGATCCCTTTGATCCTTGGTAGTATCCATTACAGGGCTCGTGTCTGCTTTCACTTTGTACTCAAGCAGACACGAGCCCTGTAATGGATACTACCAAGGATCAAAGGGATCGAGACGAGAGAGTGTTTCCTTTTCTTCGCGGGAAGCGGGAGGGGAAGACCTGGCCTCTGTAGAAATTTTTTTGAAACATGTAATTTAAAAATTCCATAGCCATCAAATGCCTGGACCTATCATTCTGAAATTTCTGACACATATCTACCCCTAACCCATCTACAAAGTGAGCAATGTTCAGACTTCTAACTTTTAAAATAAAAAAGTTATAGGCGTTTCTTTCCTCATTGTTTCAAAAATACCTTGCCACCACATGCCTGGACCCAGCTGTCTGAAATTTTACACACATATCAAGCCAAGTGGTACCTGTAATGTGCCCATGTTTCCTGTTTGTATCTTCAAAAATAAAAAAGTGGGAGGCGTAACTGTATTTACCCCACCACTACCCATTTTTCTAAAATTAATTGCCACACAAGGCAAGCACCTACGTTTCCGAAATTTCACACACATAGGTCCCAAGGTACCGCCTACAATGTGGCAAAGTTTCATGTGTGTAACTTTAAAAATGACAAAGTTATAGGCATTCCTGGGTATTTATTAAAAAATTAATTGCCACACAAGGCAAGCACCTACGTTTCCGAAATTTCACACACATGGGTCCCAAGGTACCACCTACAATGTGGCAAAGTTTCATGTGTGTAACTTTAAAAATGACAAAGTTATAGGTGTTTCTTTCCTCATTGTTTCAAAAATTAATTGCCACACAAGGAAAGCTCCAATGTTTCTGAAATTTCACACACATATCAAGGCAAGTGGTACCTGTAATGTGCCCAAGTTTCCTGTTTGTATCTTCAAAAATAAAAAAATGGGAGGCGTAACTGTATTTACCCCACTACTGCCCATTTTTCTAAAAATTAATTGCCACACAAGACAAGCACCTACGTTTCTGAAATTTCACACACATAGGTCCCAAGGTACCCCCTACAATGTGGCAAAGTTTCATGTGTGTAACTTTAAAAATGACAAAGTTATAGGCATTCCTGGGTATTTATTAAAAAATTAATTGCCACAAAATGCATGCACCAATCTTTCTGAAATTTCTCACAGATAACTACCCCTAACCAGTCTACAATGTGCCCAAGTTTCATCCTTCTATCTTTAAAAATGAAAAAGTTATAGGCGTTTTTGTAAAACAATACTTGGCTATGGGAAAAAGCATTCAAAATGGCGTCCGATCCGGATCGGACATCTGGTCCGATCCGATCCGACCAGCCTCCGATCCGATCCGATCCGATCCGACCCCCCAGGTCCGATTCCGATCCGCTATCCGATCCGATCCGGGGGGTCAGTGCACATCCCTAATTAAAGCCCAGGGGTAAATGTCATGAGGTAATTCCTCTCATGACACTTTTTCAGATCAGGAAGTGTTGGGGAGGCTGCAGAACGTTGGAAAGATGTGTAGTAGGAAAAAATAACACATTTCACTCTCAGCCACCTCACAACAATAAGGTAAGCTGAAACACACACACACACACACACACACTTGCAAATGAGACAGAAAAATAGAGGCCACTTTCATGAGGGAAGAAGGGTTTCAGGAAATGGGAGAATAGATTTCAGTACAGAGCTAGGCTTGTCTATAAGAGCTCTGCAGAACCTATGAATTACCCAAATGTGTATGACTAAAATCCTTTCCTCTGAAAATTCTGCAGACAGGATTTTTTTTATCTCATGTTAATAACCATGGAATAATAAACTCTGAAATAACAAGAGCTGAATCTTGTATAAACAAACACATGGTAACCTTCAGCTTCTTTATGAACTTTGGAAGCAATGTTGGCCCCAAAGTTGAACATTTGTGTTGAAGACCGAGTCTCTGGTTGTGACATTTTTTAAACGTATAACCTTGTTTAGGTTTGCATATGTACGCACAACATAAAATGCCAGCCCAAATTATTCCCAAAGAAATGAGGTAAACAGGCATTGTGGCGTATGAGATGCAGCAGAGAGTTTTCATTAACAGAGAGTTTTCAGAACACCCAGTGGAAGAAATGTAGGCAATAAATCAGAGTCAAAAACATTTTAGCTTTGTGCTGTACTATAGGCAACAGACATGCCTGGATGGAAGTGATGGCCAAGGACCTAGTAAGTTACTAGTATTCAGATCACATAACCTCTTCTTAGGCAATGAGATTTTGACATGCAAAAAAAAGGGGGAAGGAAAAAAAATAGCCCTGGTGTTGGAAATTGATCTATCTAATGGTAGTGAAGAGGCACATAATTTTTTAAGCACAGCCTCTAGACACAAAATGCAGGAAGCAGATAATTTTCAGCTTGCTGTGGGTGAACAGATGAAAGGACTTATAGAAGTTGCTTCATAGGATGTGACAGAGTCACAGCTGCTGAACTAGGTAACACAGGGAACTGTAATTGATGTTAAAGAATAAAAAATGCAGGATAAAAAATTAATTGGGCATTAAATATTCAACTCATCTGTAAATTACTGCAAGATCGTTGGGTGACAAACTTTCCTCTCGCTAGATTAACAGGTGAATAATATGAAGTGTAGATCACCTGGCACAATATTCTACGAAAATATTCCAATTTAATTCTAAGATCAATATTATCTATCTATCTATCTATCTATCTATCTATCTATCTATCTATCTATCTAACATTTGTATACCGCCCCATAGCCGAAGCTCTCTGGGCGGTTTACATAGGATTAAAAACAATTAAAAACAATATACAAAAATTAAAACAGCAAAAACATACAACATACACACAATCTGTACATTTAAAAACCACTTCAACACTTCAAAAAACTACAAAAACAAAACAAAACAAACCCAGGCTCCTCAGATATTGCCAAATGTCTGAGAGAAGAGGAAAGCCTTGACCTGGCGCCGAAAAGATAACAATGTTGGCGCCAGGCGAGCCTCGTCGGGGAGATCGTTCCACAATTGGGGAGCCACCACAGAGAAGGCCCTCTCTCTTGTTGCCGACCTCTGAGCTTCCCTCGAAGGAGGCACTCGGAGGAGGGCCTTAGATGTTGAACGTAGTGTTCAGGTAGGTTCATGTCGGGAAAGGCGTTCCATCAGGTATTGTGGTCCCAAGCCGTGTAAGGCTTTATAGGTTAAAACCAGCACCTTGAACCGGGCTCGGAAACATACAGGCAGCCAATGCAAGCGGGCCAGAGTAGGTCTTATATGTTCGAACCTACTGGTTCCAGTTAGCAATCTGGCCGCTGCATTTTGCACAAGCTGCAGCTTCCGAACCATCTTCAAAGGCAGCACCACGTAGAGTGCATTGCAGTAATCTAACTTGGAGGTTACCAGAGCATGGACAACTGAAGCCAGGTTATCCCTGTCCAGATAGGGACGTAGCTGGGCCACCAACCGAAGTTGGTAGAAGGCACTCCGTGCCACTGAGGCCACCTGCGCCTCAAGTGACAGAGATGGTTCTAGGAGAACCCCCAAGCTATGAACCCGCTCCTTCAAGGGGAGTGCAACCCCATCCAGAACAGGTTGAACACCCTCCATCTGGTCAGCGGAACCACCCACTAACAGCGTCTCAGTCTTGTCTGGATTGAGTTTCAGTTTATTAGCCCTCATCCAGTCCATTGTCTCAGCCAGGCACTGGTTCAGCACATCCACAGCCTCACCTGATGAAGATGAAAAGGAGAAATAGAGCTGCGTGTCATCAGCGTACTGATGACAACGCACTCCAAAACTCCGGATGACTGCACTCAACGGTTTCATGTAGATGTTGAACAGCATGGGGGACAAAACTGACACCTGCGGAACCCCATATATTTGCCATAGTCATTAAAATAGCCATAGATTTTTTTTTTTAAAGAAAACAGAAATGGCCATTTGCAGTCTAGCTGAAAGCATATTATGTAGCCTGGAATTGGTATGGCGGAAGTGAAGGCAGTTCCTTTTTTACCCTGTCACAAAGCAATGATAATGGTAATGCTTGATATATATTGCAGCCAATTCCCATGGCTTTGTCAAAAGCTAATCTAAAACCAAGGAAAAAGACCCCAAGGGCACCTGCTTCCCCTCCTGCTGAAAAAATGAATGAAATACATTTTCTCTGCCATGTCATTTTGGGACCTTCAAGGAATTGCATTCATAGATAGAGATGGGTGACTTTTCCGCACCCAACTTGGTTAATTATTATACTGCTGGTGTTATGCTATAATATACTGCAGTATAAGTGTGTGTGCATGTGCATATTATTGACAGCTAAGTTAATAGGCATGTTATGGGTATACATAGGACTGATAGATATATTAGGACTGATAGGTGTATTGGGTTGTTCCAGAAGAATTAGGGGGTTCAAGAGGGTTTACCAGATTATCAACTTTTGTTAAAATTTTACCAAGCTGTCAAAGAAGCTTAACTCATTGCTTCCTGTAGACATAAATGTAACAACTGCATGACATAATGCTTTCACAGTGTTTTTCATTTACTTTAATCTTGAATTTCCATTTTGATGATGAATCATTAACATCTCAGAAGCATTGGCTTCTCTGGGGAACAGGAATGTATCAAGAGTGTGCTATCCGCAAGAAACTTTAAAATAAATTCTATCTTCCATCTTCTATCAAAGCCACAGCACAGACTATTTATTTCCTTTTATTCTTGCTAACAACAACAGGCATCTCACAGGCCACTAAAGGTCTTATCCGTCACTCCATTTTCCAGCCTGCTATGAAAAAATTGTATATTAATCTCTCAAGAAGCAACTCTGTGGGGTATTAAATCTTAGAAATCTAATCTCAAATTTAAAGTGTAACTGTAACATAAACACTTCGAAGATTTGTTTCATGTTAACAGCGTAAACTTTTGGTTTCTGATTTTTCTTGTTGTTGCTGAGGAAATCCAGGGGAAGAGAAATTGAGGCTTTATATCTTTTACTTCAGTGGGATATAAGGGCCTTTATCACACTCAACAAAATCTAGCCCTCCCAAGTCCTTCTTAGGGGCAAGTACATGATGTGTGCACTCCAAACAGGTATGTCTAAGGCTGTGGTGAAGAGGTATGCCAAACCTGCATGCCATATATGGTGGAAACATTTTCAGTGTGCACATCTCCTGCATTAGAGGCATTCAAAAGGCAGCTGGACAACCGTCTGTCAGGGATGCTTTAAGGTGGATTCCTGCATTCCTCGATGGCCTTATAGGCCCCTTCCAACACTACTATTCTGTGATTCTATGATTCCATGATTCTATTGCACATTCTGGTAGAAGAAAAAGCTTCCAAGACCAATGACTATGTATTTAATACACATGGACTGTCAAAAGTTGAATAAATATATGTAGGGTGACCATATGTGAGGAAAAACCAGGACATGTCAGGATTTTTGGAAACAAATCTGGGAAGGGGGAGGAAATTATGAAATTTGAAGAAAAATCTGGATTTTTCCCATCATCCCTCCACCCAAAGAGCAGCTCTACTTTATAGTCAATGGGAATTTAAAAAAATGCTTACATCTCCGTCATTTTTAAAGATACAGTGACGAAATTTGGCATCATGATAGCACTTATGGAGGGGTTTAGCTATGCCAAATTTGAAGTAGATCTGTTTATCTGTTGATTTTTAGGAAATTATTTAAAATTTGAGGTTTTAGAATTCATTTTTATAAAGACCATCATTTTTAAAGATAAAGAGATGAAACTTGGCACCTTAATATCTCTTGAGCAGGGCTTTATCCATGCCAAGTTTGAAGCAGATCCATTTGTCCATTGATTTTTAGGATTTTTTTAAAGTTCAAGGTTTTAAAAGTAATTAAAAAGCAACAACACTGGAGCCATACCCTTCAAACTCATGTTGTCAAACCTCTTCTTTGGGGTCTTGCACCTTGAGCAGTTTCAGCCCTTGGATGTCTCACTTGTATGTAGAACAGATTTGTCTTAATTGTGTGCTGTAAAATCAGACATGGGCCCAAGACTGTGTTCAGGTGGGCACCCCCCCTTGGAGCGGGATATGCCCCCTGGGGGCAGACATGTTGGTGAGGAAACCCCCTTGGGGGCTGACCGTGTTGTCCTCCTTTTTGATTTCCAAAATATGGTCACCCTACAAAACAGGGCCTATAAAAGCAGGACCATTTCTAGGTTTGAAGGGGCCCTCAGCAAACTCCCATCCAGGGTGCCCACAGCACAGATTCGTCTGTTGACAGTGTTGGGAAATTTAAGATTGTGCCCCCATGCAAGCTACATTGGGAGAATTGTATGAAATTTAAAATGGCAGCTTACAAATCCCAGCAGTGGCCCAAAAGTGCCAGGTGCTGATGTCGGGGCTGTATAAAAACAAACCTACAAATAATATCAGCATAGCACCTTGAGAAACTCTTGTCTGGGATGGCATCTATTTCATTTATTGAATTCCATTTTAAAAAAAATACTTTTAGGGTGCAATTCTACGCATGTTTGACAGAAAAAAAAGGTCCTTCAATTCCCAGCATACCCCAGCATGGTGGGCAGCGGCATGCTGAGAGTTGTAGGACTTTTTTCTGTCTAAACACACATAAGATTGCACCCTTAGGCTGTCTTCAAGGCTGGAACCCTCAATTGGGAAATTAATGGACAAATGGATAATGATGATGGATACTGACATAGGGCAGATCAGCTGTGTATCCAACCTATAAAATCTGCATTTTGGCAGGTATGCCCCACAACTGCACCACATTCTATCTATTCAAAGAGAAGGCAGGAGTTAATGGCATGTTCCCATAATTGGTCTTGTTTAGGCACAGTGGGTCATTTACTGTGCAAAGACATAATACATTGTAATGTTTTCATTGGCATTTTGGCCCAGGAAACGTGGCTGGGAGTTGCTCAGATTCCTGTTGCCATGGTGAATGGGCAAAACAACCAAAACAAAAACCTGATACATCTTGTCTAAACTAAGGAAAGCCTCTCTCTGTCTCACACACACACACCTGGAAATTTATAAGAGAATTGTCTGCCCCCAATCTTCAGGGATGTTTTCTTTTCTTACGTTCCCACACAGTGAAGAAATGTTCATTACATTTGTAATTATTATCATTATATTTCCAAGGGCATCTTAAACCAGATTACTAAATTTGATCTAGTCATTGTTCATACCACCTGACAGAATAAGTGGCAATTATTCCATTTAGGCCGTCGAAGCATTTGAAGTCTGGGCACTGAAGGGAAACTCTGACATGAGGGTTAATTTTGAAAATTGTTCGATGGGACTGAGAGAGCCAGATGCTTGATTTTGAAGGGAAAAAAGTATGACGTCGATATTATTGCTCATAAGAATGATCTAGTAAAAGTGAAATGCTTTGAAGTCACATTTATTTCATTGAGGGAGATTTAAACATGTGCTTCAGTTTCTTCACTGAAACCAAAGGGGGTACATTCAAAGTGCTTAATTTCAGAGGTTTCCCAAAATCCTATGCCTTTCTGAGCTGTTGCCGGCAGGGCAGGAGGAGCAACAGAGGCAAGTTTCTCCTCTCTACTCTCCAAATAGCCATTTCCCACTAGACCAGCCTCTTAGCCTGTCTAGTTGGGTTGCACTACTGGGGGCAGAGACAGGACTCTCCTCCCTATCCTTGATGCCATGACAGAAGGACTACCATGGAGGGACAGGTATGGAAGGGAGGATGGGATATCAGAGCAGGGGTTTCCCCCTCCTCCTGAAGTCATATAAATACCTACAACCTGTGTGAGCAGGATCCACCATTTCTTATGGCTTCCCGGACACCATCTGCTCTCTAAATTAGGCTGGATTGTGTATCTTGTATTTATAATAGAAACATAGCATCATAGAATAATAGAGCTGGAAGGGGCCTATAAGGCTATAGAGTCCAACCCCCTGCTCAATGCAGGAATCCACCTTAAAGCACACCTGACAGATGGCTGTCCAGATTGACTGCCTCTAGTGTGGGAGAGCCCACCACCTCCCTAGGTAATTGGTTCCATTGTCGTATTGCTCTAACAGTCAGGAAGTTTTTCCTGATGTCCAGCCAGAATCTGGCTTCCTGTAACTTGAGCCCATTATTCCGTGTCCTGCATTCTGGGATGATCAAGAAGAGATCCTGGCCCTCCTTCTTTGTGACAACCTTTCGAGTATTTGAAGAATGCTATCATGTCTCCCCTCAGTCTTCACTTCTCAAGGTTAAACATGCCTAGTTCTTTCAGTCTCTCCCTATAGGGCTTTGTTTCCAGACCCTGATCATCCTCACTGCCCTGTTCTGAACCCCCTCCAGCTTGACTGCATCCTTCTTGAAGTGTGGTGCCCAGAACTGGACACAAAACCCAAGATGAGGCCTAACTAGTGCTGAATAGAGGGTAATCAGTACTTTGCACGACTTGGAAGCTATATTTATATTAATGAAGCACATCACACTGTTGCAGCCACATCACACTGGTTTGTTTTTTTGCAGCCACATCACACTGTTGGCTCATATTCAGCTTGTGATCTCCAAGAACTCCAAGATCCTTCTCACTTGTAGTATTGCTGAGCCAAGTATCCCCCATCTTGTAATTGTGCATTTGGTTTCCTTTTCCTAGATGTAGAACTTGGCATTTATCCCTATTAAATTTCATTCTGTTGTTTTCAGCCCAACAATCCAGCCTGTCAAGATAACTTTGAAGTTTCTTTCTGTCTTCCAGGGTATTAGCTATCCTGCCCAATTTTGTGTCATCTGCAAATATGATAAGCATTCCCTGCACCTCCGCATCCAAATCATTAATAAAGATGTTGAAGATCACTGGGCCCAGGACTGAGCCCTGTGGTACTCTGCTCGCAGTTTGAGAAGGCACCATTGATAAGCACTCTTTCAGTCCAATTCTGTAGTCAACTGTGGTTCCACCTAATAGTTCCATCTAGCCCACTTTTAGCTAGTTTGCTGATCAGAATGTCATGTGGTACTTTGTCAAAGGCTTTGCTGGAGTCAAGATATATTGTGTCCACAGCATTTCCACAATCCACAAGGGAGGGTCTGTCATTCCCAGGTTCCTCCTTTTTGAAGTTGTCTGGTGCTTCACCTGTCTTCCATGATTTTGCAAAGATAATGGAGAGTGGTTCTGAGAGTTCTTCTGTCAGCCCCTTTATTACTCTAGGAAGCAGTTCATCGGGCCCTGAAGATTTGAACCCATTCAAAGAAATTAGGTGTTCCTTGACCATTTGTTTATCAATCTCAAACTGCAATCCTTCCCCTTCACTTTTGCCAGGGAGGGTCACTGCCACCTGATCCAGCAAAAACAGGGTAACTAAACAGCTACCAGACTTGGCACAATTAATGGTGCATGCTCTAGTAAATGACTGCTGAAATCAATATAACTTTTCAGATTTGCAATCCATGTTTTAATCCTTTCGCTGTAACAGTCACTTCAGTTCTGATTTCTACACAGCGAACCCTAGAAATCAATCAAATCGGAGGTTTACGGCAAACGTCTGCCCAGTTCTTTTGCAAGCTAAAGCACAATGACAGGGAAAATACTAGAATTATCAGGACTGAGCTTTATACTAAAAGAGACCTACTGTAAGGAGGTGCTTACAAGTGATTTATGTTCTTGTGCTTGATGGTGATGTTCCAAATTAGGTTGATAGATGGGAAAATAGGGAATGAGAGACAGAAGTAAAAAAAATTACTTGGGGTTTTGTGCTGTGTTTGCCAGGCTTGGGTAAAACACATTTCACCTTCCTCACTTTTTATGGTCTGTACTTGTTGAACATACAGATTTGGCATTTATTTTATAATACAAAAACAAGAAGTTAATCCCCTCCCAACCTATCTTATTGTTAATCTATACTGATCAGGATCATGGGATTAATTAGACCAGTGCACAAGTGGCCTCTCATAATTCTCTACCCTACTTGTGGGCAGAGAAATTGGGGTGGAGGGGAGGCAATTTCACCAAATTCCTCCAGGGAGAGGAGACGTTCTCCAACAGTTTCTCACAGGTAGGGCTCATCATTGGCAGTGGTTGTGGCACAGCTTTTTTCCTTTTTCCTAAGGGTTTTTGGCAAATTTTAATTTTTGCTGTCACTGCAAGTGGCAACAGCATCGGCAATGTGGGCAAGCTGGTCCCCATTCTGTATCCACCACAAGGCAGGTGTGAGAGGGCAGTGGTATAATAGTTCCAGGGAAGCGCTGGAGCTAATGCAGCACTGAAATCTATCCTCCAGCTTGCTGAGATTTTCTTCCCCTGTGAGAGCTGGTTCTGCCGTTCTGCCTCAATTTCGGGGTGTTTTATAATTGATTTTTATAGCGTTTATTCGTAGCGTTTTTGAGCTTAATCACTATGAGGCAGCCGAGGGCGCTGTGTGCGTGTTTTCTTTTTATGACACATCTCTCGATTGCTCTGCAGCCTCCCAGGCTGCCTGCAGGAGGACTTTCCTCATGATGTCTTCCCTGGGGCTTTAATTGAAGTGTGGGAAGCCGAGGAGACTAGCGGCTGACAGAGAGATGATGGAATAGCAATCCCTCCCTAGTTTGATGATGCTCATATGTTCTGTTGTTTTCTCCTATCCCTTCCCATCCCAGCCAATCATAATAATTTAAAAATTGAAATGCAGGTAAGGGACAAATCATCTAGTTTCTAACTAACTTGCAGAAGAAGACTGGCCACTGAAATGTGAACCATGACCAGCATTTAAAAAGAAAAAGTAATGTTTAGGAGATGATTGAAATGAGGAATAACATATGATGGAGAAAGGAACTTGGAGTTGTTCAAGGATACAAGAGGAAGGACTGCACTACGAGAAAGAGCAATTGGTTGAATATTTGGAAAGAAACACAGAGATTACTACTGGGGTAGAACTAAATTTAACGCTAAATCTATCCTCCAAGTTCCTGAAAGTTTTTATCCCCCCATGAATCATGAATAGAATTTATTACGGTCACAAAACCAGCAAAATCCCCCCCCCCCATGAAAAAGGTTTCTGTTTTTCTACATTGTTCTCATGGCATTTTAGGATCTATTTTGAAATTTGTGGAGTTTGATGCTCTGGATCGGACATAGCTCTAATTTCGGTGACTCTTAATGCCTGCCTCAAAAACAAGGTTAGCCTTGTGTTCATTGTCCCAGGTTTCTTCTTTGAGCTAGGAAAAAAAAAACCATTCCTTTCTCCACCTACTAACTTGCCTCTAACCTATCCCCCTCTCGTCTACCCACCCTGCCCATTTATCTTGCAGATGTTCCAGCTGCAGGGGGGAAGTCATCAGTTACAAAGAGTGCTGGGGAATGCAGTTTTCTCAGTACCCCTGCCATTCACAGCTTCAAGCTGATGTCTAACACATTGGCTGAATTCGGATGACACAATAAGCAACTGGTGGGGAGGAAACAATCGTCAGTTATATTGGCTATCGTGTCGTCCGAATGCTGCTATAGTCAACTCAGCGCTGATCCTAATCCACACCACAGTTGACTATTTATTCGGCTATGGGGCGGTATATAAGTGTAATAAATAATAATAATAATAATAATAATGATAATAATAATAGATGAACAACTGTAAAGTTGATTATTACCCCACCATTGACTATCGTGTTGTCCGAATTCAGCCATTAACTTATTCCACAAGTCACATGTCACAAACAGAATACAAATCAAGGAAATTATGTTATAATATTTGTGCTGACTCCAGGAAGTCAACAATATTCCCTCTGTAAGATGTCTTTACACTATGTTCCAACACATTCTCAGATAATATAGCCAAACATATGAGTGAATGGCTTCAACTCTCCCATTTACCTTTTCAACCCCCTCCCCCAAAACTCATCATTTTGTCTTGCTATTGTCCATGGTTTGGATCTTATGGCGGTAACTTAATAAATGCAGAAGGCACATGCACTCAATGAATGGGGGTCCCATATTTCTGCTGATTCTTGCTATGCCACATCCAACAGCCTTCTGGATAATTGCCCAACCCTCAAGGGCTGTTTTTCAATGTGTAGAGGATGCAGCAGGACAAAGGTGCAAAAGCCGTATTTTGTTAGTGCGCCTCTCACGGATCTTAGGATCAAAGCCCAAGACATTTCAAATATAATTCCAAACAGTTTTTTCCCTAATAGCTGAGTGTGCAGTTATTTGTATACTGGTGTTTACATTCCTTTAAATTGACCAAATAGTCTTGCTGATCCTACAATAACCCTCTAGTGTTCAGTTTGGGTACAACCCAAGGTGTGCATGCGTGTGTGTAAATGAGCGTGTGATAGAACATACAAAGGGAAAATAAATATGCAATCCTTGTTAGCTCTAAAATATAGGTCTATCCCTTCTTTTTTGCCAGTCCAACTTTTGGGGAATTGTTATTTCCTGTAGCATTTGCTTAGATGCCAAGGCAATCCTTCCACAAAATACTTTGGGAAAACTAGCAAACTACGGTGATTTGATCCCTTTGTAGTTATATGAATCTGATATATTGCTGATCTAGCCTAATACAGAGGAATTTTCCTAAACATATTAAAGGGTGCTAAAATGTTTCCTTACATACAATCAATTACAATTTACCGTCACCCCATAGCAATTATCCAGTCTTTTTTTTTAAGCTGTCAGAGAATGTAAGAAAATGCTACATACGGGTCTTTCGAGCAGAATCTTCCACAAAAAGGGAAGAGATGTCTTCATCCACACCTGCTTCATTCTTTGCAATACAGGTATACGCTCCTGTGTCTTCATAACGTACGTTGCTAATGTGGACTTCGCTGCCATTTGCTGTGCACAGAATAAGAAAGCAATATGTGAGTTATGATTTTAACTGTGCTCCTGTAGGTTTCAACTTAGTCCAACCCACTTAAACAGTTTGTTCAGCCAGAGAGTTTGCTTTGGGTGTACCAATTTTGTCTATGGATATGTGACTGCTGAGTGAAACACACCCTTTCCCACGCTACTAAGGATCTGAATGGCAAAGCCATGCATTTTTCTATTTCAGTGGGCAATATGGACATTTCACATGTGTGAACTCTCAAGTAGGTAATAAGCATTAGGGTATAGCCTATATATTACATATTTATATGCTGCCTTTAAGGGCTATCATACAACCCTCTCAAGGTGTTTCACAAAACATAATTCTAGTGAAATCATCTAAACATATCGTTATAATATATAAAAGTGGCATCCAATCGGTGTAGCAATTACAAAATATACTATCTAAAACAAACAGTAAAACAAACAGCAGCAATTTATCATTTTTGTTTTTAAACTAGTTCCAAATTCATCAATAAAAGGTCTTTAAAAAGCCAGGTCTTTAAAAACCCAAGGAGAATTTTAAAAGAAGGGTCCAAGTGAATTTTCCGGTGGCCAGGAGTTCGACAGTGATGGGGTAGAAAAAAGCAATGCTTTTTCTACAGTCCAGACTGATGAACCTCACTGGTAGGCTAGAAAGCACAACCTCAACAGCTGATGTTAACAGCCAGACAAGCTTAGATGGCTGCAGGCAGTCCTTCAAATTACCTGGTCCCAAGTCCAGTTCACACTTACTGGTGGTCCCCATGTGAATAATATGGGAATGTGTTGTGTATAGTGATGTTGCGGGTACCCGACAGAGTCCAGAAGTCTGGCGCACTCCCCTGTGTCATCTCCCCTGGAACAAGCCCTGCAGCTTGGCGACTGCCTGGCAGCTAACTGCCCTCGTTCACAGCCCTCATTGAGGCTCTGGAAATCGCATATTTCCCATGTTGCGTAAACAGCATTTATAAAAACCCCATTTACACAAGATTAAAGGTATGATTGCTCAGGGGTTTTTTTGTTCTAGCTTTTTATAGATTTACCCAATTCACACCTCATGGGCCTGAACACAATTTGCAGATGGAAACACTTGCAATGTGTTCTTCAAAACACACACAAAAAATGCATTCGACAACAGGCATCCATTTGAAAAATGAGCAAAGAAAGCCCGATCCCCACCCAGCCAGAATGGCTTGGGAGGGGTCGGATTTTGCGGGTGGGAGGAAGAGACGAAAGAAGACTATATGCATGCTTGCCATGTGTATAGCCTAGCGTGGGGGCGGAGCCAAGCCTATATAGCCTTGCCCTGCACGGCCATCCAGCCTCTTTTTTCTTCTGGCCCCTCCCTCCCTATCAACTAGTATGGGACTAGCCAGTAGTCCTCTTTAGGGAGGAGGCTGAGTAGGATTTTTCCCTGGCATTAGTATACAAAGGTTTCGCCTGCTCTATACTGGATTTAATCTTTAGATGGAGGATAAATAGGTGAATATAAATGATAGGCGGATGGTGCGGGAATTTCGGGGGGATGAGAATAGGAACGGTGAGCACTCTGGCACCTTTATGGTGGGGGCAAGTCAGAGGCCCTGCTCCTCGGGGGCTTTGCAGCTTCCATGTCAGGATATGGCTTGCCTTTGGGGACCTAGTTGTCTCATCTACCCAGAGCTGTGCAGCCCTGGGTGTGGATGACGTGGTAGGTCTCACCAAACACTCAAGTGTTGTGGGAATCGGGGGGGGGCGGTTCAACCAACCCCTGTGTTCAGCGAGGGGCTCACCCTGATTGGCAGGCTAGTTGCCTGAGATTAATAAGCGAGATTCCCGCACGTTCATGCTCAGATCCATGGAGGGGAGAATCTCCATGTTAAATAAAGAGGCCCTAGTTTATCCCAAGCTCTGGTGTCCATGTCTTATTTCGTGTGATTTCTTCTCCGCTCGCAAAATGTGGATCCCTGCTTTAGTCAATCAGTGCATACTTCCCCCAAAATGTGGGCATTTAAAAATGCATGCAAAAACCTGTACATTAATGCATACATTGCAGGAAATATATATGAATTTCTGTATAGATTAGGTTTTTAGTAAGGACAATTGCAAACTGGTGGACAAAGGATGGAATAAGCTTGACCTTAAAAAACTAAACTCTTTCAGCAAGACCAAGATTGACAGATCTATCCATCCCTAAATGTGCCTTGTGGCCTGCCCATACTTCTGCCCTGTTGGTGTGGACTGTCAGCTCCTCTTGGGAAGGGTGTGATTTCCTTGATCATGGTGATTTCCCCCCATTAAAAATGATGACATATTCACAAAAATTGCAGCAGCAGAATATATACCTGAAATGGAGGTTACAGTTCACTCAGGAAACGTTGGTGCAGCCCAGCAATAAGCCAGCTGGGAGCCCTGTGTGTTCCTTTCTTGTAGGGTCAGAGTCAAGGGTGAACCAACCCCTTGATACAAATGAAGAGAAGAGCATGGGGCTGATGCTAACTGATGAATGTAGAAATTCTGTAGAGCTCAAAGTCTAGGTATTGAATATCTCCTGGTACCCGGACAACTGCAGTTCTAATGAGAGGTCTGCTGGACACTGTCTAGTGCCCTGAAAATACAGGAGCAACTCTTTCTCTAAACATCCTTAACTCTGGGAGCATGAGTTTTGCCACTGCATTGTAACAACTGAGTATGACACTACTAAAGATCCTCAGGTTTATTCAGTGAACTAAATTACTGATTAAAGGGGTGGATGTGTTAGTTTGTGAGACCAGCCAAGTAAGACCTTTCTGTCACTTCCCATTTCAGTAAAGTGCAGTTCACCTCTAAATAAATGACAGTATGCTTGAAGCCATGATATGTTGGATCTCTTCTATATGCAAATATGGGATTGATTTTTTCAAAACAAAAAAACAAAACAAAAAGTACCTAAGGCCATGCTACATGGCGTGCCTCACATGTGGGAGTGTGCATGCACAGTCTTTGCCAAGGGAAATGGGGAAAAACACTGGGCCGGCACTCTCTCCCTCCCCCCACTCGTGCTCCTTACCTGCCGCCGCCGGTCCTTAGTACTGCAAAACAGACTTTCTGGCCTGTTCATCAGTACAGAGACGCACTGAGTGATGACGTCATCACTCGGTGCATCTCTGTACTGAGGAACAAGCCGGAAAGCCTGTTTAGCAGTACTACAGACATGCCACCGCTAATCCATAGTACTGATAAACAGGCTTTCTGGTCTGTTCCTCAGTTCAGAGATGTGCCGAGTGATGATGTCATTCGGCGCGGCTCTGTACTGAGGAACAGGCGGCAGCGACGACGGTGGTGGCGGCGGCGGCAGCTAAGGAGCACGAGTGGGGGAAGGGAAGGAGTGCCAGCCCAGTGTTTTTCCCCATAGACTTGCATTGGGGGAAAGCTTTCTTTCAAACACCTGAAATGGCAGTCCGAAAATCCGATATGTTGGATAGTTATCGGACATATGGATATTGGATCGGCTCATATAAGGCCTCCTTAGGGAATAATTGTTATCAGTCATCAGATGTCCGATAACATCCTTATCGGTTCGTTATCGGACATTGGACCCCTAGTTATAATACCCTGGAAGAGAGGAAGGATGGATGGAACCCTGATTAGAAGCATGCCTGTTAGGGTGTGAGGATATACTACAACATTTTGCATTCACACAAATTCAGAAACTAAAAAAATCCCTCAGTTCCATCAATGGGAGGGTGACAGAATGAAAGGCGCCTGACAATCTATAAAACACTGATGGAACAGATTTTGTCCAATCCATACACATTGCTAGTTTGAATCCCATAAATGTGCTTGGTTTCTAGGAGGTGCCATTTTTACTATTTCAAATGTTATACATTACACTATGGTAACAGTTCCTAAAATGTTATACACACCACTATGTAACAATTCCTGAATGGTTATCGGATACAATCTCTCGGTATGCTAAGAAGAACTGAAAACAGCTATGGGCAGAGAAATAAGGGGAAAATTATGTAATGGGTTACTTGTAGACCCCAAAACTGTCAACTTTACTTACGAGGTGGTGGAGTTAACACATCACACCTGTTGCCCCAGGCTCTGCCTAAAGGCATGATAAATAAATCACACCGGTATAAAGGTTCACATTGCTCTCTGAAGTCTTTGTAGTGCAGATAAAAAAGACATGCCTATGGCTTTAGAAAAGTATTGAAACGTTATTAAAATGTGCTCCTTTACCTTGAAGAGTTAACTGCTTGGATAACTTTGGAGTGATATCAATTCCATTCTTCAGCCAGCCAAGCATTGGACTGGGGATGCCCTCCGCATGGCATCGAAGGCTAGCTGTGACACCTGGCTCCCTGGCTTGGCTTTCAGGAAACACTCTTATCACCGGTGGAACTGAACAAATAAAAGCATAACACATCAAATGGAATGCAAATGATTAAATAATAAAATACACTTTAAAGTAATCAGTGGTAACAAGCAGCAGGCCCATATATCACGGGAAAATGGAGGAGCAATGTGATTTCTTACCTATGCGTTTACAACCGTAAGACGTTTGGTTCTATCGTATAGTTACATTTATGGAACGGCACCAATGTCATGGGAAAGGTGGGCACGCAGGGGCGTTTGCCACTTTGCTGCATGCCCAGGGACAACTGCTACCTGCTTGCTACAGGTAGCCATCTTCCCCCCCATATAGTGCCCCTGTGAACAACGGTATTGACTTTACATGTTGTTTTGCTCTGAGGGGCAGTTACAGCCTCATCTTTAAAATGTGTGGCAGCTGCTGAGCATGCTGCACAGTGAAACCATGGCTTGAGCTTTAAAAGGTTAAAAAGAAAAGTGAATTAAGTCCTTCAACCACTTCATATATTACTGTAAGTTAATACACTCCCCCTACCCAAACATCTAACTTTCCTTCCCCTCCCCACAAATAGTGGTCCCACATTTTGGGGGTAAAAAAACTCTGGTGAGGGGTATTTGATTCAACAGTACAGTCAATGGTATTCTATTTCCATTTAAATTATAGCAATTATCCTCAAATTTGCATTTATACATATGAACTCACACAGGCATTTCATTTTTTTCAATTTGTGTCCTCTTTTTGATGACGCATTCAGGGCCAGCCCTACCATTAAGGAGAGTGAGGCAGCTGCCTCAAGTGGCAGATGCTGAGGGGTAGGTACCAGCAGCAAGGTTTTGAAGAGCAGAGTTGCATGTGCCACATAGACTGTTCCGTGCCCCCTAAGCTAGCTTGCTGTGCTCAGCTGCAGTGGAAGACACTATCCCATTGCCAGTGTTGAAATAATTTGTCAAGTCAGTTGACTTCTATACATGGAAATGAAAGGAGCACAATCTTGTTGCAGGCGATTGGGGGAAATAAAGAGACAGCACAAGTCTATGTGGTTCAAATTATGAGCCACATTTATTGAAAATCTGCAAAGGGAGACTAGGAGGGCCCCATTCTACGCCAGCTTGCTAAGCTATGCGTTATATCGGGCGAAAACACTCTATGTCTGATGAATGGCGTCTTTGAGCGCCATCCTCAGGCCATACCCCTTCGGGGGAGGGTAGGCCTTCCCGCGTCGCTCCCCGCCCAGGCTGCACGACGCCGGGTGGAGCGAGTTGAGTTGGCCTCACAAGTGTGCCCTATCCTGCCATTGGGGCCACACAACCCTCAATGTAGGCCTCGGGCATCACCTGTCACCACCAATGGTGCCACAGAATACTCACCGTTCCCTTCCTTTAATTGTGCCCACCCTAATAGACTAAGCCAAATGTGACTGAATCATGTAATTCCAAAGTAGTCTTTCCTAAGACACTCTCTCTCCGACTTACAGTATGAAGTAGGCAAAAAAACACATAGTCCAGGCCAATCAGACTACGTGTAAAAAATTCCTACTTGGCCCCTAATTAGGCAACCAGATAAACCCATACTGCATACAGGGAGGAAGGGAGGGAGCTGCAAACCAGAAGGTGTGTGGGGCTGGGTGCGGCTGCCTAATAATGGCTTTTCCACCCCACCCTTGCTGGTGGCTCCACACTGAGGCCAGCCAATGAAGATCTGGCACGTCTCCCTCTCCCCCTGCCCGCAACTGCCTCCCCCATGGCCACGTGCCTGAGACACAGGGGAAGGGCGTTTCTTCTACTAAGACAGAAAAGTCATGGGCTGGCTCTGCACTTCCTCTTTTTTGACAAAACGAGACTGGCCACTTTACCTAGATGTAGAGATCACACTCTAACATTAGGACAACCAATAAGAAACCCTACTACCTGTTGTAGATGTTCTAGATAGTTATGTTGCCAAATTTTGGGACTGTGGGAGGGCATTCTGAACCCCATAGTTCAGAAGTACAGGCCTTTTTTACAGTCCCATAAATAGGCCACTAAGGGATGCTCCACTCTGTTTTCCCCAAACTTATATGTCAATAGCAGCAAAGGGGAGGCTGCTCCTCAGGTCTTTATTAGCAGGAGAAAGTTCCAAGCAAATAGAGCACTGGGAATTATAATTTCCCCGAATTTTGGAAAAGGAAACCTGATGGCAGGGAAAGCTGGGGACAGTGAAGGGCTGTCTGAGGTTTCAAAGGACAATTCTCTGAACAAGTTCAGGGGGAAAAAATCCCATTCTGAATCAATCTAGGAAGAGTTTACCCGTATCTTGTCTAACTTTCCAAATTGCAAAAACCTGGAGTAGGGTCCTCGAAAAAAGCATCAACTTGTTAATCTATGGTTCATTGAAAATTGTTTTGTTTCCTTGTGTGTTCTTTTGGACTCATTGGAGGGTTAATTTTGCCTTAACATTCCAAGCTCAACATAGTCAGGGAGTCTATTCTCACCGTATTTCTTCGATTCTAAGACACCATCGATTATAAGATGCACCTTAATTTCAGTACCACCAACAGAAAAAAAAAATTGATTCTAAGAAAAATAATAATAATAAAAATAAAACCTTTGCCTTGTGCAAAGCGCGGGAAAATTCAAAAACTGTGATTCTAAGGCGCCATCGATTCTAAGATGTACCTCGTTTTTACAGGCTTTTATATGGGGGGGGGGAAAGTGCATCCTAGAATCGAAGAAATATGGTAGGTGTTCCACAATTGAACTTAGGATGGGGAAAGTCTGCTCAATTGATAACTTTCAGTGTGGGTTTTCATTGTATGCAGGCAATATTCTTCAAAAGAAAATGCAGGATTCTTTTCACCGCTCCAAAATCTTGGATGAATAGTAATATATAAAGATTGTAAATAAATAAATAAATAAATAAATAAATTTCTGGTCATAAGCCAAGTTCCTGCCCTTAACAGGGAGAGATGAATAGGGGGTGGGGGGCTGGCTGGCAGTGAAGGGCAGCACAGCCCCAGCAGCAGCATCCCCTTCCCAGGAGGGGATAGCTGAGCCAATCAGTGCAATGATAGGGTGGGGCCAAAGAGGCGGACCCAGCAGAGTGAGATCACTCCTTTGTTCTGCCTCCAGTTAAACTTGAGGCTCCCAAAAGGCAAGCGGCTCCAGGATTGCAGTTGCTGACTTCCCCACCCACCTGCTCCATATAGATGTCTTACAGCGGCAGAAATACCCACCAGGTAATGGGTCTGGGAAGGAATTTTACCTGTACACCAATTGGCAAAGACTGTGCAGGGTTTTTTGCCTTCCCCATTGCAAGATTAATTCCATTGGAAATAAATTGATCTGGATTATGAGTCAATTCTTTGTGGATGCTTCATTTGATAACATTTGGATCCATTGCTGAGGGGCAGTGGGATTGGGCTCCCTGCTCCCCCACAGTGAGGATCCCCATAAGGGGTCTCAGGGATGTGGTGCGAAGACCAGACCAGCATGCGGGCTGTGAGATAGCCACATCC
This sequence comes from Anniella stebbinsi, assembly GCA_029215795.1. NCBI lineage: Eukaryota > Metazoa > Chordata > Lepidosauria > Squamata > Anniellidae > Anniella > Anniella stebbinsi. The sequence continues at coordinate 151,728,735 of JARDYH010000004.1, forward strand.
GTGGTGGTGACAAAGGGGTTCACGTTAGCGGTCTGCGCCGTCATGTGCCCCTGGCCCTTCCAACCACCACCAGTGTTCCTGGCATGTGGGCCAAAGGAATCGGTCAGCAGGCAGGCTGGCCGATTACAGGTTCATTGGCCTATGCTGCCGCCAAGCCTATTCAAGTGAGTCAATAAAAGTTGTGGCCAACTGATTATCCCAGCTATGCCTTTGTATCTATTTGTTCTCGTCCCTTCACCAGCTGGACCCAATTAAGCGCTGCCCACACAATTTTATTCTCACAAATTGCAATTATTTGCACAATTTGTGGTTGTAATTTGTGCAAACATTTGGATGCTATAGAAAGAACAGGAAATATTAAAGAACACATAGCAATTTAAAAGTGACAAAGACCAAGTCCCCCCTCTCTCTCTCTCATGCCATCTATCTTTCATAACTATCCAGTTGTAAAAAAGAAGAACGGGAACCCAAAGAATACCTTTGGGATCATTAACATTGTAATCCTATGCATATCTACTCAAAAGTAAGTACCTATTGAATCCCCAAGTAAATCTATATAGGATTGCAGCTTAGAATAGTGAAAAATACTAGACTTAAAATATAATAATGAAAAATGAAAACAATATCTTTCTTTGGCTTTAACGCAATCAAAAGAAATATCATGGAGCTAATTATACCATGTGCAAGTACAGTGCCCACATGTAAAGCAAGCAATCCGCATAGGACTTGCAGAGCACTGTTTCCCCTCCTCACTGAGAACACATGCAAAGACATCTGAAATTAGGAGATCTGTGTGCACATCCTCTGTCCTCATCTGCCAAGTAAAGTTCCTTGAGCACTGCTCCAGGAAGGATTGTGCCTAATTAATGTCATTTTTTTTAATGATGGTTTACAGGAATATTGTTCACATTTTTGTATGAGTAAATTTAACTGGAAGAGTCAGAATCAATGCATGATTAGTGTGGGAAACATCATATTTCATGGCTGAGTGGCAATTGCCGGATTATATTGAGTCATTTATGAGTGCGCTGTTGCATCAGCTGGGATTTAAGACAAAGCTATTGTGTGATGTAATTGTAAAGTATAAGTTGTCATATACAAATGTACATCTGTATTAACAATAAAGCTCTCTAATTAAAATGGATGGCTTACTCCCATCTCTTCAGATTATTTACTTCCACTGCATTTGCAACAGATCCCTATTAATTAAATTTTAATACTTGGTTCATCTGATACTGTGCTCTTTCCAGAGATAATTGCTGGCATGAAAGTGAAATGTAGCAACCTATTTCGCAGGAAAACTCCCAGTGTTATAATTTATTTGTTGTAGTTTGTAGTTTACAGTTTTAGAGTCTACCTCAGCTCTCATCACCCTGAGCCATCATGGTCAATGGTAAACTATTATTATTATTATTATTATTATTATTATTATTAATTATTTATTACATTTATATACCGCCCCATAGCCAAAGCTCTCTGGGCGGTTTACAAAAATTAAAAGATTGAACACTAAAAAGACAATATACAAAATTTAAAACCATAAACATAAAACAGCTGACATTTAAAACATTTTAAACTGTTAAGCCTGGCCACAATGTCCATCAAAACCTCAACTTGAGCTGTTAACATGCCTGGGAGAAAAGAAAAGTTTTGACCTGGCACCGAAAAGATAACACTGTTGGCGCCAGGCGGGCTTCATCGGGGAGATCATTCCATAATTGGGGGGCCGCCACAGAGAAGGCCCTCTCCCATGTTGCCATCCTCCGAGCTTCCCTCAGAGTAGGCACCCGGAGGAGGACCTTTAATGTCGAGCGTAGTGTACAGGTAGGTTCATGGAAGGCACAAGGTTGGGGAAGGCTGGTTTACAATCTAAGAGGATCCAGTTTGTCTTGCGTGTGCAGGAATACACAGAGCTCTTTGCACAAATTCACAACTCTGTATACATAAGATGAGGTCTGACATGTGTCGTGACTGGAAGGTCAGAACTTGACATGCAGTGTCCTAATCTGATTCTGGCAACACTCTATGCAGCATGCTCAATGCGTCCTTTAATCTTGGAGATAAAACAAAACTCTAAAATGATGTTCATTCTCTTAACATACCATGTCTGCTCAATAACCATATGACATACCCAAACTACTGGAACAATGGCAATCCAACCCCATTTTCTCTAATAATAGGTAACCCATCATTTCTTCCATATGGAAAACATATAATGATCCACAAGATCATTAGCATCCCTGGATTTCATATCACCAATTAAATGTATATCTTCCATTTCTTGTTTATACTATCTTGCTGTTAGGGTTGACATTCCAGGACAAGTTTTGCTCTTAAATTTATGCCATACCGAATACAGTACTTTCACACATGGTTTGGATTCGGCTTCATTTAGACCTTTTTGACTGATATGCTATAAACAAGATGACGATGTGGCCTGTTTTATGGAGGACAGCCCTCTATCTGAAGATCTGCCAGAGGACTGTCCTCTATTTCGAAGTTATCTTATATTTGAAGAGCGGTCCATTCCAAGTCTGATATAAAGATAAAGAATCAACAGAAGGAAGAGTTGGCCCTTGAAGATGCCCATGAACAGAACCTAGACAGCAGGCTAACGAAAACATAGGTCACCTGGTCAATCTTCCACACCAAAGTGGGGTGTATTTTATTTCTCTTTAAATTCTAATTTTTTTTTCTAAATTTGCATATATACATATATATTAGCACATGCAAACCACCCAAATAGAGCTAGTCCAACCTCAGAACATACATTGGTAACTCAAAGGGAATATGGTCAAGGCCTAAACAAGATCACAGGGAAGGTAAACCCTCAAACACAAGGAGTTCCATGCCACAACTTTTGCATGGCCCAGTCCTTGCTGCACGGGTCCAGGCAGAGGAGAAAAAAGCTCCAATGATCAAGGATCAAACTCAGTATGCAGGTGCACTGAGCCAACAACAGAGACACAATCCACATCAAACCACCACCACAACAACAGCGTTTATGAAAAGCTGCACAGTACTTTTCATGGCAAGTTCTTAATAATCTAGCGTTTCAGGTGGTGATGGATCCAAACAGGGAGGTTTTCCACAAAATGCACAGCAGGTGTTCCTAGCAAAGGCACCTCACCTTTGCACCAGCTTAAAAAGGGAGGCTTAGGCCTCTTCCAGTCTACTCGACAAACAGGGGCGTTGGCCTTTCAGCAATGCCTCAGTCCAAACAGGGTGACACTGCTCAGCCCACCAAGATGATGCTTCAATCCGGGCAATCCTTCTGCAAACCCCCACCCTTTCTCTATCAATTTCTCACAGACAGTTTCTTGCTCAAGGCTGAGACAAGTGTGTGGGTTGCGGGAAGTAAGGACACACCTCCATCTCTGCTCTGAGAATGCTGACACAGATCAATTCATACAGATGGTTACATTCCAGAAGCCAAACAGACCAAAGCCTTCCAGACTACTTCTAATGAAATCTTAGCTAAAACTATAAGACCCACGGCCATGCCCTCTATCCTTGACAGCCACCCATAGCAAATGCTAATTATCAACTCTTTTCCAGGCTCTTGTATACATGCTGCACTATCTTAATCACGGATCGATTACAGGGCAGTTTTACAATTTTAAAACAATTTTGAAACAGTTAAATACAACAATTTAAAAAAATATACAACTCCAATAAAATCATAGAACTGATAAAAAAAACAGCAGAAAAAAAGCAGATAAAAGGCTGGGAGGGGTCACAGATGATGATGTGGATCAGGATCGCAGAGCAATGGAAGGTGGGAGGGAATACTTTTCACTGCATGGATTGCTTTGAGTGACATTGGAATATTGGGGTTTGGGACATATTTAAGCTGGGAAGGCTGCGTATCTGTGAGCCTATCTACACATGCAGGATAAAACACTTTGAAAATGTTTTGAAAACTGTATATGGAGTGTGTCCTGGGCCCCAACAGTTCTCAAAACTGTGAGCCTATCTACACTACTGCCTTAAAAGGTTTAAAACAATTTATTACAGTTTTGAGGATATAAATATAATAGATACATAAATAGTACTGGCCTCCATTTCCAATAGCCAGTACACATAAATGTAGCTGGAGAGACTCTTTCAAATGCTTATCTTGTCCAACGTTCCCAAAAAGAAGCATGGCCCCTCCAAGTACACAGACTTGCCCTCACAACAACACAGGACTTTTAATTTTTAGTGAGAACAAGGAAATGGTTGCCCACATAATAAAGCAGCTACCACTAGAGTAAGCAACACATATGTTAAAAACCATGAAGTAGGGGGTTGGACTCGATGGCCTTATAGGCTAGGCTGACCATATGAAAAGGAGGACAGGGCTCATGTAACTTTAACTGTTGTAGAGAAAAGGGAATTTCAGCAGATGTCATTTGTATATAAGCAGAACCTGTTGAAATTCCCTCTTCATCACAAAGTTAAAGCTTCAGAAGCCCTGCTCTCTTTTGTACATGGTCAAGAGACAGGGCTCCTGCAGCTTTAACTGTTGTGATGAAGAGGGAATTTCACCAGGTTATATATGCATACAAACAACATCTGCTGAAATTCCCTGTCCTTTGCAACTGTTAAAGATACAGGAGCCCTGTCCTCCTTTTCATATGGTCAGCCTAGTGATGAAGAGGGAATTTCACCAGGAACTAATTGCATACAAATGACACTGGCTGAAATTCCCTTTTCTCTACAACAGTTAAAGTTACATGAGCCCTGACCTCCTTTTCAGATGGTCAGCCTATTATAGGCCCCTTCCAACTCTACTATTCTATGATTCTATGAATAATCTTAAGTAGAATAATTTTCTGAACCCACAAAGCTCCTTTTCATTGCAGGTTAGCTAACTGTCAAGTCTATCGTTAGTATAAAAACTACTGTGTTCAATTTTAGAGCCAGCCATTATGTGAAGTAAGACAAGGAGAGGAGATGTGATTCTCTTTAGGGAACCTGGGATGGAGAGATGAAGCTGGAATGCAGGAAGCATACTATCCCTTGAACTGCCTTGGGTACTGCTACTCATTCACTCCCTCTTAGAACTATAACATTATAGACATATCACAAATCTGGTGGTACACAAGTAGTGGCTCATGTGCTCACATTGCTTATGCACATGAGTCTAACAGATCTGGTGGCTTGACTGAATCCATTTTAGTCGCAGTCCCAGATCATTAGAACAGCTATCCATCAATGCTTTCAGTGAGCTACTTCCATCCTGTCTCATCCTCACCTTTTATGTCAATGATAGATTAAGCCATAAGAACTGTAGTGCGGAAAATCAGGAGAGGTCTTGACTACAGAAGGTTGTCATGTAGGTTTCACTTCCTTAGAACCTAATTCTCTAGGAAGCCCCAGGGACCAAGTTTCCTGTGACCACAGGAGGTTGCTTTCCTGTCCTCAGATTCTGAGGAATCAAGCCATGATGATACCATAGCACCCCAGTTGGAGGCTGGTGAAAATGATCAGGCCCCTTTAAGGGAAAAGGTCTCGGTCAATAGAGTGGCAGGGCTTATCAACCTAAAGGAAGCAAAAACCATACTTAAGGGTCAGTCAGTATCTGCTTCTTGTTGGAGCAAGAAATAATAATAATAATAATAATAATAATAATAATAATAATAATATATTTATTTATCACCCGCCTCTCCCAACGGATCGAGGCGGGGAACAACACCAAACACAAAATACAAAAACTGATTAAAAGCAGATAAAACCAGTACATCATTAAAATGTTACTCAGAACTCTCTGTGGTACTGTTTTATTTGTGTTCCTACGTCTCTGGGAAACCTGAATCCTGCTTAATTAAACCTGAGCTGCCCAGGGTCTTTGAAGGGAACTGTTCCATAGTGGATATCTTGTCATCCAGACCTCATGATGTCTAGTGAAGCCAGACCCTTCCTATGACAGGGATTATTCTCTGAAACAGCCGAATTACTTCTCTTGTATTTGTAAGTAAATTGCAGGGCTATGGATGGGAATGATTGTTGTGATGTCTTTTTCAAATGGTTAATGCAAGTATTTAATTACATTAAATTTGTGTTTATTTTTTCATGCAGCATTGCTAGGGGAAAAAATCAATTGCTTAAATACATACATAATGGAAAAAATAATTTTTTACTCAATATGTTGATTTGTCCTCAGGACAAGGCAGTAAATACTTTTCACACAGAGACAGAAGACAACATGGAGCTATAGTGGCAGGAGAAAAGCACAGGAAAAAAACCCAAAGGGAATCATGGCTGATAAAAATGTAAAAGGGACTGAGAAAATTAATGATAAAAACTGCTGCTGATTCATGTGAATGAAAACACATATATTGCAAAAGTGCTTAAAACCCAATTAAACCATTTTCAAAGTACTCCTATATTAGATCTTAAAGATCAACGAAGACTCATTATCTCATTAACCTCCTTTTGACTCTTCTGTTATACAAGTGCCATTACATTACATGAATCAGTTTCCTGGACTATAAGTACAGACTTCCTTGCCTACATTTAGGAACAGAGTGGTTAGATTTGCAAACATAATCCATTCAATTGCTGTTTTGTCTGACCAATGCATTAGGCTTCATACTTTCATCCAGTTTAGCTCAAATGTGCGCAGCCGAAAAAGGTTCACTTCAGAAATGGTGCAAAACCATTGTGATTACATTGACTGTAAATAAGTGTAGCCTTAATCTAACTCACTACATGTCACATTACAATCATGCCAGAATCTATATCCTGACTATTTCCAACCCCTTGTCTTCCCTCAACACCTCTCCCCTTTTGGGTAATGGATTGGTTTGGAGCTACTTGCCTCTTCTTTCCTTTGGAGTATCTATCACATTTAGTAAGTGTTGCCTCCTGCCTGCCTGCACAGGATTGCCTGGTACACGGTTAACAAATGTTCAGAAAGACTTAGAACCATTTTATTCAAGAAATTAAAATGCAGATTAGATCATTTTATCTCCTGGGAAGCATCTTCAAAATGGTGGTCAAAGCATTAACACTTTAAGCTGCTAAACAGAGAAAATGGGCTCCGTTGCTATTGAGTGCCAGTAGCTCTATGATGGCTTATTGGAAACATTAGGCTGCTCAGCATTTTAACTCCTATTTTTCTTTAATGTGAAGACAGGTGTTTTGTTTTAATCTGGAAAGCATGCCGTGTTATTGAAAGCCAACAGAGTTACAAATGGATTGTTGCACAGTCTATGCAATAACTTGATTAAGTTGTTATTCAAGGCCACCATTTCCATAAATTTCTCTTCCTCTACAGCCAGAATACTAAGAATGCACATTGTTTAACAACATTAAGAGCTCAAAGTATAGCGTGAACAAACTGTGTGATCTTTCTTATTTTTTTCAAAAACAATTAATGATTTAGGGTTGCTATATGCAGTGATGAAATAGTATTTCCTGCAAGTTTGTTTGTAGAGGGGGAAATGTTAATGAAAATGTATTATCCATGTCTGTTTTTCTCTTTGGTTTTCACATAACAATTAAGAAACTAAAGCAATCCACTCAATTAAATCTAGAGATTAACCCACAACTTAGTTATTAGAACTTCTTTCCTTACCGTTCACTTGAAGAATATGAGTCTGGTAAAGTTTATCATAACCATCTGCATAACAGCTGTAATTTCCCATGTGAGTTGTAGTAATTTTAGTAATGTACAGGGATCCATCATCACCAAAATCCTAAAGGGAAGGAATAATAAGGTGATCACAATTAAGAATGTATGAGAATTTTGTTGCAGTTCACAAATCATCAGAATTTGTCCTGTTCGACACTCTGAATGTGAAAGGGAACTCGTGTTTTTCAGAAAAAGCTTGACATTCCCAAACTTGCAATCACATTCCAAAAAAAATGTCTTATTATTTTTTAAATGTGCAATTTAAAATGTGGCCCTCCAATTCCCATAATCCCTGAATACTAGCTATTCTAGCAAGGGCTGATCAGAAACAAATACCAATGAATTTGAAGAGTACAAATTTCTAAAAAAAAGAGAGAGATTTCAACATCTTATTCAGCAGCAAAGCCATACTAGAAATGTATCACAACCATGAGGGTAGTACTAATTTGAAGATCAATTGGCACATTATTAAAATATTGTGCACTAAGATGGTGGATGCTTGCTGGGACAGATTCTTCATCAGCAAATGTGTCTTGAAGCCAAGCATTGTTCCAGAATTTCAACACCTTAAGATATTACTGGCCTTAAATCAAGCCTGCACAACTTGTGTTCTACCAAGCCAAACACACCCTATCCCCCAGTCAGTTACAGGGTGGAGCATAATAAATGACAGATGACCTGCGTTCAGCTTGATGGCTCCCAAGTTGTTCAGGCCTCCCTTAAATCAAGGGATTGTTCACCTGCAGACTACAGAGTCTTTATTTGTTAGACATTTCTCCCCACTCCAACAAGGCCCAGAGTACACTATTAAAGTGATAGTAAAACTTAGAAATATGTAGTAAATAGATTAAACAAAATATGTAATAGAAGATGGAACCTGCCTAGTACTTAGGAAGTGACTTCTTCCTTTATACCTTGCCATGTTGCAAAAATGAAAGAACCTTCCTTTCGATATGGATGCCATTAAACAAGGGCCTGAACCATACCTACCCTCTTCAGTGGCTGAGATGTTGTGACACAAAAGCCAAGTCAAGTCTAGCTGCATGTAACAATCTCTCCTGTGCCTGTGTATGTCTTTGACGGGAAGGGGGAATCCCAGCTGTTATGCTCGAATCTAGACAGTCAGGCCATACATAACATTTGCTTTTACTTGTTTCTTTTTAATTCTTATTTTGGTGCTTGTGTTACAACACTGTTAACGTCATTAACCACCAAGTGAGTGTTTCTTGGTATATTTTCATAAAAGTACAGTGAGTTAATTGGAACAACCTGTTAACAAGTACCATATGGAATACCATTGAAAGTATATTATGATGCAAGCTAGCTTCTGTTAACAATATTTAATGGAACACTGAAACTACAACACATAACTGGAAATTAAAGGATAAAGGACACAGCAAAGTATTTTTCCCTATCTGTCCTTAAAACCTGGATGATGATGATGATGATGATGATGATGATGACAAAGATCAAGAGCTGAAACTGGGAGGGAAATGAGTTGACATGACACTATTATCAAGGCAGTGACATATTGGCCTAGTTCAGGCATGCTTTTGTATGGAACAGGGCTATGAGCAGTGGAGGCGGGTGACTCTGATTTTGAAGGGGCTGTGTTTCTATTCTGGGGCTTAGTATGAAGGAGCCACAGCTCTAAAGGAGCTATCCCCGGTGCTGATACCTATCCCCAAACTGGATTCAACACTTGGAAAGCTCCTTTGGAGTTCTGGCTGGTTCTGACTGAAACCCAGAATGGAATCACAGTCTCATCAAAATCCAAGCCACCAGCCTCCACTGGCTATGTCTAGTGAGGGAATGGGATTGCTAATTGCCACAAGGCACCCTTGTGTTGCTAGATGTTCAGAAATAGTTGAATAGCCCCTGAATGTATGTAGGTCTGAATCACACAGTGATTTCCTTGATCATATATATGTAATAATTGCAAATCTTGTGACCAATGCAGTTAGTTTTGTTGGCCCTAGGAAAAAGCGTCTTTGCAGGTAATTATGTTGACCAGACCCAGGTAGTATTCAGAAGCTAAATCACTCCATGCCACAAACACAGGCTAAACTCGCTCCCTATGCCACATACACAGACCACATCTCACCCACCTCGTCATATATACAGGCTAAATCCCCCGTACAGAGACCAAATCCTGGCCCTGTGCCATATACACAGACCAAATTCCCATGCCAGACTAAATTTATGCCCTCTATGCCATCTCTCGAGTCACCCATTTAAAATCTGCTTCCAGCTCAGTTCATGAGAAATGATATTCTATCACCTCCATACTGTAGCCTGTAATTCTGTTAGTGTTTTCTTTAGCATTCAAGATAAGTTATCTCATGCCATCGGTTTGTTTTCTTTACCCACAATTGAACAGACATTCATGGGATTGTCAGTTTCACATGATTCATTCAGTTCTGATGGGCAATCATCAATTCAGGTCTGATCAGCAATCAGTTCTGATGGGCAGTACCACAACTGCAATTTCTTAGCAGGAGAGTGCTAATGTGATTTGGTGACAGCTCAGGTAAAGAACTAACCAGATGATTATTAAAGCAAACAGCAAGCAATCCCAGCATAGCAGCTATTCCATTTCAGTTATGAAAAGGTTAAGCAACTATACATGCAAGAGAATGCTGATAAAATGATGCCAGAGTGAACTAAAAGTACACTTAAAATACAAGTTATATACAGCCCCTTAGAGAAATCAAAAGGAGACAACAGAACAAAAGTAAGTCCCAGGGCAACTAATCAAAGACAAAAAGTTACTTTGCATGTGTAAGTGTAACAGGTCACAGAGGGACAATTAAACATCACAGAGTTTGGTGGTGTTACTGTACGCTAACTTTGATTGGAGGAAGAGAATTGCAGATTTAATGGGGATCTATCCAGCCCATGGGCAGGACATTGCTGTCCCTGAGGTGACAAAATAAATCCTCAATACATTTTTTTAAAATTGTACTAGATACAGCCATGAATGATTTTTATGTACAATTGATATAATGCGGCTTTTATGGGCAGGGGAAGACACAGTGCAGAGGGTTAGACAAGCCAGTTGGGTGAATAAAAGTTAGATCTCTTTCCTGGCCTTTCAGCCCAACTTCTGCACCCCTGGTTGCTCTGCTAAGTTGCCCACAGCTCTGTTGAGGATGTTGCTGAATGACATAATAATATCACAATAATTCACTGCTTGGTCTCATGTGAGGCTGATCACCAAAATGTGGGTGGATGGACTGGATGGAGACTCTCTCTTTCAACACCAGTTCATGCTTGAAGGCTGGGAAGGAGGCTTGCCTATGATCTCCCTGTCCAGACTTCCTGTCTGACTGTATTCCACTTTCAAGTGCTTGCAACTTGCATTGAAGTATTGTGACAGATCAGGGATCCTGCTGGTGTACTATTGACCCTAGTTCCCAGCAGAGGTTTTTGTGCTGAGGATGCCCCAGGCAACACCTATAGCGAGTAGCCCACATGGGGGTTGATTCCAATTGGTATCATGCTGGGTGCAAAGAGTTAAAGCCCCTCTGTCCCTACAGCATTATCCTAATCCAGCTCTGGAGGGGGACAGGGGAAGCTGCACTAACTGTTTTATTAAATAGATATCCAATGCCCAATTACATGATAGAAACAAAGAGGAAACAGGGAAGAAAGATTTCTCCCTCTCCCCCCCCCTCAAAAAAAACTATTGCTGCAAATGAGAATGGAGTTGCGCTAACAAACCAGGCCTGCTACCGTTCCCTGTTTATATCACAAAGGCCTGTATGATAGCAAGAAAAATGCTTCCCTCATCCCCAGTAGCTTATGATCTCATATTCTCACAGAGATGGTTGATCAATGTCTGAGCTTTAGTGCTTCAGACTGCTGTGGCTGATTGAGTTCTCCTTCATACTATAAATAAATGACTCCCACACTAGGGATGTCAGGGAAGAGGCTGGGCTAAACCCCTTATCCTTGACATCTAGTTTTCTGGAGGCGTTTCCCCCCATCTTGTTTCTGTATGCTAGGGGGACATGCAAGTCTCCACCTGCATTCTGAAGTGGTGTCTCCCCCCCCCCCAACTGCTATTAACTCCCCCAGCTCTGATTCACTCCCTTACTTCAGTGAGAACAGAGCATGAACAGGAAGGCAGGAACAAAGGATGACCAGATAAAATCCAGGTCAGGGCTCATGTAACTTTAACAGTTGTAGAGAAAAGGGAATTTCAGCCCGTGTCATTTGTATGCAATTAGTTCCTGGTGATATTCCCTCTTCATCACAACAGTTAAAGGTGCAGGCACTATACTAGAGTGACCAGATACAAAAGAAGGCAGGGCCCCTGCAACTTTAACAGTTGTGATGAAGAGGGAATTTCACCAGGAACTAATTGCATACAAATGACACAGGCTGAAATTCCTTTTTCTCTACAACTGTTAAAGTTACATGAGCCCTGACCTGGATTTTATCTGGTCACCCTACAAGAACATCCATTGTGCATCATGACTGCATGCAGGAAAGAGGAGGATGATAACCACAAATTGTGCAAATTGCCCATTTCCAGGGGCCCAGATGACTGCAATTACAAAGCATTTAGAGCTCACTATGAGGGCTTTTAACAAGGACAGAGTTCTGAGCTAGAGCAAAGTTGGATGCCAAACTTGTGATCTGCAACTACATCAGATCATTCCACGCACTCCCCCCCCACTCTATTATGAAGCTCATTCCTGTCATACGTGTTATCAGTTGTATGCGAGAGTCTAGCAACTATAGTTTTAAAATGCCTTGTGCAGATAGCTGCATCTCATAGGCCAGTTGATACATAATGCAAGCGGGAGCTGGAGGATAGAAAATCCTGCTAAGTTATGCTAGTGCACCTCTCTGACTCTAAGAGAACTTGCTGTTCCTATAGAGCTCTCCAGGGGTAGAGGTGGTAGAAGTTAGTGTGCTACTAAGTGGTGCTCTGCATGTGTTTTTAAAGCTGTTTTTAAAGCTACTGATGTGCTACTTTTAGGTATGGTTACAGGAACATTATTTATCGCTTTTATTAAATGCTTTGAGTATCAATGGAGAAAGTAGTGCAAGTGTCTGGATGACTGGGACAGATGTGTTTTGCCATAGGGAGAGGATACTTAGAGCTCATGGCTCCATGAGGCAGCTAATTCCTTCCCAGGGGATGCCAAACAATGACATGCAAGGGATGGCGCTTCCTCTTTGGCAATGCACAAAGATGGAACCAATCAGAATCCATATGTGTTCCCAATGTGGGAAGAGGGAGTTCGTGCATCCCCCCTAAGACTGATCTGCATTGCCCTTCTGCATTTTACCCCAGAAGCCCATGCACACACACACACACACACACACACACACCTACTCTTACTCTTAGGGAACTTCCTGGTAAAGTGCCATGTCACCCTGTATTGGCTATCTTGTTTTCACCTTACCTAGTTCATCCCAGTTTCTCCTGAGGCATATGCACAAATCCTAAACAGTTTGTATAAATGGTTGGACATCTGCCGGCTCACTACTAGGGATTGATGGATCTGCCAGGGGCATTTCTGCAGTCTTCATCCAGTTCCCACTGCCTGCTCAACAGTGTGGATTCCCCCCTCCCCCCCCCACAGATTCCTACTTATTCACCACTGCAAATTCTGCGTCTTTAAGTACCTGAAAAGAAGCTACTGGCTGGGCATTTTCTATATGATTCATCATTTTTTGTGATATAATCCATTCCGTCATTCATTTTACTGCTCTTTATTGATCTCACTGGGTTGGATTTAGATGTGTGCAGCTGGGCTAGTAGAATCAGACTTCACCCCATCTTTCCCATACTAATCCTTCCAGCCACCAAGAATACCATGAGGACGAGGGGACCCTGCTGAATGTGTAGGCTGTTGTGCAGTGGATCCCCTAAAATCAGGTGGAGGCACCTTCCATGTCAAGTCTGTTCCTACAGTGGCCATCCAGATGCCTGTGGGAAGTCTACAAGCAGGACATAAGTGTGATATATAAGAAATATGCCTAGTTAGGTTAACACAGCAGTAAGTTGCATGATCGGCAGTACTTGGAAATGTGCAATGTCATATAGCAAATTGTTCTGGTTTTAGTGAAAGAAGCTGGGCTGGATATGTAATTGTCTATACTACTGCCTTCTCTCTTTGTAATTGTTTTGATAGATTTGCTGAGCTGTGTAAGTCTGAGCTAAATCAGGAAGTACAATCCAGAGTACTGTTTCAGTTTTATAAAATTAAATTAGTTGATTTTTTTCATCTTGTATGTTCTGTTTTAATTGAGTACGTCAGCCACCTTGGAAGGGCTTTTGGCCTGAAAGTTAGCACAGAAATACTGGCAATAAATAAATAAAGCTGTGTTCTATCACAAGTGGTATTGAGAGGTATTCTGCCTCTCATACTGGTGGAAATATGCGTAAATGCCATGATATCACTTCAATACCAATATCTCTAGGTTATTTGACCAGCATCTTCCTCTAGCATGGCTTTTATTCTGGTATCTACTTTGTAATCTCTTACATTCTACAGTATTGATTCACTAACATTACCGTTATTCACAATCCCACCCTCAGCCAAGATTAAAATCTCAGATTTCCTTTTAGACCATTCTGACTAATATGTGGTTACAGATGGCTTTCCAGTAGTCTTTGAATTCTTGCATACCTGTCCTAGTTCAATGCTAATGGAATTTCCATGAAAGGAATTTCACAGAGTTATAAATCCACAGATAGCATGTATACTAGGGGTGTGCACGGACCCCCCGGATCGGATCGGGACCCAGCACGGGACCTCCAATTTTGTCATGGATCGGTTCGGACAAAATCGGAGGCCCCCCGGACCGGATCGAGTCCGATCCCGATCCAAAAATCGGAAATTTTTGGATCGGCCGCCATTTTTTTCCCCATAGACTTGCATTGCAATGCAAGTCTATGAGGAAAAAATGGCGGCGGGTGGGTGAGGGGGGGCCTAACTCCCTCCCCCCCGGGGCCGTCCGCTGTGGACGGCCCCGGCAGGTAAGCCCCCTCCCCCGCGCTCCCTATCCCCCCTGGGGCCGTCCGCTTCCATCCGCAGGCGCCCGTGGGCGCCCGCGGATAGAAGCGGACGGCTCCGGGGAGGGGGTAAGCCCCCTTCCCCGCCACTGCTTACCTTTTAGGGCCGTTCGCTCCCGTCCGGCGCCGGCGGCTACCGCCAGCCGGCTTTGCGGCTTGCTCTAGAGTAGCACACCGGGTGATTACCCGGCGCGCCACCCTGGAGCAGGCCGCGGAGCCCGCTGGTAGTAGCCGCCGGCGCCAGACGGGAGCGGACGTCCCTCAAAGGTAAGCGCCCCCTCCTCCCCTCTGCGCGCCCCCTCCTCCCCTCCGCGCGCCCCCTGCTTACCTTTCCGGGCCGTCTGCTCCCGTCCGGCGCCGGCGGCTACTACCAGCGGGCTCCGCGGCCTGCTCTAGAGTAGCGCGCTGGGTGATGACATCACCCGGCGCGCCACCCTGGAGCAGGCCACGGAGCCCACTGGTAGTAGCCGCCGGTGCCGGACAGGAGCGGACGTCCCTCAAAGGTAAGCGCCCCCTCCTCCCCCCCGCTGTCCACTTTCATCGGCGGGCACCCGCTGGTGCCTGCCAATGGAAGCAGCGGTGGGCGCCAGTGGGCGCCCGCCGATCCGCTGATCCGCCGAACCGGTTCGGAGCCTTTTCAGATCGGTTCGGACTGGATCGGCCGATCCAGCTGTTGGATCAGAAATCGGATAATTTATCCGATTTCCCACTGGACCGGACTCGGATCGTGGATTGGGTCCGATCCAGTGCACATCCCTAATGTATACATCAAGGTTTCTATAGTTTTATCATAAGAAATGGAAAACCATATGTCTGAAATTACATTGATTGTACTCCCCCCCGAAAAGTTTTCTTCTTTCAGGAAGCCAAATCTCTTATTTTTAGTTTGCAAGCTATTTTTTTCTCATCACAATGTGTTTCTGCATACAGTTTATGTGCACACATTTTAGCAATTCAACTACAGAGTGTAGGACATTTTTTTTCCACATAAGATGGTTTTATGATTAGCCATGCATTGTTTTGACATTCCTCCATAATCATTACAGAGTCTTCATAAAGTTTAGAAAAAAATAGCTTGAAACATAAAGACATGTTCAATATAAATTCTGGAAATGATAAGCGGTAGTGGGGGAAATTGTGTAAGGAAGTGTTCCATCTGGATTGCTATCATCATGCTACTTGTTACAGTATTTGAGGAGATGCTCTCTTTATTAACTACTTAAATTCATTGTTGGTTCATAATTCAACCCTCCCCCTTCAATATTTGGACCATATTAACTATCCGTAGCATCACTGAAATTACTATTCCTCTTTTGATTAATATCTGAAAGGCATTATAAGGAAGCATCTTGTAGCACCCTAACGCTTCAGCTACTGAGTGGTATAGAAATGTTATAATAAATAAACACTAACAAAGCTTTTCCTATGAGATGTATGAGATATTAACCTAAGTGACAGGATTGTACAGAGGGGGCATTATACATAGTGAGGTCAGAGGGAAATGAAATCCAGAATGTACATACACATAAGCCTTAAATAGGCACTGCTACGTCTTGTGTAGGGCTAATCAGAGAGGGACATGGGCATACAAGTAATCCGTCAATATTCCCATGCACCTTAGCGCTCTCTAAGCATATTCACTTAAACACATTTGCAGAGCCCTTTTCAAGTCTTTGCCGCTAATGCTTGAAGGTCTAAATGGAAGCCAGATACACAGGGATGTTGGGTTGGGGCTTTTGTGCACACAAACATCCTTCTCCCCCACATTAGACCTCCATGGAAACACATTGCCTGCAAAGGACTATAATTAATGTCACGTCTAGTTCGACCCTCAGTTTAATCCTTTAAGTGAAAATGTGAGATTTGGGGGATTCGGGACCGATAAAAGGAAATACTTCTTTGCACAATGAATAGTCAAACTGTGGAATTCGTTAACAGATGAAGTAGTGACGGCCACTAACTTGGATGACTTTAAAAGGCGGGGAGGGGTTGATAAATTCGTGAAGAAGAAGGCAATCAATGGCTACTAGTCTTGCTAGTTACGTGTTACCTCCAGTAGCAGAGGCAGAAAGCCTATGTACACCATTTGCTGGGGTACATGGCCTGGAGGGAGCTATTACACTCATGTCCTGCCTGTGGGTTCCCGGTCACAACCACTGTGTGAACAGAGTGCTGGACTAGATGGAGCCTTGTTCTGGTCCAGCATGGCTCTTCTTATGTTCTTATGAGCTCATTTCATAGTCAGGCACTCTATTTTCAAGGAAGACTGGGAATTGTATTACTATGTGGGAGGCCACGGTTCTTTAACCCAGAATCTTTAGCACTTATTGAAGTACAGTTTTGAGGATTACCTGGGGAAAGCCATGACAGAGAACCTAATATATAGTGTTGTAGTGTGGATATGCCATAAGGTATTGTGATGTATTTCAATCTCTTTAGGTACCATTTAAACTTGAGCAAGTGCTGGAAAGGGAAGGTTTTCATTTTTTTTTAATGATTGAACCATTCTTAGCTCATAAAATATGATGGAGCAGTCACATTGAGTCTCCAAACTATAGAATAGTTTACACGTTTACAACATTATTAATCTGCAGTAAGCATAAATTGTCATTTTGTGACAGTTTAGTGTGCCTTGTTACACAAAGCGAAACAAAAATATGTCAACATGTATAAAGTTTTTTGTTGGGAAAGTTATGTTAAATAAAATCCTATTAAATTTTTTTAATATTAATCTTGCACATGCTCAAAAGAGAAACATCATTTCCCCCATCATTCTTTGCTTCTTGTTTATGGGGGGGGGGAATTGTAACAAGCATGCATATGCACACCCACCCACAAACTTCTGTACAGTTTCCTAAAATACTTCATTACAGTCAAGGCTTATCCAAACCTGACACTCATTATAACTTACTTTTTTGTGCAAAGATTAGGCAGCTTGAATAAACAGCTTAATGTTATTCATGTGAATTAAGTAATTGACATTAGAAATAAGAACATTCCAGTTGTAATATAAATGCAAAATGCAAAGCACATCGTGAATTGCACCAATTAAAATGTAAAGTTCCTGAATACATACTGTATGTTCAACATTGATGTTTAGATTAGGAAAACACAATGGTACCACTGCCTAATTTACTGGCGAGATACTCCATTTTGCCATCCAAATGAACAGGTTTAATGGTGTGTGTTTTCCTGGTCTTTCTGTAACAGTTGCTACAGAGCATTCAGTTTGTATTGAATAATTGAGAATATCTTCTAAATGTAGGTAAATGATTGGAAGAATGCTATCTATATATTTAGATATGAAATCAAAACTCGATTTAATATAGCTGTGAATGTGACATCTTCTGATTATGTGCACTGGGCATGTGTAGAAGGGAGAGTCAGATGGTACCAACCATTCCTCTGTGTTCATCACTATTCCCATGAGCCCTTCCTGCCCCCTGAGTCTGTGACAGTCTTGCCTGTCCATGAGCTGGATTGGGAGTTAGAGCCCCCTCAAGATCCTTTAGGGCAGAGGTAAGCAGTGTAGCGCATGTGGGCACCAGAACATCATCGGACACCTTTCTTGGTATCTTCTGAAGTCCTCACAGCTGGCATTGCTTCAGAGCAAAGTGAGGTCCTCCAGCCACTGTTCTCTTCATTTCTGCTGAATGCCTCTGGCACTTGGGGATCAGAGACATTCTTAGGAAGTGGAGGTGGCAGGAGGCTGCAGGCCAGTGCTTTCATCTGCAGTACATTCAGCCAACAAGAAGATGGTGTCCAGGACAGTCCCTCAAAATTATTATTATTATTATTATTATTATTATTATTATTATTATTATTATTAACCCGCCTCTCCCTCCGGATTGAGGCGGGGAACAACAACAATATAAAACACAAGAATCACAAGCAGTTAAAATTTAAAAAACAAGAAAAAATACATCATTAAAAACATCTTAAAATTCATCTGGATAGGCCTGCCGGAAGAGAGCAGTCTTCATGACGCTCTTAAATTCATGAAGACTGCTAATTTGTCTAATCTCCTCCAACAGACCATTCCATAGTCTGGGAGCGATGGAAGAGAAGGTCCTCTGGGTAACACTCATCAGCCAAATATAACCACAGCCCCCCAAATAGGGTGACCATATGAAAAGGAGGACAGTGCTCCTGTATCTTTAACAGTTGCGTAGGAAAGGAAATTTCAGCACCTGGTGAAATCCCCTCTTCGTCACAACAATTAAGCTGCAGGATCCCTTCCCTCCTTTTCACATGGTCACCCTACCCAAAAATGTTTTCTACCCCTGTCTTAGGGGGTCCCCACCATGGGAAGCAGGGAACCCAATCCCATATCTCCCTAAATGGGTCTAGCCCAATGCTTCCAAGACCTGCTTGGGAAAGTTTTGTCTTGGGACATCAGTATAGGCAATGCCGATAGTTTAAATTAAATTAATAACCCTGCTACAGGGAAAGTGAAAACCATGCACCACTCACCCAGTTGCGCATGCAGGTAAACTTCCTTCTCAGCCCTATCACCTGGTGGCTAACCCCTTTCCATGGCAAGATGTGAACATCATTCAAAGAATAGGTGGGTGGGGAAGTCAGCAATGGCAATTCCGAACCCCAAGCTTGTGCCCTACATTCATAGCCCAGAGCAGAGATAGATGTTTCTTCCTCAGGTTCAGCCCGAAGCCCATCCCCACAGAGTTAGCCCACATACTGATTGACTCCGTAAGGCCAGCTTGAGCTGCTCACCTCCTGAAACCCTGCAGCACTGTGGTGATTGGCTTTGGTTCACCACCACTGCACCTCCCATCCCTCACAATATGCATCCATCAAAAAGAGGGCTCCCAGGCTAGCTGGAAATCCTTGCTTGTCAGTAAGGAGGTGGACAGGGAAAGGAGTATGTAGCCAGGCAGATTGGGGAGTGAGGGAAAGGTCCTTTCTTTCTTTCTTTCTTTCTTTTTTCTCCAAGCAAACCATAGTTAGTGAGCCTGGTCAGATTCAGATACACAAACAAGCCATAGTTAAATTAAACAAACCACGGTATAGAATATACATCATGATTTCTATTTAAGACCAGTACTTTTATTTTTTGTTAGCTGCCTTCCCAACTTCCACACTACTAAGTACAGAGTCATTATTACTCAACAACATGAATAGTTAACTGAATCTATGTTTGGATTACTGCAAGGCAAAGTAACATTTTTAGGCAGAACTTTAGCCCAATCTTTACTTGTAAGGCACTATGCAGACATTTCATTTTTTATTCTAAATGCCACTTGCTAACCTCTCATTTCAATTACATCTAACTCTAATTATACTCCTATCATCAACACTTTCTGACAGGTCATATAACTCGTTACCGCAACAAGACCTTTGGTAAAATGAAATCATATAGTAGGGGAAATTGGTTTCAAGAGCCTACTTTTAATCTCACAGATCTTAAAACGTTGATACGGAAATGCTAACAGCATTTGGCTTTCTGCCCCCAACAGACCAGCAAATGCACAGACTGGCCGATGCACATGTAAATCGCTTTAGGACTAGAGTCTTAAAGTGATTCAGCTATGTGAAAATTACAATCTTGCAAAGCTCTAGTGGCAAAAAGAGGAGGTCAGGAGGCAAGGCAGGATACTGGTTAATAGAGAAAACAGAGGTTTAGTGGAGCTTGTGGGAAAGATAATGGTTCTAGACCTAAGGAGGAAAGTGGGGGGGGGGAAGGGAGATTGAATTGGTATATAAATTCAGGTAGGAAATGGGTTTGAGATCATTGAATGAAGCATTCATGGTGTTTAGCAATTGGCTCTTGAGAGCAGGGATGTGAAGGATAAAGTATTCAACATGCCTGATCAGAGAACTAACAAAAATTAGAGGGAACCAAGAGTCCTAGAGAGTGATGTAGCAGAGCCAGGACTCATGGGGATGCAGTGCCAGAACTGTTTTTATTAGCAAGGATGCTGACATTATCTCCTCCCCATTCAGAGTTCCCTGTGCCCTCTGAGCTGCAATTCTCCCAGTAGCTGTGAGAAAACAATATATTTACCCCGATGTAAGCAGAGTATTTTGAGGTGGCTTGGTCTTGAATAGGCACTTAAGACCCACTAATGTTATAAAAGACCTGCTACTGGTGGAGATGAAATCTCATGGAAATTTGCTGGGCTGTTGATATGGATCAAAACAGTTGCATGATAGGGATCTGTTATGATGAGAGGCTGCACTTCATAATGTAGTACTACCATTGGCCCCACAGCACTTCAAAGCTAACAAAAGTTTAATAGGGATGCATGAGAAGTTTGTTTCAGTTTATTTTTAACCAGAGTTTACCCAGTTCACATGTCCCATACCTGAAAGCAGACCCCAAAACAATCTGTGGCTGAAGTCCATACATTTCTGAGCTTGCAATGTGAAAAATGTGTACGTTTGAAAAATGAGTATGAACCCCCCCCCCCTGTACTTTTTGAAAAATGTGCTCAATGGGAGAAAAATGTGTATGTTAAAAAATGTGCACAATTGAGACACACATTTGGGGAAATGTACATGCAAATATGCATGAATTTTCAGAAGAAGAAGAAGGAGGAGGAGGAGGAGGAGGAGGAGGAGGAGGAGGAAGAGGAGGAAACAGCTTGCAAGTTGATATAGATATGGATAGGAATGAACTCCAAGGTGGAATTTGGAGAACCCCAACGACTTCACATTTTGCTGATTTGCACATCCCTAATGTATTATGGCATAAACTCTCATGGGTTATAGTCCATTTCATCTAGGGATGTGGGAGAAATTTGATCCATCAAGGTTTTTTAAAAATGGATTTTCCCAATAAACACCTCCCAGATCTGAACACAAACCCGAAATGCAATTTGTGGACCTAAATCCATAGATTTCCTAGCTTGTGATGCATGTGATGCACACAAACATTTGGCATGTGCACTTTTGAAAAATGCACAAAAATGTGTACATTTCCAAAATGCATGCAAGCACACTTTAGTCAATGGGTGCATTGTGTACATTCACACATATATTACAGAAAGTGCATATCAATTTCCATACAGAATCTATCTATCATCTATCTATCTATCTATCTATCTATCTATCTATCATCTATCTATCTATCTATCTATCTATCTATCTATCTTGCAGGCTCATGTGGAAATGAGACAGAACCAGCTTGACCTAAAAAGAAAAAGAAAAACCCAGCAATCTCAGTGAGACCAGGATTGGCAGATCCATCTATCCCTAATTTCATCAGATGCATCTAAGAACGTAAGAGCCCTGCAGGATCAGACCAAAGGCTTACGTAATCCAGCATCATGTTTTCCTAGCGATGGGGTGAAAATCTGCCCAGGCCCACAAGGGCAGCAGACGCCCCCACCCCACCCTCACAGGCCCAGTGGATTTTCACCCCAATGCTGCCAAAGGACAAAGGGAGTGCAGGCCTGGGCAGAACTCAGATCCACCCTGACCAGTGCATGCCCTTTGTCCTCCCCCCCACACTGCATTAATGGTGGCTGCAATTGGCATGGGGGGATGGCAAACATGCTTTCCAGGACCTTCGGAAAGTGCACAATTTCCCCAGCATGCCATTAGCATGTCCGGGGAATTGCACACTTCCTGGAGGTCCCAGAAAGTGCACTTTGCTTCCCTCCCTTCCACGCCAATAATGGCCTTAAAGGCCCTCTTAAGAGCACCCAAAGAGTTCTCTATCCCCTATGTTTTCCACAATGGCCAAACAGGTGTCGCTGGCAAGCCCACAAGCAGGAAATAAGTGAAATTGCCTTTTCCCTCTATTGCTCCCAAGCAGCTAGAATTCACTTCTGATGAGGCAGATTCCAGTCTACGAAAGCATGTGCCATTATAAATGACTGAATTTTTAAGGTGTTACAAAACACTAGGCTGACCATATGAAAAGGAGGACAGGGCTCATGTAACTTTAACACTTGTAGAGAAAAGGAAATTTCAGCAGGTTCATTTGTATGCAATTAGTTCCTGGTGAAATTCCCTCTTCATCACAACTGTTAAAGGTGCAGGCACTATACTAGAGTGACCATATACAAAAGAAGGCAGGGCCCCTGCAACTTTAACGGTTGTGATAAAGAGGGAATTTCACCAGGAACTAATTGCATACAAACGTCACCGGCTGAAATTCCCTTTTCTCTACAACTGTTATCCTTTTCATATGGTCAGCCTACAAAACACTTTTGTTTATTCTGCAACAGACTAACATGGCTACCTATCCATGGGGGGGAGGGGGAGGGGGAGGGGGGTGATACCAAGGAAGCTACTAAATAGACATTCTACATAATAGTTGGTGTTTCTACACGTACACAGTTTGGGCAGACACAAAATGCTAGGAATAAGCACAGGCTGAAATGGAATGTCATGCATTTTCTGTGCAGGGAAAGATTTTTAAGTAAACTCACTGCACACACATAGGATGGAACATGCAACATTAAACGACTTGCATTATTAACAAGGCAGTACAGTCATAAGAATAAATAAGCAGCGGGGTAACACTGCCCATGGGCACACCAAAAAGCAAGGGAATGAGGATGAGAAATCCTGTCAGCCCTTCTATATCACTCGAGATCAGAATAAAGGATGACAGAAACAGGACAATTTTACGATTCATATGGAATGCAGGAATCAGCTCTAGAACGGAAGAAGAGCAGAGACGTGTTTTTTTTAAGATTCTCTTTTGTAACATTACACAGCCAAGAAATCAGAGGACCTTTTATAATAAGGTCCTCAAAGAGGCACTTTTGCGGTGAAATAATGTCTGCGCCTCAAAGACTGAAAATTTTGCTACACACAGAAAGTATTATAAAAATTCTTTCAAAGATCTCTAAAAAGGTTAGTGAGCAAAGAAACTCAGTAATTAAAGAGTACAACAGGAAAAAAATAAACGCATTCAAAGTACTGCACCTACTTCAAGGGAAGGAGGATATCCAGTCTTCCTTCCATGTGATGACATTTTATGTGTTTTACTATTCTGTTCTGTTTCCTTATTGATCTGTTTTCTTAAATCTCTCAATCTCTCTCCCCCCCCACACTACGTATTTAAATGTATATTTTCTTTCAAAATATGTATTTTAATGCATGCTTGGATAGCTTTCAATTGCAGGGAACTGCATCATGACATTCAGAGAAATGCAAAATCTGTTGTGACCATACCAAAAAGAAAGACGTGGGGTCAGGTGTCTGGAACCTAAGAACCACAATTTATTGATTTTACAAATTTGTTCTGTAGCAACATAATTGATGTGAGATCTGGCCAAGGCCACAGCCCATAGCTGGGCCTCCTCCTAAGTCACCTTACCACTACAAGACAACCTTATGTGCACTTAAAAGTGCCTGGCATGGATTCCTTCCCTCAAGTCACACTTTTAAGTGCAGAGGGAGACCATTCTGAGTCATTACCTCCTCCCCTGGTCCAAAGCTTTAAGTGAGTGATCTGGTCAGGCCTCACCAGGGGTCCTTTCCTCACACCTAGAGTCTCACAGCCCTGAGGGACCAACCATCTCTTTTGAATCCACTTAGATATCACCCTTTCAGCAAGCCACTCAGCAAGCTTTTGTGCTACCCAAGTCCATAATTTACCCAGGAACATCAGAGCTCATGTTTGCCCTCCATGGAGTTCCCTTTCTCCACAAACCTCCCTGGAAGTCTTCATCCTTCTTTCTAAACCTCTCCTCCTCACCTCTCCTCTTCACCTCATCTAAGTTTGTGAGTCCTGTGTCCTAAGCTCCTAGTCGGGCATCCATCCTTGTGCCCTTGGAAGTAGTCTACAGGTGTGTTTAGAGATGTGTATCCTGAACAAGCATGGTAACAATTGCTACAATGACATTTTAATTCACAGTAACTTGGGAAGGACTTATGGCTGCATTAGGCCCATGAACTTTGATAGAAGAGCTTGGCTTGACATATCCATTAGGGTGACCATCTGAAAAGGAGGACAAGGCTCCTGTATCTTTAACAGTTGTATTGGAAAGGGAATTTCAGCAGGTGTCATTTGTATGCATGCAGCACCTGGTAATATTCCCTCTTCATCACAACAGTTAAAGCTGCAGGAGCTATATTAGAGTATAGGAAGTGGCAGTCAGGCATTCCTCCATCGTGCCTGGATCTGTATGAGGCTATTAGAGGGAGAGGAAGTGGCAGCCTTTCCACTGTCTCCAAGACCTTCTCAACTTTGCAACTAAGTATCTAGTGCCTAAATTTGTTTTTTTCCCTCCCAATCCCCTTTCCTTTTGTGTCGTGTTTTGTTAGATTGTAAGCCTGTGGGCAGGGACTGTGTTAAAAAATATGTTTGTAAGCTGCCTTGAGATAGGCTGACCATATGAAAAGGAGGGCAGGGCTCATGTCACTTTAACAGTTGTAGAGCAAAGGGAATTTCAGCCAGTGTCATTTGTATGCAATTAGTTCCTGGTGAAATTCCCTCTTCATCACAACAGTTAAAGTTGCAGGGGCCCTGTCTTCTTTTGTATATGGTCACTCTAGTATAGTGCCTGCAACTTTAACTGTTGTGATGAAGAGGGAATTTCACCAGGAACTAATGGCATACAAATGACACAGGCTGAAATTCCCTTTTCTCTACAACTGTTAAAGTTACATGAGCCCCGTCCACCTTTTCATATGGTCAGCCTACCTTGAGAGCCTTTTTTGGCTAAAGGATGGGATAAAAGCACTATAATAAATAAATAAATAAATAAAGCTTGATTTGCAATTAAGCATGAATGTGAGGCCTTCCCATTGTAGTATTTTCTTATTCTTGTGGGTAAGTTCTAGGGGTGTGCATCGGATCGGATCTAGTAGTATCCATTACAGGGCTCGTGTCTGCTTGAGTACAAAGTGAAAGCAGACACGAGCCCTGTAATGGATACTACCAAGGATCAAAGGGATCGAGACCAGAGTGATCCTTCCTTGCACGCATGGCTGCAAAACTCAGCTAGGCTCAGCCGTTCTGCTTGAAAAGTGAAAGTAGGAAAGGAAACACGAGCCCTGTAATGGATACTACTAGCAAGGATCAAAGGGATCGAGACGAGAGAGTGTTTCCTTTTCTTCGCGGGAAGCGGGAGGGGAAGACCTGGCCTCTGTAGAAATTTTTTTGAAACATGTAATTTAAAAATTCCATAGCCATCAAATGCCTGGACCTATAATTCTGAAATTTCTGACACATATCTACCCCTAACCCATCTACAAAGTGAGCAATGTTCAGACTTCTAACTTTTAAAATAAAAAAGTTATAGGCGTTTCTTTCCTCATTGTTTCAAAAATACCTTGCCACCACATGCCTGGACCCAGCTGTCTGAAATTTTACACACATATCAAGCCAAGTGGTACCTGTAATGTGCCCATGTTTCCTGTTTGTATCTTCAAAAATAAAAAAGTGGGAGGCGTAACTGTATTTACCCCACCACTACCCATTTTTCTAAAATTAATTGCCACACAAGGCAAGCACCTACGTTTCCGAAATTTCACACACATAGGTCCCAAGGTACCGCCTACAATGTGGCAAAGTTTCATGTGTGTAACTTTAAAAATGACAAAGTTATAGGCATTCCTGGGTATTTATTAAAAAATTAATTGCCACACAAGGCAAGCACCTACGTTTCTGAAATTTCACACACATAGGTCCCAAGGTACCACCTACAATGTGGCAAAGTTTCATGTGTGTAACTTTAAAAATGACAAAGTTATAGGTGTTTCTTTCCTCATTGTTTCAAAAATTAATTGCCACACAAGGAAAGCTCCAATGTTTCTGAAATTTCACACACATATCAAGGCAAGTGGTACCTGTAATGTGCCCAAGTTTCCTGTTTGTATCTTCAAAAATAAAAAAATGGGAGGCGTAACTGTATTTACCCCACTACTACCCATTTTTCTAAAAATTAATTGCCACACAAGACAAGCACCTACGTTTCCGAAATTTCACACACATAGGTCCCAAGGTACCCCCTACAATGTGGCAAAGTTTCATGTGTGTAACTTTAAAAATGACAAAGTTATAGGCATTCCTGGGTATTTATTAAAAAATTAATTGCCACAAAATGCATGCACCAATCTTTCTGAAATTTCTCACAGATAACTACCCCTAACCAGTCTACAATGTGCCCAAGTTTCATCCTTCTATCTTTAAAAATGAAAAAGTTATAGGCGTTTTTGTAAAACAATACTTGGCTATGGGAAAAAGCATTCAAAATGGCGTCCGATCCGGATCGGACATCTGGTCCGATCCGATCCGACCAGCCTCCGATCCGATCCGATCCGATCCGACCCCCCAGGTCCGATTCCGATCCGCTATCCGATCCGATCCGGGGGGTCAGTGCACATCCCTAGTGCACATCCCTAGTAAGTTCCCCATGAATGAAAATTGTGGCATGTAAGCTGCCTATTATTATTATTGTTGTTGTTGTTGTTGTTGTTGTTACAACATAGCTCAGAAAATACAGCAGCTAAAAGAAACATATGTGTATGTTAGCATTTCACATTATATTTCAGAATATGTTATTTTAACCCATTATCTAATGATTTTCTGTAAAGAAAAAACATTGAAAGGCTGCCTTTCTATAAAGATACACTCACTATGTAACAGCTGGTTTTCCAGCAGGACATGTTTGTTTGTTTATATACCCTGGTTTAATATATATATATATATATATATATATTCCAAAGTGAGTTTCCATAGGAAAATAATGCAATATTAGGACAATAAAACCCTGATTTAAAATATATCAAATAGAACAAAGACAAAACACAGCAGCATGGAAACCGGAGAAGACAGCATAATACAGTGAAAATCAATCATAAAATGTCTGATAGAATAAAAAGGTTTTCAGCACTGTCTTTAAAAATAAAGGAACTTGGCAGATCCCCCACTCTAAAAGTGGTACTATTTCTTTGCCCAATTTATAACACTGCCAAAACAAATCCAAAAGAGTGGCGATTCTCAGCAACTCATCCACGAGAAAAATTTTCTTTTAATCCATGAAGCCAAATTTGGCCAAATTTTATAGCCCTATTCAGGTGGGAATAAAAGTGGCAAAACTCACTACGCAAACAGGAATGAAGTGGTGATAAGTGGCCCCGCCCCTGTCATTATCACATCATCATGAAGCTCCTCCCAGAGGCATCCATACATAGCACAGAAATGCCGGCAGCATGGAGGCTTTCATATGTACAGCTGTACATGAGGAGGCTTCCATATGAGTTGGAATCCCATACAGCTGTACACACAAGTCATTCATACCGTAGGCATGAAAACCTATGGGACAAGCTTTGTTATGATGGGGCAGGGTTATTCAATGCAGCCCTGTTCTTCCTTGCATGGCGAGTTTCACCACTTATAAGAAAGAACAACAAAAATATGTTTAGTGCAAAGAAACAGAGATATCCCACATTTGAATGTCACATCCATCACTCGGATTTTGTTTATAATTCTACATATTTGTATATGATTTTGGGCCTCAGCACGTATGCTCCATTGCTTGGGGGAGGTGGAATCCCAAAACCATATTAGGGTAGCAGCTTTATTAGGGCCAACTCAACATCACAAAAAAGACATTTTTGGGGACCTTGACTTATCCGAATAAAGGTATTATCCTAATATGGATTTTGGATTCCCCTCCGCCCCCCACCAGCCAAGACTTTTTGAATTACTGGAAAGTTTCCATTTAAACTTAATGTTTGAATGTTTTGGATGAAAATGTAATTTGTAGCTTGGGCACCTATGAAACGCTTGTATTGCTGTTGGACAACAAGTATATTTCCTGGGCTGAGAGAGTCCCCTGAGAATAATTTTAAAATTAATTTTATATTGTAAAATTTCAACAAAACAATAGTCCCCTGAGAATATAGAAATTGGCAATCCCAGTTCTTCAGTAAAGCAATGCTTATTCTCATCCATATGCCTTAGCATTTGTAAATATGGACCTAACAGTATCACATGTTTGTGATCTTATCACATGGAGGTGCTTTCAACAAGTCCATTTTATTATATGAAATTTGAGAGAGAAAGTAGTTTCATTGTGACCCTTTCACTTTTTAAAGAAGTTAAATGAATCAGCACTAACACCTCAGAACCATTCATCCAAATGCAGATGGGATGGGAGCCATGGACATAAAGTAGTCTTTTTAGAGATTTCATTTATAGATCTGGGCAATGAGCTGAAACCACACACATGTTTAATAGTATCAGCTCTGACAACACTGATTGTATTTGGTGGGCACAGAGAGAGAGCCTGAATTTCTCACCATTCTCCAATAAACAAGTGATTACATAGGAACGTAATAAGAGCCACACTGAATCAGACAAAGGGCTCATCTAGTCCAGCATTCTATTCACACAGTGGCCAAACAGCAGCCCACTGGAAACCTATCTACCTAACTAATTGTCTAGTTGATAGGTTCGTACTGTCAAAACCAACATCATTGACCATTTGTTGGGTGGATGTACATACAGAAGTCCTTGTGCATAGCAGCATGTGGACAGCATTGTATCGTTGCATCTTTGATTATTTGGACTGAAGTGAAGGCCATTACAGGAAGTGTGCTCCATGAAAATCACCGGTTTCACTTTGATTTAAAATATTTGCAATTTTGCATCAGTGTGTAAATTAGACTCAAGGCATACTATATAAACTAATTAAGATTGTGTTTCAAATGTTAAAAAAATACCAGCCGGAGAAATCAGGAAGTAAAAATGTTTAATAAACCTAGGTTGTTGGGGGCATTTTTTTCCCTACAGATACATTATCAAAGCATGAAAATATGAAGTTGGTAAACAGGGAGCAATTTGAATATATATAGGATGAAATGATTCTGAAATCAAACTCTGATTATGAATGGAAACCATTCTGAATGCAAAGATGAAAAATGAGAAGGTATTTAGATGGATTTTAACTCAGCATAAAAGTGACAACTAAGAAGGAATGCATAGGAAGCTGAGAAAAAATTACATATGCTGCCAAACTTGGAATGAAGGAAGAGAAATCAGTTGGGCTAAAGGAGATCATCAATAAAGTGAAGAGTGACTGGGATGTATGGTATTAAAAGCATGGGTATATAGATCTGTGAGGAATTTAATTTAGAGACACGTTAAGTGCCATTTCCTGAAAAGTGGAGCAGACATACCTATCTTGAGCTGGGTTCCTGTCAAGGCTCACAAATTAAGCATGGGATTATCTAGATAAATAATGTGTTGCATGTCAGTCTTTCAAGGACTGGTGCTGGTGATTTTATATGTGGATATATTAATATTATTTTCTACTCAGTGCTGAATAATGGTGGGAGGAAAACACTTGTGTGATGGACCTCTAGCACTAGCTCAAGGCTGCATGGCAGTTTTGAGACATTTTAAAGGAGTTGGTCATGCCCAGATTCCAGACATCTGCTGTCTTTGTAACCATACTTCCATTGGCACTGTGGTCACACGTCTTATTCCAAATTGTTACTAGATCCAAATTGTTACTGGGCTGTGCATTCATGCAAGAAGTGGGTGGGATATTTCAGGATTCACAACAATATTCAAAAGCACTTGTATATATTTAGAATTAAGTACAAAACCAGCTGCGATTCTCTCAATTATCTGGGAGAAGTCCTCTGCAGTTTTTGACCACCACCAGTCTGCTAATGACAGTCTCACACCCAACCCTTATCTCTCCTTTCCATCAAAATCCAAGGAAGCTGTTCAAGTTCTAAATCAGTGCTTGATACTGATAATGGACTGGATGATGAAAAATAAATAAATTGAAATTTAATCTGGGCAAGACAGAGGTGCTCCTGGTCAGTTGAAAACAAGATTGGAGGGATTCATTCTGTCTTGCAAGGGGCTACACACTAGGGATGTGCACTGGATCGGACCCGATCCACGATCCGAGTCCGGTCCAGTGGGAAATCGGATAAATTATCCGATTTCCGATCCCGCAGCTGGATCGGCCGATCCAATCCGAACCGGTCCGAAAAAGCTCCGAACCGGTTCGGCGGATCGGCGGATCGGCGGGCGCCCACTGGCGCCCACCGCCGCTTCCATTGGCGGGCGCCAGCGGGCGCCCGCCGATGAAAGTGGACAGCGGGGGGGGGGAGGAGGGGGGCACTTACCTTCTCGGCCCGGTGGCTCCCGTCCGGCGCCGGCGCCTACTACTACTAGCAGGCTCCGCGGCCTGCTCTAGGGTGGCGCGCCGGGTGATGTCATCACCCGGCGCGCTACTCTAGAGCAGGCCGCGGAGCCTGCTGGTAGTAGTAGGCGCCGGCGCCGGACGGGAGCCACGGGGCCGGGAAGGTAAGGAGGGGGTGTGTGGAGGGGAGGAGGGGGCGCGCGGAGGGGGGAGGGGGGCCCTTACCTTTCCGGCCCGGCGGCTCCCGTCCGGCGCCGGCGCCTACTACTCCCAGCAGGCTCCGCGGCCTGCTCTAGGATGGCGCGCCGGGTGATGTCATCACCCGGCGCGCTACTCTAGAGCAGGCCGCGGAGCCTGCTGGAAGTAGTAGGCGCCGGCGCCGGACGGGAGCCGCCGGGCCGGAAAGGTAAGGAGGGGGTGCGTGGAGGGGAGGAGGGGGCGCGCGGAGGGGGGAGGGGGGCCCTTACCTTTCCGGCCCGGCGGCTCCCGTCCGGCGCCGGCGCCTACTACTCCCAGCAGGCTCCGCGGCCTGCTCTAGGATGGCGCGCCGGGTGATGTCATCACCCGGCGCGCTACTCTAGAGTAGGCCGCGGAGCCTGCTGGAAGTAGTAGGCGCCGGCGCCGGACGGGAGCCGCCGGGCCGGAAAGGTAAGGAGGGGGTGCGTGGAGGGGAGGAGGGGGCGCGCGGAGGGGGGAGGGGGGCCCTTACCTGCCCGGCCCGGCGGCTCCCGTCCGGCGCCGGCGCCTACTACTACCAGCAGGCTCCGCGGCCTGCTCCAGGGTGGCGCGCCGGGTGATGTCATCACCCGGCGCGCTACTCGAGAGTAGGCCGCGGAGCCCGCTGGTAGTAGCCGCCGGCGCCGGACGGGCCGAGAAGGTAAGTGGTGGGGAAGGGGGCTTACCCCCCCCCGGAGCCGTCCGCTTCTATCCGCTGGCGCCCGCGGGCGCCAGCGGATGGAAGCGGGCGGCCCCAGGGGGGGTAGGGAGCGCGGGGGAGGGGGTTTACCTGCCGGGGCCGTCCACAGCGGACGGCCCCGGGGGGGGGGAGGGAGTTAGGCCCCCCCTTACCCACCCGCCGCCATTTTTTCCTCATAGACTTGCATTGCAATGCAAGTCTATGGGGAAAAAAATGGCGGCCGATCCAAAAATTTACGATTTTTGGGTCGGGATCGGACTCGATCCGGTCCGGGGGGCCTCCGATTTTGTCCGAACCGGTCCGGGACAAAATTGGAGGTCCCGATCCGGGTCCCGATCCGATCCGGGGGGTCCATGCACACCCCTACTACACACCTTTGAAGACTGAGATTCACAGTTTGGGTGCACTCCTCGATTCAGCCTTGAACCTGGTTGCCCAGGTTTCAGTGGTGGCCAGGAGTGTGTTTACATAGCACAAGCTAGTTCACCAATTGAGTTCTTGGAGGTGTCAGATTCGGTCACTGGTTACACATGCTTATTTGGGCTACTGAAATGCACTCTACACGTGTCCTTGAAAAGTGTTCAGAAATGTCACCTGGTCCAAGCTAGTGCCAGGGCTAGTTCTCTAGTTACAGCAGCTTCACTTTCAGGGCACAGTTCAAAGTGCTCAGGAATCAATAAAGACCTATGATCTTGTTACAACAGCTTCACTGGCTACCTGTCCATTTTAGCGTGCAATTCAAAGTAGCAAGAAACCATTATGACCTATACAAGCTTGTGACAACACTATTCAAAAGCCTGCCTAGATCCTGCCTAGATCCTTAGGAGATCCCAAAGGAAACCACACAGTGCATAGTTAAACTATGGAATTCACTACCCAAAGATGTAGTGAAAGCCTCTAATTGGATAAATTCCTGGAGGCTTCCAGTGGCTAACAGCTACATCCAGTATCAGAGGCAGTAAGCAATCCAACACCAGTTGCTGGGGAACATGGATGGGAGTGTACTGTTGCACTGTGTCCTGCTTGTGGGTCCCTGGTCGACAGCTGGTTGGCCACTGTGTGAACAGAGTGCTGGACTAGATGGACCATTGGTCTGATCTAGCATGGCTCTTCTTATGTTCTTATGTTCTTTAGCCAAAGCGAGCTCCAGTTGTATTGTTCTTCTGCCAGCAGGAAAAGGTGTTTTTATCCAGACAGGCTTTTGGCTTTTAAGCTAACTCATTTGCTGAAGTAAGTTCTAGCTGTTGGGTGCTGTTTGTTTCTTCTTATTGATGTATTTTTAATTAATTCATTATTTCATGTTTTAACTATAATTTTGTATTTTCGCTTGTATTGCAATGTTGTTAGCTGCCTTGAGGACTGCTTATAGTGGAAAGGCAGAATATGCATTAAATTAATTAATGTAAACAAATGTGTAGTAGAGAAGAGCCATAGCTCACAGCACATACTTTGTACACAAAAGGTCCCAAGTTCAGTCCCAGGCTTTGGAAGTCTTCTATCTGAAATTCTGGAAAGCCTCTGCCTAACTAGACATTCTTTAAAGCACAGATAATAGAGCTGTGCATGACTAACTGACTTGCCTCCATGTAAATGTGCATAGCTCCAAATTGGATCAGGACCATATTAATTCAGAAGGGGGGATTTAATCTTCTTCCTTCCCATTTTCATGCTGAAGTTCCATTGTGCAGGGGTGTTAATTTTTTTTTTTAAAAAAATGCATCTTTATTGGGGATGTGTGCTTCCCCCCTTTTTTAAATTCCACTGCCGGGGGAGGGAGGGGGCATTCAATACAAAAATAGGAGGGGGAGATTAAATTCCCCCTCCTGAATTACCATGGTCCTGATGTAAATTGGATCTGCATATGCTTTCACAGACGTAAATTAGCCAATCATGCACAGCTCAGCTCTGTTTGAAGAGCACAATGTTGAATTTGGCCTTAACAGGTACTGCTAATTACAGATAGCACGGCCATGCATGATTGTCTTATTTAGTTGAGTGCCTTACCTTCTTACTTACTTGATTCAGATCAGGACTGTGGTGATTCGGGGGGGGGGGGGAGGGAGAGATTTAAACTTCCCCCTTTTGTCTTTGGCATAAACCCCCTCCCATGTTCCATGGAATCACCCCTGTCGGAAATCACAATGGTCCTGATCCAAATAGGACCTACACTTGCTTACACTAAAGTAAATAAACAAATGTTTCGTGTGGCTCTGAGTATAAACAATACTGAGCTAGATAGACCTATGGTCAGACTCATTATAAGACTACTTCCTACGTCTTCATAAAAAGGAGAAGAGAATACCAGAACTTTGTTAGTGGGCTGTGTTACCACCAAGAAAAAGCTCCATGGATATGTGGTCATGCCAGCAGGCATGTAGGGTCATGCTCTTGATTAATTATGTTGATAAAACGTAGTGACTTTGAATGAAAATTAAAAAAAGAATTAACTCTGTTTAGAGAAGCATCTCAATCACAAAGGAGTCACGCTCAGGCCGGATCTACACGTCTTCCTCGATGCGCCCTCCCTGCGCCACAAGCCGCTTTGGAGCGCTGCACTTCGTCTAGTGTGGCTCAAGCCTCGGAGGCTCTGCTCGCGCTCTCGCTGCCGCCGCCACCCTTTCATCCCAGCCGGTCCCAGGGAGGGAGGAGGGAGGGTTGTAAACAAAAGCTAGCAATTGGAAATCCCTCTCCCAATCGCTGGCTTTTGTTTACAACCCTCCCCCCTCTCTCCTCCCTCCCCGGGACCCACCTGGATGAAAGGGCGGTGGCCGTGGCGGCACGGGCAGAGCCTCCAAGACTTGAGCCACACTAGGCGGGGTGAAGCGCCCCGAAGCGGCTTGTGGCACAGGGAGGGTGCATCGAGGACGATGTGTAGATCCTGCCTCAGTTGCCAAGCATAATCCAATAATGAAAATGCAGAACTAAATAATGAGGACTCAACTGATGGACATAAGGGTGAACCAATCATTGTGTTCTACAGGCAATATGTGAAGTTCTTAGCCACTTTATGAGGGGAAAGAAGGCATAGAAAAAGGCAATGTTTATGGGAATTGGAGGGGGGGGGTCTTCTTTAAAAACTGTACATTTTGGTCATGTATATGAATTACGGTCATGAACCCAGAGAAAGCTACCCTGCATTAATAAAAGAGGTGATGCAGAATCTCTGGGGAAAGATACAAAAATAAAAATGACGCCACTGTAGTAATAGAAATGAATAATGAAGAGTTTTTCCCCAAAAAATAATTTGGGGAAGTGTAGCTCTGGGAATCCAAACCGTCTTCTAAAAAAGAAAAAAACAACCGCTGATGGGTTCCCTAGCTCTTTTTCTTGAAATGCCAGACATTTCTACAGAAGCAAGAACATTCAATCACTACTGACTTTACGGGACTTAAAAATAGGACAAAAAGAACAGGCATCAAAATAAGGCGTAATTGTGTAGAAGACTATCAACAAGAAGTGTGCAGAATCAGGAGGCAGCTTTTGCTTTGTTTAAGAAAAGGACAAAATTAGCTTTATAATTGCCTGCAGTATCAGAATCTATTTTTAAATAAAACAGAGAGTGGAGGAGAGTCAGTATAAGAAAGATAAAAGAAAGGTTGGAATTTCAGAAGAATGGAGCACATTCTTAGAAATATATCCAGAAACCTCTGTGCCTTATAAAGAAAGTATATATATATATATATATATATATATATATATAATGATAGTTCAGATATTGGTGTTGGATAGATGGCCATCATATATCTTTAGAAATTTCCTTCCATCTGCAGGTAAACCTAGGGTTCAAGAAGGAAGGAATAAGGGAAGGCATTATGCTGACCATATTATCTTATACTAAACAAACATAAACGTTTAGATTCAAACACTTAGGCTGCAATTCTATACACACTTCTTTGGAAGTAAGCCACATTGAACTCATGGGATTTTGTTCAGAATAAACGTGCAGTGGGATTGTACTGTTCCGCTGCTATCCTATGCACATTTACCAGGGAGTAAGTCCCACCATACTAGGCAGGATTTACGTGCAAGTAACCTACATAGAGTTTGGCTGAAAATCACAGTCAAGGATCACCAAGGACTGGAAACCTGGACATGGCTGTGCAAATGGAAGGACAGCGGTATGAGGTAGGGATAGGAAATGCAGAAAAGAGGGAGATCTCCATTTGAGTGGGTCCCGTTCACTTCTGTGGAGTACTGTAACAGACTCATTAAGATCTAGACAGGTAGAGAGGAGCAAATCTTCTCCTGTAAAATGGAATTTGCCCCAGCTCCAAAGAATCAGAAAAATTAACAACTGCATAAAGAACAAACTGGTATGAAACTTGTCTAGTATACTGCCTTCTTGTCCAAACAGAAACATTAGTACATTGTCTAACCATATCTGGAGGTCCACAGGCAGGCCAGCCGCTAAGGCTTTTAGCACCCTAGGCTCGGTGGTATTTTGATGACCTAGTGGACATGCTGCCACTACCAGCCCCCCCAACCCCCAGTCATTGCCCTCTCCTCTCCTCTCTTCTCCTTTTCCCATCCAACCCCTTAGCCACCCTTCCCAGCTTCACTCCAACCTCCTCTTTTTCTTCAGCTGCCCTCCTCCTCCTTCCTGCTAACTGCACCCCTTTCTATGCCATGCTTTGAGGGTCCCTTCCTTAAAGTGAGCCATTATAGGCGTGGCGGCCCTGCAGATCATCCGTGCCATGGCAGCACAGGCAATCTTCATAGCCACCTCACCCAGAAGGCCTTGCTTAAAGGAAGGACCCATCAAAGCACAGCATTAGGGGCTTGGCTGGCTCTCCAGAATGCCTGCCCGATCAATCTCTCATTCTGGGAGAGACTTCAGAGCAAAAGATTAGACAGGCATGTGGCCTTTCTGGGCAGAATGGATGGGTGGGTGGCCACATGGGGAACAACTCCCACTATCAGGGGGTCACCTTGCTACCCAAAGCAGCCACCCTGCTTGTCGTCATCCCCTGGAAAGAGATTCCCTACACTTGTGTTACAGGGTTTCTTTGGCTGATCTTAAAAGATCACGACAGTGCCTAGCAATCTTTAGTATGTAGGGTCCAAGTGGTCAGAAGGAGTTTGACAAGGGCTTATGACACTTTTTAACCTCCTAGCCCACTTTTGGACTGGCCAACCCCAGAATCTATTTAACCAATGGCAAAACTCCATTTACATTTAATGGACAGCAATTGCTCACTGGTGCTATAGCTGTGTTCAAAATGAAATGAAATAATATCATCCCCTTTTGTGTGTGCACTCTTTAAGCTGATCCAGAGTCATTTTCACGCAATTTCATTGTCTCCAGTAACAGGTCATGTTCAGCCATCCTCTCCGAACATTTGTCATTATATGATTAGTATACATATTCCACCTGTGACATTCTATGCTTGAAAATACAGATGGATACGTTTGTTTTTCTGTTTTTTTTTGGGGGGGGGGTTGTTCTATATGTAGTGATTTAAAGTCAGATCTCATGGCTAAACAAATACACTATAGCTCATAATATAGCTAGAGGTGAGTACAAAGAACACCACCTCTGGAGACAAGAAATTGTACTGGAGCTGAGGTTTTTGAGCGCTGAAATTGCCTTAGTAAGTACAACAAATGAATTGGTATTTAAAGTGCTGCTCACACCACAGTACACCATATTCTCTCTGAATGCATTTATTTGAAGTTCCGTATCTTAAGTGCTACATTCATGTTCCATAGTGCAATTTAGAAGCACAATTCCACTCAGTGGACCTATCCAATTACTGTGCTTCTCTCCTGGGCCTTGATTTCTATTTAGGCGGAGTGGGGGGAGGTAATGATTTCATCACAGCTATGTGTGCAAGAGTCTGAAGCTGGAATTTTAATAGGTGTCAAAAAATGTAGCAGAGTATTTCATTTACTGCAAGCCGCAGCAAAGGGCACACCCTTATGCAAAAGAGAATCCTCAGCCACACACCTCAATAGCATCACACAATTAGGACATTCGCGCAACATAATTCCAGTTTAATTCTTCCTGATCAACTTAACCCCTTTGTTCTGTGTTTGCAAACACTAAAACTGATGATAAAACCGCCCATCAGACTGCATTGTAACAATAAACCCACCTTTCTACTCTGTGATTACTCTGCTTGTAACGGTGAATGGGTGACTGAAACGTTTTAAAATCTCACTCGTCTCTATTTACTAGAGAGTAAGTCCATCTAAATTGACACGTCTTGTTTTTCAGTAAACATGCATAGGATTGTGCTGTAAGTGAGACTGACTATGGGTGATGGGGAAAATCCAGATCCATTCAAGTCAATTGAGATTTGGTTAGGATATGAATGCTTGATTAGGAGGTAAATATCTTTTCAGACACCCCTCTTCTGACACCTACTATAATGGTTTAATCTGCTTTTGAGAAATTCGGTCACAATCCACTGGAACCCTCCTTTACCTCAGCCGTTTCTACACTGGCCTTTTTTCGTGGGATTGCCCCTGGGTGGTCCCTGGGTGTCCAAATGACTCACAGGGACTCCTGGGGATGGGGGGGGATGGGTTTTCCCAGGGATGAAAAATCCCTGGGAAACCTCGATTCTTCCCGCAGTTCCAGGAACGTTCCGAGATTGTGGGAGGTGTGGGTGCCCATCCCACCTGGTGCCCACTTACTCGCAAGTAAGTGGGCATCTGAAACGGGCATGGAGCCATGCTGCATGGCTCCATGCTCATAAGGGGAGGGGGTGGCAGCAATTCCACCACCCCTGGGATGGCAGGGAGGAGGCTGGGGGGGGGGCGATTTTGGGTTGTTGTTTTTAACTAACCTTTTGAGCTGGAGCGGAATTGCACTCCCTCCTCCTTGTGACGTCGGTTTCTTTCTGGGGCGTTGTGCTCATTTGCACAAGAGTGATGATCTCAGAAGTTAGTAACTCCGGGATCATCCCCCCTCCCTCCTTCTACACCTGTAGGTGTAGAAAGGGCCCTCCTCTCCAAAGTCACTTTTGCAACCTCAGGGAGATAGCTGACGTGGTTCTCTCCACATTGGCTGCAAGGGGGAAGAGGTTGGGAGTGCTGATACCAGGGTTCAAGGTGCACATTCCTGGATCTCCAAGCTCATAACCAGGAATCCGAAGTGCCTCTGACTTGCCAGATACTGTATAGGGGCCATAGGATTGCTCCCCCCCATGACTTCAATTGTTTGGCAGGAGTTCTTACATATCGGTGGTGGTGGGGATCTGTTCTAGAGTTCCTATGCGGTTGATCATCACTTTTGGTAAACTAAATAAGCATCAGACTTATGATCTCACCTAGCCCATGTGGGTGGAATCATATGTCTGATGTAAAATGGGGAAAGTGCAGGAACCTCACAGGGCAGGTCCAAATCTTTTGTTGCCTGAGATGAAGGACAAGATGACGCACCCTCCCATTTGACATACAGAAGACTGGACGCTGCACCTTACTTCAACATCAGGGACAGGACCAGCATTCTCTACAGTGCCCTAAGGGCAACAGGCTACATTTGAGAGTAGAGGGCACTCCTCACCCCACACTTGCTATCTGAGTTGCCTTCCTTGCTCTGTCTAATGGTAGGACTGGCCCTGCCAGATTCATGACTTGAGAATGAGTGTAAAAAAAATCAGCTGAGATAGATGGCTATATAGGGCAGGGGTACCAGCTAATTCAATAGGAATATGTCACCGGGGGGATAAGGGTTATTGGCATTTTAAAGTAAACAAAAGCAAATGCATCCATTTCGCTTCTGGTTATGGCGCTCTTATGCCTTGCCAGTAATTTCTGAGTTGCTCAGTGCGTGTGCAGTAAAAAATAGAAAACATTTTTCTTCTTTATGGCCAAGATGAGTTGAGCACTATCTTTCTTGACAAGATTGAACCATGCTATTAAGTCTGGCCACCATGTCAGGCCAACAAATGTTGCTAACAAATATATATATATATATAAACATTTAGCTGAATAGGCAGTTATGGAATCTGATAATTAAACTTATATTAATGCTTGTCAGAAAATGTGGCCCAACATAAAACAAAAAACAAAATTATCTTGCTTGCTTTATAATTATATGGACAAATATTGAAAATACAGAATACATCCCTCAATGTCTTTACATTAATGCAGGGGCATTAAAACTACAGATATCCATACACTTTATTTGTATATGAATTTTAAATAAGTATATGACTTTCCCTGGGTTTGCACTCTGGCAATATACTAGCATTAGTTCACAGTATCTTATTAAAAGGATTTTGCAACCTAACATCCATGGTGTGTGTACAACCAGAGGCTATTTATCATTTCTCTCTAAGCACTGATAAGAATTCATAAGACCACGTGGAGCGATTTTTAGGGCAGGTCAAATAGACCGCAGTATGAGATCTGAATCTTTCATTGTTTACTTCAGCTTCTTTGATGTCTCACTCCATGACTAAAAGGTAGCAGGCAGAGAAACGTGTTGTGCATCCCTTGGGATCCTGCTATGTTTGTATGAAAATAAGTTTGATTTCGCCCTTGGTATTGCATAGTTAGGCATGAAAATGTTAGCAGAGTCAGTGGTATTACAAAATTGTAGAAACTTAATAATAATGTAGCAGGCAGGCATCTTGGTCTGCCATACAAACCCAACAGGAAAATCCCTCTGGCTTGTTTCTAAAGCTTGGAGCCTCTTGTTCTGTAATGACCAATGAAATCACTAGGCTATGGAGAGCTCTACTTCCTGTATATCAGTTGTAATGGTGACACTAGACTGGTGCATCTTTCAATAGAGGGATAAGCCAGTGGTAGCCAAGAATTCTAGGTGAAATTATACCTTATGGCCATATCAAGGAAGCTGTAAGGGAAAGACATGAAGCATATGGAGACGATCAGCCTTCCCCCTCCCCAACGATATTAGAAGAAGCTGTATGGGAGCTGAAATTGTCTATTTCTGCCCAGGCAGATTCGTAACTACATTACAACAGGACCGGGATGCTTAGTGGTATACCTGGGGCAGAAGAGTCCCAAAAACCGATATGAAACTCCTAGAGACATTTATTGAAGATCCTGAAATACACTAGAGTTGGCCAAGGTGTGATTGGACCAGGACAACTCCAAATGCCCAGAAAATCCTGTGTTTGATTTTAAAAATTCTGTGTTGATAAAATAGAGTTGGGTCCGTTCCCAAAGTACATGGTTAGCTACATGATGTTGCGAATTGATTTGTTTGTTTTTACACGTATGTTCTTACAGAAGAAATACAACATCCTTATCGCCAGTGGACTTTGTATTTGGCCTCTTCTTCTGCCTACGCATCGAATGTCTGGGGAGCTGATCATTGAGTTCAAGAGGCATTTCCAGTACAGCCTTTTGACCTGAACAAGAGGCTCACTCCATCCTGCCTCAAAAGAGAAGCAGCAACGAGGAGCAGTTGTCAGTTTGACAAATGCTGCTGTTCTAGCTTGTATGGCAAAGGTTTTATAATGACTCTAGTAAGTAGCCCGAGAGTCTTTTATCACTCACATTGATGTCTTCCAAATCTAAGTTGTTCAGAGCGACATTGTTCCGCTTCCAGATGATGGGAGGTCTCAAGGTCCCCTGAATGGCGCAACTTAGAACTGCACTTTGTCCTACTGTTGCGGCCGTGATGCTTATTTTCTGATCTTCTGGCAGACTCAGTTGAATTACTTCTGTAAAAGATATGTTGCATTTACTGTTAATTAACATGCAGGGTTTTTTTTTCTACACCTTCATAGCTTTAAGGTTTTAATTTGAATCAAAGGCAAAATCATTTCTAAATGAAGGCAGGAAGTATAACTGTTTCAAATAAAAGGTCAGCATGACATTTCAATTAGACGGACTGATAAGTATTTGCCTAGCAACAAGAGATTGTTTTAATATGAAATGATTTCCAAAGAAAAGAACATGACACACACCGGCTTCAAACATACATTAAAAACATTATTAAATATTTGAACACCCTGCCAATATTATTGTAGTATCCTTCTGAATCAGTATATC
This sequence comes from Anniella stebbinsi, assembly GCA_029215795.1. Lineage (NCBI taxonomy): Eukaryota > Metazoa > Chordata > Lepidosauria > Squamata > Anniellidae > Anniella > Anniella stebbinsi. The sequence continues at coordinate 151,770,374 of JARDYH010000004.1, forward strand.
AATATCGGACTGGTTTGTATGATTAAACAACCCATGGTTTATTAACCGTGGGTTGCTTTGGAGCACACGGGAGCAAGTGAGTGTGCTAGCTCCTGCTTCTGCTGTGCTACACAACCCAGGAATGTCCCATTCTTGGGTTGTTCTCCATGATGTCCAAACCCAGTACTCTGGGTTGTTGAGGGAGAAACAACCCAGAGTTTTAATCCAAGCACAAATCCGCATACTTGCTCACTCCTGCTCACTCCCAAACAACCCACAGTTAACAAACAAAAATTACACACACACACACTCATCATTGAACCTGTTCAGATGACAAGCTAAGCTACAGTGGTTAAGCATTCTGAGCTAAACATTATGGCTTAGTGTGTCATGTGAACTGTGACTTAGCATGTTGTGTGAACCATTCCTAACCGTCATGGCTACATAACCATGATTTGAACACGCTCACAGATCATTTGCTGCAAAATGGTTAGTGGCCTACCCATGGCTTAGTGTGTTGTCTGAACAGGCCCACTGTGTATAATTTTTAAGGGGGCACTCTATTAAATAATTGTTTTAGGTGTAATTATATGTCACATTGGCAACCATGTTTCTGTCTCACCCACATGTAAAGCAGGCTGGAGAAGTCAATGTTAAAAGGAGTAGATGGATGGGGACCGTGAGCCTTCCCCCACCTTATATACTAGCCACACTGAAGTCCAAACAGCTGGAGGGTACCCAATTGGGAAAAGCTGTATAAGAAAATAAGGGCCCAATCCTAACCACATTTAGATAGAAAAAGTTCTACAACTCCCAGGATTCTCCAACCAGTTGTGAGTTTTTTTCCCTATCTAAACATGCATAGGATTGTGTCCGAAGTATACTTAGCAAAAGAATGAATTTTAAAATCCTCTCACAGGACTGTCCTATCTCAAAATTTATGCTGAGGGACAACTGGCTTCTTGGAACGCATTTCTTCATCAGATTTTTCCTGTGCTTTCACTGAAACTTTTGGTATCTCAACTTGCACTGGAACTTTTCGTATCCCACCGCTATAGCCACCACTTGTGACGCCCTGCCTGCACCTGTGACACTCACCAGGCTACACAACAGGGCTGTCCACGCCACTTGCACTCAGGGCTTACTTCAACCCCCCCTGTGCTTATGACATGTTTGAGGGTTTAGGGCTACTGCTGCTGCTCCCATCCCGCCTTTATTCTTTTAGGCCCCACGGCTCCACAGCCCAGCACCCTAGCCTTCAAATCCCCCTTCCTCGGTCCGCTGCCACCAGTACCTTCCTCAGGTACACTTCTAAAGATCACACCAGTTGGATATAATTAACAAGATTTATTAACATTAAGATGATTGTTCATGTAGCACAAGCTTGATGGTTTCCTCAGGTATATACTCGTAAAGGTTACAGGCACAATGCTTAATGGTTTCAGTACTTTCTGTTCATAACATTTCAAATAGAAACGCTCACGTTCTATGTTTCTCCTGCTTACTCTACCCACTCTAAACTACACTACACTCTTTCCCACCATCTAGTTCCACTAAAATAACAAAACACGTTGGTCCTTCCTAGCCTCTAATCCAGTCAACAATAATCCTCTCTCTCACACTCTTCTCACACTCTCCTGTCACCTCTTGTCAGCTCCAAAATATCTACACAGCCACTCTCACACAGCCAGCCAATCCAGGCACTCCCCCGCCACCAGCCAATCAGCACTCACACATGAACTCCCCCCCCCTTATGCTTACCCAGTTACAACATAACTGTAAGTCTATTTAACTTCTTTTATGGCATTTTATAAACAACTACTTACAATCTTTTACATACAAGGATCTCAACAGTAGCTGAACATCACAACACCTTCCTCTGCTTTTTTGACTGTGGAAACCAACAGATGAGGGCCCATTTTACTTCCAGTCAACAACTAGTATATCTAATCCAGGGGTGTGGAATCTGTGACCTTCCAGGTGTTGTTGGATTCCAATATTCAACCGCCTCAGCCAGCATGGCCAGTGGTCAGGGATGACAAAGGTCTTGTTTTTACTGTTTATTTGGGAGCTGTGGGTTTTTTTTGTTTGTTTTTTACATTGAAAAGTAACTCATAACAACAACAAATCATAACAATATATTCCCTTCTTCTCCTGACCTCCTGAGACAGGTAATTCCTTCCCCTGCTCCATCCAACTAGCTTGTTTCCCAAACCTGAATGGATGTATCTGAGATTCACCAGATCAAGAGAGAATACAACAGCTTCAAGGACAGACCCCACTCAGTGATAGTTTTGTGGACCCAGCTGAGTGTTCTGGGCATAAGAATGAATATATGTGGGTTGTGGTCCCTGAAACTTCTCGCAAGCCAAGTAACACAAAGTGCCAAGTAACACAAAGTGGTGCCACAAAATATGCATGTATTGTTCAAACTGTATTGGAGAATAACAAATTCTGCAATAATAAAACAAGCAAAACTCATCACTACATATAATGCAATTAGGATGATTAGAGGCAGAATAGACATCATGGCTAGCATATTCCTCAGTAAAAGTTCTACTCCGCTCCGCTCCACCAACAAAGTAGTCATCATTAAGATCTTATAGTTACCAATCTGGCAAGCATGGTTTGCAGAGCTTAGATAATCATGTTGGGTAGGCATCACGTTCTCCCAGGATCTTTCTGGGCAATTAGATCTAACCTTTGCCGTTTATAACCCTCACGATGTCAATGACCTCATCCTTATTTTTGGACTTGGTCTTACCACTATTCTCAGTGTAGCCAGATCTGGTATCGACACCAGTAATACCTAGATGAAAGTGTCTCTGCAAGCATCCAACCTACTCACTGGGCAGCCTCCTTTCAATTCCAAGAATACATTCCCTTACTCACAGTTATGTCACGTACACACAACTAGTGACGCCTGTTACGGATCACTTACAGTCAGCATATACAGATAATTCAGAATAACACTTCTATGAACTACAATTAATTTTTATCAACAATACATATTACATTCATACAGTGTGACACTCCAGCTTATACATAGAGCATCTTTTTGTAGGTGGTGATTGATAGCCGCTGCTTCTACCAGAAACCAGCAAAAAAAAAAGTCTCACTGCTGGCTGGCTGATAACATTATTCTCCACTCTATGAACAAGGAAGAGGGGGCAATAGGAAACTGGTACCACTCATCACATTATCTACTCTTGTATAGGGGCAGCCTTGCGTCCCTCTGAGCCATTTAAAAATATACACCCCAAAATTGGTAAAATTCCCTCTCCCAATTTAACCTCCCCTCCTCTCCCCACCCAACTGATGAAGTAATAAATTGGAGGAAGGCATTTTGCAACTGCCCTAAATCAATGGTAAATATAATTTCCATTTCTTTTAGCAGCAGATGTAACCAAATACTTTGGTCCTAGTCAGGCATAACAGTACATTTTGCGAACGATGTTGTGTGTGTGACTGTGGCTCAGTTGGAGGACACGATCACCAACAGAGGGGGAAAGAGGCAACCGTCAGTTGTGTTGCTTAGTGTGTTGTGTGGCAGGCAACACACAATGCACACACAACTGATGGTATGCTATTTGGGGCAATTAAACAACGGAGAAAAACAATGGGCTGCTCAGTTGTTTATCCCGAAATTCGTTGTGTCGAGTCGGGAACCCCGCTCTCTCCTTGCACTATTCCACTCGGTCATAGAGTTTGCTGGCAGAAGCAGCTGAAAAAACCCAGGTCCCTCCTATACAGCCAGCAGAACTTGCGGTGCATAATGGGTTATGGCCATTGGACTGAGGGAGGGAGGAGACGCAGCAGCCCAGAAGGACGCCGGACTTTCAGCTGCATGACGGGGGAGGGGCAACATGTGGTGTGGCGCACCAGCAAAATGACGCACAGTGAGTGTGTTATTAACCCTACCGTTGTCTAAAGTGTCGTCCGAACACACCCTGTATGTTTTACAGCCATTGTTTCTGCTTGCTCTCCCCTCCCTGGTTTATTTAACTACGGCTTAGTCTCACTTTGGCGTGCCTGCTGCAAATATGGTTAAAGCTAACCAGGAGGTCTTCATAACCCTTGATTGCAAAACCATTTCAATCAAACCATGCCTACAAGGGGATCGTTGTTGGCCTTTACCTTATTCCTGCCAATCACTCCAGTAACACTAAATGATGGTGGTTAAAGAAAACCATGGTAAGGAAGAGGGATTCATAGAGGTTTTTTTTCCTTTTCAATATTATTTTTAAAACATCAATTGTTAGGGGACTGATAACTTTTTGGTTATATTTTAAGAGGGATTCATAGATGATAGAATCCATGGAGTAAGGATAAGGAGGATCTGTATGTGCGTCTGCAACTTTGCAAAGCATAGTTTGCAAATTGGCCCATTAAATCTTTGTAGGGCTCTCTCCCCATTGAAATAAATAGAACTTGAAAAGTGCATAACTTTGGGCACATTAAGCCCAATGTGTTTAAGATTGCAGTTTAAATCACCCCAAACTATAATCCAGATTAGAGCAGTCCTATTGCATTTAAGAGGCATGCTCTGACATAAATGTCTTGTGACAAGTGGCTTGAAGGAACTACAAAGAGCTGTGAGTAACTTCATTACTCCTCAAATAACAAATTAGTCTCAAGTAAGTCAGACATTAATCTTTCAATTGGGTGTAGAGCACATCTATCCATGAACATAAGAGATCCTTAACTGGTTCTTTTTAGCCAAATTAAGAGAACACTTTGTAATTAGTACAATTAAAGAGATAACACATTTGTCTAATGTGTTTCCCGAAAAAAACCATCAAACAAACATTTCACCAGCTCTGAGAAGAAAAGATTTGTTGCAGCAGTGAAATTTGAATAGTTGAATTATTTTTAAAGGATGCTTTTTTTGGCAAGGAAAAGTGACAGGCATTTTATTTGGGTCTCAGAATGAAAATCATGTGTTCATCTTATGCATTATATTTTTGTATAGTACAAACACTTTAATCATGTACCATACAAAGTAAAGCCTATATGTCACAGTTCTGCAACTCATTCTAGTGCTCAAATTGTGTGTGTGTGGGGGGGGGGGGTAAGATGGGGGGGGCTTCATGAATTCCACAAGTTTACCCCCTAGTTTCATGTTTCTCTCAAATCATGACTTTCTCTTATAACTTTCTAAAAGCTACAATGGACTTAAGACTTGACCCCATGGCAATCCAGTATTTCAAGCACTGACTAATTTCCATTGCCAGAAGTGGGAAATGACAACTGTGGAGTTGTTTAAGAGGTTGTTTAAGAGGGGTCTGGAAACAAAGTCCTATGAGGAGAGACTGAAAGAATTGGGCATGTTTAGCCTGAAGAAGAGAAGATTGAGGGGAGACATGTTAGCACTCTTCAAATACTTGAAAGGTTGTCACACAAAGGAGGGCCAGGATCTCTTCTCGATCATCCCAGAGTGCAGGATGCGGAATACTGGGCTCAAGTTACAGGAAGCCAGGTTCCAGCTGGACACCAGGAAAAACTTTCTGACAGTTAGAGCAGTACAACAATGGAACCAATTACCTAGGGAAGTCATGGACTCTCCCACACTAGAGGCAGTCAAGAGGCAGCTGGACAGGCATCTATTAGGTATGCTTTAAGGTAGATTCCTGCATTGAGCAAGGCGTGGATTCGATGGCCTTACAGTCCCCTTCGAATGCTACTGTTCTATGATTCTGTGTATCTATGACTGTAGACCAGATGTGTCTCTGACCAGAACATTGAGCCAAACATCACAACTGAAACATTTTTCATGTGAACCCAGGTTGTGGGCTGTTAGCAATAATGAACATGCTTTGTACTTTTTATTACTGAGGCTGGGTATGGGATGGACAGACTCACCCAAATCAGGCTCCATTGGATGCTTGCCAAGCCATTGCACCCACCCCTGCTCGCGGAGCCACATGAGCTTCTTTGCAGCTCAACAAGCACCTGATGAGGCTCTGAGCCCATCCACCCTGGTTCAGAGCCTTCACTGTTATGCACAATGGAGGCTCCTGAAATTAAGTATCTCATATCTTACGTAAATGGCGACTATAAAGGCCCCATTTATGCAAGATTAAAGGTGTGAATGGAGCATCCACACCTTTGATCTTGCATAAATGTGGCCTTTATGGCCACCATTTTCACAACGTGGGAAATAAGCAATTTCTGGAGCCTCCATTGTTGTACACAATGGATGCTCTGGATATTGTGCATTTCCTACCTTGCTGGGCATATTTACTACTTTATTTGTGCTGGGTGTTCATCAGGCTGTGGGATGCTTGAAGAGTGGGCTCGTGAATGTGCACAGGCCACCAGCAGCTGGGTCTGAAAGGGGGCGGACATGGGGGAGTCCTTCAGACTCCTGGACCCAGTCAGGCACCTGCAACATCCTAGCAACTGTCATGTCCTTGAGATATCAACAAAACACCTATTTCAATTAGATATAGGGTTGCAGTGCATATTGCATTTGCCAGGGGGATGTGGCCAAAAACCTCCCCATACTTAGTAGGCCAGTCCCTCTCAGGTGGATCAAAGACATCCAGACCTGTACTAAAGAAAAGGGTAGGAGGAAGGTACCTAGCTCAGACATTCAGATTATTTTCTGACGTATTGTTACCAACTCCATGATTTCTTGACACAGAGAGCCAAATTTCTGTCTAGCTATGGGAGGCTGTGATTTGAAAATGAATCAGACTATTCTCAAGATCACTGTATGAAGTCTGAAAAACAAAACAGTTATCTGAATCTGTACTTAGAATTTCTAAAGCTTGACTTGCCTAGAAATGACAGCAGAAGAGAAAGTAGCATTAAGCCATTCCGGTTCTTCTTCAAGGCTTTGCCACTTACTCAACAAGTAGTTAAAGAGGGTAAAGTGGAATAAACATTTTGGCAAGAGAAAGAAGAAAACGAATATATGAACATTTGTATATATTACATTTCCAATGATAAAATATTAAATCAGGAACATATTGCACAGAACACATAATGGCAAATACACATTTTAATTAACAACTGTACATTTTGAGCCTTCACATTCAGTTTTACTTATTTATTCAGTTGCAACCACAAAACACTCTTTTGGTTCTGAACTAACGAACTTTCTCCAGACTGGAGCTTACTAGATAGAATTAAGACCACATTAAGCTTGTATTCATTTTGTTTGCCTATTTAGAATGTAATTTAAAAGCAATCACCTTCTCAAATGGCATAGAATTGTCCTTTGTATGTAATAGGGATGTGCACTGGATCGGACCCGATCCACGATCCGAGTCCGGTCCAGTGGGAAATCGGATAAATTATCCGATTTCCGATCCCGCAGCTGGATCGGCTGATCCAATCCGAACCGGTCCGAAAAGGCTCCGAACCGGTTCAGCGGATCGGCGGATCGGCGGGCGCCCACTGGCGCCCACCGCCGCTTCCATTGGCGGGCGCCAGCGGGCGCCCGCCGATGAAAGTGGACAGCGGGGGGGGGGAGGAGGGGGGCGCTTACCTTCTCGGCCCGTCCGCTCCCGTCCGGCACTAGCAGCTACTACCAGCGGGCTCCGCGGCCAGCTCTAGGGTGGCGCGCCGGGTGATGTCATCACCCGGCGCGCTACTCTAGAGCAGGCCGCGGAGCCTGCTGGTGGTAGCCACCGGCCCCGGACGGGAGCGGACGGGCCGGGAAGGTAAGCAGGGGGTGCGTGGAGGGGAGGAGGGGGCGCGCGGAGGGGGGAGGGGGGCCCTTACCTTCCCGTCCCGGCGGCTCCCGTCCCGGCGCTGGCGCCTACTACTACCAGCAGGCTCCGCAGCCTGCTCTAGGGTGGCGCGCCGGGTGATGTCATCACCCGGCGCGCTACTCTAGAGCAGGCCGCGGAGCCTGCTGGTAGTAGTAGGCGCCGGCGCCGGACGGGAGCCGCCGGGCCGGGAAGGTAAGCAGGGGGTGCGTGGAGGGGAGGAGGGGGCGCGCGGTGGGGGGAGGGGGGCCCTTACCTTCCCGTCCCGGCGGCTCCCGTCCCGGCGCCGGCGCCTACTACTACCAGCAGGCTCCGCGGCCTGCTCTAGGGTGGCGCGCTGGGTGATGTCATCACCCGGCGCGCTACTCGAGAGTAGGCCGCGGAGCCCGCTGGTAGTAGCCGCCGGCGCCGGACGGGAGCGGACGGGCCGAGAAGGTAAGCAGTGGCGGGGAAGGGGGCTTACCCCCCCCCGGAGCCATCCGCTTCTATCCGCTGGCGCCCGCGGGCGCCAGCGGATGGAAGCGGGCGGCCCCAGGGGGGGTAGGGAGCGCGGGGGAGGGGGCTTACCTGCCGGGGCCGTCCACAGCGGACGGCCCCGGGGGGGGGAGGGAGTTAGGCCCCCCTCACCCACCCGCCGCCATTTTTTCCTCATAGACTTGCATTGCAATGCAAGTCTATGGGGAAAAAAATGGCGGCCGATCCAAAAATTTACGATTTTTGGGTCGGGATCGGACTCGATCCGGTCCGGGGGGCCTCCGATTTTGTCCGAACCGGTCCGGGACAAAATTGGAGGTCCCGATCCGGGTTCCGATCCGATCCGGGGGGTCCGTGCACACCCCTAGTATGTAATCTACAGCAAGTTTAAAACTCTTAATGGGAAGACCATAAAACACTGAAATAAAACATAAAGCGCTGTGATGGGATAATTTTTATCATTTGCTCTTAGGTAGTTTTAGTGTCATTTTATATATTTGTGATAAAGGTACACCGTTATTGCATATGATTTTTATTTCCTTTTATTAGTCCTACAGTAGGGTACAATGTCAGTTTCACTTTCAACTCCTGCTTTGTTCAGATTTTATTAAGGCAAAACTTAACACATTTTTAAACATATGTAGACGAGAACAGATGAAACTTAATATTCTGCCATCACTTGAAACCAAATATAAATCAAGGTATTTAGGGAATAAAGCTGTAGTAAACCTATTTGAAAATGCATTTTTATATAATGCTACGATGTGAAACATTTTAAAAAAGACTTGTCAAAACATGGAACGAAGCCCAAAGAATAGAAGTAGGCTAGAGAACATTTTTCTTGTCTCTGTAATGATCCTTTCACGAATTTGCTTTTGGAGACATGATCCACATCTCTGTGTAGGTGCAGAGAAGCAAAACTTGGTTTACATGTATACATGTATGTCATACAGACTTCACGAGAGGTTTTAGAGGCACCAAATATTATTGAGCATGATCCTAAACTTGATGAAGGACATTAATGTGTATTTATTATGAATGTCATAATATTTGGGGTGGATTAAATCCAACATTGCATGAGTGGACTTCCACTCATTTCCCTTCCCCTCCTCCCAGCTGCAGCCCTTCCCCACATGTTTAATGTTTTTTCAGGTGATTACCCCTTGGAAGTGTGTGAAAGACTACACACACTTTTTTACTATCTGTAAACAAGCCAGTAAAATTATTTGTCGGGCAGTAGAGAATATTGCTCATTTCGCACGACAGCAGGGTGACTTGCTAACCACCTCCATGCATGCCATATGTATGCTCATTGCCCTTGCCAGGCATAGGTTGTCAAGACATCCAACCCAGTGAGGTTGGATGGTTAGGAGATTACCAAACCATCCAGGAAACCTTGGACTGCTGTAGGATTGTGTGGTGGTTTGTTAACCACTCCAACAAGCCACCCTTGCCGAGTTCAGATGACACAAGAAGTTTTGGCGGGGGTGTAAATCAGCAATTTGATCCCTTCCGGTTATCAAATTGACTTGGTTTGCAAATAAGACATGGAGGGTTGCAGGGATCATGCAAACCAGGACAATACGTGTGTTCTTACATAGGGAAGGGATACTGTAACAGTTAACTGTTGTTCAGGATTGTCATAAGGATATAAATATTCCCTCAATACCAGGTTCATGTGAAGTGAACTGGAAACTTTTCAGCGTAATCAATACGACAAGACTTACAAATCTACCACTAAGATTGTTTCCATTTCTCAGAATATATTAGTTCTGTGGAGAATAAGTCACAAGCACAATTAGTGAAGAAGATGAAGTGTGATAAATTGCCCTTGCCCACAGGCATATTGATGAAACCATCCTTTTGTGAGAGCGTATGTGATTCATAGAAGTAGTTTCTGAAGCAGATTGGGCTTAATTTGAATTTAAGACAGACTATAAGCTGTGAAAGTAATTATACAGATAAGCCTTGTTCAGGCATTATTTAAAGTAGTAGTTCAACAACACAAGGATTGTGCCATGTCAAGTGGCTCCATTCTGACACTGTGTGTGCCATTTAGTGTCTCCCCTAGGTATCTGCACATACAGCATGAACATTTGCAGTTCATGTATTCAGGCTGTTCATCTTACCAAGAATGCTTACAATGTGACAACCCATAGAATTTCACCTGCATTGCAGAAATGTTACTCCAGCATTTCAGACAGATACTGAAACGTAAATAGTTAGGACTGGACTACCAATGTCATCCATGATGCCATCCTTGACATACCATGCTCTCCATGATGGGTGCCCTACTAACTTTTTTCTTTTATGAAAGGGCAATGCATATATAAATGAGAGCACCATTTTGCTGATCCCAGAAAACAAAATTCTCAGATTGTGCCAATTAAGTATAACACAATGTTTTACAGAACCGGAAATCATTTTGTTGAAAAACATTCTATGCTGTAATTGTAAATGAAGATTTGAACTCCTCTCAAAAATATTATGAATATTATAGCTTGAAATAATGTATCTTTCAAGTGCATCCTTTTATGAAACTAAAACCTACTTGACAGAGAGAGAGAGAGAGAGAAAGAGAATGACACCTCATGTTGTTGTTGAATATTAACATGTGTACTTGTAAGTCTCATAGGAGAAAGTGGATATGCATAGTGAGGTACAAGAATTGTATGAGGTTATATCAAGTGGTCTATGTGTGTGTAACTGAAGCTTCTCATTTTTGGTACTTTAAGGAAGACATTTAACTGATGGAAAAAAGAAAAAGTTGCTGTCAGGTTTTTTTATTCAGTCTTGTATTATATATATATATATATATATATATATATATATATATATTGAGCCCTCATATGTATAGAGTCAACATATTTCATATTTATGATTCTGAGAGGCTGGGGGTTAACTATTGTTAGCTTAGAGCATTCCAATATGTCTCCCCCTAATTATTACTATTTTTAAAATTATTTTTAGATATGACGAAGATCACTTATTGATGCCAAGAAACATAAGACTGCGTTTTCCCCTCAAAGGGTCCTTTTTCTCCCATACAAAAATGGCAAGCCACAACTCTGAAGAACTTCCTTATCTGGGTACTTTTAGTTTATGGTTCTTATCTTTGTAAAGCCCCACCAGTTTGTGGGAAATGATGAGTCACAGCTTGCACTGAAATGTTATCCTTGACCGTATGGAGTAACAACCACTGACATCTATTTGCCTCCTTAAAGATGATAACTTCCTTTTTCTAATCACATCGTCTTTGTTACCCAGCTCTCCATGCATACTCTATGGTATGGTTTTCCCACAAACTTCTTTGGTCTCCTTTCACCTATTTCCTCCTCCCATTTGGTTAACATTTCAAGCTCTGTTCTCTGCATCCTTTTTTCTCACCATTCAATCCCCTCCCCTTTCGGTAGCTTGTATTCCTCTTGTTGTGTGTCTCTTAAAAGTATCTGTTCACAAGGGAATCTTTCAGTCACCTTTTATTGCCGTTCCTGAAAGGTTTCCCACTGTGTGTCCACCAGATGGGTCAGATCTACACCAACCAGGATATAACACTTTGAAAATGGCCTGAAAACAGTATATGGGGTGTATCCTGGGCCCCAACAGCTGTCAAGACTGTTATAAACCATTGTAAAGCAGTAGTGTAGATCCTGCCTTGGACACACAAGACTATAGGCTGGCAAAACAATATGCTATGATAGGCTTACTTTTAGTAATTTAAAATAAATAAATAAAAATGTCTCCAGTGACAGAGAGAATGATGTGGTCATTCAAACAGAAAGATTCAAGCATTTCCATAGAAATATTCTATGGAAATAAATATATCCCATTTCATTACACCATGAGCCAATCTACACTACTGCTTTAAAATAGTTTATAACAGTTTTAAACCAGTTAATAACCGTTATTCACCAGTTTAAAACTGTTATAAACCATTTTAAAGCAGTAGTGTAGATAGGTTCCCTGATTCTCATTTGTTCTGTTTCACCTTATATTAACTTCCAAAAGTTGAAGAAATGATGGAGATTTTCAACTTATATCAAGACTGCAATCTTATGTACACTTATTTGCAAGTTAGACAATTGCACTCATTTATAGGAGAGGTGGGCAATGTAATTTCATTGGCCTTCAGTCTAATTTCAAAAGCCCTCTCTTTGGGATCAGTTCAGACCTCTGGCAAAAGCAATCAGTCTTTTCCTTGGCAGCCCATCAGGAAAGAGAGAGGTGGGGAAGGAGAGAGAGAAAGAAAAAGAAGGAAGTAGCAGAAAGACAAAGACACTTTTGGCTCGAGCCCTACCCAACACGGTCTTTGGTGCTGCTCACTTGCGACATGCAGCCCCTGACAGACTATTCATGAAGGAATGTGGCCCTCAACAGAAAAAAAGGTTACCTGCCCCGATCTATAGGATCAGGCTTTTATGGTCTTTAGCACCATGACTTTTCCATTCCGCTTCTTTTAATTGGACAAAGATAAATATCTAAACATTAATATATAAAACATCAGAACATTTCAAGTACATATATTAACTTAATGATGTGGTCTCAGAAATAATAACCTCAGCATGTATTGAAAATGGAGAAGCATTTGCGATAACACTTTACTACTGACTTACTACAGGAGGAGTCAGTGTAGGAAAAGATGTATATTCATAAGAATGTACTCACGTTTGCTTCATACATGATCTTTTAGCTACAATGTGTATACTGCTGAAGGGTGAAAAAGTACATTGGTATACACTGAGCCTATCTACACACGCAGGATACAACACTTTGAAAATGTTTTGAAAACTGTATATGGAGTGTGTCCTGAGCCCCAACAGTTCTCAAAACTGTTATAAACAATTTAAACTGTTTTAAACTGGTTTAAAGCAGTTGAGGGGGAAAAGGGGGGAAATAAAGAGATGAGACAAGTATGTATGGTATAAATTATGGGCCACATTTATTAATGATCTGCAAAGAGAGACTGGGCGGGCCCTGATCTAGCCCAGCTACTAAGCCAGGGTTTGTATAAGGATGAAAACATTCTATGTCTGTTGGGTGCCGTCTTTCGATCACCACCCCCAGGCCATACCCCTCGTGGGGAGGGTAGGCCTCCTCTCGTCGCTCCCCCCCAGGCCACACAACACCGGATGGAGAGAGTTGAGCTGGCCTCACAGGTCAGCCCTATCCCCCCACTGAGGCCGCACAAACCTTAGTGGAAGGCCTCAGGCATAACCTGTCACCTTAACGGTGCCACAGAATGCTCACCATCCCTAATCTATGAGTGCCCATCCCTACCTGCCTAAAGATTGTGACCGAATTATAAACTTGTGAAATTTACCTAAGACACTCTCTCCAGACTTACAGTGTGAAGTAGGCGAAAAAATCCATAGGCAATGCCAATTAGACTATGGGCCAAAAATTCCTACTTGGCCCCTTAACTGGCAGCCAGGTAAACCCACACTACATACTGGGAGGGAGGGAGGGAGGGAGCCGCAAACAAGAAGAGGCAGGAAAATGGGCACGGTGGCCTTAAATCGGCTCCACCGCCCCACCCCGACTGATGGTGCCACCAGCTAGCAGCCAATGTGTAAATGGCACATCTCTTTCCTCCCCTCACCCGCAACTGCCTCCCCTTGCCCACGTGCCGGGTCGTGGGGGAAGGGCGTTAGTGTAGATAGGCTCACTGTCACATGTGAAAAATTACACAAGTGTTTCTTTTTCCAGGTGGTCATACAGGGACTTTTCTGCATATGAATGCTGTGTTGAATTTATTTACAAAGTAGACAATATATTGTTGTTCTTTGCATAAATAAATTACCCTCATCCTCAATAGCAGCATGAGGCCTGGCAGACTTAACTTTGAGAGTGATTGCTGTTTTCTAGGCATCAGGCCAAAATAGCTAGGGGTTGTTGTTTTTAAGTTAAACTCTGTTCTTGTTGGAAAAGTAGACACCTCTGGGCCAGCTGTCTGGAGGAAAGAACCCAGAACGCTGATTGTAGTTAGATACTGTAGCTCCCCTTTCCAGCAGGAGTGATAAAAAAAATGGGCTAATACAGAAGAGGATAAGAGATAACGTAATGGAACATGTTTCCAGATTCAACCTACAGTGAAGTTTTTTTTTTTCTCCACAACTCTCATGGGATGGAGATAGGCATTTTTATCTGTGCTATTTAGCAGACAAGACATAAGCAATCTGCCTGCAGCTACACAGCCTGTCAGAGGCAATACTAAAAGTCAAAAGTTGGGAAATCCTCCTTAGAATAAATAGAAATAGAGCTTCAGAAAGGCTCTCTCTCAAGGTTCATCTGCTCCAACCCTCTGGCATTAAGGTAGGACACCTTGTACTCCCTGTCAGATACTTGTCCAGCTTTTTTCCTTAAAACTCCCATGAAGTTGTTCAGACATGACTTACTTTCTCAACCCAGAAAAAGAGAAGAGTGAGGGCCAAAATAAACGTTACTTTAAAAGATCTAGCCACCAGCTACATCTCTTTTTTCCCTCCTTACTGAAAAGAAAGCATGGGGTACCAGATACTGATCTGGACACTAGGGTGGGGAGGGGACTTTAATCCTTTGACCACTGCTGCAGTCCCATTTTGGATTGGTGGCCTAACACCTGCAAACTGCATTAGGAAAAAAGGATCCCATGAAATGGATGCATCTTTTCTTGAAAATGCAAATTGCAAGTGCAGGACCTTATCTGGATCAGGCTTGCTGTTGGGGGGCGGTTATCCCCTCCCTTACCCCCATACTAAAGTCCCAGTCCAGATCAGCCTTCCCATGCTTAATTTTGAATAACATACAAAAAAAAAAAAAGGATGTAGCTGCTAGCTACATCTTTAAAATAACATGGAGAGTTTGACCCTAAGTCTCACAAGCATTATTCTGCCTCCTTACTGATGCCTCTCCAACCACCAGGTCTTTCTGTACTCAGAGAAACACAGATTGAAGAAGGGGGACAGTAAGATCATGGAGACACTGGATCCAGGCAAATTTAATGTTTGGATAGGTAGATCCATCATAAAACAGAAATGTAAACAGCATTTGTATAGGTCAGACTTGTCTAAGAGAAAGAGCCACTATAAATTTGCTGCCTCAGTTGCACATTGTGAATTTGGGGGCATTTTGATGTTTTTGAGGCAGTGAAATTTATTAGGATGTACGAGACAGTTCATTGTTGGTGGGTGGCTGCCATTTCCCTCATAGTGGTTGCTATTCCCACCCCATCCAGAATGCCCCAGAATGATGTTATGTCCAGGTGACCGCCATAGAAAATGGCGGTTACCTGCTAGAAAGAGCTCCGCTGTCTAAGGCAATTTTTTTTTTAAAAAATAAAGGTTTTGTTTTAAAAGACCTGCTGCTGCTAATAGTAAATCCCCCTGAATCTCTCAAAAACAATCTCAATCTTAAGAGGAATCAGGGAATGGGCAAAGAATACCAACAGAGGAGGGGAATGGTCAGCAGCAGGAACAGGGACGATAATATGGTTATGATGATGAAGATTCAAACTAAATTCTAAAGCAGGGGTGGGGAACCTTTTTTTCCTCCAAGGACCACATTCCCTCCAGGGAAATCTGACAGAAGCCACATGCTGCAGTGGTTGGAGATGGAGCCAGAGCAAAAAGTGGGTGGGGCCAGAGCCATCCCACATTCTCTCTTTCACATATGCAGCCATTCACAGATACATCCATTCTTCTCTCTCTTTCTGTCCTTCCCTCCTGAGCTCCCCCCTTCCCAGGCATGTTAGGAGAAGAGATGGGGAATGAATTGATTTGGTTCACATTTAATGGGAGCTTACCTAATTGTACAAGTCTGAACCACTATGCAAACTGAAACTCAGTTACCTTTCAAAATCCGCAGTTGTCCTAATTTTGCAATGGAGCGCTCCAATCAAACAATGCCGAAAATGTGTAAATTAGGGGGAAGTAAAGTTCAAACATGAATTGTATTAGAAAAATTGCTTGCAAAAATGTGTACAAGGGAAAATAATATATAAAAATCCAAGCATCTCAAAGTTTGGAACAAACTGAACTTAATATTGGGAAAGTGAGAAACAGGGAGAAACCGAAATTGACAGCCCCTAGTTGAATGGATAAAGGGCCCCTATGAACAATTTAGAATGAGGCCGAGGGGGCTGCTGGGAAGGAGGAACCGACCTAATGGATTGAAAGCTTCTATAATTTGCTCACTTCTGCAGCCCCTGTGCTCATCCTTTATTGTGCAAGAGCCTCCCCCACCCCGCCAGACCCTGTGATGGCTGGTTTAGAAAGGAGGGGCATGGAAAAGATTCTTCTATGAACTCCCTAAAGGGAGTTTATCTTAGGATCCAAGCTGAAGAGTCTTCTTACCTGTGTTCTATTAGGAGTGACAACAAATAAACAAAAGTGAGAAGTACAGAAAAGAAGCCTCCTCTTCTCTTCCGTCTTGCAGGAAGTGTAATCTTACAACAAAAGGATATGAAAGTGAAGCCCCTTTGAATCTGTTGATTCTAGAGCATGAGATGTGCTAAATCCCTGCATACAATGATAGCTTTCTCATCTAACAAACAATGGCTGGCTAAATAGTTTACAAGATTAACCGGATTTCTTGCCAAGCTTTGTATTTGAATTGAATCAAGGATCATATTGAAACAACAGGCGACGTAATACGATGTCGTTCAGTCAGCCACACAGGCTCAGGTTAGTGCTGCTCTATGGTGTGTGTTTCTTGGTGTGTTAAAGGATAGGAACATCTGAAGAGGCAGTCCATCTCAGCCACTGATGGGACAAGAACAAGTACTTTCCATCAATCAATATTGAACTCCTGACTTATTATAGAACTACAAAGATGGGCTCTTAAGAGAGACTTGTCCTGACAGCAGTCTCCAGACAAAGGTTGAGCAGTAGTTCTTTCAGCCAGGTGTCAATAGAGAGAAGATGGGAATCTCAGGGTCCTGTCAGAGATGTAGCAGATACAGAGAGAGAGAGAGAGAGAGAGAGAGAGAGGGAGGGAGAGAGATCACTCTCATTCATGACAAGCCTATGTAACTTCCCAGTCCTAAATCTCATGACAGCAAAGCCCTACATTGGACATGTGCACTTTTAATTGAAATTATAGCACCCATATAAAGTTTACATTGGGATTATTGATTTTAGTGTCATAGGACACAAATTTCAGGGTCCAAACTAAAATCCATTCAGGGCTGCCTTTGAGGCCTTTCAAGTGTTCATAGTGTGATCTACATAAGGAATGCCAGGTTGATAATGTAAATGTTTAGCTCCCTTTGAGGTCCCAATACAACTGAAACTAGAGCATATTTACAGTGGGACTAGAGCTATTTTGCATTCCATGATGAGACAATAATTTCATCATAATGTCAAGATCCACCATCTGTGGGCACAACATCTTTCAAAACCTCTTCTGTAGTTAAATCTACCTCTGCCTAAACCTTCTATTAAAGGTTCAGTATCATTTTACCACAAAAAAATGTATTCCCTAATAGTGAACTTGCAAGATCGTAGATTTCTCCCATAATCCCTAAAAATTCTCCCATTTCTTAAGGTTCCCCCATAAGGACAAATCACTGGCATGTCTCTGCCTTCGGTATATATGGGGGGGGGGGTGAGGAATATCAGAGAATATGGAGTATGCTCAACTGAAACAAAGCTAGGAGTTCAAAGCTGACGTAGGGTAGAATTTAAGCCAACAGTTTGCACGCTAGTTAAGAGAGAAATGGCATGTGTCATGAGGCTGCCCTTCACACCTAAAATTAGACTCCCTCCCTTTAAGAATTACTAGCTCATGGACATGGGCCAAGTACTCCTTTCGGAATATCCACAGTTAACAAGGAAATGGTGTGTGGGCTGGGTACATAGCTTGTTGCCCTTTGTCAGCTAGCCCTTATAAGGGGGATTTGAAGCCATTGTTTGGAGATTGGATTCTATATTGTTCCAGACCAAACTCCTTTTCTCTTGAAGGAGCGGAAGGTGTAAGGGACTCTCCCTGGTGTTAATATGCAAAGTGAGTTACAGAGGCACAGGATAGCCAAGCCAACAGCTTGTAGGTTTCTTTTCTTGTCTAATGTTTCCTTGGTTTGCTCCCTTATCTTATATGTTGCTAATTTGTACTAAAAGTGTATTTTTTCATCTGTTTCTATTTCATGTATTCTGAGTTTTCTGACCAGGATCGAAGAAAGGGAATTTCTCCTCATGTGGCTTAACCATCAGGAATACTACGAAGGGTTTAGATCTAGGCTCTGAGGAAGTGGATGGAGGTGGATGAAGTCCCAGTTGGGATGAAACGATATTACAGGACATGTTTACATCACAGACGTAAGTTTATTTAACAGCATCCACCCCCACCCCCCACCCCCCACCCCCACACACATGAACACTGGAAACTGTAGTTTGGAGCCTGGTGATCTCCAATGGATCATTCTTTCCAACCTCCCCAAACTACAGTTCCCAGGAGAAATTAATTCTTAAAGGAAATCCATGGTTATTAAGTAGATATAAGGCTGATTAAAATGAGAGCATAGAACATTATACTGTAGTATAAAGGAGGTTTACCCTCCCCACATGCAGTGAATGAGCATGGGAAGGTGGGTTCTGGGCCCATGCAGCCTAGCCATTAATGATGCTTGTTGCAGTCACTCTCCCCCACGCTGCCATTCATGCTTTCAGCCAACACAGGAAAGGACTCTATAGTGTGTGCTGACATACAGGCATAGAGCTCCTCCAAAGTGGGACCTGGGGCATTCAGAGTCTCCTCCTCCCACATGCACACATGGGGAGCTCTATGCATGTACACAAGCCCTTTCCCATACTAGCCAAAGATGGAAATGGCAAGGGAACATTTCTGACACAGTTTTAGGTGGCAGAGGTGTGACCAAGCACGCAAATGGTGGGGAAGTATGGCATACGGGCTAGTCCATGCAGTCCCATACTTCCCTTCCATTTCCTTTCAACGTATGGGAATCGTGTGAACCGGAACCACTCCAAAGAGAGTGAAAGATAAAGAAAGAGGGTTTCTGCAAATTCTAAAAGTATAGGAAACAGTGGGGAAAAGAGAAGAAGAAAAGGTACTAGCCTGGCTAATAACCAATAGTAGAGTGGCAGCACCAGCAGCAGGATGTGGAGAGTAGGGATGTGCATTGAATCGGATCCGATGTCCGATTCCAATACGATTGAAGCAAAATCGGACATCCAATTCCGATGTTGTTTCAAGGAGTTCCGATTTTATCTGATCCGATTTTTTTGGGTCCGATTTTAATTAGATAAAATCGGAGAATCGGATGCCATTTTGAATTCTTTTCCTCCTAGCCTAGTATTGTGGTAAAAAAAAATGCCTATAATGTTTTTATTTTTAAAGATAGAAGCATGAAACTTGGCCACATTGCATATGGGTTTGAGGTACCTATGTGAGAGAAATTTTGGAAACATAGGTGCAGGCATTTTGTGGCTTTGACATTTTGAAAAATGAACCAGGAATGCGTATAACTTCTTTGTTTTTAAAGATCCACACATGAAACTTGGCCACGTTGCAGATGGTATGTTGGTACTCATGTGTGTGAACTTTCAGAAACGTATGTGCAGGCGTGTAGTGGCAAGGAATTTTTGAAGAATGGGCTGCATTGGGGAAAAGAAAGTAATGCCTTTAACTTTTTTTTATTTTTAAAGATAGAAGCATGAAACTTGGCCACATTAGTGATGGCATGTAGGTAGTCATGTGTGAGAAATTTTGGAAACATAGGTTTAAGCGTGTAGTGGCAAGGTACATTTGGGAAAATGAGGAAAGAAACACCTTTAACTTTTTTATTTTAAAAGATAGAAGCATGAAACTTGGCCATATTGCATATGGGTTTGAGGTACTTATGTGTGAGAAATTTTAGAAACATAGGTGCAGACGTTTTGTGGCTATGAATTTTTTACTTTATAAGTTCCATAAGTTCCAAAACAGTGGGTTTGACAGCTGTCAAACAGCACCCCCCCCACACACACACGCCTTCTCCCCCCACTGTTTTAGAACTTATGGAACTTTTAAAGTAAAAAATTCATAGCGACAAAATGCCTGCACCTATGTTTCTGAAATTTCCCACACATAAGTACCTCAAAACCATCTGCAATGTGGCCAAGTTTCATGCTTCTATCTTTAAAAATAAAAAAAGTTACAGGCTTTTTTTTACCACAATACTAGGCTATGGGGAAAATAATTTAAAATGGCGTCCGATTCCCAAATCAGAGGTCCAATTTTCATATCGGAATTGGATCCGAAGTGATTCAAGGGACGTCCGATTTTACCCAATATGATTCAGGTCAAAACTGGAAGTTCTAATTCTGATTCCAATACGATTTTCATGGTTGTGCACATCCCTAGTGGAGAGTAAAGTAAAAAAAAAAAAAAGCAACCACATGGAAACTAAGCAAAAGACGAATAGACATTCCAAGGAATGGCATTCAGGGTAGGCTGGTCTACCTAGCTATTTTGAAGCAGAGGTGGGAAACTCATTTGAGGGCCAAATTCAATTTCAGAGAAGCTGTTGGGGGCATATTCCAGTGGCAAGTCAGGCCAAAAGCAAAGGAGGAAGGGCCAAAGGCATAAAATACAAAAAATGCCAACACAGTGAAGCTTAAAGCTCTTCCTGCTAGTAATTAAGCTTTAGAAGAGGTATTTTAGCCTTTTAGAATGGGGGTGGGGAGTGCACAAAAGCCAGGAAACCACCTATCAATTGGTGGTTGGGAAAAAGAGGGTGTAGCCAGAGGAAGGGGGTGTGGCCATTTGCGGACCTCAGAGGGCTGAATTGTGACTTCAGGAAAGCCAAAATTGCCCCCTAGGCTTGAGATACCTATTCATGTTTTAAAGAGTGGGGTTAATATACACAGGTATTACTGTCTTGGGTTCTCAGTATTTTGACACTTATTTGTGTTGGGCTAAACCCATAGAATATTTAGCACACACACACACACAAACAGTTAAGAGAGTGGGCTTCTCCTATTGGGACAGTGGACTGAACATTGTCGTTACAGAATTGGGATATTTTCTTGTGTGGTAAGGATCTATAATTCTAAATTCTTGGATTTAAAAAACCAACGTGTCCTGAAGACATTGTAGTTTACAGTCTTCAGAACATGTTGGATTGCTTTAGTTTATATTTGCTTCACTTGGTTCTTGGCCTGGGTGCTTCATGCTGAATGATAGCCAGGCAGGACTTTTAATTGCCTTGAAGGCTTGGCAGATATCTGAGACAGATTTTTGGAGGGGCATAGAAGAGAACCTTTTGTATAGATAAGAAATTGCTGAATTACACCAAAGACCTATGTGATCCACCATCATGTTCTTAACAAAACCTATAAGAAGCTCACAAGCACGACATGAGGATCTCAGAAGTTACCAGGAAGTTTCATGAACCTTTCCCAAAATTTTCAAAAAGGGCCATATAGGTTTTGGCAAATTTAACAGGGACTGCTCAGCAGCCTCCAGGTGTTTTTTTCCTCTGGTTTCTACTTGTCACAAATAATCATGATCAGCATAAGATTAGCAGTAATCCTTAACTGATTTCCATATATTTCACTCTGGGATGAAATGATAGGAATTGGCTGAACAAAATATTTCCAAGTCATGGCACTGGAAAGAACAACAAACCAGGCTTCTAATTTATTTATTTTTTGTAAAAGGAAGCAATGGGGGAGGGAACATTTTCATTTGAATGCATTAAAACTAAGGAATAATCATGGAGATTGAATATAGGGAATTCAAACTGCTACCACTGTTAGAGGCCAATGTAATTATCTGAATCACTAAGAGCTAGCAAATACTTATTTCAAATTGAGAAAGTTGGTAACACATTGTTGTTTTAGATGAGATTCAAAATTCAGGTGCATATCTAATGACATATTGTAGGCAATAACTGCTTTTTCAAAAGAAAACAAAAAAATCAGCCATACATGAAAGCAAAGAACAAATCTGATCAAAAGTTGGAATATTTTAAATGTATTCCAGAAAATATTAACATTTTAATTTTTCTGAGCTCATATCCTTTGGGAAGCCTGTTTTAGAACATTATTTTTGTTTGTACATACAACATCTTCCAAGAAGACAGAACTATAGATCTTTACAACCCAAATGTATGCCAATACAGTACAGTCAATGTTCAGAGCGCTGTCCCAGTATGGGAAAACCCACCTTTTAACAGTCTTGACTTTAAAGAAGCAGTTACTTATCTGTGTTTGTTTTTCTAAACACATGCTTAGTCAAAGCTGAAACCCTAGAAACAGACATCAAAGAGAACTTCCCTACCACCACCACAATTGCATATAAGCCTTTGCATTATCAGTATTGTTTACTTTATGTCAAGAACCATAACTGTTGATGATGTAACCATACATTCCCACCAAGAAACTGTCATAACTTCTTGGATGGGGATGAACTGTAGCTCAGTGGCAGAAGTTGGAACATGTGCTTTCTTTGCAGGAGGTTCCAGGTTCAATTCCTGGCACCTCCATTTAAAATCACCAGGTTGCAGGTGATGGGTAAGACTTATGTGATGTAAGCCGTTGGAACAAGGGTAGTTGGGAATGGGGAGGACAAAAAACAGAAGGGGATTTGTGTATGTGTGTGTGTGTGTGTGTGTGTAGGAAAAGAACTAGTTGGCCACTGTGTAAACAGAGTACTGGACTAGATGGATCCTCAGTCTGATCCAGCACGTTACTTCTTCTTAATAATAATAATAATAATAATAATAATAATAATAATATATTCATTTCTAACCTGCCTCTCTCTCTGGATCGAGGCAGGGAACAACAATAAATATAAATCATTTTCACCGGCATTTTTGTGCAAATTGCCCTATTTATGGCCACAGTTTTGTGTAAATCACGATTTCTGTAAATATTCCCAGCTGCAAATTTTCAGGAATTGCAGCTCATGGACCAAAAAAAAAAAAAGAACTCCTCATGAGCTCTCGCCAGACACCCATGAACCAATGGGCAGCTTGCTCTGCACGCATGCCATGGTCAGCAAAGTGCAAGCAGGACTTGGAGGGAGTTAGCCCATCGCTACTCAAGGCAGAGGTCCAATGCACAAGTTTATAACAAATGTTCCTTTTGAAAAACTCTGCCCTGGCGGCGGCTTGCTTTCTATCTTCCATAGGACAGAAAAGAAGCAGCACTCAGGCAGTTGCTACATCCTCCTAATCTATGCAGAGCACGTCACTATTTTGCAACCGCTTCCTTAGAAAAACGTTCATAACCTTACTTGTTGTTTATGAAAAAATGTAGGCATGTCTGAAAAATTCATTTCAGTTCATTTTTTAAATTGGGATTTACCCCGTTTGCACCTTCCAGGTCGAACCCAGACTCGGATCCATTCTGTGATTGACATCCGTACCTTTCTGAGCTTGCAATGTGAGTCGCAGAGGAGAAAAAAAAGGGGGGAGGGGGAAGCCTTCAACAGCATGCATACATTTGAAAAAGAAGCGCAAATACGTTATAGCCAATGGGAGAATATTTCAAAGATGCTGTTGTGTCTAATTCCTCTCCCCTTGCTCAGGGCGAAGGACTGTTAGATGTTAATTCAGAATCAGATTCTGAACTCGAACAGACATTCCAGTCCGTACCAGAAGGGGAAGATGTGGTTCCCATAGCTTTGCCTTCAGTGGGTATCTCTCCTGATGTAAATGCACATCCCCACGCCTAATTGGGTGGGGGAAGGAAAGTTGCGTGTGTGTGTGGTGAGGAGAGGTGGAGGCTCGCCATTGGTGGCCTTGAATGGTGCCACTGGGCAGGGCTGGGTCCGGGGGCTTAAGAGCCAGGTAACGGACCCGCCCGGCATTCCTTTTTTCAGCGCTGCTCCCTCCCTCCCCTCCCTGTAGACAGTGTGGGCTTCACCGGTTGTCTTTAGGAGGCCAAGTAGGAATTTTTGCTCTTAAACCTAATTTGGCTAAGAATTTTTTCACCTACTTCACACTGTAAGACAGATGGGGTGTATTAATAGGTAAATTGGCAAAGATTGGTCACATAATATTGTCAGTAGGTGCAGGCATCTTTAGCTGTTTTCTAATGGTGAACATTCTCAGGCACCGTTGAGGTGATGGGTAGTGCCTGAGGCCCACATCTGGGAGTCTTGCGGCACCAGATCATTGGGATAAGGTTTACCTATGAGGCCAACCCTCCTCTCCTACTCGGAGCCTGCAGCACGGGATGGGCGACACCAGAAGGCCTCCCTTCCCCAAATGGGGCTAGACTGCGGGGTGGAGAAGGATTGAGCGGCACCCCAAAGTCGGAGAATTGTTTTCACCCGATCCCAAGATTTGGCCTGTAGAGGCCAATGGAAGATGCCTGCATAGGTTTTCATTTCCCCTTTTGCAGATCTTTAATAAAAGTGGCCCAGTTTAAACCCATTTACTTGTCTCGACTCGTTATTTCGCACTACACTTGCAAATAACCCTCCGGCTGATAAGCAGCCCTCCACTTCAGAGGGCGAGGGAGACAGTGACCTTAGAGATGCCATTTTCCATAGGAGAGAGAAACGCGCACAGATCAAAGAGGTCAGGAGGCAGCGCTTGGAAAGATTAGTGGCTCAGAAAAAGCTTGATGTGGATTTTTCTCAGAAGTGACTCTCTCTTTCTCTTGAATGGATCAACTGTGTTGTTTGCTTAGCTAAATTACGCCTTGGGGCAAAACGCTTTCTACTTTTAACTCCCTTCGACTGGAAGGAAGGCGTCATTTGCTAAATAAAAGATTGATTGCTTTCCTAAGAGGCCTCCTTATTGACTTCAATGAATGCAAGGAGTTAGAGAGTCATGACAGATGCACACAATTGGTGTGTACCTTTTGAAAAATATGTACGAAAATGTGCATGGATTTTCATGTGAAAAGAAATATATATATTACATTTATTATCTATTACATTTATATACCACCCCACAGCCGAAGCTCTCTGTGTGGTTTACAAAGATTAAAAAACCTGAACATTTAAAAACCCATATACAAAATTTTAAACCGTAAAAAGCATAAAAACAGACTATGTCTCAACTATCCAGGGGTCAGTAAAATAAAAATAAAAATCAAAACTCGCATTGTGATATGGTCTTGAGTCGGAATGAGCTTTGAGATGAAATTTGGAGAACACTGGAAAGCTCAGGTTTTATTGATTTACGCATCCATAATTTTTTTTCACAGTTAGGCAGGGCATACGTAACCCTCTTTTATATGATGCCCCAGCACTTTACTAATGAAAACAGGGACATCGGTCAGTTGGCACATAACACTATGCCTCAGACTCTTGCACTCACTTCTCCTCAGTCAGGAGGGCCAAGAGAAGATTGGAACCTTGCCTCTAATGATTCCTCAGTGTGGTGCTTTCGTTTTCAAAGATCTGACTAAGGCAACAAGACATGATGAGTGGAGGCGGATAATAGCATTCACATTGTAAAGTGAATAGCTGAAAAAAAAACCATGCAAATAACCCGAGCTATGAAACAACATGTAGGTATGTCATCCACCAGACAACAACTATATTAAAAACTTTTAGAGGGAAAAAAACACCCAACAGCTTGCATACTGACTTAAATGTAACTGAAGTAATTATGTGAAACAAAATGAAACAAAAAGGAAAAAGCAGCCAAATTAGCATATATGATGGAAAACCTTAAGACATAATTAGGTTGGCACATTTCTGTGACATTTAGAATTTTAATACACAATGTGCTTGCATTCTTTTAGGGAGCCAAACACAAAGAGGAGTCTGATGGGGAAGGGGAAGGTTATGCAATAGTAATCCCACTGCAATTGTTAATTGTACAAACAATTTTAAATCGTTTATGTCTGACAAACAGGAAGGGTTTCTTTTAAAATTGTCTTGCAACCACATCTATTTCTATGTAAACTTTCAGTTGAATATTTTATTTATTAAAATTTATGCATGCATTTCTTTAAGGATGCATAAAGGCTGTCCACAGGACAAAACAGCCTCCTCAAGGCAGCTTATGAAGTTCATAAGATGCTGAACATCTGTGTCCTGGCCTGCGAGGAGAGCCTTCACAGATAGGGGAGGCTCTCCTCTTCAGACAGTTGCCATCCATGAGTAGTGGGTGATGTATGCAACAATGGAAACAAGCAGGACTGGAGTACTCTCTCTCCTCACACACTGATTTTAAGACAAGCCTGAACAGTTCTTACGTCTTAGTTTGTTGCTCCTCATCCATCACAAAACTGTCTTCAGACACCAGTTCAATGGGAACAAGAGGTAGAGCTGGGTATCATCAGCATACTGATGACATGTCAGACGAAACCCCCAGTGGTTTCATGTAAATGTTTTAAAGCATAGGGGACAAGATGGAACCTTGTAGCATGCCATAGGATAAAGGGCATGGTGTGGGAAAAAAAGTTCCCTAGCACCATGTTCTGAAGCCGTTGCTGGAACCATTGGAACACTGTGTCTCCTAGGCCCAACTCAGCTAAGTACTCCAGAAGGTATTGGTCAATGGTATTGAAAGCCACTAAAACAACCAGGAGAAACAACAGGGTTGCACCCTTCCATTTATTCCCCACTATCAGAGTGACCAAGTCTGTTTTTCATCCTACAACCAGGGTGAAACCAAATTGAAATGAAACTAAATAATCAGTGGCATCCAAAACTGCCTAGAGTTGAGAGACCACCATCCTCTCTAATACTTTTCCCATGAATGGCAAATTTTATACTGGACAGTAATGATCAAAAACAATATAATCTAAACTTGGTTTCTTTACTAGAGTCTTTCTTCTTACAACTGCTTCCGTTAAAGCAGTGAGAACCACACAATCCCGCAAAGAAGCATTGATCGCCTCTGGGATCCATGTACCTAAGGAAGGCCCATAGCTCAAAGGTAAAGCACATGTTTGTAGAAGGCCCCAGGATCAATCCCAGGCATCTCTGGAAAATACACCCATCTGAAACCCTGAAGAGCTGTTGCCAGTCGCTGTAGACAATACTGGGCAAGATGGACTCATGGTCTGACTTGGTACAAGGCTGCTTCCTACATTCCCATGTACCTAATATCACCATGGGCAACTTTATAAGCCAAGGTGAGCAAGGATCCAGAGAGCTAATGGTAGGTCTCAAACTTCTTCAGGTTGCACAAACTTAAAAGTATCCACACATGACTCAACAATTCACTAGCACCATCCATTTTCAGCGGCACCCAGATTGGCAGAAATACAGGTGACTTTATCAGCAAAATGTCTTGAAAAGTGATCAACCTCACGAATATCAGGGTGCATGCAAGACTATGATATAAAACATCATCATCGTATTAGCCATAGGAGGCAGAAAACAAAATAAACCAACAGGTCAAATCCCGGGGCAAACAAAAAGATATTAACGTTGCTAAAAAGATTGCAATATTTGGATCACATTATCTTAGCATTAAAATTGAAACTCTGGTCAAATTGTGAACATAATTGCTATTTGGAGGGGATAGCATTAGGAAATAGAAACAAAATTTAAAGAGAAATCAAAGTTGTGGAAACAAGAAATGAACCATTGTCCTAAGAGGAGCTCTAACCTGAAAAGGGTGGGGGTGGGGAAATAATGTTGATAGAAATTGGTAAACAACCTCCTGACACCTGTTAGATTAATGATTGCAAAAAATTGGAAAGGACAAGGAAGCTATACAATAGAAGAATGGTATAAAGAAATATGGGATATGGCTTTGAATGATATGCTGACTTGTAAAATGAAGTTTAAGAGGGGAATGTCCAGTAAAAACGACTTTGGGGAAATATGGAGTCCCCTTTTGGAACATGTATTAAGATCGGGGAAGGGACAAAAACCTTCAAAAGAGTCGATAAATTTCTGGATAGATGAAGAATGATTAAGAGGAGGTCTCATGGGGCGGGGGTGCACGGGGGGGATTGTTGTGGATTATGTATGTATTTATGTTGTTATTATGTTGAAATTAATAAAATTATTTCAAAAAAAAAAAAAAAGAAATTGTTGTGTAGCCAATAGATACATCAAGCAAAGTATTGGATTCTTGACACTTTTCTGTAACTGGAGATATTTCTGGTTGGACAATAAGAAATGGATCAATGGCTTTTTAAGTTTAATACTGATGAGAAGGAGACAGGCTGGTTACTATTAGGTTAAGGTGAAACTCCTAGAGTAGAAACTAGCAGGTTCAATTCAAAAGCAATACCTTTTGAATTGCCCATCAAAGTGCTGATTTGCCAGAAGTGGAGGGAAGCTCTTTTAAAAAGGCCGGAAATGTTCTTCCCTGGGAAATGTTTTGAAGACACTCATAATTTGATGCTATCTGTTGCAGTCCAAAAACAAAAAGATTTCTCTTCGGAAGTTTCTACAAAGGATGCCTCTCTTAAAAAAAAAAAAAAAAAACGTATTCATAGCTTGGATGCTTTAGAGATACCAAACTCTGAAGCTGGAATCCACCTGGGAATCTTTAAAACACACATACACACAACTTCCAAGAATGCCAAACAATTTCTTTTTAAAAATGGGTCTCAGACTTTATGTATGTGAATACAACCTGAGTTTACATTCTTATTAGGCTTGAAGGTTTTAAAGGGGGATTAATTCAAGGAGAATAGGATTATCTATTAGGAGTCAATGAGGATTCCTTTGTTCATCCCAAGAGGTGGTGGTGGTGGTGGAAGTGGTTGAGTCGTTGGCTGAATTCGGACAACACATTAGTAAATGGTGGGGTAATAATCAATGTTACAATTGTTCATCTAGGGGGTACTTCCCACACAACATGGTAATAAATAATCAACTGTGGTGTGGATTAGGATCAGCACTGAGTTGACTATGGCAGCATTCAGATGACATGATAGTCAATACAACTGATGGTTGTTTCCCCACCCCCAGTTGCCTAATGTGTCGTCTGAATTCAGTATTCCAAGAGAACTCTCACATTGACCTGAGGATTTTGCTAGCATGCAATGGCAGCTTCTCATACTCAAAAGGTGGTTAACAAGCTAGGCCTGCCTGATTTGCATTATTATCCTCACTGGTGTGTGTGGCTTCTTAAGTCATGTGAACCCAGTGAGGGTGGCTTGGCAGGTGGGTAACAAAGCACATCCTAACCCTATAACAGCCCATGGGTTCTGGGTGGTTTGTTGCCCACCCCAAACAAGCCACCCTTGTTGGGTTTGCATGACATGAGAAGCCACATTGGTGAGGGTAATTATGCAAATCCGGATGCTGGTTTTTATTGTTGAGATTCATGGCCATTTTTATTGTTGGTTTTATGGCTGTTTTTATTGCATTTATGTTTTTATCACTTTTAATGTCATAATGGTTATGTGTTTTATTGTTGCAAGCAGCTTTGGAAGGCATTCTGCCCTGAAAGGCGGCCAAAAATATTTTAAAGAAATAAAATAAATAAAAAATTCCTTGCACAAAATGTGCATATTTAGGAAATATTGCTTACAAGTGTTTATTACATTTCTATACTGCAAAAGAGCCAACATTCTAATACATATATAGCCAATGTGTATTACATATACATGTATTAGGAGAAATACACATAACCATGCATTCAAGTTTTCACGTGAAAAATCTCAAATTCAGGACAAGCCAAACTTAAGATTGGAAAAATAAGAAACAGGGAAACCAAAGTTGACAAATTTGTCAATCCATATAATCAGTGGCTGTTAACCATGATGGCTATAGGGAAGCTGTATATTCAGAGGCAGCCTTCCACTGAATACCTGCTGCTGGAGAGCAACAGTAGGGAAGAGCCATTTCCTCCATACCCTGCGTGTGGTCTTCCTGGAGGCATCTCTTTGACTGCTGTGACAAACAAAATGGTGGACTAGTTGGTCATTAGTCTGAGGAGAGATGTGAAGGCCTGGAAGTAACCCCGGGGGGGGGGGGACTAGAAAAACTGAAATTTTGGAGGTAGCAAGGGCAAGGAAGGAGTGTTGGAATGTTGGGGAAAATGGAAAATAAATGTGCGTGTTTTCTGAAATTGTCTTCTTTTTTTCAGTCTTCACATCTCTAGGTCTGGTCCAGAATGACTATAATAATGTCCATGATAAACAGAAATTGTGACTGCCTCACTCTTCATGTTTTAACATGAAAGTTGTATACCCCCAAATGCTAAAAAAAATGTTGGTCAAACAAAATCATTATCACAATCCAGTTAATATTTTTTTCATATGCATTTTTATCACATCTGATATTTTGTGTGTGTGTGTGTGTGGTACACTTCACCTTATTTAATAATGTAAAAATGTAGCATCGCTTACATTTGCTTTTTCCTTCTCCCATTCATCCTAAAGCCTCATCTCTCATCCACAATTCATTCCTGCTTAATGGTGTTCTAAGTCTCACCAGTGAATGGCCATTATTCAGTGCTTCTTGTACATCTATATTGGCTATGCAGGCTAATTTCAGAAATGCTGTGCACATACACATGAGATCTAGATATTAAAATACAGCCTCTGTGGAAGAGGTATAATGCTCTGTGCAGCACTATATATTTTAAAGATTTCCCCCCAAAATATACTCTTTGTACTATTGTCCCCATTATTAGTTGCCTGTGAAATCGGCCTCCTTTCAGAAACAAGGGCTATTCCTTTCAATATGCCATTCTCGTGGTTTGTTTAACATTGGACAGCTTTAAGATGTCTGATCTCTCCTGCACTGTTTGAAATGGCATGAGGCATTACATATACATGTCCAAGCTTATTTGGGCAAACTTTAGTCTGAAAAACTTTTCAATAAAATGATTAGGATCCTAACTTCTCCTCTCACCATACTAATTTCTGTGAGTATGCAGTGTAATAATAATAATAATAATAATAATAATTAATAACAACAGAATAATAATAATAATAATAATAATAATAACAAATGCAAACAGATCCAGACAATCAAGCTCATGGTGGGCTTATGTTCCCTTTGGCAAATAAGGCTGCTACTTTGGAAAGAGCCCACACACTCACAGAACCTGGGCTTTAAAAGTTCTTGATACACAGTTGTTCACATTTGGAGAAAGGTAAGTTTCTTGGGTGCAAAATTCCCCAAGGGGAGTTACATGTGTTGCAGAAACATTGAAAAGTGTATGTATGGTATGCACCATGTGTATCTTATATTTTCCTTCTTTCTGCTGAATTGGATAATATGCCAAGAAGGACTCCTGTGCATGCTAACTTGTGAGGTACAAAAAGCAGATGCATTAGTCATTCATGTATCCACTTTTCAACACTTCCCATAACATGTGCATCCACCCAGAATCAACAAGACTGAAAGGCTGGTGTTCCTTACAAAATGCAGTTTTTGGTTTTCTTTCAGCTTGCATCTTGTCTGGTCTTTGACGCCAGGGTAAATGGGTTGTAAAAGCATTGTCACTCTGATGGAGCGTTACACTGCTGTTTTGTAATCTTGTAAATGCTTCTCTGATACTAATGTCTGTTGCCTTCTCTTTCTGGGTCTGGCTGAAGGATTTTTTTTTTAAAAAAAAACTGTAATGAGGAAATAAATTAGAAAAGTAGGCATCAGGGAACAATAGGAATTGTCTACCAGAACCATCTGTGAAAAATGTTAGGGTAAAGAAACTTCTTCAAGCTTAAGGTACAGTAAGTGCATGGTTTAAATTGCTACTGAAATGTTTTCAGTTTAGAGTTACATAAGTCTCTTCTGAAGACAACAGTCACAAAAGCAAAATTATATAGTATATGTGCATAGCTAAGAATGTGGTTAAAAATATACTTTATGTAGAATATATTCAAACTTCCCTTTC
Source organism: Anniella stebbinsi (assembly GCA_029215795.1). NCBI lineage: Eukaryota > Metazoa > Chordata > Lepidosauria > Squamata > Anniellidae > Anniella > Anniella stebbinsi. The sequence continues at coordinate 151,802,246 of JARDYH010000004.1, forward strand.
TGGAAAGGTTGTATCACTTTCTTAGTCTTTACTTTTTGCTGCTAATTTAAACTTGGCAAGGACAGAAGAAAAAAAATGCAATAGGGATTTTTTTGTTTTTACAACTTGGACTTGTTGTGAGCAATCACAACAGTGCAGAGCAAGATGACAAGAGAGCCATTATTTCTCTTATAAAAACAATGTGTAAACTGTTTTCATTATCTCTTTCATTGAAAAGGCTTCTACATAAAATAGTTAAGGCACATGTCTGCATGCACTACATTATTAAAGAAAAAAGGGGGAACTGGTGGGGGGGGTGAGAGATTTTCAATTCCAGAGGCAGGCTCAAGGAAAGAGAGGGGAAACTGTGAATTGCTGCTTAAGCTGGAAAGAAAGTATCTCCACAAGGCAGCAGACTTGAGATTTAAGTCAGCAACTCATCACCATTGCTGTACCCAATTCGCATAGTTCCCATAGTGCTATGTAGTGCTAAGAAATTCCTCAGAAGACATTTCTGTGAGAAAATGTTTGAACTCTCTCTCTCTTTCTCATCCCTCCAGAAAAAGAACGCCACATTGCACAATGTTGCTTAAATATTCTCCATTAGTTTTGGTGGTGGCCACCGCTTCCCCCCACGGCGTTCCAACACAATGCAAAATGGTAGCCAGGCTGAACAGTGAGCTCCACCCAAAAAACAATAACGGTGAAATTCCCCTGCCCCCTCCAATTCTCTGACTGCAAATAGGTTGCAAAATGTAAAGATACCATTTGTACAGGGTTCATAATCCTCACCATAAAATCTTATGGTAATTGATAATTTATTTGTTATTTGAAGTATTAATGCTTTCTATACATCTGTATATTAAGGTGGCAACCTCCTGTACAGATGTGCCTCTAGCTTGGAAAAGGAAATTGTAGAACTATGTTGTTAATATTACATGGTGGAATTCTATGATTGAAATAGGTCATTGCAGGACAGTGACCCTTGGAAACCTTGCAAGGGTTTCCCACCTAAACTCTACCAAATTCCAAGGACTCCTGAATCCTTTCTTATGAATCTCAGCCACTTTCTCCTGATCTGAGGCACAAGCAAAAAGTTCATTCATGCCCACACCCACCTAGGCCAGATCTACACCAAGTGGGATATAACACTATGAAAGTGGTGTGAAAGCGGAGTATGGGATGTGTCAATGGGCCCCCAACGGTTGTCAGTGCACTTCAATATCGCTATAAAGCATTAGTTTGGCTCTTGCCTCCATATACCCTTTCATACCACTTTTGTAGTGCTATATCCTGCTTGGTGTAGATTGGGCCCTAGTGTGAAGAGCAACAGAGATTCTACCAGAGTTCCCCAGTGCAGCCAAACAATGATTGAGGACAGGGATGTGGGAATCAGCAAAACTTGGGCTCACCAAGGTCCATCTTGAAGCTCATTCCAATGATATCAGATTGTGAACTACGTTTTTGCATGAAAATCCATGTGTAGTTTTGTCCATATGTTTTCCAAATGCACACATCAATAGTGCATATCTTTGAAAAGTACGCATTCTTCTCCCATTGATTAAAGTGAATTTGTGCACATTTTTCAAAAATACACATTTGTTCATGTACATTTTCCAAATGTACACATGCTATTGAACACTTTGATTTGGTGTCCTCAAATCACATTGCAAGCTCGGAAATGTATGACCACAGAGATTGCATCTGAGAGCCTATCTACACACGCAGGATAAAACACTTTGAAAATGTTTTGAAAACTGTATATGGAGTGTGTCCTGGGCCCCAACAGTTCTCAAAACTGTTATAAACCGTTTCAAACCATTTTAAACCATTTTAAGGCAGTAGTGTAGATAGGCTCTGAGTCCATGTTCAGTTCTGAAGGTGCAAAATGGGTAAAATCCTGATGAAAACTGAACAGAAATGAATTTATCATAAATCCCTAAAGGACATAAAGGGAAGGACATTGCCAAATCCACTCTGTCTATTTACTCTGGGAAGAGGGGCTTAAAGGATCACTTTGTCTACAAACATGTGAACATGAATCAGTGGGTGGTAGTGATGTTCACAACCTTTCCACCCTTCCTATCAAACATTAATTCCTGATCAAGGTTCATTGATTAAGCCATGGCAGGTGGTAGAGCAAGTCCTTCATCACCCAAAACACAAAATAAACATGTATAGGTGAACACATTTTAGGTGTAAAATGTCAAACTATAAACTCAAAATATAAACTCAAAAAGCTCAAAAAGCCTCCCCACCACACAAACATTTTAAGCTACAGGCCCAGACTTCTTCAAATGTGGGTCCTGCTCCCAAGTACCTTTGGGAAGCTGGTGTTTTCCATTGTTTTTCTTGAAAAGCAGATGTGGGGAAAAGGGGGGAAAAGGCAACTGATTTCCCCCCCCCCCCTTTCTGGAGTACTGACACAATATTTCAATTATTTTCTAGGGAAGCTAATAAAAAAAATCACAATTCTTTTTCAAGAAGAGGTATGTTTGCCCACCACTAATCACAATTTCCTAAAATATGGCTCAGTGTGGGTATCTATATAGAACTCATTCCTATTCAGTGGGGAATCTGCTCTCCCTGCCCCCATTCCGCCCCTTTGCAGCTTGCACAGAGAGAAAGGCGACCTCAGTGAGGAGACAATGGGGGGATTTCTGTGGGTGAGGAGGTGGGCAGGTTATACTGTATCCAAAGTTTCTCCAGCCTCCTTCCCTCCCTCTCTAGAGGTCTCAGCTAGATGGGTGAACAACCCTGTTTAGCTAAACTGCAGAGCAGGAGGTGAAGTGGAGGTGATGATCACCTTCAACATACCTCCCGCTCTGCACTGGATACTTGAAAGACTCCAGGTTTGGAGGCTTATGAGCACTGAGGGTGCAGCCGATATGACTGCGCCCTTACTAAGTTTAGGAGTTAGATGGTTTTATATTAAAGCCTGACTGAATGTTAAATTCTAACATTCTTCCATAGAGCAGGAAATATTAAAAGCCAAGATTTAATCCCCAGTCAATAAAGATTTAGGACACAGCAGGCAACCTCAATGATAAGAATTTATTATTTGCATAATTTATATGAAGCTTCTGCACTTGAAGCTTCATATAAATGACTGATGTGGAATGATGCGGTTCTTTTCAAGTTGCAGAATAAATTAGGCATGCTGAAATTCCATTGGAACTGACGGGATTTAAGAATACAGTTCAGAAGTAGAGATATAAATGTTATCGATTTGTTACTGTAGATGATGTGCAATGAATTTCAATGAGATATATGCATGCTGAACATTTTTTGAATGGTTCCCGGAACGGTTCCAAAACTCTGGCCTAGTCGTGGAACCATATTCTTGGATTCCATGGTAATGCTACAGAAAAAAGTGAGCGGTCGGTGGCAGCCATAAAAGATGAACAGCATAACTGAATGAACAATAATTTGATCTACTAAACTCTGAGTTTATGGAATACATGCAGGGCTAGAAGTTGCAATATATTGTCACCTACACATACTGCCTAAGAACCACTTAGGGCAAGGGCGGGCAGTTTCAGATGTTTTGGCCTACAGCTCCCATCATCCATCACTATTGGCTCATAGAAGTTTTACGCCAAAACGTCTGGAGGAGGACCACAAGTTGCTCGCTCCTGTCTTAGGGCATAACATAGCCTGTCTCTTGTTTTCTCCTCACCTAATGTGCATACATGGGCACCCAGCTTTCTCCTCACCTTGATGAGCATACATGGGCATACAGCGCACTAGGCCATTCCAGGGATTAAGAGACCTGAACATGGTTCCTGTACCCCTCCAACCTCACACTCCTTGACTGAACAAAGAAGGAGGATGGATGAGAATATTGAAGGCATGCACAGCCTTCCCATACTGTGTAATACTTTTCAAAAGGAGCAAGAAAAGAGGGGGCTTTTTACCCGCAGAGCCAAAGTACCTACGAATGAAACTTTATGTAGAACAATTTTGTTCCACAGAAACAATCCTCACACACACATACGTACAGCTGATTGTAGACATGTTTCAGTCATCCAATATGGTAAACTCAAGCACAACAAGAACATCTTCCACATATTTTTTTCCCCATTCTCATTCAAGTTTGTGGAAAACAAATAGCTTCTGGAGAGCATCAAACTGCCCGGAGAGCTTCAGCTATCAGGCGGTATAGAAATGCAGTGAATAAAATATACATAAAATAAATAATACATAAATAAAATGTCAAACGAGAAGAAAATGGTGGCAAAATTCTGGTAGGTTGGATGTGAAGTTCTTGTGCTTAATTACAGGCACAATAATTTCTCCAGGGGTTTTCGGCCTCCCCAGCTTCCTACACTTCAGTTGAAGCTCAGGGGAAGATATCGTGAGATAAATCCTCCCACAGGGCTTTTTTTAGATCAGGAAGTGTGGGCAGCTAGGGACAGTGCAGAATGATGGAAAGATACACAATAGAAAATAAAAACAAACAAACCCTTGGTCCCCTTGCAATGATAAGGAAAGCTCAAAAACACCACCAAAAGAAATGCAAAGGAAATTCTAAGTTGTCTTAAAACTGGATGCCTATTTTGCAGGGGAATAAAACTGTCAGGAAATTGGAGGACAGCTTTCAGCGTGGCACTAGTACCAATACAATACATGTTTTCGTTTTTATTTTATTTTTTGTATTCACGTTTTACATTTTTTTTATTTATTTATACATTATCTTTGACAATCAAGTTAAGATTATTAACACAAGGAAAATCTCCTTTGACTTCTGAAAAGTCTCTCTGGAGCTCTCCTGAATAATATGGGATGGGGTATAAGGAGAAATCAGCGAAAATCAGACTTTAATCTGAAAATAAGTTAAGTTTCCCTCGACCCCGGGATGCAGCGAGAGCTGCTGCCTGGGGGCTGTAACACCCGCCACCTGCCTGACCGAGGCCTTCCCAGCCGACCCAGAGCCAGTCGCGGCGCGTCTCCCTCGACCCCGGGATGCGGCAAGAGCTAAATAAGTTAAGTTAGTTCATGAAGGAAGAGTCCCTGACACTCCACTTCCGGCAGCCCATTAGGGTTGCAATCTTATCCATGTTAAGACAGAAAAAAAGCCCTGCAACTCCCAGCATTCTCCAACCAGCATTCTTGTAGGACTTTTGCTATCTAAACACACATAGGTTTGCACCCTAAGTTAGTTTATCTTAAGATTCAAGTCATGGTGTGTGAGAATAGAATACATGATTTAGGCAACATGGGATATTGTTAAGACTTGAAAATGTGACCATCTGCCAAAGTTCTGACACAATTTTAGGGCTCCTGATTAATTTCCATCTGAAAATTGATTCTACAGACTTTACAAAGAACACAGCCCTATGTCTATACCACATTTAAATGTCAGTTCACATAATAAATACAAATAATAGGTTTTAAAGGCTAATAATCTTCAGCTAAATGTATTGTATATTTTCCCCGTGTATTTATCCAACTGGAAAAGTGAATTTATGCAAAAATCAATTTTAGTATATGTTTGTTGTTTTTGCACATGACTAGCTCAGACAAAATCATTTCATTTAAATGCCAGGAGTTTACCATAGTCACCTTGTTTCAGCTCTTTAACGGACGTATAGATCCCATGTTAATGCTTATGTTTACAAAGAATATCAAAACTGAATATTAATAGTGCATAGTTGCTTTTACCACACATGTAACATTTAAAGAAAGGCAGTGAAGCCTTTGAGGTGTTTCTAATCTCATGGTTTTAAACACAGTAAAGTTTAATATATGTTTAATTCTGGGCATAATTTGTTTTGGGGGGGGGGTCATTGCTGTTAGCATCTATTGCCTTTTGGCCATCAAAATTTCATTGTCACAACCATTTCAGAATTCAGCATCAGCACTTCTTAAAAGGGTACCCAATAGAAAGTGCACAATCTTCAAGCCACTGATTTCAAACACTCAGCATTGGAGACCTCCCAGAACTGAATGTGTACCTGATTACAACAAGCAGTTGAAGTCCATACATTTCTGAGCTTTTGAGGTGATTGATGGAACAACAACGAAAATTTTTAAAATGCATATTTTTGGAAAATGCACACAAGGATTAATACTTTTGAAAAATGTGCACAAAGATGCTTTAATCAATGGGAGAAACGTTGCATATTTTAATAGGTGTGCAACTTGTGTGTGCATTTGGGGAAATGTGCACGAAAAATGCACATTTTTTTCAGCAAAACGGAAACACACACATATATCAAAGCTTGCACTCTGATGCTGACGTAAGTTGGAACAAGTTTCAAGATGGAGTGCAGAGAACCATGACAAGCACAGGTTTTGATGATTCATACATCCTTTGTACCTACTGCAAGCCCAGCTACGGAGCACAATCCAGAACTTCAGTTTTTATCAAATGGGATACAAAAGTGACTGCAATTCTCATAGGTTTTAGGGGTTCTATAGGAAAGTTTGATATGAACCTGAAAAAATGGAGATGGTGAACTTGCACGGCACAGGCGCAGCCATGAATTCCACACAGCTATATATCTGGGCAAGGAATGGGAACAGAATTTTGTCCTCAGCCAACTCAACTTTCCATGTAAGGTCAAGTTTGGCAATGGGGAATTCTGAGCAAACGCAAGTCAAAGTAAAATTCAAGTGTCCCAACTGAACACAGTCAAGTTGGGCTGGTATATGGCATTATTATTCAATGTGTGAGAAATTAAAGCACTTGAAACACAGGAATTGCAACAATTCCAGGTAAGAAGAAAACCTAATATCAGACATCTCAGCATCCTAAGTATTACAAGCGTTCTGTCCCTGGGTTACAGACACAAACAACAATTGTTTATTCAGTTGAATGCAGACAATTTGCTTGAGAATATATACCAACCTCTTGTGTACCCACCCAGCCCTATATGTATCCAGTGCCTTGCTATCATTTAACCAGAAAGGGCATTTAAGCAAGTACTCCTAACACTGTACCTTTCCCCTGAAAGCTTTGAATAATGAGCTTCTTATCTGTTATGTAGCATGTGTTGTCAACATGCACAAAAACAAAAAATGCAAATCTTTGGGAAAATAATTACTTCTGTTGTTCACTAAATAATGAGAATAGAGGAGATGCATAGACAGAGGTTTCCTCTTGTCTGTGAAATGCTGGGCCTCCATGCCTACCACTTCATAGAAGAGGAATTCAAGATTTTGTTAAGAGACTATGGCTGAATTCGGACAACACGATAGTCAATGGTGGGGTAATAATCAACTTTACAGTTGTTCATCTAGAGGGTACTCCCCACACAACATGGTAATAAATAATCAACTGTGGTGTGGATTAGGATCAGTGCTGAGTTGACTATGGCAGCATTCGGACGACACGATAGTCAATACAACTGACGATTGTCCCCCCCCCCCCGTTGCTTATTGTGTCGTCCGAATTCAGCCTATATGTTGGCTTTGTACTTACAGTGGACATGGTTGAACTCTATGTATGTATGGACTGTGAATCTATTCATTAAAAAAACACTCAGCGTCAGGGGCGTGGCTAGATTTTTTTAAAGAAAGAAATAGGGTTCAGGGCTATAACACAAATTTGCATCTGGTATCTATCTGTATCTGAATCAAAGTGTGGGGGCCCGGGCAGTGCACACATACATACATACATATACATTTTAGAGATGTGTACCAAGCCCCTACTTCAACTTCAACCCAGTTTGGCACTTTGGAAAACATCCGCTTCTGCTTGACTCAGTACCACACCTGAGTTTCTCAGGGTCCTATCCTTGCCCTTCTTGAAAGCACAGTGATGGGAGCTATAATGCCCTTGCTGGAACACTCATCTTCAGAGAAAGAGAGGGAGGACCAGGAATCACCCACCGTCAGCAATGCCCAGGATTTGCCAATACACCAGAAAGAAACCAGGGCCCCAGGGGGGACTACCTTGAGGGCATCACCTCTGGATGACAAGGAAATGGTTCTTTACACCTGTATTTACAAGAAAAATGGTTCTTTACACCAATTGTACTATTTGTGATTTCCGTAAATATTCCCAGCCACAAATTTGCACAAATTATAGTTCTTGGACGAAAAAAAAGGTCTGGTGGCTCACCCTGCATACATGATGGGGTCGAGCAAATGGCAGGATTCAATGACCAGAGCATGAACAGGATGCAAGGGAATTGCCCATCCATAGTTGTGGTGGGTTTGTAAGGATTGCACATCTTTAAATTAACTTTATGAGGTGAGGTGGCTGAGGGCCTTTCCTTGCTTTTTTGAAACTACTTAAATCATTGTTATTTTTTACATTTCTACACTGCCGAAGCTCTCTGGGAGGTTTACAAAAGCCCAGTACTTCCCAGATCATAACATAACATAGTCATAGCCTACCTTTTGGTATAATCTGAGGCCTGCAGCAATTTAGGAATAATCAAAGTGAACGGGGGAGAACGAAGTTTGTGAAGGCTGTTTGAATGCTGTGTTGAAGCTACTTAATGTCTGCAAAAGGCAATGGTTCCAATTTGGGGCGGTAAAATGAGGGCCCACACACATGGGCAGGCCCCACACATGCTCATGCAGGTAAACGCACACACACTTTCATGCAGCCACATACACACACACTGATGCATCCATGCAAACATTCTTCTGCACTTCCATCTCAGAGATCAGGGATGGACATGTGCAATTTTAATAGAGAAGACTGCACATGGTGGGGGCGGAAGAATGATTCTCCCTATACACTGTCTTCCCCATTTAAATTGTTCTCTTGACGGCCTTCCAAACAACTGTTCGGTAGAAAATCAGGAACCCAAGTGTGCTGGGAAAATGGGTGCATCAAGAGAGTCACGCCTTCCTTCTCGGGGCAATTGCAGGAATTGTGGGGGTGGGTAGAGGCAGCCTAGGCCCACACAGTGGTTTTATTTATTTATTTATTTATTGCATTTCTATGCCGCCCAATAGCCGAAGCTCTCTGGGTGGTTTACAAAATTAAAACCATGATAACCATTCAAAATATAAAAACAACAACAGTATAAAAACATAGTATAAAATACAATATAAGAGCCTAATCAGGATAAAACTAAGCAGCAATGCAGAATTTAATACAAATTTAAATACAAATTTAAAACAGCAAAGTTAAAAATTAAACTGATGAACTGTTAAAATACTAAGAAAATAAAAAGGTCTTCACCTGGCATTTAAAAGAGTATAACGTAGGTGCCAGGTGAACCTCTCTAGGGAGCTCATTCCACAACTGGGGTGCCACAGCAGAGAAGGCCCTCCTCCTGGTAGCCACCTGCCTCACTTCCTTTGGCAGGGGATCATAGAGAAGGACACCTAAGGATGAGCTTAGGGTTCGGGCAGGTACACATTGGAGGAGGCATTCCTTCAGATAACCTGGCCCCAAGCCGTTTAGGGCTTTGAATGTTAATACCAGCACTTTGAATCGGGCCTTTGAGGGTCATGGATTAACAATATGTATTATAAGCTGTCATTTCCCCCCATAACTACTGCTACTTCAACATCTTTTCTTCTGCTGGCTCTTCTTCCTAGAATATTCACATGGACAGATCCATATAGAATGCTCTGACATTGCAATGCCAAATAGCCAGTCAAAACTGGCTATGTGACAATGTTTTTGAAGGCAAACAAAGCCAATTCAGAGTAAGAATAATGTTTGTATAAAGGAAAAGAGAAAAGTTTTAACCAGGTCCAGGAGGTTGTAAATAACTCCCTGAGAGAGGGAGTGATGCCAGCCTCTTTAAAAGAGGCAATAATTAGACCACTCCTGAAAAGCCTAATTTAGCCGCTGAGGATGTTAACAATTATAGGCCGCTAGCTAACATCCCCTTCCTGGGAAAGGTGCTTGAGCGGGTGGTTGCAGGACAACTCCGGGCACTCTTGAATGAAGTGGATTATCTAGATCCATTTCAATCGGGCTTCAGGCCTGGTTTTGGAATGGGAACTGTTGGTCGCCCTGCGGGATGACCTTTGCTGGGAGAGGGAAGGGGGAATGCAACCCTGTTGATTCTCTTGGACCCCTCAACGGCTTTCAATACCATCAACCATGGTATCCTTCTGGATAGGCTATCTGGGCTGGGAGTTGGAGGCACTGCGTTACAGTGGTTCCGCTCCTACTTGGCTGCCCAATTCCAGAAGGTGGTGCTGGGGGATTATTGCTCTGTGCCATGGCACCTAGGCCATGGGGTTCCACAGGGCTCTATATTATCACCTCTGCTATTCAACTTTTACATGAAACTGCTGGGAGAGGTTATCCGGATATGGGGGTTGAGGTGTCATCAATATGAGGATGACACACAGCTCTACCTCTCCTTTTCATCAAACAATTTTTTTATAAACTGCCCAGGGAGCTTCAGCTATTGGGCGATATTATATATATATATATACACCTGGCACTGAAAAGATATTAGGGATGTGCACTGACCCCCCGGATCGGATCGGATAGCGGATCGGAATCGGACCTGGGGGGTCGGATCGGATCGGATCGGAGGATGGTTGGATCGGATCGGACCGGATGTCCGATCCGGATAGGATGCCATTTTGAATGCTTTTTCCCATAGCCAAGTATTGTTTTACAAAAACGCCTATAACTTTTTCATTTTTAAAGATAGAAGGATGAAACTTGGGCACATTGTACACTGGTTAGGGATAGTTATCTGTGAGAAATTTCAGAAAGATTGGTGCATGCGTTTTGTGGCAATTAATTTTTTAATAAATACCCAGGAATGCCTATAACTTTGTCATTTTTAAAGTTACACACATGTTTGTATACAGTTATGCCTCCCATTTTTTTATTTTTAAAGATACAAATAGGAAACTTGGGCACATTACAGGTACCACTTGGCTTGATATGTGTGTGAAATTTCAGAAACATTGGAGCTTGCCTTGTGTGGCAATTAATTTTTGAAACAATGAGGAAAGAAACACCTATAACTTTGTCATTTTTAAAGTTACACACATGAAACTTTGCCCCATTGTAGGAGGTACCTTGGGACCTATGTGTGTGAAATTTCAGAAACGTAGGTGCTTGTCTTGTGTGGCAATTAATTTTTAGAAAAATGGGTAGTAGTGGGGTAAATACAGTTATGCCTCCCATTTTTTTATTTTTAAAGATACAAACAGGAAACTTGGGCACATTACAGGTACCACTTGGCTTGATATGTGTGTGAAATTTCAGAAACATTGGAGCTTGCCTTGTGTGGCAATTAATTTTTGAAACAATGAGGAAAGAAACACCTATAACTTTGTCATTTTTAAAGTTACACACATGAAACTTTGCCACATTGTAGGTGGTACCTTGGGACCTATGTGTGTGAAATCTCAGAAACATAGGTGCTTGCCTTGTGTGGCAATTAATTTTAGAAAAATGGGTAGTAGTGGGATAAATACAGTTACGCCTCCCACTTTTTTATTTTTGAAGATACAAACAGGAAACTTGGGCACATTACAGGTACCACTTGGCTTGATATGTGTGTGAAATTTCAGAAACATTGGTGCTTGCCTGGTGTGGCAATTAATTTTTGAAACAATGAGGGATTCATTGGACAGCACTTGCCCATAGGAATTCATTGGACAGTACTTGCCCATAGGGAATCATTGGACAGTACTTGCCCATAGGGAATCATTGGAAAGCACTTGCCCATAGGGAATCATTGCATTGCACTTTCCCATTGAGAAATACAGTTATGCCTCCTACTTTTTTATTTTTGAAGATACAAACAGGAAACTTGGGCACATTGTAGACTGGTTATGGATAGTTATCTGTGAGAAATTTCAGAAAGATTGGTGCATGTGTTTTGTGGCAATTAATTTTTTAATAAATACCCAGGAATGCCTATAACTTTGTCACTTTTAAAGTTACACACATGAAACTTTGCCACATTGTAGGTGGTACCTTGGGACCTATGTGTGTGAAATTTCAAAAACGTAGGTGTTTGCCTTGTATGGCAATTAATTTTAGAAAAATGGGTAGTAGTGGGGTAAATACAGTTACACCTCCCATTTTTTTATTTTTAAAGATACAAACAGGAAACATGGGCACATTACAGGGAACACTTCGCTTGATATGTGTGTAAAATTTCAGAAAGCTGGGTCCAGGCATGTGGTGGCAAGGTGTCTGCACACACCACTTTGAAGACTGTAGAAAATTTCTCCTGTAACGATCCTATCGATCGAGAGAGAGTGATCCTAGGCTCAGCCGTTCTGCTTGAGTAAAAAGTGAAAGTATCAAAGCAGACACGAGCCAAGTGCTTTAATGTAGTTACTTTGTTTCTCCTTTTGTAATGGATACTAGCTCAGTTGCAGCCATGCATGCAAGGATCAAAGAGATCGAGAGAGTGTTTCCTTTTTCTTCGCGGGAGGCGGGAGTGGGAGACGGGGGAAACCAAGCCTCTGTGGAAAAACTTTTGAAACTTTTACTCTAAAAATTCCATAGCCATCAAATGCATGGACCTATAATTCTGAAATTTCTGACACATATCTACCCCTAACCCATCTACAAAGTGAGCAACTTTCAGACTTCTAACTTTTAAAATAAAAAAGTTATAGGCGTTTCTTTCCTCATTGTTTCAAAAATACCTTGCCACCACATACCTGGACCCAGCTTTCTGAAATTTTACACACATATCAAGCGAAGTGTTCCCTGTAATGTGCCCATGTTTCCTGTTTGTATCTTTAAAAATAAAAAAATGGGAGGCGTAACTGTATTTACCTCACTACTACCCATTTTTCTAAAATTAATTGCCACACAAGGCAAGCACCTATGTTTCTGAAATTTCACACACCTAGGTCCCACGGTACCACCTACAACATGGCAAAGTTTCATGTGTGGAACATTAAAAATAAAAAAGTTATAGGCATTCCTGGGTATTTATTAAAAAATTAACTGCCACAAAACACATGCACCAATATTTCTGAAATTTCTCACAGATAACTATCCCTAACCAGTCTACAATGTGCCCAAGTTTCATCCTTCTATCTTTAAAAATGAAAAAGTTATAGGCGTTTTTGTAAAACAATACTTGGCTATGGGAAAAAGCATTCAAAATGGCGTCCGATCCGGATCGGACCTCGGCGGATCGGATCGGAGGTTGATCGGATCGGATCGGATTTTCCCGATTTTGGGGTGGATCGGATTCGGATCGTGGATCGGATCCGATCCGATGCACATCCCTAAAAGATATCACTGTTGGAGTCAGGTGGGCCTTGTCGGGGAGATCATTCCATAATTGGGCACCACAGAGAAGGCCCTCTCCCTTGTTGCACACCTCTGAGCTTCCCTTAGAGTAGGCACCCGGAGGAGAACCTCAGATGCTGAGGGTAGTGTACGGCTAGGTTCATGTCGGGAGAGGTGTTCCATCAGGTATTGCGGTCCCAAGCAGTGTAAGGCTTTATAGGTTAAAACCAGCACCTTGAATCAGGCTCGGAAATGTACAGGCAGCCAATGCAAGTGGGCCAGGGTTGGTGTTATACGTTTGAACCTTTTGGTTGCCATTATCCATCTGGCTGCCACATTTTGCACAAGCTGCAGCTGCTGAACCATCTTCAAAGGCAGCACCACGTAGAGTGCATTGCAGTAATCTCACTTGGAGGTTACCAGAGCATGGACAACTGAAGCCAGGTTATCCTTGTCCAGATAGGGACGTAGCTGGGCCACCAACCGAAGTTGGTAGAAGGCACTCCGTGCCACTGAGGCCACCTGTACCTCAAGTGACAGAGATGGTTCTATGAGAACCCCCAAGCTATGAACCTGCTCCTTCAGGGGGAGTGCAACCCCATTCAGAATAGGTTGAACACCCTCCATCTGGTCAGCAGAACCACCCACTAACAGCATCTCAGTCTTGTCTGGGTTGAGTTTCAGTTCATTAGCCCTCATCAAGTCCATTGTTGCAGCCAGGCACTAGTTCAGCACATCCACAGCCTCACCTGCTGAAGATGAGAAGGAGAAATAGAGCTGTGTGTCATCAGCGTACTGATGATAATGCACTCCAAAACTCCAGATGACTGCACTCAATGGTTTCATGTAGATGTTGAACAACATGGGGGACAAAACTGACCCCTGCAGAACCCCATACTGGAGAATCCATGGGGAAGACACAGGATAATTAGAATGATTTGCATTAACTTTGGATAATGCACATTTTAAAAATATTTACATTTTGGAAATGGGGATTCATACTGTATTTCTGAAACTGACATTTAGTTTGTTTTATGATGGTCCCGGAACACTGTCTAGAATGCCACAACCTCACTAAAGTTAAGAATGCTTAGGTCTAGTCAGTGCCTCGATGGACGATAATCCATAAAGTATGTATACTACTTTACTTTCAGTGGAAGAAAGATAGGATATAAAAGGAAAATAAAATTTTAAATATTATAAGTTCATTTAAAGTCAGTGTATTTTTTTTCTTTTTTTATGTTCTTAACTTCTAACTATTCTGGCTACATATAGAATGAAACCTTTTCATCCACATTATTTCCTTCAAGATCTCTCTAAATGCCTGCATTACATTTTTATTTCACTTGGTCACCAATAGTATCTTTTGAGGTCTTTGAAGTAGATAGAAAGTGAATGTGAAAAAATGGCACACAATAGAAAGTACATTATAGAAGCTCAACATGAAAGACGGAATAAAGAGATGGGTCAAGAGCTACAGAGGAATGCTACAGTAATACTTAACTGTGCTTATTACTTTTGGAAATGAACTTTATAGTGGAATCACTTAGAATTGTACATTTTTCCTGAGAATAATAGTCTTGAAACTACACAATGAATCCAAGCAGAATTCCTCCAAGTAATGCCCTGCTCAAGACTGGCATTTGTGCAGGACATTCACTGCACTGTGTTCATTTGCATTATATTTGCACTTGGTACCTAGAGGACATGCAATGAAATCGATTCCAGTGCTCAAAATTCAGGAGGCTTTGCTATTTGCAAGCCTTAAAAAAAAAGGTGAAAAACAAATCTTTATCTGATTACTTTCCTGGCTGTCTTTGGTATACAGAAAATACCTGCTATTAATAAGCAAGTGAAAAGTAATACCCTAATTTTGATAATGTAATTGGGGGGATACACTAAGGTTGCGGCCATATGTTTTGCATCTCCCCCTCTGAGAGTGGAGAGAGAGAGCCAACTTCAAGGGCGATCTGACTTCGCGATCCCCCTCACAGCTGCCCCTTCTCCTCCTATGGTAGAGCTGTGGCAGCAGTAAAGCCAAAAAGAGGGGATTCTATGGGCATGTTGGGGTGGATCAAGGGAAGGCTCAGATCAGCAGAATCATAGACTTCCCATTCTCCTGACATGCCCCTAGAACTGGGGGAAATGTATACCACCCTTAGAGCTTGCAACCAATGGGAAAGAAATGGTAAAAGTAAAGAAAATAAACTGAAAGGTGGGGGGGGGGAGAAAAATGCTCCTCCTCTTTTCCTTCCACCCCTGCTGACGTGGGCCTGGCTTTGGATATGGTGGTTCTTCCAAATCCAGCTCTCCCCACTCACCCATCCCGATTGCTCTGTCCAGTATATGTTTTAGGAAGTGGTAGTGACCTCCCTCATAGTGCTATTTCTACTATACTAGCTCCAATATTGCAGCAACAGTATAATAAAGGATCAAATGTAATGGGGAGGGGAGGTGCTTTGCTGCAGAGAGGCCAACTTTGTCGCTAGGAGAAACACTTGATTCCTTTAAAATAAGCAAAATAAATCTGTCAAATTCTCCCAGTGTGTCATTTTTGCAACCTTAAGTTTGTTCTGTCCAGCTTCTGCATCAGTCTGATTCATTTTAATGTCCGCAAAAATAATAGTATGCATTTTTGTGCGCATTTTTTCTAATATACATATTTTTCTATACAGTTTTGCCTAAACTGCATTTTTAAAGCACATTTCCCCAACATACTGCGTATTTATGTTATTTTCACTTGATCTATGCATTTTTGCACACATTTTCCCCATTTTGTATGCATTTTTTCTGTTGGAGAAGCGCATTGCAAAATTCAGAAAAATTCACATACCATGGGATTACTGCATTTTGATTTGCAAATCGGTTTGGGGCACGAGGATTAAGCAGGTCTGCATTAAAATGAGAACAGAACTAATTATTTTTTCTGCATTCCTATCACTATCCAGTGTGTGTATGGTGTGAGGTAGGAATCATACTTTCTTCAAAGAAAAGGCAGCATTCCTCCAAAGGAAAAACACACACACACACCCCTCTCTTGCTCTGAATCAGTGCAAGAAAAGGTTGGTCTTGCCTAGGACTACTTAAAGTCCTTTGAAAACCTCTCATCCCAGAGATAATCTTTAAAAAAATTAAAGCAACTTGAATCTCCCTTTTTTTTTCCAGCAAGGCAAAAACAACAACAACAACAACAACAACAACAACAACAACACACACACACACACACACACACTGCATTAGTGAAAAGATGAAATTGTACCTCTCGTCACCAGGGACAAACCTAGAAAAACTCCATGACAGTAGCACAGCCATGTCCCATGGGAAAATGCAATTTTCACCAGAAACCTCTAACTGTGCAGTGAGTCTGGGCTCCAAGGAAAGGCTGATTGAACATTAGTTGTGAATAGGGCTTCTGTGTTTTTTCTGGTCCCTGTTCTGTATATCTGCCAGTAAATCCATTTTACAAAAATGAAAAAAAAAAAAAACACCACACGTCACTAGAAGGAAATTGACTCTATAAATTTGCTATGGGACATCTTGAAATTCACAGAAGAGGAGAACATGAAGTATTTTGCTGCTCTGAGGTCCTTTGCTCGGATGTTCTGGGATGGCTCATAGAAACGCTGCCGATATTTAAAATGGAAAAAGATTGATTGTCGGAAGAGAAGATGCTCTTATGAGAAGAGGCTCAGGAGGCTTGGCTTCTTTAGCCTCATAAAAGGGATGTCAAGATGTGTAAACAGATCAAAACTGGTAACAGGACACTGAGAGAAAGCTGTATGTATATATGTGGAACAGCAATTCTTGGAATAATTTCCAAGATTTCCGAACAATTGGATAAATATGAGAAAGGCATTTTAGGGATTGAATACATCTCTCAGTTGTGGATGTGGATAACATTGGGTCAAATAGCCATGCCTATTGACCTCCTTGCCTTGAAGAGGGATGGGGAAATGTTTAAGTTTCACATTGTCCAGTTTTTGTTTTTTGGAAAATGTGATTCTTTTTCTCCTGAATATGAAGAACATTGCAAATTTTGGTAATGAACAGAAACAAATTTCTCACCCATCAGCACAAGCCTAATGTAACAGGTACACCTATTCCAAGCAGGATGTAGCTGCCTGCCATATAATTAGGGATGGGTGAATGTTCAAGATTGGCAGGATTCTTTGATCATCACTTTACCACTCATCTTCTGCCCAGTTCCTAATTGTTCCACACTCTGCGTGAAGGGGAAACTTGTACACCTTGAGCACATAAGAGAGGAGATATGCACAAGTTCTGCCAAAGTTGTGCAACTTTCCTAATTTGTGCAACTTTCCTCCATAGGCTAATGTGGGGCTGATTCCTCCTACAGAGGAAATTTGGGCAAATCGAACGTGGGATCAGGAAGTAGAGATGGAGAACTCACCTCCATCTATGCTGCTTCCCAATCCCTTGTCATCCTGCCACCTTTGTTTGCCATGTTGCATGTCTATGGGCACCCAGTGAGTGGTGCCAGGCTGCTGAATCTCCCAGGAAGCCACCATTTTGCAAAACAATGGCAGCTCAGGTTTTCTCAGAAATGTAAAGTTGCATATATGGCGACCCTAGAGGGGGCATTTACACAACATTACAGGCATGAATGGGCCACTCAACACCTGTAATCTTGCACAAATGGCTGCTTTACCGCCATTTGCAAAAAGGCTATTTTTCTGCAAAATGGTGGTTTGTTGAGGGAGTGGGTGGTAGATTAGATGGACCCGTGGACTTCTTATGTTCTTATGTTCATTCAGGGAGCCAAACAGGGGTGGGTAAGTCTGTGGACTGCAGTCCAGGAGGTCAAGGTGGAAAGTCCACCCAACTCTGCCCCCCTCTCGGACTCCCATGGTATCCCTATTGGGAACAAGCCAAATGTGATGGTTTATGAATATTTTTGTTGAACATGTGCATTTACTCACATCCAGAGCTTCAAACGGGGCATTCTCACATATTTTATGAGGAAAAACAAAATTCTCCTGCATCCCCAACATATAACTGTTACAGATAAGGAGCATGCTGGGGGGGGGGGAGCAAATTAAGCATTAACAGATTTTAAGAGCTAAGCATTCGATGTCCCCAGCTGGGATGGACAAATCTGCCAGTATCAGTTTCTGACACATTCAATAGACTTTTTTTTTTTTTAAAAAAAAACCCTCTTAAGTTTTTTTAGTCCTGAATATGGGAAACATAAAACCTTTAGCAAGTTTTTATCAAAACTGAACTGAAACAAAATTCTCACCCATCCCTAGCCTTGAATGCCCAGACAGCTCCCTGTTAAATAGCATATATAATAAATCCACCAAATGACAGTAATTACTTCCATGATTCCAAATGAATGCATAATATTTATTTAGTTATTTAATTAATTAAGAATGCCCCTGCTTCCTTTTACGGCAAAGGCCTCACACAGCAGCTCACATAAAACTATAAAACTATAATCCCTTCCAATACTACTACTACTACTACTACTAATAATAATAATAAATCATATTTTAAATTTATACTTTTCTATCTGACCCCCTAGACATTTAGAATTGGCTCAGTTCCCATATAAAAACTGAATTTATCTATTTGTCAATAACAGGGAAAATGACATAGTGGTTTAAGCACACAAGAGGATTTAAATTCAAAGTTTTTTATTTTTATAAACCGCCCAGAGAGCTTCAGCTATGGGGAGGTATATAAATGCAATAAATCATAGCCATAATCATAAATCCAAAGGCAGAGTAATGAAGCAAAATTGCAGGAAAACGATATTCTGTTCAAACATAAAAGAAAAGAATGTATTTTCAAAATCTGCTTGAAAAATAATCTTTTGTTATCACAGGGTGGAAAATGGGAAAGGCCAATTGTAGGAGGTAGAAGCCCATTTCCTAAAGCCAGAGCCAGGGCTCAAAAGACTGGCAATCAGCCTTTGTTTTACTCAAGCATGTTTTCTGCCAGAAAAAAAGAGAGCAGAAAAATACCCAAAGGCAGGGATCTCGTTCTGTAATACTGAAATCTGGCAATTGGGTATCCACCACCCTGATGATGTGAAATAATCAGTACCATACAAGAAGGGCTTGTGAAGAGTCAGCCACTGTGAATCAGCAAATTAGCCTTTCAATGGGAGAAAGATGTTGAGAAAAGGAAAGGCCATGTCAGAGGGAAAAAAATGTATCCGCCCCTCTCTGGTGTGTGATAGGCACACAATACCTTTTAAATCTACTAGTATTCCTGATTCTGAAATAGTGTTTTAAACTGCAATCCCACACACTTACCTAGGAATAAGTCCCATAGAACTCAATGGGCCTTACTTCTGAGTAGACATGTATACAGTTGCACTGTCAAAAATGAACTTGAAATGTCTTATGCTTATTTCCTCCTCTAAAGTATACCAAATTTCTATATGTGGGATAAAGAGTGATCCTTCCCAAAGGCCAGAATGTGCAGATGGGGACTGTTGCTACAAGCATTTGGGTTGTTTTATTATTTATGTATTGCATCAGGCACATATCTCTGATGCGCAGCCCCTGGTTTGCTTCTATATTCTATCCATACCACAACAATGTAGTAGGTTAATCTGCATAGAATCAATATGTGGCTGATGTAGAGAAAACCATGGCCAGATCTACACCAAGCAGGATATGACACTTTGAAAACGTTTTGAAAACTGTATGTGGGGTGTGTCCTGGGCCCCAACAGTTGTCACTACTGTTATAAAATGCTTTAAAGCAGTAGGGTAGATTCTGCCCATGTGTTAGGGCAGGGCAACTAGCTAGAATTTCCCTTTCAGCCCTGACACTCATATCAGTGAATAAGGATGTAGCGTTATTAGGGATAGATGAATCTGCCAGCTCCACCTTTTCTTGCATTTGATTTTTTTAAAATCTCAATTTCTTTCCTTCCCGTTCATTAAGAATTTTTGGTAAATTCTTCTCAAAAACAAACTGAATGAAATTCATGCTCATCCCTAACCAGTATGGTCTTGTATGTATTTATGAGTAGCTAATTCTAAGCCCTGTTCATTAAATATTCTGCAGCGTTTAATAACCAAGTGACTACTGGATATTTGTTAGAATAGAATTCAATAGGTGTAGATATTCCCTGCTATGTATCTGTTAATGATTTGAAACCTGACAGAAAAAAGAGGTGGAAACTCTAATTCAGCCCCACAAACTTGGTGCAATACACAGATACAAACCCAGACTTTTAAAAGCTAAACACTCAAAGTTCTTTGCGTGGATGGGTGAATCCGTCAGTTTCGCTTTCACATTCAAATCATTCAAATCTCAAGTTCTCCCATTTTTGAAGTAATTTGTGCATTATGTTCTTACCAAGAGACAAACCAAATGGAATTTCCACCCATTCCTAAACATTATAGCCTTATATGGAGCATTTAAAGCCAAGTAACAAGTGGCTGTTTGTTAGAATAAATATGCCTTTACTTCACATGGTGCCTCAAAGACACTTTGGTTTTATTTCTGATAGAGGTTCGAATTATGTTAATAATTTTCCTCCACTTTGCATAGGATACCTGTGTGATGTTGTGCCATTTATGATCAAGCTGTTCTTATTTGCATTCACTGTATTCAATCAGTGCTGTTGTGGCTTCCCATTCACTACTGGTTCCATAAAGGGAAGGAACTGCACAGGCATTTCCATCTGTTTAAGCGATCAAAAGAATAAGTCGTTACTACTTACTTGTTTGCTGCAAGCTTGGGACTTTTGTACACTACTGTGAAGAGCTACCTGAGATCATTGCCTTGATGTTTATTTCATAGAAGTATGCTACTGGGGAGGTAAAATTACTTTTTTATTTCAACATTAAAAACAACACAAAAAATCCCACAGATGACTGTTTGCAATAAAAACAGAATTGCTGTTGCTATAGGAAGCATCCAAACGCAGAGCATCTTTAC
Organism: Anniella stebbinsi; assembly: GCA_029215795.1. Taxonomy (NCBI): domain Eukaryota; kingdom Metazoa; phylum Chordata; class Lepidosauria; order Squamata; family Anniellidae; genus Anniella; species Anniella stebbinsi. The sequence continues at coordinate 151,823,297 of JARDYH010000004.1, forward strand.
AAAGCGGGGGATGTGTATATAACACATATTCTCACATATAGTAAGAGAAAGTGACAGTGAGAAGCCTTATTTATGGCTGAATAGGGTACAAGCAACATGCATAAGAGAGATGGGGCTACAATTACCAGCCCCACGTCAAGGGGCCACACCCTCAAAATTTCAAACCTTTCCATGTTGAACAGGGATGTCAGCTGAAGGCTTCTATTCACATGCAACAAAGCCCAGTTCCTGGTCAAATAGAGGCCTCTACTTGCATTAAACCAAGTATGAGTAGAAACACCCTGCAGATGCTCCCCCCAAAAAAATGGGGAGGCTGGGACTTGCATGAGGGGCTTTGTCCCTCTTGAACAATTTGAATGTACCCTAACTGGCATAATGCTTGAAGAACGCTAGAGAAAAGCCATATTGCAATGTTCTGTTCCACATGATGTTTGAATGTGTGGAGAAGGAGCAGATCCTACTCACCTGTCTATTTCCCTTAGTTCTGTGAGACCAGCAGAAGGTAATCAGGAATCTTGTTCACACGGGGTTCCCGATCATGTGGAAGACTCTATGTGAGTATAGCTGTTACACACATATAAGCCCCATTCTAACCTTCTGCTCTATGTATGGAGGTTTGGGATGAGGAAGAGGAATCACAGAGGTCAGGGACCATTATCCTCTCTGCCCTCCTCCATGCGTTCAATCTGAAAATATTTGCAAATTCTCGAACATGTGCTCATGTTTGTCCACGATTCCCTATTCAATTTATGCAAGTTTACTAATTTCTGCAATTTTTTCTCATTGACTCAGCAGTGATTTGCTCTATGGTGCAAATTTGCAGAAATTACAACATTTGCTCAAATTTGGGAAAATTTCTGCAAATCTCTCATTAGAATGCTGCTCAATTGGCAGACATTTCCCATTCGCACAGAGCAAGCAGGAATTGCAAACATGAACAGGAATCGGGCTCAAGACAAGCTACAGGACAATGTTCAGAGAATCCTTGCGATCTCGAACATTGCTCGTTTGCCCATCCCTAGGTATGCCATGAGTTTAGTTTCATGATTCTTTTGTCCCTTCTTGTTAAAATACAACAAAAGCACCCTGGGGATGCTGAAATCTTGAGGAAGAACAGGTGGGGTAAGTGCTTGCTTGGCCATTTCCCTGCCAAAAACAGGAAGGCACCAAAAGCAGCCAAAAAATCACAATGGTGATTTCTTGTATTTGCAACAGATTTGCGAGTACATCGTATTTTTGTGCATTATATTTGGTATATGCAAGTGCATAAAACTGCGAGGTTACGTATTTTGAAGCCCCTGAGCAAGGAGGTATTCTCTGAAATGTTGGGCATGTTGGCACAGAATAAACTGGCACCTGTGTGGTCCTGTATCAAAATTGGGTTGGGGGATGTTGTTGTTTCGCTGTGGTGTGGTTTTTTTGTCCTTTCCCTGCCAGCTCAGCTGTTTGTCCATTTATTATCCTCCAAGCTGTGTTCCCATCCATGAGGTATGCGCCTTTGTAACTTCTCCCCTATGGGAAAGCTGTTTGGGATGTGGATGACAGACAAATGGCTGGCAGGAAATGGATTACAGTAGGTGACCCTCCCACCTTTAAAATAAAGCATCTGTGAGGAAAAACACTGCACAAGATAATCTCTCCCCCCTGCAGTGTCGCAGGCACATCCTTGACAATGTTTAGGTGACTGTTGAAAACTTATCTCTCTAGCCAGGAGTTTGCTTATTTTAATACCTAGCTCTCCATGCTCCCCACCTGGAAACTGGGCAAGTTGAAGCAACCGTTCTCCATCACCTCCAAGGGATTCCCAGGGACTGAAGGGACATAAAGCCTTGTAATCTTGTTCTGCAAGTTGTGCTTAATTGCTATCTGTATCAATAAAATATTTAGCCTTCACCCACCAATACGTTCATTCCCTCTGATCCTAAAAGAACCATTGCCTCTTGGCAACACAGCTACTACTCTGCCTTTATCAGCTTTGTCTTGGTTCCACCCAGCTTGATGAGATAATCCTGTGGCATTTCTGCCCAGCAGAATAGATTGATAAGCTACCCAAGTCTGTTTTCTGCAGCCATCTCCCCCATTTGGAGCCTTGAAAAGCCAGGGGATCCCGGCAGTTCACTGTGGGCTCATCTACACCTACAGCTCTTTCGAAAGGGAGGAGAGATGATCACGAGTTTTCCCACTTCCGCGATTGTTACTCATGGGGCACACGAGAGGGAATTTTCCTGCAATGATAGAAGTTACAGGGCTTGCGCATGTGGATTGGCAGAAATGACACAGCTATGGGGCTGTTTTTTTATGACTCCATAGGGATACGCAATTGCGTTTATGCGCAATAACACGTAGGTGGATAGGAACTCCGTTAAATATGGATGCTGCACAAAGATATGTTTCTGTTAAAAAAAAATACACACTGTCGGCGCCAAAACATGCCGATAACCAATCAAAACAAATGCCAAAAATGGCGGTTGCCCACAACCGCACACCTCCGAAACCGCTGGACACACCCCTGACAGTGGGTTGGTTTTTCACAGAGCTGGGAGCTAGCGCTCAACAGCAACAGCTTTGGGAAGGGGGGCACACCAGTCCTGGACATCGGGCTTGTAGCAAGAGAGACAGAAAAGCCGTGAAAAATCCAATCAGCGATATTCCAGAAAAACTGACCTGTTGTTGCAGTGTACATGGCCCTATAGATTTTCTTTGATGTTGTTTTTCTTTGTATTTTATTTTAATTGCTGTTTTAATGCATTTTGTACACTGCCCTATAATTTGATAATGAAGGGTGGTATATTTATTTACATTTTAATTAATTAATTAAAATGTGTGAATGGGTGCATTTGACATCAATAGGAAAAAAGGAAGAATATTTTTGGAACGACAAAATGTCACTGAAGCTGATCAGGACTATGAACAGCAGCAAACAAATGTGAAAAAGGTAAATTTTGAGTGGAGTTTCAGAACTTAATTTTACTTTATTGCCCTGAAAATGTTCCCCCAAGAGCATTCTAAACAGCATTTTATAACTCTCTTTAAAAGGAAATGGATTTTTCTATGCAAAATCTAAATCCCTATTGGTTTAGAGATGCCAAATCATAAAGCTCATAAGTAATTTTCAGTCATGTTTGATTCTAACTTACCATCTTTAGATGACAGCCAAGGCTCTAATTAACTACATTGCTGGGGGGGAAAATCTCCTACTAGAAAATGTTATTGAAACAATAGTGATAATTAATCATGCCAGTTTCACACTTCTATCCTCTCTGCTTATTTAAACAGAATTTAATTGCTTAAGGCTTTAGAAATGAAATGTATAGGTGGCCTAAACTCATAAGGATTCTAAATTCCAAAGACATGCATTAAAAGTAGGGATGTGCACTGGATCGGACCCGATCCACGATCCGAGTCCGGTCCAGTGGGAAATCGGATAAATTATCCGATTTCCGATCCCGCAGCTGGATCGGCCGATCCAATCCGAACCGGTCCGAAAAGGCTCCGAACCGGTTCGGCGGATCGGCGGATCGGCGGGCGCCCACTGGCACCCACCGCCGCTTCCATTGGCGGGCGCCAGCGGGCGCCCGCCGATGAAAGTGGACAGCGGGTGGGTGAGGAGGGGGGCGTTTACCTTCTCGGCCCGTCCGCTCCCGTCCGGCACTAGCAGCTACTACCAGCGGGCTCCGCGGCCTGCTCTAGGGTGGCGCGCCGGGTGATGTCATCACCCGGCGCGCTACTCTAGAGCAGGCCGCGGAGCCTGCTGGTGGTAGCCGCCGGCCCCGGACGGGAGCGGACGGGCCGAGAAGGTAAGCAGGGGGTGCGTGGAGGGGAGGAGGGGGCGCGCGGAGGGGGGAGGGGGGCCCTTACCTTCCCGGCCCGGCGGCTCCCGTCCGGCGCCGGCGCCTACTACTACCAGCAGGCTCCGCGGCCTGCTCTAGGGTGGCGCGCCGGGTGATGTCATCACCCGGCGCGCTACTCTAGAGCAGGCTGCGGAGCCTGCTGGTAGTAGTAGGCGCCGGCGCCGGACGGGAGCCGCCGGGCCGGGAAGGTAAGCAGGGGGTGCGTGGAGGGGAGGAGGGGGCGCGCGGAGGGGGGAGGGGGGCCCTTACCTTCCCGGCCCGGCGGCTCCCGTCCCGGCGCCGGCGCCTACTACTACCAGCAGGCTCCGCGGCCTGCTCTAGGGTGGCGCGCGTCATCACCCGGCGCGCTCCTCTAGAGCAGGCCGCGGAGCCTGCTGGTAGTAGTAGGCGCCGGCGCCGGACGGGAGCCGCCAGGCCGGGAAGGTAAGCAGGGGGTGCGTGGAGGGGAGGAGGGGGCGCGCGGAGGGGGGAGGGGGGCCCTTACCTTCCCGGCCCGGCGGCTCCCGTCCGGCGCCGGCGCCTACTACTACCGGCAGGCTCCGCGGCCTACTCCAGGGTGGCGCGCTGGGTGATGTCATCACCCGGCGCGCTACTCGAGAGTAGGCCGCGGAGCCCGCTGGTAGTAGCCGCCGGCGCCGGACGGGAGCGGACGGGCCGAGAAGGTAAGCAGTGGCGGGGAAGGGGGCTTACCCCCCCCGGAGCCGTCCGCTTCTATCCGCTGGCGCCCGCGGGCGCCAGCGGATGGAAGCGGGCGGCCCCAGGGGGGGTAGGGAGCGCGGGGGAGGGGGCTTACCTGCCGGGGCCATCCACAGCGGACGGCCCCGGGGGGGAGGGAGTTAGGCCCCCCCTCACCCATCCGCCGCCATTTTTTCCTCATAGACTTGCATTGCAATGCAAGTCTATGGGGAAAAAAATGGCGGCCGATCCAAAAATTTACGATTTTTGGGTCCGGATCGGACTCGATCCGGTCCGGGGGGCCTCCGATTTTGTCCGAACCGGTCCGGGACAAAATTGGAGGTCCCGATCCGGGTCCCGATCCGATCCGGGGGGTCCGTGCACACCCCTAATTAAAAGGTATATTTATGTTATCTCCAGTAAGTAAACTTATCACTTTTTCCAGACACTACTGCATCCAAATATTTTTCAGGCTTTTATTTTTAATGATTCACCCTCGTAATATGGCAGACATTCTCAAAAGCTGTGCTAGTGAGCTGCCCTAAGGCAAGTGAGAATCAAAACCAAACAAAGTCTTGCTACAATCAATATCAATATCATTTACATGGATTAATTAAACTGTAGCCTCTTCACCAAGGCCCAGCATCAGCAATTGGAATAGTTTGGAAAATGTCAAGGCCCACCAGGGCTGATGCCAGGATTTTGGTTTCTTTAATTGCAAAGCACTTTCCGATCACCATGCTTTCCCTGCCAAATGGTTTCACCACCAATGCTATTTTGGGAGACAGAGACATGGGACGGGGGGAGATGGTGGCTGCTGCAGAACCAGGTTGGTGAATGGGAAAACAACTGAAATCAAGGACTTGTCCAGTTACAATGGATACTTTTCAATTTGTACAGCCCAAGGATGTGGACAGGACCCTTGGAGAGGTGAGGCCTACAACTTGTGTGCTGCACCCTTGTCTTTCCTAGCTTAAAAAGCAGTCAAGGGAAGACTGACTGACTGGGTAAGGGCAATGGTGTATGCCTTTTTACAGCATGGTGTGGCTCTGTGTTTTATATAAAAGAGACCTTTGTAATAATAAATAATAAATAATAACAGTAACAACAACAACCTCCTTGAACCCCGCTGTGTTGAATAATTTCAGTCTCCATTATTCCATGCTTTGGCAAGGTGCTTGAGTGTGTGGTGGCGTCTCTGCTCCAGGGATTATTTCTAGATCCATTTCAGTTTTGTTTCAGGTCAGGTCTTGTACATCAAGGCAACCAAAGCAGAGATGTACAACCTACACAGGGAACTGGACAATGGGAGTTTGTCCCTCTTGGTTCTGCTGGATCTCTCAACAGCTTTCATCAACTTTGGTATCCTTCTAGGACATCTGTCTGAGATGGAAGGCACTTTTATACAGTGATTCCCATCCTTCTTGGAGAGGCGATTTCAGAAAGTGTTCAATGCTGTGGCCATTGTCCTGTGGAGTCCCTCTGGGTTCCATTTTATCCCCCATGCTATTTAACATATAAACAAAACCACTGGGAGAGATTGGAGCTGGGGGTTTGGTGCTACCAGGATGCTGATGACATCTAGGAATGGACAGACTCCCTCCAGTTCACCTCACGTGCTGCATGCCGGATCCCTGCTGTCTGCCTATCCTGTTTGCCACACATGCTGGTGGATGGTCTATGAGCATCCAGTGAGTGGTATGCAGCTACTTATTTACACTGTGATCCAAGATTTTGCATAAAAATGGCAGCTTCTTTTTATGTAAAGGACCTCTTAGGCAAATGGTGGCTGTAAAGCAGCCATTCACTCAAGATTAGGGGTATAAATGGTTCATTTACACCTGTAATCTTGAGTAAATAGTTGCTTTATGGCTGCCATTTATGCAAAATGCCATTTACATAAGAGAACAAGCCACCATTTTACGCAAAATGGTGCCTTGCTGGGCGCTCATGGACTGGCCAATGACTTGCACTCACTCCAAACGGGGTCTGGAGCATGATACGATACATGGACTCCAGTCTGGGGGGCTGAGTGGGTGGATGTCCATTGGACCACCATGCCTTGGATATTCATAACATTCTCAATGACACAAAACTGGGAGGTCTAGCCAACACCCATAATGACAGAATGAGAATGCAATCTAATTTGGGCAGGTTGGAAGACTGGGCTGAGAGGGACAAGATGTCCTTTAACAGAGGAATGTTATGTATTACATTTAGGAGGGGAAATGTAGGGTACACATACAAGATGGGGGATTCATGGCTTGGAAGTACTCCATCGGAGAAGGATTTGGGTGTGGTCATTGACAGCAATCTGAACATGAGCCAGCAGTGCAAGAGAGCTGCTAGAAGATCTAACACAGTTCTAGGCTGCATTAGAAGAAGCACTATTCCTCTCTACTCAGCACTAGTGAGACCTGGTGTATTGTATATAATCTTGGGCACCACATTTCCAGAAGGACGTTGATAGGTTAGAACAGGTTCAGAGGAGAGCAACACAGATCATACAGAAACTTGAGGTCAGGCTGAAGGAACTTGGGATGTTCAGTCTGGAGAAAAAAAGACTGAGGGGAGATACGCAAGCAGTGTTCAGGTACATAAAAGGATGACACAGGGAAGACGGCCAAGAACTATTTTCCATGGGCATAAGTTACAGCTAACTAGATTCCAATTAAATATAAGGAAAAATTTCCTGATGGTCTGCACAACAGTGGAACAGTCTACCTATAGAGGTTATGGGTTTTTCATGTCCAGAGGTTTTTTAAGAAGAGGCTGGACAGCCATCTCTCATGGATGTGAAATCCCCAGCCCAATTGGGCGGGGGATGATATTTGCGGGTGGGGGGCATAGAGGCGAGGGGGATGCTCCTGATTGGAGCATCCGGATGGTGCCACTGGGCGGGGTGGGGACGAGCGGCTTAAATTGCCGCCTATCGGTCCTGCCCGCCCTCTTCGTTTCAGCGCAGCTCCCTCCCTCCCCTCCCTGTAGACAGTATGGGCTAGCCGGCCGTCATTAGGAGGCCAAGTAGGAATTTTTTACTCATATCCTAATTTGGTTAGGAGTTTTTTCGCCTACTTCATACTGTAAGACAGCTGGGGAGTATTAAATAGGTGGATCTGTATTAATTTGGTCACTTTAATTTGGCGGTAGGTGCGGGCATCCTTAGGGGCATTTTCAAATGGTGAACATTCTCAGGAACCGTTGAGGTAAAGGGTAATACCTGATGCCCACATCTGGGAGCCCCGCGGCACCAGATCTTGGGAATAAGGTTTACCTTTGAGGCCAACTCTACTCACACGCTCGGAGCCCTGCGGCATGGGTGTTGTGACAAAGGAAGGCCTCCCAACCCCATATGGGGGAATGACCAAGGGGTGGCGAACGTGTGCGGCCACCTGGAGGTCAGAGAATGGTTCGCCCATTCCTAAGATTTGGCCTGGAAGAGGCCAAGAGAGGATGCCCGCATAGGTTTTACCCCTTTCTGCAGATCTTGAATAAAAGTGGCCCATTTTATACCCAACTTTCTTGTCTCGACTCTTTATTTTGCACCCTACACTTCGCAAGGTTTAACTGGCTCTCCTGCACATTGCAGAGGGTTGGGCTAGATGATCCTTGTGGTTCCTTCCAACTCCACAGTTCTATGATGCTCAGACCCAACTCTGTCTCTCCTTTCAATACAAAGGTATTCCTGTTTCTAAATCGGGCAAACCATTTGAAGCTTAATCCAGACAAGACAGAAGTCATCCTGGTTATTTAGAAGATAGATCAGGGAATAGGGACTCAACCTGCAGTGGATGGGGATACACTCCCCCTGAAGACTCAGGTTCGCAGCTTATATATATATACGCCTACTGCATTTGGTGGTGACATGAGAGAGGGCCTTCTTGGTGGCTGCTCCCAGGCTGTGGAACTCGCTACTGAAGGAGGCTAGGTTCAGTCCCTCTTTGCTGTCCTTTTGCAAGACCTTTTTATCCAAGTAGTCACTGATGTGTACATGGATCTTTTGGGTTGGATGCTGTCTTTATTCTGTGGTTGTTTTGTTTTTATTTGTGTTTTTATTGTGGTCTTAATTAAGCTTTATTCTGTGTTTGTTTTGTTTTTATTTGTGTTTTTATTGTGGTCTTAATCGAGCTTTATTTATTATTGTAAACTATCTTGAGTGTTATCTTGAGTACTTATCAAATAAATAAACAAACAAACAAACAAACTACCCTGATCACCACTTCGCCTTTTTAGAAGTGGAGTTTTTTTGAAAAGAAAAGAAAACATGCCAGTCTGAGCAGCATCCCACTTCCCCCCCAGGATGCCATTAGGGATTAGGGACAGCAAAGGACATGGCTACAGGGTGGGTGGGGCACCATAGAGACAGCTGAGGGGCTGTCCAGCCATAGAGGCAGTTGGGGGTGGATCTGGAGGGCAGGGCGCCCTCAAACCTGATTCCAGGCTTGTCCACACTATCAATCAGAGTGATGAAAAAGTATTCCTTTCATATCCTTTCAAAGCATACTTATAGACAACTTGGAAGATCTAATCCTTTGCTGCTGATTAAGAGCATGGAAGCAAGGAAAGCTAGTTGTTTCAAATCACTTAACACATTAAGATCTGAGACAGTTGTAGAAAGACACAAGACAGAAAGATGTCACACAGAAGGGATAGCCAGGGAGAAAAAGAGAATAATCTTCTACATCATGGATGGGGAGCTTCCAGGCCACAAGAGGGTGACCAACATGCAGGGCAGGGTTATCTCTGATCACAAATTGGAGTGGTTCCTTCCAGCACTAGCTGAGCCCATTCATGCAAAGCTTGCTGTCCCTGTAGAAACAATGGATGATGTCTACACAGACTTGCCCAGCACTGGGGAGAGTATATCCTCCCAGGACTGGCTGCGTCCCTGGCTTCACACACTGCTCGTCATCCCTATGGAGATAGTGCACAACACATGAATAGATGCATTTTTCTGAAGCCAACATTCCAAGCCAAGCATTGGCAGAGGTGCTATACAGATGGTCCTCTCAGTACTGGCCAAGCCCCTTTCTATGTGCCAAGAAAAGCATAGGACTGTGCCTTTCTCAGCACTGAAAACAGCAGAATGGGTGGGGTGATTATGTCTGTGGGTGTGGCTACACCCAGTGATGTCATCTGGCCAAGACAAGGCAATTCCCACCCACCCCCTCAAAAACACACACACATGTTCCACGTATTGTCCAAGATAACATATCCTCCAAAAGATGAGAAAGCAAAACCAGAAACACAACACAGTCATCATGTTAAGTATCAGCTACAGTGTATGAACCTAGTAGGTGATGTCTTGGATACAGGAAATTTTGTTTCTGGCTTCCACACCAACATATGGATTGGGGCCACATCTGTGGCAAAGCACATAGTCCAAAATGTCCCAATGCCCTAATCAAGATTTAAATAAGGGTGGGTTCATCTTCAACGTAAGATACAAAATTGTATGCTCGGTTTAAAATATTACATCAGCATTTTAGAAATGATACATTCGTACTCTGCAAAAGAAAACGAGGAAGCCTACTCACGAAATGCTCTGTAGAATTCCTCCAGGCCTAGGTGCTTGTCACTGTTGTAGTCATCATATTTCAGCAGATCGAAAAGAGAGCAGTCAGACAGATCCTTGCCAAGCTCATCCTGTTTTATTACCTGACAAGAAAATTGTAACCATGAAATTACATCAGAGCTCTAAGTGTTGAATGGTATAATTAAGTCTTTCTAATATCATTTAATAGATCATTTTAAGGATGCTGCAGGGCAATGAACTAGAACTGTATAAAGCCAGAGATTTCAGAACTGTGTAAAGCCACAGATTTCAGTTGCTTGTAATTATATAGTGCAATTTGAAAAAAAAAAAGGGGGGGGAGTTAATGCATTTAACAATGCATATTTAGATTTTGAATTCTATGAACATTCAATAGGAGCTAACAATGAAACTCTAAATATGCATTCTAGATAGCTGACAGGCCATTTTTGTCACAATAATCAGTCTCATTTTTATTTATAGATACTGTTCCAGGAAACTGAGAAACAGGGGGAGAGAGACGGCAAGCCCTTACTGTCTGTCTGTATCGTGCAAATAAAAAGCCAAAGGTTGGCATCCAATACTTTATATAAGCAGAATGACGGAACCCCCCATTCTCACCTATCCACTATGTCCCCTGGAAAGCGTCACCTGGGATTCATGGACCGTCAAGAAAAGCATGAGATATGGAGCAGGACCTTCTGTGAGAGTTGGGAACCAGCTTGCAAATAAATAGCAGTAATGGGATCATGCTCTTCCTTAAGAAGCAGGTTTCCTTTTTGGGAATGTTTCTACACTTGGTACTGCTCTAGGTTGCCCAGATAGCATGATGTATTTTGAATGGCACCCATTCATGATTTGGCCATTGTCTTGTATGTCCTGGTCACTACCTAAGTCTGACTAGAGCATTGTAATGTTTCATGTGGGGCTGCCCTTATGGAAGATCTGGAACGTTTAGCTGGTCCAAAATGATGTGGCCTGTCTGTTTCAGTTGCGAGTCGTTGGGTCCTTCATCATCTTCACTCTGGACCCAAATCAGTGTGCCAAATTTGACAATATGACTTGCATCCAGAATACTTTAGAGCAGCCGCACCCAACTGTATGCCTTCCAAATGTTTTGGACTTCAACTCCCATCAACCCTAGCCAACATGACCAATTGTCTGGAATGCTGGGAGCTGTAGTCCAAAACTGGGAGGAGAACCTTTCTCCAACACATATGCATCCCAAAAGATTAGCGGGACAGATTTTGCTCAGATTTCCGTCACCATATGAATCAATGTTATTGGCTACTAAAAGCGGTGGGAGGTGGGGTTAACAAATGAATTTCCTCCCTACAGTCACCAGACACATTCCATCAGGTCTATTCGACATCTAGTGGAAATGAATTAGTTCTGCCTTTCTTTTGTATTAGGTGTATTCTGAAGCTATTATTTTCTTGAGACTTTGCTTTAGGGTGCAATCCTATACACACTTACCTGTGAATAAGACCCATTGAATTCAGTGTAAACATATCTCCAGTGTTATGAGAGTACTGAGAGAAATTCTAGTGATTCTGTCAGCACTTTGACAGTGGGGGAGGGGTAATGGGAAACTGTTTGGTAATTTTGAGGGTTGAAAAAGTAACTGCCTGACAGATCACTGAGTGGGGAGGGGGAGGCTATGCTGGAATCTTGTGCAGGCTTACTCAAAAGTAAACTATTCTGAACATTATTATTATTATTATTATTATTATTATTATTATCTTTATTTATATCCCACATTTTGCCCAATGCTGGGCCTCAAGGCGGCAGGGACATATGTATTCATCTGCACATGTCTACTCAATTAATTATTTGTGTTTTGTTTTTTTAGTTTGTCTTTTTTCTTTCTTTCTGAACACTGTAATAATAAAATTCCATTTTTTAAAAAACAAGGAAATTTATTGATTAGATAGAAGGAAAGAAAACTTTGGGTTTCTGATCAGAGCAAAGATACTCCATGTTACCATGTTTGATGGTTCCAGGCTCCCCATTCTCCCCATCTGGATATGGGCCTGAAAGACCCAGGGAAAGTGTGGGTGCATGGAGGGTAAGTTGTAAGCAAGCACAATTTGTGACACTGCCCAGCATTATTTGTGATCACGAGTAGGGATGTGCACGCCAAAAAATATAATCGTTTATCATTATCGTCAGTTCGGACCAAAAAAAATATTGTCTTCATTCATATCATAGGTGAACCGTATCGTCTTCACGATAATTATCGTGAAAAAATGATATTTTTGCAGCCCTATTTTTAAAGAAAAAAATGCCTATAACTTCTGTATTTTAAAAGTTAGAGGCTTGAAACTTGGTCACAGTACTTATGGGGTATGCTTAAGAATGTGTATGAAATTTAAGATTGATCCCTCCAACCCTCGATTTTATATGAATTTATTAAAGATCATTTCTGTTCTGACAGATCAGAATGACAGCTCGCCACGTGCGTTCATTCAGACCTGTCAGAACGGAAACGATCTTTAAAAAATTCATTTAAAATCGAGGGTTGGAGGGATCGATCTCAAATTTCATACATATACTTAGGCATACCCCATAAGCACTGTGACCAAGATTAAAGCCTCTAACTTTTAAAATACATATGTTATAGGTATATTTATATGGCAGTCCGATAAAACAATAAAATCGCCTGAAAATTATCGTCTCCAATGATTATCGTAGGTTTTTCTATCGTATCGTCATCGTTAAACACATGCACGATAATGACCCTATCGTATTGTTATCGTACATTTTAACGATACGATACACATCCCTAATCATGAGATATGTATGTTAAGGCATTAGTCTAAGCTTCCAACAGTGTGAATGGGGCAGACTTAATGTCAGTGACAGTGAAACTGTTCAGTGACCATTTGTTCCATTCTCTACCCCCAATTCCAACTGTGGGGAAACGGAGGGTACCGGTTGGTGGCCTTACTAAGGAAGACCCTCTTCAGCCACAAAACTGGTCATGGCAACAAAAGGAGGGCAGTTTTACACTCTGCCTTTCACCCCCTGACCCTTCCAAAATTCAAGCTGGAAATTGTCAGTTTTCTATTTACTTCAATAAATCTACCCTATCAAGAGACAGGTTGTGTTTGTTTAATGATTCAGCATGGAATGAAAAAAACAGAAGTTGCTGGTTCTGTTTCTGGAAATGAATGTTTTTGTAGAGTTCAGAATGATCACGAAGATTGTAATTTTATGTTCTTTGATTCTAAGTGTCTTAACCATCAAAAGTGCCCTGATAAAGGCACAGTATGAAACTCTTTGTATGCACTATATCTTATTGAAATTAGGTCTGGGAAGATGAGTAAATCAGTCTTCAGCTATGTGGGACCCTGTTTGTTCTGGACATAATTTCCATAACATTTTCTGCATATGTAAAAATGGCACTCTCTTTTTTTTAATCAAAGCTTAAAAAGGAGAGAATAGTGTCGAAGTGAAATTGTTCTCCATCTCAAATCTGCCATTCTGTTTGGAAAATGTGATCTTTTAGGAAATGTAGGGCAAATATAAAATGTCATCAAGCAGAACTGAGTGCAAATGGCCTCTCAAAATTCTCCACCCTATTTGTGGGCAGAGAAATTTGGGGGCAGAAGTAATTTCACCAAAGTCTTCCAGGGGGAGGAGAAATTATCTAATAGTTTCTCACAAGTAGGGTGTCAAGATGGGGCCCAAGCTCTCTGATTTGGTTTCAGATTCTGAGTCAGACTCAGAGGCAGAGCTAGAACAAGCTCGGTCAAGACAGAGTGTGTGGGAGGGAATTCCCCAAGACTTTCCAGGGAGGAATCTTCTCAGGAGCTTATGGAACAGGAGGTCCAGGTTCAAGGATCATATCCCCCCCCCTTGGGAACTCAGCCTTTTTTGGAGGCAGAGGGAGCACGGCAATTAATAGATCCCAGAGTCTGCTGAAGGTTTAAGTGGGCAAAACTGAGAGGAGGTGCTATAGATCAGATCTTCTACTGAGATGCAGTTGTACACAGTGTACATTCTGCATGCCATTGATTTGTATGCCTGCGTGAATAAGTGGTAGCTTTTTCTTAAAGTGTATTTCCTCTATAAGAAAACAAATGCATTCATTATCGGTAAAGTACATTTTACCATTGTGTCTTCCCATAAAACAACTGTACTCTTAAATATCTACCTCACAGCATTAAGCAGTCACATTGACACCTACAATAATTGAAACTGAATTTACAACTATGCAAGAAATTGTAATTGCTTTCATGGCACAGATAACATGAGAGTCAATTTGCCTCAGTACAGATTCACAGCTCACAGTGAGGGAGACTTTCAACATTATCTGCCTTGATTGACTATTATATTTAAGTCTTGATTCCGTGGGGTTGTAAAATGCCCTCAGTGTCTACTAAGTACTCCTATTACCAGATCCTTTGGGGATTTTATTTTACCAATAGATTAGAAGAGGAGGGAGGAGAATACAACGTATAAACCAGCATGCTTGGCGAACATAATGAACTATTGCCCAGCTTTACTGATTAAAGTTGGGCACCGCAATCTAATTATTCCAACATGTATATAAAATTACTTATTCTCTGGTGCAAATATTCTGGTTTATGTTGTTTGCATAACACAGAGAGTGTGCTGGGGGTGGGGTGGGGAAGGAGGGAGGTTAACTTTTCAGAAATATGAATTGTAATGAATAATGCAGGAAGCAACATGACCCTAAAGTGGCATCATCATCATCATCATCATCATCATCATCATCATCAATAATCAGAGTCTCTATATGTCCAGGTGGTAAGAGAAGACTTAATAGCCAAAATTCAGACAAAAATACAGGTAAGTTTGGTGCACATACTTCATGCCATGTCAAATCCCAAGACCCTTTTTGAAATGTGTACCTTTACTGTCTTTTATCTCAAATTAGTTTTCTTTCCCTTTTTCCTGCTCTTAGTTTTTTATGAATTGATTTTCACCACACATACTTCATGTGCCACCATTTCACAATGCTTTTGAAAATCCCATGAGGTTCAAAAGTGGCTTCTGATGTGGTACCCATCCATGCCCTACTCTGAATTTGGCTATTATCTTTTTTTCCTCATACTCTGAAAATAGAGATGTTACCTTTTGCTGCTATAAGTTGCAATCCCATATATATATATATATATATATAGGAATAAGTCTCATTAAACTCAGTGATGATTGCTTAGGCTTGTGCTGTTAATGAATTTTCCAAAAAGCTATGTGATCCGTACAGTACATAAATACATCTTGAATCAGTCAAGTTGGCCAACAACTCATAGATGAGATTGATAAGGATTAAATACAAAAGTGTTGCTGCATTTTGATGCCTAGATGCAACCCTTTTTATTTTTATATTTCATATTTCTACACCACCATACAGTGTAAGCAATCTGGCTGGTTTTAGCATTATAGATGTTTTTTACAGTTGGGCTTACCATATTTTTCTATATACTTACAATTCACCCCAGGTATTTTGTACATTAACAACCAAAGGGAAAAAAAATATAATTTCTTTTTAGTTTTCTCTTCTTAAACACCATAGCTGCACAGAAAACATGTTCCTGTAACGGCTCTCGACAAGTTCCAGGTGGGTTTTTTTCCTATTATATTATAATATAAAGAAGTATTTATGTTGTTCAGAGCCCTCTGATTTTCAAAGTGCAGCAGAATTTTTACGACAAATAGATGAACTATAGCATCTGGTACAAAGGATATTTACAGAAACCATAAAGGTAACCAAGAAACAGACGAAACCTCTACAACTTGAACAGATGACCTTTCTCTGGCCTTTATTATTTTGGATGAATTCAAGATGACCTGCATTTCTACAAAAGTAAGACTCGTCGTTTTTCTTTCCTATCAATATTCTGGTTAAGTCCATGTACTTAAAAATCCTTTCATTTTTTTTTTTTACATGTATAATGTGCTTTTACACTAATGTTGGAATGTAAGACTCATCAGGGGGTTTCAGCACTTCTGTTATAAAATCAACAGAAGCTGGTTGCATCTTTCTTGATGTTATCAGAATGGTTGTAGGGGGAAAGGAAAGGGGGGCTAAAGTTATTCTTTTCTTTTTTTTTGGTGATATTGAAAGAAAAGGTCCTATTTGGCTCCTCAGCCTTCAGTGATGCTCTTCTATACATAACAAATGAAACAAGATAAGGAAGAAAGTAATGTATTCATTCATGCCTGTGGGGTTTTCAGCTTACCACATAAAAGAATAACCAAGATAATTCAAACTCATTCATGTATAGTGGAAGGCTAGGAATGACTTAAACAACTTGCTAATAGGAGAACACTGTTGCTATGTAGAAATGTGTTGGCTCCAGATTCAGTCATGCTTAGAGTCGACCCATGGAAATCAATGTGATTGAAGTTGCTTGTGATTTCTATGGGTCTACTCTAAGTATGACTCAATCTGGAACTAAGATTTATTCCACATACAGCTGTAGGGTAGACATACACTACTGCACTTCCTAACCCTGCCCCAACAGCTGGCCAGCAGTTTCAATACCAATTCAGTTTGCCCACCGCTCAATCACTAACAGTGCCAACTATCTCCTCAACCATGGGAACGTGCTGTGGCACTGTGTCCTGCTGGTGGGTCTGTGAACAAGAGCTGGTTGGCCACTGTGTGAACAGAGTGCTGGACTAGATAGATCCTTGGTCTGATCCAGTATGGCTCTTATTATCAAGGCAGCATGCACAGTCCACAAATCAGCACTAGGAACTATGCATGCAGTTCCAGGAGCTGAGTGGAATGATCTAGCACTAGGAAACCCAGAACATCGCATGTTTTTGCCTGCATTCTCCATCCAGCAGTTGTTATTATTATTGTTGTTTTACCCTGATTGAGCCATATTGGTTGCAAGTGATCTCTCGCGGGATCGTGGCCTACTTTGTAGTAACACCGCGTTTCCAGGCCAGGGAGGCCGCTGCAAGCGGCACTGGAGGTGGGGACCGGGGTGGCGATGGAGGTGAGTCGGGAAGGCTGTTTCTCACTGCTGCTATGGCGGCTCCTTTTGCAGGATCATGGCCTACTTTGTAGTAATGCTGCATTTCCAGGTTGGGGAAGCCTCTGCAAGTGGTGCTGGTGGCGAGGACCAGGGCGGTGATGGAGGAGAGTGGGGAAGGGAGGAGGGGGACTCATGCCCGGGCCGGCCCAGCCCAGCAGGTCCCTGGGTGGTGGATTGAGGGGGGACATGCACAGCCCTACCATATTTCTTCGATTCTAAGATGCACTGATCCCCAATATTAGGTGTCTGAAAATGGGGTGCGTCTTAGAATCGACGCAACACTTTTTTCCTGACAGTGGCCCTAAAATTAAGGTGCGTCTTAGAATCGATGGCATCTTAGATTTGGTGAAATACAGTAATAATAAACCCCATAAAAAACTCTCCTAAAACATAAACAGTGACTTTTCAACTGTTCAGGTTCATATTCCCACATAGCAATATGATCTCTCAGTACCGAGGTTTATCAATAACGTGAGTGTTCTTAATAAAGTAGGATGAACGGATGCTAAAGGCCATTGGCTTGACCCAGCTATATCCAAATTTATCTACAGCACTCAGCAAATAGTTCTTCCTCTTGACATTCAGTGCTACTATTCCAGTCTGATTCTGCTTGCACAATGGCTGCCAATCATGTAAAATGATATGTTGGATTTGTAGTGTACACACATAGACTAGGGTGAAATGACTCGCGATCATTTGTTTGAGAAATAAAGATGGATTTATTCTCTAGTCCCTGTGATGTACAAATAGAGTGAATTAACTACCTCGGGGACCTCCTATTTCTAATGTGAAGAGAATATTTGTTTAGGTGGTATTTGCTCCAATCAAAGTCACAAGAGCCCTTATTAAATTCCCACAAACCTATAACTTTGGAAGACATTTTGGAAATGGAGTAATATATGGCGTAAAAAGAACCAATTTCATTTTTTCCATTCATGTTTTTCAAGTATGTTAACAAAAACTGAAAGGCTTTAGTTTACTGCTTCTATAAAATACTAACTGGCAGAGTGGTAAAGAGTAGTGGTGAATGCCTCTTTATGGCAAATTGTGGTTCCATTTTGTCTAAAAAGACCATAGTAAGAACTTTGTTTAAACACACACACCCCACCCCACTGTATAGGATAATTTCTGGCCAGTCTCCAATATTTCATGCTTCAGCAAGGTGCTGAAACATGTAGGGGCTTTTCAGCTCCAGGAATTTCTGGATGAGGTGGATTCTCTAGAACCATTTCAATCTAGCTTTAGGTCTGGTTATGATACAGAGACCTTGGTGGACAATCTACACTGGGAACTGGAAAAGGGGAATGCATCCTCTCTTGTTCTGCTGAACCTATTGGTAGCTTTCGATACCATTGACTATGATATCCTTCTGGGGACTCTCTCTGAGATAAAACTCATAGGCATTGTTGATATAGTGGCTCTATTTCTTCTTGAAAGGACAATTTCAGAAGGTGCTACTGGAGGTGGGGACTGAAGAACACGTGGGGGGCTCACCCCGTGAGTTTGCCGAGCCCTGCTCAGATGGCCCTGTTCTGGGGAGCTAGAATGGCTGAGCACTCGGAGAAGCACACTTTCTGGGGCCTCCAGAAAGTGCACAATTCCCCCAGCATGCCATTAGCATGGCTAGGGGAATTGCGGACTCTTTGGAGTCCCCAGAAAGTGTGCTTTGCCTCCCCCCTCCACATCAATCATGGCCTTAAAGGCCCTCTTAACCCATGGTTTTAATAAGCCTTTAAGGCTATGTAGGCACGATGGGGAGGGAAACACAATTTCCTTAACTTAGGGAAACTGCATTTCCCCCCCACTGCCAATGGGGGCCTTAAAGGCCATGTTGATTGGGCCTTTAAGGCCCCAATTTGTACGAGGGGAGAGAGGGGGGAGAAATATGCAATTTCCTCAGCCACCATTAATGCAGAAGGGGAAAGGACAAAGGGCGCAGGTCAGGATGGAACTGAGTTCAGCCCAGACCTGCACCCCCTTTGGCCATTCAGTAGCCTTAGGGTGAAAATCCACCTCCTGGACCTATGAGGGCTGCCCTCAAGGCCCATGTGATTATTGCCCCAATTCACTGGGGTATTCCTGTTCAATGCTGTGGCCATTGGCTGTGGTGTCCCCCAGGGTTTCATCTTATCTCCTCTGCTATTTAACATGTACATGATACTGCTGGAAGAGATTACAGGGCGCACATGACACCTTTGTTACAACAGCCTCACTGGCTACTAGTCTGTTTCAGGCAGAATTCCAAGTGCTGGTTATGAAAGACCTATACAGCTTGGGTTCTGGCTACCTAAAAGTCTGCCTTCGCCCATATGAGCCTGCCCAGATCTTAAGATCTTCAAGAGAGGACCTTCTTTAGATGCTGTTGCTTTAGATGTGCTCTTGGTGGCAATGCAAAAAAGGGCCTTCTCAGTGATCAGTCCAAGCATGTGGAACTCCTTGCCAAGGGAGGCTAGGTCCACTCCTTCTCTGTTGTCCTTTCACCAGCTGGCAAAGATCATTTTATTCAATCAAGTCTTTGGTGTGTACCCAGATCTATTGGGTTGGGTGCTGTTTTTATTAAGTTATTGATGCATTATTATTGTATTATAATTGTTTTATTGTAGTTTTAAATCATTTTATTAATGACTCTAAGCTGGCATGAGTACTGTTTCATCTTCATAAAAAGGCAGGATAGAAATCAAATAAATAAATAAATAAATAACCTGGTAGGAAAACACATCTTAATATGACCCAACAGGATCAAACTCAGGTTTCCAATGATTGCTGTTCTCAAACAGACCACAGCTTCAGAGTTTGGATGTCATGGGAAGCTTTGATCAGTTTAAAATTGAAAGTGAAAGCTTTTGATCTCCTCCTCTGATCTACAATAAAGGAGAGGTGAAGGCATGAGTCTATGGTTTATGTAGATTTGTTCGAAGCTATGATTTCTCATTACATATGAAGCAAGCCTGTGCCTGCCATCATTCATGCACTTGTTTCTTAATTTTAAGAATAATACATGTATGGTGGGTACTTCCCCCTCCCCCACAGTTTATATTGTACTATGAGCAAACCATACGTGACGGAATTTATGCTCAACCCATGCAATCATTGCATGGAAAAGAGGGAATCACAGAAAGTAGACTGTGCCTATGGGCTGACACATGCTTTCCCAGTGTAGCACATTACACAATAAACATGTTGGCAGGCCTATTCATAAATTAGTATCACAGGATTAACCAACCCATATCTGGATTTCTAATGTATTGAAACACTAACCCTCCCCAAAACCCTACAGGAACGTAGCCATACTCAGCTGTTGTAGCAAAACCTTTGAAGACATTTTGGCATCACAAAAACTAACATTTATTGGGGCATTAGCCTTGTGTGCAAGTGCCTATTTCATCAGAGCCATTAAATGCACTTCGCATTTATAAACTTTCCTCTTTCTCCCCGGACAAACATTCACTTTGCAAATACTAGGGCCAAAAGGGCATGAAATACAAAAGGTATAAAAGGTCTATGATGTTATTATGCAAAGCTCTAAAGTACATGAGATGAGAAGAAGGAGCATTTACAATAGCAGTACTAAGGGTAGGGATGGATGAATCTCTCCGTTTTTACAACTTTTGAGCTTTCTGAAGCATGTTTGTTCTATCCCATTTCCGCATCCATTTATGATTTTGAAAATGAACGTCCAGATGAATATTCTTATACATTTTGTACACATTTCCTCTATTGTATCTAGTTTTGTATGTATTTTCTCCTAATGCATATAAGAAATGCACACAAAAATGCATACATTAAGGGAAATGCATATTAAAATCCATACTTTGGGAGAAATGCGTACAAAGATGTGCACACATATTTTGTATGCATTCTGCTAACGTATGTATTTGTGTATACATTCTTTTCACAAATATACACTTTTCACATACGTTTTTTAATTGAAAAAGTGCATTGCGAAATTCAGAGAAGTGTAAAACTGAAGGATAGCTACGTTTGGTCCATTTATTAGTTCAGGAAGTGCAAATTATGTTGGTTTTTATTAAGATGTGAACCAAATGATTTTTTTTCTTTTTCTTTTCTACATTTGCTACATTTTTTCTTTTCCTACATTTGCTATGTTACTTAACATGTACTGAAAAAGAATTCCAGCTTAAGAACTAAATGACTAAAATCAACTATGCTAATAAATTCTAGGTCATCGGTATCATAATGGCGTTTTTCTTTTATAGTATTTTTGTTGTTGAAGAATTGTTATGAAGGGAAACACATTCTGTTCAGGATATAATTCAAACAATGCTCTTGAAGTAAAACATGGGCAGCAGAAGATGGTAAGACACCTGTTACCACTGGGTTCTGAGTGGATCTTTTCTTCTTTCCCATCTCCTGTCACTCTACTTTACCGCTACTCAAAACAAAAGGGTCTGGTATGGTCTTATTATATGTGGCAATGAAGTGTAACAAAGCATTTACCTGTGTCAGTTCATTGCTGTCCACAAGACCATTGTTGTCTGAATCATAATATTTGAACATCTGATCCACCAGCAATTTCTTCAAAGCCAGTTTATCTTCAACGCTTCTTTCTCTTGTTTGTAGTATGTATTTTCTGTTTTGTAGATCCAGCAGAAAATTTTTCATCTTGTTGTACTCAATGGACTTACAGTTGTCACCTGCCAAGATAATGCCATATTTAAGGTTATTTGAAATAGCCTTTTTTTAAGGATAGGTTAACAGTTCTTCTTTACAAATATTACAGTTGAGTGCTGACCCTTAAGCATATCTGCATATGCCTAGACCAGTAGTGGCATAGTAAAAATAGAAACAGAAGGAAGATGGCTGGCATGATGATAGATTTTAAAATTTGATTGGGATTTTTAGAAATGCCCAAAGCAAACTAGGATGTACCCAAATCTGAGATGTTGAGTCAGTACTTCAACACACACCTAGGTCCCCTCTACAAGAATTCGGTTTGACGCCCGGTTGTCCGATTATGTGCATCTTCTCGCAATCGCTTTTACGCCTAATCCCTATACACGGGAGGTGGTGAAGCGTATTACTGGTTGTATGAAATGCGCTTTAAATGTGGAGAATCGCTTGTTTACATGGTCATAAGGTGCTTTAACTCTCGCGGTAAATTAAAACTCGCTATTTACACGCATTCGATAAAGCACATAATCGAACAGAAAAAGCGCCTCAACCCCCGATTTGCATTCTGTTCATGTAGAGGTAAAATCGGTAATGCACTTTGAAAGACCTTTAAATCGCTCTTGTAGAGGCACCCCTACAGATAATAGATGTTTTCTATAACAATTTGGGGATTGGCTGAGAACCTAAATACCAATAATAAACACAAGTGTTGGTAGCCAGGATTCAGAGCAATCTAACTGTATCCACACATAAAGGGCTAAACAGTTTGAACTCAACTGATGAAAAGCACGGGCAAAACAAATAAAATAACTTCAAATTCAGTTTGAGAGAAATTGAAAGTTCCACTGAACTTACTCAATGAGAATTCAATTTTCCATTTTAAAATGTCAATACAATTATCTAGGTAATCATTATGCATGTGAGTTTTACTCACAGAATTCAATCATTTCCTAATGATGACATTTTTCATATGCCTTTGAAAATAATTTTAGTTTTAAAGTATGAAGAATGGGTCAATTACAGGAGTTAATAAGGCTCACTAAACAGAGGTAGAAGGCAGATTCAGAAAACTGTCAACAACGACATGTCAAGCTGCTTCCACATAAATTATGTTATGTGGAAGGGGGGGAAATCTTAATTTTAAAAGCCATCAGTTAAATCCATGATTTATTTAAAAAATAGCAATTATGTTCATACTGAGAAATGCATGGCAAATTAATTTTAGTACATAGACAACATTGTTCCTTGGATTAAATGACTTGCACTGATCAGTGAACAACTTTACATACTTGGTTCCAGTAAATAGATAATAGGTAGCCAAACATAGCTGATCCTGGAGCAATTCCAAGCAGGGTCTGTCAAATAAGATGGCATCCCCATGGCTATTTCAGAAGTTATGTACAAGCCTGAATTTCCACCTGCTGAGGAAGAGAGATAGGCTAGTGTATGTCCTATAATCTGGAAGAAGAGTGTGCCTCTCGGGGGGAGGGGGCATTACTGCATTGTCCTTCATATATGGGGCTACCTTTGAAAATGGGCAAGAAGCTTCACCTAGTTTAAATTAGGGCAGCAAGATTGTTAACAGGGACTGCATGATGTAATCACATTATGCTATTGCTTCGTAATATGCACATGCTGGTATTAACTTTCAAAGCTTTAAATTGCTTGGGATACAGATTATCTGCCAAATATATCTACCCAGATCCTAAGATCAGCTTTACAGACCATCCTCCAGATGCCAATGCCAAATGAGGTGAGTAGGTGGCTACAGAGGAGAGGACCTTGTCAGTGGTGGCACCTCAGTTGTGAAATACCGGGTATTTCACAACTGGTATCTCCCAGGCTTTTCGATCCTTCGGTTTTTTTAAAAACAACAACAAGAACGGTGTTTGTGCTTTTTAGAATTTAGTGTGTCTTCTTCTTCTTCTTCTTCTTCTTCTTCCTCTTCTTCTTCTTCTTCCTCTTGTTATGAACTTGCAAAACAAAGCCAACCACTCAGAGGAAGACTACTGCAACAGAATCCATCATAACTATGGCGACACCTGTGAACTCCTGAAAGTTACGGTGAGTCCTCCATACTAGTTTTAGTCCTTCTCTGCATTTAGCACATAGTTGTGGTTTTGTTTTTAAATAATACAGTAGAACAAAAGGTCACTCTGTTTTACAATGAAGAAAAAGATATTTGAAATAATTGGTTTACAGAATGTGAAACATGAATTGAAATAGTTGTTTTCCACAAATCCAACTACATGTCTGATAAATAAGAGAGAACTGACTGCAGAAAGAGTTCCACAGGTGTTGTTCCCTCTGGTGTGTGACACTTCACGGCTATCTAACAGGTGCCAGGTGAACAGCTTATTTTGGGGGGGGGGGGAAGTCGCTGACATTTAGATGACTGGTGTTGTTCTACCAAGCTCCTCTGGTTCCAAACAGTTCTGTTTCTAGAGCCCATTAGACAAGCTAGCAACTTTTAAGCATACTATTTTGATGGAGTTGTTTGGAGCATTCCAGTAAGATAATAGCAGTAATTTACTTCAGCGTGTGCCTGTTCACTGCAGTCTGTGCATCACCCTGCTTTTGAATTACAATTCTAGTCGCGATAGTAAAGAAGCCATCCGGCATGTTTTCCATCTCAGTCAGAAACCTATACAAATCAAGTCAATATTTAAACAACTTGCCTGAAAGCCTATCATTATGCTCATAATGTACAATAATGGAGACTAGACTAAACTGTCTAGGTATGGTGGAAGGGGGTGGGAGAGAGTTTTGAGCTAGATCATCTACGATGTATACATATGCAATTTTATTCTCCATTTTCTAAAGTCAGGGAGCAATCCTAATCAAGATACTCTCCTGCTTTCCTGCTATTTCCGACAGATCTGTCTGCATTCCCTTGATCCCCAGTAGATGTCATTTTTTCTTACTTTTTGTACCTCACTTGTACAGTATGAACTTAACATTCAGCTTCCAAGGGAAAGGAACATACATGTTCACTCACAAATGTTACAGGTTCCCAGAGGCTTGAAACAGAGCAGTGTTATTTTAGTCTGGGCCACATGACAAACCAACCAAAATTAATGCATCTAGCTTTAGGACTGAAATTAAGGTAGAAGAGATAAGGTGTTTTTTCAATGATATTCCAATGACTAATAGGGGGAAAAAACACAATCCAGAGATATTTATGGAAAGAACAATGAATGCAATCCATAAACCATAAAGCATAGTTGAGTCTCACTGGAATTAATAGGATTGAAGTTCTGACAAGTCTCATTGTAATATAAGCACACTTAACTTTCTATGGATTGTATACAATGTCATGTGATTTACTGTATTGCTGTTAATATGCCAACATTTTACTAGTGGTATACTATTCAGTAATAAGTATCTACTTTAAAGGGATTTATTAGAGCAGGGTGGATAACTTTTTCTTTTCTTTTTTAGTTTAGGGCTGAATTGTTGGCTGTAGAATCCTTTGCAGGTCACATGGGTGGGTGAGTGGAGCCAGGGCACATGGGAACATACACTCACCTTTTCCTCCCTGTCTCATATAAACACACTTACCCTTTCCCGCTCACCCATATAAACACACACACATACCTCTGAAGGATTCTACAGCCACCAATTTCCCCCCATAGACACAATGACCATGTTCAGATGACAAGTAAGCACATCTAACTTGTGATATCACATTGTCGTTACTACATTAACCCATATATGGGTGGATAGTGTAGTGTGCCAAAAGTATCCTAACCCAAAAGTTCTGACTGCCCCATCTAAAAATGGATATCTGAGCTGGAAAAGGGGAACCAAAATGATCAAGTGGTTGGGGCATCTTCCAAACAAAGAAAGGCTAAAGCATTAGGGCCTCTTTTATTTATTTATTTATTTGTTTGGTTGGTTGGTTGGTTAAGGGAAAAGTGTAAACTAAAAAGGACCATGAATGGTACAGAGACAGTGGGAGAGAGGGAAAATAGCAATACATTCCAGACAGGCAAAGAACAGATGTATGAAATTAGTTGCCAGAAAATGTAGACAATGACAGCTAAATAGCACCTCCATGTTCAGAAGCCTTGTAGCTCTGAATAATATCAGCCGCTAGTGGGCAAACAATACAGAAGGGCAGTTGGTTTCATGGAGACTTCCCAGAAACATCTGGTTGGTCATTATTGGAAACAAATTCTGGACTCAATGGATATGTGAACTGATTCAACAAGACTCCTCTGTTGTCTCCTCTTCACCCATCATCTGGACCTAGGTCCCACTTCCTAGGGGCTCCTCTTTGTGTCTGTCATGGGGGTGGAAGAGAGTAAACCCAACCTTTTTTTTTTTTTGGTACTTACTGTCTTAATTGTCTCCCAGCCATGCCTCTGGCCCAAGCTTTGCAACAGGTGCCAATCACCTGAGCCAGGTGGTTCCTGAAAGCAGGTCCTTGGAGCAGACTGGAAAGGGAACCTTTTCCCTCTGGTCCACAAATAGATGGCTTTGGCAATGCCATCAGTGACTTGGCCACACCAAACTCTGGGAGCTGTAGCCAACAATGTTTGTGGCCTTTTGTCACAGCCCACTTCAGCCTCTGTGTAGTTCCTGCACTTGTGCCTCCCCCCCCACTCCACACTGCTGACAGAAGTATTCCAAACTATACTTATTGAAAGAAGATATTGTATGGATGCCTATGAATCTACGTTACGAAAACTTTTATCTTGTAGCCAAGCTGATGGTAATATAGTGTGATAATACAGCACGGAAAAGGCAACAGGATCTTCAATACAAATGAACCAGAAGAAACTGCAAAGACAATCATATCTTTACCTCCGAAGTATGGATGTATGAAGTCTTCTCATATATGCTTTCATTGTATTATAGGCAGAACTTTGCCCTAGACTAATACCCATAAGTTATAGGACGTCAAGAATGGAATGGACCTTTGGAGAGGTCTTATATAGATATCTCAAAACATCATTATTTCAATATTCTGTTTAATGTAGGGATATAGTTAGTAAAAGGATAGCTCACATGCACTATGTTTCTAAGAAGCTTCCGTAATTATGTCTACATGAGTGTAGAACTATCAAATGTAATTAGAATGAGAACATTTTCTATGCACTTGGACATTCCTCTTCTGTTACCGGCCTCTCTTCTTTCTTTCACTTCTAAAAACCTTGGAATTTCATTTAGAAATGTGACCTATATTTCTTCTCTTTCAAATCCCTCATGGTCCCCTCCAATTTATAGCGCCATAGAAAGAAGTAATAGAGATGAAAATAAAATACAACGTTTGCATTGACCTGAATCTGAGGTGCACTTTTAATGTTCATGCAACTGCATAGAAGCTACTTATTCATAAGGCATTTCCACATGTTTAAATGACTGACCCAAATGGATTGTGCTGATTTTGTAGGTCTTTCATATAGAAAGATTCCCATGCAATGACATTGCCTTGGATTTAAGGTAGGGAGAAGCATTTCTGCAAGGGGTGAGGGTGGTTACTGGAGAAGCTGCTAATTCACCTCCATCAAAGCATTTTTTTAAAAAACTGCAAGCACAAGGCAACTGGAAATGGTTCATAAGCAATAATTAAGCATTTGAAGAAATAAATAAATGAAAGTACTGGGTGCATTTGGTAGGAGAATAAGGAAGTTTATGATATCTTCCAGGCAACTGATATAAATAAATTGAAGCATTTAGAAGAATGTTACATTGTAAAACTTCAGTGCTCAAAGTCAAAAGATTTGCTTAAGAACATAAGAAGAGCCCTGCTAGATCAGACCAAAGGCTCATCTCGTCTGGTAGTCTGTTCTCTTCTCATGCTCTTAGCACATGGTGTCACATATTAAGTAAACAAGGTGTGGCTGGAAGTTATGTGGAGGTATCAGCACAAGACCAAATCTCCTGGGACATGGCCCCAACCCAGGGTTAAAAGTGTGGAAGGAGCAAAGAAGAGGAAGGTACTCTGATCCTAACTAGCAACGACATAAGGGGACTCCAGGTATGACTTTCTGGAGGAGATGGGTCCCCCAGATCAATGTGCCCTGCCTTCTCTAGAACCTACATTACCTGTTGGAGTATATCCACAACAAGTGCAGTTAAATAACTATTATGGCTAGCTATCTGGGCAAAGTCTATAGCTATTACAACCCAGTGTAACCACTTGGTTATGAAGATGAGCCCACCAGTATCAGACTAGAATGGCCAGGTGCTTAGGGACCTATTCCTCCAATTCATTATGTTCTGTGCCAATAGCAAAGCTGACAAAGATTTAGACCACTCTTTAATCTCCTCATCCTCTCATCTGCTTCATCTCTGAGTTTAGAATATACAGATACTGGACAGTAGAAACGTTTCTTCCACAGCACATAATATCCTGTAAACAGAAGCATTTGATTAATTTGCATTTCCTGTGTATTGGGAAAACTTAAACTCCTAGGGAAAATGCATTGTTTGAAAAAAAAAACTAAGAAATTATCTGGCATTTGATTTTTGATTATTTTTTTTTAAAAGCAAGCAGTAGTAGCAAATGAGTAGGGATATGCATGCCTGAAAATATCGTATTGTATCGTTATCGGAATTTTGGACCAAAAAAATTATCGTCTCCGATTATATCACAGGTGAACCAAATTGTATCATATTGTATTTCCGATAATTATTGGAAACACGATATTATATCGTTTCTCCATTTTGCCCTAGAGACTCTAGAGTTGATTTTTGAGTCAGAAAGGCCTAAAACTTATTAATTTTCCAAGTTACAGGTTTGAAACTTGGTCACAGTGCAAACTGAGTGTTACTAGTCTTGTGTACCAAATTTTAGAACAATTGGTGCAAGCGTTACTCGGAAGTAAGCTTTCAAATACACTGTTTCAGGTGGCTGAAATGTGGTCCTTTTTCAAGAGACGTCGTCCAGTACTCATGGGCATCTCACAGATGGCCTTGAGGGGAATCATCCTCTGTGCCCAATTTCAGATGCACAGTTGCAGGCATTACTCGGAGGTTAGCTCTCAACAACATGCACTGTTTCCGGTAACCCACTCCATGCTGTTGCTGCTGAGACTTCTATTTTTATGAATACAATGAACTTTCCAAACCTGTGGATAAACCTAGGCAATGCCTTCCGTATGCAGTCATAAAAGTAAAATGTGTTAATCAGAAGATGGTGAACTGCTCCTGCCTTGTCTCCTTGATTAGGCCACACATGTCTACAACTTAAAAGGATTGGGGGGTAGGGGAATAGCATGGGTGTTACATTGATTTTAGAGACAGCCTTAGCAGGCAGGGCCTCATTGGGCCAGGAGATACCCTGGAAGCATGGAAACCTGGAGGATCCCACTAAAACTAAAAAACTAAAAAGCATATTATCCGTGCCTATGCGTGCATGGCACAGAGTGGATGCATTCCTCTGCTGTTAAATGCTGCCTTGACTCTAGATTAGGCCACACATGTCTAAGTACAAATGGAATAATAAAAGGATTGGGGGGGTAGGGGAATGGCACGGGCATTACAGTTATTTTAGAGCCAGCCTTAGCAGGCAGGGCCTCATTGGGCCAGGAGATACCCAAGAAGCGCGGAAACCTAGAGGATTCCATCAAAACAACCCTCACGCACCACCTTGACCTCATCATGCTTGAAAAATGACCCTGTCTGCCTGCCATCCCCAAGCAGGCAGGTGGGCAGTTCTTCATGCCAGAGCTGCACACATTGGCTGGGGCAGTGGCAAATAAAAGTCACGTTCTGGGTAGGCACATTGGCAAATTAATATAAGTCACGTTCAGGGTAGAGGTAGGCACATTGGCAAATTAATATAAGTCATATTTGGGGTAGAGGTAGGCACATTGCCAAATAAAAAGTCATGTTCGGGGTAGAGGTAGGCACATTGCCTGGACCAGAGTCTCAAAAAAAATGTGTGAGGGGGTCCAGGGGATGCTTTTGCAATCCCTCACATTGGCTGGAGCAGTGTGTTTAAAGAAAAAGAAATAAAATGAGTGAGAGGGAGAGACAGCCACCCCAGAACTGCCCCCAGCAGCAACAGCATCTCTCCTAGACCCAGACCCACCTTGCCCAAGGCGCACCTTAGAGCTGCGTTTCATACTGCTACAAAGTGATTGAAATTATTTCTATTAATAACAATTCTTTGCAAACAGTTTGTATGTTGCTTTGACCACAGATTGTGTAGTGTTATCCTGTGTAGCAGGCTACAGGACACACCAGCACACTCACAGTCAATCAAGCAAACACACACACCCAGAGAGAGAGAGAGAGAGAGAGAGGGATATATATATATATATATATATATATATATATATTATATATATATATATGTGTGTGTGTGTGTGTGTGTTTAAAGTAAGTTAAACAGGGAAGAGGACAAAACACTCCCTCAGTCGCAGTACCCCCGCTCATGCTAACCTAACCCTTCAATCAAACCAACCAGAAAAAAATTATAACTCAAAGTCTCAAACCCACAAGCAATGAACAGCCAAACGAACCTGAGACACAAAGACCCAAGACTACAATGAATCTCCAACAATTCGCCACCAAGTAACTATAAGACCCAGGAGCCAGGGCAGAACTACAACAAAATCCACCCTTCTCCCCTCAACACCTAACTCCCAACAGAGCTGTTTTATGCAGGGATATCCTTAGCCCTCCTCCAACATTGTGATTGGAGCCTGCTGGAATCCTTGCTGCACGATTGGTCACTGTCTCAGCAAGCACACCCCACCTTCTAGCTCCATCCATGTGGCAGCAAAAGAGAAAGAACCTTCCAATAAAACGATAACATATGATAATTATCGTAGGATTTTTGATCGTCTCCAATAATTATCATAGGCTTTCCTATCGTATCGTTAAACACATGCACGATAAAGAGCATATCGTATTGTTATCGTACATTTTAATGATACGATACACATCCCTACAAATGAGTATTAGCAATGGGGTAGTTGCCAGTTCTCCATGCCAACTATGGAGATAGCTGAAGGATCCCCATTCCGCATTGTTCATCAATTCAGCAGCAGCCATTTTGAAACTCCCTCCCTGTCCTTTAGAACGTTCCACTTACTGTGGCAATTGTTTGTTGGAATAAAGTGACAGCATATCCAGAGGGAATAAAATGCTTCCTCATTCTTTTTTCAGTGTTGCCACTTTTATGAGCCAACTTCTGTCCATTCAACCCAACTTATATATAGACTGTAGTATTTGGCATACAGAACCAGGAAGAGAGCAGCATTGGTCATTGACACTGGAAGCTGTGACTTGGACAAGGACTATGATGATCGCATTTCTAGAATCTAAAGTTTTTCTCAACTCCATTCCAAATATATGAATGTCATTGCTTGAACATCATATTACATGTTGAAAATAAACATCAAGTTATGTAAAACTTGTTTATGTGGGTTCTCTACTGAAAATCAAAGTATTCTGAATTGCAGTGAATAGAAGACTAATTTACTGTGTGGTTAAATGAAAGTCCAAATGGAAGCTAATACTGCTAACCTTTCCAGCTTGTGTTCTTTTTGTGTAATTTTCAAAGGTTTCTTCAAATGATTCATGAATTCAAGCAAGCTGTGTTTTAGATTTTCCCCTCTCTGCCTTCATTTGTTTTTCAATACTTTTGATTTATGTCATACATTTTATTGCCTTCAAAAAGGGGGTTGAGATAATGAATCCACCTTTCCTCCTCATAAATATGCAGAAACTAAGTTATGACACCAAGCCAACAAGAATGTCATTTTACCTCTATTCTGCATATGAAATAATTACTCAAAACTAAATGCTCTTTTATCATAATATAAATTTGATGGAACATAATCTGATGTATCATTGTTTACATAAGTGGATTTTAAGAAGTATGAGAAAGTGCTGAACAGTATACTGCACTTAAGCAGAGAATAAATACATCATTATGTATTAACTATGAAAAATGAATTGACTACTATATTAGCATTAGGATCAATTTGCATGGACATATTACTGATTAGGAAGGAGACTGGGAAACAACATTTTGACATTCTTCTTGATAATGCAATTATTTTCTATGCAGTTTTGTTTTTGTTTTGGACATTTTCGGCTCCTCTTGGAGAGTCCCTGTATAATATTGAGCTTTTCCATATGAGGCTGTTAATCTACTTTATCAGCTTTCTGTTTTGCCACAGAATACAAGTTCCACACAGAATTCAAGTCCAGAGCGCTTCATTTCCTGCTTTTCTGCTACATAACCTCTAGGTGGTGCTATGCTATAGAAGAATATAACTACATAAGAGGAAAAAGTGTTTTTGTTCACTTTCAGAAATAATACTCCATCTCCCCCTCTCTTAACCCCCCCTTGAAAAGTGTACTTTAAAAAAAGCAGAGAAACTGGAGGGTTATGACACCTGGAAACAACTGTGAGTAAGAAAAGGTGACCACACAATAAATATGTCATGTAGAAAAGCTCATTTGTCTTCCAGCACAGACTAAATTTCAGAATTTATTCTTGATTATTTTTTCTAGTTCTGTGTTTTTAATCTGAATACCAAATGAATAAAATAATTTGAATTAAAAAATTGAAAATAACTGTCTTATATTTTCCTAGATTACATATGGCAGCCACATGGGAGACTATTAATGTAAGATAAAGGCCTTGTTTGTTACTGATTATTCAAAGTCTTCTGCATAAATAATTGTGTGGATAGATGGTTTACACTTTACAGTTCAACAGTCCTTCACTCCTTGTCATTCACGCTGTTAAAAAAACTCATTGCCCTTTATATGTAGGGAAATCAATCCAAGTTCCTTTTATTTTGAAGAAGATTACTAGGATTTTAGGAAATTCTAGAGAAAATCAGTGTACACACACTTCCCCCCAGTCAAAAGCAAAATGAAAGCTCTTCTCCTAATCAGGTTTCCCTCACTGCTGGATTGG
This sequence comes from Anniella stebbinsi, assembly GCA_029215795.1. NCBI lineage: Eukaryota > Metazoa > Chordata > Lepidosauria > Squamata > Anniellidae > Anniella > Anniella stebbinsi. The sequence goes on from JARDYH010000004.1 coordinate 151,855,901, forward strand.
GATTGCTGAGGAAGAGAAAAATTAAGGCATACCTCCCCAGTGATCTTGATGAAGATCACTATTTATCTGCTGTTATTAGCAGAATCAGAACAGTGATCTGTTTCCCTTCCCAACAGATGGGTGATTAGCTAGGCTCAGGCAAAAGTGGGTGGGGCTTCCTGTAGCTTTGCAGGTTGCCCACCTGTGCCATAAATACATGAATAATGAGCCATCACACAATTCTTTAACCCAGCCTTCCCCAACCTGTTGCCCTCCATATGTTTTGAACCACAACTCCGAGCATTCCTGATCATTAACCATGCTGGCTAAGCTGATAGGAGATGAAGTCAAAAACATCTGGAAGGCACCATATTGGGGTAAGACTGCTTTAATTGGTAGCAATAAACTCTCATGTTTTAATTTATCCTCATGTTGATAGATTACCAGAATCCCCTTTTTCAAAATGCACAGCACAATCCTATGTGTCAGAAGTAAGTCCCATTGAGTTCAATTAAATTTAGCCCAAGGTAGTGCGTATGGGATTGCAGCCTCAGTTATTGATGCACACATGAAGATATTGCCCTGCAAATATCAGTTATCAAGTAGGCTGGGGCTCAATGTCTCTCCAAAATTCTGCAAGTATTCTAATTCAAGAAAATGTTTAAAAGGATCTCAGTATCAATATAATGTATATTGAAGTTATGGATTATTATAATCCTTAACTTCCACAGCACTAAGACTCTGAGTTTAAATTAAGAGACATGTAAATAACAAGAAATCCTTAAATGACAACGTTCCAAACTTGGGAGATGCTTACCATCTTGGTTAGATGTTCAAGAATTTTTTTTGAGACGATTATTTTATATAAACCCACGGTTTTGCTATGCCAGGGAGGTGGGAAACCATGAGGGAATGGTCTGTAGTTCATAAGATTATAATCAGGTTGGGGAAGACTTTTCGGCGCCAGGTCAAGACTTTCCTCTTCTCTCAGGCATTTGGCAATATCTGAGGAGCCTGGGTTTGTTTTGTTTTGTTTTTTGTTTTTGTTTTTGTTTTGTTTTTGTAGTTTTTGAAGTGTTGATGTGGTTTTTAAATGTATAGATTGTGTGAATGTTGTATGTTTTTGTGTTTTAATTTTTGTATATTGTTTTTAATTGTTTTTAATCCTATGTAAACCGCCCAGAGAGCTTCGGCTATGGGGCGGTATACAAATGTAATAAATAAATAAATAAATAAATTTCAACTCCCATCAGACAAAAAGTCAATGCTCAAGAATGCTGGGAATTGGCATCCAACACATCTGGGGAAAGCTGGTGTAAAAGTATATGCATGACTGCTTGTCAATATCAGGACCTTGCAGATGGATCTTAGTGCTGTTGTTTATAAATGAAGAGGCATGTGAAAACTGAGAAGGTGGGATAAGATCATTTGGGAATTCTAAAGATAAGCCTGCAAGTAGGGTTTATTCTTTTTATTGTGCCTGTCCGAAGTTGCTCAATCCTGCTTTCTGGTTTGTCCTCCAGTTCTGACTGCCTCCTTGGTCCTCAATCTTGTCTGTCATCTGATTCTGACTTGTTCTTTGGTCCTGAGGTCTGGATGGCTTCTTGACCTTGCCTCCTGGTTTGCTGTACCCTTTGGCCTTGGCTAATCACTGGTCCCACTGTTCCTGGCTCACCCCCCCCCCCCCAACTGCTGCCCATATTCCAGCCCTGACAGTACAACTCCTAGCAGCTGTGGTGCTTTATAAATAACCCGATTTAATTTAGAAACTGTTAAATTCTTTCATTCTAAGATGTTCATAACTCATGATTGATTTCCAGGCTGTCTGTCACATTGCCTTCTTTCCTTTGTTAGCTAAAAGAGTCAGTTTCAAAAGATGAATCATCAAGCGTGTAGTAGAGGAAGTCCATTAAAGTTAATAGAACCTAAATGCTTTGCTGTGTGCTAAAATCCCATTGATTTGAATTATCTCATTTTGTCTTGGGGGGGGAGCCCAAAATGGTTTCTTTTGCAGTTGAAAGAATCAGGACATGAGCACAACTTAAACACGACAGGTAACAAAGACAGACATGTTCCTGAATTTCATAGTTGCCTGGTCAGGAAATATGAAATATTTGGGCTTGTAATGCCTCGGCTATATTCTGAATATATTGGCATTAAGTTCTTCTCCAGTTTGTAATGCAAAATAAAAATTTGACCATACGGAGTCAATGGATGAGAGATCAAATAACCTACGGCTGCCTCTACAAGAGAGGTTTAAAGCTCTTTCAAGACACTTAAAAAAATTTACCTCTACAAGAACGGAGCACAAATCGAGGGTAGAGGTGCGTTATCTCTCCGATTATGCGCATTATCAAATGCACGTTAAACAGCGAATTTTATTTTGCTCCGGCCGTTAAAGCGCATTTTGGCTATGTGAACAAGTGATTATGTGCATTAACTACTTGGAAAGCACATTTTGGTCATCCATTAATGCGCTTCGCCGCCTCTCGCCGCCTCTCATGCAGAGGTATTAGGCGTAAATGCGCTTCTGCGATTATGAGCATAATCGCCTAACCAGGCGCAAAAGTGAATCCTTGTAGAGGGGACCAACATGTGTTAAACCCTTTTCTCCCGCTGATTGCTGTGAATGACATGTCTATACTACCTGACATAGCCACATTTTGCTTGGCAAGTACACTTTTTGTTTAGTTCTAATCTTTCAATTATTCCTTGGAAACATTATTTGCTGCATCCCATTCCAGCTAGAAACCTTTTCTTCTTCCTGAGTGTGTTTATTTTGGTATAGTCATTTTCATTCCAAGTGGCTCTTTGCCATATCTGATGCTGGGAACTAAAATTCCTTAAGGGCAATACACTAAAAGAGTAATGGGCAGAAAGTAGATCCCTTTCTAGTAGATTGTCATATGATGCATAGCAGATAAGTAAAGGTTTCTGACTCCCGGTGGTTTAATAATAGCAACAACAACAAAATATGCTTCCCTCTTAAATTAGGCTTCTGAAATCAATAAATTTTGGGGGCAACAGGCATAGATTATTATGTAAATGAATTTGGATTTATGCATGTGCTCTAGTTCTGATAACAAAAAACAAATTCCTGGGCTGAACACCATCATGTGCTCAGAAGGCCCCTTGTTCCAAAATTCTATGTCCAACTTTATGAGCCATTATCTGAGAAATATAGGGAGCTGCCTTATATCGAATTAGACCATTGGTCCATCTATACCAGCACTGTCGGCACTGATTGGCAACTGCTCTTCAGGTTCTCAGGCAGGACTTCTGCTTGCCCTACCTGGTGATGCTGGAGATTGAACCTGGGACCTTCTGCACTCAACACATATTGTCTTTCACTGACCTACAGCCCTTTCCTGGCTGGTAGATCTTGGAGTTCTAGTAAAAAACAAAGAAGATTCAACATGCCTAATAGCAATCCTAAAACTGCTACAGACCCCCCCCCCCCTCATAAAAAATATATGTGCAGAAAGTTTTGACATTTGTATGTATTTCAGACTCATGTAGGACACATTTAATTTAGGTAGATGTGCCCATTCTGGTGAGTGAATTCTGTAGCTGTCATTTTCCAAGATGGCTGACTTTAGAATGGGGATTTGGGGCTATTGCATATTCCCCCTTCCAATTGGGGGGGTCACAGAAGGGGAAAATTATATTTCTAAGTGGGACACATCTGCCCACCTAGAAATATACTTTGCCCCTCCTGTGCCCCCCCCCCATTTTTTGCGATGTTGCCACCGACTGTGAGAATAGAATGCTGGACCAGATGGACCTAATCTAGCATGGCTCTTCTTATGTTCTTATATGCAGTAACGCTTGAGAGAATGCATGCTGAAAGCTCATTTTGCTGGCAAAATATAGTTGGGTGGAAGAAGTATTTCTAGCCACTGTTACCAGTTGTATGGTCTAGTTGACTAGGAGCAGGAAGATGTGGGTTCACATCCTAGCTCTTACTTTGAAGATTACCAAGTGGATTTCAGCCAGTGACCTTTTCTTAGACGAACCTATCTCACCATTGTCCAAGCCCAAAATATCTGGAAGGGGCCATGTTATTATTTATTTATTTATTGCATTTATATACCGCCCCATAGCCGAAGCTCTCTGGGCAGTTTACAAAAATTAAAAACATTGAAGATTTTTAAAAATGGGATGGGTGATGTGTATCTGCCAAACTAAACACTTTTGATCAGCTGAGCGTTGATGCATACAGAAAGTTGAACACGTCTCTTGCTGAACGGCCACCAATCCCCAGCATGCTTCCCAACAACATTCATTAGCATCAAAGAGTCACTCACCCTCCTGGATCATGATAGCTAAACAATGCTGAATCCACTGGATTCCAAATGGGAGGAAATGGATGGTGTTTTTGTATCCACCCAAGTGCCTTATACCTTTACCAGAAGAATTAATGGTCATATGTAGGTACAAAGCATGTATCAGTTAAATGTGCAGACCATATGTGGGTGCATTTATCAGTAACCCTTCCTCCAAAGAAATTAGGGTGGTATACATGCAGCCCTCACCTTAACTTCACATCCATCCTGTTGAGGTAGATTAGTCTAAGAGATAGTGACTGGCTGAATTGCACTTGGTGAGCTTCAAAGCAGAGCAAGGATTTGAACCTGTGTCATCCTGCTTTTACTCCAGCATTCTATCTACTAGATTGTGCAGGTGGTAAAAGTGACAAGAAAGAGGGTTTTTTTTAATCTACCTTGACTAAAAACAAAACATAACTATATTTTACCACTAAAATTAGCTTTCTACATGCATCCATTCATATGTTATTGCTAGAGATTCCATCACAGGGAAATCTGCCCCTCTGGGGGCTGGTCGGATTTACCCAGAACCCCTAACTCAGCTTGCATTTGTGAGCCAAGCCATGGGCTTTCCCCCTAATTATGGGAACAACCAGTTTCCCCCTCTAAAACTATCATTTCCCCAGGATCTCCAATATGGTTGCCGTGGGTTCCATTTGCACAAATTGCAGTTGTTATTTGCTTAACTTGTGCAATTTTGGGCTATAAATTCCCCCACATGTTGAAATATGTCAGGACATTTCCCCCAAGATAGGGTGACCAGATAAAATCCAGGTCAGAGCTCATGTAACTTTAACAGTTGTAGAGAAAAGGGAATTTCAGCCCGTGTCATTTGTATGCAATTAGTTCCTGGTGAAATTCCCTCTTCATCACAACAGTTAAAGGTGCAGGCACTATACTAGGCTGCCTCTACAAGAGGCATTTAAAGCTCTTTCAAGGTGTATTAAAAATTTACCTCTACAACAACGGAGCGCAAATCGGGCGTAGAGGCGCGTTTTCTCTCCGATTATGCATGCGCATTATCAAATGCGTGTTAAATAGCGAGTTTTATTTTGCTCCGGCCGTTAAAGTACATTTTGACTATGTGAACAAGCAATTCTCCACATTAACTACTTGTAAAGCGCATTTGAAACAACCGGTAAGGTCACCAGTTGAGTGCTCAATTACCTCCTGCATACAAGCATTTACGATAAAGCACTTCCGAGAAGATGCGCATAATCAGAGGAACAGGCGTCAAACGGAATCCATCTAGAGGGGGTCCTAGAGTGACCATATACAAAAGAAGGCAGGGCCCCTGCAACTTTAATTGTTGTGATGAAGAGGGAATTTCACCAGGAACTAATTGCATACAAACGACTCTGGCTGAAATTCCCTTTTCTCTACAACTGTTAAAGTTACATGAGCCCTGACCTGCATTTTATCTGGTCACCCTACCCCAAGAGGTTCTGTGAGTCGGATCCAGAGTCGACCCTCCACAAACAGAAGAGCTCCTTCCATTAGGGGAGGGAACTGGGATCCAACAGAGTTTTCCTACTAGATGAAGGGTTTGGGGTGGCAATTTTTGCCAATATTTCCTTCCTGTGAAGACTCAAGTTCCACTGTTCTGGAGGGTCCCCACACTTCCAATCAGATGCTGGGGTGCAGGAAGGAAGGGGGAATCAGGTAAGATCAGGTAAGATCACCCCTTTCTGTCCAAGGCATCATGAAGTTCTTAGAGTTCTGCCCTGTGCAACTCTGGATCCAGTCTATATAATGTCCCAATGTTTTTAAAAACAAGAAACTAAAATTAAATCTAGCTTCTCAACATAAACGGAGCTCCTGTTTGTAGACACACAACTACTGAATGGCCATGACCAATTAAAATTGGCTAATAATAGAGCAGGGCTTCAAAGGGGGAGGGCTCTGCTTCAGATCGATTTGGGTTCAGGTCCTGACTCTTCAGTATCTAGCTCGAATAAAAATGGATCTATAGATCTATTCCTCTCCCCTGTAAGCCCTCCCCACTGCTGGCCCTTTCCCTTTTCTGAACTTATTGAAGCTGAAGAGCAATTGCAGGGAGGGTTCCATGGGTAGTATGGCCTCTGTTAGGCCCTCTTTACTGAGACAAGTATGTGTGATGGAATCCAAGGCCACCACAAAACATGGTCAGTGCAACTAGTTCTGAACAGCTCTAAAAGCTAATCCTGTGCAGAGAGATGTTCGGGGACACCGGTAACTATCAGGACTAAATTTCCCATTATTCTCAACAAATCTGCATGCTCAGAGTAATGGTTATCTGGCAAACCAGGATGCTGCCACACATACAGAGCACCCGGGGCAGGGGTGGAGAACTTGTGACCCTCCAGTTGTTGTTGGACTACATTTCCTATCATCCATGGCCACTGCATGTGTTGCCTGGGGATGAAGGGAATTGGGATCTAATAATACCTGGAGGGCACAAGTTCCCCACCCCTTATCCAGGGGCCATAACTGTCCCTGCTGTGGGGTTGGACCATCCTGGTATCTTTAGATAACTAGGAGGGAAATGGGCAACAGAGAGGACTTATTTTGTCTTACTGCATAGGGACCCACACCACACATCCCTGATTTGGAGCCCGATGCTTAGAGGATGTTCATCAACTTGATCTGGGTTCCCTGAATTATTTGTGGGACAGCCTATTGGAAGATCTGCCCGATGACATAATAAGGCTGTAACCCTATACCCACTTGCCTGGGAGTAAGTCCCATTGAACTCAATGGGGCCTACTTGTGAGTTGATATGTATAGGATTGTACTGTCAGTAATGTTTTTAAACATCTAGAACAGAAAAGAAAAACCCTATGGATTTGTATTCTGAACCAGAATAGCTCTCCTTTAGCTATAAACTGGAAATAAGTAGCCTTTAAGCATCATATCTTCTTAATTCAGCCGTGACAGGAACTCTGGGACTGCAGGTTCTTCTCCCCACCTCATGTTTTAAATTACAGGGTTTCAAGGTTGATTCCCACTTGCTTTCCTCAAAGTCATTAATCATACTACTACCTGAAATGTATGAGTCACCATGAAATGTAACAGTAAAAACTTGTTTCAAATCCATACTTTGTCAAGTAAGTCATGCAGTGTTTCTGAAATATAATGTGAAAGAATTTTAGCTGGATGAATTCAAACTGCCACCTCTAAATCTGAATCAGATTTACATGAGTTCTCCTTTTCTGTTTCCTTTAATTAAGGATCACTTGACACAAAGTGCTGTAGCTTCCACTGCGCACTGTTTACAGTCAAATCTTCAATGTCTTTAAAACACACACACACACATACACAGTGAAATAAATGTATCTGGTCTGAATTAAACTTGACATTGAAAGATTGACATTAGAATTTCAAAACACTTAGCTCACTCATACTCCTATCAGGAGTAAATACTACTTCAAGCCTTTTTGAACAATACTGTAGTATCCTAACAGAGCTAAGAAGTTGTCATATTGTCAAGGATGGGTACACAAAATGAATAGGAAGGCTGACTTGAGAAACTAACAGCTACAAGATGATACATTCTTTTGTAAGCGTGGCAGTCACTCTAAGGCTGAAACACTTTGTAGATTAACAACAAAATGTGGAATATTACCCAGCTGCCTGAATATGACTTCTGCAGGCTCTCAAGAGATCCCCCCCACTTGCAATCTACTTAGATTTGGTAAAAACCTAAAAATGTAAAATACCTCAAGATGGAAATACCATGAAGTGTGCTCCCCACCCATTGTTTAAAGGTCTCAGAAAGACATATGTATTTACTGCACTGAAATGAGTATGGGATGGAGATATATATATATATATATATATATATATATGATGTAAGTGATCACAGTTCACAATTTCAGATAGGAGCACTTAACTGGAATGGTCCTGAAAAAGATAAGAGCAATTACTGTTACTTGCGGGAAGCTAAGGAGGAAATTTGCTAAGGGGGAGTGGACGATCAAGAGAATTCCCCATCACATGATCCCAGGTGAGAATGGATATATATAGCTGCCAAACACATTTTGAACATTTACTTTAGGAAATGGCAGCAACACAGTTTAGACACACCATCATCAGTGAAGAGAGATGTAGATCTGTATGTGTTTGATTCTCCATGAAATTGATAGGGCTTAGATGCATTTAGTTCTCTCTTAATTAGGGATGGAGAATATATTTGTTTGATTCGCATTGTAATACAAACCAATATGGTTTTCAATTTTTGAATCAATGTGCAAAACCAGAATGCAATTACCCTTTAGTTTTTTCATTTCTCCAAATTTTGTGATGCAGTGCTCCAATAATAATAATAATAATAATAATGCATAAAATGTGCATATTAGGGAAAGCTGCACACAAAAAAACATACATTAGGAGAAATGCCTACAAAATTGCATTCATGAGGAGAAACGGGGTATCAAATGTCTTTTAATGTAAGCATGCATTTCTGAATGCATTTCTCCTAATTATGCATCTTTGTGCACATTTTTTCTAATGTATGCATTGTACAAAAAGCTTACACTAGGAGAGATGCATACAAAAATGCATATGAATTTTAGGTTGACTTTTTTGATGAAGAAAAATCAGAAAATGATGCAGAAACAGGATAAAATGAACCTAAGCTTCAAAAACGCCTAAAGTTATGGAAACTGAAACAGCCAGATATTTCCATCCCTAGTCTCAATTAACTTTTAAGATCTAGAAATGGATATCAGAGGAGGTGGAGCTTCACTGCAAGGCAGGAATGCCTGTTTGCTCTATTTTTTTCCTATTTTTTATTGCAGGAGCTTTGCTGACTTCCATAAATGTCAGAGTGCTGATAACAGATTAAATTGCAGCTTCTGATCTAACAACTTCCACTCCAAAAGAGAGAGAGAGAATGTAAAAGGGAATATTCTTGAGTGGTGGAGTATTACTGATAGGAACAGACCTTTCTCTTCATCAATCTGACCTCCTTTTTAAATGGTTCACAGGAAGATAAGCAGAGTCCTGCTGAATTGGACAAAGGCGTCTCTAGTCTAACATCCTGTTTCCTATATTGGCCAAACAGATGCCTATGGGAAGCCCACAAGAAGGGCATGAGGCGATAGCCCTCTTCTGCTATTGTTCTCCAGCAACTGACATTCAGGGGTGCGCTGCTTCTAATCTTGGAGGCCACCACATATAGCCATCATAACTAGCAGGTTATTCTCCACGAAACCTTATCAAGTAAAGTAGAAGAAAACACATCTGTGTTCTCGGTGCCAATGCATTATTGTGTTGCCTTGATTTTTGAAACGACAAAAAAAACTACATCTGTACACAGACCTGCAGATCTCCTTTATGTTCACACTACTGTAAAACATGGGAACTCTTTATTTCCACTTACTTATTTTCCATGTTTCCACACGTACACAAAATAACACACACACATGAGGGAGAGGCAGGTAAGAAATTTATTATTATTATTAATTATTATTATTATTATTATTATTATTATTATTGGATTTGCCACATTCTTTCATTAGATAGTGAGCTTCTATTTAGGATTTTATTCTGGCTGTGTTCCACAAGCATATCGGTGATAGGCTAAGAATTATAATTAGTGAGTCTCTTTATTTTTTTAGTGATTTGTTATAATATTATGTATGCTCTTTGGTGTATGTTGCCGTTACATATATTGGCTATTACTTTCTTTCAAAATAAAATGAAATTTCATGGAAACTATTTCAAACAAGAACAACAAAACTCTTCTTCCCAAATCAAACACTGAAACTGCTCTCTGGAATTCGAACTGCACAAAAAGCACAACATGTGTTACAGATGGGAAGGGAGCCATATACAACTCAATCTATGCTTTCAATCTGTCTCAACATGTAAGGGATGTTAATGAGCATGTAAGACAACAATACCTATCATGTGTTATCACAGTAGACCTCCATTATAGGCCACATATGTACAAACCTTGCCAGTCCTTTTGGCCTGATGGGGATTAAATTAACTCCATTACATCCTAACGAGTTCCATTAATCACTAATGAGGCTGCACTCACTTTGTTTTCCGTATTTTAACAACTTCAAACAAGTTCAGATGAGATAACTTAACCCGACATTCTCCATCCCTTCTACTCAAGGAGTTTATTAAGATGGGATGAAATGAGAAATATAAAAGGCAGTCTATCCCCAAGGACAGCGTAGTTGAAAGTGAAGGTCAAGACAAGAGTTCAGATCAGTTCTGCATTTTCCTCTGCAGTGGAGTCAGCCCAGCCATTGCTGTCAGATTGTCTCCCACAGGAGGCAGGCAATTTTTACCTGTCACTATTTATTCAGATAGACAAACATGAAAGGGAGAAAAAGCAGCAATTGTATATTTTAAGTCATGGAATGGTTAAATTAAACCAAACCTAAGGCTGCCATAAAATGCTGCATATACTACTTCATTTGATGATCAACAACTATTTCTCCCCCCCCCCCCCATGACTCCTGCATAAACTGAAAAAATATATTATGTGCCATACTTGAAAAAGAAGCACCTGAAAAGATAATAGCTGCCATTTTAAGTTGTCTGGTGGTGAGGTGAAATCAGCCCACTGTTCAATTGAAAATGTCCATACCTGGAATGTTTAATTTTCTTCTTCAAAATATATAATTCTGTGAGAGTATCCCCAAAGACTCTGTGTGTGTGTGTGTGCTTATGCACTTCTCTGTGTGTGCATAAATATACACTTCTTGAAATCTGGAAGGGCCATAGGGGGCTGTCTATATGATGGTGCATTGGTGCCGCAAACCCCCAACCGCCCATACTTGCACTCCTGCAGGGTTGTCCCCACTGCAGGGAGTGAGCAGAGGGTTTGCTGAGGAGGAGGAGGAGCCACTCTCTGCCATGGCTCTGCACGAGTACCACTCGCCTCCACCCATGTATCCCTCCCCTCCATTTTTTCCCCTGTTGTTTCTTTCTGCCGAAAACTGGAAGATGCACAGACGCACCCCCTTCCTTCTGTCCAGGCAGGTAGCAACCAATCAGGGTTGCCATCTGCCTGCCATGTCTCTGATGAAAGTCTGCAGCAAGGTGACAGACAGAGATGTGCTGGCATTGCCTTGCTCCACAGGAAAGAGTCAGGGTAAATCCCCACCTTTTTTAAACCGGAGCTTCATGGGAATGCCCTGGGATGGCTCCATGATGGCTGCTGCATCATATAAATGACCTAGCGCCACTGCGGATCCATCCCGGGGCCTTCCCCTCATCAAGACAAAGCCCAGGTTCTGTTTGGACCTATCCTAGTAAATATTTCTGATTAAGCAGAACCCCATTATTCCAAAAGGAATCTGTCAAAAGTGAATTTCCATGAGAATCCCTAGTAAAACTGTTTTATCTTCCAAGGGCTCTGACAGGTTGAGATGACAGGTGAATAACAACAGCAACAACAGCTCTATATTGCTACTTTGTTTTTTTGTTTTTAATTTGGATTATCAGATGTGTTCTTTAATTCCATGCATCGTTTTTAAGATTTTTATGTAAGTGGTCTTAGACACTTTTTCAAATGGAAACCCAAGATATGATTTTAATAAATCTTGCACACATTATATTTTAAAGGCCATTATTTTGTATACTCTCACAGCACAAAGAGTTCAAATAAAAGTACTGCAAATGCCTGGCATCTTATCGTTGGCTTGTTTTCAGATTTAATGACATGCATTATATGCTATTATTGAACATATCTGTGTTGAACATGGTATAATGGACCGAATTCTCTCACAATACTATTAAACTAGGAATAGTATCAACCAAGGCAAAAGAAAAACAGGCCAGGGCATTAAATTTATAGTGCGAACCTAGGCATGTTTACTCAGAAATGAATCCCACTATGATCAATGGGGCTTACTCCCTAATAAGTATGCATACATACTTCTAGAATAGTAGAGTTGGAAGGGGCTATAAGGCCACTGAAGTAAACCTCATTGAATGCAGTAGCACTTACTTCTGAGTATACATATATAGAATTGAAGCCTCAGTCATATCTATTCTTCATCTGTGGTTTGATGCTGAAGTATCTGATAAAAAATCTACACCTAGTCCCAGGATCAAGAGAAGAAAGCAAGGTAAATGTTATTTGTGTTTCAATATGCCTTTTCTGTTCAAAAGGTGGTTTCTCTTCATCTTTTCATTGCATGCACTTTTGGCAATTCTAATGGTGTTCAGAAGAAAGATGTGAGTTGTTAGATATCCTGTTTTATTTTATACACCCGTCTTTTTTTAGAATGGCTGGATTGCTCTGGTTCCTCTCACTTCCAAATTACTCTCACTGCATGTTACAAAAGCTACATTTGCATATACATTTCTCTAGATCAGTTCTCACCTTACAGATATCATCCCAAATAATACTTATCTTGTAGGCCTGCCTGTGTGCTCAATGGCCCCAATAGATTCTGTTGCAGGACTACATGAGGCCACAGTTGGGTCACAATCCAGGGCAATCCAAAGAAAGTACCCATTCAGGAAACCAGTAACTCTGCATGCAAGCAAAGTTTATTGTATCTTAGCAAATTGCCATGACACACTGTTACAATAAAAACCCATTATACAATTAAAAACCTCTACTAATGGACCATCAAAAGTTGGATAATTTTCCATACAGCCTTTTACATTTTATAACATGCATCTGTAGAGCATTGAGAAGAAATTTAAATGTTCTCAGAGCATGTATTGGTCAGCATTAGCCAATAGAAAACAAATCTTTACAAGAGATGACCTTCCCTTCAACGATCTTAACAACAGATGAATTTATTTGGTTCTCAGATCACTATAGGTAGATAGAGCATTCTAGAAGAACATGAATAATATATTCAATTGATACAGAACTGCAACAACATAATATATCCTTCTAAGGAACCCCTTATGCCAATCCAGCCAATCCGCCAATGGGAGAACATTTAATCTTGCCAAAGTAAAGGCTACCCTCATTTTCATATTTGGTAAAGCTATCAGGTATTTTTGAAAAGATAAATACAAAGTACTAAAGGAGGCATAGAAGTTATTAGATTGACAAGTCTTGGGGGCTGTTTTCATGGCACCAACTTGGAGCCACTCCACCACCAAACCCCACCATTTCACAGGTGCAGGGTGGCAGCAAGTTATGCAGATGGAGGGAGACAGTGTGGGCTTTCTGGAGGCCATTAGGCCTGCCAGCCCGGCCCCTCCCTATTGTTCAGCTTCCGGTGACCAATCCAAGGTCACCTTCCACCTGGGAACACCCACCGGAGTAGTGCCAGAGCGAGGACAGATGGGGAAGAGCCATGCTGACCTCACTCAGGTAGAAAATGTTGGGATAAGTCCCTGACTTTTCTACTCCACATCTTTGGCTCTTCGCCCCAGGGTGGCTCCGAATCTGCGGCTGCATAATATAACCAACACAGCGTGGATTCGGAGGCACCCTGGACAACATATAGACAGCCCCTTGATCTCAGCCACCTGAGATTGCATCTCAGTATCCTTAAGCCTTTGGGGCAGTATTATGTTAGCTCTGTCATTCCCTTGAGTTAAAAGAAAAGTGGTAGAGAATCCCAAATTCATGGTAACCAGTTGCAAATGATGAATTCATGCAACCACGGTTATTTGCAAAATCACTGTAGCCCTTTTTGAGCTGCTACAGTCACCATTAAGGCCCTAACTAAATGGTTGAAGACCAACCAAACCCTTTTATCAGCTCTCCTTACCAAGAAACTGCAAATAGCATGATTACAATTTTACATGGGTTAGTTCCAGTCCATATTTGACATTGCTGGCTAGAAAGAAACGTATTCTGGTAGATAAGTTAGTCCCTATAACATCGGGGGGGGGGGGTTGCCCCATCCCACACCCAGTTTGTTTGAATTACACTACTTCAAACGGCTTTCTGACTCAATCTTTAAAACCAAAGATGCCTGCACATATATTTTCACACATAATTTAAATTATTCAGCATCACCTTCGTCTTTCCTCTAGCTCTCCCTGTCGACAAGATGGTTCTGTCAAGTGGCTGGGTGGATTACTTCAATCTTTCAAATGAGAATTAATGGAAATAGAAAATAGGATTTATTGAGTGATGGCAGATGGCTGGATTTTGTAGAGGTGTGACTTGTCTAATTTACAGCAAGAGTGAGCCCAACCTCTTGCTGTGGACAAAAGGTTAGTTCTGCATTACATTAGGAACTTTTTGCTTGATTAAATGTCAGGAGAAAAACACACAATTTTCTTAGCTTCGTAAATATCAACATACCAGATATAGATGATGCCAGGTTGATGATAAATCCATAGTATAGCTCCACAATTTGCTCCTTAACCGTTAATGCTTTATAATACTTGAAAATTTCCAACATTATACATCTGCGGAAAGCATTCCATATATTCCATCTAAGTATCACTTGCATTCATGAGTAGGCAGTCATGCATATATCATTATATCCCTAATCCACTGTTTAATTTGACCCTTTCTCTCTTCCATGCCTGTAGGGACACATTATGTGATTTGACACTGTCCTGGCAAAGCTGTCAACCTCTGAACATGGCCTAGGGGACTCTGACCTATGGCACAAGTCCAGCAGAGTGAACAGATACCCAGGTTCAAGGCAGGGCCAGGACTAATACATACTCCTGGGAGCAATGAGAATTGCTTCAACAAATGTCTGAGGACCAAACTATATGTGACATTATTAACATCTTTAGTCAGGGGATGCATTTAAAAAAGAGAAGACAAAGAAGTGGTATGGGGCAGGGGCTTTGACTTTTTGTCCCTGCCATGATCCTAATTTGAAACAGGCTCCCACATGTCAGCTATTGTCAATGGAAGGAAATCTTTCCTCCCACTCCCACTGGTGTGGCCCTTTCTGATTAGGATTGGGCTGCTGGTGGGGGTGCAGTTAAAACCCCCACCCCAACACCATGGTCTATATCTGACTCCACCCACTACACCAATTTTGTTTTAAATCATGCATTTCAGGACAAAAGATGTGAACAGCATCACATATAGTTTGGCCCTGAGTTGAATGAGCACCTAAAATACTAAAACATCACAACTGAATGCCCAAGCCTGCAGCAGAATGTAAAGGGGCAGGACTCCGGCTTGGAGCCTCCAGCTGCATTCTCAGTGTTCTCTGCTGGATCTTGTGTGCTCATTTGAGACATGATGTGGATTCTGGTTCCTTGTTTAAGAGTCTGAAAGAGTGTCAGCGATATTCAGTCCTCTTCCTCTGGGTGGCCTGTAGAGTGCTTTTCTTAAGACTGGACCTCAGGCTGGTCTGAGGAAAAGTTCTGCTGACCATAGAGATCTCCTCTGCTTGGCAACTGAACCAAGACTCAAAGAAGCAAAATTTAGGAATGAGAAGATCAGCGCCGGTCAAGCTCATTGACCTTCTCAGAGTTCCACCTTGAAGTTTGGTTCACCTTGCTACCATTTTCAATTACAAACTGTTTTTCTTTTTGTTTGAATAGCACAGTGTGCCTTTTGGAAATTTTTTTTTTAAAGTGTGCACCCAAATGTGCCCTTACCCCCCCCCCCCATAAACTAAAGCACGAAAATGCATATTTTGGGGGAAGTTCGCATTCTTAAAGTGCACATTTTTCAAACACAAATGCAAGTTTAGCAACATGTGAGCCTTTCCAGAAAAAAAATGTGTTCACATTTGTATCGATGTTCGGAGATGTAAATTGGACAAATCTGAATCAAAACCAAAACAAAGGGGGAAATGGTATACCTAGACGGAGCATGCTAGGTTCATCTCCCCAGAAACTCTTAGACTAAAATGGTCTCTGAATTCTGTAGCATCTGGTAAGATATGACACTCTTTGGTATTCATGTGTGATACTTGGCAAGGAACCACGTGGAATAAAAAGCATCGGGTTTGCAGGTGTAAAGAAGAAAAAGATGGAAACATCTATTAAGACATGCCATTTTTGTACAATAGAAATTGATGTAGGAGTAGTAGAAGTGGAGTTTCTAATTTGCTGTGAATGGTGCTTTATTAATTACTGGGCAGGGTGGAGTATATGGTCATGTTTTATTTAGGAGTAAGGATGAACCCTAAAAAAACAAGCCTTTATTTCTGGTTTTCAACCATCTGAGGTCTGCAAGCATTCAAATTCAGACCAGTCCATGCTGCACCCCTTATTTAAAATTCCATCTCACAGTACTGATATTTTATAGCGAGGTCAGAAAAATATTTTTTAAGCCACCTAGATCATAACCAGACAAAACCACTTGAAATATAGCCTTACACAAATACATGACAAATGTAAATTATTTTTTAAAAATTGTATTTTGTGAGCTGTGTAGCAATCACAAAATCACAGTGGTTATGACATTTATTTCAATACCATGTGTCAAGTCTTTGCTAACAGCAAAATCGCATGCAGTATCTCCTTAACTCATATTAACCCCAGGCCTTCATAAATACAACCTGTGTCTGTTAATTGACATGACATACAAATCACACTTTCCCATAGTATTGGACTATTTTGAAAATACAAACATAGATGATTATTTCATTTCATTACATCAAAGTTTTATTCAGTATAAACGATATAAAAAGAGATGAAATAGCCAGTGCTTCTTCTATAAATAAATATGGTGGGATGTTTCAAAATATAAGTCACAGACATCTATGGAATCACAGGGAAAAGAAACAAAATTCCTCACCAAAAGTTCCTAAGGGGAAATTTAGGATATGACAACAGGTCCTCTTATCTGTTGGCCTTTGCTTTAAAAGACTTGGAAATAGAGGGTAAGAATGCATGGACAGGTTTTCGAATCACACCTCATCACTGACAAAGAGAACGAAAGGATAACACTTCAAATACTACTGTAAACCATGCAAAATAATTTTGTATGGGACACATATTTTTGAGGGAGCCAGCTATACATGGAGTTTCTCCTCTCAGAGAAAATAAACCTATGGTAACATTTCTTCGATGATGGATGAGATGAGGGCCAATAAACTGAGACTCAATCCAGACAAGATGGCGGTACTGTTAGTAGGTGGTTAGTAGGTGGCTAAGTAATGTTCAGCCTGTTCTGGAGGGGGTTGCACTCCCGCTAAAGGATCAGTTTGTAGTTTGGGGTGCTCATGGATCCAGCATTGTCACAAAAGGCACGGAGTACCTTTTATCAGTTTAGAGGGATATACCAACTAAGTTCTAATTTGCACAGAGATAGCCTAGCTATAGTTATCCATAATCTGGTAATCTGGTAACCTCTCATCTGGATTACTGTAGTGCCTTATCCACGGTCTGGAAACTCAGCTAATCCAAAATAGGGCAGCAAGATTATCAACATGGGTTGGCCAACGTGATTATGCCAGTACTCTTCCATCTGGACTAGCTAGCTGGCCATTTCTAGACCCAATTCTAAGTGCTGGTATGAATATTCAAAGCCCTTAACAGACTTTGCCCAGGTTACCTGAAGGATCATCTTCTGCCATATATACCTGCCCAAACCCTCAGGTTGTCTTCAGCACCCCTTCACCGGGAGCCCCCACTAAAGGAAGTGTGGGTGGCTACTAAAGAGAAAGCGTCTGCTGTTGTGGCACCCTAGGTGTGAAGTGAGTTTCCCAGAGAGGCTTGCCTGGCACCTTCACTGTACTCTTTCTGGCACCTGGTGAAGACCTTCATATTTCCCCAGGCATTTTAGTCTTTTGATTTCTGTTGTTTTAAATTTGATGCTGCATTTTAAATATTTATACGGCTGCTATGCTGTATCTGGTTATTTTTTTTATCCTGTACTGTGCCGCCACAGCCTCAAACATTAGGCCTAGACGAGCACACCCCTCTCAGGCTAAGCACTACTACTTAAATATCTGAGGGAAGGGTAAAAGATACACCACTTTTCCCTCATAGCAGAGGGGGGAAGGATATTAGGGTTTTGAAAAAGGTTCTCCCGTGAATATATTGGCTGAAGGTGAAATGTTATGTGTTTCTTTGTAAACGAAGAGAGCAGGTTAAAAAGCCAAGCTGACACGTGGTTTGTGGTAGCAAAAATAAAAGAAAAAGTTTATTGTTGTTTACAGTACTTTCAAAATCAATTTCAAACCTGCCTATTCTTAATACTTCTAATAATCTTACTAAAAATCCTAAGGCCTTAAAATATTCTATTTAATTTCTCTTCATACACTACTGACCAGAACACACACCTAACTACCCTCCACCCAACCAACACACTCTCCAAACCCTCCCTCACACAATATATACTCTTCCCCCTCCCTTTCCCAGCATCATCAGCCACACCCACTCAGTCCAACATCCCGCACTCTCCAAACACACTAACCCAGACATACTTAAGAAGACAGAAATGTGGGGTATCGCCACATGCACTTTGAAACTTTTAGAAGTTTTTCCTGCATTTTACTGTGTTGTATTTTATGGTTTTAATTGTTGTGAACCACCAGTAACCTTTGGCTGTTGGGCAGTATAGAAATGCAATAAATAAATAAATAAATAAATAAAGCATTGGAATACTGACACCATTCTAGCTTCAGAATAAAACTGTCCGTGTATGACATAGCTTTGTCAGCAATTGCTGCCGTAGGCTTGAATTGAGAAGGGGAACTTTGACAACTTTTTGTACTGCTGCTCAGAATGCCACCAAGCCAATGAAAGGCAGACCTTCTTGACAAGCCCGAATAAACTATATCAATAGTGTTCATCAAAATTTGAAATGAATATAGGGTATATCATAGTTTGAACTGGAATAAAGAGGGTGAATGTGTCAATTTTCAGCACTTTTTTTAACTTGTTGGACTTGTGGCAACGTTTAACAGAGCAGTTTGGCATTCAGGTAGATCAATTTTCAGGTTTATAATGGGGGGGATTATGTGAGCATATTCTAAATCTTTCAGTGTTGGGCTTAACTGGACAAGAGCATAATAGAGATCAACTACTGGACATGATGAACTGTTTGCATCCATCAGCAGCTTAAGAAGCTATTTTTAATATATATATATGCTGTTGCAAATGACCAATAGGAATGTTTTGTAATAGCATGGAGAAAAACCACAAAGTAATAGCCTCATTTCCTTGTTGGGTGTTCAGAAACTTCAGCTGGTTCTAAGAGCTGCAGCCAGACGGTTGATGGGGGCTGGTTACAGAAAGCATACAACTGCCTTGTTACAACAGCTTCAATGGCTTCTGGTCTGTTTCCTGTCACAATTCAAAGTGCTGGTTACCTTTATCTATAAAGCTGAACGTATGTGTGTGGGATGTATGTCCAGAAATGTTTACCCACTTCCAGATGAGTTAAAAACTTGAAAATTGGCATGCTGATAGGTCTGGCTGTACAATGTAACAGAAAAATCTAAAAAACACAAAATTTTGGGTTTAAAGTAATTTTAAAGAATTTAATAAAAACCCAGGCTTATGCCTACAACTCCCAGCATGCCTTGGGCGGGAGACCAAACTTACCAGCCTTTGCTGGCCAATGTGAGTGCTTGGGTTGGTGGCCACTGTGTCTCCTAAGGTTGGTCTCGAGTAGTCAACCCAATTTTACATAAAAGGAAACAACCTACATAAATGGGCTCTGTCCATTTGTGGTGCCTCCTCCCACCTGCCGTGCGTGGTTTTACAATCATAACTAGATACAACAGTGTGACTTTGAGAGGCTTAATTCTGAACATTCTCCAAGGCACCCCATCCTGATATTGCTGTTTTTTCTGAATCTGGGGAAAGTGTGCATGCGGCCTTCACTCTTATGAGGGAGGGAGAGAAGGCACTCTGCTCACAGTCAGAAACAGGCTCAATGAAGGGGGGAAGTGCTGGGCTGGCCTTGGCCCTTCAGTACAGGCTCCTGATGAAGCACTTGGTGGGTGAGAAGCATGGGCTGAGGCAGTCCCAGCAGGACTTGGCTGGAGAGGGGCGCATCCACTGATATCTGCTTACCACCCCTCCTCAACGATGCTACTTCCTGACATTTTATCAGCATTGGCAACGAGAGGAGAGAAGTGCCTCTCAAAGGTGCTTGTGGGCTGCCAAAGGCATGCTGGGGTGTAGTATTGCCATGTAAAGTTATGAGTTATGGGTTAGCAAACCAGGTCACTATGTGTAAATCAGGTCACTGTCTCTCAATCCTAACTCAGTTCCCACTTTCCTGACCTCTCACAAACTGTCTTTGTTCTCCTTCTACCTGACTTTCTCCAACTGCCACTAACTACATCCACCATTCCACTCTATCCTCAGCTATCAATCATTCCTCCATTCACTCTTCTGCTTCAATGGTAGACTTTTACATAAAATCAGGCTTTTACATAAAATCATAAACTTTATTCACTAATTCCTGCTTCTGCCTTGGACTGTTGTGGTTTAGTTATAACAGGGGGGAAATGCAGCATAAAAAATCCCATCAAGTTAAAAGGCCTTGGAATTTTTTTTTTTTTAAAAAAAACACTTGGCACTTAAAAGCCATTAATGCAATCACTAGGTAAGCCTGCCTGGGAAAAGAAATCCACAAGCAGGGTGCCACAACTAAGAAGGCCCACTCTCCAGTTGTCTCCCACCACACCTCAGACGGTGTTCAAAGATTAACAGATTATTCAGAGACCTAGGCTTATGCCTACAATTCCCAGCATGCCTTGGGCAGGAGGGAAGACTTATCGGGCTTTGGCAGCCTTCATCTGGAAGTGACTTGCCATCCTGGGCCTGAATGGAGAGTGCCTGGGAACGGCTGCTTCAGTCACTAGGCACCATTGGGAGCAGTGGGGGAGGAGGGCGCAGCTTCGGGGCTGCCACTCCCTCATGGCCTACCTATGGATTGAATTCATTTAAAAGTTAACTCACAAGCCTAGCGCTGGCCTATTCCTTTAAGATGATTACCTCACAGACATATATCTTAGGAGGCCCAAACAATGCTGGGTGTATAAGCTAGAGACCTATAAAGCCCTATACAGCTCAAGTTCAGGTTATCTGAAATACCCTTATGAGCCTGCCTATGCCCCGAGACCTTCAGGAGAGGCCCTTCTCTCGGTCCCGCCACTATCACAGACATACCTGGTGGGGACATGGGAGAGGGCTTTCTTGGTAGCTGCTCAAAGGCTCTGGAACTCCCTTCCCAGGGAGGCTGGACTGGCTGCCACTTTATTATATTTCCAGAGGCAGGCAAAAATGTTTTTGTTCCTGCAGGAATTCGGGAATAGTCTGGACGTTTGTTAATGTGGTGGGGTTTTTTATTTGACTTTTAATCTATTAAATGTATAGATAGTTTAATTATATATTTCAACTTCGTATATTTCTATTTAATATGTTTAATTATACATGTTTTAATTTTGTAAACCTGCCTTGAGTCCCAATATTGGGATTCATCCCCAACATGAAGTCTTATGTTCATGATCCCATGCATTTTCTACAAACTCTGGACTCCCTGTCCATACAACCTTGAGATTTTTTAGTGACCATGGACGTCAAGTCCTTATATACAAGTATTCCGCAGGATCAAGCTTTGGATATCATTTTCCAAGTATTACAAAAACGAGAGGTAAGACATCCTCCGTCACACATTTTATTAGCATTGGCTGATCTGGCTCTTTGCAAATACTTCGCATTTAATAAAACATTATTTTTACAGACTAAAGGAGTAGCCATGGGGTGCCCTATGGCCCCCGAGATTGCAAATCTTTATATACAGGAATTCGAAACACAACATATTTTTTCACATGAGGCCTATGGATATGATCTGATTACTTGGCTCCGATACATAGATGATGTCTTCCTCATTTGGAAGGGTACAGAAAATCATCTTCAAACTTTCCTAGAATGGATTAACACCAGAGATTCCAATCTCATTTTTGACAGTACATACAGTACAATACAGGTGCATTTTCTTGACATCCTAATACGAAAACAATCACAAGGTGTCACCACGATTCATTAAAAAAAAAGATAAAAATACTTTTTAAAAATCTGATAGCCACCATCCAATAAATCTAAAAAATAACTTACCTTATAGCCAATTTCTACGCATTAAAAGAAATTGTTCTCAAAATCAAGATTTCATAAAAGAATCACGAGTCTTGGCACAGCGCTTCAAAGATCAAGGTTATCCTAGCAAAATCATAGAAGCAGCCCAGCGTAAAGTCACTCACAGGAGCCTTTCTATTCTCATGCAACCTGCATCACGACCCAGTCATGGAGGGGTCTCATGCATCCTGCCATTCAACCAGGTCATAAGAAGATTACAAACAGACATTCATTCCAGGCCTAAGATCAAGATCGATAGTCATATTTAAAAGGACCAGAAACCTTAAGGACTTATTGATTCACAGACCAGACCAGACCAGACCAGACCAGACCAGAAATCAAACTAGAATTCCAACACAGCTATCGGTGTCAAATCTACCAAAGCCTCAAGGACATCATCATTGTGGGCAGTGTGTCTACTGCAGGTTCACTAAAAAGATGTCCTCGTTCCCTGACAAAAGGAGAAAGTCGATACAGATCAAAGGCTTCCTCAACTGTCATTCAAAAGGAGTCATATACGCGATCATCTGTCCATGCAAAAAATATACATAGGAAAGACATCACAACAACTGAACACAAGGATAGGAGAACTTCTTTAAAATTTAAGACACAACAAGATTGGAGCCCCGCTGGTCAAACATTTTGCGGAGAAAAAACATCCACCTGAATCTAGCCTGTTTTGGGCAATCAAACATGTCAGAGGGAACATGTCCATTCTTAGCAAAAGAGAACTCTTCTGGATTCTATCTTTGAAATCTCTAGCACCCAACGAGTTAAATGACTCATTAGAAGTCCACACGTATAATCAACACTAGAGAAACAACATCCATCTATCATGCTAATCAGGCTTGGTCTCTCCCTCTACTTGATGAGATAAGTCCAAGCAGGACCACGTTGACAAAACTTCATAGGGGTCAGCTAGATGTTATATAATTACTCCAAATTGAAAGCACTTGACTTCTAGTCATTATCACGAGCAAGAATTTGTTCAGCAGAAGCAGTTCTGTAGAGGACTGCATAGAAAAAAGAACGTGAAGGTCGCATTACTAACAAAAAACAGTTTGCAATTTTACAAACTGTCCTTTTTTTCCTTTATCTAACAGGTGGGTCAGCATTAGTATGCCATTTAAGGTTGCGTTGAGGATATTAGCAGTAGAAGCTAAAAAAAGATTGTCGGGCGAGTTGCTGTAGGTTAGTCATAACAAATGCCTTATCGAGGTAAAACTTAGAAGTATTTGTCTATATACAAAATAATTGCTATGAGATCATTTTAATGCCCTTTTTTAAAAAAAACAGTGTATTTTTTTTAAAAAAATATGCATAATATCAAATCTTCACCAAAAAGAAAGAACAAAAAAAACAGACTAAGTCTAGGTATACAGGGGTGTTGCCTTCTGATTTTGTTTGATTTGTATGAATTTTATCTGTTGTAGCTCCTGAGGAAGGATTTTGTAATCCGAAACGCCGAGCTTTCTTCAAATAAGTGAAATCCAGAGCCCAATTGGGCGATGGATGATATTTGCGGGTGGGGGGGCAAAGAGTCGTGGGCGGGATGCTCCCATTGGGGCATCCAGATGGTGCCACTGGGCGGGGCTATGGACGGGCGGCTTTAATCGCCGCCTAACGGTCCTGCCTGCCCTCTTTTGCTCGGCGCAGCTCCCTCCCTCCCCTCCCTGTTGACAGTATGGGCTAGCCGGTCGTCATTAGGAGGCCAAGTAGGAATTTTTTACTCTTACCCTAATTTGGTTAGGAGTTTTTTCGCCTACTTCATACTGTAAGACAGCTGGGGAGTATTAAATAGGTTGATTTGCACTAATTTGGTCACTTTAATTTGGCGGTAGGTGCGGGCATCCTTAGGGCCTTTTTTCAACTGGTGAACATTCTCAGGAACCGTTGAGGTAAAGGGTAATACCTGACACCCACATCTGGGAGCCCCGCAGCACCAGATCATGGGAATAAGGTTTACCTTTGAGGCCAACTCTACTCACATGCTCGGAGCACTGCGGCACGGGTGTTGTGACAAAGGAAGGCCTCCCAACCCCAAATGGGGTATGACCAAGGGGTGGCGAACGTGGGATGCCACCCGGAGGTCAGAGAATTGTTCGCCCATTCCCAAGATTTGGCCTGGAAGAGGCCAAGAGAGGATGCCCGCATAGGTCTTATCCCTTGCTGCAGATCTTGAATAAAAGTGGCCCATTTTATACCCAATTTCCTTGTCTCGACTCTTTATTTTGCACCCTACACTCCGCAATAAAACATCGGAGAATTTTAGCATTTTCCATAGCACCAGAGCCTGCCTCTTTTCTACTCCCCTTCAGTGGTGTTTTATTTCCCTCTCTCCTGCACGAACAGGTAAAGGTCACAATTATTCCGTTAGTCACATCAGTCACTGGCATCACATTAAAAAATTATACAGAAAACCTCCAGAAACTGGGCCTATCAAAATACATCCACACCAACATCCGGAAAGCAGTCATACTTAAAACATGCTCAATTGCCAGGAAATTCCTGGATCTGTAAAAGACAGCATGACTTGGCAAAGCCCATCATGTCCATCTAGAAAAACTGCCACGAGCGAGGAAGAGATGAAATAATAATAATAATAATAATAATAATAATAATAATGCATACCTGCAGTTTTCCCTCCCCAAAAATAACACACACATTTGGGTTTGACACCCATCATCTCCTTGAAAACATAACAGAAACATTTGCCTGCATACATGAGGAATAAAATTAACCTGCCTTACATTATTTTTGCTCTCATATGACCAGGAAAACATTTGAATAAAGCTAAAGTGACTTGGCAAACTGGATAACAGCCCTAGTGCTGGCTTTTCCCAATATGTCCATTTTCCCGCTCAGCCGGCATGGCTTGGGTGGGAAGAGTGGTTGTTGCTGGTGGGGAGTGGGGAATAAAGGCCTCACATGTAGGCACACATGGGTCACGTGAGGCAAGGGCAGGGTTGAGCTTATAAAGGTTGTCCCCGCCCAACCATCGGCCTCTCCGTTTTTTTCAATTGGTCATGAGAATGGCCACATTTGTCCAATAGCCCAAGGTGGAAAACCCCATGGGTTGGATGTAGGGCAGCTTGGCAAAGTTGCAGATGTTTGTGCAACTTACTCACTTTGCACTGAGTTGTCGCTATACCCTGTCCCAGATGTTTCAGGATCAGGCGCTTTTACCTCCTGTGGTGATTCAACTGCAGGAACCATGGCAGCTCTGACCTCTTTGTCTATTTTCTCCATGACCACATCCTCTATCCTGTGGATGGAAGCCTGGTTTCTGGAGAAAATTGGAGTTCGGAAGCCTTGGAAAGGAATCCTGAAGCCATTGACAAAACCCGGTGGCACCCAGCATGCGAGTAGCGGACGAGAGAGGAGGTAGGGAATTCTGCACTTTTAGGGCAGAGCACGGCCTATCTGCTCTGTGGCCTATCCCCATTGATCCCTTGTTAGAGTTCTGTGTGGCCCTGCATTGCAGTGGCACGGCCTCCAGAACTTTAAGGTGAAGTTGGCTGGTGTATCCTTTGAAGCCGAGATTCTTGATCTGGCTGATATGACTGCTGACTCCCTGGTGCAGAGAATCTAAATCTGACAGGTCTGGCTGTCTATTCTGTTTGGATGATGCTCAGCTTTTTGTTGGCAGAGTAGTGCTGCGCCTCCTTCCGGTGGTCTAAGACTGACCAAAGGGGTTGTGGCTGCTCAGTGACATTGGCTGCTGCTTTGTGCAAGGAGATCTGCCCGTTGGCAGTGCTGCAATCCTGTCTCACTTTTCGTGGAGGAAAACCTGTTTTTCTGTTCTGCCAGGATAATGGGTTGCCCCTAACGCGTTATCAGTTTTGGTCAGTAGCTAAGAAGGTGTTGCAGGCTATGGATCTTGGGAACCATCAATTTGGAATGCATTCCTTTAGAATAGGGGCTGCCTCAGCCACAGCATCTGCTGGGCTAGGGAAAACTAAGGTCTGAGACATAAGGAGATGGCATTCAAGGGCATTCAGGATGTATGTGCAGGACTGAGGCGTTATACATGGCTTTGTTTATGTTGACAGTTCTATTTTCTTGGCAGATTGTTGGTTGAGCCTGGAGCCTTGGAATGTCATCATCTGCGGCCACAGCGTGGTCTTCTGGGCTAGCTGCAGAGCGACTCGAGCAACTGTTGTTACACAGTTAGAGCTTGGTCTGTATGCCTCCATCCAATGGGCTGGTCGGAGAGGAATGAGCTGGGGTGGTCTCCTCCAGACATTGTTTTACACTGATGTTGTTCTTGGCCTGCCACAAGTTCTAGTTATTCAAATGGGGGGCAATGATCTTGGGCTTCTGAAAGGGAAAGCCCTAATTTTGCAGGCTAGGGCAGACTTTGAAATAATATGGAGACACTGGCCAGATACATGGATTGTATGGTCAAACATACTGCCTCGGCACCAGTGGCATGAAGGAAGGGATGCCTGTAGTTCAGTGAACAGGCAGAGTCGGCAGGCTCTACAGGGCCAACAAGGTTGGGTTATTCCACATCTGGCCATTTCACATTCCAGGGAGGATCTTTATAGGGCTGACGGAGGTCACCTCTCCAATGTGGGGAATGATATTTTCCTGCAGGATCTGCATGTGGGTTTGCTGGACTTCTTCCAGAATTGTGGGGGTAGGGTGCCTAAGCCGAGGCTTGGCACCTGCCGGTGGCGGGATGTGCAGGCATTTGCTTAGCAGAATAGGAACAGTGACCACTCTGGCACCTTTTGGTGATTGGCATATCCGGAGGTCCTGCTCCTCATGAGTTTTATGACTCCCTTGTCAAGTTATGGTATGCCTTTGGAGATCCTCCTGCCTCATCTACTCAGACTTTTACGGCTCCGAGTGGGGGGCGACATGAGGCGGTCTCCCCACACTTCCAATGTGTCACATAAGAGAGGAGCTGGGTTTACCGGACTCCTGGCTTAGGAGAGTGTCTCACCCATAAAGACAGGCAAGTTTCCTGAGATAAGGACATATAGATTCCCTCACTTTCACATGCGGATCCAGGGAGGGGCTGAATCTCCCTTGTTCTTTAAATAAAGGGACCCTGGTTTATCCCAAGTTCTGGTATCTGTGTCTTTATACCATGCTTCCTTCTCCACTAACAAGTGCTGATTCATATTTAGAATAAAGCAGACATAAATCAGATGTTTTACTCCAAATCATTGTCCTCTTTGTTCTGCTGCCTGAGCTGCACTCCACAGGTACTTTTACTGGTTTTTTAGTGATTTTATAAAATATCCCTAACAAATGTACAGACTTTCATGTGGTTTATAAGAGCTTCACTGCCCTTGAAAATCTATGCAGTTGATAATTGATTGTGTCCCAGTAATGTAATTTCCACTTTTAGTTCTCAAATAAGACACATTCCATGTACTAAATTTGGTCTCCCAACATAAATATATAACTGCCATATTGAAAAGCAATTTGTTGAATATGTTTATATAAACTGTAGCTGGAGAATATTTAATTGTGCTTCCCCTCCAACATGATGGAAGACCGCTATTTCCCAACCCAGGCACTGGAAATTAAATAAATGAATTTCCCCTCTGTTTTGTAACACATGGTTAAATAAGTGGCTTTGCTAAATGGTTCTAGATGGTATTTCCACAATTCATTTCCTGCTCAAATGAATCTAGGTTGTTCAGGCTCTATTAATAACTGCACTCTTAAATAATTCAGCAAAGAGGAAGCGTAAAATGTTTATCGAACTTTTAATGTCTTGTGAACTTCCAAAAGATTACAAATGGTAATTTTGGATGCCACATTCTCCAATCAAAGTTAATGGTGCACTCAGATATGCAACCTGGGCTACTGTGCATTGTCCCTGCAACGGAGAGGTCCTAAATGTGCATATAAAGTTTTGTCCTTGCAGCCTTGGGGGGTCGGGGAGAGGGATGGGTTGTGTGGATTGCAAATGAAAAAAGGTTAATACGCAATGCTGTCAAAGCACTACTGCTCATGTAACCCAATGTTACTGCAACATCATTAACTCTTGCTAGGCAATGGGCAAAAGTTGAGAGTTGTCACCAAAATTCAGCAATGTGGTTTGCTGCTGAAATTTGGAAGCCAATTGTCACATTTTCCCTTTGCCTAGCAAGCTCTAATGACATTGAACTAGTGCCGGTTTACACCAATGTGGTGACAGCCTTAGATACTGCCCATTGTCTTGCCCATTTCTTGTGTGCGCCTCAGTAAAGTTTCAGATATTTAATAAAAATGTAATCTCAATTGGAATTGAGCCTACACTTTTAGTTGCCATAAAACATTAGATATTCTATATAAGCTTATACATTATGTCCATTCTAAGGACTTGAGTGCCCTGGGAGGGTCCATTTGAAAGGACTTGGATTGCTGCATTTAACGTGCTAGGGATGAAGCATGGAATGGAAACTTTTCAGCAAGTTCATCCTACTATCACTATTGCTTCTATTGCTGCTGTTGTCTGTCCAGGTTAATGGACAAGGAAGAGGTAAGCGAGGCAGCATATAGGAGATTGCTCATAGGGACCTTGCAGGGGATTGAGGTTTTAATCCCATCATTCTCTTGATGATTTCATCAGGACTATGATGGGGTCCAATTCATGGAATTGGGTTCAAGAAACCCAACTAATTCTCTGATCTCATTTTTGAAAGCAGCTCAGTTTGTCAAGCTAAAATCAGCCAAGGAAATGTTATCCATTGATGTTTTCTTACTGAATGAAAATAACATCAAGACTGTCAAGACTGGTATGATTTCAATGTCATCTAAAGGAAGGAATACAAGTTATTATCTTTTTTTTATTTAAAAAAAATGGCACTGCCATCAAAATTTTGCAGCTCCATGAAGTTTCCTCCTCACCCTCATACTGTGTGATTCAATTTGTCTTAGGTCCCCTCTACAAGGATTCGCTTTTGCACCTGGTTAGGCGATTATGCGCATAATCGCTGAAGCGCATTTACGCCTAATACCTCTGCACGAGAGGTGGCGAGAGGCGGCGAAGCGCATTAACGGATGACCAAAATGCGCTTTACAAGTAGTTAATGCGCATAAGCGCTTGTTCACATAGTCAAAATGGGCTTTAACGGCGGAGCAAAATAAAACTCGCTGTTTAACGCGCATTCGATAATGCGCATAATTGGAGGGATAACGCGCCTCTACGCCTGATTTTCGCTCTGTTCTTGTAGAGGTAAATTTTTTAATGCGCCTTGAAAGAGCTTTAAATGCCTCTTGTAGAGGCAGCCAAATGCTGTTATGACATCATTACCCTGAATATTTTTCCACCCTGCCACCCAATTATGGGAATCATAGGCTATGCATATAACAAGGAATAAAGGGAAATTCATGGTGTTCTGCTGTTACTTTGAATGTGTGTGTGGGACAACTCGTTTAAAAATTAATGCAAACAGAGTTTGGGACATATTAGAGTTATGAGCTGATTACTGGCTTATGCAATTCAGTGAGCAGCAGTGTACAATAATGGGATTAGGGACAGAGCATAATTATACAAATAGCAGCTTACAAAATGTAGATAATAGCCTTTAAAAACCACTGAATACAGAGCCTAGGAAATGAATTCTGGCCTGTTTTTGATATCCTGCTAATGCAATTTATTTGTTTGCAGGGAGTCCTTAAATTTAGCACAACATTGTGAATGATTGAAATGATATGTAAAAGGCATATCTAAAAACACATAAGGGAAGCCATTTCTGTAAGCTGTCAAGGAAGCACTTAAATGATTAGATTCCTTATTGATTCTGATTTTCGCCTAGAGATGATGGATTTTCTACTGAATCGGTTTTCAGAGAAGCAACTGATAGAGGTTAGATCCTAAGCACTGTGAGTCCAGTTGAAGTTGGTACCAACTAATTTTAATTAAATGAAGGCAGGTTGGAGGCAAACTGGACACTTGGCTATTACATTGCTTTTTGAAAATTCCTCTGTACTTTAGGTTAGACTATCATCACCAATTACACCAACACTACAGATGAATACAATACAAAACTAGGTTTCTTCACCCAAGTGGTTCAGTGTATTCCACAGCCTGGGCAGAAAGTGAAGTGTTTCTGACAACAAACCTTATTTCATCCTTGCCAGATCACTTATTCACTGGTAAAAAGTGAACTTATCAAATGTCAAGGTCACCTTTCCTATTTTTAAGCAGCACTCTTTATAACCTTTGGAAGTTTTAGTTCTTCTGTTGCTAACAATCTTGAAATGAGCACAATTTTTTTTTTTACAGCTGTCTAGAATTTGCAGCTTCCTGTTTTTGCTTTTCACTTCATCAAGACTTTTCAAAGACATTGCACATTTAGAAAAAAAAATCATTCTTTGTATTTTGATGTGTATATATATATATATATATATATATTTACAATGTTTGCAGAATCCGAAAGACTTGAATTTCCTTTCAAAGCATTACAACTGACTGCTCTACTTGCATAGTGGGAGTGATGCTATGGAAGCAGCTGATGTTATGCTATAAATTCAGAGGTGATTTTATTCTACTTTGATCAGCCTTTACCAAAACCCAGCAATCACATTATCCTTGGAAAGTGAAGGATAAAAGTTATGCTTTGGAAAATTGCTACGGCTGTTGATCACACAGGCCATGGCTGTGCACTTAAGAATGACTTTAACCCATTGCACTGCTCAGAATTCCTGGTTCTGCATGAAGGCAGAAAACGGCAATTTTCATTATAAGTATCCTGCCCTTCCTTTAAATCAATTCAACATGTCTGGAAAACATTGCATAGCAAGGCCTAATGACAAACCTACATGTGATCTCCACTGTATAGTTCTACTCTTGGATGCCATTTATTTTTTAAAGTGTCCTTCTCGAGTCCTGGTCACGTGGCCACAGGGGGGGGACTGTTGCAGGCGGGGAGCAGTGGAAGAGACATGCCTTCTCCTCATTGGAGGAGGCTGTTTGGCTCCACTGCTGTAGGCGGAGCAGCAGCGCCAATATTAGGCGGCTGCCCCCAACCTCCGGCCTCTTTCGTTTGCGGCTCCCTCCCAGTATGCAGTGTGGGTTAGCCGGTTGCCCTATTGGGAGCCAAGTAGGAATTTTTCATGTAGCCTGATTGGCCCTGGCCGCATGTTTTTTTTTTGGCCTACTTCACACTGTAAGTCTGGGGAGAGTGTCTTAGGAATTTGAATAATACTTGGTCACATTTGGCTTGGGCGTTAGGGGAGGGCACGTTTAGCAAAGAGGGATGATGATCATTCTGTGGCACCGTTAGCTGGTGGCAGGTGAGATCTGAGGGCCTTCCACTAAGGGCTTTGCGGCCTCGGCGGAGGGATAGGACTCACCTGTGAGGCCAACTCACCTCGCTCTACCCGGATTATGCAGCCCGGGGGGGGGGGAGTGACACGGGAAGGCCTCCCCTCCCCAAAAGGGGTACGCCTGAGGGTGGTGAGCTAAGTAACGCCACTCTCCAGGCATAGAATGTTTCGCCCATTTAATCGCCTGTTAGTTTTAAGGCAAAATTAGGGCCCGCCCAGTGCTTCCTTTGCAGATTTTCAATAAATGTGGCCCAGAGTTGAAATCATATATCATGTGTCATCCCTTTATTTCCGCACCCTCGGTCTGCAAAAAAATCACCAGCCTGGAGATCCCAACCCAGATGGAGAACCTGGTGGGAGAGGTAAGGCGATTTAGTAATTTGCTTCCCCACCCCCTGAAGTCCCCGTTTGGGAGACTGCGCACCTGCAATTTGCATTGTAATAAGATCCCATTTGATTTTGTATGTGCTCCAATCCAGATTGGGATCATGGAGGTGGGAAAAGGATCAAAGACTTGCTAACTCCCACCTTAGGGTCCAAAATGTGGCTGCACCCTGCACTGGCTATGTGTGTGAATGTGTGTGTGGTGGAGTTAGGTTAATGCATAGTTTGGCCCTAAGACATTTATTTATTTGTTTGTAACATTTATATACTGCTCCACATCTAAACAAATTCCAGAACAGTGAACAATTAAAGATAAAAGGAATACAACACCCTATTCAAAGTTTGTAAAATAGAATACCAATTAAAAAAGTGGCTGGTCAATCAAGGAAGGCTTGTTGAAATAAAGACGACTTCAGCAGACACAGAAAACAACACAGAGGCAGGGAGTTCTACAGAAAGGGGGCCACCACACTGAAGGCTCTAGTCTGGATGGTCTCCAACTGGACCATAGGTCAATGGAGAATCAACAGGAGCATCCCATCTGATGAACTCAATGGCTGGGCAGGTTAATAAGGGAGAAGGCGCTCTCTCAGATATCCTGGTCCCAAGTTATTTAGGACTTTGTATACTAGTACCAAAACCTTAAACCTGGCCTGGTAGCAAATAGGCAGCCAGTGCAGTTCCCTCAGCAAAGGAGTTACATGCTGGAAAGGAGCAGCTCCCAACAACAGCTGAGTTGCTGCATTCTGCACCAGTTCCAGTTCCAGAGCAGCCTTGAAAGCACATAGCAGTAATTTATTTTTGAGGTTACCTGTGCCTGTACCACTGTGGCCAAACTATCCCTGTCGAAAGGAGGTGATACCTAGTATACCAAACAATGCTGGTAAAAGGTACTCTGAACTGTCATGACCACTTAGGCCTCCAGTGGTAGTGATGGATCTAAGATTGCCCCCAGACTATGAATCTGATCTTTCAAAGAGAGTGCAACTCCAATGAGAACAGAAAATGAGTCAGTCACCCAGACTCAGGAACCGCTAACCCACAGGGCTTCCACCTTGCCAGGATTCAGCTTCAATTTATTGACCCTCATCCAGCCAATCACTGAGTCTAGGCACCAGGATTTGCAAAGCCTCATATGAGTCAGATGTTAGGGGTGTGCATCGGATCGGATCCGATCCACGATCCGAATCCGATCCGACCCAAAATCGGGAAAATCCGATCCGATCCGATCCGATCCGACCAACCTCCGATCCGATCCGATCCGATCCGATGAGGTCCGATCCGGATCGGACGCCATTTTGAATGCTTTTTCCCATAGCCAAGTATTGTTTTACAAAAACGCCTATAACTTTTTCATTTTTAAAGATAGAAGGATGAAACTTGGGGACATTGTAGACTGGTTAGGGATAGTTATCTGTGAGAAATTTCAGAAAGATTGGTGCATGCGTTTTGTGGCAATTAATTTTTTAATAAATACCCAGGAATGCTTATAACTTTGTCATTTTTAAAGTTACAAACATGAAACTTTGCCACATTGTAGGAGGTACCTTGGGACCTATGTGTGTGAAATTTCAGAAACATAGGTGCTTGCCTTGTGTGGCAATTAATTTTAGAAAAATAGGTAGTAGTGGGGTAAATACAGTTACGCCTCCCATTTTTTTATTTTTTAAGATACAAACAGGAAACTTGGGCACATTACAGGTACCACTTGCCTTGATATGTGAGTGAAATTTCAGAAACATTGGAGCTTGCCTTGTGTGGCAATTAAGTTTTGAAACAATGAGGAAAGAAACACCTATAACTTTGTCATTTTTAAAGTTACACACATGAAACTTTGCCACATTGTAGGTGGTACCTTGGGACCTATGTGTGTAAAATTTCAAAAACGTAGGTGCTTGCCTTGTATGGCAATTAATTTTAGAAAAATGGGTAGTAGTGGGGTAAATACATTTACGCCTCCCATTTTTTTATTTTTAAAGATACAAACAGGAAACATGGGCACATTACAGGGAACACTTCACTTGATATGTGTGTAAAATTTCAGAAACATTGGTGCTTGCCTGGTGTGGCAATTAATTTTTGAAACAATGAGGGATTCATTGGACAGCACTTGCCCATAAGGATTCATTGGACAGTACTTTCCCATAGGGAATCATTGCATTGCACTTTCCCATAGGGAATCATTGCATTGCACTTTCCCACTGAGAAATACAGTTATGCCTCTCACATTTTTATTTTTAAAGATAGAAGGATGAAACTTGGGGACATTGTAGACTGGTTAGGGATAGTTATCTGTGAGAAATTTCAGAAAGATTGGTGCATGCGTTTTGTGGCAATTAATTTTTTAATAAATACCCAGGAATGCCTATAACTTTGTCATTTTTAAAGTTACACACATGAAACTTTGCCACATTGTAGGAGGTACCTTGGGACCTATGTGTGCTAAATTTCAAAAACGTAGGTGCTTGCCTTGTATGGCAATTAATTTTAGAAAAATGGGTAGTAGTGGGGTAAATACAGTTACGCCTCCCATTTTTTTATTTTTTAAGATACAAACAGGAAACATGGGCACATTACAGGGAACACTTCACTTGATAGGTGTGTAAAATTTCAGACAGCTGGGTCCAGGCATGTGGTGGCAATTAATTTTTGAAACAATGAGGAAAGAAACGCCTATAACTTTTTTATTTTAAAAGTTAGAAGTCTGAACATTGCTCACTTTGTAGATGGGTTAGGGGTAGATATGTGTCAGAAATTTCAGAATGATAGGTCCAGGCATTTGATGGCTATGGAATTTTTAGATTAAATGTTTCAAAAAATGTTCCACAGAGGCCAGGTCTTCCTTTCCTCCCCCTCCCGCTTCCCGCGAAGAAAAGGAAACACTGTCTCGTCTCGATCCCTTTGATCCTTGCTAGTATCCATTACAGGGCTCGTGTCTGCTTTCCTACTTTCACTTTTTTACTCAAGCAGACACGAGCCCTGTAATGGATACTAGCAAGGATCAAAGGGATCGAGACGAGACAGTGTTTCCTTTTCTTCGCGGGAAGCGGGAGGGGAAGACCTGGCCTCTGTGGAACATTTTTTTGAAACATGTAATTTAAAAATTCCATAGCCATCAAATGCCTGGACCTATCATTCTGAAATTTCTGACACATATCTACCCCTAACCCATCTACAAAGTGAGCAATGTTCAGACTTCTAACTTTTAAAATAAAAAAGTTATAGGCGTTTCTTTCCTCATTGTTTCAAAAATTAATTGCCACCACATGCCTGGACCCAGCTGTCTGAAATTTTACACACCTATCAAGTGAAGTGTTCCCTGTAATGTGCCCATGTTTCCTGTTTGTATCTTAAAAAATAAAAAAATGGGAGGCGTAACTGTATTTACCCCACTACTACCCATTTTTCTAAAATTAATTGCCATACAAGGCAAGCACCTACGTTTTTGAAATTTCACACACATAGGTCCCAAGGTACCACCTACAATGTGGCAAAGTTTCATGTGTGTAACTTTACAAATGACAAAGTTATAGGCATTCCTGGGTATTTATTAAAAAATTAATTGCCACACAAGGCAAGCACCTACGTTTCCGAAATTTCATACACATGGGTCCCAAGGTACCACCTACAATGTGGCAAAGTTTCATGTGTGTAACTTTAAAAATGACAAAGTTATAGGTGTTTCTTTCCTCATTGTTTCAAAAATTAATTGCCACACAAGGAAAGCTCCAATGTTTCTGAAATTTCACTCACATATCAAGGCAAGTGGTACCTGTAATGTGCCCAAGTTTCCTGTTTGTATCTTAAAAAATAAAAAAATGGGAGGCATAACTGTATTTACCCCACTACTACCTATTTTTCTAAAATTAATTGCCACACAAGGCAAGCACCTATGTTTCTGAAATTTCACACACATAGGTCCCAAGGTACCTCCTACAATGTGGCAAAGTTTCATGTTTGTAACTTTAAAAATGACAAAGTTATAAGCATTCCTGGGTATTTATTAAAAAATTAATTGCCACAAAACGCATGCACCAATCTTTCTGAAATTTCTCACAGATAACTATCCCTAACCAGTCTACAATGTCCCCAAGTTTCATCCTTCTATCTTTAAAAATGAAAAAGTTATAGGCGTTTTTGTAAAACAATACTTGGCTATGGGAAAAAGCATTCAAAATGGCGTCCGATCCGGATCGGACATCTGGTCCGATCCGATCCGACCAGCCTCCGATCCGATCCGATCCGATCCGACCCCCCAGGTCCGATTCCGATCCGCTATCCGATCCGATCCGGGGGGTCAGTGCACATCCCTATCAGATGTCACAGAGAGATAGAGCTGTGTGTCATCAGCATACTGATGGCATTTGACTCCCAATCACTCCTAGTGGCTTTATATAAATGTTGAACAGTACTGGGGACAAGATGTACCCCATAGAATGTCAGACCTCAATTGCCAAGGGGACAAAGAATAGTCACCCAAATTTTACTCTCTGAAATTAACCAGTAATGCCTTAACCACTATAATGAAGTGCCTCTAATACCCAGCCCATGGAATCAACTCAGAGGCTACCATGGTCAATGGTATCAAAAGCTGATAAGAGACTGAGCAAAATGTAATAGGGTCACATTCCCCCTGCCTCTTTCCTGAGGAAGATCATCCATCAGGGTGTCCAAGGCTGATTCAGTTCCATAAACAAGTTGAAACTGGAATGGGTTTATATAATCAGTACACTCCAGGAGTGCCATCAATTGCTCCATCATGACCCTCAAATACCTTCCCTAAGAAAGAGGTATTTGTGACATGTAACTGTTGGCTTGCTAAGGTTCCAAGAAAAACTCTCAGGGCCAAAATGGATATTACTTTAATTCCATATCTAGAATAGGCACACAGGACCAATTTGGAGCACACTAAAGTGGGAGCTTTTCTGATCTGGATTGCCCCCCCTACACCTACTCTAAAGTAAATTGGGGAAGATATAGCTGCTAGATGCCAATTTAAAGCAAAATCTGTTTCTTCTTCTGTTCTCAGTTTAGCCACCGTCTTATAAGATGTGCAACCAAGCTGGTTTCATCTGAAAATGTACAGTGCTGAAATTGTCTGTCCCCTTTTTCTGACAGTCTATTTAAGAAACTGGAGGAAAGAACAGAAAAACACATGAGCAGGAAAATCTACTTCTTTACAGAACTGAGAAGTACTTTATTATAGATGACTGTTATAGGTCTTGTAACCTACCTAGTTCCTTCAATTGCCTTGCAAGACATCCTATGGCAAGGTTCATACTTACAAAGCTTCGGGGCAGCCAAATGTAATCATATTAATTACTCCCTATTCAAAATACATCCAACAATGTTGGCAAACATGAGCACCTTTCCCCTTTCCATCCATATGTTAGTCCCAGACATTCATTCAGATCAAGACAGGTGTTACCTAGCGTAAGCACAGTAAAAAGAAATCTTACTAGCAACATTTGGTGAAAAATTCACAGAACCTGACATTCACACCTCTTCCATATGTTTTTGCATTTTTAAAAGAATGGTAAAACTCCAATCTTGCCATTCTGTTCTGCATCATGAAGTTAGGAATGTGTTGCACATGTCAAAGCAGAACATATTTGGATGGACATTGGTTAATAAAAGCAGGCTACTGGAATATAGATGAACCTGTTGCCATATACTTAGAATCTGTGTTTTCCTATATTGCAGAGCATATGAATATAATGATTATAGCCCTGGACTGAGATTTGGCCACATGGTTTTGCAGAATCTAGTAACAAAGGCAAATAGACACACATTTCCAGCCTTTCAACTTCTCTTGATCATCCATAATGTATGCAAAAAGAATCAAGATAAATTGGGGTGGAAAGCTAGACTGGCTCCCTCCTTGGTGTGCTTTTAGAGGCAGGCTAAAACTTTTCTGTTTCTGCAGGCCTTTGGGGAGTAGTTCAGACTTTTGTGGATGGTTTGGATTTTTTAATTATGGTTTGGATTTTTTAATTATGTGTATTTAAAATGTTTTAAATATTTTAAAACTGTACTATGTTTAATTATATTTTTAATTTTTGTATATCCCTATTTTAACTGTACATGTTTTAATTTGTATGCCACCTTGGGTGCCAGTATTGGGAAAAAAGTGGGAAATAAATAAATTAATTAATTAATACTGCTGCCATAGTGTGACACATTGCGTTAAAACAAGGCTAAATGAAGTGCATGACAGATAACCTGGCCAAGGAGGTTCAACTGACCACAGCAATAGAGATTTATTTGCTAAAATGATTTAGCATTCTCAATGTGTTTGTCATTCCATTCACAGAGCTGACAATCCAATTCTGTAGCATTATTTGGAAAGCAGTGTGCACAAACGGGGGAGTTCTGGAACATTTGTAGGAACAAAGCTTTCAAGCGGAAATGTTTCCACTGAATCATTATTAGAAAGGATGTCCATGGGGATAATCAGTCATAATAAGTTGGTTGAGGCTTACAATACAACCACAAGTAAATGTAAATAGCAATGTTTTATTGTTCGTGGTTTAAAGTGGTAATGCACTGAGAACTTAATTGAGGCACAATCCTACACATATTTAGACTGAAATAAGTCCTACAACTCCAGGCTGGGGAATGTTGGGAGTTGTAGGACTTTTTTCTATCTCAACATGCAGAGGATGGCACCCTTAATGGTATGATTCAGGCAGGTAGAGACTTTTGCACTGGCAAAGAACTGGCAAAGAAAGCTTTATAGGAAAATTATATTTAGGAATTTGTGATAAGGAAACATTTCAACAGACCTATGTCAACCAGAACAGTTTCTAGGAAATTGCATTCGCACAAAGTCCATTGAAAGGCATCTACCCTTAAAGGCAGCCTAAAAATCATTTTTACATAAATGGCTGTTAATTTGTGTTTCTACTCTTTGTCCTGATCTGTTCCCATTTACCTGAATTTCCAGATGAACAAGAAACAGTTGAGAGGAATAGAAGGTCAGGTAAATGGGAACAGATCAGGACAATTCAGACATGCTGGGTTCCTGAATACTTTTCTACCCAAGTGACAATACTTAAAAGGTTGTCACACAGAGGAGGGCCAGGATCTCTTCTCGATCAACGCGGAGTGCAGAATGCGGAATAATGGGCTCAAGTTATAGGAAGCCAGATTCCGGCTGGACATCAGGAAAAACTTCCTGACTGTTACAGCAATACGACAATGGAACCAATTGCCTAGGGAAGTTATGGGCTCTCCCACACTAGAGGCATTCAAGAGACAGCTGGACAACCATCTGTCAAGTATGCTTTAAGGTGGATTCCTGCATCGAGCAGGGGATTGGACTCAATGGCCTTATAGGCCCATTCTAACTCTACTATTCTATGAATCTATGATTCTATAACAAGAGGTTGTTATAGCACCAGAATTCCAAGCAATGGCAATCATTGAGCTGAGGTGGGGAAAAAAATGCCATTGAGTTTTGGAAGGTGAGCATTTAAGCTTTGACCTAAGGAAATCTAAAGTGCAATGATTTGCAGTCTTTGCAAATGCATTTGCGGGTTAATGAGTGAAAGTAATGTAAACATACATATAGCCCTAAGAAAATAATTATTTAGTCCTATACAGATTTACCTGAGAGCCTAACAGCCCTTACCACTGAGTAGATATGCACAGGGCTTGCATTGTAAATGAAGTTCTAATTTAAACCACCATAATTAACAGATACTATCCACATTTCACAGATCACAAAGTCTGTTACTTTCTCATACCACAAAAAACACATTAGGGAATGTGAACAAAATAAAACTGTGTAAGACTTGTGCACATTCAGTTGAACATTATGTAAAAATAATTCACGATCTAGTTGGAAGAAAGTAATAAATGAGTGGATTTTCATTGATTCAGTTCCAATTAATTTGGTAAAGGAACTGGACTGAAATTGGTTCGGGGACCCTCAGGAATGATGTGCTATGCATCATGGGGAATGCAGCTGGACCCAGAAATGAGCAGAAATGGAGGACATGCCCTTTGCACAAGCCAGAACTACCTTCTGCCTTCACAAACAGCTCTTGCATACAACTGACTATACACAATTTGTATAATCTAAATTCTTAACCTGTGTTCATTCCCACTACATATATACTTCAATTCCTCTAATGTCACAAGCTTTCCAACAGTTGCCACCAAGCTCTGTATTCAGTCTCCATGGGATAAAGTAGCATCTGGACAGAACCTTGTACTAAGCTTCTTTCATAGATGTACAGATGGAGAAAGAAATCCCAACCTTTCAGATATAATGCCGAATATGATCCTTTAATAATATTCCCAATTATTTTCCCTGTTTATTATACATGATCCAATTTTAGAAAAACAAATCTATAGGTTATTGAAATTGTCCCATAAAATCTGTTTCTCAGCTATGCAGCTTGTTTCAAAACTTTTCTAACACATAATATTATTCTAAGTCCATTAGTTTAATTGGAGATGATTTCTTCCATAGGAACAAATCTCCCATTGATCCATCTGTGTTAAAATCTTTTGGGATTAATTTGCAAGCAGAGAAGAAATCACACGAAATAAGACACGGACACCAGAACTTGGGATAAACTAGGGCCTCTTTATTTAACATGGAGATTCTCCCCTCCATGGATCTGAGCATGAACATGCGGGAATCTCGCTTATTAATCTCAGGCAACTAGCCTGCCAATCAGGGCGAGCCACTCGTTGAACACAGGGTCGGTCGAACTAGGCCTCCCTATTCCCACAACACTTGAGTGTTTGGTGAGACCTACCATGTCATCCACACCCAGGGCTGCACAGCTCTGGGTAGATGAGACAACTAGGTCCCCAAAGGCAAGCCATATCCTGACATGGAAGCTGCAAAGCCCCCGAGGAGCAGGGCCTCTGACTTGCTCCCACCATAAAGGTGCCAGAGTGCTCACCGTTCCTATTCTCATCCCCCTGAAATTCCCGCACCATCCGCCTATCATTTAAATTCACCTATTTATCCTCCATCTAAAGATTAAATCCAGGATGGAGTAGGCAAAACCTTTGCATACTAATGCCAGGGAAAATTCCTACTCAGCCTCCTCCCCAAAGAGGACGACTGGCTAATCCCATACTAGTTGATAGGGAGGGAGGGAGGGGCCAGAAGAAAAAGAGTCCGGATGGCTGCACAGGGCGAGGCTATATAGGCTTGGCTCCACCCCCACGCTAGGCTATACACATGGCAAGCATGTGTATAGTCTTCTTTCATCTCTTCCTCCCACCCGCAAAATCCGACCCCTCCCAAGCCGTTCCGGCTGGGTGGGAATCGGGCATCTGTTGAATGTTTGGTATCTTCAAAATACCTCTTATTTAAAAAGTAGCTGTTGTTCTAACATTGTACTCATTTCTGATCATAGAAGATATTTTAATGCGGGTGGTATTGTCAAAATAAATTGCTTGAGTTTCCTCATTGACATTTCCCTTCTGGAGATACGGAAATTGTATCTGATTATCATTAAAATATAAAGTAATATTAAGCAGCTCCCATCATTGAAGTTTTCATTAACTAGTTATTCTAGAGTGTTTATCTAACCATGCATATATTTCACCATTTCTAGAACCTTCACCCATGTGTGGTTTGAGAGGCGGAAACTGGGATGAGCTTCAAACGCCTCTTAAAAACGCATTGGTTCACTCAAACTTTCCCTGAATTGTAATTGAACATGATACTGCTCTGTTTTACTGTGATATTGTAACATTTTAACCTATTTATTGTTTTATACTCTTTGCAATATTATATTGTATTTATGTATATATTTATGTGGTTTTATGTAAACGGCCGAGAAATCACAGGATGTTGAATCTTATAGAAGCAGCTTAAATAAATAAATAAATAAATAAGGTTTTTGCATTTTTTAAGGATCAAACTACGTGTAATATTAAATACACCACTAGTTATACAACAGCTTAAGATGGTCTTCATGCAGGAATCCAGGGTTGTTAGGTTCAAATGATAAAGAAACATAATTTTATCTCTTGCCTGTGGCCTAATGTGGAGGCATTCCTGGCAGTATCGAGCAACCATGTTGCAGAATTCCTAAACTAGCCTGTGTTAAGGGTGAGCCACTTGGCTAAGCCAGGAGTCGGGTGAGACCCGGCTCCTTTCTTATGCTCCACATGTGTATTTGAGAGAAACCACCCCATCTCACCTCCACTCATGCCGCTTAACTCCAAGTAGGTGAGACAGTGAGGTCCCCAGAGGCAGGCCGTATCCTGGGTCGGGAGTTGCTCAACCTCCAGAGGACCAGGCCTCGGAACCTGCCAATCACCATAAAGGTGCCCAATGAGTTCTCACCAAGATTCCCACACAAACTGCCAAGGAGGACGTTAAGCCTCAGCTTCAACGCTCGACCCCCCACCTGCTCTGAATGAAATTCTGCAGACTCAAGTGCAGATCCCACAGGAAAATGTCATTTCCTGTGTCAGACAGGTGAATGCCGTCTG
Organism: Anniella stebbinsi; assembly: GCA_029215795.1. Lineage (NCBI taxonomy): Eukaryota > Metazoa > Chordata > Lepidosauria > Squamata > Anniellidae > Anniella > Anniella stebbinsi. Next base: position 151,898,281 of record JARDYH010000004.1, read on the forward strand.
CCCTATAAAGTGCCTCTCTGGCTGGTAGAATTTCAGGATGGGGAATCGCGCTGCCCCCCCCCCCCAGTCCTGCAAGAACAGCCAAATCTCCCTATTAAACTTCCTCACAGCTCTATTTCAACTATGGTTACTCTTTCCCTCACACCACTGGTGTCAAGGGAGCATGTTGGACCAAATGATGTATTTGCCCGGCCACTAGGTCCAGATGGTTTCGAAATCTGCCTTTGCTTGTATAATCAGGGCTTTCCCCATCAGAAGCCCCATGTCGTTCCCCCCCAGGTGAATCACCAGCACCTGGGGCAGGACACAAACAGAACTAGACTCAAACAGTGTCTGGAGGAGCCACCCCATAGCATGCCTCACCTACCAACCCACTGGATGGAGGCTACGTGGCCAAGCCCAACATAATTTTAACTCTTGCCTGTGGCCTAATGTGGTCTGGTAGTATCGAGCAACCATGTTGCAGAATTCCCACACTGTTGGATGTTCTCAGTAAAGGTGAAAGATTTATTTATTTATTTATTGCATTTTTATACCGCCCTATAGCCGAAGCTCTCTGGGCGGTTCACAAAAATTAAAACCATAAAATCATTTAAAAAATATAAAACAAGCCACAATCCAAAAACAACAAATAACATACAATCTAAAAACACAACCAAAATAAAACCAGAACAAAACCAGCAGCAGGAATTAATGCAGATTAAAATACAAATTTAAAACAGCAAGGATTAAAATTGAGTTAATTCAACTGTTAAAATACTGGGAGAATAAAAAGGTCTTCACCTGGACAGTCCGTCCAAACCCCATCTGGGTTTGGACGGTCTGCACAGATGTGGTGAAACCATGCAGGAGTAATGTACTAATCACTTTTTACTGTGCTTCCTTTATTGGCGTTTAATAAGGCTGCACATACGGTCCAGATAACACACCAAACATCTCCTTCCAAAGCCTCACCCAAGTCATTTTATTTTTAAAAAGCTGATATCTATTTGCAACTCATTCTCTTCTTGACTGTTTCTTTCCCATATATTTATAACCAAAATTTCAGACTTTAGCATTCATCTCATTTACTTTATGGTGACATTTCAGGAGATATTTGCTAATGAAGTCTCAAGAATTCTAGTGATGTGGTCCACGTTCACAAATATTGGACTCCCATAATGAATTTTCACTGCTTGTATTACTATTGTTTTTTATTACGAGTTGAACACCCTTATCCTGAAACTCTTCTCTATTTATTATATGAGACATGAATCATATTAACGTCCAGCCTTTTTTGCGGTGGGGGAGGGTTCCTAAGAATCCAAATTCCAGTCCTCGGGATCCCTGCTTCTCCCAGGAGCCCAGGCTCTCATTGGCATCAGCCTCCACTTCAATGTGACAAGGAGGTTTGACCAAGAGTGGAGGAAGTGCACCACTGGAATAAGCACCAGCTGTATGGTGACCATTATTGGATGTAGAAAAATTCTGCTGCTGCCTTTTTCTTATTCCAGCAGCCAACAGGGATGTATGGACCTATCAACCTTGGACTTGCTGAGGTCAACTAGGTCCCCAAAGGCAAGCCATATCCTGACATGGAAGCTGCAAAGCCCCCGAGGAGCAGGGCCTCTGACTTGCTCCCACCATAAAGGTGCCAGAGTGCTCACCGTTCCTATTCTCATCCCCCCGAAATTCCCGCACCATCCGCCTATCATTTAAATTCACCTATTTATCCTCCATCTAAAGATTAAATCCAGGATGGAGTAGGCAAAACCTTTGCATACTAATGCCAGGGAAAATTCCTACTCAGCCTCCTCCCCAAAGAGGACGACTGGCTAATCCCATACTAGTTGATAGGGAGGGAGGGAGGGGCCAGAAGAAAAAGAGTCCGGATGGCTGCACAGGGCGAGGCTATATAGGCTTGGCTCCACCCCCACGCTAGGCTATACACATGGCAAGCATGTGTATAGTCTTCTTTCATCTCTTCCTCCCACCCGCAAAATCCGACCCCTCCCAAGCCGTTCCGGCTGGGTGGGAATCGGGCATCTGTTGAATGTTTGGTATCTTCAAAATACCTCTTATTTAAAAAGTAGCTGTTGTTCTAACATTGTACTCATTTCTGATCATAGAAGATATTTTAATGCGGGTGGTATTGTCAAAATAAATTGCTTGAGTTTCCTCATTGACATTTCCCTTCTGGAGATACGGAAATTGTATCTGATTATCATTAAAATATAAAGTAATATTAAGCAGCTCCCATCATTGAAGTTTTCATTAACTAGTTATTCTAGAGTGTTTATCTAACCATGCATATATTTCACCATTTCTAGAACCTTCACCCATGTGTGGTTTGAGAGGCGGAAACTGGGATGAGCTTCAAACGCCTCTTAAAAACGCATTGGTTCACTCAAACTTTCCCTGAATTGTAATTGAACATGATACTGCTCTGTTTTACTGTGATATTGTAACATTTTAACCTATTTATTGTTTTATACTCTTTGCAATATTATATTGTATTTATGTATATATTTATGTATTTATGTGGTTTTATGTAAACGGCCGAGAAATCACAGGATGTTGAATCTTATAGAAGCAGCTTAAATAAATAAATAAATAAATAAGGTTTTTGCATTTTTTAAGGATCAAACTACGTGTAATATTAAATACACCACTAGTTATACAACAGCTTAAGATGGTCTTCATGCAGGAATCCAGGGTTGTTAGGTTCAAATGATAAAGAAACATAATTTTATCTCTTGCCTGTGGCCTAATGTGGAGGCATTCCTGGCAGTATCGAGCAACCATGTTGCAGAATTCCTAAACTAGCCTGTGTTAAGGGTGAGCCACTTGGCTAAGCCAGGAGTCGGGTGAGACCCGGCTCCTTTCTTATGCTCCACATGTGTATTTGAGAGAAACCACCCCATCTCACCTCCACTCATGCCGCTTAACTCCAAGTAGGTGAGACAGTGAGGTCCCCAGAGGCAGGCCGTATCCTGGGTCGGGAGTTGCTCAACCTCCAGAGGACCAGGCCTCGGAACCTGCCAATCACCATAAAGGTGCCCAATGAGTTCTCACCAAGATTCCCACACAAACTGCCAAGGAGGACGTTAAGCCTCAGCTTCAACGCTCGACCCCCCACCTGCTCTGAATGAAATTCTGCAGACTCAAGTGCAGATCCCACAGGAAAATGTCATTTCCTGTGTCAGACAGGTGAATGCCGTCTGCCCTATAAAGTGCCTCTCTGGCTGGTAGAATTTCAGGATGGGGAATCGCGCTGCCCCCCCCCCCCAGTCCTGCAAGAACAGCCAAATCTCCCTATTAAACTTCCTCACAGCTCTATTTCAACTATGGTTACTCTTTCCCTCACACCACTGGTGTCAAGGGAGCATGTTGGACCAAATGATGTATTTGCCCGGCCACTAGGTCCAGATGGTTTCGAAATCTGCCTTTGCTTGTATAATCAGGGCTTTCCCCATCAGAAGCCCCATGTCGTTCCCCCCCAGGTGAATCACCAGCACCTGGGGCAGGACACAAACAGAACTAGACTCAAACAGTGTCTGGAGGAGCCACCCCATAGCATGCCTCACCTACCAACCCACTGGATGGAGGCTACGTGGCCAAGCCCAACATAATTTTAACTCTTGCCTGTGGCCTAATGTGGTCTGGTAGTATCGAGCAACCATGTTGCAGAATTCCCACACTGTTGGATGTTCTCAGTAAAGGTGAAAGATTTATTTATTTATTTATTGCATTTTTATACCGCCCTATAGCCGAAGCTCTCTGGGCGGTTCACAAAAATTAAAACCATAAAATCATTTAAAAAATATAAAACAAGCCACAATCCAAAAACAACAAATAACATACAATCTAAAAACACAACCAAAATAAAACCAGAACAAAACCAGCAGCAGGAATTAATGCAGATTAAAATACAAATTTAAAACAGCAAGGATTAAAATTGAGTTAATTCAACTGTTAAAATACTGGGAGAATAAAAAGGTCTTCACCTGGACAGTCCGTCCAAACCCCATCTGGGTTTGGACGGTCTGCACAGATGTGGTGAAACCATGCAGGAGTAATGTACTAATCACTTTTTACTGTGCTTCCTTTATTGGCGTTTAATAAGGCTGCACATACGGTCCAGATAACACACCAAACATCTCCTTCCAAAGCCTCACCCAAGTCATTTTATTTTTAAAAAGCTGATATCTATTTGCAACTCATTCTCTTCTTGACTGTTTCTTTCCCATATATTTATAACCAAAATTTCAGACTTTAGCATTCATCTCATTTACTTTATGGTGACATTTCAGGAGATATTTGCTAATGAAGTCTCAAGAATTCTAGTGAGATGTGGTCCACGTTCACAAATATTGGACTCCCATAATGAATTTTCACTGCTTGTATTACTATTGTTTTTTATTACGAGTTGAACACCCTTATCCTGAAACTCTTCTCTATTTATTATATGAGACATGAATCATATTAACGTCCAGCCTTTTTTGCGGTGGGGGAGGGTTCCTAAGAATCCAAATTCCAGTCCTCGGGATCCCTGCTTCTCCCAGGAGCCCAGGCTCTCATTGGCATCAGCCTCCACTTCAATGTGACAAGGAGGTTTGACCAAGAGTGGAGGAAGTGCACCACTGGAATAAGCACCAGCTGTATGGTGACCATTATTGGATGTAGAAAAATTCTGCTGCTGCCTTTTTCTTATTCCAGCAGCCAACAGGGATGTATGGACCTATCAACCTTGGACTTGCTGAGGTCAACCCATCCTTTTTCTACACAAGTTTATTGGGGGGGGGGGGGAATTGTTTTTTAAATCTGTACAAAAATTAATGGCAATTTTTCTAATGTATGCATTTCTAAACTCACACACTTGGGATGCATGCACCCATCGACTAAAGAGTGTTAATGCACATTTGAGGAATCTAAATTTCCACATTTTTTTCGAATGTGTACATGTGGTTGAATGATTTTCCCTCCTCTTTTTCATTCTTTGCAGAACTGGAAAATGTACAGATTTCTGGTTGCAAATTATGTTTGGGTCTGCATTTGAGTCTGGGAGGTGTAAATTGGATAAATCCATCAACAAAAGACCTCAACAAAGTGAATTTCTTACACATTCCCTAGTAGTCAATCAGTGACCCCCAAAGCATTGGGGCTTCTCTAAATGAGTGATTCATAGCATTCTTGTGACTGGCCACTCAGAGAAGTTTGTAGGTCATTTTGACTACATTGTGAACCTCCTGCATGTCTCCTGTTCCTTCCCTTGGTTATTCTGTGTTGTTGTTGTTGTTTTTTAAAAAAGCCTTGGATATCCTGATTCTTCTGAAATATCTCAAAATTTCCTATTGTGTGCAGTCGAAGTTGCACTATAATACTATGAGTAGGGGAAGTTTTCAATTACGGACTATGTGGTTGTTTCTCTCTTCCTGTGTAATTCTGCTCTTTACAATTGTGCAAGAGAAGCAGGAAGCAAAGCACTAGTAAGCAAACATGATTCCCCTTTAACCTAAAGAAGTCCTAGGGCTCAGTTGCACAACAAACAGGAGCATGTCACAATTACTTGGGAAATGCACTGTTGTCTGACTGCCCCACAGTCCCCCAACCAGCACTACAAGGATAAGCTCACACAAAAACATTACAAACCAACTCAGAGCTCCTGAAAATCTAAAACCAATTATCTTGCATTATCCAGCTATAGGTATCCTCCCTTTCAGCCAGTCCTTTTCTCGTTTCAGTAGGACAATTCTGAAGTGACAGTAACTCAATACAAGCCTAATTTCTCACCTTTTACACATTTCAAGGCACAACTGAATTTGATGAAGGAGTAATGGTTGAGACACTTCATATTACAATCTGTGAAATGAAAAATGGAGAACTGACCATAGCAGGACTGCAGAGGAGGACATGAACAGTGGTGCAAATAGATAATTTTAGGCCCTGGACTTAATGTAATTATGGGTGGCCTTTAGAGGACCAAGTTGGGAAGCACACTGCTAACGTTTTGTGTCCTCTCCCCATTACAATTCCAAGCTTTGCAACTGCTTCTATATTCTTGATATGTTAGAACAACAACTACAAAACTGTTTGCTGACCATGAATATATATATATATATATATATATTGTTCATGTGTTGATTTGCATTTTAAACTCACTTCATAACTGCACCATGACTACAGGAATAAGACGGAATTTGCTCTGCTACCGTCATTACCTGCCACACTCTGGGTGGACATATGGGAGCCCCCTGGGCTGCGGGGCCCTGGCTTTTGCCTCTAAGATCCAGCCCTAGCTGACAATCTGGCATGAAGATTAAAATTGGTTCAGTATTAAATATGAGTCAGTAATATGCAGAAAACAAACCTCAACAAGGGAGCATTTGATAAAAGTAGGGTGACCATATTTTGGAAACCAAAAAGGAGGACAACATGGCCGCCCCAAGGGGGCGTGCCCACCAACATGGCCAGCCTCCAAGGGGGCGTGCCCACCAACATGGCCGGCCTCCAAGGGGGCGTGACCACCAACATGGCCAGCCCCCAAAGGGACGTGCCCACCCAAAGATGGCCTTCGTCACATGTCTGATTTCACAGCACACAATTAAGACAAACCTGTTCTGCATAACATCTTCATGTTAAAATCACTGAGACATTCAGTGTATCTGAAATTAACTTCACTCCTACTTTTGTAGCTTTTGCTGTACTTTAAAGCTTTTGCTATACTTTGTGTGATACAGTCTCCTTTTCCCTCACATATCTTTTCTGACTGCAAATCCTTCACTGGATGACCGTAGTCTCACCTTTCCTAACATTTAACACTCTTTCCTCATCACCTTTCTCATACCCATACTCACAGATTCAGCACTAAACAAATGAAGCAGTTGACAAGTGCAGAAAAATCTAGTACAGGAAAATCTAGTACAATAAATGAGTAATGTAGCATTCAGAAAGAGTATAAAATACTATTACCCTACAAACAGTCATGGAACAAAATGGACTAAAGGCTTGTAGCAGTTATTTCTCACTAGCATCTCTTAACTTGTTTCAACTAGGGGTGTGCACGGACCCCCCGGATCGGATCGGGACCCGGATCGGGACCTCCAATTTTGTCCCGGACCGGTTCGGACAAAATCGGAGGCCCCCCGGACCGGATCGAGTCCGATCCCGACCCAAAAATCGTACATTTTTGGATCGGCCGCCATTTTTTTCCCCATAGACTTGCATTGCAATGCAAGTCTATGAGGAAAAAATGGCGGCGGGTGGGTAAGGGGGGGCCTAACTCCCTCCCCCCCCCGGGGCCGTCCGCTGTGGACGGCCCCGGCAGGTAAACCCCCTCCCCCGCGCTCCCTACCCCCCCTGGGGCCGCCTGCTTCCATCCGCTGGCGCCCGCGGGCGCCAGCGGATAGAAGCGGATGGCTCCGGGGGGGGGGTAAGCCCCCTTCCCCGCCACTTACCTTCTCGGCACGTCCGGCGCCGGCGGCTACTACCAGCGGGCTCCGCGGCCTACTCTCAAGTAGCGCGCCGGGTGATGACATCACCCGGCGCGCCACCCTGGAGCAGGCCGCGGAGCCTGCTGGTAGTAGTAGGCGCCGGCGCCGGACGGGAGCCGCCGGGCCGGGCAGGTAAGGGCCCCCCTCCCCCCTCCCCCCTCCGCGCGCCCCCTCCTCCCCTCCACGCACCCCCTCCTTACCTTTCCGGCCCGGCGGCTCCCGTCCGGCGCCGGCGCCTACTACTTCCAGCAGGCTCCGCGGCCTGCTCTAGAGTAGCGCGCCGGGTGATGACATCACCCGGCGCGCCATCCTAGAGCAGGCCGCGGAGCCTGCTGGGAGTAGTAGGCGCCGGCGCCGGACGGGAGCCGCCGGGCCGGAAAGGTAAGGGCCCCCCTCCCCCCTCCGCGCGCCCCCTCCTCCCCTCCACGCACCCCCTCCTTACCTTTCCGGCCCGGCGGCTCCCGTCCGGCGCCGGCGCCTACTACTTCCAGCAGGCTCCGCGGCCTGCTCTAGAGTAGCGCGCCGGGTGATGACATCACCCGGCGCGCCATCCTAGAGCAGGCCGCGGAGCCTGCTGGGAGTAGTAGGCGCCGGCGCCGGACGGGAGCCGCCGGGCCGGAAAGGTAAGGGCCCCCCTCCCCCCTCCGCGCGCCCCCTCCTCCCCTCCACGCACCCCCTCCTTACCTTTCCGGCCCGGCGGCTCCCGTCCGGCGCCGGCGCCTACTACTTCCAGCAGGCTCCGCGGCCTGCTCTAGAGTAGCGCGCCGGGTGATGACATCACCCGGCGCGCCATCCTAGAGCAGGCCGCGGAGCCTGCTGGGAATAGTAGGCGCCGGCGCCGGACGGGAGCCGCCGGGCCGGAAAGGTAAGGGCCCCCCTCCCCCCTCCGCGCGCCCCCTCCTCCCCTCCACACACCCCCTCCTTACCTTTCCGGCCCGGCGGCTCCCGTCCGGCGCCGGCGCCTACTACTTCCAGCAGGCTCCGCGGCCTGCTCTAGAGTAGCGCGCCGGGTGATGACATCACCCGGCGCGCCATCCTAGAGCAGGCCGCGGAGCCTGCTGGGAATAGTAGGCGCCGGCGCCGGACGGGAGCCGCCGGGCCGGAAAGGTAAGGGCCCCCCTCCCCCCTCCGCGCGCCCCCTCCTCCCCTCCACGCACCCCCTCCTTACCTTCCCGGCCCGGTGGCTCCCGTCCGGCGCCGGCGCCTACTACTACCAGCAGGCTCCGCGGCCTGCTCTAGAGTAGCGCGCCGGGTGATGACATCACCCGGCGCGCCACCCTAGAGCAGGCCGCGGAGCCTGCTAGTAGTAGTAGGCTCCGGCGCCGGACGGGAGCCACCGGGCCGAGAAGGTAAGTGCCCCCCTCCTCCCCCCCCCCGCTGTCCACTTTCATCGGCGGGCGCCCGCTGGCGCCCGCCAATGGAAGCGGCGGTGGGCGCCAGTGGGCGCCCGCCGATCCGCCGATCCGCCGAACCGGTTCGGAGCTTTTTCGGACCGGTTCGGATTGGATCGGCCGATCCAGCTGCGGGATCGGAAATCGGATAATTTATCCGATTTCCCACTGGACCGGACTCGGATCGTGGATCGGGTCCGATCCAGTGCACATCCCTAGTTTCAACTTCTGGTTTATCAGTGAGAAACTAATCTAAAAATGTGTCATTATATCTCTGGTTCATTAGCCATGTAAACAAGCCCATGGTCAGTAGAGGTACAAAGAAAGGCCAGAACAGATGCCCATTATCACAATGCTAGACAAAGATCTTTCCCTCCTTTTATCCAAATGTCTCCTGAATTTACACTGCCTCAGTGTGCAGAGAACAGAAATCCCAATCAGAGAGTTTAATACTTTACCCAAAGAAAACTGAGTAGCAGATAACTCAGAAGCTATCATCTCCCTATGTCCTATCATACAATGCTATCCTATGACAACTCAGGAATAAGTCCTGTTGACTTCAATAAACCGTACTCCCAGATACATATGGGATTGCAGCTTCTTCACATTTGTTCACCTTAATATAGCAAGTGCAAGCCCCTCCTGTCAAGGAAAACTGTGCACTCACCAGAACCCGGCCTCGTGGATCATGCAACCAGCAGATGCTCTCAGAACGATGCTTTCAAAGCCTAGGAGTCCCAGACACAGTCAAACAAGACAAGACAAGCCACACTATGCACTCATATATTATCTTGCTGGGACAGAACAATTCTGGGACAAGGCAACACTTTGCTATCAACCAGACATAACAGTCATAAACAAAAATGAAAAACACACTACTTCATTGACATAGCACTACATAATGACACAAACGTTGCATTAAAGGAAGAGGGAAAGAGAAAACTATACACCACTGGCTATGTAAGTTAAAGAACTATGGTAACAGGAAAAAAGTTACAATTATTCCATTAGTTAGAGTGATTATGGAAAGGAGGACAGGGATCCTGTATCTTTAATAGCTGTATTGAAAAGGGAATTTCAGCAAGTATCATTTGTATGCATGCAGCATCTGGTGATATTCCCTCTACATTACAACAGTTAAAGCTGCAGGAGCCCATCCTAGCATGACCAGATACTAAAGAAGGCAGACATACACACCCCAGGAAAGATCAGCAGTAGCAGCATCCACGCACACCTCATGCTCACTAAAGGCAATAAAAATTAAAATTTACATACCCCTGCACACTTGCCCAAAGTGGGGGAAAACTCCACATCCTCCTGAAAGCAATTTAAACAACAACAACCTCCACACACACACTTAACTGGAAGAGGGGATAAAAATCCACCCCCACGCTCTCCAAAGGCAAAATAATAATGACAATATTAATAATAAACCACCCACACAATGCAAAATAAAACAAAAACATGCACACACCCATTGCAATAAAATAATATTAAAAATACAACACTCACCCACATACCCACCCAAGGAAAAATAATAAAAATCCAGACAAGCACCAAGGCAAAAAACAACCAACAGAACAAATACACACACTCACCAAGACTGAAAATACAATAAATATCCACACACACCAGCATACTCACCCATGGCAAATCTAATAATAATTTTAAAACACACACACATGCACCACCCCAATTAATTCATCAAAATATATCAAAAATATTAAAGAAAAGTTCACTAAACAGTAGCAGCACCCAACGATAAATGAAATCACATCCAGGCAGCCCCAGCCCCGAGTGCCAGGCCAGGCTAAGACGCCTGCACTCCCGACTGGGCCAGGCCACCCCATGGGCTTGAAGTCCAGCGTGTCATACTCCAGGCCAGGCCAGACTGCCCCACACCCGGCCAGGAATGCCCCAGGACACCGGGTGAGGATGCTCCCCCACTGCGCCGCCCCATGGGTCACACTGGGTCAGGCTGCACTGGGTCAGGCTGCACTGTGCCAAGCTGTGCTGCCCGCACGCCATGCCAACTTGCGCGCCGTGCCAGGCCGTGCCACCCTGCACTGGCCCAGCACCCGTCCACCCCGCTTCCGCCTCGTCAACCCCACGCCCGCCCATCTCGCATGACCTGCACACTTGCCCGCCGCACCCTATGCCCGCCCCACCCACCCCGCAACCAGCAGCTGTGCACCCCACAACCACTCCACCTGCCTCACCTGCAGTTTGCCTGCCCACCCCGCACTCCACCACCGCGCACCCGCTAGCCTCGCCCCACGCCCACCCCACAACTGCACACCCCACAACCGCACACCCCACAACTGCCTCATCCCACCCCACAACCCACTTGCCCCACCTGCACTGTACTCACCCCGCGCCCACCTACCTAGGGTAGGCTGACCATCTGAAAAGGAGGACAGGGCTCCTGTAACTTTAACAGTTGTAGAGAAAAGGGAATTTCAGCCAGTGTCATTTGTATGCAATTAGTTCCTGGTGAAATTCCCTCTTCATCACAAAGTTGCAGGGGGCCTGCCTTCTTTTGTATATGGTAGGGTGACCATATGAAAAGGAAGACAGGGCTCCTGTAACTTTTAACAGTTGCGTAGAGAAGGGAATTTCAGCTGGTGTCCTTTGTATGCATGCAGCACCTGGTGAAATTCCCTCTTCATCACTGTAGTTAAAGCTGCAGAAGCCCTGCCCGCTTTTGTACCTGGTCACTCTAGTATAGCTCCTGCAGCTTTAACTACAGTGATGAAGAGGGAATTTCACCAGGTGCTGCATGCATACAAAGGACACCAGCTGAAATTCCCTTCTCTACGCAACTGTTAAAAGTTACAGGAGCCCTGTCTTCCTTTTCATATGGTCACCCTAATTTAAATGGAGTTTGCTTCTTTCCATGCACTTAAGCATGCTTAAGGAAAAGCATGCTTAAGTGCATGGAAAGAAGCAAATTCCATTTAAATTAGGGTGACCATATGAAAAGGAAGACAGGGCTCCTGTAACTTTTAACAGTTGCGTAGAGAAGGGAATTTCAGCTGGTGTCCTTTGTATGCATGCAGCACCTGGTGAAATTCCCTCTTCATCACTGTAGTTAAAGCTGCAGGAGCTATACTAGAGTGACCAGGTACAAAAGCGGGCAGGGCTCCTGCAGCTTTAACTACAGTGATGAAGAGGGAATTTCACCAGGTGCTGCATGCATACAAAGGACACCAGCTGAAATTCCCTTCTCTACGCAACTGTTAAAAGTTACAGGAGCCCTGTCCTCCTTGGTCACCCTAAGGAAGCCCCAGCAGGTGCCCCGCGCCCCTGCGCCGCCCCCCCGCCGTGCGCCTCCATGCCGCCCCCCCGCCCCGCGCCCCCGCATGGCACCCCCACCCGCCCCTCGCCCCCGCGCCTCCCCCACACCCGCCGTGCGCACCCGCGCCGCCCCCCCGCCGCACGCACCCGTGCGGCCCCCCTCCGCCGCGAGCACCCGCACCGCACCCCCGCCGCGAGCCCCCACGCCGCCCCCCCCGCCGCGAGCCCCCGCATGGCACCCCCACCCGCCCCGCGCCCCCGCGCCTCCTCCACACCCGCCGTGCGCACCCGCGCCGCCCCCCCCGCCGCACGCACCCGCGCGGCCCCCCCACCCGCCGCGAGCACCTGCACCACCTGCACCGCCCGCCCCGCCGCGAGCCCCCGCGCCTCCCCCCCACCCGCCGCGAGCACCAGCACCGCCCCCCCGCCGCGAGCACCCGCGCCACCCCCCCGCCGCGAGCACCCGCCCCGCCCCCCCGCCGTGAGCACCCGCCCCGCCGCCCCCCACCCACCGCGAGCACCCGCGCCACCCCCCCACCCCCCACGCGCTCCTTACCTGCTGCTGCTGGGGCGTCCGTTTCCCTCCGTGCTTGGAATCTACTGAGAAACAGGCTTCTTGGCCTGTCTCTCAGCAGTGCGCCGAGTGATGACGTCATCACCCGGCACGCTACTGAGGGATAGGCCGCGAAGCCTGTTTCTCAGTAGATTCCGAGCACCGGTGGGAAGCCACAGCAGGTAAGTGCCCCGCGCCCCCGCGCCGCCCCCCCCGCCGTGCACCCCCGCGCCGCCCCCCGCTCTGCGCCCCCGTGCCTCCCCCACACCCGCCACGCGCACCCGCGCGGCCCCCCCACCCGCCGCGAGCACCCGCACGGCCCCCCCACCCGCCGCGAGCACCCGCACCGCCCCCCCCCGCCGCGAGCACCGGCGCCACCCCCCCCGCCGTGAGCACCCGCACCGCCCCCCCACCGTGAGCACCCGCACCGCTGCCCCCCACCCACCGCGAGCACCCGCGCCGCCCCCCTACCCCCCACGCGCTCCTTACCTGCTGCTGCTGGGGCGTCCGTTTCCCTCCATGCTTGGAATCTACTGAGAAACAGGCTTGTTGGCCTGTCTCTCAGCAGTGCGCCGAGTGATGACGTCATCACCCGGCGCGCTACTGAGGGATAGGCCGCGAAGCCTGTTTCTCAGTAGATTCCGAGCACCGGAGGGAAACGGACGCCCCAGCCGGTAGGTGCCTCGCGCCGCCAGCCTCGCGCCACCGCCGCGTGACCCCCCGCTGCCCCGGTTTGCCCCCGCCGCCCCGCGGTTGGCCCAGCTCGCCCCAGGGCCATCTGGTCACCGTTTTGGGGGGCTAAATTTCCGGATTTGGCCCCCCAAAACGGTTTTTTCCGCCCGGATGCGGATTTGCACCCCATTTCCCGGATATGTCCGGACAAATCCGGGCGTCTGGTCACCCTAATAAAAGCAGCTTATCAACGAAATGAGAATTAATTGTCCTGTTCGTATCAATTAGACCTTGGCTTTTGAATACTTACATCTAGTTTTAGAATCTAGCTTTTTGAATCCTTGCATCATAAAAAGCACTGGCAAACACAGAAGACTCCAGAAGAAGAGCCCAAAATAACAGTCTGAAAAATAAGATATAAGAATAGTTGGAATGAACTAGCTTAGCTAACACTTTTCAGTTTTGCAGGAAACATCTAGAAGGAGGATTGTAACAAACTGTTCTTGGTGGCTGCTGACAGCAAGATAAAAAGTAATGTGATTAAGATGGAAAGAAAAATAGATTTCATATACAGAAGAACAGAGTATTTAGGCAATGTAAGTATGAAGCACCCTCCACTGGGAATTTTTTTAAAAATAGATCACATAAGCACCTGATATGCATATTTAGATATGATCAATCCTGCTTAGAGGAAGGGCAATGAACTAGATGATCCTGCAAGCTTCCTTTGAGTTCTACAAATATGATAATCAATGCCATTTTAGCCCCACAGCCATACATCAATATATCATAGCCAACAGTGAAAGCCTGTTCTAATAATAATGGCTTAATTTGTAACGTATTTAATGGTTAAGAATTCTTTCCAGGATGACTTCCGTTGAACATCCATAGATTTTTATTTTATTTTTTTGGTAGACCATTTTCTTTTAGAAAACAACAGTTTCCTGTTGTCTAACAGAACCACTCATTAGTGCACACAAAAACAGAGGGGTGGAGATAGGACTAGGTGGTAGGTGCCAGCGGATCTCACTGAAGCCAGCAGTGGGCTAGTCAGCAATGCTCCTCCCCTAGCCGACAAGCCTACTGGTTGCATGGGGTCTGGAGCTACCAGGGATGGACCACTAATAATAATAATAATAATAATAATAATAATAATAATAATAACAATTTATTTCTTACCCGCCTCTCCGTCTGGATCGAGGCGGGGAACAACAACATGATAAAATACATAAAACTGATTAAAACATAACACGTATTATTAAAACTGCATAAAAATCCTAAAACATCCTAAAAACACCCTTAAAAACACCCTTAAAAGCCCAAACTGGGTCTTAAAGGAACCTAAACTTGCCAGAACCCCAAATGTGGTTTGGGTTTTTTAAAACCTTTTTACCCACTCACTCACATCGTGGTGCTAATGAAAATTTCTATTAGCTTTTACTGTAGACTTCAGATGGCTGCCTGTTAACAGAGTCAGGATGAAATGTTACCAGTCCCAAGTAGGCAATTATAAAATTTATGCCTTTCCCATAGCAAATCTACCTAACATGAGTTTGGCTTCCATCAAATTATCTTGCTGTTTACTGTCAAAATTGACATTCGGGCTGGCATTATAGCAACCTTTCCCAACTTGGTGCCCTCCAAATGTTTTGGCCTACAACTGCCATCATTCCTGACCATTGACTATGCTGACTGGGGCATGTGGGAGTTCAAGTCCAAACCATATAGAGTATACCAGGTTGGGAAAGGCTGGAGTATAGTTTTGCAGAAGCCACTGTGGTCTGATCTACATAGAACATAGAACTGGCTACCAGTTCTACCTCCAAGCTTGATGGCTATGAGTAGTTCACCTCTTGCTCCTTTGAGTTCCTGGTAATCTGGAGGGTCGCTGAATTGGTTTCTCTTGTGAGCAATGGGCTGATAGTGTTGTGATTCACTTTACATCAAAGTTCTGTGGGCCAACCTTCCCCAACCTGGTTCTCTCCAGATGTGCTGTTCTACAACTCCCATAATTTCCAGCCAGGGCATCAGTTTGGAGAAGGCTGTGGTAAACCAACTTGCATTTAAACCAACTTGGTGTGAGGGATAAAGCAGGTGTTTTATAGGCTGAACCATATGTTAAGGAGGACAGAGCTCTTGTAACTTTAACAGTTGTAGAGAAAAGGGAATTTCAGCCGGTGTCATTTGTATGCAATTAGTCCCTGGTGAAATTCCCTCTTCATCACAACAGTTAAAGTTGCAGGTACTATACTACAGTGACCATATACAAAAGAAGGCAGGGCCCCTGCAACTTTAACTGTTGTGATGAAGAGGGAATTTCACCAGGAACTAACTGCATACAAATGACACCGGCTGAAATTCCCTTTTCTCTATAACTGTTAAAGTTACATGAGCCCTGTCCTCCTTTTCATGTGGTCAGCCTAGTGTTTTATCAATACGTAGCATGCAGCTATGTATCTGTTTATACTTTAATTAATTACAGGTGCATTGAGACAAGCCAATCTTTACCAGCACACAGGGAGGGAAGGCTTATGTCTGTAGTCCCCAGAACAATTAGAGTCTGAATTGCACACCTCCTCTGCACAGCTAGAAAGCAGAGAAAGAAAATTACCATTGGTCCCAATGGGATTTTTCCCTGCAGTGTACAGAGGTGTGTGTGTGTGTGGGGGGGGGGGGGATTTAGACTCTGATGGTGCTGGGGAGTGAAGACAAAAGTTTCCCCTCCCCACACATGGCTTTTCTGATAAGGATGCCCACCACCACACACCTGTAATTGGAACAAAACCAGATAGTAGTTGCATGCTTTGTATATACAGAGTGTGAAGGAAAGTAGCCCTTTACTCCCAAGGCAGGTGCGCAACTATCCACAAGTTCACCTACGCACCCGCCTACCCTGTTTCCTTGCCCAACAGGGCTCAAGCTAACCTCAGGAAATAAACACACACCAGTAAGGACTGACGCATTTATTTAAAAAACTATTCTCTAAGAGTTAGGGCCTCAGTCAGGCAATACATTGTGAAAAGCCAGCTAGGAGAGAAGGGGAGGGAGAGTGGGGAATGGGAAAACAGTGTGAGGTAAAAGTTAGCAGCAAAGCCTTAAAACAATAAAACCATTAACCCACTATCAATCACACACCCAAAGGTGACAAGTCTTCCCTGGACCGAGCCAGACTGAAAATAACAAATTCTAACTAGATGCCCAGCCTATCCTCGCTACACAAAGGGATCTCTTAATTCTACACACCAGTCTCGGAGAAAATGGCAACCGCCCAGTTGGTATCTTTTTTATCCCTTTTCTGGGCAACTGGTACCGTGACCCCTAAGAACCAATCTCTAGCCACCCTCTGCCCACTAGGCCCCCTCCCTATTTCCCACAGCTGAAGTCTTGTAGCTCACCACCAATTAACTCTGGCCTTGGAGCCAGGCCTTGGCAGTTCTTCCAAAGATAAGGGTGAGAGGCCCAGGTGTCCCAAGCTGGGAATGAGCAACTCAAGGTTTCACAACATCTCTCTCTCTGGGAAGTCCCTCTCTCCACTTGGAGGCCTCACTCCTCGGTAAGGTAGGCCACTCTTGCAAGGCAGGCCACCCCAACCAGAAGGTAGCCTTCCTTCACGCAGAGCATGTACGTTGGCCCTAAGTCTCCTGCTGTTTCTTCCCTTCTCTTTACTGTGATCTGAAGCAAGCTTGCATATAACATCAACACGGTCTCATTAAGTTCTGCATGCAGAACTCTTTTTCATCTTTGCCTCAAGCAAAGTCCTCCTAACAAAACGGATAGGTTTTCTGTTCCAGGTGTGTTCGTGTGTGCTTTAAACAGCAGGCCTGTGTTACATGCAGAGGGCAGGTGCAGAGGATGTGCCTACTCAAGAGTGTTGTATTTGTCTGCATTGGTGGAGGGGGAACAAAATTATGCACCACATAAGTCAAACTTCAAATAAGGAGGAGGATGCTTGGGTTTATTTTTAGACATTCAGTAGAGTTTCATTTGTTATTACTTAAGAGCAGAAAAGTCATGTTCGGGCATGATAGACCGTTCTTTTTTGTGAATCTTCTGTGAATGACAAAAGCCACAGAACAAATGAGTAAAAGCCTCCACTCAACATCCAGATCAAATGCCCCCATCTCTCTCTCTCTCTCTCTCTCTCTCTCTCTCTCTCTCTCCAGACACACACACACACACACACACACACACACAGAGAGAGAGAGAGAGAGAGAGAGAGAGAGAGAGAGAGAGAGAGAGAGAGAGAGGCAAATGGCTTCCCACTCTATTCCAAATGGCCATCACCCTAACATTCATGAAAGACAACATACAACAAGTCCTTTAAAATATGGAGAATGAACTAGCCTATTTTAGTGTAAAGTTTGAAGGCTCAAGTAATTTCTAGTGCCATATTAGTTATTTGATGAGGAGCAATCCAAAAATTAACCTGCTAATTGAATCCCAAAGTAGGGGGCAGGGATGGAAAGGGAACTCACAGGCTCTTTGAAATCTACTCAAAGAAGACTAGGGGCAGTTCATGAATCGCATGCCATCACAGAGCTTTCACTTCCTTGTAATGTAGTATAATTAATCTGCTCCTCTGCAAACATGCTTGAAAGCACAGTTGTGCAGCTACACACCATGGCCCTGGTTGAGGGAGGCATCGGAGTTATTATGCAAGGTGCCTTGGGATGTTCCGGAGCCTGGAGAGAGCAAGAGTAATTTCAAATGCAGGAAAGCTTCCTGGGTCTTGGAAGTCATTTATATTGATAGGATACATGACCCCTAAATAGCTACTTGGCATCGCAACTCCAGGTCTTCTTGAATGAAACAAATTATCTGGATCTTTCTCAGCCTGGGTTCAAGAAGTGTTTTTCAGAAAGAAACAGATTTAGTTGCCTAGATGATTGATCCATTCAAGGAGCTAGATAGAGGGAGTGCACTTCCTGTGGGCTTTTCTGGATTCTATTATTCATAGTATCCTTCTAGGACACTTGGCAGATATAAAATTTGCAGCCTCTGAAGTCAGATGGCTCTGGTCCTATTTGAGGGAGCATTTCCAGAATGTCTTGTGGAACTATTGAACTATTGGCCTACGGGGTCACTCAGTGCTCTATTAACCTTCCTATGCTTTTTAATGTCTAGTTGAAGCCACTGGAGAGTCATCTGGAGATCTGGGGTTGAGCCAATAAGTTGATGATACTCCTCTCTCTCTCTCTCTCTCTCTCTCTCTCTCAACTAATGCCAAGGAGTCTGAGGAAATGCTAAATGTTTTTGGGGGCACAGGGAAGGAATGGATGTGGGTGAATGAAACTGCCCCTGTTGGTTAGATAGGCTAACATTATTATTATTATTATTATTATTATTATTATTATTATTATATAACCCACCTCTCCCTCCGGATCGAGGCGGGGAACAACAACAATATAAAACACAAGAATCACAAAACAGTTAAAAAAAATTAAAAACAAGAAAAAAATACATCATTAAAAACATCTTAAACATCATATTGATCCATGTTAAGCTGATTAGTGGGAGATGCAGGAAAGATAAAAAGAAGTACTTCTTCAAACAGCACATAGCTAATCCACGGAATTTGCTACCACAAGATGTAGTGATAGCCACCAATTTGGATGGCTTTAGAAAGGGGCTAGATACATTCCTGGCTTTCAAAGGATACTAGTCCTTATGGCTATGTGCTGCCTCCAGTAGCAGAGGCATTATGCCTATGTACACCAGTTGCTGGGAAACATGGGTGAGAGGGTGCTGTTGCATTCACCTCATCTTGAATACTGAGTCCAGTTCTGGGTCCCACACTTCAAGAAGGATGCAGACAACTGGAGGGGGTTCAGAGGACAGCAATGGCGATGATCAGCGGTCTGAATTCCTGCATTGAACAGGGCTTGGACTCAATAGCCTTATAGGGTTCTCCCAACAATACTGTTCTATGATTCTATGTAGTGGCACTCCAGTAGCATCTTTACCTCTGAGAGAAGATAGGTTGACTCCTTCAATATTGGCCTTTAGATGGCTGCTTAAAACTACATTACGTTCTAGGGTTCTCCTATTGTACTGACTTCTTTTGTGTTTTTGTGATTTTTGTATTTTATCTTTTGTGATTCTATCGTAAACTACCTTGAGCATTCATAAGTGGAGAGGCAATTCAAATAGACTTCACTTGCCCTTCCTGCTTCCTCTTCCCTTCTGCAGCAGGGTCTAAGTTATGCTAGCATGCCAGTGGCTGGTGGCGGCGGGCTTTGGCACTTCAGCAAATGTCTTCTGCCTTCCTCGCCAGAGGATGCTGAGAAAGCAAGCATGACCTGTCTGCACTGAACAAATTCCATGTGGTGGATGATGGGGAGAGGGTGCTCTATCAGGCAAGGCACAGTGAGCCATGTCCCTGACATGTGGGATAGCATGGGTCAGAGTAGTGCTGCTTATCTGCTCCTGCGGCTGTCAGGACTGTGCTTTAGCAGACTCAGAGCCTGTCTGCAATGGTCCTCTGCATTCATTTTGTAGAGAAGGGCTAGGCGGTTTCTGTATCCTTACTACATTAAAAACTGAACAACATGTAAATACCTAACATGTGTCATCTTTGCAAATTTCTTGCCATTACAATTCCAGTTCTTGTTGTTAGGAATGCTTGAGGAATTCAACCTTTGTGAATTCTGAGGTGAACAGACCTGATTTGTACCTTTAAAATTTGCACTTCTCTGAATTTTGCAATGGAGATTTTATGAGAATCATGCATATTTTATGAGAAAATATATTCAGAAATACATAAATACACATTCTCATGCAGACTTATTTTAAACTGCCAATTCATATGGAACTGGGACGGAACACATGAGAAACTGACATGGACCAGAAATAGGCTCATCCATCCCTTGTTATTGTACCATAAATGCACAAAAAAGCTTGATCAGTTGGGAGAAAAGCAGGTTAGAAGACCACCATTAAGCTGTAGCTTCCAACGGTCAAAGATTAACCTTACTAGCTCTGCAACGGGAGTTTTGAGTGGATGAAAATAAAGCTGGCCATGATGTTCCCCCTGTTATTTCGTTAGACACCTAAATAGCTTAGATGACGATGACAAAAAGAGGATGAAGTTAAATTCACTGTGAGATGAACTGGCCTTCTGAAAGAGGATTCAAATTCACATTAGCCTTGCACAGAGTTCCATATCTCTTTAGCACAGCATAGCTGAATTCAAGGTTAAAGGGAAGTAAAGGTAGGAGACGGCTAGACTCTCAAAGCTTCCCACCATACTAACGACTTTCAGGTTTAGCCATGTCCTTTTTATATGAGTAGGTAAACCAAGCAAAAATATTCGCCTTTTCTGGAGATCAGAAATGCTATCATTCTATTCTTATCTATTAGCTGTATAAACTTGTGACAAATTCTTGCCTCACTCTCAAGGAAAATATGTATGATGCCCATCCATTGTCCCATGGGGGGTGGAGGTGGAGAGAGAGTCCATTAGACAAGTTACATTCATTTTTTGTATGCTGTGCTTATTCTGGAAATATAAAGAGCTATTTGAAAGCAAGGTATTATCTTTACACCGCTTCAAATAGATGACTGCTCTCAAAATTCTAACACTGGACAATTACAGCCTCAAAAAGACTTCCCAGGATTATATTAACGGTTCAGCCAGCAATGGCACTTATTTAAGGTTGATGAACATTCACCATTTTGACTGCACGTTCATTTGCTTCTGAGCTAAAGTTTTCAGCTCCCGGTGAATTTATGAGTTTCACGAATTCAATTTCAATTTCCTTCCGCATAGAATTGTATGGATGGGGAGAAGTAGTAAACTTACACATAACCAGCATGTATAAATTACAGGTG
This sequence comes from Anniella stebbinsi, assembly GCA_029215795.1. NCBI lineage: Eukaryota > Metazoa > Chordata > Lepidosauria > Squamata > Anniellidae > Anniella > Anniella stebbinsi. Next base: position 151,919,496 of record JARDYH010000004.1, read on the forward strand.
AATTTTCCTATACCACTCTTGTCATTTCGGCAGGTGGAGCTGACTTATGGACAATCAGAAGACAGAACAAAAATTGACAGTGATTTCTAGAGTTTAATTAAGCATATATTCAATTTACATCCCTCCTTTTGACAAAAGAAAATAGTGCTCTAGGCAGCAAATAATCATACAAATGTTTAAAAACAAACAAAAAACCATTGTTAAAAACATTAAAAAACACACATGTAAAACACACACAGGACCCTATCCAACAGGCCATTTTGCAAGCCAAAGGCCGGCATGAACAGAAATTTCTTTGCCTGCCTGTAGAAGGACAACAGAGAGGGAAGGACAACCACCTAGTCTTCCTTGCAGGCAGTTCTGCAGCCTGGGAGCACCACTAAGAATGTTCCCTCTCACACTGCCGCCAAGTGCACATCAGATAGTAATAGTACCAGGTGATAGGGATGTATGAGGATTGTGTTCCAGTCTGCACGTCACTTGAAAAAGCCCTGTCTGCAATCCTGAATATGAACATTAGCACATTTTCCTCTGAAAACGTTCGTGAAATTCCCAAAGTTGCTTTTCCATTCACAAAACGTGTACATGAAAATGCACACATTCTTAAAATGCGCAAGTTCTGAATGATGCACAACTTCCTTAAACTGCATAAATTTTGAAAAATGCATAACTTTCTCAAAATACACACATTTTTTTTTAAAATGTAGACCTTTCTCAAACGATAGCTTCCAAAATGCGCGAGGTACTCGTTCCTCTCTATTCAACACTGGTTAGGCCTCATCTTGAGTATTGTGTCCAGTTCAGGGCACCAAACTTCAAGAAGGATGCAGACAAGCTGGAGGGGGTCCCGAGGATGGCAATAGGGATGATCAGGGGTTTGGAAACCAAGCCCTATGAGGAGAGACTGAAAGAACTGGGCATGTTTAGCCTTGAGAAGAGTAGACTGAGGGGTGATATGATAGCACTCTTCAAATACTTGAAAGGCTGCCACACAAAAGAGGGCCAGGATCTCATCCCAATCAACCCAGAGTGCAGGACAAGCAATAATGGGCTCAAGTGACAGGAAGCCAGATTCTGGCTGGACACCAGGAAAAACATCCTGACTGTTAAAGCAGTAGGACAATGGAACCAATTACCTAGGGTGGTTATGGGTTCTCCCACACTAGGCATTCAAGAGGCAGCTGGACAGCCATCTGTCAGGTAAGCTTTACGGTGGATTCCTGCATTGAACAGGGGGTTGGACTTGATGGCCTTATGAGCCCCTTCCAACTCTACTATTCTATGATTCTATGAAATCATGTCTCCAACAAGGACCAGAGCCTCTAAGTTGATCCCAGTCCCATCACAGTCAAATGCTGAGAAGGATACCATTGTCAATGGTAACAAAAGCTACTGAGAGGTGCAGCAGAAGCAATGGGGAAATGCTCCCCCTGTCCAGTTCCCAGTGCATCCACCAAGCTGACCAAAACAGTCTCTGTCCCATAACCAGGCCTGAAGCCAGATGGAAAAGTATATAGTTCATCTGCCTTTTCCAGAAATCCCTGGAGCTGAGAAGCCACCACAAACTCCAGTACGTTGTCCAAGAATGTAACATTGGAGACCGGCTGAAAAATATCCAATACAGTAAGTTTTTTTTAATATAAAAAGCAAAGGTCTTCCCACCACCTCTTTCAGGCAAGATGGAATCACATCTTGCCATAAAGAGGCATTCACTACTCATTTAGCCATTCCTCACCCCTACTCCTGACTGGTTTTACAAGCCAGGACATGCAAGGATCCATTTGTGCTAGGCCCCACCTTTCCAAAGATTTTCTACACATCCTTGGGCTGTACAAACTGAAAAGTATTCATTATAACTGGACTAAAAGGGGCCAAAAGGTTTTGATTATATATATATATATATATATATATATATATATATATATATATAATCACACACACAGAAGAACACACAAGCTCTGTGTGCATAAATCAGTAAACTTTCTGTTAATCTCTAATTGCAAAGGGACTTTGAAAATGTAATGTATGGCACGTTTAATGTCTGTTGGGTGCAATAAATCGTACTTTATGAAACAGCAGTCTAAATGAGTACCTTCCCAAACCACTATATCAGTTTCTTCTGCACATAGGAAAGTCCCCAAGGAAACGTTATGAATATTAAAGAATTAGCATATATCATCTTTCAGATGATATATCTGAACAGCAAGTATATTCTTTTCCCACTCTGCTTGCCAGAGGAGGAGGAGCTGAGTTTAGAAATCAAAACCGAACACACAGCTATAGTCTCTAGTAGGTTTGTGCAAGTTGACTTACAATTTAAAATTATTTTTTACGCTGATGATCTTTTATTGTTTATTTCTAAACTCCAGGCATCCATTCCTGCTTTGATGGAACTGATTAATACCGTCGGGGATCTTTCCACTAACTCAATAAATTGCTCAAATTCCAAACTGATGCTGATTTGAGATAGTATATTTCCTAGTGTGTTGGCTAATGGCCAATTTCGGTGGTGCTCTGATTTTATTACCTATCTGGGAATACTTATTTCCAAGAGATATACCTCAACTGATCAAAATAAACTTAAATAAATTGATTTTTGAATTTACATGAGATATAGGTGGGCACTGTTAAAGTTGAGTCTGTGGGGTAAAGTCAACACACTTAAGATGAACCTTATACCTCGAATTCTTTATGTTATGCATGGGATTCCTTTACTTATATGTGGCAAATACTTTCAACAACTTAATGCTTTGTTTCGTAAATTCTTCTGGGGTTCTTCCCAACCTCGAATATTTTTGAAACAGGTGCAGCTTCCAATTAAATTAGGTGGGTTTGGCTTTCCAGAACTTGCCTTGTACCATCAGGCCTATCTATTGGCTTGCACTACGTTTTGGGCTTCTTCTGTTCCCTCAGGATTGCCACCATGGTCAGTTCTGGAAGCCCTACGGTTAGAACCTCTTCCCAAATGGATAACACTCAGTTCTCATTATATTAGAATAAGTAATCCCCCTCCTACAATTTAACTTAATTTTTAACTTTGCTGTTTTCAATTTGTATCTTAAATTTGTATTAATTTCTGCATTGCTGCTCAGTTTTATCCTGGTTGTGCTTTCATATTGTATTTTATACTGTGTTTTTATACTGTTGTTTTATATTTTGAATAGTTTTCATGGTTTTAATTTTTGTAAATCTCCCAGAGAGCTTCAGTTGTTGGGCGGTATAGAAATGCCATAAATAAATAAATAAATAATTTTTGGCTGCGAGAGAGGTGTGGTGTTATAGTATCACATCAATTACAGTTCAATCCATTCTGTCTTGCAAAATTGACTTTATGAGGAAAGCCAGATTTAAGAATTGGGAAAAAAGCGTTTTTGTGGAAGACATGGATAGATAAGAGGATTTTTACTTTGGTTCAACTAACAGGCCCAGACGATGAGTTTTTGTCTTTTTCAGGCTTGTTTGTTAAATATAATTTACCTACTACATCTCAATTGCAATACTTGCAATTGCAACACCTGCTGGAATCTAGGTTTGGTCCAGCTGCTTTTACAGCCTCAGAGCCTCCAGCACTGTTAGAAAACTTGTAACAGCTGAACTGACATGTCGATCCACGCCCCAGAGAGAGAGAGAGAGAGAGAGAGAGAGAGAGAGAGAGAGAGAGAGTGGCAGTAAGTAAATATGATACCCATAGTTTGAAACAGGATTGGAATAGAGAATTGGAGTGCCCTATCTTGACTAATCAGTGGACCGTTGCCCTAGCATCTATATCTAAAGCTTCTATGGATCTCAGGTTACGCCTTATTCGGCCAAAAAAAATTGTTTCAGGTTTATTGGACTTCACAACATCTTTTCAATAAGGGCCTGTCTAACTTGCACAATAGATGGAGATGTAATGCATCTAATGCTTTTTTAACTCATATGTTTTGGCAATATCCTGTAATCGCCCCTTTTGGGGAGTAGGTTAGAATAAGAATAAACTTGCACTAAAACATAATCTATCATATGGAACAATGTGCATGTCCTCTTAAATTACCTACTGGCTTCTTGGAAGGTAACACATGGTCAGCACAGATGGATCTGCAGAGCCCTCATGACAGCCAAAAGATTTATATTATCACATTGGAAGGACAAATGCTCACCTCCCATAATGCAATGGATTGAGGACCTAATAACACTATCAACTTTTGAACTGGTGTTATATAAACACAACTTGCGAGTAGATGAATATATGGATATTTGGTCTGCTTTTCTTGAAACCTATGTATAATTCCCCCTTTTTTAAAAATGAACTATACACATGATGGTAAAATGACGATATTCCTATTATTTATGTGTGTTTCTCACAATGTTTTTTCAGTTCTGTTTTGTTGATATTCACAATAAAAATAAGAAAAGTATATGCCCTTCCCCTGCATCCTGGCACTGGCCGCAGGGAGGTAATTGCAGGCGGGGGGAGTAGAGACGTACTCTCTTCCCATTGGGGCAGTTTTTGGCACCGCTGAGCTGGGGGCTGGGTGTCTGAGCATATTTAAGGCAGCCGCGCCCAGCCTTCCAGGCTCTTCGAAGCATGGCTCCCTCCCTCCCTCCCTGTAGGCAGTGTGGGTTTAACTGGTTGCCCTATTGGGGGCCGAGTAGGAATTTTTGGCACATAGTCTGATTGGCCTGGGCTATGTGTCTTTTCGCCTCCTTCACACTGTAAGTGGGGAGTGAGTGTCTTAGGAATTATAATATCCTGATCTTGGTTAATGGTGATCATTCTGTGGCACTGTTGTTTGGTGACAGGTGGTACCTGAGGCCTTCTGCTGGGAGTCGTGTGGCCCCAGTGGGGGGATAAGGCCACCTGTTAGGCCAGCTCTCGTCACTCCAACCAGAGTCGTGCGGCACGGGGGTTGAGTGGCATGGGTCAGTCTACCTTCCCCAAAAGGGGTATGGGCTGGGTGTGGCGATCATCTGACGCCACTCGCCAGACATAGAATGCTTCGCCCGATATAAAACACCTAGCTAGTTGCTGGCGTAGTTTAGGCAAAGTTTCCCTTTGCAGATCTTCAATAAATGTGGCCCGAATTTGATACCATATACAGTTGTCTCATCTCGTTATTCCCCCCTTCCGACTGCAAATTATTTTCCCACTCTGCTTGCCAGAGGAGGAGGAGCTGTGTTTAGAAATCGAAACCAAATACACAGTTATAGTTGTAGCATGTAATTCATACATTTTATTAAATAAACCTATGAACACTGAAGACTTGGATGACTTAGAAGACCCAAGAAAAAAGTAGCATCCTTTCCTATCTTGCATAGCAGTCTGTGGGATTAACCAAGGGTACCCTCTTAACAAATCCATCTGTGTACCATATTCAGTAAAACCAAACACACATACAAGAACAATATTTCAGTGGCTGCCTCACATTTATGAAACTGTCTTCTCTTGAAGATTTGCCAGAGATGGGACCTATTTGTACTAACTGGGGGGAGGGGGTCAGAGTTACTTCACAGGAGAGAGTATTATTTTAAATGCATAACTTCCTCTGAGCCTTCACAATGGCACATATCATGATTTTTTTTAAAAAAAGAAGTTTTGGTATATACTATATATGAAAAACTGTATATGTATAAAACCGAGTTGCCTCCAACAATTTGGGTGAAATGAAATACAAAGTTTAGCTGGAATATGTGTGGGAGGAATTCTCAGGCAAAACATTTGATAAGTTTCAAGGGAATTTCAATGAACTTCAGTAAGACTAGTAAAATCTCTAAAAATGATTACTTACTTAGTCATTTTGCTTAAATCAACATTTTAAGCAACCTTGGGGGATGCTGCTCAGGATAACGAATGAGAAATTTTGAAATAACAGTGTTTCAATAATATTTCTGAAACTTCTCACAGGAGCTTCACACATCTCTATGTATAAAATTACATCCTTTACTATCCTGGATTTTAAGATTCTCTGCTATTTTATACTATTTATTATTAGCATTATTGATGTAATTAATAATGAATTTATATTATACAAGCTGTTTTAGTGTGGAAAGTGTCTCCAAAGGGCTATGATTGCAGCAATGCAAGATGGTTGGCACTATGCCTTTTTGGATGGTCTTGCATTTGACCATTCTTCAGAGTTCTTTTTGACTGTGTGGTGCATGTTCCACATGTAATGAAGCATTGTCACTTATGTATGCACCTGTATTCTGTGGGGTTACTCTAAGGTCCTTGGAACATGGAACTAACACTCTTGAGTTTTTGTCAGGATGTTGCCCTAGTGAAATAGAGATGTGAATTACAGAACTTCCTTCCAAAGTATTTTATGTTGTGTTACAATGGTGGATGGTGCCCATTAGGTCACCAGAGGGCTGGAACACCAGAGGCAGAGTCATGGGCTCACCAGAGGCAAAGCCAAGGGCTCACTAGAGGCAGATCAGTCTTTTGACTCACTAGCAGACAGCAACCCAGGTGAAAAGTGGGGTACATGAACTTTCAGATCCTGAGGGCAAAGCAGAATCCACACAAAAACATTCCTTTGGAACCACGTTATTCTGTTCCAGCAACAGCTCCCATTGCATAGAGAATCAAGTGACCTTAGGGTCATGAATCCAGAACAGTAGGGGGAGGAGGCAATACGCACAGAAAACAACAACAACATAATCAACAAACACATTCTCAGAGTTTTACAGAAAAAGCTGTCTTTGGAACCCAGCAGCAACCCACTGCAAAAGGGGCCACCCAGAGGGCATTCCTGCAAAAATGAGGGTGTGCATGCTGCATGACGGGGTTAACAACAAATAAACTCAGAGCTACACAGAAATGCAGTCTTTGGAACCCAGCAGCAAGTTCTGACAGCATCCACAATCCACCCCTATGCATATTCATGGATCATTTCCCAGGTCACCCTTTTGCATATCTGTTCAGAAGCAACGCCGAGAAGCTGCGCAGTGCAAACATCTAGTTTTTGCATGTCTAGCCAGAAGGACTGGATTATTCTGAAGTAAGCATGGACAGCAAGTTCTGAAAATATCTCACATCTATGCCTTTGCAGGAAATAATAAAAACTGATTGCATGAGCAGATACAGATAGCATCCGGCCTCACACACTAACCCATTATCTCTCGTTCTTGTCCTCTCTCTCTCCCACATCCACACACCCACAAAGGAAAAATACACACTCAGCTCCCCACCCCCCAAAGCTCTCCCTAACTTTCAGGCTACCCTTCACAAACCGCAAGGCTTCCCTTGACTGTTCCTGCTCCCATCCCCTTCGTGGCTCCCCCTGAGCTCTCTAAAGATTGGTACTTTCACACTTCTGCCTTTTGCGGCTTTCTAATATTGTGCTCTGCCGCCTCTTTACTTCTTCTGCCCATGCACAGCCAAGAAAAATAGGGAATTGGCTGGGGGCATCTCTTGCGATGCCATTTCTTCTATGAATTCTTCAGTCCAGGAGTAGGCAGGGGAGCTAAATATGCTCAAGTACGGCATCAAGACAGTGTGGAGAACCCCAACGCCCCGCCTCGCTGCTTGGAGACAGAGAAGGGAAGACAAAGCGGTGTGCGCACTACACAGAGACAACACAACAGGGTTCTGCTTCTGGTTGGAGCAGTCCTACTGCTGCTAGTTGTAGCATGGCAGTATTAAATCATTTGGGCTGGGGGGGGGGGCAGGTTGCAGGCAGTGGTCGACCCCCATCCTAAATTTTGTCCCTACTTTGGTTACAACCAGATGATGATGATGATGATGTGTGTGTGAATTAAAATTGCACAAAAAGCAGGATGGGACAAGGGGAGAACAGGATAATAATTAACTATAGATAGGCATTAAGCCAGATTATAGTTCAGCAATTCTGATCCAGCAATTCTAATTATAAATAAAGATTAGAGTTCAGAAACCTGAGAAGGGTAGAAATAGTGATTGCATGTTTTGGGTTGATGACATAATTAATGTTGACTGGTATCTTGGGGGGGGGGGGGAAATACTTTGACTCTTCTTGAGGGAAGACAATATGACCTGCTCTTCATTGTTTTACATGATCCTTTTGTGCCCAATTCGCAAGACTGGAGTCTGTGCCAGGTCCCAACATTGGGAATTAGGCAATTTACTTCAAGCCTGAAAATGTAATGCTTTAGCCCTAAAGGTTTCCAGATCAATCTTAGTCACAAACAAGACAGCAGCTGACACAAAAATAATATCTACTACAGTCTCAATATACTTGTGCTCAGAGAATTCTGGAACTTCGTCTTTATTGAGTTAACCCCCAGACACACAGGAGAAAAAAAATACTCCTTTGGGTTGAACACAACCAAGCGTTTTAATTTTAATCGTGAAATAGTAGTAAACTGTCTGTGATGCACCAGCCAAATAGCGCCTTCCCACATCATATCTTGGTTTCCACCTTGCAAAATATTATCTGCCTCATGCGACACTGTAAGGTAAATTCATAACAGCCCATAAATAGAAGTTCATGGGACAGGTGAAATGCATGAAGTCTAGTAAGATATATTTATTAAAAGAAAAAATAAATATAAAAAGCACAAACATTTCATCCTTAACATTAAAAGAAGAAAAAGAAATGCTGCTAGATAGTATTTTAACAGCACTTGTTTCTATATTACTCTGTACATATAATTATATTCTGATTAGATGCTTACATTGCTCCCACAAATCAGGATTAATGGTACATGGTATATATAGTACACTAAACAGTTTATCTTCTAAACTGTCCTTGGGCCATAATGATATCAATTTAGGGTGCCCTGGGTCTCATGCCTCCTGGTCTGCATTTTAGCTAAACAGGTGACTTTGGGAAAGGTGGGGAGGGGAAGGAGGCTGGGATGGCTGACGATGCCTCATAGCCCCACATCCCCAGGCTCCTCCATTTCCCACTCACCAGCTTTTCCCCATCTCCATACCCATTTTGTGAGTGAGAAGAGGTAGCCGGTGCGGTTCTCTTTACGCCAGCTACAAAGAGGAGGGGAAAGGGGAGGGAAATGTGGTTTCCTAGCTCCAAGCTCAGTGCCCTGTTTATGAGCTCGGAGCCAGGAAACCAAACAATCCTATGTTTTATCCCTTATTTTATTTATTTATTTTAGTTTTTTCCCCATATTGTTTTTGACACTATGGATAAAATCCTAGTGTGCCCTGACATTCATGGAAGACCCTTTGATCCAGTGGAAGAAGTGGAGGTACTTTTTCACTGATTATGCCTTCTACCTGCAGCCCCTGGTGCCTTCCCATGATCTGTTCTCAAGGATCCTCTGGAATAGTGTGATACATAAAGCAGAGGCTATAGAAGGAAGGAAAAATTGGGGGGGGGGGATCACACATACATCTTTCTTTTCACAGGAACCTCCATTGGATTAATAGACCTTTTGTTCTGGAAAGACTTCTTTTGTGAATGGAAGAACACGAAACATTGGATCCCACCCATCATCTCAGTAAGCCTTGCAACTGTGCTGAACGGTACTTAATCTTATGATTTTGAATCCATAAAAGCAGCTGAAACAACAAAGACTCTTGTAACACTTTTTGTGTGTGTGTGTGTGTCAAATGGATGACCATCTTCATGGAAGTTTAGAGCAGGAAAAAATGAGTCTTTAAAGTACGATAAGATGTACTCCTTCTGTGGAATAGAACAAATAAGAGAGTAAAGCTCAGAGAATTGCTTGCTTCAGACCACTTAGCATAGCTAGGACAACTGTACTCTCAGCTACTACTATTCAAAACAGCTCTTTCCCTAGCTTAGAACAGTGTCCCTCCAAATAAAATTTAAGCATCATACCAGTTGGCAGGTAGGAACAAAAATTGACAATGACCAACTTTGAAGGCAGTAAACAACTTTTGAGTTGAGTTCCCTGTGCTACTATCCAGGAGTAAGTAAAATGGAATCATGGTTTATTCTTTTCTAAAGGTGCTCCTTTAGGTTAAAAACAAGCGAACATATGGGATTCCTCAAGCCTCATTAACAACTAAGGGTGCCATTTGAACTAACTTTAAGGATGGAGAAATTTGTGAACAGCCATAGACAGTTTTGATAGAATTTCTCACTGCCTATTTCCCAGCTTAATAGCTAACTCAAAATGAAAAGGAATGCCTCTTTCCTGCACACACACACACACACAGATTTCTAGGATTTCCAGTCAAGATGTCAGATTATTAACATTACATGTTCAGTTGTTTTATTACCCAGTAACAATTTCCAGAGGGTAGCTATCTAATACAGAAAAGCAAAGAGTCTTGTGGCTCTTAAAGACTAACAAGTTAATTCTGGCACAAGCTTTTGTGAACAACAGCCTACTTTATAACATGATGAACTAGGGCAGGATCTACACTGCTGTTTTAAAGCACTTTAAAGCGCTTTATAACTAGGCTGTCCAGATGGCTCGGGATTTCCCGGTCCGAACCGGGAATCCAGGGGCAAACCGGCCCAACCGGGGGGCGGGGGGGCAAACAGGGGTAGCGGGGGGTCACGCGGCGGTGGCAGCAAGCATGGAGCGGCGGTAGACCCAGCGGCGTTGGCGGTGGAGGAGCCCGGGAAGTGCCACCCCAGCAGGTAAGTGCCTTCCCTCACGCCTCACGCTCCTTACCCGCAGGGGCGTCCGCTTCCCTCCAGTGCTCGAATCTACTGAGAAACAGGCTTCACGGCCTGTCTCTCAGTATCGCGCCAGGTGATGACGTCATCACCTGGCGCGATACTGAGAGACAGGCCGTGAAGCCTGTTTCTCAGTAGATTTGAGCACTGGAGGGAAGTGGGTAAGGAGCGCGAGGCGCGGGGCACTTACCTGCTGGGGCAGCCAGGTCCGCCGCCGCCGGGCCGCCGCCGCTGCCGGGCCGCCGCTGGGCCGCCGCCGCCACCACTGGGGCCACTGCCGCTGCTGCTGCGCCGCCAGGGCTGCCGGGCCGCCGCCGCCGGGCCACCACTGCCGGGCCGCCACCGGCGCCGCTGGGTCCGCCACCGCGCCGCCGCCAGGGCCGCCGCCGCGACACCGGCGTGCCACCGCCGGCGCACCACCGCCGCCGGGTCCGCCACCGTGCCGCCGCCGGGGCCGCCGCCGTGACACCGCCGTGACACCGCCGGTGCACCACCGCCGCCGGGGCCGCCGCCACGCCGCCGCTGGCGGCGGCGGGTCCCCCGCCGGCTCGTAAGGCCAGCAGCCGCGCGGAAGAGGCAGGGGAGGGCCGATTACGTCACTTCCGGATCCGGCCCTCCCCTGCCTCTTCCGCGCGGCCGCTGGCCTTATGAGCCGCTGGCGGCGGTGGCGGCGGCAGCAGAAGAGAACCCGCCCCAGTAGGTCCGGGCTGATGTTTTTGGGGGTTGGGTGGCTTGGTGGGGGGGTTGTTTTGGGTGGGGGGTGACTTGGGGGGTTTGTTTTGGGGGGTGGCTTGGTGGGGGGTTGTTGGCAGGGGGGGACCGGGATTTGGGGTTCCAAAATCTGGTCACCCTATTTATAACTAGGCTGACCATCTGAAAAGGAGGACAGGGCTCATGTAACTTTAACAGTTGTAGAGAAAAGGGAATTTCAGACAGTGTCATTTGTATGCAATTAGTTCCTGGTGAAATTCCCTCTTCATCACAACAGTTAAAGGTGCAGGCACTATACTAGAGTGACCCTATACAAAAGAAGGCAGGGCCCCTGCAACTTTAACTGTTGTGATGAAGAGGGGATTTCACCAGGAACTAATTGCATACAAATGACACTGGCTGAAATTCCCTTTTCTCTACAACAGTTAAAGTTACATGAGCCCTGTCCTCCTTTTCATATGGTCAGCCTATTTATAACAGTAGAGACAACTGTTTTGTAGCGTGTCCTGGGCCCCAACAGTTGTCAGTACTGCTATAAACCACTTTAAAGTGCTTTATAACAGTAGTGACAACTGCTGGGGCCTACGACACACTCCAGAACAGTTGTCACTACTGTTATAAAGTGCTTTAAAGCGCTTTAAAACAGCAGTGTAGATCCGCCCTGGGTTATAGTCCACAAAAGTTTATGCCACAATATATATTTTTTATTCTTTAAGGTGCAACAGAACTCTTTGTTGTATTATATTATTGCTCAGCTATCATTACTACATCTGCTTAACTTCTCTACTCACTGTAGTCAGAACATATGTCCACAAGATGGTGTTGCCAACACATAATTAGTCAAACAACATCTTGTAGACAGGTTTGTAGTCCCCTAAATTAGCCCTCAGTTGATGAGCTAAACTAATGCCATAAACTTTTACCATTATTATTTAATCCCTTTTATATTATAAAGAGGCTTAGCAGCAGCGCTAACAACAATAGGTTTGTTTCTTTTCCCAGTGGCGTAGTGAAGACTACTACCATCTCTAGTATTTTCTGTTTCCTATTTTCAAACTGTACACCCCCCCCCCCCCCGCCACTGAAGCCAACGTTACAGGGTCTAACATTTTTGTATTTATTAATGGTTTTCAACAGGTTTGTACGGTAGTGCAGTAATACTCACCTTTTAAGGCTGTAATTTTATGTACACTTTCTTGGCAGTAAGCATCATTACAAACTCTACAAATCTGCATACGTATGGATTGTAAATATCTTCACTTTTACTTATGTAACACATAATTAAACAAAACAGAAACACTTGGAATATGTCTTCATTCTGCATCCAGAAACCTAGCACAGCAATCATATGGTTTTTCAATGGGAAATGCCTCATCCCCTCACCCGGTGAAGCCTGGGCGAGGGGGGGGCTAATTGCGGAGGGCGGCGAAAGAGACGGAGTGTGGCTGCAGGTCATTGGCTGCGGGGTGTGGTGCCACAAGGAGAGAAAGGAGGTAGCTGCTGCATGAATAGGCAGCGTGGGCAGCCCTCCTCCCTCTCCCATTTTTGCTGGCTCCCTCCCGCCCTCCCTTGTAGGCAGTATGGGTTCGCTGGTTGTCCATTAAGGAGGCCGAGTAGGAATTTTTTGCTCACAGTCTAAATTGGCTGTGAGTTTTTTCGCCTACTCCATACTGCCAGACAGGATGGGTGTGTAAATAGGTTCATTTGTTGGAATTGGTCACATTAGCTGGGTGGTCAGGTGTGGGCATCTAGAATGGGGGAATATTGGTGAGCATTCTCAGGCACCCTTGGGGGTGATGGGTAGTGCTGGAAGCCCCTGGCTGGGAGCCCTGCGGCACCTGTTGGCAGGCTAAAGCTTACCTTTGAGGCCAACCCTACTCACCTACTCGGAGCCGTGCGGCATGAGCAGGGCAGACACCGGAAGGCCTCCCTATCCGAATAGGGAGCCCGTGGAGTGGCGAGATGGCACACCGCTTCATGGGCTAGAATGGCTCGTCCGATCCTAGATTGGCCTAGGAGAGGCCATAAAGTAGATGCCTGCTTTGGGAACTACCCCCTTTGCAGATCTTTGAATAAAATGTGGCCCAAGTTTAAACCCAAACTGTTGTCTCGTCTCGTTATTTCGCTGTCCAGTCTGCAATATAGTCCATTGAACATAGTGGGGAAAATGATGTTTTGCAAACAAAGTAAACAGTAAAATTTGCCTGAACAGTGCTTAATTTAATTTTGTTTATGCTTTGGTTTGTTTGTATATACACACTAGCTCATATACCTGGCTTTGCTTAGGCCCCCTAAGATATATGTCTGCAAGGTAATCACCTTAAAGTAGTAGGCTGGTGCTAGGCCTGTGAGTTAACTTTTAAACAAATTAAATTGCCCAAGGCATGCTGGGAGTTATAGGTGTAAGCTGAGGCTAGAATGGAACGATGGGTGAGGTTAGTGGCAGTTGGAGAAAGTCAGGTAGAAGGAGAACAAAGACAGTTAGTGAGAGGTCAGGAAAATGGGAGCTGAGTTAGGATTGAGGGGTAGTGACCTGGTTTGCACATAGTGGCCTGGTTTGCTTACCCATACTTTATTTAAAATCAGCCTTTCTACATATCAGTACTACATCTCCCAGCATGTCTTCGACGGTCTGCAGGTGTCCACGTCCTTTGAGGGGCACTTCCGTCCTCTCGTTGCTGATGCTGCTCCTCAATAGAGCATTGAAGGGTAGCATCGCAGAGAAGGGGAGGTAAGTGGCTGTCAGTGAACACATCCAGCTCTGTCTAAATCCCACTTGGACTGGCTCGGCCAGTGCTTCTTGCCCACCAAGTGCTCCATCAAGAGACTGTACTGAAGGGCCGAGGCTGGCCATGTACTTCTCCCCTTCATCAGGCCTATTTTGGGGCATGCACAGAGTGCCTCCCTTTCCTCCCTCCCCCTTTCTAAGAGCAAAGGCCACACATGCATTTCCCTCAGATTCTGAGAAAACAGTGATATCAGGATAGGGTACCTTTGAGCATATTTGGTCCCTCAAATTTTAAAACCAAGCAGAGGGAGGAGGCACCACAAATGGATGTAGCCCATTTATGTGGTTGTTTCCGTTTATGTGGAATTGGGTTGACTGCTCGAGACCGACCTTAGGAGTCGGGATTGTGAAAGACACGCAGTGGCAACCTACCCATGCACTCAGAATGGCTGCCAAAGGCCAGTAAGTCTGGCCTCCCACCCAAGACATGCTGGGAGTTCCACCCAAGGCATGCTGGGAGTTACTTAAAACCCAAAATTCTGTGGTTTTAGATTTTTCTGGTACATTGTACAGCCAGACCTATCAGCTTGCCAAATTTCCAGTTTCTAACTCATCTAGAAGTGGGTAAACATTTCCAGACATACGTGACACACACATACTTTCCGCTTTATAGGTAGAGATTAAGCTTAATAATTCTATATAGTCAGACCCAGTTGAAAGAGCATTAGTTTGTGTGATCATCTTTTCAAAATGTCATGGGTTATTCTGCAAGGTACACAATAATTTTATTTCATTACATGAAATAAAACTTCATGGGAAGCAGGAGGCAAAAGCTACTATTGCTCTAGTTATCTATATTTAAAGAGTAAAAAGAATGTGAATAACTAGAATTATAAAATGCAATCCAATAATTAAGAGGTCTACATAATACAGCTTAATGTTAAGAGATATAGCAATCAGTATGTCTGATAGATTACACAAGTATTGAACACACTCATGAAAAGTACATGTCAAAATGAAATATAGATGTTTGAATGTATGTATAAATGTATACATAAATGCACTCCACCCTTGATCATGTTCACAGCTCCTACAGAACAGCATTACATCGAGAAATATGAGAAAATGTGAATTAGGTAGATCAAGATAAAATTATGTATTGGGAACCAGATTGATTAAGATAAAATACTTGTTCGTAGTACTTGTGGAGCTGATGGCAACAATTTATAGCACAGCATCAACAAATAATGTGATATTTACTATCAACTATAATAGTGCACAGTACCATGGTAATCCATTGCTATAAAAAAGCAATAATTCTGAGAGCATTTTAATGAAAGATTCTAAAAACACATTTGAATCTGTTCATAGCTAGCAATACATCAGTTATTTCTCTTTCCTTTTCTTCTCAGAATAGCACTGTCTTGTCAGCCACTGTCTTGTCAGCTACTTATCCAAAAGATCACCCATCAGTTGAGGATTGATCAACATAACTATGTAATCCTGGGCAGTTGTGTAAAGGCAAACAGCTGATGATGCAAACACACAAGGTATAGGTGAAAGATTTTTAATTGTTTAAAAAGTCATGAGGCACTAAGAGCTAACTTTATCTGAAGAAATTTTATTTTCCAATACCACATCAGTACAAGATATATTTGAACTTATTGAATGTGTTTTTGTCTCAGTCCCTCTTTGTGATTATGGTTGTGAGAGAAATTCATACAACACATTTTAAGGCAAACTTACCTAATTTTTTCAAACCACTGGGTGAACTGAAACTCAGTTATCCTTCAACATTTGCACTTCTTCAAATTTTGCAATGTTCTCCAATGGGGGGGGGATGTATACAAAAATGCATGTAATGTTAAAAATGCATTATATTAGGAAACATGCTTGCAAAAGTGTGTATATTAGGCAAAAATGCATACAAAAATTCACGTATCAGGAGAACTGCTTATTATTTCATGTGAATGTTTAAAACAACAATGTCAGAGCTCCGGGCAAACTGAATTTATGACTAGAGAAATTCTCAAAGTTTGAGACGAACTAAAGGTTAGGATGGAAAAATGAGAAATAGAGAGAAAACACAACTGACAGATTCATCCATCCCTATTTGTTATGAAATTGATCCAGAGGTTCATTACACTATATTTTCCTTGTGAAAAAGTTAATTCTAACCTAAAGGACATCCACAACCAACAGTCCAGTAATTCTCTTTCCATCTCGGGGGCAAACTATGAATGTTTAGAAATATTACAAGGCACAGCCTTCCTAGGACTGTACCACTTCGGAACACATGTTGGGGATTGCATGCCTGAATGCTCCCTCTCATCTTTTAAAAAATGAAACCAAACAAAACCGGGCTATAATCCTATCCCCTCACTTAGCTACATACCCATGGGTTTGGAGATTTGGGCATGAAGAAACATACAAACATGTGTTACCCCCACCACCACTAAATTCTGTGTGTTACTGGACTAAAATCTGCCCCCTATTTTGGGGAACTTTCTCCCTGCAAAAGAGGCATTTTTTCTGTCTCTTTTGCACAGAGGGGGGACAATTTGGAAAAATTTCTCCTTGGGGAGGGGGACAGGGTTTCCACCCACTATTTTTACGTGTAGCCGATTGCTGAGAAGCGTTTTTCCTATTTTTTAGTTTTTCAAAAAACAACACCTCCTTCCTTCAGCATTTGGATGAACCCAGCAGTTATTCATGAATGCCCATTGGAAACCATGTGACCTCGTCCTCTCCAATAAACACCCAGTAAGCACCCCTGGGTTCCTGAAAATGCCAGGCGTGTTTTTAAAAGAAAGAAAGAAAGAAAGAAAGCCTTTGAACTACTGATTACATTTAAAAATGTATATGGAAAACTTGTTCTCCTCCGCAAGGAGAAAATTCTCTGAAATCCTCATCTCTCCTAGCCTCTTTCGCCTGAGTTTTTGTTCCCCCTCTCGCCTGCCACAAAATGCCAAAAATGAAATGGTCAACATTTTCAGCACAGCACTAATTCTATAGTTATATATACCAAGAAGGGCTGGTATACATGTCAGGACTCACCACTGAATGTGTGAATTGACCAGATAAGGACTGGGCACCAAGCGAGAGCAGTGGCAGAGTGGACAGTAGCCACAGAAACACCGCACACCACTGTGCACTAAAAGTACACTGACGATAGCCGTTTAGTAATTATGTAACGACACTGTAACTAAGGAATGGAACCAATGATAACAATAAATAATGAAAACATATAAATGAACAAAGAATAGCACTGATTTTTGTTATGCAAGGCGTGTATATTCTTTGTAATTCCAGTCTCCAGTAATTCATCTGTTCATAAGTTCAAAACAACAAATGTTATAGCAACCATAAAAAATATGATCTGCTGTTTTTATATGGAGGCTCAAAGAATTGATAGGATGAAGCAGAATCGGAGATGCGTGAAATGGACTTCTATTAATGCAGCTTAGGTTGAGTCTTTCCAAGCATTTTTGTTTTAGATTTGGGGGCGGGGTGGGGCAAGGCAGAGGGGGTGACTTCTGCTTTTTCTGATCATTTTTTGTAGCTCAGCCAGCAGAAGCCCCTCCACCATCAGTAGCCCTCTCATCTGCCAGGTTTCCTCCTGCCCACATTCTATACTCCCAAACTTAAAAGTTAGATGGACAGCCAAAAGGGCTTGCAAACATTTTAGCTCTGTGCAATGAACTCTGATGCTGAGTGTGGTTGAGCCTTCCAGTCACAAGCATTATGGACCAAGGTATCAAGAATTATGAGCTTTGCTGAAATTTGGAGAGGGCTACTGATGGTGAAGGGATGTCTGGACAGAGAAAGTTTGTTTCTAAACCTACATCTATTCCAAACTTCTATTCGAGCCTTCCCCATCAGCTCCAGTCAGCAGAGCCAATGGTCAGAAATTCTGGGAGTTGTAGTCCAAAACCTCTGAACGGCATCTAGTTGGAGATGAGTGCCGGTACATAAGTGTATATTTCTATCTCTTTTATGCCAATTTGTTTTCCTTTATGTAATCTCAACATTTTTTTTTTCAAAAATCAGGAAATTAACCACAAATACCATTTTTATTGTAATGAACGAACTACCAAGCTAGTAAATGCGAAAGATCGTGCAAGTCAAACTTATAAAAAGGGAAGGAGAGACAAAATAAGGGTTTGCAGCAACCCTGATGTCGCTATTTGCAGACACTGGATTTTGTTCGCTGACTCAGTGGCTGTGACATGGTGCTACATTCATGGCAGCAAAAATATATATCTGAAAAATGATACCGCTTGTCAGCCCAGAAAATTGAAAATAATTCAATTGATGGGTGTCTCCTTTTAGGAGTTTTGTACTCCATTTATTTAAAAGTTAAGACACAGTGTTGTTATCTGAAAATTGGGTTTTAACATGCTTTTTACTGCACGTTATTTAGAAAAATAAGGCCAAAGCTACACCTCATTAATATGGTTGAAACAATTTAGGTATCTCAAACATGCTCCTTTTTCATACTCCTTCCTGCCTGGGGACATTTTTATATGTCTTATATGTCCTTATGGTTTTCTTCCTTCATAAGATATCGGCCATATTCACATCAGTTTGTTCTTGGTTTATGAATCTGGGATTGTTAGGGAGAAACGATCTAGAATGGCATCCCAAAGAAACTATATGCAGTTTATTTACCGATCACAGTAGCAGAAATCCTGGTTTATTTCCAGTAAACCAGGATTCTCCAGAGTTCTGGCTTACTGTTCTGTAAATAAATGCAGACATTACACTACCTATATGACCTAGGGCAGTCTGATTTTGATAGCTAATCCCTATTTTTTATTTATTTATATTTTTAACCTAATAGCATATTCTAACCTAAGAACATATTTAGATAGCAGCCAAATAAAAATCAATGAGACAAAATAGTTATTAAAATCAAAATACAGGATCCTGACGCCAATTAAAATAAAGTAAAATTCTGATATTTATTTATTTATAACATTTATATACCACTCAATATATTTTTTAAAAAATCTCCAAGCAGTTCACATGCAATATTAAAAATCGTATTTAAATATGATATTAAAACACTATTAAACTAATTTGAAGTGAAACAACAAAACATATATTTAAAATGACACTACTAAAATCAATTTAAAAACTTCAATGACAGAACAAAAAAGCAATCATAGAATAGTAGAGTTGGAAGAGGCCTATAAGGCTATCGAGTCCAAGCCCTGTTCAATGCAGGAATCCACATTACAGCATACCTGACCTATGTCTGTCAAGCTGCATCTTGAGTGCCTCTAGTATGGGAGAGCCCACTGCCTCCCTAGGTAATTGGTTCCATTGCCATACTGCTCTAACAGTCAAGAAGGTTTTCCTGATGTCAGCTGGAATCTGGCTTCCTGTAACTTGAGCCCATTATTCTGTGTCCTGCACTCTGGGATAATTGAGAAGAGATCTTGGCCCTTCTCTGTGTGACAACCTTTCAAGTATTTGAAAAGTGGTATCATGTCTCCCCTCAGTCTTCTCTTCTCAAGGCTAAATATGCCCATTTCTTTCAGTCTCTTCTCATAGAGCTTTGTTTCCAGACCTCGATCATCCTTGTTGCCCTCCTCTGAACCCCCTTCAGTTTATCTGCATCCTTCTTGAAGTATGGTGCCCAGAACTGGACACAATAATCAAGATGAAGCCTAACCAGTGCCAAATAGAGGGGAACAAGTACCTCGTCGCACAATTTGAAAATTTCTTATTAATGCAGCCCAAAATAGCATTTGCTTTTTTTGCGGCCACATCACACTGGCTCATATTCAGCTAGTGATCTACAACAATTACAAGATCCTTCTCACTTGTAGTATTGCTGAGCCAAGTATCCCCCATCCTGTAACTGTGCATTTGGTTCCTTTTTCCTAGGTGTAGAACTCAGCAATAATCCCTATTAAATTTCATTCTGCTGTTTTCAGCTCAGCACTCCATCCTATCAAGATCACTTTGAAGTTTGTTGCTGTCTTCCAGGGCATTAGCTATCCCACCCAATTTTGTGTCACCTGCAAATTTGATAAGTATTTCCTGCACCTCCTCATCCAAGTCATTAATAAAGCTCCTATAGGAGAATTCAGCAGCAGCTTAAATTTCTGCTCAGAGCTAGAAAGAAATAGTTTGCAACATAAGAGTCCAACATAAAATTACAATTTTAGGGGCATCCTGTAAGTGGTTGAGTTTTAGTTTTCTTAACTAGTGCAAAACCTAAACAATTGAATAATCTGAAGGCTTTAACAGAAATAGAATAAATACAAAAATGTGTACTATGTCTGAGATTATATAAACAGAAAATAATGGGACCCTTTTTTCAAGGTCTTCCTGAAAATGGTTAGGATTTCAATAGGCCTGTGAATGTTCACAAACACTTCTTTGTCCATAGGGAGGACTGCTGTGAAATGGGAGAAGCTGAAAGGCCCACATGTATGAATGCCAGTCCGTGATATTGGATCCCAGACTTTGGGAAAAATCTAACAGGGCGCTTATGCCCTCGCCGATTTCTCTTCGACCCCACTGATTGCATTGCACAAGCATCCCTACTGCTTGTGCAAAGGTAATTTAGCACTTCCAGGGCAACCCAAAATGAGTGGAAATTATTGTTTCTGGAAGGAGGCAGGTCGGCAGAGCTCACACAAGGCAATCGGCAGGAACCATCACTTGCAGAAAGGAATCGGTGGGGTGGAAAAGAATCGGTGGGAGCGTAAACGCCCTGTGGATTCTGCCCCTATTTATTTATTTACTTATTTAAAATATTTCTTAGCCACCTTGCAGGGCAGAAGCCCTCCTACAAAGCCGGCTTACATTCGTACATAAAACAGTATAAACATTAAAAGCAATAAAAACACAGAGTAAAATATTAGTTAAAAACAATGAAAGCTAACATTAAAACTAACATTTTTACATTTCAGTACATTTATCAAAGTGGTCGATTCTTACAATGGGAGGGATGTAAAGAGTGTGGTCCCACAAGGATCTAGGGATTGGAACCAGTTGTTTTCAATATTCATAAATGATCAGAAGTTAGGAGTGAGCAATGAGGTAGCCAAGTGATGTCACCAAATTATTTGAGGGCATTAAAAACAAAAAGGGATTGTGGAGATCTCCAAAAGGATCTCTCCAAACTGGGAGATTGGGCAGCAGAATGCCAAATGCACCTCAATGTAAGCAAGTCAAAAGTGAAGCAAGTTGGACCAAAAATTCCCAATTCATACATACACTGATGGGATCTGTCCTGGCAGTAAATGGTCATACAAATCTATGGTGCAACCATACTTGGAATACTGTTTACAAGTCTGGTCACTGGACCTCAAAAAGGATATTGTAGAGTTGGAATAGGCGCAGAAAAGGGCAACCAAAATTATCAAGGGTCTGAAGAACTCTCCTATGAGAAAAGATTACACTGTCATTGTCTGAGACTGTTGAGATGAGGACAGGGAGACATGATAGAGGTTTACACAATTCTGCACTAACACTAGAACTCGGGGTCATATAGTGAAGATAAGTGTTGGGAGATTCAAAACAAACAAAAAGTAGTACTTCTTCACATAGCATGCAGTTAAACACAAGCTGTGCTGATGGCCACCCACTCCAATGGATTTAACAAAGAATAGAAAAAATTAATGGAAGACATGACTATCAATGGCTACTATGAGAGCTATGTCTTCCCTGATACAGTATGCCTCTGTATCAGTTACTGGGGGAAATGAAAGGGACAGTGCTATTATACTCATGAGGCCTACCATTTATAGGATTCCCACAGACAGCTGGTTCACCACTGTGTAAAAAGAATGCTGGTTGGCCACTGTGTAAACAGAACAGGCCTTTTGTCTGATTCAACTTGGCTCTTCTTGTGTCTTAATGAAATGGACATATGGAGGAAGATGATGACTATGAATTTTCATACCCAGCAATGGCTTCCTTGTTAATTTGTATGGAAAAAAACAGATCTATCTATCTTTCCTTGTTAAAATTACTTACACTTGGAGGAGGAGGAGGAGGAGGAGGAGGAATAAGAAGAAGAAGAAGAAGAAGAAGAAGAAGAAGAAGAAGAAGAAGAAGAAGAGAGCTCTACGTTTAGATTGGACATTAGGAAGGCAACAGTGTTTGTGTAAAAGTAAAATTTTGCTTTACGTGACTTACAATAAAAAGAAAATGTTAAGTGAGCTACTGCGAAGAGAACCAAAGAAACAAAAAGTACTATCAAGCATGAACTGCCTTAAGCCATTTCCACAAAATCTAATTACTTGCTTTACTTTATTAAATGAGGTTTGTATGTGTGTTGTTAACACAGTCCTATTTGTCCAAAAGAGAAAAAAAAACTATTAAGGAAAATAACATTAGATTAAGTATCCACAGATTAAATGGATAAAGCTTTACATCCATAGATTAAATGGATTAAGCTTTATCCTCAATGTATATCTGATCTCCTATGACATTAGTGTGGTTAGATTTAACTCTGGTTTTTAAAAAAATCTTTGTCTTCTTTCCACCATTATGAAAACTTCTGCTTTAAAACTTCATCATACAATAAAGAAGATAGATGGAGTCATTCACCATCTGCTTAAGCAAATACACTTAAAGATTCTTCCACAAGTGTGATAAAGTGACAGCAGATCTAGGAGCAAAGAGTACTCAGATTTCAAAATGATGATTGTACAGCTGTAGCCAGCATCATTAGGGAGCCATAAAATTTTATGTTCCATTTGGATGGCAAGGACCTTTGTTGAAGATTCGACGGAATGGGCAAATCAAGAAATGATCCATTTAGCAGTTGTTGTAAATTTAGAAAGGCTAATGAAGCAAAGAATCTGACGCTATAATTACCATTCACCACCACAAAAGGTGTTTTTCGTGATGTTCTTGATTTTCATTATTGTACTAGATTTCCACTGATGCCATGCTTTCTCAGTGCAGTATCTGTTATATTCTTACACCTGCCTTCATATCCTATCATGAGAATGCCCTGATTCTCAAAAGGTGATTATCAGAACTAATAATAGTAATAATAATGACAATGATGATGATGATGACGACGACGACGACGACGACAATAATGATTGAGGAGGTGGGAAGACGCACTACAACTAGGCACTGGACAAAAACAACACACAAGAAAAATAAACAAGGGAAGGCAAGGGGAAATAAAAATGGGAGTTGATTATATGGAATGAGCCCTCCACACATAAAATTGTATGCATGGAGGCTTCTGTACATGTTCAACTAAGCTGTGTAGCTGGGGCGGGGGGAAACCTGCAGCTCAGATGCTGCACACCCACACACATTCATTATACTTCATTATTCATTAAAATATTTCCAGACTGCCCTTAATCTTAACAGATATCAGGTCAGTATGCAGGAGACTAAAACATATCATACAGACAATATAATAAAACAGTAAAACAGCATCATCATAAAAACTTACAGATGCATGAAAAGCAGCAGAACAGACTTTGGGGAGTGGCCATTGCTCAGTAGCAGAGCATTGTGGAAGTGGAGGGTGAGAAATAACGACACGACACAAGTATATGTATTTAAATATGGGCCACATTTATTAAATATTCTACAAAGGGGTAAAATTTCTAAGCGGGCATCTCACACTTGAACATAAGGCCATCCCTAGGATCGGGTGACCCATTCTTAACCCCTGAAGTGGCGCCTTACAGCTCGCCACCTCATGGGTTCCCCAGTTGGGGTAGGGAGGCCTTCCGGTGTCACCGCCCACGTGCTGCACGGCTCCGAGGGGGTGAGGAGGGTTGGCCTCAAAGGTAAACCTTCCGCCCGCTGGCTGGTGCCGCAAGACTCCCAGCCATAGGCTTCAGGCACTACCCATCACCACCAATGGTGCCTGAGAATGCTCACCAGTATTCCCCTCTCAAGATGCCCGCACCTAACCGCCATCAAATGTGACCAAAGACCACCAAATCAACCTATTTAATACACCCAGCCTGTCTCACAGTGTGGAGTAGGTGAAAAAACTCACAACCAATTCAGATTGTGAGCAAATAAATTCCTACTTGGCCTCCAAAAGGACAACCAGCGAACCCACACTGTTTACAAGGGAGGAAGGGAGGGAGGGAGCCAAAAACAGACAAAGAGGGCTCTGGGCAGGAGCGCCATCCTTAAATAGCTGTGCTCCTCCCTGCCCCCATGGTGCCAAAAAGAGGTGGCCAATGGCCTACCTCCACGCCACGCCGTCTCCCCCCCACATCCACAATCAGCCTCCCTGCGCCCAGGCATTGCTGGGCGTGGGTCTGAGGCGCATTTCTTTGCATACAGAAGGTCCCAGGTTCAATTGCTGGCATTTCCAGATGACGCTGGAAAAACTCCTGCCTGAAACCCAGGGAGTTCTACAGCCTGTCCTATGCCCCTGTCAAATGAATCTCTGACAGTGACTGGATATGTAGCAATGCATCAGATTATGAATGTAGTGTGCAGGCAAGTCTATATAATAATAATAATAATAATAATAATACTATATTTGTTTATTTATTACCCACCTCTCCCTCTGGATCGAGACGGGGAACAACATCAAACATAAAATACACAAAACTGATTAAAAGCACATAAAACCAATACATCATTAAAATACCAATAAAACGCCAATAAAAAACACTTAAAATTCATCTGGGTAGGCCTGCTGGAAGTCTATGTGGTAGAAGGCAGTACATCAAATAACCTGGCCACAAATCAGTAACGGCTTCATAGGTAGTGAACAGGATTTTGAATTGGGCCTGGAAAAGGAATAACAAATCTGTCTATCTAGAGGTAACAAATCTGTTTATTTCTTTGTGCATCAAAGTGCTACCAAATACTATAATTTTCAGACCTGGTAAACTCTACACTAAGGCTTTCAACATCCACTCAGCCACGAAAGCTGGTGTCCTGCAAGCATAAAAGATATATCTATTCTGAACTAACTTTTGATGCTATATAGTTCTCATTAAGTACAATTTAGGTTCATGTAAGCAACAGGTGCATTCGATGAGCAGAGAAAGGGGAGCCACCGAACCTATTAAATGTGTAGAAACAGACGTATTTTGAGTTTTATCATTCAATATTTTTTGCTTTTTATTTTACCCCCGCCCCCTCCTGGTTAAGCATTTTCAACAACAAACGTTCACTACTGAGAACACCATAAGCCCTTAACAGATCGGGAACCAGTATGTTGCTGCTTTAGGCCGACATCAGCAGATTTTCACAGACTAAATGTGTGCTTGGGTGTTTTGGAGGGGGGTGTTTTTTTTTTGTTTCACTCTCTAGACAATCAGACAATTCTAGTCTCGAAATATTTCAGCCACCTGCTCCAGCCTTCAGGGAAACAAACTTTTTTTTTTTTAGCAAATGTACAGTTCAAAACTTAATTGTAAGCAAGTTAATAAAGATGAATACAAAAAAAATTTTTTTTTTCCAGTCCCACATTACAGCGAATAAAGGTTTTGCAAGGTCCTACCTGCATGAGTTCTATTTCCTGGGGTATCCTTTTTTAACCTAGTTACGCTGCGATATTTTTTTGTTCCTCTGTTTCTCTTACGCGCTCTTCAACAGCTTCAAATTAAATCAATGTTATCATTAGAGAAGAATAGAAAGCCTGTGGATCTAATTAGTTCTCCTTATTGGCCCAATTTGTTATCAATTTCATTTAATGCAAACTGCAAGAGAAAATGCTGAGATGCCTTGGCAAAGAATATTACCTTGAGAAATGTTTTCCTCGTTTTCAACAACAACTGAACTTGAAATGAAGATTAATAAAAGAGAAGCGTGACTGATTTGCAGTGAGATGGCAGCTGCTTTTCGTCTTTCATACAGGACAAAAAGCCATAACTCAAAACAGAACTAAGCTTCTTGCCCTTTATGATCCTGGCATTCTTAAAGCCTCATTCAAATACCAGTTAAATCATAGTTATTTAAGCTGGATTGGTTCTATCACCTTCAATGGATTAAAAAAAAAAAAGAGTGTTCCTGTATCTTCAAATATAGAGTAAGGAATAGACCTGAAAGTATGTGTAGAATGCTGATAGAACCCTGGAACCCTGAACAACGTATGCCTGATTCTAAGAGCTTTCTTACAGCCTGACAACGCTGATCAATCCTGATCAGTTTGTTTTTGATCAGGATTTTATCCAGTTCTCGCCTTTTGGACCAAACATGGATTTGGACACAATCTGCAGTCAAAGTCTGTGCATTTCTGAGCTTGCAATGTGATTTGCAGACCAAAATAAATGCATTCAACATCATGCATACAGTTGAAAAATGCGCAGGGAAAAAAATACATCTTCTTTTGGAAAAATGTTCACAAATACGCTTTAATAAATGAGGGAACAATGTAAGTGCACATTTGGAAAAAAATAAGCACAAAAATATGGATTCTCATGCAAAAAGGAAGAAAAAACCAAGCTGACAATCTGATACAGACTTGAGTCATAATGGTCTTAGAGATGGAATTTGGTGAACTTTGGGAAGCTTTAGTTTTGCTCATTTACAAAACCCTACATAAAATATTTAAGGGTGAATACAAATGTGTACATCTGTATGAGGAAGAAGTCTTCCATTTACACTCTTACAGCAAATGGAAGAACGAGAACACCCATAGAAACGATTCATTATAGCACCAGGAAAACTCTTGCGTAAGCTTTTGTAGAACAGCACGAATGGTTATTTTTCTTCTGCTCACCATCTTTGCATCCAATCCATAGGGCTGATAAGGCACAAAGCAGTCCACAGAAGATGCAGTACCTACACAGCAAGGATTCCCATAGGCTAAATAGTTCCCTATTTTCCACTACCACCACCAAAACATTAGCCAGGGAAAGACTAGTCTATTTTCCAGTCCATGTTGGTTTCACATGTTTGTGTCACTCCTGTCCTGTTCCCACATTTATTCTTGATTTCGTTTTAAATCCACACACAAAAATCGTACTTAAGTAGTATTTAAATATCGATTGTCTTTTTTTTTAAAAAAAAATGCACTCAAGGCGGCTTATGTAATTTTCTAAATGCATTTTCTCTCAATGTACACATTTCTAGATGGAGTTTATCCTAATGTGCCCACTTTAAATGCATCTTGTTGTTGTTTTTTAAAGCAAAGAACTGCATTGCAAATTTCAGGGAAGTGTGAAATCTGAATAACTGTATTCAAATCCACACATTACTCCAACAGGTATGGAACAAGTCAGCTTGTACTGGAATTCACAAAGAATGACTTCTTCAAGCATCCTTACTCAATACAGACAGGTATATGTGGTGACAATTAGGGATGTGGGTGCCCAACTGGCTGCAGGACTGTGTTGTACCCCCTCATACCTGCCCACCCCTGGATCCAACTCACTGAGCCAAGGGACATTCGCAAGCCTACTCTTTGGGCACCCTGCAGCTCAGCGACCGCCTGGCAGCCATTTCCACAACTTGGGACATGCAGAATTTCTTGAGTCACCATTGTTGTGGACTATGGAGGCTCTGGAAGAGGGCAGGTGACCTCACAGCTTCATCAGGCACCCGTCAAGCCACAAAGAAGCTCACACGGCATGGCACTTCAAGTGGGGGAGGGCTGCGGTGGTGGCTTAGCGATCGTCTGATGGAGCCGGTCGCGGGTGAGTTCATCTATCCCTACTGACAACAGGTTGCAGGTCGGTTTGGCTGTGGTAACTCTGTATGTATCAGGGTGGCTTTGGCTCAGTGATAGATCGCCTGGTTGCATCTAGAAAGTCCCAAGATCAATCCTTCGCATCTCCAGGTAGGGCTGAAAAATCCCTGCCTGAAACCCTGGAGAGTCCCTGCCAGTCAGTCACAACAATACTGGGCTAGATGGACCAATGGTCTGCCTCAGTATAAGGCAGCTTCCTATGTTCCTTTCCTTCATCTAGCGGAGTGAAGAAAGAAAGAAAATATCTCTATCGCACCTATGAGATTCCTTCACATGCAGGCACTGCGCCTGCACTAGATTGGATATTGCTCATATTGAATAGGGAGTGCCACACAGGTAGTTGCTTGGATGTTTAAGATAGTTGAAATTGAAGGATAAGTAATGATGTACTCTTCATAACCTTTACAATTAGACAGTTTACAAGTGGAACCTGCAACAAAATATTGCAGTGTACACTCCCCTAAAAGGTTGTTAGTGCTCATATCTCAAGATAGCCTTGGAAGAGAAGCCCTGTAATTCTGTTCAGGATTCTCAAGACCAGGGGTGAGGAGTTTCAGGAGTGAAGGGGGAAATGGCACCTTTTTCATTCCCTCCCTGAAGGCAAGCTTCTGCTTACTATATAATATGAGAGCTGCCAACCCCAAACTAGAGTATTTTATAGCTATAGAGAGGATGTTAGGAGACCTGCTGTTCTCAAAATGGAAAATGCCCCCTCACACACACACATTGGGAGATTTACCGCGAGTTGTCAGGGCTTCCTTTGCATCCCTCATCTCAAATTGCTGTCAACCATCAAGTTGATTCATCGACTCACAGTAGACTTGTTCAGGTGTTCAATCCCTAACACACGAGGGGGAAAGCGGGAATGAGCTGGTTGGCTCTGTCCCCTCCATTGTGCCCCCATCCACTAGGCCTCTCCTGCCACAATGCACAGCACAGGGATGGTCTGAAGCAGCAGCTTCTATGCTTCAATGCTTGATGCTTCCCTGTGCTATCAATATTTTAACTAACATGGGAACATTAACACATAAACGTCTCCACCCCAGACCTTACACCTCCAATGCATTGACTGAGGTAGAGTTGAACAGGGCTAATGTTTGAATGGTTTCTCAATCAATCAATTTTAAATATTTATAGGCTGCCTTTTAGGGCAAATGCCCTCTACAGGCATCTTCCATAAACAATGTAAAATATATCAAAATAAAAGAACCTTCTCTAAAAACTTAAAAAGATCTTGAGTATGCGGAAAATCCATCCAGAGTCAAGAGATGCAGTACTTTTGGGAGTGAGGGTGCCTTATTTGCTCAGCTCTGCATGTGGACTCTCTTATTTCTCCCCCAATCCCTCTATGTGGACATAAATCATAACATACCGGAGACTAGTACCTGTCTGGAATTTTCCTTCTCACTGTCCCCATGCTATGGCAACATTCAGATATAACAATAACCTTAATAACTACAGACCAATATAAAATCTTCCATTTTTTGGGCAACGTGATCGAGAGGGTGGTTGCCTTCCAATTCCAAGCAGTTTTGGATGACACTGATTTTCTAGATCCATTTCAAACTGGCTTCAGAGTGGGATACAGAGCTGAGAATGCTATGGTCGTCTTAGCAGATGATCTACGCCTGAGTACTGACAGGGGGCGTGTGTCCCTGTTGGTACTTCTGGACCTCTCAGCAGCTTTTGATACCATCGACCATGGTATTCTTCTGTAACACCTGAGGGGATTGGGAATCGGGGGCACTGTGCTTCAATAGTTCCGGTTCTATCTCTCAGGCAGGTTCCAGATGGTTTCAGATGGTGATGTTTCGGGATAGCTGCTCTTCAAAGAAGGAGCTGCTGTGTGGCATACCACAAGGTGCCATCCTTTCCCCAATGCTTTTTAACATTTATATGAAATTGGTGGGAGAGATCATCTGGAGGTATGGGGCAGGCTGCTATCATTATGCTGATGACACCCAAATGTATTTCTCTATGCCTTCAATAACAGGGTCAGCTAAGGATAATGTGTCTCCTCTGAATGAATGCTTGGAGGCGGTAATGGGCTGGATGAGGAAAAACAAACTGAAGCTGAATCCAGACATGATGGAGGTGCTTGCTGTCAAAGGCCACAACCTGGGTTTGGAGGTGTGTCAACCAGTTCTGGATGGGGTTACACTCCCCCTGAAAGATTGATTCGCAGCTTGGGGGTGCTCCTGGATCCGTCGCTCCAAACGACAGCCCAGATAGATGCGAAAGCCAGGAATGCCTACAATCACCTTCGGCTGATACGCCAGCTATGCTCCTTCCTAGAGTTGGAAGACCTAAAGACGGTAGTGCATGTGCTGTTAACTTTGAGGCTCAACTTCTGCAATGCGCTGTACATAGGGCTACCTCTGTGCCTAGTCCGGAAACTTCAATTAGTTCAAAATATGGCAGCCAGGTTGGTCACAGGTACACCTAGGGGTGACCATATTACATCAGCTTTAAAATTGCTCCACTGGCTGCCAATTAGTTTCCGGGCAAAGTACAAAGTGTTAGTTATTACCTTTGAAGCCCTACATGGTTTGGGTCCAGGTTACCTGAGGTATCGCCTTCTCCCATACAATCCACCCCGTACGCTCAGGTCCTCTGGGAAGAACCTACTTCAGTCAGCGAAAACTAGGTTGACAGGTATCACCCAGAGGACCTTCTCTTCCACTGCTCCCAGACTGTGGAATGGCCTGCTGGAGGAGACTCGTCAACTTAACGGTCTTTTAAAATTTAAGAAAGCTATAAAGACTAATCTCTTCCAGCAATTGAATTTTAGGATGTTTTTAGGATGTTTTGTTGCTATTTTAATAATGTGTACCATGTTTTTAATCTGTTTTATGTATTTTATCATATGTTATATTCACTGCTGTTCCCCGCCTCGATCCAAATGGAGAGGTGGATAAGAAATAAATTTCTTATTAGTAGTATGTCGTTTATTATTATGCAAATAAACACGGGTGAGCTTTGGGCTTGTGTGCTCCTCTCCCCTCTTCTGGAATGGATGCACGGAGTTTGGAAGCTTTTGCTTCTGTATTTAAATAATTCCATGTTAGTGTTTTGTTTGAAGCAGAACTGGAATCGAGTGGAGACAGTGGAGGCTGGTGGCTCTGATGTCAGTGGGGCGGTGAAGCCACTCCAGGTTTCAGCACCTTGGAGAGCTCCTTTAGAGTTCTGCCTGAAACGTGGAGCGGATTCACCACCTCACTGACATCGGAGCCACCAGCCTCCACTGACTGTAGGCATGGTCGGGCACACACCAGCAAGGATCCACTCACAATAACCCTCTACAGTTGCTCCTCCTCTCCATCATTGAAACCTGCTTGTTTACCTGTCCTATCCATCAAAATAATGGGAAAAAATACTGAAAATGTTTGATTAAGCTTCCATTAGGCTATCTTCTTTTATCCAGCCACAAGGTATGCTAAAGTTGCTGCTATGAAATATGAAAGTCGGAACAATTCGCATACCAAATTTCAGAGTGAGTGAAAGACTTCTGTATGACCAGCAAAGGAAAATGGAGGTGGTCATGGAACAATGAAGTGGTATACCTGATATGTATGTGGGCAACCCACTTTCCCAGGTTTTCATAAAGATTCAGTATTTCCATTTGCACTAATCACAACATTCATGAAGTCTGCTAAATCACAGCCTTGATCTGATACATTCTTTCTTGGGGAAATGTTTCTTTTTTTGGTGGGGGTGTATTGTAGAGTCCAATATTGGAGGGGACCATAGCTTGTTGACACTTGCTTAGTAAGCAGTTCCAGATTAAGTCCAGTTTTAACATATTTTAGTGAACAGGCTAGGAAAGATGTTGGAGTGCCACTTCTAGTTTCATAAATGATTGGGTAGCTCCTTAGTATTCACAGGAAGCCTAAGGGCTCCTTCACACAGAGCTTATGTAGTGCAATCAGGATTGGTTACTCACTGAAGTTTGTAGGTCCTTATCACAACACTGTCATTCTTTGGTGCCTCTCCCACCATTTTTGAGGTTTATTCCTCAAAAACGGCCATGGTTTAACTCGCCGAAAATGTAATAACAAATATACACCACCGTCAAAGAGCTGGTATATTGAGATGATAGTACAATATTCTTTTAATGGTGCAGCACCATATGCTGACTGTCTAACAGAATGTATGGAACTTCCTCTCAAAGGAAACCACCAAAAAAAGGGGGGAGGAAAGGGGAGGAAAGGGTGAGACATGTTTATTGTGCCCATTGTAATCCCAGAAAGACTCTGCAAGAAGAAAGCCCAATTAGGGTACAGTTTTTTTGCTTTGATGTAGATGTAGAGAAGCTCTAAATCAGCAAGGAAGAATACCAGCAACTAACAAAAACAGGATCCAAGAACTTGCAGCATAGGGTGGAGTCACACAACCACTGCATTGAGAAATGGCATTTCCAGACATGCAGCAAAGCAAAGACTACCAACTGCTTGCAGATATGAAAAAGCGAGGAATGTGGCCATACTTAGGTCAATGTGTAGCAAGTGCCACATGTTGTGTTTTTAAGCACTTACCCCAGGATGAGTTATCCTATCAATTCTTCCTGTGAAAGTGGCTAGGGAGGATACAGGAATGGAGGCTGACTGGCATTGAGGGACCAGACATGGGATAGAGAGTAGAGACTGGTAGGGATCAGAAATATTCAACATATTTTAAAATGAGGATGTTTATGTTTATGTAAGATTAGCTATGCTAACTGAAGGGCAAAATTGTTAAATCATGTAATGTATCTTATTTAAGACCTTTGGTAGGAACTTAAAGGAGGAGGTTTAAATTCTTATTTGGATATTCCCCTAATAGTATTTAAATCATAAGGATTAATGCAATTTTAAAACCCACACTATGTTTTCTCAATAGTATATTTTCTCTACACCATTTTTGTGATGCGCCTAACATGATTTCAATTATTCATACAGATGGGTTATAAGTATTACTAAACACAAAGTTCTATATTATACAGTACCAATAAACACAGCTTCAACTGTGCTATCATAGATATAGTCCCAATTACCACTTCATATCCCCCAGTTCCAAAGGATTTGTAAGCTGTGTGAAAGTGGGTTTCACACACCACTTTACTATGATGCACTATAGGTCGTGCCCAATTTTTAGGCTTACTTTCCTGGATGCCATTTCAAAAATGTAATTAAACCGAACCAAACCAAACCAAATCAAACCAAATGAAAAGAACCTCTCATATCCGGGACTAGTACAAATGTGTGAACGGAGAGGGGAATCTCCTGCACTCATCTATTTTGTTATATGTACAGCTTGACTTGGCTTGTAGGCTGCCATTATGTGGTAGAGTTTATGTTCTTTATTTTAAGCACAATAGGTATCTGTTTTACAGACTTCTGAATAATTATCTGCTTGGACTACCTAAGTAGCAAATTTATTTTCAGTCTAGTTGTGAAAACAGTTTAACAATTATGATACTCTTGTTAAATGAGGTCAAAGGATCCTTATATGAAATGTGGGACATGTGATGAGCTTACTAATATGTTTTAGTCTAATGGCCCCAACTCTTTTTTCTATACCATTAAGAAATTTAGTTGGGTTGGGACTCCCTTTCTCTACCCCTCTATGTTGCCCTGAGCTAAATATCCACAAGCAACTTCCTGCCAAGCTGCTGCAATATACGGATATTCATGATATATAGGATTGGATTCACAGGTCTATATATGGAAAGGCCTGCTCCATAAACAAAAGATGCTTGGATCCACCATATGCATGGAAATAGGAAGGCATGGTTTTTGACAATTCCTGTTTCCTAGGTAGTCTTCCCAAACTCCCATTGTATTCCAGAGCAATCCCCATTGTTCTGGAGACAAGAGCAGGTTGAGCCAAGACCTGAAAGCACATTCCTCTCATGGAATTCTGGATTCAACTCTCTATAATAATTATTATCAATTGCACACTAAATGCATTTTGGTTGTTTTTAAATTATGGGACTTTAAATGTCAAGATAAAGCATTATTTTTCTTATCTATAGAAGTGAAATCCTTTATCACATACAGCTACACTGAGCATGTTTCCAATTTGTTATTGTACAGGTATTTCTTACTTACTACTTTTAAGATTACTGTTGGAAATATCCAGATTTCTTCATGGATGTTGGCTGTTTCCTATTCATTATATTTGAGACAATCTAATTTTGTGTATGTTTAAGAGATATGATGCCATGTCTACAGCATAAACCAAAAAAAGAAAGAAGCAAATACAATCTGCATATACTGATTTCTGTTGTTTTAGGTTATTGTCTGTTATGATAGCAAGGTGCTAATGGCATTCCATATTCAAAGCTATTTCTATTTAACACACAATTTGAATCAGGAGGAAGTTAGATTTTGTACATAAACCAGGTTGAAAGTGTACATACAATTATAATTACATATCACTATAATTGTTTGACCCAATTGTCTATTGTTCAGAAGAAACTGATTTCAGCTATAGGTTTTATTTTCATTGTTTAACAAAATATGAGGGCTGCACATCTTCCCATTTACCATACGATTAGCACTACTCTTTGCTCCTTTAAAAGATGTCACTGTGACTGGGTTCACATAACATGCTAACCCATGATGATTTATTTTCCTGGAATATCACATGATGGATTACTGTGTTGTCTGTAGGATGTCCTCCCACCACAGTGGGTTATTTCCAGCCAAATAAACCACCCTGAAAACCCATGGTCTGCAGAAAGGTTTATTTTACCTATGGTGGGTTAACAAATTGTCTGTCATGCAGCATGGATGATGGAGATTGCCTGCAGAGCTACTTGACAACAGCAACCCAAAACACTGCCACTGTTCTGCTCCTCTCCAACAAGCTCTATTTCCTAGACACTGCCCTGACACAGCGTACCGCTGGCCGCTGGCTCTATCCCGTTCGCCTGCCAGCCCTGAAGACCCCACTGCCATGCTTGTACTTTGACTACTCAGGCATTCTCTTCAAATCATCGCAAAATATTTGAAGCAATGAAACGAGGCATGAAAATGCACTGAAAGTTCTCGTTTGCCATGCAAGGATAGCAGGAGTAAATGAGAGGGAGCATCCCCACACCACGCACACCATCAGGGCTGTTCTCTTTTCGTTTCACTTCTGGATTTGTATCAAATTTGAGGGGCCATTTCAGCCATTCCCCCCCCCCGGCACGAATGGGGAGGTGGCTTGCAATTCTGGACAGGAGAGGGACTTCTTACAGCCTCCCCTTCTTTTAAATATCTGTCCCTTTCTTTTTATAGCTACTTTCCACAGCGACCGATTTCTGCAGTTAGTACAGCAGCAGTTGCCTTCCTGGTAGAACTGCAAACCCCTCCCACAGAACCATTTATTTATTTATGTATTATTCATTATTACATTTATATCCCATCTTTTTTCCCCCTCTTGCCGTTGAGAAGGCTGGGCTTCAAATCCTGACACCTAAAACTGAACTGAAATGGTCACACAAGCAAATTGGGGGGCTAATGGGGGGCACTCTTATTCACAGAATAAACAGAAATATAAAGCAGTTATTCCATGTCAACATTACCCTCTCGACTTTCTCTTTCATTTGACCAAGTATAGGAGTAGGAGGAAAATATATATGTATAGATATTAACTTTAGGTAAGTATCTTTGGCATATATATGCAAAATCAATGCAGTTTCAATTGTCTGACTAGACAAAAAAAGTTCCTGTAGTTTTTACCTGTAAAAATATTTATATTTATATTCTGATTGGCTGAAATACATTATGTTCAACAACATCCTTACTTTTTATTTCCCATGAATTGATTGAAATACATTTTAATGATATGGTAATACAAGGTTTCTATTTCTCTTTATAAATGCAGAATCATTTGTTTTTGTTTACATTATTTTAATTTGGAGAGAGTGTGTAAAATTTAAAAAATAAAACCCAGCAACAACCTTAAACTGTATTCTGATAACCTCATCTTTTGGAGGGGGAAATTGATGAGGGTGGAAGATTATATGCTTGGTTGTCATTGTTTTGAAGCAATTCTCAAACTCATAAGGCACATCTATATACCTCTATTTCTATTCTGTGTACTGTACTTCACTTTCTGCCTCAACTCTCTCTGCATATTTCTGTGTGAAAATGCTTCACATGTCTGAATAAAAATGCTGCTGTTTTTTTTAATTTCAAAATTTTTGTCACAGGGTTTGTCATCTTCAAGGGGAACAAAGGACTGAATAAGAAGCCCTTCTACAATTTGTGTCTCCAGCATTATTTTAGGGCCCAGACAGCTGGTGAAAACGTGTGTAAAATGTCTTCTATAAGGCTGTGATTCAGCAAGGCTACTGGCTTGCAATACATGTAGCTGACAATATGCTGAAGCCTCTTTAATTGCCAGCCGTGACCGTCCTCCTGGCTACGGCCTAATGTGTGTGGAGTGCAGCACTTGATGACATCACTACCCACTTTCACGGTTTATTGCCACACAAAAAAGAAGTTCCGTTCCCAAGATAAAGGACAATTCCGGGCTTCTGAATATGGAACAAAGCCATCGGCTCATGCTGATAGAACATGCAGTTAAGGACACTGTCAGAATCAGAATGGAACATTTTCTAAATCATTTGCAAACGCCACCCACAGCGGGTTGTTAATGTCACATTGGCACTAATAAACAGCAGGTTGTTTATTACTGCCATCAAACACTTCTCTGTTCTCTCACTTGACCAGCCACCAACAGTACTGGGCACAAGTACATGGCTGAGAAACAGCTGAGGTAATGTCCAGGGTGCCTTCTGAATGCACTCAAAAGATCTATCTTGTCAGTTGATTATGGTTATGCAGCAGCTTTGACATGAAACTGAACAGAACATTGTAACCATATGGAACGCCATTTTAGACAATAGCAATTGAACCCTTAGGGGTCATGAGAATAACATCCATTTCCATCTCCCCATTGGAAGATGCCAGGAAATGAAACTTCAATCAGGTTTTTTAAAAAACTTCTTATATAGTCTGCCTTGCAAACTAGAGCAGGAGGATCAATATTATGGGACAATCACAATGACAAGCAGCTATAGGGTTATCAAGATAAGACCCACTGTACAACACATTCTATCCCCTAGGGTTACTTGAGCAAGACTTAGTGATCAAGTGAATACTACTTGTTATTCTGTTACTAAATATTCACCCGCACTACTTTCCTGGAACTGGTTCGGCTTTGTAGGTTCATCATTTGTTGGCAGCAATACCAAATGCTGAGAGTAAGTAAGTAAGCTATTACGAAGCAAACACCATAAGGAGAAATTTTATAATTTGTTCATGGGATTGGAGCGGGAGAGCAAGAGCAACATCAAGACACCAAAGTTGGCCACAACTTTATTGGATCCAGCTTACATAGAGTTGGACACACAATAGGGCTGCCTGAAAAGGCTTATTGCTGAGAAAAAATATCGAGTCTGCATGCTAGAGAAATATTAAGGGATGGAAAGCAAGCTCCGGCCCACAATGTCATAGGCCAATACAGTAGTCATCATTACTGTCAAACCAATACAGTGGTCATTAATGCCAACCCCTGAGCTAAGCTAGATCTTGAAGTGATACCCCAAGACCACTTAATGAGGGGACTGCCCAGTGGAAAACGGGATGCACAACGCACTTATGCTCTGGCCTGGATCCTGCCCAATGCCTCCAGCACCAGCCAGGACAAATTGTGGTGAAGTCAAAGAACAATATAACAAAAGAGGCCGCCATGGGGAAGAGAAAATCTCTCAGTTCACTGGGCCAATCGTAAATGTGGTAAAATTCCTTTTCAGTCCTGTCAGCCATTGCATAATGCGAATGGATAGAAACGTGGTTGATGAGCTCTAGAAGACAAGGGAGAGTGGGCGTTATGGGACAATAAGAAGCCTCCTATTTATGGCCCAGGAGCAGCTTAGAAGGGAAAGGTTCTCCCACTGATCCATGCAGAAGTCTCACCCATAGAAGGCAGGCAGGACAGTGATTTCATCCCCAGCTCCCCCAGCAACAAGCACGGATAAAACACAATATATAAAGATGACGGATAGACAAAGAGACAGATAGATTTTCAATGGACTTCATTCACATTTTCAGTAACAAGAGCATGCATTGCAAACCATGCCTTAAAATAAATGTCCATGCTCTCTCTCTCTCTCTCTCTCTCACACACACACACACACACACACACACACACACACACACACACGTATAGGCCCGCTCTTGAAAAGTGCCTGGTCCACGATATTTATCTATTTATTATATTTTAAATCCACCTAATAACAAACGTTCTCTGGATGGATTACAAAGGCTAAAATCTGCCCAGAGAATGTTTGTTCTTGGGTGGTTTAAAAAGGTAATTCTGTAACATTATACCAATAAAATCGGGAGGTTGTTTAGGAAAAGCCTTTTAAAATAGAAATGTCACTTGCGTCCAACAGTTTTCTAGTCCCAATTCAAGTGTGTTGTTTTTGATCTTAAGGGCACAATTCTATGCATGCTTCGTCAGCGAAATATCCTACAACTCCAGCCTGGGATACGCTGGGAGTTGTAGGATTTTTTTCTGTCTAAACATGCATAGGATTGAGTCCTGAAAGTGCTAAACGGTATTTTAAAGTATCTTTTTGAATGTATTGTCTCACAAAATATGAATTCTTAAATAAATTCTCTCTCAAAGTAGACATTTTAAAATCCACTTTAATACTTTTTGAGCCAATCATTGCATCACAATATTTGTAGCGGTGCAAAATACAAAGGGTAATTACCTCCTACTGATCAGTTTGTATCAGAATTCACAAGCACTGAATGCTTCAGGCAACTCTAATCTGGCTGAGAAAAATTTACAAAGAGCTGTAACTTTTTAAAACAACAACAACAGAGGTATTAGCTCAGGAGATGAAGATTGAGCTTTTATGCATCGTGTGTAGGTTTATTTGTTTGTTTTTCTAGGAACACATTTCTTCAACCTTTCACCATGGAATGCAACAACACAGTGGCTGAATTCGGACAGCACGATAGTCAATGGTGGGGTAATAATCAACTTTACAGTTGTTCATCTAGGAGGTACTCCTCACACAACATGGTAATAAATAATCAACCGTGGTGTGGATTAGGATCAGTGCTGAGTTGACTATGGCAGCATTCGGACGACACGATAGTCAGTACAAATGACGATTGTTTCCCCCTCCCCAGTTGCATAATGTGTCGTCCGAATTCAGCCAGTGTATTCAAATGAACACATGGTTGGCCACATCTAACAGAAATTCCACTATATTTGTTCCTGGTTCAGTGACTGATTCATGTCCAATTGTTCTTCAAGCCAGCAAAAAGGAAGATAAGACAATCTGCTATACAAAAGCAAAAAAACAATCAACGCCTAGTTGGGCTAGAAGCTCTGTTATCTTGATAGATGCTGTGTTCTTCACTGAGCCGAGTTTACACAGGAAGCATTCAGGTCAGACACCAGGGAAAGACAGGGAAGCAATTTATCGCTTTCTTTTGCCTCAGACATGCAATTTGTGTGCTTTACAAGTGAGGGGGAAGTCACATTAATTCCCTTTTTTCCTTTCCTTTTTGGATTGGAGAGACAAAGAGAGAAAGTGACAAAGATTGGGCAAGTAACAAGATTCCAGATGAGTTTTTCTATGGTCACATGAGTGCATTCTTTCTCAATACAGGGAGCAGAAACCAGGCACTTTTTCTTTCCTTCACTTTATTTACATCATTAAGCCTGACTGACATCTTGCTATGAGGCCAGTGCAAAAAGATTCTCCCACAAGGCAGGAAGTTTCAGCTAAAGAATCTCTGCCAAATAATCTACCACTAAAACTGTACATCTAAAACTTCTGAAAATTGATATGTTTTTAGTTTTATAAGATACCGCATGAGTTTTCGGACAAACTATTTACTTTCGGCTAAATTGCTAGTGTTACCAGTCAAACTATGCAGTTCTATGCCCCTAGTTCAATGAGGCCTAATCCCAGGTAAATGGATATAGGTTTGCAGCCTAAAGTGATGTCAAATGCTCCTTCAAATTTACATTTAATATTTATCAACCTATTATGTAACATATTAGTGGATATTATGCAGCCTCAAGTGATACCTTCAAATTTACAAACCATATATAAACTCTAAAATAGCATATCCGAAATCAGAAAATAATAATAATATATAAAAAAACAGGCATTAGGAATATTTTTGAACGAGAATGCATAGCATCTTATTTCAGAGCTGTGAATCAGGATGTACAGATACTTTGGATGGGTGTCACTTATAGCCACTAATTAGCAAAGAGACTTTTCAGTTAGCCATCTTATCTTTACATGTCAAAATACTCCATTATATTTTCATTCAGAATATAAGGCCAAGCAGACCTCAAACCTGCACAATGATGATTGCAATGAAGGTTACTGTGCATTAGTAGCCAGGACCCATGGCAAGCTTACCAAACTTTTGGTTCAACAGGTGGATAAGACAAAACACGGATAAATTGTGTTGTATGAAGTAACTCTCTGAAGATAAGGCGTTCAATGGCTGCAAGTCAGAAAACCTAAATGCTATGACCAGGATCAGAAGCAGTATGCCCCTGAACAGTGGTTGCTGGGAAGGAACGGTTTGTTTGTAGGCTTCTGGTAGACTTTCGGTTGGCCACGGTGGGAAACTGGATGCTGGACTTTATTATTCACATTTTAAATGTTTTTTAAATGTTTAAAATATTTTAATATTGTACCACTTTTAATTACATATATATATATTAAAAATGTATAGCTCTATCTGTTTTTAACTGTACATGTTTTAATTTGTAAAGTCTCATTGAGTCCCAGTATTGGGAAACAGGCGGGATATAAATAAATATCATCATCATCATCATCATCACCATCATCATTTGTTCTGATACAGCAGGGCTATTTTTATGTTCTTACAATGGAGACATAGATCTTTGATTCTCAGCAAGTTACAGAAAAGGAATTAAAAGGAATGACATGCCTCCATAGAGCAGAATGGAAAGTCGATTTAGCAAATGGCAACATGTACAAACATTCCTGATGAAAATTGTTCTGGGTGTCACAGATGAGAATACTTTTCATGATCATGCAGAAATGCTAGTTGAAATCCAACATGCACACCTTTCATCTTTTCAATAATTGTGCATGCTTCCTGAAAGACCATACCTGCATCCGCATCACTTCTTACATGGCTGACCTCCACAAATTGAGTCAGTGAGTCAACTGGTTCAGCTTAAACTTTTAAACCCAATTACAACCAAATAGGTTCCCCGAATATTGAAAAGTTATTAGCAAGGCAACAGATCTAGAATTATATTATGATATGGAGAAAATCCAGTCCAGTGGTCCCTATATCTCTATTATGCTGCAGAGCTGAGCTAACAAAGTAAAAACAAATTGCTTTATTTGTCTTTGCATTCACATTAAAGAGGTTGCCTGGATTTTATTTCTATGCAAAATGGCTCTTTTATGCTATTTATAAAACATCTTGTACTCCTCAAGTTTAAAAGGCTTCTAGGATGTACTAAAAGAACTGAAATTGTATCCATAACTTTAACTTCTTTCTTGGAAATAGGCTTGTATGAAATAAAATGAATATAAAGCACTGTCTCATGTACAGTATGAAATGCTCTCGTACATCAAACCTTTGTCTGCTTGGGGGAAAATAGTGTCTTATCTTTCTTTTCAAATAGAGGATGCCTAATATTGGCCATCCAGATCCATTCACAATCAGTTATCATTAGATGAATCACTTCTCTATGCTCAGCATGGGGTAACCTGAAGATTGTTTGAATAATTCTACTAGTGACCCTCACCCCATGAAAACGCACTGACTTAAATTGCAATTGAAGTGCAGGATCTTGTATCTAATTATACTTGCTGACCTACCGAGAACATGTCTCTTAACAGGTTAGTTAAGAGGGATACACCACATCCAGACAGAGGGTGAAAAAACTGATGAACCAGCTAGAGGAAAGGCACAAAGTCAAGGACCTTTCAAAACATATGGCAAAACGAAACCAGTAACTCCAAATGCATTTGATGGAAGAAAGATGCATTTCTTATCATTCCTGAAGACATTTTAATGAGCAACATTTCCTTTTACTCAAATTTCATATGTGTAAGAGGGATCAATTTCAAGAATGAAGGAGACACATCATGACTGAAGTATGGATCCCCATGGAAGCCAGTAATATCTAAAGTTCTGCATGGATCTCATAGCTGCTTCTCAAACCAGTACCAGTGATACAGGTTTAGTATTTGACTGGAAAGTATCCATGTAAACAAATAAACCATGATCCACATAACTGACTTATATATTTTTTTTCATGGGCTCTTAACTTTGTGGCCTCATTTCAAATATATATTGTTGTGAACTGGATGTTGTTTGCTGTTGTCTGGATATTGTTTGCAATTTCTCTGCCCGTTTGAGCCATGGAAACCATTTTATAAGGATCTGCCCAATTGGCATTGGTCAGAGACTCTCCTGATCTGGTGAGCATGAGAGTTTTCCAGAGGTGCAATATTCTAACTTTAGTAGTTCCCTATAAAATTGCCGGAAGCTCTCAATCTTGGAATTGTGTGTCCCTGTTTCTTTAGCTAATTTAAATAGTTTCTATCCTGCCTTTTCACTTTAGAATCCCTCAGGGCTGCTTGCAAACAATCCCATGAAACGTAATAAAACCAATTATCAAAATACCTATGAATAAAACAGGGGGAAAAACCCCACTGGAAAACGGAATCGAAAGAGCCGAGACA
This sequence comes from Anniella stebbinsi, assembly GCA_029215795.1. Classification (NCBI taxonomy): domain Eukaryota; kingdom Metazoa; phylum Chordata; class Lepidosauria; order Squamata; family Anniellidae; genus Anniella; species Anniella stebbinsi. Next base: position 151,961,924 of record JARDYH010000004.1, read on the forward strand.
ACCGATAAAGCCGCAGATAAAAACTAGCTGCAGATCTTTATAAAAATTAAAAAAGCTTGGCATGACAGGGCAGTATATGGTAGCTACTCATTGTAGCCATAATGTTAAGCATTTGCCTAGTAGTGTGAGCCTATGCGCCTGTATACCATTTCCTTAATATTTGGAATTACATTAATATGGGAGCTTTCAGATGGAAGGCCCCTAGCACTGCCAATCCAAAGGCGTAATAATAATAATAATAATATATTTATTTATTTATTACTCGCCTCTCCCTCCAGATCAAGGGGGGAACAACATCATCACAAAACACACAAAACTGATTAAAAATACATAAAACCAGTACATCATTAAAATACCAATAAAACACCAATAAAACACTTTAAAATTCATCTGGGTAGGCCTGCTGGAAGAGCTCAGTCTTTATAGATCTTTTAAATTCCAGAAGACTGGTGAGTTGACGGATCTCTCCCAGCAGGTCATTCCACAATCTGGAAGCGGCAGAAGAGAAGGTCCTCTGGGTAACAGTTGTCAGTCTACTTTTTGTTGACTGTAATAAATTCTTCCCAGAGGACCTGAGCGTGCAGGGCGGATTGTATGGGAGAAGGCGATCCTGCAGGTAACCTGGACCCAAACCATGTAGGGCTTTAAAGGTAATGACCAACACTTTGTACTTCGCCCGGAAACTGATTGGCAGCCAGTGGAGAGATTTCAAAGCTGTTGATTTCAAAGCTGCCTTTTTGTTCCTTAACAGTTTTTCTATGGTAAGAAAAACAATGGAAGAAGCTTTGGGAAGGCATGGGAGGGTTATGAGTGGAAGACGACATCATCTGGACCGACCTTCCCCCATAACATTCCATGAACGAGGCAGGGCAATGGCACAATAAAAGCATTATCTGGAGACAGCCTATATCACAGCTTTGTTTGCTGCAGTTGCCTCTTCAAACTGTGGGTCATTGGATTCTTGGTTGCAACAGCCCTGCATCCACACTGCAATCTCCATTCAATGGCTTTTCAGAAGAGCCATTGAGGGAAAAAATGATCCGTCGCCAAGAGACTTCTCTAGGGAAGGGAGCTTTGTCAAATGAAGCTTCCTCATCGTTCCTTCACAATACACCACACGGCTCTCGCCAGCACTTTAATTGAATTCACTTCAAACTAGGAGGTTGATCAGAGCCTTCAAGGTATTGTCCAAATGCACTTACCTTGGAAGAAGCAGTCTTCATTGTGGACAATGGTAATCTTTTGCTTTTTTAGGCAGGCAGCTCGATGAACCTCACAGTGGTTTTCGTAGAATTCGCCATCGGAACCGCACACGGGCTTGTAGTGAGGCTTGCAGTGTTCCATGCAGGCACACTCAGCTTGTCCCGTCCCTCTGTTAACCACACAGTGCCTACCCAAGCCACAGTACTTATTTTCACACGATCCAAGGGGACCATCATGATTCACATGCCCTGAAAACAGGAAAGAGGAAGAGAAGGCGGTTAGATTGTACTTCATGATACTGGCCATGCACAGGGCCTAAAAACAAAAGAGAGAGAACAGAAAGGGGAAAAAAAACTAATTTTCTTCTGTAAATGGATCTATTCCACAGGGAGAAGAATCATCCCACAAGTGCCATCCATTGCTTAGACAGGCATCACACGAACAGAAGAAGGCACACCTGGAGTCTGCAACAAATTGTGTCAGAGGCAGGCTTACTCAGGATGTGATACAGTAAGCAATTTTCCTTGGCCTGTGCATATAGATCCCATGATATGTCCTTGAGAACTCTCATGTCTCTAGACAACATTCCAGTGGCATTCACCTTCGGCCAAATCAGGAGACTGTAGCAACTGGTTCAGTTACTGGCTTCTGGCAGCTCTAGCCAGCTGCCCCTGATCCATGCTGTCCCAGGCTGTGATTGAGATGGTTGCTGGAACAGCACTAGATGGCTTGCACCACCCCACCTAACTCTGCTGCTGAAATCTTGTATCCAAATAATGCACTGAGACACCTTCCGGTCTGTTTGCCACCAGATGTTGGAGACACATTGAGTGGCTGCTAATGTCAGAAAGGATTGCAGAGAAGCAGCCAGCAGAAGCCAGGTAAGGATCCATCCATCCATCCCTCTGTGTGTGTGTGTGTGTGTGTGTGTGTGTGTGTTAAGTGCATAACGGGAGATAGTGCATGTCTGTATATTTCCTGTTTGTGTGTGGATCAAACAGTATGAAGGTTTTCAGGGGGTGTTCCTATGAGTCCCTCCAGCAGCATGGATTCAGTGAATATGTAGGTGTAGAGCAAGACCAACTACTATGCCTTCCTCCAACACTGTGTGCCTCCCCCCCAACGTACAGCATTAATGAAGGGGGAAAAACTACACACGGACAACTGGCTGCCTATATGCTTCAGGTCAGAATTCAAGGTGTTGGCAATGATGTTTAAAGCCCAAAACAGCTTGGAACCTCGATACTTGAGGGAATGCTTCTCCCTATATTTGCCTACCTGGGACTTGAGATCTGTTGGAGGAGCCCTCCTACGCTATGGTGGGACATGGGAGAGGGCTTCCTCTGTGGTGGCACCCCAGCTGTGGAATACCTTCCCCTTGAAAGCCCGACTGGCGCCAACACTGGCTTCATTTCAGCGCCAAGTTAAGTCATGGCTTTTTATCAAAGCCTTTGAGGGCTAAATTCACCAAGCCTGCACATAGTTTTAATTGTTTAAATTGGTTTTACTGTTTTTAAATTCTATACTGGTTTTAGCTTATTAATGGTTTAATTTGTTTTTAGCTGTGTATATTTATTATTTTATATTGTTTATATGATTTTATCTGTATGCTGCCCTTGTGATATAGGGCAGGATACAAATGAATAAATAAATAAATACATAGACAAACAAACTGTAGAGGCATAGGACTCTTTCTCATTAGTGAACATATGGCTAGTGGTACTGCTGGGTGTAGCTAGCAGGCACATTCATAATTGGAGGGCAGAGATAGCGTGAGAATTCCTGTTCCCCTTCACACATTCAGAGAACACAGGAGAACTCCTCTATGAACACCCTCTTCTTCCACTCTCAGACACACTGGATGTCATCCTGCTTTCTCAAGATGAGCCAGAGATCTTTGAGATCTCTTGCAGGGCTGTGCTGAACTTTCTCAGAAGGGTATGGGCCCATTCATATAAATGGAGAAAGGAAGGAGAAAGCGACAGAGAAAAAAATGTGGGATGGAGAACTAACAATTTAGGGTGCACTTCAGGGGCAGGGGATGTTTTTCTTTTTTTCTTTTTTTTTAGTTGACAGAGACAGTAGCAGTCAGGCATCTTCATTTTAAACTCCCTCCCCCTTTCTTGGTTGTTGTCAGGTCACAAGCCCTCCTGGCATGTGGGTCATCAAACAAAGAAGTCAATCTCCAAGTAATAGGCTTTATTATGCAAAACTATCAGTCTATCAGCAATTCAGATTACAATGTTGACAGGTTTTTACAATCTAAAGCTAAATTCCCAGAGTAAACTGAAACAACCCTAAATATATCGCCTAAAGATCACTTTAAGAGATGCACCACAATAGGATAGCAAGTTGTTGCGATTCTAACATTACTCCACAGCACAGAATGGCTGAATTCGGATGACACAATAAGCAACTGGGAGGGGTGGGGGACAATTGTCAGTTGTATTGACTATCGTGTCATCCGAATGCTGCCATAGTCAACTCAGCACTGATCCTAATCCACACCACGGTTTATTATTTATTACCATGTTGTGTGGGGAGTACCCCCTAGATGAACAACTGTAAAGTTGATTATTACCCCTCCACTGACTATTGTGTTGTCTGAATTCAGCCAATGTCTCAGTCCCTCCCTCAGAAAAGATCTTCCCTGAAAGACTTCCTATGATGGGCCAACTTGGTTCTATGTTTGATCCATGCATCTGTCATGCTCACCTCCTCCCCCCTCTGTAAGTTGCTGAGTTCCCCTAGAAGGAGAAGTGATGTTTGGGCTTTGTTCCAACTGATTAGCTTGACGTTAAGAAGATTCTTCCCTGTCTCTGTCTCCTTGATCTCTTTGGGGAATTTCTCCCATTCCATCCCCTCACCAATTTCATCTCCTGACTCTGCTCCCATGTTCTCTGCAGGGAGCCTGGGACCAATCCAGACAGTTGTTTTAAATCACATTTGCCACCACTTTTCTGCAGTGGAAGTTAACCCTCTCCATTAGGGGGCATTTTGTCCCACAATGCATCTGAGGAAGGATTAGGCTGGCTGGCAGCCCAGAGATTTTTGTAAATTGCCTACAGTCATGGCCTCAGCATCTGAGACTTCAGGCCAGGCCCTGGGCAGCGGGAATATTGGTGGCAGGGGTGTATGTATGCACAAGCATTAGCTGTCTACCTTTCTCTCCTGATCCCAACCCAGTCTCCAATCTTTGCCCTTTCAGGCTCCTCCCGCAGGTTCCACCCAGGTATCAGGTTTCTTTAATTCAACAGTTGGCACCCAACAGCACCTGCCCCTGTGAAAGCTCTATGCAGACCATATTTAAGTTGTGAAATCCCTTGTGACTCATTCTGCTAAGGAAAGGGTGTTGCGGGAGAACATGTCATGCAACCAATTACAATCATTGAGACTTCTGAGTGCTAGCCTACATGGTATTTTATTCAAGGTTAATTAGCTCAGATTAGTTAAAGCAAAGTAGTCAACCCCTATTAATTCCCAAATAAGATTGCTTGCAGCAGATTAAAAGACTTCTGTTGAGCTCAGCTCAACCCTCATTCCCGGAAAGTCAGTCTTAGTTAGGAAAGGCTCTTTGGTCTGTATGAATACCAGTTATAATCTGGAGGGTCTGCATCTCCAAGCACAACACATTCATATACACAGCTAAGCTGTTTGCATTATTCCCCCTTGCTGCAGCTCTCTGTGGCTTACTTGTGCAAGCTGATAAATGGCTGAAATTCATCGGGAAAACCCTGAAGTTTTTGAAGTGTTTGGCTTGCTGGATTTTTTATTATTATTATTATTTTAAGTGGTGAGGGTTGGAAAACTATATTACAGGAAGTGTGTGTGTGTGTGTGTGTATATGCACACGCACCCCCCCATCTACAGAACAAATTAGTATGGATTAATGAACCTGTGAGGTTATCTTTAACCACTTGCTGCTGCTGCCCCTGTCTCGCCTTTACTATTTAGGCCCCCACAGCACCACAGCCCAGCAACCTGGCCTCCAGGTAACTTCTTTGTTCCGCTGCCACCAGTACTTTCTCAGGTACACCCACAGACCACACCAGGAGATGGAATTAACAAGAATTTATTAATAAGAAATTGCATGTCAACAAGCTTAATGGTTACTTCAGTTCAATTGCGTATCAGTTACAAGGTTTCAGTGCTTAATGGTTTCTGTCAGAACTCTTATACTTTAACAAACTGTTCCTTGTTTAATCTATGCACTAAAATCTTATCTCAGACTCTCAGTTCCCAAATCCCTTTCAACATCTCTCTCAAAAATCCAACCAACCAACCTGTCAGCTCTCTCTGTCAGACACATATATATACTCCTCTCGCTCTCTTGCTCCTCCCACTCTTACACAACCAACCAATCCAGGCACTCCAAACAACTAGCCAATCAGCACTCACTTTCTATTTAGGCACACAGCTAGCTAATCCAGGCACTCCACACTTACCTAGACCTTTAACTATAAACAGTAAGTACTTTTTGGCCTAGTTATTTACTTTACCTGTTATTATTCTTGCTTCCTTTTAATTATATAAACAAATGCATATCACAAACAATGAACTTTGCAATATATTTACAACTACAAACAGTAGAACATGGCAGAACCCTCAAAATAGCACCATCTAGGAAAGGGCAAAGAGAGGCCTTGTGGAATTATACATTGCAGATTGCACAGTCTGGCATGAGAAGAGAAAATGATATAGTGCAGATGCCCTTATTCTTTTCAGTGTATTGTAACTATAAATTCTATTGGAAAACATTTTAAAAACACACACAGCACAGCACTGTCAATTATTTCAAGAACCATGAAAAATACGAAGGCATCTCTCCAAGTCATCAGTTATAATTTGTGAAATGACGGTACTTCTGTTTAATTTCAGTGAACAAGTGAACTCTTGATACTCAGGGGCAACCTATATGTTGTGCTGATCGCATAGCATATTGCTGAGTATAAGCTTTTCTTTTACTTCAGAGTATGTGGGCACAGCCCCAATTTGGATTCAGAGTGCCACACACTAAGAGGGCAGGATTAAACCTTCCCCCTTATTCCCACCACCGCCAAAGGAGACTGTTATTTCTTCTTTTAAGCTCCACACTGACAGGAGCACTCCAGGAAAAATGGGGAGGGAATTTAATTTTCTCCTTCCAATGTGAGGTGGTTCCAATACAAATTTGGGCCACGCACACTTACTCTAAAGAAAAATAAAAGATTATCCTCAGCTACACACTACACAATTAACATAACGTAGTTTGACCCTTATTGGGTAGGGATCCTGTATGCATGCATCTACATTGTATGTTGTATGTATGTCTATTTTGCCTGATATGATTTGCTGGGGAAAGATAATACCAATTAGGGATTTATGAGCATGAATGTAGTCTCTGCCTTGGAGGTGCAGTGCATGAGCACACACTTGCTTCCTCACCATGTATCAGAATTGTCAGAATTATTAAAACCATAAGCCATAAACACGGAGACAGTGTACATTTTTTTAAAAAACCTTCAGAAGTGAGAAAGGAGAAGGTATTAATCAATGTTCCAATGAATACTGAAACAACCAAAAATGACAAAAATGGAAATAGGTGAAACACCTGGTGGCCACAGCATTGCAATAGAAAGGGAGGGGTCTTCCCACACTTATCTTTTGGCACTGGGAGATGGTAGAGGTGGTGGGAGTGACACAGCTCAGCACTCTACAAGCACATGGTTGCTGATTAGATGGTCATACCAGCATGGGCACAGGCTGCAGATGTAAACAGGACCATCATCCATTCAGTAACCACACATTTGCACAGTGCTGACAGCAGACATCCTGCACCACCAGCATTTTCCAATACTAAAGGGCAGGAGCCGCCCCCCGCAATCACATTGCTGTTGCTTCCAGCACTTTTTCCTAGAAATCACCTTCACCAGCTTCTGCTGGCTGTTCTACTGGAAAACCCCAATGTACACCCCAATGTACACACAAATCATGTCCTTGCAAATCCCAGGACCACCTGTAGGACAAATCAGGTTGATTACTTTTATTTTGGTAAGACTAGTTTGATGGCAAGGACATTATCCAACCATCCTGGTACTCAAAGCATTTCTTCACCATTTTCTTTTGGTGTTTGTTCGTTTGTTTGTTTTTTAAAATCTGATTTTATTATGCCATCTTGGTTGTTGCCTAATTAATACCCATGTAGGAAGAACAGTAAAGTGCATTGAATGATAGTGTCAGAAGCGTCTGAGTTTCATTAAAAATTATTAACGCAAATATCTATATAATCAGATAGCATGATGAGCAAATGACTTTCCAGATGGAGTCACAGTCAGGCATGGAAAAATAATAATAGGGAATGCCTACCCTAGTTTTCTGAGGACAGTTTTTCATCTCTGTCCACTATATGCCTCACCATCAAATCCATACAATGACTTTGCACAAGCTATAAATCAAGACAGGCCTCCTGCTAATGGACGTAAAGAACTATCAGCTCTGGGCTGTTGACGAATATGCTGAAACACACCAAGAAAGGTAGCAGCCATTTTCCCAGGAAAATAGCCACTGATAACCTCAGGTAGTCACCAAACAACTATCCAAGCTGGACAGACATGGTGCCATATGTACAAAATACTTGTACTACAATATAATCACTATAGAAAGCAGACAACTAAAACTGGAAACCAAGCATTTGCCAGTTGTTAACGTTGTAGTTCATAGCTCATGCAAATACACCTAAGTACCTTCAGTGCAATTAGACAAAGCATAGTGCAAACAGCAAAAAACTAATTCTAATGGTGAATTATATTCAGGCATCAATTTAACCAGTAATCATGGCTGGCTATACATTCACTTAATACTATACACTAGGTAATTTTCTATCAGCAGCTTACAACAACTGGACATAAGTTAATCTTTGAACAGTATGTTTTTGCTCTAACATTCAACTTTAGCAATATGCATGCATTATTTGATTACTGTTTTACTGTTCAAATGCCATAACCAAGGGAAGTAATCTATAGCCAGGTTGAAAAGCCATGTCCTGCAAGTGATTATCTCGTCTACCCTGCCATGTTATTCGTTGATACATTTCAATATAGTTTCTGGGATATATGGCAGATACCAGCTTCTTCGCTGCTTAATCATGTCATACACATGTAAGAGTAAGCATTCACATTAGCCTGCTATAACGTGTAATGTGGCTTCCAGTATTCCATATAAAGGAGAAAATGAGTTTAGAGAAAGGAGGCAAAGGGCAAACAGAGGTTTTCCACTTTTGTGTTTATTAAAACAATATAACTCAGATGTGGAAATGTATGAAGAAGTCATTTGATTGTGTGTGTGTGTGTGTCTGTGTGTGTTTAATCAGAATTCACCCACTTAACACCTCCCAGACCCAACCACAATCCGTAGTTGAAGTCCAAGCTTACGATGCAATTTTTTGGAGCAACCCCCCAAAAGTTCCAAAATTAACTACATTTTTTAAAAAATGCATGAAAAATTATCGAAAAATGTATACAAATACACTTTAATCAATGGAAGAAAATCAATACATTTTAAAAAACGCACATTTGGAAAAATATGGACGAAAATATACACAAATATATGTGCCAAAAGAAAACAAAAACAAAAATGAAGGCCTGTTGTCCTACTGTGCCCATGAGAAAACTTGAGCCAGGGGGACTGAACGTAGGAAGCTGCCATATACTAAGTCCGTCTAGCTCAGTATTGTCAGCATTGAATGTTACCAACTCTCCAGGGTTTCAGCAAGGACTCTTTTCTAGTCCTACCTGGAGAAGCTGGGGATTGAACCTGCTCCAGGTCCCCTTCTGCATGCAAAGCATCTGCTCTACAACTTGAGCTAGAGACCACGCCTGGGATCCTTCTAAGAATGAGATGTGAAGACAACTCCAACAAACGCTGAAGTGGGGGGGGGGGGGAAGCCCCTGTGCAAAAGGGGGAAAAATCTAGTCTGAAGTGAGAACTTGCCCCAAATATTCTATGAATTGCTCCCTTGATGTGTTTAAGCACATTCTTATTTTTAGGTCATTCTTTCCCCCAACCATCTTTGTGATACGGACCTTTATAGTAACTAATGATTTGAAATATAAACATGAGTTTACTTTAAAATTGTATTTTCTATAGTATCACCCCCTGCCCCCACTCCAATCCCAATGTTAGCTCTGTAAATGAAGTCCGTCGACCTCAAGGTCAAATATGATGTTTATTAGTTGTTTTGAATTTTCCTAATGACTTGACCAGATGCTCCCTTACACAAGAGGGCAAAAAAGAAACAAAACAGAAACATCATGTCAATTTTAAGTAGGCTGACCATATGAAAAGGAGGACAGGGCTCCTGTAACTTTAACAGTTGTAGAGAAAAGGGAATTTCAGCCAGTATCATTTGTATGCAATTAGTTCCTGGTGATATTCCCTCTTCATCACAACAGTTAAAGTTGCAGGCACTATACTAGAGTGACCATATACAAAAGAAGCCAGGGCCCCTGCAACTTTAACTGCTATGATGAAGAGGGAGTTTCACCAGGAACTAATTGCATACAAATGACACTGACTGAAATTCCCTTTTCTCTACAACTGTTAAAGTTACAGGAGCCCTGTCCTCCTTTTCATATGGTCAGCCTAATTTTAAGCAGCTTTGCGAAGGATACATAAAATTAGGTGGTATATGCCACCAGGTGGGGATGGAACAGACAATAGTAAAATAGGTCACAGTCAACAAATATGCAGCTGACAAGAAGTAACCATAGTAATCAAATAAACTTTTTTTTTCAAGAATCCTTTATAGTACCTAAAGTTCTATAATGTATTGACATTTAATGTACAGGGCAGATTAATTTGCTTGGCATAGATTTAACAGGCTAACAGCGATCCCTGTTCCATTAGACCTCAGCCGATAACACACAAGTGTAAATCCAAGGTCTTTATACAACACACCAATCTCACACGAACCTTTCCTCCCAACAACTGTGAGTGCTATATGAAAAAGGCCGTGTACTGTATATACACTTCAAAATACTAATTTCCTCTTGGAATAGGACTGTTAATGTCTGATGCCAAAGTCTATAAAAAAATGCTATTTCTGAACTGGAAGGTAAAGAATAGAATAGATCATAGGCTGGCAATTGTTCAGAATTATTGTGCCATGTGGGGAGAGCCATAAAACTGCACTATATCGCTGGATTTCTCTTTGGACTCATTTTATTATTGTAATTGACTCTCTGATATCTGCATGGAAAAGGCTAACCTAGGAAAGAAAATAATTGGACTGCTGAATATCTGTGTAGTAACATTGTACCTTTGTGGTGGGTGGGTGTATGAGAACATTTTTCTTCTAGAAAAGATGCTTACCGTGACAGCAATTATAAAATGAAAGAAGCTATGAAGAACGGCAATGTCCATGCTGAGGTTCATTGGGAAGGGGATCAAAAATAAAACTAGCAATATCGCCATTCCTTTATACAAATGTATAGTGAGCCCATACTTGGAATAAGGGGTACAGTCCAGCATATGCCCTATTCAAATGTTACATTTTTATGCAAGCATTTGGGGTTCTTCAAAATGGCATAAGCATGTTCTGTGGATGGGCTATGAAAATGCAAATCTCCTCCCCTGCCCCTAAGGAGAAGATCATCCAGAGAAGATCATCCAGGCCTAAGCATAATGCTCATTTCCCACACCTTGGAACCCTGTTTAGAATCTGTCCCTCATTCCAGAGTGTTCCACAGTGTAGTGCAGTGGTATGGCGAATCCCATGAGGCATGTGTGTGGGTTCTCTATGTTGCCATCTCTCCAGCATCAGGACAGTCTCATATGTTTAAGCATTAGCCACGTGTCTAAACAAGGGTGCTTAATCCAGCTACTTTGGAGAAAAGCAGAGACAAGACCTCAATCCAGAGTGTGCCCCTAATCAAGATTGGGTATCAAACTTGCTTTCTACTGAAAATTGCTTCCTACTGCTGCTTTAGACTTTCAAAGGTGATGACGCAGTCAACAGTACTGGGGGTGGGGGGCAACAACAAGCAACCAGGGGGAGTGCATGGCCCCATTGGGAGCTGCTTTTTCCCCAAAATAAAAAAGCACATTTGTTAGTTAATTTATTGCATTGTATAGCTTCCAATATGTTTCTGAGTGGTTCACAAAATGAAATTTAAAACCATACAATATAAAAACATAATGAAACATCCTGGGTTGGATCCAGATTTAAAATAGACTTAGAGCAGACTCATTGAAATCAATAGGACTTGAGTTCATCATGACTACGTTCCATGCCATTTATGTTTCTGAAGTATATGTACACAATTGCTCTTCATAGGTCACTTATTACCATAAAATACTCCAACACTGTCATCCTATGTAAGTTTGCTTGGAAGAAAGTTCCACTGTGTTCAATGGAGCTTAATCCTGACTAAGGGTAGATCTATGCTACTGCTTAATAACGGTTTATAACAGTTTTAAACCGTTATAAATGATTTATATCTGTTATAAACCATTATAAACTATTTTAAAGTGTTATATCCTGCTTGGTGTCGATCGGTCCTAAGTGTGTTTAGATTGCAGCTTAAGTCTACATTTTTCCTGAGACTAGCTCATTGCACTCTTTAAAGTCTTAAATTAGCAAAATGTTCAATGCACACATAAATTACTAACTTAATGTGAACTCAGTGTATTTTATGAAGATGAGATTGAATTGCTGTCACAGACCCGGAAGAACAGACTGAGAACTATTGTTGAAGAACTTTTAAAATATGAAAACATCTGCTATACAGGACCATCTATTGGTATCCTGCAGGCCAAGACAAAGAAATGGAAACATAAAGGATATCATTCATTCATCATTCCATATATTTATATAATCAAGGGTAACATACAAGAATAAAAAAATATTAAAAATGGGTACCATAAAGGTTAACAATAAAATATGCATTTCTGCACCAGAAGGGTGAGCTATGGATATTTGAATGAAATAAATTATATAAGCAGCATAAAAACAAGAGCCAAAGAAGAAAGGTAAGACCTGATTGCAGATTAAAAGAGATTGGAAAATAAAAAAGGTCACCTGGTACTGAGATGACATCAAGGTTTATGTCAGGAGATACTTTCCCATAGCCACAGTGCACTAAGGAGGCTCTTTCCCCAGATGTTTGGAGGCAAGCAGGCCAGTTGGTCAACAGGTAATGAGCAGGCAGTCTGAAAGCTAGTCTATGTCTGCCTTGTGCAGACTGAGGGTCAAATTACATGTTACATTAAAGGTATGACATGTGACTGAGCAGTGCTTATTGGGAGGTTAGGATTAAACCGTGTCCCCACCCTTTTGCTTCTTCAAATTCTACCCCTCTATAGAAGGATTTTAAAAGTGGGGAGTAGGAGAGACTCCACTGGCATCAATGGAGACATCCCCCACTCCTTAATCCCCACATGGGTGGGTAATATTTTACGAGGCAAATGGATGGGTGGGACAGTTTATCCTCCCTCCCAGTGCATACTAGTCCTGATCCAAATTAGAGCCGGGTGCACTGACTCTTAAGTAAAAAAAGAAAAAAGAACAGCCTCAACTTCACACTACTCAGTTAACATAACATTCCATTTGACCCTGAGGAACCTGACCAAAGTAAGCATCTCAAAGTCAGAAACAATTGAGCCCTTTTGTCACTGGCGAGGTTATAGCTAAGCTATCACTATCTGTGGTGATAGCAATGGAGAACATTAGATTGTTCCCTACCTTCAAAAGCTACCTAGTGACAAAGAGACCTGGTTTGCCTGTAACAAGAAGCCACTGTGGCTGAATTTTCCTGTGGGGCTTCTTGTCATGGTGATGGCTGCCATTTTGAAGATTCGGGGCATGGCAGGGGCATGCTGTAGCTTCTCATCACATGCGAACCCATCAAGAGTAGGTTGTTGGAGTGGTTGGCAAGCCACCTGGAATCCATTTTTAGGGTTGCAGGTGGCTTGTCAAGTAAGGAAGATGGCAGTGGAGAAATACAAGGTTTAGATGAATAATTAAATCAATTAATTCTAGCCATCTTAATTTTAACATGTTTCAACAAAACTTTTTTAAAAATGTAGTCATAGGTCAGAAGATTTTAAAGCAAATGTCATTGAATAAATTGTTGGCATCTACTCTTTCTGCTAAGTAGCAGAAATTTCATGTCTTTTCCCTAAATTTTTGGTATCTGAACAGCAGCTTGGATTATCTCGATAGCCAAATACGTAAATATTGGGAATTACTGCCAAACAAAGCTTCTTAGAAAGGAACAGTTTTACAGTCCAAACAAAAGATAAACCTATAATACAAGTATCATGTTGATTTCCATATGTTTGAAAATTATTAAATAATTGAACTGTCCAAAGAGGGATTTGATATTTTTTAAAAAAACAAAGCTATAAAAAGTCATGTAATTGACATTTTTGTCAGAACTGAAAATCAAACGGACAGAGTCCCATTTCAGTGCCTTATTCTGGGGAACCATGTTGTATAAATAATGCTTCATATCATCCAATATGTAATTGCTCTCCAAATTCATTCTAGCACAAGACAGTAACCTAGCAATTATATTCAGTTTTATAGCAGGCTTGTCATAGCGCATTAGCAGAATGCAGCTGTGGTGGGTTTCACATGTGAATTTTAGCATTAATAATTAAAAATCAGTCAGATTACTCTTACCTTGAATATACTTCCAAACTTCATCTTTAACATCCAAGGATTTTAGCTATACTCTCACACACATTTAAATTATATGAAATCAATTGGTAACTAGACAAAGAAGTCTGTGATCCAGCACACAGATATGCAGATGTTATTTATTTATTTTTTCATTTGTTCGTTACTTTTTTATTTATGATGTTTCTATCCCAACCAATAGTTCTTCAGTGTAGCTCTACCAAAGTAAGTGAGATATATATCCAAGTCATTGTGGGAAAGATTGCACTCTAATGGTTACAGTTGCTGTTGAGTTAATGCACTTAATTATATCCATTAAACATTCAAAAACCCAGAAGAATATCACTCTCTCACCAATAAGCTTTAAACATCAATTCATTTGTTACGAAAAGTATAGATAGAAAGCGAATCTAAGCAAAACTTTGATGGAGTCATGTGGATCATAAGAAACCCAGAACATTTAAACTGTTTTATAGTCTTTTTTTTTTTTTTTTTTTTTTTTTTTAGTATAATTTTTATTCATTTTTCAACAAAACAAACAAACATACACATAATACATAATGTAAAACAACTAACTCCCTCGACTACCCCCGTGCACCCCCCCCGAGACCTACTCCCATTCATTCATCTTCCTTCCAGAATTTTAATGACTCTTTTGAAGGCGACTGTCCCTTTCCCGATCTTAAAACATATTCCAAAAAGGGATTCCATATATCTCCAAAATCACTCTTACTGGACATTCCCCTCATTATTTTCATTTTACATGTCAACATATCATTCAATGCTATATCCCAAATTTCTTTATACCAATCTTCTATTTTATAACTTCGTTGCCCTTTCCAATTTTTAGCAATCATTATTCTAACGGGTGCCAGGAGGTTGTTTACCAATTCTCTATTAATTATATGCTTATTCCTGCTATCCCATATTGCTAGTAGAGCTAGCTTCGGGTTTAATTCCAATTTACTTCCAATTATATCACTTATTTCTTTAAATACCTTTTCCCAGAATTTTTGTATTTGTTCACAGCTCCACCACATGTGAAAATAGGTCCCAACCTCCTGACATCCCCTCCAACAATTCTTAGACACTTTTTTATCAATCTGATGAAATCTTACAGGTGTTAGATACCATCTCCAAACTATCTTATAATAGTTCTCCTTAATTCTAATCGACAGTAATTTCAACATTCTTACATTCCACATCCTTCCCCAATTATCTTCATTAATTTTTTCCCTAATATCTTCTTCCCATACCTCTTTTATAATCTTAAGTGAGTCCTGACTTTCCCCCTCTATTAAAATTTTATATATCTCGCTAGTGAGTCCTTTTTTAGCTCTGGCTTCCTCTTTTTTTTCTATTTGTTCAATTAAATCTTCAAATCTGGTATTATTTCTACATTTCTTATTTTTTTTCCTCCATTCCTCTGTCCATTTTACCAGTTGCAGAGACTTAAACCACGCTATCTTCTGTCCTTTAAACAAATCTTTAATAGACTCACTATCTTTCATCTTTCCCATCCAATTCCTTAGCTTAAAAATATCTTGTTCTTTCAGTCTCACTTCCATCTCTGATTTTAATGCTCTTGGGAAGTTTCCCACTACTACAACTGGGGCTAGCGGAGAATCTCCTGGTATCAACTTCCCCCTATACTTCTCCCATATCGACATTATATTTTCCAATAATGGGTTGTCCAGTACCTTCCATTCTTTCTTCTGCATTTTGGTAAAAAATATATTTCGCAGTTTACATTCTATCTCTACTGTTTGCGATTCCAGCCATTCCAAATCTTGCTCCCCTAAAATAGCATGAATAACATATCTTAACTGATTAGCAATATAATAATTCTTAATGTTAGGAAGTCCTAAACCTCCTTTCTTTTGAGTCTTATACCATAACCCCTTATTTATCCTAGCTCTTTTATCCCCATTACAATATGCATTAATCATATTTTGCCAATTTTTAAGCTCAGCTGCTGAAATTCTAATAGGTAGCATTCTAAACAAAAAATTAACCTTAGGTAATATCTTCATTTTAATAACCGCTATTCTACCAAACCAAGAATGTTTTAATTTTCTATAAATCTGTAATTTCTCCCCTACCTCTTTTCTTAAGCTTACAAAATTAAGTTCCTCTATTCTTTCTAATTCTTTATCTATATTAACTCCTAAATATCTTATTATATTTTTATGTCTTAATCCTAACTTAACTTTACATTTCTCCATCTCTTCCTTGTTATAGTTATACAACATCATTTCTGACTTCCCCCAATTAACTTGTAATCCTGTAATTTCCCCAAATTCTCTCAAATGTTTCTGAATCATCTCCCCACTTTCTAGGGGGTCTTGTATTGTCAATAACGTATCATCCGCAAACATATTTACTTTAATCTTGTTTTTTCTTCCTATCCCCTTTAATCTTTCATCTTCCCTAATTACATTTGCTAAAATTTCTATAACTATTGCAAATAAAATCGGTGAAAGTGGACATCCTTGCCTAGTTCCTCGGGCTAGTATTATTTGTTGCGTTAACCCATCATTAACCATTATTTCCGCTTTATTATTTTTATACATCTGATTTATCACTCCCATAAATTTATGTCCAAACCCAAATGTTTTTAATATTATTTTTAACGCTGGCCATTCCACGCAATCAAAGGCTTTAAAAATATCCAGAGCTAATAATCCTGCTTTTAGTTTTCTTTTTTTTATAATATTTATTATATTTATAACTCTCCCAATTAAATTCGGCATTTTCCTACCTAAAATAAATCCGCATTGATCATTTTTAATATATTTAAATATAAATGTACCCATTCTTTTAGCCATAATTGCTGAAAATATTTTTGCATCCTGATTTATTAAAGATATTGGTCTATATGACGCTGGATCTGTCAAGTCCTTGCCTGGCTTCTGTATTAATACAACCAGGGACTGGTCCCACGATGGCGGGGTCATTCCTCCTTCTATTATATTATTGAATAATTTTTTTAATCTAGGTATTAAAATATCTTTAAATATTTTATAAAATTCCGGCCCCAGACCATCAATCCCCGGAGACTTACCTCCTTTTAGTTTTCCAATAATTCCCTCAATTTCTTTATCAGTAACCAAGGCTTCCATACACTCCCTATCTTGATCCTCCAGTCTTATTTTCCAATTCCTTTCTACATATTCCCGAATCTTTTCTTGTGAAAGCGCCTCTGAAGTATATAAATCTTTATAAAAATCCTGAAAAATCCTTAATTTATCTTTCATTACATTACATCTATTCCCTAACTTATCTCTTATTGTCCCTATCATATTCTTAGCCTTCTCTGACTGCGTGGATCTAGCCAGCAATCTGGAATTTCTATTACTAAATTCAAAAAAATCTCTCTTTAAATATAATAAATTCTTTTGGACCTGTTCTATTTCTTCTTTCTCCAATTCCTTTTTTTTAGCCTGAATTAGGGCATATAATCGCTTATCTTTTGACTGTCTCAGTCTCTCCTCTAAACTCCTTATCTCTTCTTCAACCTTTTTATTAAGTACTTCCTGTTGCTTTTTAAGTGTGGACATTTCCCTAATACAGATCCCTCTTATTACTGCTTTCATCGTATCCCATAATAATCCTTGCGAATTAGCTCCTTTTTCATTTATCTGCCATATTTCCTGCAGTTCCTTTTTTAATTTATCCACTATATTTTTATTTTTAAAAATTCTTCCGTCCATTCTCCATCTCTTTGCTTGTTTATAATCCTTCTTTAACTTGATGTCCATCATCATTAGAGCATGGTCTGTGATCTTAATTACTCCAATATCACAATCTGTTAATTTAGGTACCATATTCTTTGATATAAAAATATAATCAATCCTTGAGTAGCTCTTAAATCTAGGTGAATAAAATGTATATTTTCTTTCTTGCCCTTTTAGAACTCTCCATACATCCATTAATTCTTTCCTCTCCATTAATTTAGCTAATTCTGTCTTACCCTCTCCTCTACTATCTCTTGTTATATTATCTCTATCTTTCCCTTTATCTAGTACCATATTAAAATCTCCAGCCATCACAATATTCTTTTTCCCTAAATCTCCCACCATATTAAATACTTCTTTAATAAAATCAATTTGTTTCCCATTTGGAGCATAGACGTTTATCAGCACAAATTCTTCCTCTTCCAACGTACAGTAAATTATAAGGATCCTTCCATTCTTATCTTTCTTTATATTTTGAATATTAACACCACATTTCTTCGATATTATTATTGCCACACCTCTCGCTTTAGAAGTACCAAATGACTTTTCATACACTCCTACTTCCCTCATTCGTAACTCATTAGCCCCATCCTTTATCTGATGAGTTTCCTGCAAAAAAATTATATCTATTTTTTCTCTTTTCAATAATGTTTCAATTCTTCGTCTTTTAACCACCGTTCCTAGCCCCTTAACATTTAGAGTTGCACATCTCAATCTATTCTCCATTTCTTACTTTCAACCACGTCATTAAATTGGTCTCGGTCAGTGAAACACATACCCCCCCACCCTTTCCCCCCCCCACACACACACCCATTTTTACCCCCCTCCTCACCAGTCATCTGGGCTCTGGTCCCAATTATTTTAGAACTCTTCAGGGGGGGGGAACACGGCCCAACCCACAGAGCAAAGTCCGATCCTCCCCTCCTTTTTTACTCTTTCCCCTCTAATCCCTTTTCATTGACTGGAACCTCCGACCGCTCCTTCTAGCTGATCTGTGGAACCTCCAACCGCTCCTTCCACTTGGACTATTTCTCCCAGATCCTTGGCATCGATTATGCCCAACTTCTCCAACAACTCGATTCCCTGCTCGCACGATGTTATTCTTTCTTGCTTCCCTTGCCAGAAGAATCTCAAAAATACTGGGTATCCCCAGTTGTAGGTTATCGATTTCTTCCTCAATGCTGCTGTACAAATTTTGACACTCTTCCTCCACTGGACGGTATGCGCCGATAAATCCTGATAGATTTCTATTGCTGTTGCTTGAATCTTTGGTTGAGCTTGTCGTCTGATTGCCTGCATAAATTTTTCTTTTTTATAATAATTTGCAAATTTAACAATTATGTCCCTTGGAAGCACTCCTTTACGCTTAGAACCAACTCTATGCACCCGTTCGAGATCAGCTTCCTGCCAGGCCTCATCTGGAAGTTGTACTTTTATCCATGTCAAAATAGTATCTCTTAAATCTTTTAAAGTCTCTCCTTCTTGTTCTGGATATTTTCTAATGCGAATATTAGCCCGTCTATCGCGATCCTCCATAGCGATAAGGCGTAGTTCATGTTGAGATAGCTGGTCATCCTGTTTCTTACAAACTCCCGCCAGAACTTTAGTATCTGCCTGAAGCACTCCAACATCCATCACCACTTGCTTTAAACCCGTCATGAGTTCAGTCTGCGTATCTGAAATGCGCTTCGCTAAACGTTGTTCCAATCCAATAAGCATGTTTTTTATGTCATCCTTCAATTCATCCATTGGGTCTGGCTGCCCTCCTCTGGGTATCTTCGGTATTGCAGCTGGCTCTGAAGATTGCGAAACAGAGCCCTTAACGGGAGATTTTTTCTTATCCGGCATTTCTTGAAGATCCACCCGGGTCAGTCTGTGCCACAATCGATCTGATCCTCTCTCTCTTACGGGTCTTACCCAGGCGGGGGTGGGAATAGAGGGCTTCTGCCGTCTCTGCTTCTTCATAAAATTCCCTCCCTCTTTCACCTGGAGGCCCCTCACTTATGTCTCTGCGTTGCAGCCAATACTTCAAGTTCACTGGGAGTTAACTCAATTTCTTCTCAAACTCCCTCCAAATGTGCCATTAAACAGGCTATCTGCCAATTATAGTCCATAAATCAGTCCAATAATGGCGTCTCGCTCCTTAGTCTCCCTTTTGCATCCAGCCGGAACAGCCAGCAATCAACAATTTCTTGCTGCTCTCAAATCCCCCTTCTAAGATTGTTCATTTCCAGTCTATATATAATGCCTTTTAATACTTTAAGTCAAGCAAGCTGTGTTATTATAAGTCCATAAATTACCTCATTCATGGCGTCTCTCCTCCTTTGTCCAAAGGAATTCACTTTCACTTTTAGGCAGCGTTCAGCAATCCAGCTCCAGCCAGCTCTCGCTCGTTTCCAACTCACCCTGAGCAATCATTCACTTCCAGACAATATTTCATGCCTTTTATTAATCTTTACGATAAGGAATTAGTGCTTATTTCATAGCTTTTATAGGGAGCTCAGAAGATCTGCGACTCTACTCTGACTCGATCATAGCCACGCCCCCAAACTGTTTTATAGTCTTAAGTTAGTAGAAAATTGATTTTAGAAAACTGCAACAGTAATGCTAGGATGCTCAGACATGGGAATAACACTACAAATAAAAGTGTCATATAACAGGATCTCAGCCCCAGGGAAGGAGGTGTAAAATGTCCTATTCTCCATCTGCCAGAAGCAAAACTAAGAACAGCCTATTCCAGCTGATGGATCCACCTGTGGATGTGCATCCACAATGGCTCATCTGGGAAGCACTGAATTTGTTGTATGTATTTGGTCGTGCAGATTCACCTCTACCGCTATTAGCTGAACAAACACTTATAGTTACAGCCAAATAAGGCTAGAGTGTCCCATGATATTTAGAACCATTAGGGGTTTCCCCCTATTTTTTCTTTCTTTTTTGTACTTCTGCAAATCTTGGGGTTCCCCACAAGGCCTTCCTATGAATTTCCTTTCTTATGGATGGGTTTATTTATTATACTTCTATACAATAGCAAAGCTTTCTGAGCAGTTCACAACAATTAAAACCATAAAATACAGCACAATAAATATTTTATATTACACACGCACACACACACACACAGTATAAAACCAAGTAAAAAGTAAAATCCAGTGACAGTGTAAAGATTTTAAAATGCAATAACAAATTTAAAAACAACAAAAACTAAAAAAAAACCTAATATTCCTGGGAGAATAAGAGGGTCTTCAGCCCACATGAAAAGACTGCAATGAAGTATAAAGTGTTGGTTATTACCTTTAAACCCTACATGGTTGGGGTCCAGGTTACCTGCAGGATCGCCTTCTCCCGTACAATCCGCCCCGCACACTTAGGTCCTCTGGGTAGAACTTACTCAAGTCAGCCAGAACTAGGCTGACGAGTGTTACCCAGAGGACCTTCTCTTCCACCGCTCCCAGACTGTGGAATGGTCTGCTGGAAGAGATTAGACAAATTAGCAGTCTTCATGAATTTAAGAGAGTCATGAAGACTGCCCTCTTCCGGCAGGCCTAGCCAGATGAATTTTAAGATGTTTTTAATGATGTTTTTTTTCTTGTTTATAAAATTTTAACTCTTTGTGATTCTTGTGTTTTATATTGTTGTTGTTCCCCGCCTCGATCTGGAGGGAGAGGCGGATTATAAATAATAATAATAATTATTATTATTATTATTATTATTATATGACAGGTGAGCCTCTTTGGGAGGGGCATTCCACAACCAGGGTGCTGCAACAGAAAAGATCCTCTTCTTAGTAGCCATTTGCCTCACCTCATTAGGCGGAGACTGCTTCTGATGATGATCTTAGGGGTCCAGACAAGTATATATGGGAGGAGACTATCCTTCAGACAACCACATCCCAAGCCATTTAGGGCTTTGAAAGTTAATACCAGCACTTTCAGTTGGGCTGGAAATGGACTGGAAGCCAAGGGTTATATGAAGTGTAATGATGATGATAATAATAATAATAATAATAATAATTGTATAGCAGAAAACACAGCTGATAAAATAAACAAAAATATTAAAATGTATGTAAAAAGCAAGCAAGAATAGAAACTATATAAGCATCAAACTATTTTTGTTTCTTAATTTGTGATTGTATGATTTTTACATTGGATTTGGTTTGTTTTTGTTTTTAAACGTTGTGCACATTGTCCTGGGATCCCAGTAGATGAAGGATGGCTTGGGAATTAAATTGTCGTGATTCAAGGATGCCACTTAGGAAGGTCCAGGTCCGAGGTCAGCAGTCCGTCCGTCAAAAGCCAAAGTGCCGTTTGAAGTCCAGATAACTGTGTTGAAATTGCAAGACATTGAATCGTAGTCAGGAAACCGGTCCACCGGGTCAGGATATGTCCAGGCAAGTCCAAGGTTTCAGGAGTATGTAGGAGAATAGTCGGGTCACAATCCAGGGGTCAGAATCCAGGCTTGAATCCAGGCATGGAGCTGAGAAGCACAGGGCAAGGCACAGACATCCAAGACAAACGTTTCTTTCAGCACTTTTGCTGAGTTCTTGCAAGACCTTTATGGGACCGGGATTAATGAGCAATTAGCATCAAATGGCCTGAAGCCCAGCCGGTCTCCACCAGCTTCTATGGAATGTCACACCCCAAACACTCCCTGGCTCAGCTCTTCCTTATCTCTCTCATTAAATAATAATAATAATAATAATAATAATAATAATAATAATAATAAAATTTATTTATTTCTTACCCGCCTCTCCCTCCGGATCAAGGCAGGGAACAACATCAATACAGACAATATAAAATACATAAAACTGATTAAAAACATATAAAATTAATGCATTATTAAAATCAACCAAGTCTTAAAATTCGATGGGGTAGACCTGCCGGAACTGACTCACAACATAAATAAACAAATACATAGTTTCAACAGACCAAATTCTATATGGAGCAAACAGCTGCCTCTTCAAGTAAATGTTCCTTAATTGACCCGAAGAAGACAAGCAGAGATGGAACCAGGTGTATCTCCGAATCTAGATGCCACTACAGAAAAACCCATCCACTGCACACCTGATCTCACTGAGACACAGAACAGGGATTCTGATATCAATTTTAGTGCTCAGGCAGGTTCATATGGGAAAGACGGTGCTTAAGGTATCCTGGGCCCAATCTACACCAAGCAGGATATAGCACTATGAAAGTGGTACATCGTATGTGTCTATGGGCCCCACCAGTTGTCAGTGCTCTTCAATACAACTATAAAGCAGTAACGTGGCTCCTGCCTTTTATATACTGCTTTCAGTGCTATATCCTGCTTGGTGTAGATTGGGCCCAGGTTTCATATGATGATAGCTTTAAAGGGCAAACCAGCATTGCAATGGAGCCCAAAAACAAACTGATACTTATTTGAGTTAGATGAGCTAAAAGACAGTCCCATGTTAGGTAGATAAAATAAATCAGGCAGAATTTTTAGAGTCCAGATCTGATCATTCCAGTAAAGGTTGTAATATTTCTTACATTCGGTTACCTGTTATTTCACTGATTTTAAACACCCTTTAATTTATTTAATTTATAGCTCACCTTCCCACTAAATTTAGTCATCTCCATGAAGTACATAATTGCCTAGATGTTTCCACTGTAATAAACAGAAGAGTAGTGCATGCAAAAGACGTTTGACTACTTCGGGTCGGCTCATAAGCTGCCATCTAAGGGATGGGATAACCAGTGATTTTTGGGTTCATATAAATCCTCTGAAAATCACTTCAAAGCTCATTTGGGTTTGCTCCCATTTGAAAAGTGAGCATTTTGAATGGGGAAAGTGTGCATTCCTATGCATTTTTTTTTCAAATGTGCACACTTTTCTCCCATTGACAAAAAATGCATATTTTTCTCAGAAAATGTACATTTCAAAGTGCACTTTAAACACACACACACACACAAATACAATCCCAAATTCAGGAATTTGCAAACAATGGGGTGGGGGAAACACTTTTGCTGATATTTATGTTCCGGATTGTGAATGGGATATGTTCACATGATATGCACACAGAAAGAAAATTCTTGTACATCCCTCCTTCTATCAGCGGAAGACTCGCTCCATTGGAAAAAAGGGGTCCTTTGGGTCCAGCCATCTGATTTTCTCAAGACTTTGCACACATTCAGTTGTCTGTTGATAGTATGCTAGGTTGAAAAATACATTGTTCTCTCATTTGGAACTATTAAAAATTCAATCTTCAGCCTCGTCCATAATTTAAATTCAGGTCATTATAAATCCATAACATGTTGTTTTGAATTTATTTTAAAACTGGTTAATGAGCTAATAAAATAATATGGTGGAAGGATCTCCTGTCATGCATGATAAATTATATTATATCCATAGAGGCAAGAAATTAGAACTATTTCTATAACACATTCTCTTGCTCAAAGAGGCAGACACATGTACTGGCCTTTTTAATCTAGTAACAAACCTGAATGTCCTATCTAACCCATTCCCAGAGGCAATTAAAAAGAATCATTTTTGCTTGTTGTTTATTGATCAAAACAGGCTTCCTTCATCTTACATTCAAACCCTTGGAAAAAACAAGTACAAATTTAGTACTCAGCGTAACTGACCTACTTTGTGTTTCTTAAACAAAGGGGATATATTCCCAGAAGACACCTAAGAATTAGTGCATTTGTGTGTCTTGACATTTTGGAACAGAGACCTTCTGAACCCAAGTATGATTTCTGAAGTTTACAGAGAGGTCATTTCAGAGGGGGAAAAAATCAGTTTCCAAATTTGGATTTTTGAAGAGGTTGCTATTCTAAGCCGAGGATGAACATCATAAGGCCCACGGGATATCTGAGCTCTCAAGGGCATTTTAACAAAAGACCACAGGTTGCACTAAGTATTTTAGATTCTGAACTTTCATTCTCTCTTTTTTTAAAAAAAGTTTAAAATATTTGCAGTATTATTCCACACTTTAACAATATATGTTTGGACATTATAGATTTTATAGTGCCTAAACATATAGAATTTGAATCTCAATTTCAGGCATTTTTGTTGCACATATGATCTTGAAGAATAAGACACTAGTATGGCTTATATTTAGAAGATTAAATGCTGAATAAAATAATTCATTAAAGAATTTGGCTGTTGGACTACTTTATGTATGAGATGTCTGTGGGTATTATCTTACAGTAACATTTACTACATGAAAACTTGGCTCACAACAATGTCAGAATAGAGCATTCTAGCATAATAATGTCTCTTCAGTGTCATAGTGTCAAGACTTGGCTCTTAGGCATCTAAAACTTGACAATCATACTGAGGCAACCCTATGGGTGTGTACCGCAGAGTTTCCTGGGTTTTAAAAGAAATTATTTTTAATTAATGTTAACGTGTTTGTGCATTTGAAGCCTGCACTACCCCCTTCAATCACCAGGTGGCAGAATTCCCTAGCCGGTACATAGTGGCTTTCCAGGGCTTCAGACAGGAGACTTTCCAAAGCAAAGCATGTAGTGAATTATGTCCCTTGTGCTGTGTCACAAGTTCTCAGGAAGGGGCAGATGTGAAATGGAAAGGAAATAGTTCTATGGTATAATAGCAAAGACATTGCTTTTGAAAATAGTGTATAAGAGCAGGCAAACAACTAGATACTAGTAAAATGTATTATACCTGTTGCTGATAATGAAAAATGAAAAACCAGACGGACATATAAGAAGTATGAAACTTTGCAATATAATTCTCTTGTTTTGATGAATAGTTTGCAATAACATAGCTATGTGGAAAGATTTGTGTCGAAGGCTCTTATTTTCTATTTGTTTTGTAAAATATATAGGCTGCTTCTTTGATGGGAAGCAAATATGGAAAAGAATACCTCAGCAGTAACGTCACATTAACAGATCTGTGGGTTAAAGCGGTACGCATTTTGTTTCAAAATCTTGTTCCTGTAAAAACTGAATGAGTTCTCCTTCTTCCTATATCTTCTATGCCAAGCAAATATCAATATGTTAGGTGTTTGTTTGTTTTTTAAAGAGCATTGGGTACAACGATAGAAAGATTTAAATCTTTGTTCAGCAGTTTATAAATCCAAACAAATTAAAGAGGGTAACAGCATAACAGCATTCCGTGCAGAGATAACCAGGTATTCTGTACCATGCCTAAATATTGGGGTAATGAAAAGTGTCAAGTCTCTTCCTCGTTTGACTTCTCTTACACCTGCCCTCTCCTCGAGAGTTGTGTAGTTTACATTGCAAGTGTGAAAGCCAGACGCTTTTGTGGTTTTATTGTTTCTTACAGTGCCTTGGGGGCTTTAGGTCGAACAACAATGTAGCCTACGTAAGGGCTGATTCTCACTTGACCACTGCAGCCCCTTCAATGGTAGCCAAGCCTGTCACATGATGGCAACCATGTCACAGGGGAGATGTCACATGAGAGCAACCAGAATTCATGGGCTGTTGTAGGGTTGTGGGGTAGCACTGTCAACGTTGCCAAGAAGCCTCGCCAGCGATTGTACTAACGTTAACCACCCTGCAATTGTGTGAACCAGGCCACTGATTCAGGGACACAGTGCCTCCATACAAACTCTAGCTGTAAGCTGAACAGTTGCCTCATAATTGGACCCATGAAGATGTATGAGCTGGACTTAAAATAACTAATGAACAAGCTGATCATTCTGTGACCTTCCCTATCAGAAATGTAACACATTCATGGGAATTATTGTATGGCATGTCCAAAGTAGACATGCATCTTAACCCACTAGGATACAATGGCACTGTCTACCAATAACTAAAATGCTTTAGTGACACTTATTTAACACGTATATTAACAACTGCTAATAATAATATGTAATTACTGGATCTCTTGATAAAGTAGGGCATGCTCTGTGAAAGTAGATAAAATAATCTTAAAGCAACTCTCAACCTGATCTCTACTCCCCCCCCCCCCCGGCTCACCAAAAATAAAAAGTTATTATTAGAAAAAACTCTAATTATAATGATATTATGCCATAGAACACAGAGGAGAGGAATAACAGAACGATAATCATTCTGTCATCATTTTATAATTATTAAAAACAATCACACATAATTTGCAGGTGGTTACCTCCAAGTTTCTATAAAAAGACAATGGTTTTCATGACAATCTAAAATATACTTTTAAATTTCCATTTTTATCTCATTTTTCAGCTCGTGAAGAGTCCCAAGGTACTCCTTGTGCTTAAAGAGAATTTTAAAATCAATCATGACTTGCTAAAGAGTCAAACTGGCCTCAGTTCAAGGGCTGGAACAAAATCTAAGCAAATATGATTAATGCAAAGCATGCTTGAACTCAACATTGACACAAAGACTGGTGGACACTCTTCTGTAAAACCACCAGAAACACACATATTTCTAAATTTGTTCAACATATTAAGTTCTCGGATGTAAAGAACTTAGCTTTTAGACAAAATAATCATAGAGCAGAGCAGAGCAGAGCAGAGAGAGAGAGAGAGAGAGAGAGAGAGAAAGACTTGGTCTGAATAGAATCCCTAATGAATTATGATGATGTGGTTGCTATGGATTGATTCATATGTGCAAATTATCAAGGCTTTTGTGAGAAGGAGGTTTAAAATTTGTTCTACATTGGTGTCACAGTAACTCTTAGCAATGTGACAAAAAAGAGGTTTTGAATGCAAGGATTGGCAACAACTCTTATTTTAAATTACCAGCACTCCAGTTTTATTTGGCATCTACTGTGTCATAGATGTTGATCAGAACACTGAAATGTCCAAAAATCCGTTTATAAAAACTCTAATGGAATAGTACAGAAAAGCAACATAGGAAGCCATAGATTTAAGAGCTACTAGCATAGCATAGGAATTGTCTTGCTGGACCGTTTCAAAATCCACCAAAGCCAGTTCTCTGTCATCACATTTTGTGGAAGTATGTTCCATGCTAACAATGCGTTCCCTGATGAAATGCACTCTAAGGCTAGATCTACACCTTGTGTCAAATCATTACAAATGTGGAATAAAAAGTAGGATATAACACTCTGGAAGTATTATATGGAACGTGGACTGAGCCCCCAACAGTTATCAGTGCACTTCAATACCACTATAAAGCAGTAGTGTTGATCTAGCCCCGCCTAAGTAAAAAATAAAAAAAGTATGCAGCATTGCAGGGTCACTAGAAACCTCATTTTTGTTGTCCATCCAGCTACTTTAACTGTGCAGAAAACTGGAATGGGAAAGGAACCCAACTGCCTATAGATATCATGATTGAGAATATGCTCTTTGTTCACACAGATGAGTTCAGGCAAATGACTTCCTGGGTGCGGGAAGGTTGTTGCGGGTGGGAGTGGGTTGAGGAGACACGGGAATCCGCCATTGGTGGGTTGAGTATGGTGTCACTAGGCTGGGCGAGAACTAGCCAGGATTTACTGGCCGTCACCCCTCCCAGACTCCTCTTTGATGCGCGGCTCCCTCCCTCCCTGTAGGCAGTGTGAGTTTTCTGGTTGCCATTACAGGGCCGAGTAGGATTTTTTTGCTCATAATCTAATTTGGTCATGAGTTGTTTCACCTACTCCACACTGTAAGACAGGATGGGTGTAGTAAATAGGTTAACTTGGTTCAGGTTCAATAACTTGGTCATATTTGTGTTAGGCGGATAGATGTGGGCATTCTGAGTTGGGGTGGGGTTTGGTGAGCATTCACAGGCACTGTTGTGGTGATTGGTAATACCTGAGGCTCCCAGCTCTGAGCCTTGTGGCCTAGTTGGCGAGTTAAGGGTTATCTTTGAGGCCAACCGTCCTCACCCAGTTGGAGCCATGCGGCCTAGAGGGGTGACACCGGAAGGCCTCCCTACCCCCTAAGGTAAAAGCCCATGGAGTGGCGAAACACCAGGTGCCACTTCACAGGATGTGAATGTCTTGCCCGATTCACACATCGGCCTGTATACAGGCTTTTGATGGATGCTCAATAGGACTCCTCCCCCTATGCAGATCTTAAATTAATGTGGCCCTATTTAATCCCAATCTTTGTGTCATCTCGTTATTTCTCACCATCCACTTCCGCAACGGACATTAGGCACTGGCCTGCAATCCATAAGCCTACATCGCCTGGTGGCTACTACATGTTGCACTGCAAGGAACAGTAACCTGTGAGAAGACTACTGCTTTGCTTCTGCTAGAATCACACTAATACCATCAAACAGACCATAACATTTCATATTCTGGAGCTATTACAAGCTGAATATGTATCGTGTTTGCAATGCATTACCCAATGAATTGAGCCCACCACAATTTGCAGGATCAAAGTGAGTGCTAATCGAGCCAAGATCTCTTGAAAAAGTTCCCCTTGCCATTTCTGTTGCATTCAATCATGCTTGCATCAGGAGGTTTACTGATGACATGCTGTTCCTGCCATTACATTTACATGAAGATATGCAGAAATATTCTGCTGCTGACAGCCAGCACTTATGCTAATAACACAGCTTCATTCCTCAGATAAAATGAAAACGTGTCTACCTAATATGGACTGAAAGCTGTACTAGTTCAGATATAGAATTGGGAAGATAACAGGCTTTCAGGATCTACTTTTTCTTTTTCACAAAAACCTTGAGATCTACAAGCCTTCAGTAGGAAATAGTGATGCAGGGGTGGAGCCAATTACCGACTCCACCTTACGAGCTATGGTGTGTGGTGATCTGCATATACAACTTCAACTCTACATTTCAGGCACGATTGGTGACCCTATTGGACTGTGGGCACATTTGACAATTTGAGAAGCTGTCCTGGGCACCACCACAAAATGGTTGCCATGGGAGGCATCAAAAAGGACAAGAAACCAGCCCAAAAGAATGAGTGCAGGGAAGAGTGGGGAGTATCATCCTTTGAACCCACAGTTTTGTCACATGTACCACAAGGCCGGAGGTCTTGTGGATTGTAAGTTGATGCATTAGAAATAGTGTTAGGAAGTCAATGTCTCTGGAAGCTTATTTCTGTCAGAGTTTCCCACAGGAGTTGCTTGCTGCGCTCCCTGTCTTGGCCTTGAAGCTGCTAGTTTCTCTGTGAACTTGGGAGTGTTTTGATAAGGTGGGAGCAACTCTTTGAGGGTGTTACTCACATTCTAGTGTCATCAAAAGGCTGTTGAACTGTACTGCCCTGTTGGCACATGGGCATAGTTTACAGGTCAGAGGACTTGTCTGTCAAGTGGCTTTGAATAGGCCAGGCCTCTGGTCTATAAGAGAGGGGGGAGCAAGGCTGAAGAAGCCTTGCTAGAGATCATCTTTCGACGCAAGGCCTGAAACCTCTCCTGTTGGATTTCCATCTGTTTTGAGATTTTGGAAACACTCTGCACATGCTCTCTCACTTGCTATTTGGACTCTGGATTTCTAAGGATTGTGCCATGGAAAGTACTGTGAGGCTTTTCATAGACTTGAACTTGCATTTCCTGTGGACTGTGTGCTTGATAGTTTCAGTTGTATATTAATCCTTAGTATCTTCTGCGTCAAAGAATGAATTTGTATCCAGAAAGCTTTTGCTTTTTTACAGGTCCACCATACATGGTAAAAAGTTCCTTCATGCTCTTCACATTTCCAACAAGTTCTCGAGACTCCCTTATACATTTTAGCTAATTGCGATGGAGACATATACCATCTGTACATCATCTTATAAAAGTTCTCTTTTAGTCTGGTACTTAGTGTAAATTTTAAATCTTTCGACCACATTTTTCCCATTGGTCCATTGTTATATTGTACCCGAAATTTTGTGCCCATTTTATCATACAGTCTTTTTCACCTGTTCATCTTCTGTCTCAAATTTCAACAACTTATATATTTTTGAAATAACATGTTCATCATTTGTACATAATACCTTTTCAAATTCAGATTTTGTTTGTTCAAATCCCCACATTTTTTAATGTATTTTACACCTTTCCGCCTTTATACCAAAATAAACAATAGTGGTGGCAATGGACAACCTTGTCTTGTTCCCCTTTGTATTGCACACAATTTTGTCAATTCTCCATTGATAAGTATTTGTGCGTTTTGCGAACTATAAATTGAGTTAATCCATTTTATGAAGTTTGTCCCGAAATCCATTTTCTCCAAAAATTTTAACAGAAATTTCCAATTCAAATTATCGAACGCTTTTTCCACATCCACAAAGATCAGTGCCGCTTGCTTCTCAAGATGTTTTTCAAAATACTCCAAGATATTTAAAACATTTCTAACATTGTCCCTTATCTGCCTTTTGGGTAAAAAGCCGGATTGATCCTCATGAATAAATTCTTGAAGAGCTCTTTTAAGCCTTTCTGCTAAAATTGATGTGAACAGTTTGATGGGGTGTTATCTTTCATCTCTGCCTGGCTCTGGTGGTTCAGAGCATACGTGTTTCCCTCCCTGGGATTTTGTTTAGGCTATTTGCCATGTCCCTTGAGGTGCCAGCATATGTAGCATCTGGAGAAGATCAAATCGGATGGTGGCAAACCCTAACCCCCTCAGTGCTTGCCTGAAGGATCGTACCAAGAAAAGAGCCTAAAGCTTTCCATCATCTTCAGCTTTAAGTGGTATTGTTTGGGAAATGTAACCATTACACTTTTGACTGTGTGATTCCCTCAATAAAAAGAAGTCTCACCGACGTGAGCGTCATCTTCTTACCACTTATCATTTTTTTAATGAAAAAAAAAAATGAATATATCCCAACATCAGCATAAAATATCCCCAGGATCTATTCATTTTGCCTTGGGGTGTTTGCCAAGCAATGCATCAGGGAATAAGCATATCCAAACTAAGGAGGTTTAAGTACTCTGGGTTTCAGTAGATTGACATAAACTATGGGATTTCATTTACGAACATTTACCTCACCAGAGGGAGATTAGTTATGGGGTAGAAAAATACCCCACAAAACCAAACATAGCTGCCATTCTTAATTAATAATAGTTATAATAAACTTATGCTTTGACAGTATATTATACTTTTCTAATATTTTTCTAACATATTTGTTCTGGAACCACAGACACATTTCTGGTTGTGGGGCATTTGACCAACCCAGAATACACTGGAAACTAGCTTGGGCTAGTAAAATATCCTCATAAACATGTATGTGTATATTTTTAAATTAATTTAGAGAAGGGTTTTAATAACCATATTTTACAGATAAGGAATACTGACACTGAGAGATAAGCAAAGCCAACCATGGCAGAGAACATTTTTTTCACATGTAATGTTTAAGAACAGCATTTTAGTTTTTTTATCATAAAAAATTAGTTACATCAACACTCTTAAGCACAAAATTCCATTTTATGCTGAGCAATGCTGTGATATGTAATGTACCAATGGTTTTCCCTCACATTTTCTTCATTTAAGACCTAAGCATCTCCAACCATCCTAAGTGGGGGGTTGTTGTTGTTGTTTGTTGTTGTTGTTGTTGTTAAACAACTGGGAGACAGAATCCTTTACTGATCTACTCCAAATTACCTAGCAATCTACCCAAAGATCTGCATCTATGTTCTGTCTGCCCCTAAAATATATTCATGTATCACTCATGGAACCATTCAGTTGAAGTGGGATTTGCTGGGAATGTATATATACCTCCATACCTTATTGTTCAGAAAGCCGAGAAAAGGCAGTAGCTAGGAGAAAGGCAAACTTTATTGAAAATGTCCAGTTCTTGTGTAACTCAGTTGGTCTAAGAAGTGGCTCATCAATCTACTATCTATTATATTTCTTCAAGACAAATAGATGCAAAGGCCCCATCACACTGTTCAATTGGCAGGTCTATGAGATAATGGGTAAAAAAAAATAGCACCATTCTTTTCCAAACATTTCATGTTCTTTCTGGTGTTCTTCTGAATCCCTAAAGCATGTTTGAAATCATGTGAAGTTGTACATCACTTTAAAATTAATTCCACCAAACAAGTTTCATATTGGCTTTATTTAGTAGGTTTACCCCTTTTTAAAAAGGAGGCTATGATCATGTTTGAGGCTTCTTCAATCATCCACAAGGAATATGTTCTATTCTTACTGCACTCCATAGCAAATCAGAAAATTTTAAGCCACCACTTCAAACTTTACTAGCACTACAGAACTGAGGCATCTTTGCACTGCCCAGTCTGAATCGGGGATAGTCAGTAAGCAGGTGGTGTGAGATTCGTACCATCCAGCTGCAGATAAAGTACAGTATCCTTTGTAGCTACTAGGACCTGCCATTAATGCAAGAGGGAACTAGCAGTTGTTGAAGTAACCCAAAACAAAAGGCTCATTTAACAGAATGGGGCAGATCAATGGAGCTCACAGAAGAGAAGTCCCTGACTTGTACTGATCTGGAAACAACCATTTCTGCTCATTCCCTGTTTTTGTAAAGTGTTAATTCCTTGTTGCTCAAGTGGTGGGGCCACTTGCTGGCACAACACCACCAGCAGGAGCATAGCAGCCCTGTTTGATATTGTCCATAAAGATTAGGGGAATGTTTGGCAGTAAGATTCTTAGGTCCCCTCTTCAAGAATTTGGTTTGATGCCTGGTTCTCCGATTATGTGCATCTTCTCGCAATCACTTTTATAGCTAATCACTATACGCGGGAGGCTGTTAAGCGCATAACTGGTTGCATTACCGGTTGTAGGAAACGCGCTTTAAAGGTGTTTAATGTGGAGAATCGCTTGTTTACATGGTCATAAGGCGCTTTAACTGTCGCGGTAAATTAAAACTCGATATTTAACGCACATTCGATAATGCGCATAATCACAGAAAAAGCGCCCCAACCCCCGATTTGCACTCCGCTCTTGTAGAGGTCAAATTTTAATGCGCCTTGAAAGAGCTTTAAATCACTCTTGTAGAGGCACCCTTATATTTATTTATTAAAACATTTATTGACTATCTTTCTAGACAGTGTACAGGGGCTTTTTAAAAGACAAAACAAACAAACAAACAAACCACCCCTGTAAGCTCTTGTATGCACCCCTTACTCCTGAAATGAGCACCATTTCTTCCCAACCCCCTGAAAGCCATTTTAACAGCTCTCTGAATTTGTCAATGGGATGGTGAATTGGAGGGGAGAATTACAGATGAGCTTTAAGGCTAATAAGATTGTAGAGTCATATGCTCTGTGTGAACAGCTATACACTTGCCTTCCTCAGAATACTGAAGACTGTGCCAAATAAGACTTTTGAAACATGGGGGCGTGGCTATGATCGAGTCAGAGTAGAGTCGCAGATCTTCTGAGCTCCCTATAAAAGCTATGAAATAAGCACTAATTCCTTATCGTAAAGATTAATAAAAGGCATGAAATATTGTCTGGAAGTGAATGATTGCTCAGGGTGAGTTGGAAACGAGCGAGAGCTGGCTGGAGCTGGATTGCTGAACGCTGCCTAAAAGTGAAAGTGAATTCCTTTGGACAAAGGAGGAGAGACGCCATGAATGAGGTAATTTATGGACTTATAATAACACAGCTTGCTTGACTTAAAGTATTAAAAGGCATTATATATAGACTGGAAATGAACAATCTTAGAAGGGGGATTTGAGAGCAGCAAGAAATTGTTGATTGCTGGCTGTTCCGGCTGGATGCAAAAGGGAGACTAAGGAGCGAGACGCCATTATTGGACTGATTTATGGACTATAATTGGCAGATAGCCTGTTTAATGGCACATTTGGAGGGAGTTTGAGAAGAAATTGAGTTAACTCCCAGTGAACTTGAAGTATTGGCTGCAACGCAGAGACATAAGTGAGGGGCCTCCAGGTGAAAGAGGGAGGGAATTTTATGAAGAAGCAGAGACGGCAGAAGCCCTCTATTCCCACCCCCGCCTGGGTAAGACCCGTAAGAGAGAGAGGATCAGATCGATTGTGGCACAGACTGACCCGGGTGGATCTTCAAGAAATGCCGGATAAGAAAAAATCTCCCGTTAAGGGCTCTGTTTCGCAATCTTCAGAGCCAGCTGCAATACCGAAGATACCCAGAGGAGGGCAGCCAGACCCAATGGATGAATTGAAGGATGACATAAAAAACATGCTTATTGGATTGGAACAACGTTTAGCGAAGCGCATTTCAGATACGCAGACTGAACTCATGACGGGTTTAAAGCAAGTGGTGATGGATGTTGGAGTGCTTCAGGCAGATACTAAAGTTCTGGCGGGAGTTTGTAAGAAACAGGATGACCAGCTATCTCAACATGAACTACGCCTTATCGCTATGGAGGATCGCGATAGACGGGCTAATATTCGCATTAGAAAATATCCAGAACAAGAAGGAGAGACTTTAAAAGATTTAAGAGATACTATTTTGACATGGATAAAAGTACAACTTCCAGATGAGGCCTGGCAGGAAGCTGATCTCGAACGGGTGCATAGAGTTGGTTCTAAGCGTAAAGGAGTGCTTCCAAGGGACATAATTGTTAAATTTGCAAATTATTATAAAAAAGAAAAATTTATGCAGGCAATCAGACGACAAGCTCAACCAAAGATTCAAGCAACAGCAATAGAAATCTATCAGGATTTATCGGCGCATACCGTCCAGTGGAGGAAGAGTGTCAAAATTTGTACAGCAGCATTGAGGAAGAAATCGATAACCTACAACTGGGGATACCCAGTATTTTTGAGATTCTTCTGGCAAGGGAAGCAAGAAAGAATAACATCGTGCGAGCAGGGAATCGAGTTGTTGGAGAAGTTGGGCATAATCGATGCCAAGGATCTGGGAGAAATAGTCCAAGTGGAAGGAGCGGTTGGAGGTTCCACAGATCAGCTAGAAGGAGCGGTCGGAGGTTCCAGTCAATGAAAAGGGATTAGAGGGGAAAGAGTAAAAAAGGAGGGGAGGATCGGACTTTGCTCTGTGGGTTGGGCCGTGTTCCCCCCCCCTGAAGAGTTCTAAAATAATTGGGACCAGAGCCCAGATGACTGGTGAGGAGGGGGGTAAAAATGGGTGTGTGTGTGGGGGGGGGAAAGGGTGGGGGGGTATGTGTTTCACTGACCGAGACCAATTTAATGACGTGGTTGAAAGTAAGAAATGGAGAATAGATTGAGATGTGCAACTCTAAATGTTAAGGGGCTAGGAACGGTGGTTAAAAGACGAAGAATTGAAACATTATTGAAAAGAGAAAAAATAGATATAATTTTTTTGCAGGAAACTCATCAGATAAAGGATGGGGCTAATGAGTTACGAATGAGGGAAGTAGGAGTGTATGAAAAGTCATTTGGTACTTCTAAAGCGAGAGGTGTGGCAATAATAATATCGAAGAAATGTGGTGTTAATATTCAAAATATAAAGAAAGATAAGAATGGAAGGATCCTTATAATTTACTGTACGTTGGAAGAGGAAGAATTTGTGCTGATAAACGTCTATGCTCCAAATGGGAAACAAATTGATTTTATTAAAGAAGTATTTAATATGGTGGGAGATTTAGGGAAAAAGAATATTGTGATGGCTGGAGATTTTAATATGGTACTAGATAAAGGGAAAGATAGAGATAATATAACAAGAGATAGTAGAGGAGAGGGTAAGACAGAATTAGCTAAATTAATGGAGAGGAAAGAATTAATGGATGTATGGAGAGTTCTAAAAGGGCAAGAAAGAAAATATACATTTTATTCACCTAGATTTAAGAGCTACTCAAGGATTGATTATATTTTTATATCAAAGAATATGGTACCTAAATTAACAGATTGTGATATTGGAGTAATTAAGATCACAGACCATGCTCTAATGATGATGGACATCAAGTTAAAGAAGGATTATAAACAAGCAAAGAGATGGAGAATGGACGGAAGAATTTTTAAAAATAAAAACATAGTGGATAAATTAAAAAAGGAACTGCAGGAAATATGGCAGATAAATGAAAAAGGAGCTAATTCGCAAGGATTATTATGGGATACGATGAAAGCAGTAATAAGAGGGATCTGTATTAGGGAAATGTCCACACTTAAAAAGCAACAGGAAGTACTTAATAAAAAGGTTGAAGAAGAGATAAGGAGTTTAGAGGAGAGACTGAGACAGTCAAAAGATAAGCGATTATATGCCCTAATTCAGGCTAAAAAAAAGGAATTGGAGAAAGAAGAAATAGAACAGGTCCAAAAGAATTTATTATATTTAAAGAGAGATTTTTTTGAATTTAGTAATAGAAATTCCAGATTGCTGGCTAGATCCACGCAGTCAGAGAAGGCTAAGAATATGATAGGGACAATAAGAGATAAGTTAGGGAATAGATGTAATGTAATGAAAGATAAATTAAGGATTTTTCAGGATTTTTATAAAGATTTATATACTTCAGAGGCGCTTTCACAAGAAAAGATTCGGGAATATGTAGAAAGGAATTGGAAAATAAGACTGGAGGATCAAGATAGGGAGTGTATGGAAGCCTTGGTTACTGATAAAGAAATTGAGGGAATTATTGGAAAACTAAAAGGAGGTAAGTCTCCGGGGATTGATGGTCTGGGGCCGGAATTTTATAAAATATTTAAAGATATTTTAATACCTAGATTAAAAAAATTATTCAATAATATAATAGAAGGAGGAATGACCCCGCCATCGTGGGACCAGTCCCTGGTTGTATTAATACAGAAGCCAGGCAAGGACTTGACAGATCCAGCGTCATATAGACCAATATCTTTAATAAATCAGGATGCAAAAATATTTTCAGCAATTATGGCTAAAAGAATGGGTACATTTATATTTAAATATATTAAAAATGATCAATGCGGATTTATTTTAGGTAGGAAAATGCCGAATTTAATTGGGAGAGTTATAAATATAATAAATATTATAAAAAAAAGAAAACTAAAAGCAGGATTATTAGCTCTGGATATTTTTAAAGCCTTTGATTGCGTGGAATGGCCAGCGTTAAAAATAATATTAAAAACATTTGGGTTTGGACATAAATTTATGGGAGTGATAAATCAGATGTATAAAAATAATAAAGCGGAAATAATGGTTAATGATGGGTTAACGCAACAAATAATACTAGCCCGAGGAACTAGGCAAGGATGTCCACTTTCACCGATTTTATTTGCAATAGTTATAGAAATTTTAGCAAATGTAATTAGGGAAGATGAAAGATTAAAGGGGATAGGAAGAAAAAACAAGATTAAAGTAAATATGTTTGCGGATGATACGTTATTGACAATACAAGACCCCCTAGAAAGTGGGGAGATGATTCAGAAACATTTGAGAGAATTTGGGGAAATTACAGGATTACAAGTTAATTGGGGGAAGTCAGAAATGATGTTGTATAACTATAACAAGGAAGAGATGGAGAAATGTAAAGTTAAGTTAGGATTAAGACATAAAAATATAATAAGATATTTAGGAGTTAATATAGATAAAGAATTAGAAAGAATAGAGGAACTTAATTTTGTAAGCTTAAGAAAAGAGGTAGGGGAGAAATTACAGATTTATAGAAAATTAAAACATTCTTGGTTTGGTAGAATAGCGGTTATTAAAATGAAGATATTACCTAAGGTTAATTTTTTGTTTAGAATGCTACCTATTAGAATTTCAGCAGCTGAGCTTAAAAATTGGCAAAATATGATTAATGCATATTGTAATGGGGATAAAAGAGCTAGGATAAATAAGGGGTTATGGTATAAGACTCAAAAGAAAGGAGGTTTAGGACTTCCTAACATTAAGAATTATTATATTGCTAATCAGTTAAGATATGTTATTCATGCTATTTTAGGGGAGCAAGATTTGGAATGGCTGGAATCGCAAACAGTAGAGATAGAATGTAAACTGCGAAATATATTTTTTACCAAAATGCAGAAGAAAGAATGGAAGGTACTGGACAACCCATTATTGGAAAATATAATGTCGATATGGGAGAAGTATAGGGGGAAGTTGATACCAGGAGATTCTCCGCTAGCCCCAGTTGTAGTAGTGGGAAACTTCCCAAGAGCATTAAAATCAGAGATGGAAGTGAGACTGAAAGAACAAGATATTTTTAAGCTAAGGAATTGGATGGGAAAGATGAAAGATAGTGAGTCTATTAAAGATTTGTTTAAAGGACAGAAGATAGCGTGGTTTAAGTCTCTGCAACTGGTAAAATGGACAGAGGAATGGAGGAAAAAAAATAAGAAATGTAGAAATAATACCAGATTTGAAGATTTAATTGAACAAATAGAAAAAAAAGAGGAAGCCAGAGCTAAAAAAGGACTCACTAGCGAGATATATAAAATTTTAATAGAGGGGGAAAGTCAGGACTCACTTAAGATTATAAAAGAGGTATGGGAAGAAGATATTAGGGAAAAAATTAATGAAGATAATTGGGGAAGGATGTGGAATGTAAGAATGTTGAAATTACTGTCGATTAGAATTAAGGAGAACTATTATAAGATAGTTTGGAGATGGTATCTAACACCTGTAAGATTTCATCAGATTGATAAAAAAGTGTCTAAGAATTGTTGGAGGGGATGTCAGGAGGTTGGGACCTATTTTCACATGTGGTGGAGCTGTGAACAAATACAAAAATTCTGGGAAAAGGTATTTAAAGAAATAAGTGATATAATTGGAAGTAAATTGGAATTAAACCCGAAGCTAGCTCTACTAGCAATATGGGATAGCAGGAATAAGCATATAATTAATAGAGAATTGGTAAACAACCTCCTGGCACCCGTTAGAATAATGATTGCTAAAAATTGGAAAGGGCAACGAAGTTATAAAATAGAAGATTGGTATAAAGAAATTTGGGATATAGCATTGAATGATATGTTGACATGTAAAATGAAAATAATGAGGGGAATGTCCAGTAAGAGTGATTTTGGAGATATATGGAATCCCTTTTTGGAATATGTTTTAAGATCGGGAAAGGGACAGTCGCCTTCAAAAGAGTCATTAAAATTCTGGAAGGAAGATGAATGAATGGGAGTAGGTCTCGGGGGGGGTGCACGGGGGTAGTCGAGGGAGTTAGTTGTTTTACATTATGTATTATGTGTATGTTTGTTTGTTTTGTTGAAAAATGAATAAAAATTATACTAAAAAAAAATTAAAAAAAAAAAAAAGACTTTTGAAACATTGACAGAATTTATTCTGCATGTTTAAACCTTTGATGCTACACAGTGATGATGATGATGATGATGATGATGATGATGATGATTCTATGTCCAATTCTTAGCAATAAGAGCATTGTGGATTATGTTTTGGTGCAGTGTTGATTATAGCTGTCTGAATAGCTCCTAAGGCTCTGAATGAATCTTTCATGATGTTGGAGATCACATGCAGTTATTTGTGTTAATTATTGTATGCATATATGCATCTAGCACAATCAATGTGTGTGGCACTTTACAGAGTAACAAGAGAGAGAGATACCTACCCTGTGGTGTTTTGCATCTAAAAAATTAACGCAGGAGGAAACAAAGCAAAGGAAAGGAAGAAGAAGGAGACAAAGTGTGCCTACAGTTCAGTTACACATAGTTAGATTTAGGTTTAGCAGGTGATGAGGATTATATGAGCAAAAAGCTCCCTCCCCTTTATTCTTTAGTCTCTGTTGAGAAGCAATTGAAGTAAAGATGTGTATAAATGTTCCTGTATTTATTTTATAGCTTAAATGCATAGGGGAGGGGGGAGGGAGTCTACTTCATGCCCTGGTACAGAAGGTTAACAGGTGAAGTTAATTTATTATTGTATCTTTATTGTTAGGATCAGGCTTGTTCTCCCTAGTGTGGAGGAAGGGGTTGCATGGGTCAATCAGACTCAGAGTCTGAAGAAGGACCAGAAATTTACCAGCCAACACAAGAAGTGGGGGAGGAAATTCTCCAAGACTCATCAAGAGTCAAGGATGAATCTTCCCAGCAGCTTATCTGCAAGAATGTAGATAGACCAGAGACCATCCCCTCACTCCTGTGAACTCATCCTCTCTCTGAGGGGGTGGGGACATCGGAGTTGATAGAAGTGGAGGGAACATCGGAGTCCACTGCAGAGTCAAGAGGGTGGAGTTGAGAGGAGGTCTATTTGGTTAGCAGCTCATAAGAAGCTCCTCAAGAAAAACCCTCCCTGACAAAAAGTGTCTGCTGGAATCCTGGGAACAGCCCTGCTTGAGTTGAAAGCAACTGCCCAGCTTTGTTAGTTTAATTAAACTTTGAGCATAGCTCAAAGCATTCACACACCTTTCAGATGAGATGTTTGTTGAATAAAGCTTTGCGGATTACACAGCAGACATTTTTATTGTCTCGTATTGGCAGGGGAGCTTGGAATCACAACATTTATTTTCTAATGGATAGCAGTACCCTGACTGTTAGTTCTTCCTTCCTGTCGTAGAACCATCCCTATACCTCCATTCTCTTCCCTTCTTTTACAAGAGCATGTTAGCCCACATAATAACTATTTGTTGCTGTTACCACATCACATCTAAATTGATTTTGTCATATGTGTAATATGCTGGCAAACCATAATAATGATTATCTTGTTTTGATAAAATCATCTTTGTAGACATTAGAATGATGTTGTCTTAATCTTGTTCTCAAATGGTCCAGTTACTCATTACAAAAGGAAATATGTAATTCGCACACACATATTCTCCTGAAACATTATCACCTTGCTTGCCTTAAACAGTGGTTACAATATTACAGTGGTTATCTTATGTTATGCCAAACGTTCTATGTTAATGGTGCACACATGACAAAATGTCTGCCACATTAATGTGACAATAGAAAATTACCACAGTCTTAGAAATAAATATCATATAACAATATAGGGAGACGGAGGAGCACAATGGATAGAATTGGATGTGGTAGATACAGATTCGAGTCTCTTTTCTGCCATTAAATATACTGGGTGGCCTTGGACAAGTCTCAATCCAAAATGGCACACATGATGTGAAAATAAATGGTGTTATAATGAGTACTGGGTTGACCGTTCCAAAATCCAAGAGTCCAGTTGGAATTTGGGGGTGGGGGCTTCAAGACAAAATGGGGGGACTGCCTTTCCTCGCTCACCTTTTGGGAATGAGGGAAGCAACAATAAGCAGCCTCTTTTCTACTTGCAGCTGCCATTTCTTTTCTCCCAAGTCCTCTGGAACAACACCACATTTGATGTCACATCATTCCAAATGCCATTCTTGAAAGGAAAGGGTGAGCTGTAAAGGGCCATTCAAATCTGTTTTCTGGTTTTTTTGGTGGGGGGGGCAAAATGCACCCCAAAATTGAGATAATCTTTGTAGGTAATAGAGACATCAGAATACAAACAAAAGAAGGAAATGTTCTGAAAAAAATCATTGAAGAGGAAGATACATCTGCCTAATATTCACTCCAAGCATGAAGCCAACTGTGTATATGTTAATATATATTTTAATATCCAAATAAGATTGATTATCAAACTTATGGCAACAGCAGTAACAGAATGCTGTGAAGGATGAGGAAGCCACATATGCATTCTATACTTTGACATTCAATCAGTCAGAAATTTAGTTGGATGGACCAACACACAACCATTAATGGGAAGATCCAATATTTATTTTCCATTTGACTTAAGATGAGTCACTATTTTGCAAACCAATTAGACTATTAAGATTGCATATCTTCACCCTTTTACATCTAAAATAGTAAAATTAGGATGTATGCCAACTTGTGAGGGGGAGTTGAAAAGGAGAGATGGCAGGGAATAGATTCAAGGCCAAGGAAACTCACAAGGGAATCATGGCAGTCAAGTGTGCTGAAGTCTACCTCCATCAGGAAAACATCTCTTGATGGAGGAATCCTTGCCAATTATAACATGGCCTCAAACTATTTTGGAAAACATCATGGCAGTACATCTGCAAGAGCATCTGGACTCCAGCAATAACTTGGAAAAAATCCAGACTGGCTTCTGACCGTCTTATGTCTTAGACACCACACTTGTCAGGGTGATGAATTATCTGCTGGTGATTTAAAATCAAAGACAGCTGTCCATTCTGGTCCTGCTGTCTCACAACAGCAGTCTACACAAATGATCATAGGCTGCTACTTCATCAGCTAAGTAATGTTTCCAAATGTTAATAGAATTGCCACTCGTTGAAAAATACTTTTTTAAAAACCTCCACCACCATCAAGCAGGCCCCACCCAACTAGACCATTCTTCAGTTCCCCCACATACTTGCTCTCCACTACTGTCACTAAAACATTTCTAAAATAAATAAAGAAATAAGTGGATTAGTTTCAAGGAAGTGCAAATGAAAGGTCAAGAGGGTCAAATCTATTCAGGATGCTTGAAGGCTTGTAATAAAACCATAATAGAAGCTCAGTAAGAATATACATCACACATTAGAAAATATACAAACGAGTCCAAGAGGGTGTCAGTGTGGTTAACAAGCAGAATAAAGGAAGCTATAAAAAGCAAGAACACTTCCATTAGAAAGTGGAAGTCTTACCCAAATAAGGAAAATAAAAAGAAGCATAAATTCTGTCAAAGCAAGTGTAAACTGACAATAAAGACAAGAGGTGGGGGGAATTTGGTGAGAATACAGCTTAAAAGGTAGTGCAAAGTAATTTTAAAAATACTTTACAAAAATCAGAAGTAGGAAACTAGAGATGGAAACAGTTCGACCATTAGATGAGAAAGGGGTGATGTGGGAAGATAAGGAGCTTGCAGTGAAGATGATGGAGTTATTTGCACCAGTCCTCACTGGCTCAATTCGGACAACACAATAAACAACTGGTGTGGGGGAAACAATCATCAGTTGTTTTGACTATTGTGTTATCCAAATGCTGTCATAGTGAACTCAGTGCTGATCCTCATCCACACCACAGTTGATTATTTATTACCATGTTGTGTGGGGAGTATCCCCTAGGGTTAGGGTTAGTCAACCCACCATTGACTATCATGTCGTCCAAATTGAGCCACTGTCAAAAATGTTGGGCAAATAGATACTTATGACTGAACCAGCGTTTTTTCAACAGAAGGAAGAGTTTGATAAACTGGCAACTGGAGACAGCAAAAGATGTTTTAGCTTTGTGTATTTATAATACCTAGGTTACCACCATAAATGAATACACCTGAGAATTCTGCCTTACCTGCATTGTAGGTAGAAGACATGGGAATTTATATTATTGAAGAGAATTAGGGAGAAATCAGCAGATATCATTAACCCCATTTTATACCATGAGAAGTAATTCTCCATAGCAGGATACTTGTTCATACTTTGGGCAACACTTACGAAATAAAATATTTGAAATTCATAAA
The DNA here is from genome assembly GCA_029215795.1 of Anniella stebbinsi. Lineage (NCBI taxonomy): Eukaryota > Metazoa > Chordata > Lepidosauria > Squamata > Anniellidae > Anniella > Anniella stebbinsi. The sequence continues at coordinate 152,005,599 of JARDYH010000004.1, forward strand.
AATAAGAGAACACGTGATGTGATATTTTGCCATGAGAACCAAGACAATGTTCTTGCAATAAATTTCACACTGAAATATTTACAATACAGATGTATATTGGACGATTTGGGCAGAGAAGACATTTTAGGGCGGATTTACTTTCCTAATGAGACTGCGGGATGACATTTCCCAAAAGCCCCTGCTCTGCCCTGAATCTATGAGCTAGAGAAGAGGTTGGCTTTCTGAGGAAGAGAGGAGGGGAAAGAGATACAGGGACTAAGAGCCTATCTACACATGCAGGATATAACACTTTGAAAATGTTTTGAAAGCTGTATATGGAGTGTGTCCTGGGGATAGCTGCTCTTCAAAGAAGGAGCTGCTATGTGGTGTACCACAAGGTGCCATCCTTTCCCCAATGCTGTTTAACATTTATATGAAACCGCTGGGAGAGATCATCCGGAGGCATGGGGTGGGGTGCTATCAGTACACTGATGACACCCAAATATATTTCTCTATGCCTTCGACAACATCGTCAGCTAAGGATAGTGTGTCTCCTCTGAATGAATGCTTGGAGGCAGTAATGGGCTAGATGAGGAAAAACAAACAGAAGCTGAATCCAGACAAGACGGAGATGCTTGCTGTCAAAGGCCACAACCTGGGTTTGGAGGTGTGTCAACCAGTTCTGGATGGGGTTACACCCCCCCCCCCCAAAGACTGTGTTTGCAGCTTGGGAGTACTCCTGGATCCGTCGCTCCAAATGACAACCCAGATAGGTGCGATGGCCAGGAGTGCCTACTATCAGTTTCGGATGATACGCCAGCTGCGCCTCTTCCTAGAGTTGGAAGACCTAAAGATGGTAGTGCACTCACTGGTAACTTAGAGGCTCGACTTCTGCAATGCGCTGTACATAGGGCTAACCTTGTGCCTAGTCCGGAAACTTCAATTAGTTCAAAATATGGCAGCCAGGTTGGTCACCGGTACACCTAGGGGTGACCACATAACACCAATCTTAAAATCACTCCACTGGCTGCCAATTAGTTTCTGGGCAATGTATAAAGTGTTGGTTATTACCTTTAAAGCCCTACATGGTTTGGGTCCAGGTTACCTGCGGGATTGCCTTCTCCCATATAATCCGCCCTGCACACTCAGGTCCTCTGGGAAAAATTTACTCCAGTCAGCCAGAACTAGGCTGACAAGTGTCACCCAGAGGACCTTCTCTTCTGCCGCTCCCAGGCTGTGGAATGTCCTGCCGGAGGAGATTCGATAAATTAGCAGTCTTCTGGAATTTAAGAAAGCTGTGAAGACTGCTCTCTTCAGGCAGGCCTATTCAGTTTAATTTTAAGATGTTTTTAATAATGTATTTGTTTTTATCTGTTTTAATGGTTTATCTATTTTATTGTTTTTATATTTATATTAATTGTTGTTATCCGCCTCGATCTAGATGGAGAGGTGGGTTAGAAATGAAATAAATAAATAAATAAAATAAAATATCACTACTGTTATAAACAGTTTTAAACCATTTTAAATCGTTTTAAAGCAGTCGTGTAGATAGGCTCTAAGAGAGGGCTACAGTCTGGAAGCATGATGTGAGGGCTAGTGAAGCACCATCAGGGACCCAGGAATGGAGTAGAAGGAGCCTTGTGAGCAGTATGGAAGCAAAGGAAGTTCTGAGATTGTTGCTACATGAACTGAGTCTGTGGGGAAAGCCTTGGAAAAGGAATGCCTGACATATTCCTGAAGCTTTGGAGACCCACTGTTGAACTGACAAGCCCCAGATGCCTGGCCAGTTACATTTTGAATCCAGTTTCTTTGTGCCATGCCAGCAGTGCGTGAAAGCATCTCTGTTTAACTTCCCCCATTAAAACACTTGTTGCTGTTAGCCGCATGTCGGTATCGCTGCTAGAACCCAGTAGGGTTCATACAAGAGATGGCTAATGTTGAAAGCAAGTGCACTTTCGATTTATAGACTTGTCGCAGTGCACGACAATCCTGCTCATTGGCAGTTCCAGGTTTTGCAGGACCCTTGGGCAAGACACTCTCAATGGGCCCCCTCCTTCCATGAATCTACCTTCTCAATGTCATGGTCACTCAGCTGCTATTGCTCCTACTATTATTATTTTTTCATCATTGCTGTTGCTGACTTGCTTGACAGACAGAATGCAAGGGGGGAAGCAGACTGCATCTATTGCTTCTCCTTCTCGCCACCACCATAGCCTGGACGGAGTAAGAGGTGGGTGAACAAGAAGGTTGCAATGGGGACAAGGAAGTCCAGGGGGCTCTTGTCAGTGGGCCCCTGCTGGGCTACCCTGCTCCTGATTTTAGCATAGAGACAAGGTATGATTTGACAGGATAACAAGGAATAGAATTTTACTTATTTTCCTATAGCTACATATGGATTATAGAAACAGACCACATTCATTAACATTACACATTCATTTAATTGTATTTTATAAGGGTTTAGAGGCTCATACCTGTATGAAACTACCTGACACTGACTCCAGTGAAGCATTCAGCTTGCAGACGTTGAGATCACACACAAGAGAAGAGAGACTTAATTGTCTAGACATTTGTTGTGTTCGAGACAGTTCCCCCGCCCGCTGAGATTATTTTCCACTCTGAATATGGTGGTGATCCCACAATCCATAAATATGAAAAATGATTCACTCCAATCCAGTTCTAATTGCATCCAAAAATGGTATGAACATCATACTACCGCCTGTACAAGAATGGTGATAGGGATATGGACTTTCACGTACATTTCTAGACGCATCCCTCTGAGAGCAATGTGGGTTGATAACATCTGTTCACCGATCAAAATACCAATGTCCTTCCAGTTTATGCAGTGAAGGGACTGATAGTAATTCAATTGGATGCATTGGAAGTCACTGATAAAATGTATGAACACATCTCTTAATCTGGATCAGGACAAGAGTGTTTGCCCAGCTGAGAACTTTTGTAGTTCAGGTACACTTTTTCCTATGCATTTTCTAGTGTACATATTTATGAATGCATTATTGCATTGACTAAAGCATGTTTATGTGCATTTTTAAATGCACATATTTTAGTCATGCACATTTTTCAAAAGTATGCATGGTCTCCGAAACATTTTTTTCTTCAAAACTATTGCAAGTCTCAGAAATTTTCAATGTAAGATGCATTCCATCCCGTTGCCAGTCTCAGGAGGTTTGAATAAAGCCAACAAGAAATAATATTCCTACCACACCATTACTCCAATACATAAGGCAACTTACTCAAAAATCATGTTGGACCACATAGAGTTATGCATGAGATTTGGGCCATGAGGTACAAAGGACACATATATACTAGAATGTAACTACAGCTGTTCAATCATGTTTCATATTCTTTTTACAGTATGTGCAGGTGGCAGGTCTGCACATGAATTCAGTTTGAGTTTACGTCGCCTATATATTCCACTATGCTCTTGCTTGGTTCTTGTGGGAATAGTGCACTGTCTCTTTAAGATTTGTTATGCATTTAGTACTGTTAACAAGGAACTGGTTTGGACTAGTTAGAACTAGGGATTTGCACAGACCCCCGGATCGGATCGGGAACTGGATCGGGACCTCCGATGTTGTCCTGGATCGGTTCATACAAAATTGGAGGTCCCTCGGATTGGATCCGATTCCGATCCGAAAATCGGACGTCCGATTTTCGGATTGGCCACCATTTTTGGTGTTTTTGCCATAGGCTTGCATTGGGGGAAATAATTTTTTTCCCCAATGCAAGCCTATACAGAAAACATGGCAGTGGGTGGGTGAGTGGGGGCCTAACTCCCCCCTCCCTGTCCCTCCCCCCACTCATGCTCCTTACCTGCCGGGCCATCCGCTGCTGTCCGCTGCTCCAACCTACTGAGAAACAGGCCTCGCGGCCCGCCTCTCAGTAGCGCACTAGGTGATGATGTCATCACCTGGCTCGCTACTGAGAGGAAGGCTGCGAAGCCTGTTTTTTAGTAGAACGAAGCAGCGGAGGGAAGCGGGCGCCCTGGCAGGTTACGAGCATGAGGGGGGAGGGGGCTTACCTGTCAGGGCCATCCGCTGCCATCCACTGCCACCCATGGGCACCAGCGGACGGCCCTGGCAGGTAAGGAGTGCGAGAGGGGGAGGAGGTCCAATCCTCTGGTCTAATCCGAACTGGATCGGGTCCTTTCAGACCGGTTCAGATCAGATCGGACGATCCAGATGCTGGGATCAGAATCAAATAATTTTATCCGATTTCAGCTGGATTGAGTCCGGATCGTGGATCGGACCCGATCCGGTGCACATCCCTAGTTAGAACACAAGGCGTGGCTAGCTCCAGACAAGGCCAGAGCTCCATGTAGGACAGTAAATGAATGGTTTGGTAGTACAGCAATAGTTGTTTCTATAAAGTACCAGTAAGTCTTGCTTCTTCAGATAGAAAACAACACATGGTACCAGGAGTGGGGTGGAAAGAAAAGAAGAAGTTATATACTGGTAAAGAGATGAAGCATTTTAAAATACCAAGGAACTAAACTCTCAGGTAAAGCTGCTGAATCTTGGGAAAAAATTAAACCGAAATTCGATATATATATTGCTTGCATATATATATGCAACAGGCTATGCAAAAAAGGAAGATGCACAGAAAATAGCAATATTCTTGAACGTAGCAGGAAATGAGGCTGTGGAAGTCTTTAATAGCAAGCCACTAAACCAGGAAGAGAGGGAAAGCTATGTGACTGTTGCAGAAGTTTGCAGAATACTGAATACCAAAAACAAGTGAGACATTTCAAAGATAAAAGTTCCACAAGAGAGTTAAAAAAGAGGGTGAATATTTCGAAGAATTCCTCATACACTTAAAGCTAATGAGCCAGGATTGTAATTTTGGTCAGTTTGCAGAATCTTTAATAAGAGATCATATTGTAATAAGAATTGGAGATCTAAAATTACAAAAAAGACTTTTAGAAGATGTGATGTTGACCCTAGATAAAGCAGTGACAGTCTGTTAGGCAGCAAAAGTGACTGCAGACTGTACAAGTAATGGAAGGCAAAACTGAAACTGAAAGGCAGAAAACAAAACAGAAAGGCAGACAGAAAGACAGAAAACAAACAAGAAATGCAGGATTTGCACAGACCACCCAAGAAATGAGGCTGCAGGTAAAACAGTAAGAAATTGCAAGAAATGTGGCATCAAACACCCAAATAGGCAGTGCCCTGCACTAGGAAAGCAGTGTAATGCATGCAAGCTATTTAATCATTTTGCAAAAGTCTGCAAGCAAGAGCAGAAAGCTCAAAGAAACTCAAGCATGCAAACTAATGCAATCTACCAAGACAGCACAGATGAAAGCACAGATTGTTAAATGCTTTGAATATAAATTATAGAAAAGTAGAGTGTACGTATAACAAAATACATGCCCTCCCTTGAACGTAAAACATGTTGCATCTATCCTCCACTCCAGGCATATAAAGTATGCCGTGACTTGTACTTCTTCTGTAAATAAACCACACTACAACTCTAGAGGATCCTCTCATACAGTACATCCCACTGTTTAAACATACCAGCATCAAGATAGGAGAACAGGTAAAATACAAAGCTGACTTCATGGATGAAGGACACTGGTTTCATCATATCAGTAACATATTAAATTCCCAACTTTCAGGCTCAAACCTTGTGATTAATGTTTTTCATACCTGCTGCTCTATTTGGGCATAGGATGATGATACCACCCACTATTGGCTGAAAGCCCCTTACATGGCTTTTTAGTAGAACGAAGCAGCGGAGGGAAGCGGGCGCCCTGGCAGGTTACGAGCATGAGGGGGGAGGGGGCTTACCTGTCGGGGCCATCCGCTGCCATCCACTGCCACCCATGGGCACCAGCGGACGGCCCTGGCAGGTAAGGAGTGCGAGAGGGGGAGGATATTCCATATTTTTGGAATATGTATCTCTGCATAAGATCCAGCTGGCTGAGTTAAAATAGTAATATTTTAAAATCACTATTTTGTCAGTGTCTTTCCAGTGCTAGATACAAATTTTCAAACTACTCCCCTTGAGGGCATAGTAACCCATAAAGAGAGCTGAAATCACATTTTCAAAACACTTTATCAGACTGTTTTAAAAAACACAGCTGGCATTATAATGTGCACATTTTAGCTAAGGCCAGATCAACAATCACGCTGGTTGACTGAGATCACGGCTGCAGATATTTCTGTTAGGAATAGCTTCTTGGAAGATGTGTGTCCTGCTGTTCAAATGTTTTTAGAGTCTTTTGGACAAAGTATTTTTCTTAAGATAGAATTTTATAGCAAGATAAAAAATATTAAACACTGCTCAAATCTTACATGCTGTGACCTTTCAACTGATGTAATTTCAATTGTTCTGGTCAGAGCAACTGGAAAACCTGTAACTGTTACAAATCTCTCAGTTACTTTGCTCACCTGGATCAATATTGAGCTTGACTTCATTCAGCAGCCAACATTATTCATTGTGGGGATCCAATAAGCTATTCCATTCCATACCCCATCCTACTTTGGACTTGTGTTTCTGGAGCAATAAAAAACACCCAATGCAGCATGACAGATGGCTTTTGAAACTTGAAAGAATTGCAAGGTAGTTTGTGATCATGCCTCAAGGGTGAGGAAAATATTACCTTGGGGGTAGAAACACATCTGAATTCTCCTATAATAGCTATTTGGACCCCAGGTTAGAACTTCATATCCCGTATTATTATTTATTTCAAGAAGTACAATCAAACCAAAGTTAAATGCTTAAATTCCATGGATGTCCATTAAGAGAATTAATGACATTTATCTCTCACACTAAAAAAATTAAGGGGACTTCACAGTGAACTTGTTCTGCATTTATCGTGTTTCATACAGATCAACTAATTCCTACTCAGGACAAACATAAACATGTTTATGTTTGTGTGTTTAATACATAAAGCAGCACTGGAGGAATGTTGTGAAAATTATCGTGATCATAGCATGCAGAAAAGACTGTTTCTTAGGAAATGTCCCAGCTTGAACTATTTATTGTCTTTCCAAGTCAGAAGGAGCCAATGAGTTGCTGAATTTCACTCTGGAATGTTCACCTCACAGCCCTGATAATTCACCACATGAGGCAGCAGCAGAAAGATCTGAGGGTTCTCACTTCTAGGCCTGGCAGCTCCTAATGTTTCTCTGTTAGTCTCTTGGATCTACAAATTTAATCAATATTTGTGATAAAGATTGGGCAGATAAGTGAAATGCGCTTTATGGATAAAGCTGCTATAAATACATGCAATATGCACTTTGTCAGGGGTCCTCAAACTTCTTGCACCAGTGGGTGCCTTTGGGAATTTGAGATACTACTGTGGGCTCCAAAACAAAATGGCTGATGTCGGATGTCAGATGCTTCATGGACAATTCACTAGGCTGGCCTAGTGAATTGTGAGTTGAAAGCTTGGCAATTGTTGTGAGAAAGTCTGTCTCTGTTCTGTGCTTATCTGTGGCTGCTAGCCGAGGCCTTGAGAGTTCCTTGAGAACGAATGTATGTTTTGAAAAGGTGGGGGCTATCTTGCAAGCTTTCTCTCACATAGTGTCGTCATCAAGAGGAGGTTGAACCGTGCCGCCCTGTTGGCACATGAGTTTAGATTACAGGCCTGAAGTCCTGTCTGTCAAAGTGGAATTAGCCAGCCTCCATCCTATATAGTGGAACGAGCAAAGGGGAGGCCCTTTGCTAGGAAAACATCTGTTAGACTGTTCTAGGGTTACCATCTGTTCTACGCTTGCCATGAAACTCCTTGTGTTTGGGATTCTATCTGGTTTGGAGATGTTGGATGCACTCTGTACATGTTCTGTAGCTATTTGGACTTGGAATTTCTAAGAACTATGCCATGAAAAGTGCTCTGAGGATTTTCATAGATTTGGACTTGCAGATTACTGTTCTGGATTCATGTTCTATAGCCTGCTTTCCCTGCATGGAGACAAAATACGAGCACAGGGAAAGTTTCCGAGGCTGATCGTTGTTGTTCTGGAATTGTGTGTGTGTGTGACCTGTGAGACAGCCTTCCTCAGAGCCAAAGTTACGAGCAAGGGAGGTTTCCTAGGTTGAAGAGGTTCATTCCCCTGACATCTTGCTTACGTGATCAGCTCAGTGTTCCTGGCAGGCTGAGTCTGGTTTGGTACAAGATGGATCTGTGTACTGTCAGACTTCATGCACTTCTGTGCTGAGGTTTCTCCTTTGAGTTTTGCTCGTGTTCCTGATGAGTCAGTGCGTGTGGCCACTGCTGACCGCATGGGACAGGGGCCAACTCTAAATGTCTCCCCCTGAGTGATTGCTGTTCGCATTAAGCCGTTGTACCTGAAAGCTATCTGGTTGGTCTTCAGCTTCAAGTGTGTGTATGCAGAAATGAAACCGTTATGCTTGAATTCCGTGTGATTTCACAATAAAAGAGGTCTCACCGTTTTGGAGTGTGTCAGTTTGCCTAAAATTCATGAGCAGAAGCCTGGGGTGGGCTTGCCTCATGACAGCTGATAAGTGGGTCACTGCTTTGGCGTCTATGGATCTTAGGCTGTGTCTTATTCAGCAAAAATGTTTGCTTCATATCTATTGGACACCACAACATCTCTTTAATAAGGGATTGCCTAATTCAGCTAATTGCTGGCAATACAATAGAGCTAATGTTTCGTCTAGACATATGTTTTGGCAATGTCCAGTAGTTACTTCTTTTTATGGGAAGGTTATTACAGAGGAACAAAATTGTACTGGAACAGTCTTGAATATTCACTAATGTACACATTCAATAGGACCACAATAGCAGATTTTTACTGTCATAATAAATGGTGGAGAGCTAAGTTAGCAATGCACAATCGTGAGCACTGTTACTTAGCACATAATCATGTCAAAAAGAAAATCCATTAGTCCCTCAACACATCGAAGTGCATACCCTCTAAAAGTTCCAGAGGAAAAGTTGAGGGGAAACAAGGATCTATATCTTCTTTAAAGCTAAAAGCAAAGGGCAGGGAAAAAGCAGTCAAATAATTAGGAATGCAACAGTGTTTATAAGACATCATTATGTTCTATGAATCAGGCTTTAAAATTATGGATAGTTAATCTGAAAATTCTAGCGTATAGTCTGGCATAGTAAAACTTGCCATTACTACTAATTCAAAATGGCAATAAAAATGATCACATATGATTTATAGATGGATGATAATCTGAAATTCTCTTGTTTTGGTATAGAGAATGTCAAGAAAAAAAACATTTACAAACGGCCTACTATGATTTTTTTAGAGTGAGAGAAATAACACTAGCTTACTGAGCAACGTACACTCCAGACGTGCTTAAGGGGGGGAGGGAAATACTCTACCGCAACAGCAGCACAACTAACCAACCCTGATCCTATAACAAGGGTGCCCAACGTTTTTGACCCTGAGGGCCACAGTGGTTGTCTTCTGGGTTAGCAGGGGTTGCACATGCATACACAAATATGTCTTAAAGGAATTGCACTGGCTGCCAATACGTTTCCGGTCAGAATTCAAGGTGCTGGTAATGACGTTTAAAGCCCTAAACGGCTTGGGACCTCGGTACTTGAGGGAGCCCCTCTCCCTATATCTGCCTGCCAAAGCTTTGAGATCTGTCGGAGGAGCCCTTCTCTGTGCCCCACCAATGTGAGATATATGCTATGGTGGGACATGGGAGAGGGCTTTCTCTGTTGTGGCACCCTGGCTGTGGAATGCCCTCCCTCTGGAGGCCCGACTGGCACCGGTACTGGCTTTATTTTGACGCTAGGTTAAGACATGGCTTTTTAATAAAGCCTTTGATGGCTAAACCCACCTGCCTTCACACTGTCTTGTTTTAACTGGATTTAAACTGTTTTTAAATTTTGTACTGGTTTTAATATACTAACGGTTTAATTTGTTTTAGAATTGTGTATTCTATTTTATATGTATGATTTTATCTGTACGCCACCCTGAGATCCCTGTGATATAGGGCAGGATATACATGTTTAAATAAATAAATAAATAAATATGCAACACCATTCTCTTACACACATAACACAAGTGGACACCCATTCACCCCAGCAGAAACAGATTTTTGTCTTTCAGCCAGAACTTTTATTCCCATTCGCCCAAAACGAAATGTTCTAGAAATGAGCTCTATGGTCCCTTGTATAAAAAGCGTAATTCCTAAAGCATCCTCAGATAGTTCTAGGAAAGCTCCAAGCACTCCAAAGATGAGTCTTCTGTGGCAAGAAATCATAAAGTCTGTTCCTAGAGTGTATTCTTCTGTGACAGATGCTTGGGTCTGTGAGCCAGAGTTTGGGAGGCCTCCTGTGGCCTGTGGACCACATGTTTTGTCCCCAGCCTATAACTACTCAGCTCAGAAGAGGAGAGTGAAAAGCGCATGCTCTGAAAAGCAACGCACAGCGCAATGTTACCAGCCACACCCGCAGTGCGAGACTATCCAATAATAGGGCAGGCCACTCCCCTCAGTCCCCTAGCCATGGAGGGAGCCAACTCACAAGGCCCTAGGCAGAGACACTCCTGCAACAGAGCCACCCCACCCCAACAATTATGGAATATGATGGATAGCATAGATGTCACAATTACACCAAGGCAGGATCTACACTAGGGTGACCAGAGAAAATCCAGGTCAGGGCTCCTGTAACTTTAACAGTTGTAGAGAAAAGGGAATTTCAGCCAGTGTCATTAGTATGCAATTAGTTCCTGGTGAAATCCCCTCTTCATCACAACAGTTAAAGTTGCAGGGGCCCTGCCTTCTTTTGTATATGGTCACTCTAGTATAGTGCCTGCAACTATAACTGTTGTGATGAAGAGGGAATTTCACCAGGAACTAATTGCATACAAATGACACTGTCTGAAATTCCCTTTTCTCTACAACTGTTAAAGTTACATGGGCCCTGACCTGGATTTTATCTGGTCAGCCTAATCTACACTACTGCTTTAAAATGGTTTATAACAGCAGTGGCAACTGTTGGGGCCCAGGATACACTCCATATGCAGTTTTCAAACCATCTTCAAAGTGTCATACCCTGCTTGGTGTAGATTTGGCCCAACCCTTTCAGCTCTATGGCATGCTTAGGAAAGCCACAAGCACACTCAAACACCTGCTAGTTCACTGGTTTGAGTTCCCACAGGGAAAAAAATGACTTTCAATGTCATGAAAAATCACTGTTCTGCCTAATGATCCTCAAGCCTTGCTTCTGAAAAGTTCTGGGCACTTATTCCAGAATCCAGCACAACTACCTCTGTCTTCAGCCCCGAGCCCTAGTCTTTAAGTAAGCAAAGTGGCTTGGTGCCCTTGTATGTGCACAGAGAGATCAAGCAGAAATTCACTAGTTTCAAAATTTCTAAGCAGGAAAAATATTCCATTTCAAATGGCATGTGACAGCCTACTTCCGATGATGCTGGTACATAGTATAAAAGCTCTATGTTGTTGCAAAGGAATGTTTTAATTGTTTCAGCAATCAATTAGGAACTTGATTGCTGAAACTACAAAATGGGAAAAACATAAATTACAAAATGGGAAAGTTAATGTATTTCCCCCCGTCTCTTTGTGATTTAAATCAGTTCAACCTGACAGAAACACTGAATACAATAGCAATGCTTAGAATGCCTTAAAGGTGCATAAGTGAATCAATTATAAAGTGTACTGTCAGTTTGAGAAATTGGAAGGAATTATGGAGATTGGATTTTGAATAAGAAAAAAGTTTCTAATATCAAAAGAAGAACTAACCAATATTAACAGCAGAAATAACTTTAAACTCTGTGCTAAACAAAACGTTACTATACTTCTGTTGCAACTTGCAATGTCACAGATCAATCCACGTATAAACAACATATAACTTCCCTAGAGCTTAGGGTGACCATATCTGATTTTTACCCCGGATTTGTCTGGAAAATCAATGATTTTGGGGTGTCGGGTTGGATTTTATAGAATTTTCTATAATGTCTGGAATCGAATGCTTTCCCCTTTAAGGCCCCATCCACTCACTGCTCCAATCTGGTGTTGTGTCTAATTCCCCTCCCCTTGCACAGGGCGAAGGGCTGTCAGACATTAATTCAGAATCAGATTCTGAACTCAGACATTCCAGTCCATACCAGAAGGGGAGGATGTGGTTCCCATGGCCTCGTCCCCAGCATTTATCTCTCCTGATGTAAATAACCCTCCAGCTGAGAAACAGCCCTTCTCTTCTGAAGGGGAGGGAGTAAGCAACCTCAGAGATGCCAAATTCTGTAGGATGGAAAAGCGCGCGCAGACCAGGGAGGTCAGAAGGCAGTGCTTGGAAAGATTGGTGGCTCAGAAAAGGCTTGATTTGTATCCCTCTGAGAAGTGACTCTTTCTTTCTCTTGAATGGATCAACTGTGTTGTTTGCATAGCTAAATTATGCCTTGGGGCAAAACACTTTCTACTTTTAAAACTCCCTTCAGCTGAAGGAAGGGATCATTTGCTAAATAAAAGATTGATTGCTTTCCTAAGAGACCTCTTTATTGACTTCAATGAATGTAAGGGGTTAGAGAGTCATGCCATCTGGGCCTTAAAGGGTTAAGCGTGTCAGCCCTATAGCAGAGGAATGGGCAGGCCAGTGCAGCTATTGGCCGCTTTTGCCTCTGCCTTCTCTTTTTGGCTGCAGAGCTAGGAGGACAGGCATCTGCAGCTGAATGTGAAAGCACATGTTGGAGAAGGCATGACCGCTGTGGTGAAGAGGCAGCAACAGCAGCGAGCGCTTCCAACTCTGGCGGCGCCGGGCTTCCCTTCCTTCCAGCTGGGTTGTTGGTCAGCCCTAGCGGTGCCTGCTTCCCCTCTCTCATATCCAAGCAATCAGCCCAGTTGCAGGAGCGCCTGCCGCCCAGTGGCATCGAGGATAGAGAGTTGGGAGTTCTCTGCGCTGTGCCTTTCTTCTGGTGAGGATTTCTGCATGGGCGCATGCAGCACTCATGCAGCTACATGGCCAAGCAGGCTCAAGGTTTCTCGGGGAGGCTACTAGGTGTGCTTTGGGGTGGTTTGGGTGGTGCAGGGCTCAGTCTGAGCAAGCCCCATGAGGGCTTGGCAGGGGCAGCTGCAGTATGTGCTGACTCCTGGAGGCTCATTGCGTTTGGCAGGAGTTGTTCAGACAATTTCAAGAATATCGACATCATCATCATCCTGGTATGAACTTAGTGCTATGTTTTATGTTTGTGGCTGGTGGTGGTTGCTGATCTCATTTGTTCATTTCTGGGTGAGTAGGGAATCATTTCCCTCAGTACAAAAGCTTTTGTTTTAACAAAAATCCATTCCCATCAGAGCCCAATTCATTCATTTAAAAGTCTATTCATGGGGTTGTGTGACTGAATAAATAGGGGTTAGGGGAATGCATTTAAGCCTCTGCTAATATGTGTAAAAATGTATTTCAGCATGGTGTGTGCGTGCGTTTGATATGTGTGTGTGTGTGTATATATATATATATATATATATATAGTGGTTAGTATGGTGGATTCTATCCTTAATATAAATCCTTTTCAATGTGTGATGCTGCAACTTAAGATGACACTTATTATTGTTAATGTGATAGAATACATATTGTCGGTGATTATTTGCTTGTGCTTGTCAAGGCTTCCATTTGCTTTGAAATGATTGGATATATATAGCAATCATATATAGGTCTGCTCAAAAGCAAGACTCACTGAATTCAATGGGCTTACACCCACGCAAGCATGCATGTGTGAGAGAGAAGTGGTCGCCCCCTTTGCTTTCAATGTTGCAGTGGGGGGGAGGAGTTGCTGGGTTGAACTTTTTGGTAGAATTTGTTGTTTTGCTGCCTGATGCACCTCAGTCACACTCTGAACATGAGGTTTTTAAAATCCTTTTTTTCCCCTTTTGGTGATGCAGGTTAACACATACTCAAATTATCTCATACTAAACCCTCTTTCTTTCCTTCCACTTTCTTCTCCTTCCCCCACAGTCAGCTACAAAGATACACACACTAGTTGAGAATCAAAGGTCCCCTCTACAAGGTTTCACTTTGACGCCCGGTTGCCCGATTATGCACATATACGGATAAGCGCATGAGGCGGTGAAGCGCATTACGGGCTGTATGAAACGCGCTTTAGAGTTGTTTACATGCGGAGAATCGCATGTTTACATGGCCATAAGGCGCTTTAACTCCCAGGGTAAATTTTAAGTCGCTATTTAACGCGCATTCGATAATGTGCATAAGCGGAGATAAAAAGCACCTCAACCCCCAATTTGCGCTCCGCTCTTTTAGAGGTAAAATCTGTAATGCGCCTTGAAAGAGCTTTAAATCACTCGTGTAGAGGCACCCAGAACTGCTTTTAAGGTGCTGAAACACACACACACACAGAAAACGTTCTGTGACAGACACACACACACACACACACACCTTGTTAAGAGTTAAAACTGCTCTTTGAGGTGCTGCACTTCTATCAAACCTCTTTTAAATACACACACACACTTTTCTATGCATCCCAGTGCTCCTATAATTCCACTATTGACTTTGAATATGTGATTATCTGGAACTTTCTCACTGTTGATGTATGATTCTAATTCCCCAAATGGGGGAAGAACAGACTGTTGGGGGGGGGGGGATTGTGTAAGAGTTCTGGAGGAAAATGGGTGGATGGAGAGGAGTAAAGGGAGTTCCAATGGCCAATGGGTTTTGCAGTTTGGAATAGGATGGAATAAGGGAGGAAAAAGAGAATAATTGGAGTATGGATCACTTAGACAGAAAATAAAAGATTGTACACACACAAAAATCCCTCTTCTTATCTGCTGACTTGTGAAGTGATGGGATGCTCTGTTGAGCATATTCTCTGGGAAAGAAAGGGGACAAAGAGGGGAGGAAAAGGGGGCTCTTGTGGGCAGAAAGGATGGAAGAGGACCTTTTCTCTCCCTCTCTGTAACTGTGTAATTTGTGGAGCTGGGTTGCTGTTTTTATCCCTTTTGTTACAGGATTTAATAATCAAAATAAAACAAGCCTTTCTTTTAAGATTGCTCTGGGAAAATAGATTTTTAGGGGAAGAAAAAGGGCAATGGGTTCTTTTCTTTCTTTCCTGAGAGAAGGAAAAGATGGGAGGTGATAGGTACATATCTCTAGCTTTTACAGGTCCAGGTGAGCAACACAGCCAGGGCATCTTTGCTGAATGGCTTAAACAAAGGTGACAAAAGTGTCATATAGGCATACCTGCTTACATAATATTGGATTTTCAATGTAAAAGGAATTGAATTATTTATTTTCCTTTCCATTTGGCTTAAACAGGAAGCTTTAGAAATCAGCATAAAATATTTCATGGTGGGGGCTTCTCTGGTTGTTGTCCTGAGGTATGATCTGAAATTTGCAAGTGTTAACATGGAGGAATTAAGGCAATCGGAGTTCAGTGGCTGCCCAGAAAGTTGTATGCAAGACTGCTGCAATGTACTTGGCCTGTGCAAGGCCTCAATATCCTATGGAACCTGTTTGTCTGCTCTTCTCCAAGAACAGGAAACCTTAGTCCCCTTCCAGATATGGGCTGTGGCTTCCCAGAACAACAGAATTTGGGGGAAAGGCTTCATAACAATTGTTAATTACTTAGGTTTATACACCACCCAACTGACAAATACCATTAGGGCCATTAACATTGTTTGATGCATCTTATCTATGTTCATGTATGTCCATACATGCACATTATAAGAAACCATGCAATGCACTGATGTTCATTTTGAATGCTTGGGTGACTTCTTTTGAATTAGTTATAGCATATTGTAAACATCATGTTTTTCTGCTGTATCTACTCTTCGCTTAATGTGATTACATTTATAGTTCACCTTTTCTCCAGGAACTACAGGTGGTAAACAAGCTTCCCCCACCTCACTTTTTATTCTTGTAACAATCCTGTGATGTAGGTTAGGCTGAGAGGTTGTGATTGGGCCAGGGTGATTCTCCTCTAGACCATGGTTTGAATGGCTGTGTCATGCAAAACTGGCCAGTAAGTGAAGCAAATGAAGGGATGCAACCTTCCTTTGATGTATTTTTCAGGATTATGCTATGAACTGGGAATTCCTTATGTTGTTGAATAAAAACATAGGTACTTCCCTTAACAAAATTTTCTGATTCAGAAATCCCATTGATGTTTATATTAGGTAGCTATTTTGCAAATATAGGTTCTAGGTCAGGCTATTTAAAATTTTATCTAGCAAAACAGCAATGCAAAATCTTTTCACAAATAATTCAATATTTTCAATCATTTTCGCCAATATCTTTTATTAAAACTGCCAGTTAGTATGCATTTCCCAAACAGATAAAAGGTATCGTCATTTGGTTTAAAAACCAAGGCAAGTATCCAGTACCGCCATTGAACTCCTGCCAGTTCTGTTACACATGTGGGACCCACCACCTCTCATGCAATGGGGAGCTAGTTGTTAAAAAAGCAACCCCGGAAACAAGCAGAAACGTCTGTTTCTAAATCAGGACAGGTGAGCAGAACTTCCTTCTACAAGCTCCGCTGATCTACCCTATTCCGGAAACATATTTCCACTCATTTCTGCTTGCTTTTTTAACTGCTAGCTTTAACTGCTCATCTGTGTAAGATCAAATTATTACGATCCCATCAGGATAATGCTATATCTCTCTTGCACATTTATACCCCGTAGGTCAAACAATGACATTTGTTGCAGTATTTTGGATAATGTGGAATAAAAAGCAGGAAATAACAGATGGGGCACATTACACATTCCATATACCACTTTCATAGTGTTATCAGTGCACTTTAATGCCTCAATAAAGCAGTAGTGTAGATCTAGCCATTTTTTTTTTACTGCTGGTGTGCAGGAAAACTTGGATACTGCCCTGCTTATTAAACCACAATCTGTAGAACACAGGGCTACCCTGTAAGTTTTGTATAGTTCACTCAAGTTAATTTCAGATATTCTCTCCTTACATGGGGCCTCTATTCCATAACAGCCATCCACAAATGAAGGAATACATGAACACAAATCAATGCCAACAAAATTACACAAATTAATGCCAACAAAATTGCAATGAAACAAAATAAAACCTGTAAGGTGCTGTACTTCATAAAAAGCTACTGATAACATCTTTTATTGCCACATTGTGTCTTCTTCCTTCGGGAGATCCAGGGACAAATACACTTTACGCCAAAACTCCTCAACTAGGAGACTAACAACTGATTTGGAAAGAAGCACAAATAAAGTACAGGTAAAAAATATCTTTCAATAAAGAGGAATTTAAAGTCATCCTGCCAATTTACCTTATTTTTACGGATAATAGTATTATTTACTTCAAGAATATTCCCAGCTTCAGACTTTGAAATCATTAGATGCAAACAGCATCTCAACTGGTGTCAATTAAAATCATGTCATACTACGTCATGTTAATCAGAAAGCAAGGATATGTTTGTGGATTTAGGCAGTGACAGCAATTCTACACTTTTTAAAGTGACTCATTCTCCGGTATTTTTTGTACAATTTATACATGATCAGTCTTGTAAATGGATATTCTCTATTTGTTCAGAACTTCCATGATTTACTTTTGGAAGATTGAACTGATAATTGTAGGATTATTTGGGGTGGGGGGTGGGGTGTTAAGTGAGTATTGTCAAATGACATCCAAACAGAAGTGGAGTAATGATGGGCGATATACCAGAAGAAGCCTATTTGGCTTATACAGAGAAGGAATCAAGAAAATATTTAGCATGACCTAGATTGAATGTCATTTCCAGCACGATGCTGCATTCAAAGGGTTTCTGTGTGGACTGAGAGGCTAATCTAAAATTAAACATTATTAATAGCATTGTATTAATCATTACATTATTAATAATACTTAAATATTATTAGGCAGCATCTTATTCAGCACTGGCGCTAATATGAATAACATAGTGCTAGTATAAGCTATCTCTACCGCAATGCCATCATGCCAACGAATGCTATTGGCACCGTGCTAGAGATAGCTTACACTGGTGCAACATAATTTACATTAGCTCTAGGGCCAAATAGGATACTGCCTATTATTAGTTAGAAAGAGAGAGATACAAAAGCTACCCATATATATTGCTCTTTTTTGACTAAAGCTTGTTTTCTTTTTTTCTTTTCTTAAAAAAAGTTTTTAAAGAAGTACACAAGAGCAAAATAAGCACATTGAGGAGGGCAGAAGTCATTAATTTCTTTTAACTCTGGAGCCCATTTTATTTATTTATTTCATTAAAAAAATTATGCTGCCCTTCAAGCATAGCTTCCAGGGCAATTAAAAAAAACTGGGTAAAATACAAATAAAGTATAGACAACATATTTGGTTTTTTAAAAAATCATTATTTTTTATAAAGGCCAAGAACATAAAAACATATCTTTCTTTGGCTTCCAAAAGATACTGTCAGGCCTGCTTCCACAGTAACTTGTCTAATTTGTATATTTTCCAGGTTATAGGGGATTCTGTAGCTGTGATCAATAAGTCCAAAAACTACTTCCAGGCAGGGATAATTTGTAAATTGAAAAAAACTGGCTCTTCTTCTAGGCACTGAGCATGCTATGAACTGCATCACGGGAAATTTGGAATGTTCAAAGAAAGATGACTGAGTGGAGCATGATAGAAGTTTATACAATTATTCAAGCTGCAGAGAAAGGAGAAGAATCATACAATCATGGCTTATAACAAGCTTGGCTCAGTTTTGAAACGAGTCAAATTCAAACCATGGTTTATGAAGCTGGCTTGTTAAAACTAACCATGGTTTGTTATAAACTTGAATTTCTGATTCTAATGTACAATAACAAGCTGAAAGCAAAACTAAATGCTGTTGAAGTACTTCTCCTGACATGTTGGAAGAGGAGAGAAGAGGAAATGCGCTAAGGCTCACAATTGCTCCTTCCTGCTCATGCCCATTTTGCTAAGCCATAGTATAGTATAAAATGTGAACCAAATCCACTGTGTGGGCTGGTGTTCTAGTAATTTTTATTTATAGGCTATTCACTTTTGTGGACATATTTGTTAGGTTGTTTGTGAAAAACTAATCTGATTTAAAGATACCCAGAAAATAGCAATATTCCATTCTATATACATACATGGAAGCCATAAAAAGGCTAATAGAGACTCTTGTGCATGTCATTAGGCTGATAGAAGTGGCTTCTTTTTTTCTCATTTAGCTGTAGAGGTTCAACTAATGTCTGGAACTTTGACACAAATCCTGCTCTGTTAGAGGTCAAACCATGCTGTGGCTTCCTTGAGATGAACTCGTTGTTCTGGACTGAACTTTCACTGGCAACAATAGCCTCTTTTGTCAGTTGCAAAGACACCACAGTAGTCCCCCCCCCTGCTGCTTCTGGGAAACAGGGTCAGCATCCTACAAATCAGGGTGGATAAAAATCAATGATTTTTTTAAAAAATGATTTTTTTATTTAAATCGGATTTTTTTAATAAAATGCTTTTTGAGGAAAAACCTATCTAAAAATAGTTTTCTATTTAAGATACATTATAGTCCAAAAGGTTATTCATCATGAAATAAGGATTAGTTTTTAATTATGTAGCATGAGGCTGTATATTCATGCAATGTTTAAATTTTTGGGTAAGTGAATTCCATTAATCCATTCACAATGTCATGCTCTTCCAGAGGTTTCTGTAAGATTATTGGGCATTTTTTTCTATCTAAAAGATATTATCACAGATGCTTGGTTTTACAGTTCTCAAAAACTTGTGAATTTGTGTCTGGAGAGATCACAATCCGATTGTTCCTTTGCAAATATATGTTCACAGAATCAACCTCTTACCTCTGAAGTGCTAAGTTTCCAAAAATTCAATGAATAGATTGTTGGGAGTGGAATAGATCTGCACAAGAAGCTAAAATGAAACCTGAATCTGCTTGTAAATATTAAGATTATACCAGCAAGAATGAGTCTATGGTAACTCTGAGTTGTGTAAAATATGTATTAAGTTTATAGTGAGGAAGAATGCACTTTTTTGGGGGGGGGGGGAAGTCACATGATTAAATCGAGACTTTCTGAGTAGTGATTAAAATCGTCATTTAAATCATGATTTAAATCAAATTTATTTAAATCAAATCCACCCTGCTACAAATGCTGTGAATAAGCCTTCTTTGAAGAAACAACAGCAACAACTTCCGCATGGTATCTTACCCTTTGAACAAAACACTTTTCCTTTGCATCAGTCTAACGGTTATTCTAGCAAAAATTCAGAAATGGAAACACCTGAGCCTTTTTAATTCAGTTAATTCTAATAATTTATACACTGTTGTCTTTGATTCATTAGAGGATTTTCAGACAGTATCTCTTGAATACAAACAAGATAATCATTCCAGTGCAGATATCAAGTAGCAAATTCTAATACTGATGGGCACATACATATTCAACAGAATGCAAATATTGACTTTTTCTGGTAGGAACCCAATCAGATTGCTAACATGTGTGATGGGAGAATATGATCCCCTTGTGGGGGAAAAATACTGACCTTCATGCCCTGTGTGGCTAGCATGTAGTCTACTCGCATTTATGATTCTCCTAACCTTTAAACAGTTGCCACAATTGGAAGAATGAAGTAGACATCTGGAAAAGGGCACCCTCTGTCAGTACAAGAAAAGACTTGAAAGAAAGTAAACAGACTTCATGTCTCATAATGTCTCTCCAGAGATGCAAGGCTAGGGAGAACGGCAGGTTGCAATTGACTTCCCAGAACAGCAAGCCAGCAGCGCACAAGATCTTTCTTCTTTCGAAATCAGTAAAGCTAATGATTCAAAGGTCACCAAAGCATAAACTTGCTGATCAATACAGACAGCAAATATAGTGGTTCATGCAAATGCATTCAAACATTTAACATTTGAAAGTCACTAACTAGTTCTGCATGCCACCAGTTACGTTTCCTCTCTTACAGTGTGTTTCACAAAGACAGAACTACAGTAGCACAGCTATTATGATGGTAAAGATTTCAGAGCTGTCAAATGACATATCTAGAGGAGTATGAGTGAACTCAGAAGTGCATTTACTCTATACCTCCAAAGCTTGCCTCATCCAATATTCACCAACAAAATAAAAGCCAAGGATGCAGGTAGAGATTTTTCCATTATTTATTACCTTTCAGCAGAAATCATCAGTGGTTAGAAGAAGGAAACTTCAGCTGCTAAAACGACTGTCGGCATTTTTTACATATTAAACTGAAATATGAGAATACTTATTCCTGGAGTTTTTAGTACCTTTCTAACAAATGGAGAAACACCAGCTCAGTAAAAATAATCCCTGTGTATGCTACATTATGGAAGATTTGATCTGATACATGCAGGGTCCCCATTCAGTTCAATCAAATGGACAACACTACTTTTGGGTTTACTCCCCTTCATACACATGGAAAAGATCCCACTAAAGACACGATTGGGAAAACCTTTATGGGTAGAATTTCAGGTATGTAGGGTAGCACCTCTCCTCAAAATAACCCACCTGCACCTGATCTTGACGGCTAGATCAGTGCTTCAAATTTACCCACAATATCTGCAATTCCAACCATACAAAATATTTCTAGGTTAGTATTTTGAACCTAAAAGAAACATCGGTTTTCTATTATTTTTGGAAGTTAGACTACTTCACGTATAGTTGTTCTATCAGACTTCCCACCACAATTGATCAAAATGGGGGGAGGATCGTCCTATGTTTACATTTAAAGTTGTAAATTAATATATTTTGGGAGGACTGCAATCCAAAACAAAATGTCAAAAATTCCCATAGAAATCCCTAAGCTCTTCCGCAAGTTTAGCACAGTTTCTGCATTGTGACCCATAAACCATTCCTTTATCTATACCTCGGAGATTCTTTCAAGGACAGATTCCATCATTTCTTCAACGTTTCTTCAACCATTTTCATTCAGCTTTATAAAGATTTTCTTTTCTTTTCAAAGAAAAAAGAAAAGAAAATGGTAAAGTTCTCATTGGTAGAGTACCAGGTTTTTGCTTTCACCAAAACAGACATTTCTTGAATTGTGTATTGAGCAGCTAAATCTTTCCCCCAACTTTTACTCCACAATGGGTGCAGAGAGCCCAATCCAGATTTACCCTATAGCATGGGAATGGGGGCGGGGACTTTAAAACTCTGAATTGGGCCTCCTGTGACTGCTCTAGAGTAAAAATGAAGGGGAAAAAAAGATAGCTGCCTGACACACATTTGAAGTAATGTCTGCTTTAGCCCTTAGCAATAAGGGGTGTGAAGGGGTGTGTTAAAGTGTCTGATTTTTTATTATACAAACTTTTCTTTGGTGGTCTGCAGCCTCCTTGGCTTTCAAACACTTAAATTAAAACCCAAGGGACGACATTATGAGGTGGGACAGTTTCAGATCCAGAAACATTTTCCCCTTTTTCTAGTGAGTATCAACAAAACAGAACAGAAAATACATCGTGAAAAATAAAAGAAAACAAAAACATTACATATATAGGAATATCGTCATTTTTCTATCATGTGTACCATTCATTAAAAAAGGGGGAAGAGTTATACATAGGTTTCAAGAAAAGCAGACCAAATATCCACATATTTATCCACTCACAAGTTGTGTCTATATAACACCCGTTCAAAAGTTGATAGTGTTATTAGGTCCTCAATCCATTGCATTGTGAAAGGTGAGCATTTGTCCTTCCAATGTGATAATATAAGTCTTTTGGCTGTCGTAAGGGCTCTGAAGATCCATCTGCGCTGACCATGTGTTCACCTCCAAGAAGCCGGTAGGCAATTTAGGAGGACATCCACACTATTGCATATTATAGATTGTTTTAGAACAAAGTTTATCCTTATTATAACCTCCTCCCAAAAAGGGGTGACTAAGGAACATTGCCAAAACATATGAGTTAAAGAAGCTTTAGGTGCATTACATCTCCAACTATTGTGCAAGTTAGACAGGCTCTTATCGAAAAGGCATTGTGGTGTCCAATAAACCTGAAACAATTTTTTTGCTGAATAAGACCTATTCGAAGGGCCATAAAAGCTTCAGATTCAGATGCTAGGACAACAGTCCATTGATTAGGCAAAATAGGACACTCCAATTCACTATTCCAACACTGTCTTAACTATGGGTATCATATTTACTTACTGTTACTAAATACATATATGGGTCATGGATTGACATGTCTGTTAAGCTAAGTGTTTCTAACAGCGCTGAAGGCTCTCTGAGGCTATAAAAGCAGCCAAACCTAGATTCCAGCGAGTGTTGCAAGTATTGCCATTGAGACGTAGTAGGTAAATTATATTTAACAAACAAGCCAGAAAAAGACAAAAACTCATTGTCTGGGCCTATTAGTTGATCCAAAGTAAAAAAATAAACTTATCTGTCCATGTCTTCCACAAAAATGCTTTCTTTCCAATTCTTAAATCTGGATTTCCCTATAAAGTCAATTTTGCATGAGAGAAAAGTATATATCCAGAAACAGATCCAGAAACAGATCCAGAAACTGGGGAAGCTGCAGAATGATGGACAGATGTGTACTAGAAAGTGAGAGATAAATTCTGCATCCTCATTCACCTCACAATGATATAATGTATGCTCAAAAACATCACCAACAGAAATTCTAGAGCACCCCAAGCATGGGGCTGAAAAATGCAAACCACTTACAGAGGGAAGAAAATTGGGGGTGGGAGATTGGCACAGCACTAATTTTCTCATCATGATACAAAGATAGGAGAAATGAATACAGGGAGGAACACTACTAATATCGCTGTCTAACATAGTTGAAAGTTCATTGGGTCTCTGAATTTTCTGTGATCCTGTCAATCTCATCAATCATAGTTACCCACCCTTCTGGCACCAATCTGGGCCCAGTGCAGGGGGGTTGGGAAGGTGTAGGGGTGATAATGTGGCCTGAAGCAGCTCAACTGAAGTCCTGTTGGCAGATGTTTAGACCTGATTGGATGAGGGGCAGGACTATTAGATCAGAAAGCAATGGAGACTGATCTTTGCAGGCCACATCTAATGGTTAAAAGAGGACCTCATAAAGGGGACAGAAGGTGCATAGTTTGCTTTTCCCAACACACCTGTCCATTACTTCCAGCTTATGTCTTTACTTACATCGGATTCAGCCAAAGCCTGAGCCAAACTGGGCCCCTTTGGAGCATTTCTGATGTTTCTCAAGGCAAAGCAGGCTTCCCTCAGAAGTGACCAGCACCAAAGTTGTAACCTACATGAGGGTTCACTCACCATTGGGTTTTGGAAAGGCAGACAGCTTGTCTCCAAAAATAGTGTATTTTGCTTTCATGTCTCTAAATGCTGATGGAGAAAGGTGAGTGTAGTTGACTGACGGACAGGTCTACTTTCTAATCCTCGAACACATTTTACCAGGGGCCCTCCAATCACTGTACTTTGGAGGAGAACAAGCAAAGGGCAGTGAGATGGAAATTCTTCCAAAGTTCCACTATGAAAAAAGACTTAAACTGGTTTTAAATTATCATAACTCCCTAGCCCCTTCACCTATCCTTCTGAAACTTGACATTTTTTGTGCTTGGGGATACCTCTGTGATGTGTGCATTTTTTCATACAAATTATCCAAAACACCACAGGGAGAGATAAGGGGAAGCAAATCGCTCCCCCCATTCAACCACCCACTCCAAAAAACAATGCAATGACCCCCCTTCTACATAAACCACTGTACCTTTTCTTCTGAAACTTTGCAGCTTTCTTATTTATGGCCACCTCTACCTGTAATTTTCACAGAAATGGTCCACAAAGAACACAGGGGGATAAGTGTGTCCTTTTTTCTTTTCTTTTTTGGATACCTTCAAAATGCAAAGCTGCTCTTGAACCTTGACAGGCTTGATCCCTTCAGAAGGCACAACTATCCCTGGAAATTTCATCCAGTTCTGCTGAGAAATTTAAAAAGTTATTGGCAGTTCCCTTTAAAAAACTATATAAATATATGTGTGTGTGTGTGTGTGTGTGTGTGTGTGTGTGTGTGTAGCACAACACCCCAGCCCAGATCTATTTTTCTGGCATTTGGCAGGCATATGCAGCTCCTAAGGGGCTACTATGCCAACAACTTTTATCCAATTCTGGCAAAAACAAAAAGTAGTAGCCATTTTTAAATTAGTCATGATAGTCAATGGAAGGCATGAAGCCTCAGATTTCTGAATCTCGATTTGGACTTGGTACCCAGTTTAAAGCAGACATCTCTGCATTGGTCTGACTAGAATTGGGCCATTTCCAAAGTGCCAAAGAGTCAAAGTTGAATCTTGTGGTCAGTAAAAACTTTTAGCACTTACGGTCCTTCACTGTAGATTCCAATTCATTATTGGCTATTGAATCTCAGAAAGAATTTGATTAGGTCCCTTTGCCTTCCACATTGCTTTATCTTGTATGTATAATTGGTTCAAGTAGAAAGGTTCCATTGTTTTTCATCTTGGCACAATGGTTGCTTAGGTTAGGTTCCATAGTTCTGAGTGGGTAACAGCAGTGGGCTCTCCACAACCCCCTATGGGGGTTCTTAACAGGCCTCAAGGATTTGGGCCCACTAACCACTTCAGTATAGAAAATAGTGACATGTCCAGTTTGTGGCTAAGTGCAGCATGAGGAGCTCACATTATAGCTACCTTCGCCCAGTTTATGTGCAGGCAGGCTGGTTCAGTTTCTCCTGACAACAAATATGCTATATGACCCAGCCCACATTATGCCAAAGTCTTGGAAGCTGTATATTATACAGTTGTGGTCTGTTTTCAGCTCAGTGTGTGATTCCCATCTCTTCTCTCCCGTCTGCTCCCCAATTTACACACAATTCGAGCTTATAGCAAAGCACATATTTTAGAGTTTCCAGACATGGTGTACACACATAATATCTCCCTAATACCCATTCAAAATTTCTAAGCCACAGATATTATGTTGGCAATTTCTGTAGCTATTAGATCAGTTTCTGAGATCCAAACTATAAATTTCGCAACATCTTCCCAAGAAACCGCACCACCATAAATTGTTTACAGGAAAATTTATGGGACACTTCCTGATGCTTATGATCGCTGAACATTGAAAAATTCTGGCAGGAGGAGAGGTGTAATGTTTTCTCTGGCTGGCCAACAAAGCATAAGATTGATAGTGCTTCTTTTTCAAAACCAACAGTGAAAAGCTCTCATCATCTTTTGGAGGGGATTAGACAAAAAATATGGTGCCCTAGTACTCACTGTGACAAGGCCAGATCAACTCTTAGATGAGCTTGAGTTGCAAAGTGGGTGAAGATGCCAAGAAAGGAAATATTGGCAAGATTACAGCTTGAAAATGTTGTATGCACACACAATAATTTTCAAGTTGGGCCAAACCACATTTGCACTAGAGCCGCAGCAGTAGTAGAGCAACAGCTTCATATTTTTATTGTATAAATTTCCTCCATGCTTTGGCTAAAAAGTGGGGAACACGTATAAATAAATAAATTTCTAAGCTGCACTTCCAGAGTGGCTTACAAATCTCAGTAGTAAGGCAGCCCCTGCCTTCAGGCTTACAATCTAAAAGACATGACACAAAGGGATGGGGAGAGACCAGGAACAAAGACGCTTGGGCACCGGTTCTTAAAGTTATCATTCTTATCATGACCACGTAGGATGGAAAACACTTCAGGTAGATGGTTGCAATTGCTGCTGGCAATTTGCAAAGAGCCAAAGGCAGCTGACCCCTCAGCAAAGGCTTGGCAATAACCCTGCTTTCCCTCTGTTCTGCAGCCTGATGGCATGGCTGCTGGCTACTAAGAAAGAATGGGGATTGTGCTCTTTGCAATCGCAGCCTTGAATCCTATGAAGTTTTACATGAACTCCTTAGTTATCACTTTCTTCTCCATTCCTTTTAACAGATAAATGAGATCTTCATTAACGGTCGTCATCAGTATGCTTTTGGAACCGGGGGGAGTACAGGTATGAACCGTTTGGAAGCCAGACCACGTTCTGTTCTGGCTTGTAGTGGTGTTCTCTTCGGGAGACAGAGGAAACTAAAAAGCGATATTCCCCAGCAGGGAAGTGTGGCTTTAAAGCCTGGGATTTGTGACCTCTATTTCCTTCCAATTCAGTTCAGGAGGCAGAAGAAACTACATTCTTCCTTGCAAGATATGACACCTCGTTCTTATGGGTAAAGCATTTTCCTTGGATGGGAGGGGAATGGCAGGGAAGAGGGATGCACTTCTTTCATTCCTATTTTTCTGTTCTTTGAGAAGCATACTCCTTCCACCTGATGCCAACACTGGGCAGGATAGGGCACGTGTACAATACTTCATGTGAATCCATGTTCTATCCTGACAGTGACAGGGGGAAGTGCCAAGGAAGAAGATTGAAGTCCACTCCACTCTAGCTTGCCCTCTTTCAGAAGAAATGGAAATAAAGCAAAGCAAAGTATGGATAGAACTAGGACCACGTTTATTACATGACAAAAACTGCAGAGGGTAAAATGACTGTACAAAGATACTATCTTTCTGGTGTCATGCAGGCATCTCCACATGCCGGAAACTCAGGCAAGGGCAACCCTGAGAGTCATAGGTGGGAAGTTAGCTCCCACCTCTTTTCCAGGCCACAGCAAAAAGTGGGGGGGGGGTTTCCTGAGTCACTGCCCCGCCAGTGCCACACAGCTGTGAGAGGCTGAGCCTGGTTAGCCCCTGAGGCTTGCCTATGGTGCCACAAATATCTGAGACAAATCACAGGAGAGGCAAGTCACGATAAGGGTGCCTCAGAGGTTCTCTCCAAACTGAGTGCCTATTTGATAAATTCCACATATCCCTGCCAAATGTGACAAAATTGCAACCCCATAACCTACCAAACTGGTAATCCCATAAAACAGATAATGCTACCCCTCCCCTCCCCTGTAAACTGTGCCAATCTGCTAACTGAGAAAAAAAATGCTACTTGGCCTCCAGAAAGACAGCCAGCTAATCTGCACTAAGGAGTGGAAGGAAAGAGGCCTGAATAGGGGAGGAGCTGGCAAATATGAGCCCTAGCTCCACCCACCAGAATCAGCATAAAACGTGGCCACACATCTGCGCTGCATTCCCTCACCTCCTTCTCCCTTTCCTCAAAGGTGTTCCCACCTGGTAATCTGTGGATTGGTTGGTGGAATGTACTTTCCTGGTTTCTCAGCATCCACTCTAGGGTTATAGTATAGGGTTAGTGCTTTACTTATGATCCAAGTAGGATTTGTTAATTGGTTGGCTATGTATCTTCTTTACAGAGATCAGTCCTCTATTTGAAGGACTGCCAGAGGACTGACCTCTGCTTGAAGGCATCCTCTATTTGAAGGTTGTTCAAGTCTCAGAAGGCCTTGGATGTTGCCCACCAGCATCACCTGAACAGCATACTGAGCAAGATACATGGGTCATCTGGTCACAGTCATCCAGACTATGGTAAGATTCACTATATTTCTATTTAAATTATATTAATTATTTCTGAATTTTATCAAACAGACAGCTTTACAATGGTTTTCTGAAGAAGAACAGAACAACATTTCAGAGTTGTTGTCTTACGTATGACCATTTGAGTTGTAAAGCCCATTACACAGATAAAATTGTTTTGACTATTTCTACCTATGGCTGTTTGAGCTGTAAAGCTAATTGTGTGTTCTCACTCACTGTATTCACACAGTGTGATATGTATGTATATATTTCAGCACTAATTGTGTAATTATTTTTTGATTTATAATATCATAAATAGCCTTACAAAGTGATTACATTAACCCTTTTTGTTCTGGTTTCATATACATTAGCATACACACATTTTATTAATTGTTACATTTATATCCCACCTTTTCCTCCAAAGAGCCCAAGGTGGTGTATATGATCCTCCTCCTCTCCATTTTATCATCACAACAACCCTGTAAGGTAGGTTATGCTCGGAATCAGTGACAAGCCCAGAGTCACCCAGTGAGCTTCATGGCCGAGTAGAGACTTGAACCAAAAGTCTCCTCAGTCCCAGTCAAACACTCTAATCACCATCCTACACTGGTATCTTCTTTTGTCCTCTTTTTTGGCGATCCACAAGTGGACACTGTTAACTAGATTGGCACAAGGTTATTAGCCTATTCTACACTGTCAGACTAGTGGGGTTGTGGCAGATAGTGCTTGTGGGATGGCTAAAAAACTTTTAGGCAATTCATTTGTTCACAACAACAGAGCTGTGAGAGGCACATAAAACAGTCAGATAAGAATAGAGGTGAGCACTCTGAAATGCCTTTAAGCTGATAGGTTTTCTCCAGTCTTGCCACTCAGGGCTGCGCGACCCATTAGGTAGGGTACAAAATGCCTTTGGGTCCATCCTGTCTCGCTTCACCCAGAGTGTGGGGCTGGGGGGGGGGGAATGCTCCTGCATTAGTACAATTTGCCACACAGTGTTATGTTGCCAGCATATCCTATTACGTTAAAGTTAAATAAAGTCATGGCCAATGCATGTGTCTCATCTTGTTATTCTAGGTATAGTTGCAAAGTCAGGGTGGACTGGAGTCAGGGAAGCAAGCCAATAGCAAATCACTCATTACTCATTTGTGCACATGTGTCTTTGTTCCTCTGAAATGAAAGTCCTGCTGCATATGGGCACATGTCATGGTTCCCAAACACATTTGAGAATAAAGCGGCAGATTGCTGTAAGCTACCATAATTGCAAAGGCCTTGAATATGTTTTCCATTTTTCAAAGGCTATATGACAAACAACAGCAACAACAATAGCAGTTTTAAATGCAATTATTTAAGAAGTGTGTCCATGAAATCTAGCAGGAATTTGCATTGTAAAAATGAAATAACTTTCAATGTATTTCTTTATGGTTCACCATTCACACAAATTATGGACCATTATATTATCCATCTGCAGAAATAATTGGAGTTTACAAGGAAAGATGCAAGAAAATAAATCCACTAAAACGCTAGATAATTTTACTAGTGTTTATTAATATTTCGCCAGTTAAGGCAATGAACTTCATTTGTACTGGAAGAACACTATAAAGCAAACTAAATATATCACTGTTTATCATTTATAAAAGGAGTCTAAGTTAATACCATATTCAATTTACTATCCTTTCCATCTACAGAAAGTGATTAGAAGTCTTATTTCTGCAGTGGAATTAAAGTCTCTTAAGAAAACTCTAGAGAATATGCTTAAGGAGGGTTTTATTAGAAACACTTAACCATATTCCCTTCAGGTTTTATGGTTCTGTACCAGCTCTGCCAATTTTATTTACATTCTTGTAATTTTAGCTATGGATGCCTCCGTTATTTTGAGGTGCTTGATGACTTAATTATAAGTAGTAGCAGGAATTCTTCATTGTTTGTGAAGGGAGGTCAACAAATTACTAATTAGATCACATTGCAAGCTGAATCAACAGACCTCTAGGGATCAAAATTATGATAGCAGAATATTATTTTTATAGGTTTTCCCCCATTTGTAGTGCATTTTAGTGGGCAATTATCCTTAAAGCTATGAAACCACAGCTCCTCATTTAATGGGGAGAAAATAAATGTGTATACTAATTCGATCCTCCTTAACGTATGTCAGATGAAAGGGATTTTTGTGTCATTTGTTTTCTTACAAGATGTAAGCCTCTTCCTAGTTCCTTTGACATTCTACTTCAGTATCCCCGTGTTTGCTTGGGAGAACTAAGCAAAAATATTCATAGTTCCAGATTAATGTGATAAAAACATACCACCTTTCATGGCCTAATTTTAGCCTTTAGCCTTCCTTCTTCTAGAAGCATTTATGACAAGGATCAGGGTTTTCTCAACGACAGTGCCTGTAACATTCAGTATGATAGAGGGAGTACTGAAAGCCTTATTGCAATACTACCCGTTTATTACATCACAAGAGCAGATAAAGCTTAGGCTTTTAAACTGAAGAGTTCACCACTTAGCCAAATTGGCTAAGAATGGATATGGTGAGTTTTTCTTCCACAGAGAGCTGCTTACAGAGCCTGCTCTTTTGGGGAATAGAAAGTTAGTCAAAATCTTTCTATTTCATCATTTCATTTTAATGGGTAAGGGAAATAGTTCTTTTTTATCTGAGCTGGAGGATATTTTAACCAGAGTGAAACATAGAAAGATGTCTTCCAAGTCAGACAGGCAGTTCGTCTAGCTTAGAGCCAAAACAGACATAACTTTAAATATGGGACCAGCGATTACATCTCTCAACCCCAATCTGTCTCGGGATGTCGGAGGAACTTGTCCAGAGGGTGGAGTTTACCAAGCTTTCATCAGCCCCGCCCCCTCAGCTTCGGCTCACTTCCCTGCAAGCTGGCTCAACTCAATCTGTATTGGGTTGGGCCAGCACATGGATTTTCCTTCCCCCCCCCCCATAAATAGAAAACTGTGCTAACTGCAGTCACAATTTTTTGTAATTTGTGTAAATTCTGGTTGTAATTTGCTTTCTTTGTGCAAATTGTGGGTGAACTTTGCGCAAATGGCAATTTGTGCAATTTTGTATTTACAACAACAAAAAAAGTTCCCAGATTTCAAGGAAAATCTTTGGCTCAGCTCGCAAATGCTAGTTGAGCAGGGTGGACAGCAGAAATCTGTCAACCATAGACAGCTCTACTTTTGCCCCTGTTTTTATGCTAGACCTCATCCAGATTCGGACCACAGCATGGAGAGTTGGGAAGATAAGATCCAGATCAGGGCCCCTGCACCGATTCTAGGAAAAAAAAATATAGCTGCTAGACACACATTTTAAATAATGTCTGTTTTGGCCCTTAGGCTTGTTTATACTGACTGGCAATGGCTCTTCAGAGTTTCAGACAAGAGTCTTCCCCAACCCTACCTGGAGAAGACAGAGACTGAAGCTAGGACCTTTTTGCACACAGCACATTTTGCTCTTGTGCTGAAGTAGGCTATTGCCTGAAGTGTTGGTGGGGACAGGGCTGCCCTGGGGAATCCCTCTGAGAAGAGACCAGTAAAAGTTAAGGCATAGGTCCATTCAAGGTTGTTGAATTGGGAAAGTTCATCCAAGTTTTTTTAAAAAAATCATGAGAAAACTAAAGAGTGGCACCCAGTGATGGATGAAGAAAGTTTTCATGGAGTGGGAATTGCTGGTGGGTTCAGCTGGCTGGTGATAGAGAATAAGTTGCTGGGCTGGCCCCACCCTGGTCCAGCTGGAACTTTATATGAAAGCATAGACTGCAAAGGTCTGAACTTGCACATTGCTGGCCCTACTGCAAGTCATTTGGGTTTCTCAATAACCGCACCCTTACATCACCTGCCGCCACCACACAACACTCTCCTATGCTCTCCATGCCTTACTCATGCACACCAGATACCTACCCCACCTCCTTCTCCAGGCTTGCTTGGGCGCCACCTGCCTTCTTTGTTTCCTGAAGGAGGAAGACATATGGGCACACTTTCTCTGCGCTTACCCCACACTCCCAGGAGCAACCTGCCTGCATAGCATAACCATAGCAACAATGGTCTCACAATGAAAACATAGGGTCAGTGAAGAAAATTCCCATCCATACTGTAAAGTATGCGCCCCAACTGACTATCTAAGGTGTGGTCCTTTTCAGAGAAGCAGCTATGACCTAGGAGACCAGTCCCTTGGAGAGCGGACTGCGGCTGGCTAGAATAGCAGAGGAGTGCGTAGCAGGCCTTGTCTGTGTTGGGAATGAAGTTTGTTATATTACCTACTTTATCTACCAGAAGTCTCTGTTCCGAAAACTGGGACAATATAATTCCTGTTCATGGACTGGATTATCCACAGTTTGTGGGCTGAAGTAAAGGATGGCATTTCATGGCAGGGAAGACAGGAGGGTAAGTGATTTGCAAGGACCTCAGAAATGAATGGCCTGGTTCTCTTCCCTAAGGTGAATGCCCGTGGAAGGGGGATACAATTGAAATCTCAGCTTCATATTGGTAACTCATCCTGCTCTGGCTACCTGAAGAAATAAATGCTTTCGAATGTCTGTCTGTCTCTCTCCAAATATTCTCTCCCAAATTTACCTTGTCATGGTCACACGAGGCCCGCCTGGTGCCAACATTGTTATCTTTTCGGCGCCAGGTCAAGACTTTCCTCTTCTCTCAGGCATTTGGCAATATCTGAGGAGCCTGGGTTTGTTTTGTTTTGTTTTTGTAGCTTTTTGAAGTGTTGAAGTGGTTTTTAAATGTACAGATTGTGTGTATGTTGTATGTTTTTGCTGTTTTAATTTTTGTATATTGTTTTTAATTGTTTTTAATCCTATGTAAACCGCCCAGAGAGCTTCGGCTATGGGGCGGTATACAAATGTAATAAATAAATAAATAAATAAATACATTTGCTTGCTGTTGTTCTTCCAGCTCCCACTCTCAGAATGGCAATACTTTTGCAATGGCTGTGTGCATGCATGATTGGTTTACAAAAAGATTCTTTATCATTCTTGAAAACATTCACAACAATCTCACTACAACCTGTGCATAAGTAAGGCTGGGGATAGGTGAATCTGTCTATTTCCAGTTTATTATTATTATTATTATTATTATTATTATTATTATTGCATAAGTCTGTTCCACCCCGTTTCTATCCTACTATGATTTTTTTAAAAAAACTGCACCAAAATGTGCATTTAAATATAATTTAAATATAATTTAAATATATTAATACTTAGTTTTTACTCAAAATATTCATATCTAAAATATTGTCTATTAATATACACATTCTAGATGTATGGGGGAGGGGGGGTGAACCAAAAACTTCTTTTATTTATTTATTTATTTACTGCATTTCTATGCCACCCAATAGCCGAAACTCTCTGGGCGGTTTACAAAAATTAAAACCATAAAAACCATTCAAAATATAAAACAACGACAGTATAAAAACATAACATAAACATAAAAGCACAACCAGGATAAAAACTAAGCAGCCATGCAGAAATTGATAGGGATTTAAAATACAAATTTAAAATAGCAAGGTTAAAACTTAAACTGAAGAACTGTGAAAACTAGGGATGTGCACTGACCCCCCGGATCGGATCGGATAGCGGATCGGAATCGGACCTGGGGGGTCGGATCGGATCGGATCGGATCGGAGGCTGGTCTGATCGGATCGGACCAGATGTCCGATCCGGATCGGACGCCATTTTGAATGCTTTTTCCCATAGCCAAGTATTGTTTTACAAAAACGCCTATAACTTTTTCATTTTTAAAGATAGAAGGATGAAACTTGGGCACATTGTAGACTGGTTAGGGATAGTTATCTGTGAGAAATTTCAGAAAGATTGGTGCATGCGTTTTGTGGCAATTAATTTTTTAATAAATACCCAGGAATGCTTATAACTTTGTCATTTTTAAAGTTACAAACATGAAACTTTGCCACATTGTAGGAGGTACCTTGGGACCTATGTGTGTGAAATTTCAGAAACATAGGTGCTTGCCTTGTGTGGCAATTAATTTTAGAAAAATGGGTAGTAGTGGGGTAAATACAGTTACGCCTCCCATTTTTTTTATTTTTTAAGATACAAACAGGAAACTTGGGCACATTACAGGTACCACTTGCCTTGATATGTGAGTGAAATTTCAGAAACATTGGAGCTTGCCTTGTGTGGCAATTAATTTTTGAAACAATGAGGAAAGAAACACCTATAACTTTGTCATTTTTAAAGTTACACACATGAAACTTTGCCACATTGTAGGTAGTACCTTGGGACCTATGTGTGTGAAATTTCAGAAACATAGGTGCTTGCCTTGTGTGGCAATTAATTTTAGAAAAATGGGTAGTAGTGGGGTAAATACAGTTACGCCTCCCATTTTTTTAGTTTTGAAGATACAAACAGGAAACTTGGGCACATTACAGGGAACACTTCACTTGATATGTGTGTAAAATTTCAGAAACATTGGTGCTTGCCTGGTGTGGCAATTAATTTTTGAAACAATGAGGGATTCATTGGACAGCACTTGCCCATAGGGATTCATTGGACAGTACTTTCCCATAGGGAATCATTGCATTGCACTTTCCCATAGGGAATCATTGCATTGCACTTTCCCATAGGGAATCATTGCATTGCACTTTCCCACTGAGAAATACAGTTATGCCTCCCACATTTTTATTTTTGAAGATACAAACAGGAAACTTGGGCACATTGTAGACTGGTTAGGGATAGTTATCTGTGAGAAATTTCAGAAAGATTGGTGCATGCGTTTTGTGGCAATTAATTTTTTAATAAATACCCAGGAATGCCTATAACTTTGTCATTTTTAAAGTTACACACATGAAACTTTGCCACATTGTAGGTGGTACCTTGGGACCTATGTGTGTGAAATTTCAAAAACGTAGGTGCTTGCCTTGTATGGCAATTAATTTTAGAAAAATGGGTAGTAGTGGGGTAAATACAGTTACGCCTCCCATTTTTTTATTTTTTAAGATACAAACAGGAAACATGGGCACATTACAGGGAACACTTCACTTGATAGGTGTGTAAAATTTCCGAAAGCTGGGTCCAGGCATGTGGTGGCAATTAATTTTTGAAACAATGAGGAAAGAAATGCCTATAACTTTTTATTTTAAAAGTTAGAAGTCTGAACATTGCTCACTTTGTAGATAGGTTAGGGGTAGATATGTGTCAGAAATTTCAGAATGATAGGTCCAGGCATTTGATGGCTATGGAATTTTTAGATTAAATGTTTCAAAAAATGTTCCACAGAGGCCAGGTCTTCCTTTTCTCCCCCTCCCGCTTCCCGCGAAGAAAAGGAAACACTGTCTCGTCTCGATCCCTTTGATCCTTGCTAGTATCCATTACAGGGCTCGTGTCTGCTTGAGTAAAAAGTGAAAGTAGGAAAGCAGACACGAGCCCTGTAATGGATACTAGCAAGGATCAAAGGGATCGAAACGAGACAGTGTTTCCTTTTCTTCGCGGGAAGCGGGAGGGGGAGGAAAGGAAGACCTGGCCTCTGTGGAACATTTTTTGAAACATTTAATCTAAAAATTCCATAGCCATCAAATGCCTGGACCTATCATTCTGAAATTTCTGACACATATCTACCCCTAACCCATCTACAAAGTGAGCAATGTTCAGACTTCTAACTTTTAAAATAAAAAAGTTATAGGCGTTTCTTTTCTCATTGTTTCAAAAATTAATTGCCACCACATGCCTGGACCCAGCTTTCGGAAATTTTACACACCTATCAAGTGAAGTGTTCCCTGTAATGTGCCCATGTTTCCTGTTTGTATCTTAAAAAATAAAAAAATGGGAGGCGTAACTGTATTTACCCCACTACTACCCATTTTTCTAAAATTAATTGCCATACAAGGCAAGCACCTACGTTTTTGAAATTTCACACACATAGGTCCCAAGGTACCACCTACAATGTGGCAAAGTTTCATGTGTGTAACTTTAAAAATGACAAAGTTATAGGCATTCCTGGGTATTTATTAAAAAATTAATTGCCACAAAACGCATGCACCAATCTTTCTGAAATTTCTCACAGATAACTATCCCTAACCAGTCTACAATGTGCCCAAGTTTCCTGTTTGTATCTTCAAAAATAAAAATGTGGGAGGCATAACTGTATTTCTCAGTGGGAAAGTGCAATGCAATGATTCCCTATGGGAAAGTGCAATGCAATGATTCCCTATGGGAAAG
Source organism: Anniella stebbinsi (assembly GCA_029215795.1). Classification (NCBI taxonomy): domain Eukaryota; kingdom Metazoa; phylum Chordata; class Lepidosauria; order Squamata; family Anniellidae; genus Anniella; species Anniella stebbinsi. The sequence goes on from JARDYH010000004.1 coordinate 152,042,047, forward strand.
TGCAATGCAATGATTCCCTATGGGAAAGTACTGTCCAATGAATCCCTATGGGCAAGTGCTGTCCAATGAATCCCTCATTGTTTCAAAAATTAATTGCCACACCAGGCAAGCACCAATGTTTCTGAAATTTTACACACATATCAAGTGAAGTGTTCCCTGTAATGTGCCCAAGTTTCCTGTTTGTATCTTCAAAACTAAAAAAATGGGAGGCGTAACTGTATTTACCCCACTACTACCCATTTTTCTAAAATTAATTGCCACACAAGGCAAGCACCTATGTTTCTGAAATTTCACACACATAGGTCCCAAGGTACCACCTACAATGTGGCAAAGTTTCATGTGTGTAACTTTAAAAATGACAAAGTTATAGGTGTTTCTTTCCTCATTGTTTCAAAAATTAATTGCCACACAAGGCAAGCTCCAATGTTTCTGAAATTTCACTCACATATCAAGGCAAGTGGTATCTGTAATGTGCCCAAGTTTCCTGTTTGTATCTTAAAAAATAAAAAAATGGGAGGCGTAACTGTATTTACCCCACTACTACCCATTTTTCTAAAATTAATTGCCACACAAGGCAAGCACCTATGTTTCTGAAATTTCACACACATAGGTCCCAAGGTACCTCCTACAATGTGGCAAAGTTTCATGTTTGTAACTTTAAAAATGACAAAGTTATAAGCATTCCTGGGTATTTATTAAAAAATTAATTGCCACAAAACGCATGCACCAATCTTTCTGAAATTTCTCACAGATAACTATCCCTAACCAGTCTACAATGTGCCCAAGTTTCATCCTTCTATCTTTAAAAATGAAAAAGTTATAGGCGTTTTTGTAAAACAATACTTGGCTATGGGAAAAAGCATTCAAAATGGCGTCCGATCCGGATCGGACCTCATCGGATCGGATCGGATCGGAGGTTGGTCGGATCGGATCGGATTGGATTTTCCCGATTTTGGGTCGGATCGGATTCGGATCGTGGATCGGATCCGATCCGATGCACACCCCTAGTGAAAACACAGTGAAAATAAAGGAGTATAATGTAGATGCAAGGCGAACCACTCTGGGGAGCTCATTCCACAGCCGGGGTGCCACAGCAGAGAAAGCCCTCCTCCTAGCGGCCACCTGCCTCACTTCCTTTAGCAGGGGCTTATGGAGAAGGACCCCTGAGGATGATTTTAAGGTCTAAGCAGGTACATATGGGAGGAGGCGTTCGTTCAGATAGCCTGGCTCCAAGCAGTTTAGGGTTTTGAATGTTAATACCAGCACTTTGAATCGGGCCCGGATCTCCCAAGAAGTGTAGATCAGGTCAGTTTGTATTGGAATTCACAAACACTGGATTCCTCAAGCATCCCTAATAAAAACTATGTTCTTATCATATCACTGCAAAACACGTTTTTAAATAGACTATTGTTTCGCAGATTCTCACTGCACATTCTTTTGAAAAAGAGCCCTTTGCATTGGCAATGATCCTTTCTTCCAGGCAACCAGTTTCTTACTGCTTAGCTGACAATGATGGGTACCTTCCTTGGAGTGGGTGTTGTAGCCACTCAGTATTTCTGCAGCTAGCCAGGAGAAGGAGCCAACATAGGAATAGATGAGAAATTCATTTCAGTTCATTTTTGCACAGAATTTACCCTGTCTGCATCTCCCAAATGCAAATGGAAAGGAAACTATGCATGAAAAAAAAATGTGCTTTTTAAAACACACTTTAATCAATGGGAGTAGACAGTACTTTTAAATGTGCACCCAAATACGTAGGCAGGATCTACACTGCTGTTTTAAAGTGCTTTAAAGTGCTTTATAACAGTAGTGACAACTGTTTTGGAGTGTGTCCTGGGCCCCAGCAGTTGTCACTACTATTATAAAGTGCTTTAAAGCGCTTTAAAGCAGCAGTGTAGATCCGCCCATAGCCAAGTACGCACCCAAAGACTTCCATCATTTTCACATGAAAATAAAAGAAAACCTTGCAATCTGATACGTGTTTGAGTCAGACTGAGCTTTGAGCTGGAACTTGGAGAATGTCAACAAGCTTCAGTTTTACTGATTTCCACAATCCTAGCCAAGAGTGTAGGGCAGGGGAGGAAAGAAGCAGCAAGACCAGCAATATGCCTGCAACCCTCTTTTCTACACTCCCAGTTCCAGCCTTTACTATGCTCTTTTGTTTAAATAACATGAAGTTCCGGGGGGGGGGGGGGGAGGAATAGAGGAATATATATATATATATATATATATATATATATATATTCAAAATTCTTATACCCTGCCCTTCCTCCAAAGGAGCACAGAGTGGTTTCCAATGTTAATAAAACCCATTTCAGTATTATTACAATAAAACAATTCAAAAACAATTTAAAATCAGCAATAATCTAAAACCAGGAGTTTTGTCCCATGGGACAAAATACAGCTTTTCTCCGGAAATCACCCAATGGAGACCCCTTTGCACTTGATTGAGACTGCAGAAAATATCTCTGGAACTACATCTAAATTTTATTGCAAGTTCTGTTACCATTACATCAGAATAAGTGGTTTCTTGGTTGAACCTAGGATCATGGCAAATCAATAGTCTGTAGTCCAATGCACATTTATTTGGTGGGGGGGACTTCCACTGAGCTTGGTTGGACTTTATTAGAACCCCCCCTTTTTTTTTAATACTAACTCTTCCTTGCATGCAGCATGAAATTACACTTCAGGTCCAGTCCAGGGCAGTTGCTGCATAGTAAGAAGGATAAGGTATATTGTTTCACAATTGAGCTCAAGTTGATGACTTAAATCCCATTCATTTCTAAATTTAAACAAATGGAATTTAAAAGTTGTTAACTTGGGCCTTACTGTGCCAGATAACTTTAGAATTCTGTAGAACGCAACAGGAGTTAAAAGTGCTTAACTTTGGTTGGTTTGTATCCATTCTTTGATTGAACCTTTGGAGTGCTTTTTGAGCTGTTATCGTAAGTGTAATGAATCTTCAAGCTTATTAGTTGGCCTAGGTTGTTACTGCCATTCACAATGTCTCAGTGGCCCTATCTCAGAGGGTTGTTGTGAGAATAAATGCTGCTCCAAGGTAGGATATAATTGTTACGACAATGGCTCTACAAAGCATTTAGGATCTAGTTGCTAGGATCCCAACCTGGAGAGGATACGTACTGAAGGTCATCCTACAGTTCAATCCAGAGCCCAGCAAAGCCACAACAAGGCAAAGTCCACAATAGAGCAGTTGTAGTTCTCATATATTGCTGGTGGACTAGGGAGAAACTTCGAGATCTATCCTTTGCTGGATATTTTGTTTTCTTTCCATTTGGCTGTAGAAAGCGAAGGCAATATCTCTATATTTCTGTGGGCAAACATCTGGAGGACAGTTGGAGACAGTTGTTGCAACTTAATGTCAAGAGAGCGAAGTTGGACTTGGATCAGTGTGCAAACAACCAAATCAAATCATACTTCTTCACTTTTCTTCTGCCACTGTCACACATCTGAGGTGAGCAGGGTTGGGTGGTGGTGGTCCTTCAGGGCATAGATGTGCCAGTACTGAGAAAAGGGAGTGCACAGATACCCTTTAAACAAATAGATCTACTAATGAGGCTTCCAATGCCAGCAGGAGTGATATTTCAGAGCTTGGGTAGGTTTTCCGCTGCAGGAGAACGCTGCTAACATATGGTAGTTGCAAATGGCTTACAACTGATTAATAGCTCTTGAAACCAACTAGGCCTGCCATTTATTTTAAGTAAGTGTTCTAATTTCTGCATTGTTTAAATTACAAGGGGTGGAGGGGAAACAGTTGAAACTCCATTATTTTCAGTCACAGCATCCCGCTTTGCAGGGAAGAGTTCTTGACCTCAGTAAACTGATGGGCATTATTTATGAAGCACAGATGTAGAACTCAAAGTACTTCAGCTTGAACGTTACTGTACACTATCTTTAATGAAGCAGTACAGAATTTAGTAGACACATTAATGAATATGATCACATTAAAAAGAAGAAAAAACTAACCAAAATAAATGGTGGCAGTGTTTTAAATGTATGGAAACAAAAGTTTTGCCTGTACTTGTTTTATTTTATTAAGTCTAAAGCATTATGCATTAGTAACTATTATTTTATTAAACGTTATTATCATTGGATTTAGTATATCATCACAGGCACCAGAGATGGCAAAAAGGCAGCTCAAAATATTTTAATATTTCTAACAGTAATAATTAATCACACAGAGACTAGGTTCAGACAACATGATAACAAATGGTGGTTTAAATAGTCGACAGTTGGTTATTTAACCCACCAAGAGTTATCATGTTGCATGGAGGGAGGTTTTTTTAACCAACAGTTAGTTATTTGGCCGAAATAACTAACACTGTGCAGAGTTGGCTATTTGAACCACCATAGGTTATCATGTTGTGTGGAGGATACCATTGGTTATCTCCTCAGCCATCATTGTTTATTTCCTCGGCCACAGAGTCACAAGGCAAGAGCGGACAAAGCAGTGGCTGCCATTCTAGTCCAGCCAGCAGGATCAATTTTTGGCAGCAATGGCTGATGGGATACTAGTGAAAGGACTGAGTGGGGAAAGAGGGCGGGGGATGAGTGAGTGAACTCTGCACGTACTAATCAACACTGACTGTGTTCGAATGACACAGTAGCCAACAGTTGATTAAATAGTCCACAGTAGACTAAATAGTCCACTGTTGACTACTGTGTCATCTGTGGGGCAAAAATTACCCATGGTTTGTTATTTCAACAAAATAACCAACTGCAATAATCAATGGTGTGCAGATTTGATTACTGTGTCATCTGTTGGGCTTCATGGATTATTGCCCCTGCCTACAGAGCCATGAGGCAAGAGTGGCAGAAAACCTGCCACTCTTGCCCAATGGGGCTTTATAGGCAGGGGAAATAATCCTGTCCCAGGAAGCACTTGGGGAGCAATCTATTGTGCCGTCCCTTGGTGAGGTGCCACGATCGATGGTGCCCCACGTGCTTCCAGGGACAGGCCCATTAGTTTCGACACCGAGGCAAGAGAGAGCTGACATGTGAGCTCTCACCGGCCTCGACGTCAAAACAAACGGGACAAGACGTGTTATGGAGGGATGCCATCCCTGGTCCAGGGATGGTATTCCTCTGCATTGTGTCCCTGACCATTAATTTTGAGACTGAGGCTAGAGAGAGCTGTCAGCGTCAGCTCCCTCTGGCATCAGTGTCTAAACAAACGTGGAAGGAGCCAGCGACGCAGTGCAGTCTCAACCCCTGTAAGGAAATAAGATCGTGCCATGTCCTTCCCCAGTGGAGGCTTCTCCGCCTCCTTGTTGCTGTGCCGGCACCTACAGCACCCACAGTGCGTGTCCCTCTGTGGCCACCACAGGCAGAACTGGGGGGCAGGGGAGAAGAACTGTCACCTGGTTTGGGCTGCAGCGCCTGTGGAAGGACACACACCGTGGGCACTTTCGCAGCAACAAGGAAGAGGTGGAGCCTCTGCCAGGGAAGTGGTGTGAGCTCATTTCCTGAAGAGGGGATGAGATTGCACCATGTCCTTCCCCGGTGGAGGCTTCCCCACCTCATTGCTGCCGCTGCAGCAGCAGGTATCCCTCCGTAGACACCGCAGCCCAAACTAGCGGATGCCGCAGCCCAAACTGGCTGTGGTGTCCGCAGGCGGACATGTGCCATGGGTGCCACTGCAGCAACAAGGAGGCAGGGGAGCTTCTCTCCCCCCCTCTCCACAGAATGGCGGCGCCCCGATAAGGTAAAGGCGAACCAGTGCCATCATTCTGTGGGGAGGGCGGATAGGGGGAGAGTGCAACAGCCAACCCTGCCCTTATAGCCTACTCAGTGGACAATTTATTAGCATGTCACCCAAGTGAGACATGCAAATAGTCATCTGAGGAGTGGCCTATGAGGGCAGGGTTGACTAATGTGTCATCTAAACATGCCCATTGATTCTAATTCACACCATGGTTGATTATTATCATTTGTGTGGAAGTACCCCCTAGATAAACAACTGTTGAATTTATTATTATTCCACCATTGACTATCGGGTTGTCTGAACGCAGCCAGAATGTTTGCATAGTGCTTTTCCTCCTGTGAGCTCAATGCACTTCACTAAAACACATACAGGAGACCAGGGTTATTATCCCAATATTTATTATTGCTTGATTGCTTGATTGATTGCATTTCTATACTGCCCAATAGCCGAAGTTCTCTGGGCAGTTTACAAAAATATGTATTGAAGATGGTGGGGTAGCATTGAAAAGCAATTGCAAGGCTTGCCTAAGGCCACTTGGTAAGTACATGGTTGCCCTGATATTTGAATGGGGGACTTCTAGCTCATAGCTCACCCCTTATAACCTGTGCGATACAGTATAAATTGTCAGTTAAAAGACGATATTGAAAAGAGTCTCATCTCTTGTGCCCACCTGCTGCAGCTATTGCAAATGCTGTTGTTTTTAACGGATTATTTGGTGCTTGTTATTATGCATTTTTTGTAAGCAGTGGCGGAGTATAAATACTAGGGGTGTGCATCGGATCGGATCCGATCCACGATCCGAATCCGATCCGCCCCAAAATCGGAAAATTCTGATCCGATCCGACCAACCCTCCAATTCGATCCAATCCGCCGAGGAAAAATCGGCGGATCGGACGCCATTTTGAATGCTTTTTCCCATAGCAACTTTCAGATTTCTAACTTTTAAAATAAAAAAGTTATAGGCGTTTCTTTCCTCATTGTTTCAAAAATACCTTGCCACTACACGCTTGAAGCTATGTTTCTGAAATTTCTCCACATTAGACATACCACTTTGGTTCACATGTGTGATGAATTTTAGAAGCATAGCTTCAAGCATGTAGTGGCAAGGTCTTTTGAAACAATGAGGAAAGAAACGCCTATAACTTTTTTATTTTAAAAGTTAGAAGTCTGAAAGTTGCTCACTTTGTAGATGGGTTAGGGGTAGTTGTCTGTCAGAAATTGCAGAATGATAGGTCCAGGCATTTGGTGGCTACGATTTTTTTAGATTAAAAGTTACAACAACATGGAGTTTTGACAGATAAAAGAGGGAGGGGGAGGGGGGTGCAATTGACAGCCCAAGTCTCTGTGGAAAAACTTTTGTAACTTTTAATCTAAAAAATCCATAGCCACCAAATGCCTGGACCTAACTTTCTGAAATTTCTGACAGACAACTACCCCTAACCCATCTAAAAAGTGAGCAACTTTCAGACTTCTAACTTTTAAAATAAAAGAAGTTATAGGTGTTTCTTTCCTCATTGTTTCAAAAATACCTTGCCACCACATGCCTGGACCTAGTTTTCTGAAATTTCACACACATATCAAGCAAAGTGTTACCTGTAATGTGCCCAAGTTTCCTGTTTGTATCTTTAAAAATAAAAAAGTTGGAGGCATAACTGTATTTACCCCACTACTACCCATTTTTCTAAAATTAATTGCCACACAAGGCAAGCACCTACGTTTCTGAAATTTCACACACATAGGTCCCAATGTACCACCTACAATGTGGCAAAGTTTCATGTGTGGAACTTTAAAAATAAAAAAGTTATAGGCATTCCTGGTTATTTATTAAAAAATTAATTGCCACAAAATGCATGCACCAATCATTCTGAAATTTATTACAGATAACTAACCCTACCCATCTACAAAGTGCCCAAGTTTCATCCTTCTATCTTTAAAAATGAAAAAGTTATAGGCGTTTTTGTAACACAATACTAGGCTATGGGGAAATGCATTCAAAATGGCGTCCGATCCGCGGATCGGACATCCGATCTGCGGATCGGGATCGGATTGGATCCGATCCGCCCAACCTCCAATCCAATCTGATCTGATCCAACCCCCCAGGTCCGATTCCGATCTGCTATCCGCTCCACTCCGGGGGGTCAGTGCACATCCCTAATAAATACAGAACATAAATAAACAAACGATACTCTATCCAGAAAATAAGTAAGGACTAAAATACTTCAATACTAGCTCTTCTCTCTAGGATGATCATACTTTGTTCATTCACTTTTTAGGGAGCATACAGATAATGCCAGTGTCAAAAACATCCTGTTCGCATATTCAGCCCATTGTATTGCTTCCTGATAAGTGCAGGTGGGAGATTAGTGATAAATGGCTTATGAACTGAATTTCTCCATGTTATTCCCTAATTTCCTATAAAAATGAAAAGAACAAAATGATAAATATGAGAGTAACTGAGTAATTAAAGGCTCCCCCACCACATAGGAACAGACGCAGGCGATGGGGCAGTTGAGAGATTATAAGGGGCTATGAACAGTCCGCTCATCATTAATCCCACATTCATGCTCATTAGGAAGCAATGTGCTGAAGCCGTAACCAGAAACTTTCAATTGACATTGCTGGGAACGTTTTCTTAATTTGGTTTTAATTCTGCTTGTCTAAGCATAAAGCATTTCCTTAGCATTAGGTGGATGCATCCAATATTTCTTCCCACATCTATTCTCTCTCTCTCTCTCTCTCTCTCTCTCTCACACACACACACACACACACACACAAAGCAGTGCTATAAAACTTTATCTGTCTCAAAATTGCTCTGAACATTCCACTACTAGGAGGTGACCTGAAGTTTTATTTATTAATTGATTTGATTTGTACCCTGCCTTTCTACAAAAAAAAAGGCATTTGAGATGGCTTACAGAGACAATAAATCAATACATTAAAATACAACAAAAACATAGATCATAGAATCACAGAATAGCAGAGTTGGAAGGGCCCTACAACGCCATCACATCCAACCCCTCCACTCAATGCAGGAATCCAACAATTACAGAATGCAAACAGCACCCAACCCAACAAACATAGGCTAAAGGCCTTCATGAATAAAGTTATCTTTGCCTCATGGTAGAAGGCAAGGGAGGGAGGAAGAGGGGGCATTGGGAGAGAGTTCCACAGCCTGTGAGTGGCCACTGAAAAGGCCCTCTCTTGTGTTGCCTCCAAATGCACCTCTGAAGGTGGTGGTCTTGAAAGAAGGGCATCTCCAGAAAATCTGAAAAACTGGATAGGTTTGTATGGGAGAAGGCACTCTTTCAGGTAGCCTGGTCCCAAATTGTATAGAGCTTTATATGTTATAACCAACAATTTGAATTATGCATTGAAACAGACTGGTAGCTGTCACATGATCCCGGAACCAGTTCCAGTCAATGGTCGGGATGCAGTATTTTGGACTGGTTGACCTTTCTGAACAATTTTCAAAGGCAGTCCCATATAGGATGGGTCAGTTCGGACGACACGTTAGGCAACAGAGGGGGGAAGAGGCAACAGATGGTACATTACTTTTGGAGTGCTCGCACATGACATGTTGCCCCTCCCCCATCGCGCAGCCTCATAATAAGCAACAGGGCTCCGAAAAACAATGGAGCAGCCCGTTGTTTTTCCCCATTGCTTAATAACATACTGTCAGTTGTGTGTGTGTTGTGTGTCACTTGACACATGACACAATAAGCAACACATCTGACAGTTGCCTCTTCCGCCTGCCGTTGATTTTTGTGTCATCTGAACTGAGCCATTGTGTCAAAATATTCCAAACAGGATTTAACTAAGGCCAGATCTACACCTTGTGTCAAATCATTACAATTCCATCATGGTAACCCTATATCCCCCGTGCACATTTATACCTCATAGGTTACACAGTGACATTTGTTGTGGTATTTTGGACATTGTGGAATAAAAAGCAGGCAATAAAGCTATGGAAGCAGTATATGGAATGTGTGATGTGTCCCAACAGTTATTGGTGCACTTCAATACTGCTATAAATCAGTAGTGTAGATCTAACCTAAGCATGTGTGGCCATGGCCAGATCAGATGTTTCTAGGAACAGGCTCTGTTGGAGCACTAGCCTCAGCTGTGCAAACACATGTCTAGTTACCGATGAGACCTGGGCATCTAGGTCCAGGGCCGAGTCCAAGAGTACACCCAAATTGTGAGCCTGAGTCTTCAGGGGAGTGCAACCCCATCCAGCAGAATCCCTATTCCTTGATCTGCCTTTCGACAAAGTGCCTTACAATACTAAGAGTGTTCATTTTCACTATTCCCCTGTGATGTAGGTCACAAATAATCAGTAGGTCACAAATATTCAGAATTCCCATAGGACGTTGGTCACAACTATTCACATTTTACAAATAGAAATACAACTGTAGCTGTACAATTTTGACTTTACCACAGCCACTCGGTACTACACATAGATCCAGTTCTCTTGGGCTAAAAACTTTTGGACTAACAACACTCCCAGAAGCCACACTGGAGGACAGAACCCCTCATACGAACAAGAACTGCCTTGCTAAGCCCACATAGTCTAGCATTCTGTTTCTAACAGCAGCTAACCAGTTGCCTCTGGGAGCTGAAGATGATAAGCTCCCCCTTTTGTTTGCCCCTCTGCATCTAATATCCAAAGGCATCTTCTGAATATGGAGTTGCCACTTAGCTGCCATGTTTAATGGCTTTTGATCTTTCATGATTCTGACTAGGAGCCGATCTACACTCTAGCTTTGTAACGTTCCATAAGGGTTATGAAAATACTTTGGGCCACTTGACACATTCCCTTGAACGATGTATACCCGAGGTTTTTTAAAACTCACTTCAGCTATATACAACCGTTTTTACTTTTAATAAATCATTTTAAGTAAAATAATGTGTCCTTCCTTACCGTTTGTGATTCGTGGGGGCAGTGCTTCGTTTACCGGCGCCCAAATGCTTAGCCGTTGATTGGTGGGGAAGAAAGAGGGGCTAAGGAGGAAGTGGGCGAGTGACCTACAGTACCCACAATGCTTAGTCTTATACTCATTGAAAGCTAGGGAATGAAAGGGGAACTAAGGAGGAAGTCGGTGACTGAACTACAGCGCCCACAATGCTTTGCCCTAAACTTATTGTAAAAATGAAACAGAAAGATACAGACAGAAGAGTGTGAGACCGCACACACCGCTTTGAAGACTGAAGAATTTTTCTCCTGTAATGTGAGTACTCCTTAATGTGGCCTAAGACGTTTTAGAACACACCTATTTGGAACGTTTTAAAATACTATTTAAAATGTTCCAAGGTACAGTGTAGATAGGCTCTATGTCATCTTAGGCAGTAGCCATCCCTATGTCTTGAAGTGACCCTGGGCCAAAGCACTGTGCAGTCTGATCCACGCTGCAACCAGTCATATGCAACAAACACATAATAAAACATGATAAAGCTCCACCTGTATTTCTCAAACAATACAATTTTTTTATATTATGATCTCTCTTGTTCAGGTAGCAGGAGCCATCTTAATCGAAGCAACAGACTCATTTGCATATTGAAGACCTTATTAATTGCTATAAAAGAGTTGGCATGGAACTTCATAGTATGTTTTGATACCAAACATAAGCTGCAGGCAGGATTATGAATAAAGTGATGGACTCACATGATGGACTTATCAGTGAAAGGTACCTTCATGACTGCAGGAGTATTCAAGCTAGAATGTTATGTGTCCTTTATAAAAGTTTGGGGTATTTCAAAATAACTTTGGTTGGTCCTGTTGTAATATTGCACGTGTATTGTTGTACTGTTCTTTTTATTGTGATTATCGGCGTATCTTTATTACTCCTATTTTACAAGGACTACCTGGGAGATCTGATGTGTTCTATATAGATTATCTTCTGGCCAACCAGAATTCTCAGATAACTTTTTAGGTGGCTAGATTTTGTGCTGCTGCAATTGCCTATCGGTGTGGGATGCTGACATCTGATTGTGATAATGTTTTAATTTCTTAAAATGTGGGGGACATGCATAATGTATACTCAATTAATTGACTGTTTATATACTACTATACTTATAGTCCCATTCTACTTTGTTCACTCTGGGAATACTATATGCACCTGTACGGTTGTTTTGTTTCTGCTGGTCTTGTGACCGTAATAAATATTGATTGCTATATTACACACAATCCTAGTTTAAATGGTTTCTTCTTGAGAGCCACAGCTATTCAAGAGCTATTAATATTACCCTTTCCATTCCATGAATACAAGGGAAATGGCCTTCTTTAACATAAATATATTGAAAAGCCAAGAAGCATTTGACTGACAGCAGTTGTCCGATTAGAGTCTTTTCCGAAAAGGGCTCCAAATATTACTCATCTAAACTGCTAGTCAAGAATGGATACATTCATTCATTGTAAAGTCTCCTTAGAAACACCAGGCTTTAAGCAGAATAAAATCAGACAGCTAGGCCCACCTTTTATGCTAATGTGCCATGAAGCTTTATTAATCCAACCTTTGGAAAGAAATGATAAATAGAACAGTGCCCTACCATAATTGTTAGCAGCAGCATTTTAGCGATCTTTAATTTGTACTTCACTGTAATATCTGCTTCCATTTATGATGTAAGCATTAATAGGCCCTGACACTATTCGTAGCATTTCAATGCAGCAGTGGCAAACTGGGGATTTCGAAGCAAGCAGGAACATGGCCTAAGTGGATAATGAAATGCATCAGCCAATGCTATGCAAAGCTTAAACACACAAGATGAATACCTTGATTGTTGCAACCGGTATATCTGTACAGTGCGCACTGTTGCAATCACAGGATGAATGAAAAGAAAAGCAAGCACTTGCTCTGCTCATATTTCAAGGCAACAGCAACTTTGATTGCCCTTTTAACAGCTTGAGAGAAGAGATGTATTGTGGTAGGGGTTCAAATGGCACCCTAAGGTATCAAAAGGATATTGTCTTTTGAATTGTGCTACTCCAAAACAGGCCAAGACAAGCACTTTGCCACACAGCCCTGTTGGTGTTTGTCCCCACCCCACCCCACCCCACCCCACATGCAAAGACTCAAAAGGAAAGATCTAAGAATATATTACTTTTGTTAGTAACATGGTATTTGCCGCTTACTACCGTATCCCTATTATTGTGCTGCACCCATCACATATATCAAGAGACTGATCTTTTCAACCAAATTGCAGCCATGAATTAGCTCTGCTGACAGTCAGAGATGAAATGTAACTGGGAGTACAGAAGCAGCAAGGAGGAAGGAGCTGCCTAATCCATTCGCCCATCGCCACTTTAAGAGCCTCTGCTTTCTCCTTTCCTGACTCTTCTGGTACAGCTGCAAGGAAGAGACTGGAAATATCAGCTTCCATTAAAAAAAAAAAAAAAAAGTAACCACAGTTTAACATTTTGTCTGAACCTGCATCCATGATTAGTTTACATTATTTGTTATCGAAACAAGTAAGAAATCAGAAACCATGATTTTATCTCAGCTTCGTTAGAAAAATGGGCATTTAAATTACTCTCTTCGGGCAAAATGACAAACAGCAGCTTGTTTAAAATGGAGCCAGATGCTTTCATCTACTCCTTATGGCCATCCCAAAGGGGAAGGACAAGCACATGAGTCCAAGGGGCTGCCTAAACGACAATGCATCGTGCCGTGTTTCCCCTAAACCCCATGGTTTCACTCCTACGGGGTTGCACTGGGTAATCCCCATGCCAAGGAAGTTTCTGGAAGTCATCTGGGTACTGGAGCCGCCACCCCACCCTCTTCCTGGCTTCTGGTGACCAATCACTGATCGCCATCTGCCCGGATTATCACCCAGCTTGATCGCAGCATGAAGTCAGATGGTGGAAGAGCCAGGGTGACCTCGCTCCCAACAAAATTCATGGTAAATCCCTGGGTTTTTAACTCTGCAGCTTCACGGAAATGCCCCGGAGTGGCTGCAAATCCGTGGCTGCATCACTTAACTGACACAGCATCAATTCGCAGCCACCATGAGGCTTTGAACTCATATAGACAGCCTCCAAGGCTCATGTATGTAAAATGTATGGGATTGCACTGTAAATAATGACATTTTGATTTTATGGAGCTTTGGAAAGCTCTGAATGATTTGGGAAGGTGCTGGCATTTTGCTGCTTACTTCCTATTTTTCTTATGAATAGGGCTAGCCATTCCCTGAGATAATTGTTGAGCCATCCTAAAACATCTTATTTTGACTATGAGTTTAAGGAGCAATGGAAGAAAAGGTGGGTTGCATTACAGCTGAAGAATGAGACAAGAATTTCTGTTTTGTATCTGCAGTATCCTTTGGAGACCTCTTAACACCCCTGAGGTCAATCAAGTAATCTTGTTTTTAAAGGTGGAATCAAAATGCTTGTTAGCTTATTGAGAAGACATTTCATGATTTTTTGAAAGAAGAAAGGAGCTTAAAGTTTCTATTCAACATCATAGGTGGGTAATAAATGTTTACGCTACAAATTTATGCAGTGTGCATGAACATGCATTCTCTGCTTCATTTTGTATAGCAATATGGGTGAAGATTTCCTAGCAGTGAGTCCTTAGCAGTAAGCTGTTTCTCTGGGAGAAACCTCTCTGGGGTGGATTAAAGGGAAGCAAAAACAAACTCTATCCATATGTTGTACGTTGATGTTCAGATGGTGTGCCTAACTGCACAGTATAAGGTAACACTTCAAGCTTCAAAACTCCACAAAGCTGTCAGCAATTAACCCTCGAGTTTGTATCTATTATTATTATTATTATTATTATTATTATTATTAAACAGGAAATATGTAATTAAGTGATGTAACAGACTGACTAATATACTGAGTACAGCACTGCCATCTACTGGGAACATTCACAGCAGCCTTTCTTTGTCTCATCGGTGGGGAGGGTCTGTCTAATTAAAAAAAAGTTTAGGCCCATTGTTGCGGGTCTTTTGTCATCGAAATGTTAAATAGGGCGCCTTTCAACAGTACAAGGCTAGGAATAGATGGAGTACAATATTCTGAACAAGGATAAACGTTAGAAAGCTATTGACTGGCGTGACGCAGCAGATAATTTTTTCAGGTTTTGGGTTTTTTTTAGTCTTTAAGATAACTGTATACATCATTGTGCAGTAACCAATCCTGGCTCTTCTGTAAATGTCTAAGGCGTTTTCAATCTGTAGGTTTCAATTAAAATATAACTTCCTGAGCAGGGATAAGGTATCGTTCAAACTTCATGGGTTTGCTGTGCTAATGGGTAAGATAACTGTTGTGAAGCATTTATTCCTTTCTCTCCACTTACAAGGCTATACACCTAACCCCATGTCTGCTCTGGAGGCCTTGCAGCATCTGGACATCATCTACAACACATTCCCTTATCTTTTTCTGACAATAAGAAAACATTTCCCTCAATCTGTTCGAAGCCTGATCATCTGTCCTTTTTGGTCTGGAATATGAATTCTAAACAGCAGCCTTGCAAATGTTACCACATGTTGTCAATAACACAGTTCCTCACTTTTGGTGAAAGAAACTCTAAATTTCTTCCAAAGGCTGTTGTAAATATTTTGAGTAATATCCACAGAGTTACAATGGATACTAGTCATGTGTATATATATGCATAAGACACTGGATATTACAATACTAATATTTTCGCAATAATATTTCTGTGCTGAAACACAGAAAGTAGATTTTCCCTAAAGGGAAAGGATGTGCATATTTTTACTGTCCCATGTGACTTCAGATTGCTTCTGTGTATGTGGACGCTGCTAAATTATATCAGGGCAGGGCAGGATATGATTGACAGTTCCTTTGTGACTGCCATCTAGCCCCAAGCATGCTTTCTAGCTGACCTAAATAAGGAGGTAGCACTAAAAGGGCATCCTCTTTTCAAATGAATGGTTGTGGGCAATATAGCATTCTATTGATCACAATTCAGGAAACTAATCTAAATCAAATCCTTTCCACAAAGGTTGTTAGAAAAGTCACCAATATTAAAGCAGCTGAGCATTTTCAAACTATTCAAAGGAGCTAACTTTGGCCAATGTTTAGATGACATAGAACAACCTAAAATAATCCATTTACATGATGCCAAACAAATAAACAACTTATCCTATACAGAGATAAAATCATATTCTACATTACGATGCAGAAGCTTTTGTTCCAGGAGGGAAAGAAATATCAAAGGATGCCATGCTGCCTACTGTTTATAATATCCTTACAGTGACAACTCATTCTGCAGCATTTGAAAACATCTGAAGATGCTCTGACAAATCCCTACAAAGGATCAGAAAATCAGTACGATTCCTTTTAGATTTGTGCTAACATTTATTTCACAGCAATTGTCCCGCTGCTTCCTACTCTTATTACATTACTTTTCTTCTGTATGGGTTAAAATAAATAAATAAAAGGAAGTTCAAGCTCTGACAACTCTGTGAAGCTAATTACAGTATCAGTCTGACTTTCCAAGTAGGGCTGGCTTTGGAGTTTCAAGCACTGGGCAGGCACTTTACATTGTTTTCCAAGAATTAAGCAAATGACAGACATGCAGCAAGCTATTCCCATATGGTCTCCTCTTTACTCCTGGTAGATAAAGATCAGTAAAGGAACAGATGTTTGTTAATGAAATCAGAAAAGGCAGGCAATATGTTCATAAAAATGTGAAATGGATCTTTAAGCAAACAGTCACTTTGTATTCCGATTGTTAAAGGTAAGCATAAAACGAAAGGGATCAAACGCTTGAGAAACTCATGGTGTAATTAAAGAGCTGCTTGTCAATACTCTACTGCTCTGTCTAGTTTTGCCTGTGGATGACAGAGGACCGTCTAGTCAGCAATTGCAGATCCTAAAATTACATACTTTTAGAAGGCATTGTCCATAACACAGTTTAAATGAAGGGCAATAGAAAAGGGAGAGGGGAGAGATTACCTGACTGTAAACGTTAATGGAATGAAAATCCAAAATATCCATTACTGATGGAAATGACTATTGAAAACATGGTGAGAGTTATGTTTTTGTGTCTCCGTTTGTTTTTGTATTTTGTTTTAATTTCAGCATATACCCAGTAGTATTTTTAAATGAATTCATTGTCTGATTATTTACCTGTCATGCTAAGTTGCAAATACGGAAGCTATCAGGAGGTACATGATTGTCTTTCTCATGATTTAAAAAAGAGAAAGAAAAGCAGCAGCTGGATGGGGAAGGTCCAGTTTGGACAGGAGGTTATTTCTTCCCCTTCCCCAATATACATTGTTTTATCAATGAAAATTGTCAATCTCAAAGCCAAGCTACTATTTTTCCTGTAGGTGAAATAGCAACCAGGGTTCTATTGCAATAATGGCATGGGGGGGGGGGGTTAAACCCCACTCTTCCCATGTGGTGTTACCAGTCAGAAACTCCTTCTCCTTAGTTGCTACTTCATTAAAAAAAATGCAGGAATCTGCTTACAGATCTGCTGTGACATCTATTTTAGTCTTGATTTTATAGCAAGTTTTAAAAAACTAATGTAGTAACTGAAACGTTGTACATTAACATGGCCAACATAAGCTAAATTTACATTGACAGGTATCAGTAACCTTAAGACTGGATCAGTACAATCCACTCTCTGGTCCCCTCTACAAGATTTCGCTTTGATGCCCGGTTGCCCGATTATACGCATATACGGATAAGCACATTTACTCCTAATACCTATTCACGAGAGGCGGTGAAGCGCATTACGGGCTGTATGAAACGCGCTTTAAAGTTGTTGACATGCGGAGAATCGCATGTTTACATGGCCGTAAGGCGCTTTAACTCCAGGGGTAAATTTTAAGTCGCTATTTAATGCGCATTCGACAATGTGCATAAGCGGAGATAAAAAGTGCCTCAACCCCTGATTTGCGCTCCGCTCTTGTAGAAGTAAAATCTGTAATGTGCCTTGAAAGAGCTTTAAATTGCTCTTGTAGAGGCACCCTTTGTGGGGCTGCCTTTAAGCTGGAGCTAGTGCAGAATGCAGCACCTCGGTTGTTGTGGAGAGCTGCCCTTTTTCAGCATGCAACTCTTTTGCTGAGGGAATCGCACTGGCTGCCTGTTTGCTACTGGGTCAGGTTTAAGGTTCTAGTACTAGTGTATAACACCCTAAACAACTTGGAAACCAGGATAGTTGAGAAAGTGCCTTCTCCCTTACAAATCTGCCTGGTCATTGAGGTCATTGGAGGACATGCTCCTGGTGGTTCCACATGGACCTATGGCTAGGGTGACCATATTTTGGAAACCAAAAAGGAGGACAACATGGCCGCCCCAAGGGGGCGTGCCCACCAACATGGCCAGCCTCCAAGGGGGCGTGCCCACCAACATGGCCGGCCTCCAAGGGGGCGTGACCACCAACATGGCCAGCCCCCAAAGGGACGTGCCCACCCAAAGATGGCCTTCGTCACATGTCTGATTTCACAGCACACAATTAAGACAAACCTGTTCTGCATAACATCTTCATGTAAAAATCACTGAGACATTCAGTGTATCTGAAATTAACTTCACTCCTACTTTTGTAGCTTTTGCTGTACTTTAAAGCTTTTGCTATACTTTGTGTGATACAGTCTCCTTTTCCCTCACATATCTTTTCTGACTGCAAATCCTTCACTGGATGACCGTAGTCTCACCTTTCCTAACATTTAACACTCTTTCCTCATCACCTTTCTCATATCCATACTCACAGATTCAGCACTAAACAAATGAAGCAGTTGACAAGTGCAGAAAAATCTAGTACAGGAAATCTAGTACAATAAATGAGTAATGTAGCATTCAGAAAGAGTATAAAATACTATTACCCTACAAACAGTCATGGAACAAAATGGACTAAAGGCTTGTAGCAGTTATTTCTCACTAGCATCTCTTAACTTGTTTCAACTTCTGGTTTATCAGTGAGAAACTAATCTAAAAATGTGTCATTATATCTCTGGTTCATTAGCCATTTAAACAAGCCCATGGTCAGTAGAGGTACAAAGAAAGGCCAGAACAGATGCCCATTATTAGGGATGTGCACTGACCCCCCGGATCGGATTGGATAGCGGATCGGAATCGGACCTGGGGGGTCAGATCGGATCGGATCGGAGGATGGTCGGATCGGATCGGACCGGATGTCCGATCCGGATCGGACGCCATTTTGAATGCTTTTTCCCATAGCCAAGTATTGTTTTACAAAAACGCCTATAACTTTTTCATTTTTAAAGATAGAAGGATGAAACTTGGGCACATTATACACTGGTTAGGGATAGTTATCTGTGAGAAATTTCAGAAAGATTGGTGCATGCGTTTTGTGACAATTAATTGTTTAATAAATACCCAGAAATGCCTATAACTTTGTCATTTTTAAAGTTACAAACATGAAACTTTGCCACATTGTAGGTGGTACCTTGGGACCTATCTGTGAGAAATTTCAGAAACTTAGGTGCTTGCCTTGTGTGGCAATTAATTTTAGAAAAATGGGTAGTAGTGGGGTAAATACATTTACGCCTCCCATTTTTTTATTTTTAAAGATACAAACAGGAAACATGGGCACATTACAGGGAACACTTCACTTGATATGTGTGTAAAATTTCAGAATGATAGGTCCAGGCATTTGGTGGCAAGGTGTCTGCACACACCACTTTGAAGACTGTAGAAAATTTCTCCCGTAACGATCCTAGCGAGAGAGAGTGATCCTAGGCTCAGCCGTTCTGCTTAAGTAAAAAGGGAAAGTATCAATCAAAGCAGACACAAGCCAAGTGCTACTTTGTTTCGCCTTTTGTAATGGATACTACCTCAGTTGCAGCCAAGCGTGCAAGGATCAAAGAGATGAGAGAAAGTGTTTCCTTCTTCTTCCCGGGAGGCAGGAGGGTGCAATTGACAGCCCCAGCCTCTGTGTAAAAAAGGTTAATAACTTTTAATCTAAAAAATTCGTAGCCACCAAATGCCTGGACCTATCATTCTGAAATTTTACACACATATCAAGTGAAGTGTTCCCTGTAATGTGCCCATGTTTCCTGTTTGTATCTTTAAAAATAAAAAAATGGGAGGCGTAAATGTATTTACCCCACTACTACCCATTTTTCTAAAATTAATTGCCATACAAGGCAAGCACCTACGTTTTTGAAATTTTACACACATAGGTCCCAAGGTACCACCTACAATGTGGCAAAGTTTCATGTATGTAACTTTAAAAATGACAAAGTTATAGGCATTCCTGGGTATTTATTAAAAAATTAATTGCCACAAAACGCATGCACCAATCTTTCTGAAATTTCTCACAGATAACTATCCCTAACCAGTCTACAATGTGCCCAAGTTTCCTGTTTGTATCTTCAAAAATAAAAAAGTGGGAGGCATAACTGTATTTCTCAATGGGCAAGTGCTTTCCAATGATTTTCTATGGGCAAGTGCTTTCCAATGATTTCCTATAGGAAAGTACTGTCCAATGAATCCCTATGGGCAAGTACTGTCCAATGAATCCCTATGGGCAAGTGCTGTCCAATGAATCCCTCATTGTTTCAAAAATTAATTGCCACACAATACAAGCACCTACGTTTCTGAAATTTTACACACATAGGTCCCAAGGTACCGCCTACAATGTGGCAAAGTTTCATGTGTGTAACTTTACAAATGACAAAGTTATAGGCATTCCTGGGTATTTATTAAAAAATTAATTGCCACACAAGGCAAGCACCTATGTTTCTGAAATTTCACACACATAGGTCCCAAGATACCACCTACAATGTGGCACAGTTTCATGTGTGTAACTTTAAAAATGACAAAGTTATAGGTGTTTCTTTCCTCATTGTTTCAAAAATTAATTGCCACACAAGGCAAGCTCCAATGTTTCTGAAATTTCACACACATATCAAGGCAAGTGGTACCTGTAATGTGCCCAAGTTTCCTGTTTGTATCTTCAAAAATAAAAAAATGGGAGGCGTAAATGTATTTACCCCACTACTACCCATTTTTCTAAAATTAATTGCCACACAAGGCAAGCAGCTAAGTTTCTGAAATTTCTCACAGATAGGTCCCAAGGTACCACCTACAATGTGGCAAAGTTTCATGTTTGTAACTTTAAAAATGACAAAGTTATAGGCATTTCAGGGTATTTATTAAACAATTAATTGCCACAAAACGCATGCACCAATCTTTCTGAAATTTCTCACAGATAACTATCCCTAACCAGTGTATAATGTGCCCAAGTTTCATCCTTCTATCTTTAAAAATGAAAAAGTTATAGGCGTTTTTGTAAAACAATACTTGGCTATGGGAAAAAGCATTCAAAATGGCGTCCGATCCGGATCGGACCTCGTCGGATCGGATCGGATCGGATCGGAGGTTGATCGGATCGGATCGGATCGGATTTCCCGATTTTGGGGCGGATCGGATTCGGATCGTGGATCGGATCCGATCCGATGCACACCCCTACCCATTATCACAATGCTAGACAAAGATCTTTCCCTCCTTTTATCCAAATGTCTCCTGAATTTACACTGCCTCAGTGTGCAGAGAACAGAAATCCCAATCAGAGAGTTTAATACTTTACCCAAAGAAAACTGAGTAGCAGATAACTCAGAAGCTATCATCTCCCTATGTCCTATCATACAATGCTATCCTATGACAACTCAGGAATAAGTCCTGTTGACTTCAATAAACCGTACTCCCAGATACATATGGGATTGCAGCTTCTTCACATTTGTTCACCTTAATATAGCAAGTGCAAGCCCCTCCTGTCAAGGAAAACTGTGCACTCACCAGAACCCGGCCTCGTGGATCATGCAACCAGCAGATGCTCTCAGAACGATGCTTTCAGAGCCTAGGAGTCCCAGACACAGTCAAACAAGACAAGACAAGCCACACTATGCACTCATATATTATCTTGCTGGGACAGAACAATTCTGGGACAAGGCAACACTTTGCTATCAACCAGACATAACAGTCATAAACAAAAATGAAAAACACACTACTTCATTGACATAGCACTACATAATGACACAAACGTTGCATTAAAGGAAGAGGGAAAGAGAAAACTATACACCACTGGCTATGTAAGTTAAAGAACTATGGTAACAGGAAAAAAGTTACAATTATTCCATTAGTTAGAGTGATTATGGAAAGGAGGACAGGGATCCTGTATCTTTAATAGCTGTATTGAAAAGGGAATTTCAGCAAGTATCATTTGTATGCATGCAGCATCTGGTGATATTCCCTCTACATTACAACAGTTAAAGCTGCAGGAGCCCATCCTAGCATGACCAGATACTAAAGAAGGCAGACATACACACCCCAGGAAAGATCAGCAGTAGCAGCATCCACGCACACCTCATGCTCACTAAAGGCAATAAAAATTAAAATTTACATACCCCTGCACACTTGCCCAAAGTGGGGGAAAACTCCACATCCTCCTGAAAGCAATTTAAACAACAACAACCTCCACACACACACTTAACTGGAAGAGGGGATAAAAATCCACCCCCACGCTCTCCAAAGGCAAAATAATAATGACAATATTAATAATAAACCACCCACACAATGCAAAATAAAACAAAAACATGCACACACCCATTGCAATAAAATAATATTAAAAATACAACACTCACCCACATACCCACCCAAGGAAAAATAATAAAAATCCAGACAAGCACCAAGGCAAAAAACAACCAACAGAACAAATACACACACTCACCAAGACTGAAAATACAATAAATATCCACACACACCAGCATACTCACCCATGGCAAACCTAATAATAATTTTAAAACACACACACATGCACCACCCCAATTAATTCATCAAAATATATCAAAAATATTAAAGAAAAGTTCACTAAACAGTAGCAGCACCCAACGATAAATGAAATCACATCCAGGCAGCCCCAGCCCCAAGTGCCAGGCCAGGCTAAGACGCCTGCACTCCCGACTGGGCCAGGCCACCCCATGGGCTTGAAGTCCAGCGTGTCATACTCCAGGCCAGGCCAGACTGCCCCACACCCGGCCAGGAATGCCCCAGGACACCGGGTGAGGATGCTCCCCCACTGCGCCGCCCCATGGGTCACACTGGGTCAGGCTGCACTGGGTCAGGCTGCACTGTGCCAAGCTGTGCTGCCCGCACGCCATGCCAACTTGCGCGCCGTGCCAGGCCGTGCCACCCTGCACTGGCCCAGCACCCGTCCACCCCGCTTCCGCCTCGTCAACCCCACGCCCGCCCATCTCGCATGACCTGCACACTTGCCCGCCGCACCCTATGCCCGCCCCACCCACCCCGCAACCAGCAGCTGTGCACCCCACAACCACTCCACCTGCCTCACCTGCAGTTTGCCTGCCCACCCCGCACTCCACCCCCGCGCACCCGCTAGCCTCACCCCACGCCCACCCCACAACTGCACACCCCACAACCGCACACCCCACAACTTCCTCATCCCACCCCACAACCCACTTGCCCCACCTGCACTGTACTCACCCCGCGCCCACCTACCTAGGGTAGGCTGACCATCTGAAAAGGAGGACAGGGCTCCTGTAACTTTAACAGTTGTAGAGAAAAGGGAATTTCAGCCAGTGTCATTTGTATGCAATTAGTTCCTGGTGAAATTCCCTCTTCATCACAAAGTTGCAGGGGGCCTGCCTTCTTTTGTATATGGTAGGGTGACCATATGAAAAGGAAGACAGGGCTCTTGTATCTTTAACAGTTGCGTAGAGAAGGGAATTTCAGCTGGTGTCCTTTGTATGCATGCAGCACCTGGTGAAATTCCCTCTTCTTCACTGTAGTTAAAGCTGCAGGAGCCCTGCCCGCTTTTGTACCTGGTCACTCTAGTATAGCTCCTGCAGCTTTAACTACAGTGATGAAGAGGGAATTTCACCAGGTGCTGCATGCATACAAAGGACACCAGCTGAAATTCCCTTCTCTACGCAACTGTTAAAAGTTACAGGAGCCCTGTCTTCCTTTTCATATGGTCACCCTAATTTAAATGGAGTTTGCTTCTTTCCATGCACTTAAGCATGCTTAAGGAACGTTAGCAAGTGTTCCTTAAGCATGCTTAAGTGCATGGAAAGAAGCAAATTCCATTTAAATTAGGGTGACCATATGAAAAGGAAGACAGGGCTCCTGTAACTTTTAACAGTTGCGTAGAGAAGGGAATTTCAGCTGGTGTCCTTTGTATGAATGCAGCACCTGGTGAAATTCCCTCTTCATCACTGTAGTTAAAGCTGCAGGAGCTATACTAGAGTGACCAGGTACAAAAGCGGGCAGGGCTCCTGCAGCTTTAACTACAGTGATGAAGAGGGAATTTCACCAGGTGCTGCATGCATACAAAGGACACCAGCTGAAATTCCCTTCTCTACACAACTGTTAAAAGTTACAGGAGCCCTGTCCTCCTTGGTCACCCTAAGGAAGCCCCAGCAGGTGCCCCGCGCCCCTGCGCCGCCCCCCCGCCGTGCGCCTCCGTGCCGCCCCCCCGCCCCGCGCCCCCGCATGGCACCCCCACCCGCCCCGTGCCCCCGCGCCTCCTCCACACCCGCCGTGCGCACCCGCGCCGCCCCCCCGCCGCACGCACCCACGCGGCCCCCCCACCCGCCGCAAGCACCTGCACCACCTGCACCGCCCGCCCCGCCGCGAGCCCCCGCGCCGCCCCCCCGCCGCGAGCCCCCGCACGGCACCCCCACCCGCCCCGCGCCCCCGCGCCTCCCCCCCACCCGCCGCGAGCACCCGCGCCGCCCCCCCGCCGCGAGCACCCGCCCCGCCCCACCCACCCACCGCGAGCACCCGCGCCGCCCCCCTACCCCCCACGCGCTCCTTACCTGCTGCTGCTGGGGCGTCCGTTTCCCTCCGTGCTTGGAATCTACTGAGAAACAGGCTTCTTGGCCTGTCTCTCAGCAGTGCGCCGAGTGATGACGTCATCACCCGGCGCGCTACTGAGGGATAGGCCGCGAAGCCTGTTTCTCAGTAGATTCCGAGCATCGGAGGGAAACGGACGCCCCAGCCGGTAGGTGCCTCGCGCCCCCAGCCTCCCGCCACCGCCGCGTGACCCCCCGCTGCCCCGGTTTGCCCCCGCCGCCCCGCGGTTGGCCCAGCTCGCCCCAGGGCCATCTGGTCACCGTTTTGGGGGGCTAAATTTCCGGATTTGACCCCCCAAAACGGTTTTTCCGCCCGGATGCGGATTTGCACCCCATTTCCCGGATATGTCCGGACAAATCCGGGCGTCTGGTCACCCTGCCTATGGCCCAACTGGAGTCAACCAGGAGAAGAACCTTCAGTGTGGTAACTTTGTTCCTATGGAATTCCCTGTCTTTGGAGGTCAGGCAAGCACTAACATTGTGATGCTTAGAGTGCCTCCTGAAAACATTGTTATTTTAGGAAGCCTTCCTTGAATGACCAGCCATGGTTATATCAGAACTCTTGTGTCTTTTAAAAATAGTAATTTTAACGCAGTGTTCTTTTTTAAAAAATATATTATTTAATATTTATCCTATCTGTCATGATACATTAGAAATAGTTTTAGAACGTCAATGTCTCTGCGAGCTTATCTCTGTCAGGGTTTCTCACGGGAGTAGCTCTCTCACTCCCTGTTTTGGCCTTGCATCTGTAACAGATTTCCCTTAGAACCTGGATTTGGTACAATGGAGGGGGCCACTCTTGGAAACTGTCGCTCAGATTGCAGCAGCATCATAGTGGGTGGAGCAATCCCACCCTGTTGGCACATGGGAATGTTTTACAGGTTAGAGGACCTGTCTGTCAAGTGGCTTTGAATAGGCCAGGTCTTATTAGTATATAATAGCTGGAGCAAAGGCTGAAGAGCCTTGCTAGAGATCATCTTTCGACGCAAGGCCTGAAAACCCTCCTGTTGGATTCCATCTCAGTCTGGGACTTTGGAAGCACTTTGCACATGCTCTCTCTCTCTTGTTATTTGGATTCTTGATTTCTAAGGATTGTGCCACGGAAAGTACGGTGAGGCTTTTCATAGATTTGAACTTGTGTTTGCTGTGGATTGCGTGGTTGTGGCCAGACTCAGGTGGCAGGAAGTTGCCAGTCCTTAGCAGGAGGATGGGATTTCTGGGCCTGAGGTTTTACCTTCTCTCTGATCGCGCGTACTGTATCAGCTCAGCATTCAGCAGGCTGTGTTTGATGGGGCGTGATCTTTGGTCTCTGCCCTGCTCTGGTGGCTCAGAGCATAAGTGTTTCCCCCTCCCTGGGATTATGTTTAGGTTTTGCCATGTCCCTTGAGGTGCCAGTGTATGCTGTGTCTGGAGAAGCTCAAAACGGATGGTGGCTAAACCTAACAAACACGCTCCACATGATTGCCAGAAGAATCATTATCACGAAAGGAGCCTAAAGCTTTCTAACTATTGTTCAGCTTGAAGTGGTGTTGTTTGGAGAAAGTAATAAAAAGAAGTCTCACCAATGTGAGTGTCTCGTGTCAATTTGCCAGCACATGTGAATGTCAGAGGAAATGGGCAAGCTCACGACACTATCTGCTGTTCACCACTCTGAAGTCTTGGATGTGGCGCATATATACATATTGTAAATAAATAAATCATGCATAACAACACCAAAACATTGTTTGGATATTTAAGCTAATGCAGGTGGATTTATTAGTCTCAGGTTTTCCTCACGTAATGAACTCAATTGTATTTGGAAAATAGGAAGATGGCCAAATGAGAAGAGGAATGAAATCTTTGGGAAATTGGTAGGCATGTATGAGAAATTCAGTTCAGTTCAGTTTTGACCAGGATTTACCCAGTTTGCACTTTCTGGACCGAACACAAACTCTGATGCAATTTGCAGTCAAAGTCTGTACTTTTTCCAGCTTACAATATGCCCCCCTTCAAAAATGCATTTGATGACATGCGTATATTTGAAAAAGATGCATAAAAGAATTTGTACTTTTGAATAATGTGCACAAGTGTGCTTTAAACAATGGAAGAAGAATATGTACATTTCAAAAATACGCACAATTGATAGGTACATCTGGAAAAATACACACAAAAATATGCATGGATTTTCATTTGGGAAAAAAAAACTACAAAGCTTGCAATCTGATATGAACTTGATCCAGAACAAGCTTTGAGACAGAATTCGGACAACTTCGGTGAGCTCGAGTTTTGCTGATTTGCATATCCCTATATAAGATGTTCCAGGCTTATAAAAGAAATAGCCTGGGGATTCTTAGAAGCTTTGCCTTAATTCTCACTATTAAAGTACCTGAGATTATTAATCACAAAGGGACTACAGTCTCACTGCAGCTGTAACTGCTCCTAAAAGGAGCCACGAAAAGGAGGGAGCCTATATCTCCCCTTTCTAGATGTGATAGAGGCTGGGAGGAAGTGTTGAAAAGCTGAAACATACAAGGAAATTGACAAGAAAAGGTGAGATATATATATATGAGATAATCAAAAGTGTACTCTTGTTCACTTTCAAAGGAATGGGGGAAAATAATAATTTAAAAATACTATGGTCCCATTTCTGTATACTTCCGAAGCACAAAAAAATAGGTAGCAAACAAGTGACGGTCCCTTCAAAATGCCATATGGGTCTCAATGGAGGGGCAGCCGTTGGAACGGGAGACTAGAAGCGGCCTTGGAGAGATCATGAAGAGCAGCATGGACTTTTTGGTCACTTTTGCTGAATGGCTCTGTAGCTGATCCAAGCAAACAACAATAAAATTGCTCTCCTAGGTTCATATGGAACGACAATCCACCATGGGCATCAAACCAGGAGTTCTCAGGGTGGTTTGTTTGTGAAAATTAAGCCACCCTGCAGAGAACACGCCCAGTTCAGATGACACAACAGCCCACCATGGCTGACTGCCCATGGTGGGTTGTTGTGTTGTGTAGACCCAATCACTGAAGGCAGTGTTTGACAATATATTAGATAAATCCACGTTTGACAATATATCAGAGAAATCCACGTATGTTTATTATTATTATTATTTCTGTAAAGTTTATTCATTCTACTCACTCACCTATTCCCTAATCGTAAGAAGACCAAAAGTAATCTAATACTTTTTAGCAATTATTGTTGGGATAGTGCAACATCTGGAAGTTACAGGGAGGGGACAGTGTTGCAGTTAGTTAATGCATGGGGATTTTGGTTATTGCTAGCCTTAGGATTTCTATAGCTTACAGTGCGGCTTCCAGCTCCTCCTACATCCTTCCCCATTCCGCCTCTGTCTTCCTCCATTGCTGAGAGCACATGGCTTGCTATCTCACTCCTGCCTGTGTAACTGAACAAACTCTCTGAAACCCCTGCACTGTCCTGCATTTGTATGCGCAAGAATGCTTGTGAGTAAAGCTGCATTTTTCTTCTTCTCTAAAACAAAGTGTGGTCTCCTTTTTGTTATCTTAAGATAACCTGTATGCAGATGGGACTGGAAAACACTCATTCTGGTTTGCCTTTTGTTTTTTCTCTGAACAGGAGGCAGCAATATCAAATAATCCCACCAATTATAGACTTAAATGCCACCTATTCAGTCTTGCTGGAGTAGGAGTGGGCGAAATCGCCTGTGCCTGCCTTAGCGGATGCTCACCCTTCATCGCCACCATCCACCCCCGGCTTCTGAGGCTTTACCTGGCCCAGTGAGTGCTCGGCAGCTGCCTGTCCTGGTTGCTAAAATCACACACTCCCTCCCACTGCATTAATGGTAGCCTTCACCCTTCCATTAAATAGGGCCTTTTATGGCAGCCATTGACACAGCAGGGTGAAGTGCGCAATTTCTGGGGGCTCCAGAAATTGCGCATTTTCCCTATTGCATTAATGGCAGCCGCCAAGCATGCCCGAATGGTTCCAGGGGCCGGACATGGGGAGGTTGCTGTAGGCCTCCAGGACCCAGTTGGGCACTCACAACAACCCTATGATAGAAGCAGGCAAATTATTTCAGAAGAACCTCTGTTTAGATAAGATATTTTTAAAAGAAAACCAAGTTCTTTATATATGGTATAATCTGTTTCATAAACTACTGAAGCTGAACTATTGCCCACAGAATGATTTAAGTAGCTTCTCTTTGTAGTTTACTTTACTGGTGGATTGAGTTTACTTAGGAAAAAAACTAAAACATATTGTAGTTTGTTTATTATAATACTCCCGTGCCATATTTCTGTCAAAGCACTCAAGGAGAACAGAGGACAGCTAATAAACATGTAGTAAAACAGAGTTCAGTTCAGTCTATTTGTTCCAGCTATTGACCATAAACATAAATATCCATAATAATAAAATAAAAATGATCACACACAAAAATATATAAAGGAACCCCTACAAGGAACAAAAGTCCAGCATCAAAACTATGCTCAGCAGTCAGTACCATGATCACAATCTACAACGTATAAATCAAAGTATTTTTGCTGCTGCTTTATAGCCAACAAGGCAAAAATAGCCACGAGATCGAAGACAACACACAGTTATTTGTTTCAGTTCATGCTGATCAGGATCTACCCACCCTCTGGATCAAATACGAATGCAATGTGCTGTCAAAGTCTGAACATTTTCCAATGTTGCAATGTGATATGCAGATAAAATAAGTGTACGACAGCATGATCAATGGGAGAATAATGCATACATTTCAAAAATGTACACAGCTGATGCGTAGCTTTGAAAAAATAAACATGAAAATACGCACAAATGTTCAGATAAAAGGGGGAAATCGTAATCTGATACAGCATAATATGGAACAAGCTTCAGTGCGGAATCTGGAAAACTTTAATGAACTCAAGTATTGCCTGGACACATTCCTGCTCCCGGTAAAGTCATTTATAGATGCTGACAACACAATCCTAAACATGGTTTCTTAAAAGAAAATCACACTGATTTCAGTAAGACTTACTCCTAGATAGTGAATATAGTATTGCAGCCCAAGGGTAGAGATGAAACTTATACAAATGTATGACACAACCGCACTTGGAGTACTGTATACAGATATGGTTCACACACCTCAAAAACGTTATTATTGAGTTGGAAAAGGTGCAGAAAAGAGAAAGCAAAGTGACCAAGGGCCTGGATGACAGGTTACAAGATCTGGGACTTTCTAGCAGAGAAAAAAGGTAAGGTAGGAAGGGACATGATAGCGGTGTATAAAATTATGCATGGTGTGAAGAAAGTGGACAGAGAACAGATTCTCTCCTTCCTTCATAATACTAGAATCCCAGGATATCCAACTGAGATAAGTAATGGGAGATTCAGGAAAGACAAATGGATGTATTTCACATAGTACATAGTTGTGGTATTCACTACCATAAAATTTAACAATAGATACCAATTTGGACAGCTTTAAAAGTGGACTAGACAAAACTCATGAAGGGTAAGGCTGTCCTTGTTGACTAGTCATGATGGCTATATATTATCTCCACTATATATTAGCTGCAGTATGCCTCTACACACAAGTTATAAGGAAACGTGAGCAGGAGGTGCTATTTTACTCATTCCTGCTGGGGCTTCTCACAGGCAGCTGGTTGGCCACTGTATGAACAGAATGCTCACCACCATCACCACCTCCAATAGGTCTAAACATGGAAGCATTCGCAGCATGTGTGAAGTATGTAAAATATTCCAAATCAGTGGGCTAGTCCAGACATATTGCTTTAAGCATTAAGGAATGAGATATAGGCCTTCAGATTGCACTATACTTCCCCAACTTTTCTTCTCTTCTACATGACTTCTTCTCCCCAGACCACAGACCACTGCTTTGACCACAGTTAAGGGTTATCTTGGCCCCGATATTAACCATGCTTCTGTCTAATCAGGGCTTACTTTCTGAACTACAATTTGTTACTGGAATGTGAAGCTTGGTAGGAGAATGAGAGTACATAATGACTATGTTAGCCTTCCTCAGTAAACCACAGAAAAACTAGCAATATGGAACCATAAGCATTCTTGTTTTAAATGTGCATTTGATTAGTGTCAATGTTTGGGAAAGTGGGATGTGTTTTGTTGTTTTTGTTTGGTGAAAGAATGCCTTGTATTTTCCTAATCAAGGAAATCTTCATATTTCAGCTGAAGTAAAAACACTGAAGGGGCATGTAGGAAAATCGAGGAGAAAAGCCAGATGTGGTTATTATGGGTTCCAAGGCAGGAGTGCTCATTTGCAGCAAAATACAAAAGTGTTTCACATAGCTGCTTGAAGAGCATGGATTCATCCCCTAAACTAGAGCTGGCAGACTGTAATGGATAGAGTTGTTAGAAATATTTTACAAGCCTTCGACAACTGTATACTTGGCTAGTCTCTTAAATTGAAGACCTAATGAACCTCTGAGCATGCTGGGTCCTGCCAACTTGCAGAGAGCTGGTGACCTCCCTTAACATATTCCTCACTGCGTGGTGGCAGCATGCTCAGAAATCATTCTTAAGAGCCTGCTTAGTGGTCGCCGCTGTGCAGAAAAAGACTTTCTAGATAATTTGATGCTGTATAAGAGGAAGGGGACATGTATGAGGAATCTCTCACAGAGAGACACAATAGGCATGTATTTAAACATCTACAAATCTATGAACGTTTCTCACTAATAACACTTCTAAAACCTACAAAGCAAGATTTTTTTTGAAGTATGCTTCATGGTGAGTTCAGAAGGACAATATTTGATTGCAGAGAGGGACTGAAAAGCTTATGCACACAAATACTAAGTAGTCATAATTTCCTTTTTAACCCTAATCCATTAATTCCTCGTAGGTATCAGTGCTCTGGTGAGCATATGTGCTGACAAGATCTTCCATTAACTTCAGTGAAGGAAACAGCTTTGCATGTCGAAGGAGATGAACATGTTGAGTACTCCCATATTAATGAAATTAATGGAGAATTTCTTGCTGCCACATGTTGGGCACATCAGAGTTCCCACAGATCTCTAGATAGGGGGCTTAGGTGTGTGCATGTATGTGAATGTCCTCTACACATTTCAAATGATAGAAATCCAGCCTTTTTTCCAGCAATAATTGTGTGCTGTTCTGCCCAGTCCTTCAATTTGATGAGTAGGAATTGACTATACATTTAGGAGACTCTTAATTGGCCTCTATTTTTCCATATTTTTCTTATAATGAATGAGTGGTATAATATTGGATTACCAGCAATCTGCCTGTGATGTTAATAAAGGTAATTAACTTGGCCAACACAGTGCTCCACAACTATAACTTGAACTATTTGAACTATCCGGGAGACATAATTTAGACTGCAATTCTATGGGCCCTAGACAGCAATTGGCAAAGGGGCATAGGATCGTCCAGTTTCCTGGCTACGAGTTCAGAGCTCTGGCTCTGATCTCATAGCCAGAAAATCATGCCAGGGAAAGGGGGCACAGCTTTCTGAGAAATCCTAGGGGGCCAAGTTGGAATCCCTGGAGGGTTGGATTTGCTTCCCTGAGCGGAGGTTTTCCGCACCTGCTATACAGGCATGGACACACAGACAATAAAAGTTTCTTTTAAAAAGGAATTTCTGTAAGCATTTTTAAGTGCTCTGATTGTACAGTCAAGAACATAGGCCATAACAAGATTAATACACAGGAGATCGGAGTTTTCTTTAAAATCTTAAAACAATAAAATTAAGGTACGCTTCAGCTGATATTCTGTTCAGCTTTTGAAACCTGCCTGATACAAACGGATTTAGAGGGTACGTTCCATCTTTTAAGTTTCCTGGGTTTTTTTTTCTCTTTACACCCTTACCTTCTGTTAAGGAACAACACAACTTCACTTTGTTTTGAATGCCTACAAACCATTAGCAATGATTGTGAAACTCTCAATTGAAATTGAACAGGCATGTGACGAGTGTGATGGAGAGATCTGTGCACCTCTAGGGTTTTGCATACAGTACACCAAGAAAAAACTTGTTCATTTGGTTATTTCATCTTATTTATTTATCAAAGTTATTCCTAGGCAAACCTCATTTGCTCTGGCACTATATTCCTTGCCCCTTCACAGGCACAGATTTAACACCATAGTACAGTTCTCATTTGATAAAAGTTTCAGAGATTGAGTCAGAACCAACTATGGCTCCTATACATTTCTGTAAATGATGCTTGCTAACATTTTGCCTTTTGCTGCTAATGAGACTTACAGATTTCCATAAATTATGCTGCTGTGTAGTTTCATTATGTCCCTTGCATATAAACTAACCAAAACATGCTTCAAGAACAAAACATACCGGGATTTCTAAAATGCAGAAGAACAATATATCCTAATGCCCTACAGGGAATTCTGTTGAGGTCTTCACACTCTAGCATTAGCTTTGGACAGTGAGTAAAAATGCAGTGCTAGTTAACCTTGAGAGATCATGTTGTTCCAGGGTTTGTCATTCATTCCATATTAAATTCAAAAGCATATAAATCATATTAAGGTTGGCTAGGGAATGCTGAGAGTTGTAGGAGTTTTTTCTATCTAAACACACATAGGATAGCGCCCTAAGAAGCAAACACTTTGGGTTCCTATAAATGGCAAACAGTAAGGTTTTTAAAATAATAATAATAATAATAATAATAATAATAATAATAAATACCATAGTAACATACCTTTATTTCTTGCACTTTCTGGATTCTTTTCCTGCTGTAATTTAAAACAAAGAGAGCAACAATTACCTATATTGCCAAGAAAATGTGTATTGCATCCAGATAAATACCAGTGAACCTTTTAATATACATTTAAGACATAAATGTAAAACAACTGATCCTCTACAGTAGGTACGTTCTACTGAATTCTTCAGGTTTAGCTCAACCGAGCAATAGCAAATGCATATCAAAATAACTTTTAAGTACTGCAGTTTAAAGCAACTTTACTAAGGATTAAGTCCTATTGCTTACTTCTGAGCAAACACACAATAAAGTAATGTGCCGTAACATTATAAGGCAAATACAAGGTTCCAGATCTCAACTTTTCCTCATAATGCTAAAACAAAGTCTGGGGATGGGGATTGTATATCCTGGGGAGAATTGGCAGGCAGTGGGGAGTTTCCTCTTCCCTGGCCCGCCAATCTCTTTTCTCCAACTAGACTTCGGAGAAAACCCAGTCTTAGGGAATCTCCACTTATTATCTCAGCATCGGTATGGTTAGGACCATGCATTTGTTGAGGTAACATCTACTTTGACCCTTATAGTAGGGTGGTTTTGGAAGGTAATACTGCAACTCAGCTACACCGTAAATCCGGGACTGTTTGAGCTGTTCTGTGCTTTTCATAAGCATCACCTCCAAAAACACTGTTATCTAGGAATGACAGTAGCAACTTGACTGAGGCCACTGAAAACTTCAGCTGATGCACAGTGCTGCAGCCCTCCTCCTGGAGTGGCAAGTTACCAAGTACACGTTGAGCTTTTATACATAAGGCTGTTAAGTGGCTGTTCATCCACTGTAACTACTTTTGGTTTAGTCACAGAATTGAATTTGCCACTACATGAAGAGCATTTCATTTCCTGCTTTTCCACTATATAACCTCTAGGTGGCACTGTGGTATAACTGAAAAGGATAAATACACAAGTGAAAAGGCGGTTACTTTTGCTTTCACAATTAAATGCTGCATTTTCCCTGCTCTAAAAACTCACTGCAAGTGCTGGTTACCACAGAAGCAAAATTGGAGTGCTAAGTCATTGTCTAAAGAACCCATAAACAACAGTGATTGGGGAATGAGGAGTGTATAATAAATGTCTTGTGTAGAACATCCCTTTAACACCAGTGCTCAGAGTCTCATTGACTCCCCATTCCTTTCCTATAACAATTTAAGATTCAGATTCTAACCTACAAAGACTCTTCCCCATACTCCACCATAACATCAGAGGGTAGATATCCATGTTACAATTATCAGGGACCACAATCTCTCAAAAACCACCACTTTCTCTGTGAGCCTGTTCAGACACTTCACTTATCATTTGCTGATTATTCTGTTGATGTCTTGAAGTACGTCAGGTAGAGTATAAGCCCAACCTTTTTTGATAGCAACACCAAGGTTGTGCAATACCCTCCCCTAAAGAGATCAATACCTCTGCCTCACTGCTTGCTTTTAGGCAAGTAGCCAAAAGTTGGTTTTTAAAGAACGTTTGAATTAATTGTTTATTGTCAAGTAAAATGTTTGGCTGTTTTATCTCTTGTTTGTGTGACCGCTTGATTTTTAACCATTCAATTTTATTGATTGATTGTTTCAATGTTTGTTACTGTGAGCTACATTGAGGGTCATTGGCAGAAAAGTGGGAAGACTTTAAAAAACAAAGTGCTGTAGAGAGGTGTTCCCAGTAGTTGCTCTACGGAATTCCTTTTAACTAGGGACTCTTTTGTCTTCTGTAGAAGCAATATAAAAATCTGTCTATTTGGCTGCCTTTGGGGGGGCAGAGTTGGTATAAAAATAAGTGTCCAGTAGGTTTTATTTAAGTTGGTCTTTTATTCGGAAAGCGTATGTAGTAAACCACCCTGAGGCCTTAGAATGCATAACTAAAATAAAGGTGTAAAAAAACCTATATGGATCAAATACAAACAGAAAAGCTGACTGTCCAAAGACATACAAGGTATACAGATGAATCTTGCAAGTCATCCATCTTACAAGCAGTACTCTTTGCCCTTATCACAGTCTAAAGCTAAAGTTGACAACTCATTTGTTCATTCATTTAAATTCACTTTCCTCTATGACACACATCTTATTTGTCTCCAGGCAACCACGAGAGTATTATTTCTTATTCAAGCATTAACTGACATCATCTTGCATTCTTCCAGTTTAATTTCTATGCATATTTCACTTTGATCGACAAGTCAATTCTATAAAAATACTGATGTCATTACAGCCTAAGAGTTTGGAAGTATATCTGCAACTCATGCAAAGTTCTGAAGAACTCCTTAAGTGCACAGCAGTTTAAACTCACAGGCTCCCACCCTTCCCTCCACCTTAGAAAATTACTCTGCATCCAGTTGCAATCAGATAGTACAATGAAGTCAGTTGGCTTGAACACACAGAATATGGTGTATGATTGCAGCTTTGCGCTGGAAAAGCAGTGGACTACCATGATTAAGTACAACTAGCAATTACGGTGCTTTTAACCTCTTATTGTTTTAATGCCATTTGATGTGGTAAGCTGCTTTAGACTTACTGGAAAAGCAGAATCTAGATGTCTTTAAATCAAACCATACAGATAATTTCAAAATTGGTTTAAGATTTGGAACACAGGGTTCAGCCCTTCAAAGCCACTCATTAAATGCAGCACCTGTCGTAAAGAGTTATTCTTTTCTTCCCAGCCAGCCTACCTGGAAAATCTTCCCTTCGGTGTTGTGTCATACATGTGCAATGACAATAAATTAAAGTGGAATGTCCCTAGTCTATTTTCAATATGCTTCAATAAATGAACAAGAGCTATTTTCCTGTTATCCTAATAGAAGTAGAAGGTTTTGTAGCATGTTTTTCAAACTAAATCCTGTAAAGGAATTTGCGAACATCTGGGATCATGATGAAGACATTATTCTTTCTTAACTACTATGCTACCCACGACTTCTGTTCTCACATGCATTTGGCACAGGTTAAAACAGTCCATACAGGTTGAGACATGCAAGTAATGGATTGTAGCCTACGAGGTTCCTGACAACTTCTCCGGCTCTTGTAGTCCCTAGGAAGCAGCAAAATCAGGAAATATCCCTGCAGGGATGTTTTTTGCTGGATGGGTCACACAAAGGCCCCTAGATTACAATACTAAAATACTCTTGGAAATAGTGGACACTATCTACTTTTTTTTTTTTTTACCTTAGCTTTAACTTCATTTGAACAAGCAATGATTTAGGCCGCAATCCCATACCATTTCATGTGACTTACTTCTGAGTAGTTGTGTATAGGATTGCACTGTAAAACATGTTCAGCATAGGGTCGCCAACTTTGTTTCTGGCTGGTGTCCTATGACTTTATCAGCTGCCGTACAGGCAGAATTTCAACAAGTGAGGATTTTTGCATCCTTTCAACTCAGTGTTGTGGAAAGTACCTGCCAGAAGTAAAAAAACAAACAGACCTCACAGCTGGAGCTCAGTAGCAACAAATCTATTCACAAGTGAGCTTGTGAATAAACTGAATACATTCTTATAGTTCTTGTGGGTTTAATAATCATATCAAAAATATTTCAGTCATTTGTAGTTGCACTGATCATTATAGGAACTGCAGTTGCAACAGCAGGGAACAGGAGAAAATAAATTATATGCAGATAATCCTGCTGGCATCTACCTGAATTTCAGCTGCAAGCTGATTTTTTTCCCTCCTACCAAAAGTAAAAATAATGTGGCTTTTGCTAACCATCTTCTTCTAGTTGACTGTAACAATACTACCAAAGGGGATTCCTGTTCTTTTAAATACTATTCATTAAACAAAAAAAACCCCTATAGTTTACAAAACAACGTTAAGGCTCTACAGTTTTCAACCAAGCACCAAAAAGCTGGGAAATTGGGAGTTATGACTCACAAGCCTTAATGCCACATCCTCCCTAAGGAGGCGGAAAGTTCAAGTGAAATTCTCATTCTCCCTAAGCAGATAAACCATGAGGACAGGATGGAGAATATGATATGCAGAGGTGACTGTGGGGTTGTGGAAAACTGATGATGGACAACTTAGGGCCACCTACTACTTTTTTTTGTTTAGTGCAGCACTTCTCCTACTTGCTGCCCTCCAAAGGTGCTGGACTACAACTCCCATCATTGCAAATCAGTATGCCCCATGGTCAGGAATGCTGGGACTTGTAATCTGAAACATTTGGAAGACAGCAGATTATGATATTCAATATGATACGCAGAAGTGACTGTGGGGTTGTGAACAACTTAGGCCACCTACTTCTCTTTTTTAGAGCATCTCCTCATGTTGAGAGTTGGAACCCAACACACCTGATGGACACCAGGTTGGGAACATGATACTCCTCCATTTTATCATCACAAGAACCCTGTGAGGTAGAAGAGTCAGTGGGTAGCCCAAAGCATCTATGGTACAGGAAGAATGCAGAATTAGTGACATTCTGAATTCTCTTGGCTTTGCTAATCTTTTTTGATCAGGTTGAACCAAACTATTGTGTATCCGTTTATCCAGTACCAACATATTTGGCGGGCTTAATATAGGATTCATTGAATGTAAGCTATTTTTAAAGCAAAGAAGACAGAAAGACAGAAAGAAAGAAAGACGGAAAGAAAGAAAGTCCAAACTTGGATGGCTTAAAATTAAATTGGGCAATATTTATGAACAGCCACATGGCTGCTCTTGGTAGTGAGTCAGATGTAGTGATGTCAGAGAATGTTTAGACTCCATGTAGTTGATCAGTTGCAAAGACGCTTCTCTAGTAATGAGGAAGGGGAAAGCGAATTAGCCTAGGACTGATCATATTTTCAGTAAACTAGTTATAACCAAGTGCCAAATTCCCCCCCCCCCCAAAAAAAAGCCTGTGAGGTTTACATAGAAATGTAAAAGCCAAGGAACTTTACAACTAATCGAGCTGCTACCGAAACCTTTTTTTTCTGTCTAAACAAGTTTAGGATTGTGCCCCTAGAAATGTAAAATAAATGTTTAGTAATGCTTGGGTGTATGGTATGTGCTACTTTTCTCCTCACAACAACCCTGTAGGACAGGTGGAAGTCTATGTCTGATGTCTTTGTGCCTGTCTCTCTCATATATACACACAGACAGGGTTTGTTCTTTACTTACTACATTCCATAAACTACATGTGAATACAGAAGTCTGTGACAAATGATTCAATGAACTCACCTTTTGCACTTCCTAATACATTTGTATTACTGCTAATACACTCATGAATCTAATACTAAAATTTGTAATTTTTACTATATTAAGATTGAAGAATCCACATACATCAAGTGCAACCTACCATTTTTCATATTACTGTTCAAAAATTAGGATTCCTTTCCTAATTATGCCTTACATGGAAGTTGCCTTTTTTCACAGCAGCTGCGTCAACATTTTAATCGAGCTGTCCACCTCCCCCACTCCAAACTCTTTCTTTATTATTATTATTATTGTATTATTATTTTTCAACATAACATAATACAACATAAACCTAAACAACATAAAATACAATACATACCGCATACCCCCGTGCTCCCCTCCCCCCAGGAGACCTTCAATTATATATTATTCTTCTATCCAAAAATGTAAAGACTCTTTTGAAGGCATTTGCCCCTTCCCCGTTCTTAATACATATTCCAAAAATAAACTCCATATATCTCCAAAATCATTCTTACTGGACATTCCCCTCTTTATTTTCATTTTACACGTTAGCTTATTATTAAGTGCCATGTCCCATATTTCTTTATACCATTCTTCTATGGTATATATCCCTTGCCCTTTCCAGTTTTTAGCAATCATTATTCTGGCGGGAGCCAGGAGGTTGTTTATTAATTCTCTCTTATTTATATTCTCAATACCTTTTTCCCATATTGCTAGTAGAGCCAGCCTTAGGTTTAATTCCAAATTACTTCCAATTATATGACTTATTTCTTTAAACACCCTTTCCCAAAATTTTTGTACATGTTTACAGCTCCACCACATATGGAAATAAGTTCCAACCTCCTGACATCCCCTCCAACAATTCTTGGACACTTTTTTATCTATCTGATGAAATCTTACCGGCGTTAAATACCATCTCCATACTATTTTATAATAATTCTCCTTAATTCTAATTGACAAAAGCTTTAACATTCTTGCATCCCATATCTTCCCCCAGTCATGTTCATTATCAGCGAAAATGTGGAGTTGTGATTCCCCCGCCAAATGTGCACCACTTTACACTTGCTTACATCTAACAGCATTTGCCATTTTGATGGCCATTCTCTCTGTATGGAGAGATACTTTTGGAGCTCCTTACAATCCCTCTTTGTTTTAGCAAGCCTAAATAATTTGGTATCATCAGCAAACATGACCACCAATAACTTTCATGGGATTCCTCTCTCGTTCTAATATGAGAAAATATTAAAATGTCTCCCTATCCACTTTCTGCACAATATGTGTTATTTTGTAAACCTTTATCATGTCTCCCCTACTCACAATTTATTTAAGCTAAACAACTTTATGAGACATTATGGTTCTGTTAAAGTACACATGAAGGGTAGTGTTGTTGTTGTTTTGCTGTTCCTGTTGTTGCTTAAGCATATTGTTCCAAACTGACACCATTCAGAACCTGCACTGGAAAAGCAGCTGCGGAAAGATGTGAAAAACACACATATTTCTGACAATATAAGCAGCAGCACCATGCTTACTCCTCCTCAGTATACATGCATAGGATTGAATTAAATATCAAGCAGCAGCAATGATCAAATTAAGAGTAAGAGAACTAATACACACACAGCAAGCAAGCAAACAAAGAAGTTGTTAATTGTAGGATTATTGAGTTGGAAAGGAGAGGAAATTCTCAGTAGCGTCTCTCTGGTCCCCTCTACAAGATTTCGCTTTGACGCCCGGTTGTCCAATTATGCGCATATACGGATAAGCGCATTTACTCCTAATGCCTATTCACGAGAGGCGGTGAAGCGCATGACAGGCTGTATGAAACGCGCTTTAAAGTTGTTTACATGCGGAGAATCACATGTTTACATGGCCATAAGGCGCTTGAACTCCCGGGGTAATTTTTAAGTCGCTATTTAACGTGCATTCGATAATGCGCATAAGCAGAGATAAAAAGCGCCTTAACCCCCGATTTGCTTTGTCCAGGGTCCGCTCCTGGACGTTCAGAGTTCCACCTTCCTGGCTGGACACTCTGATTCT
The DNA here is from genome assembly GCA_029215795.1 of Anniella stebbinsi. Classification (NCBI taxonomy): domain Eukaryota; kingdom Metazoa; phylum Chordata; class Lepidosauria; order Squamata; family Anniellidae; genus Anniella; species Anniella stebbinsi. Next base: position 152,082,406 of record JARDYH010000004.1, read on the forward strand.
GTTCCTTAAAGATATCTTGCCTCTTTAAGAGCCACCTTGTCCCTTTTCTGGGACCCAAGCTTCCACCTGTCTCTTTCCCCCTTTTTCAATAGCGTGGAGGTAGAGCTGTAGGCAGGTGTGAAAAGAAATCTCCAACAAAACAAGTTTTAAATCAAAACTCTTTACTATTCTTGGCATAGTAAGGTACATTGGCTTAAGATATTTACACACATAGAACTGAAGTTACAAAGGCAAGAAAACAAAACAACCGAGTCAAACCGCAGGTCCATCTTTTCCCTAACTCCTCTTGACATTTTCTCTTCCAGCATTTTCTGGGAAAGTTCACCCTTTCCCCCCTAACCAAAACCATCTCTCTCTTTATGACTCTTAGTCCTCCTTCTGCTTCGCCCCTCCTCTTGTTAATCACCTTGTCGAGCCTATTGTTCGGGTGCTTAGCCATCCCTTTTGTTCTACACTTGTGCTGAGCTGGAGGATGATCAGAAAGCTATTACCGAAGCATTTGAGAAATTACCTTTTTAGCTCTGGGGTGATTCACTCTTATTATTATTTTCTAATGACTATACTTCACCACTGTTAACCCATTACATACAGGGAACTGTCACAATGGGCCATAAGGCGCTTTAACTCCCGGGGTAATTTTTAAGTCGCTATTTAACACGCATTCAATAATGCGCATAAGCGGAGATAAAAAGCGCCTCAACCCCCGATTTGCGTTCCGCTCTTGTAGAGGTAAAATCTGTAATGCACCTTGAAAGAGCTTTAAATCGCTCTTGTAGAGGCAGCCTATCTCTCCCATTCCCACTCCCCAAGGTTCCAGGCAGTTTTAAAAAGGCTGCAATCCTCTACACACTTACCTGGGAGTAAGACCATTGCAGTCAATGGAACTTACATCTGAGAAGACACTATTTCACTAAGGAAATGTCATTGCTCCAGGATGCAGCCATTTTCCCTTGCCTCTCAATGTTCCAATCTAGCTGAGGCGGGAGGGAGGGGGAGGGACACTACTGAGCACACACTATGACAGCTGTATACCTTCTAAGGTGTCAATTAAATATTATTAAAAAAAACTAAATGTTTTTTTTTAAAAAAAGAACAGCTATTCCATCAAATATAGGATACGAGGAAAAGGAAATCAACAGGATTTTAATTAAGTAAGCTCTAATTTCCTCAGAAAAGGTGGAGAAAATAATTGTCAATGTAAATTTTCAGATCCCTTTTGACTGAGAGGGATTTTTTTTCTTTTCTACTTTAAACTGCCCCTTCTTCCCTTAATCTTTCACCAATCGTCTTGAAATTTTCAGGTTATATAATACCAACATTTCTTCCTGGCACATGTAAATTCCAGGAAGATTGGAAATTGTTTTTTTTTATTATTTTATTTTATGAATGTTAGAATGATCAACCCCCCCAATTACCTCTTTAGAATGGCAGAATGCTTTTCCCCTCTGTCGAACCTTAACTAAGGAACCATGGTTGTGCGTCATTAAATTATGAGTATATCAAAACTGCTAGAAATAGCCTGATAACAAAGAGGCATAGACCTAGAACCCAGGCCATGTCACTGCTTAGTCACCAGATCTACCATGAATAGTAATATGGTTACTATTGATTACATTTCTATCCCACTATACAGCCAAAGCTCTCTAGATGGTTTACACAAGATTAAAATACAATATAATACATAATATAAAAACTATTTACATACAAAAACATTTTTAAATAAACATATCGTCCATGAAATGATGAAGTCAACTATAATCTATGAAAGCTCATGCATAATAAATATGTTAGTATTTAAGGTGCCACAGGGCTCTTTGTTGTATGTGTGGAGGGTGGGGATTATAGATAGATAAACAGTTTCCCTCAAATATCTTTTCTAACTGCAAATCCTTCACTGTATGACCATAGTCTCACCTTTCCTAAATTTAACACTCTTTCCACATCACCTTTCTCATATCCATACTCACAGGCCATGTCTACACCTGCCAGATATCCCGGGGTCGTCTCTAGGTCATCCCTGTGCATCCATATGACGCACAGGTGATCCTGGGATCAAGCAGGGACAACCTAGAGACAACCCCGGGATAACTGAAAACAGAGATATCCTGGTTTTCTAGCAAGTGCAAGCCCTTTCTGTCAAGGACAACTATGCACTCACAGAACCTGGCCTCATGGATCATGCAGTTGCTCTCCAGAAAGATGCTTTCAGATCCTAGGGGATCCAGACACACTCAAACAAGTCGAGCCAAGCTATGCTATGCACTCATATATTAATTTGCTGGACCAAAACAATTCTGGGACAAGGCAACACTTTGCAATCAACCAGATATAACAGTCATAAACTGCATAATAGCAGCCGTGCATCTTTTACTCAGAATTATGTCCCACAGAGTTCAATGAGATTTACTCCAGGGGTTCCAACTATGCATACATAGGATTGCTGCCACTTATTATCACCACTCACCCTCAGTTTCCATTTGCAAAAGGACATTAATGACTCCCATTCCAGGCAGAAGATTCCTGACATGTGAGGCTAAAAGTGCAAAAGGCTGAGTTGGCAGAGGGCAACATTTCAATAGGACAGTTGGGCTGCAATCCAATTACACTTTCCTGGGAGTAAGCCCCACTGAACATAGGCGGGACTGTTAAACATCTGAATCAGCAGGACATGAAAATGCTTAATTTCAACAGTATTGTGCCCACAGTATTTAATGGGAAGTAAAAGTTTTAAATTCCTCTACACTTCCAATTAGGAACTAAACTTCTTTTTCCAATTGTTTTCCCTTTCCTTCTGTTCCCGAAGCAGGTGTGCCCCTTACTCACAAACGTTCTAAAGCCAAGATTCGGGCAACAAAACTAAACTATCTTCCCCAATGAGCCAAACAAAGTTATGACTACTTATTTTAGAATATATGGAGCCCAAAATCTTGACTGAACTTTGGTTACAGCTCACAAAATTCCAAACATGTGCTTTATTTCTCTCTCCACCACCACCCCTTCTTCGGCCCAGGTCTCTTTCCTACCATTTTCCTCATTCCTCCGACTCCCCTGCTCTAGGGTGACCAAATGAAAAGGAGGACAGGGCTCCTGTATCTTTAACAGTTGCATTGAAAAGGGAATTTCAGCAGGTGTCATTTGTATGCATGCAGCACCTGGTGAAATTTCCTCTTCATCACTACAGTTAAAGGCTTCATCACAACAGTCACAGTGACCAGATGCAAAAGAGTGCAGGGCTCCTGTAGCTTTAACTGTTGTGATGAAGACGGAATTTTCACCAGGTGCTGCTTGCATACAAATGACACCGGCTGAAATTCTCTTTTCTCTACAACCATAAAAGATAGAGGAGCCCTGTCCTCCTTTTCATATGGTCAGCCTACCCTCCCCCTCTTTTTGCTACGCAAGACCAGACCAGTCTCAAGATGCATCGGGTGTCGGCCTCCTCTTCCTTCCTTCCTTCCTTCCTTCCTTCCTTCCTTCCTTCCCACCCTCCCCACCCCCCAAGAAGCACCCACTCCCTCTCCTCTGCCCTTACAGAAAGCCCTCATGATGAGGAAGGGGGAGGTGAGTGTGCCTGGAGGGACAAGCAGCGGCAGCCCTGTTTCCTCAGACCTATGAAGTTAAGAACATGGCACCTCAATTTTTTCCTATTTCTATGGCTGCAAACTACAGCAACCATAAAGGGCCATTCCTCTTTCTGGCCACTGTTGTTTGTGGTTATAGATATGGGGAAGATTTAGAGCTGCACTTTGAGTGGGTAGGGCAGAAAAAAATCTGGATTTTTCTTCGAATTTCACAATTCCCCTTTCCTGGATTTGTTATCAAAAATCCTGTCAAATCCTCCTTTTTCCTGTCATTTGGTCACTCTACACACTTACATTATTTATACTTTCTTTTTAAAATATATATTTGTCTTACCAAGCAGGGATTCCTTGCATCTTGGCAACTTTCAGTAGTGAAGTTGTTGTTGCTGTTATTATTTTTTTAAAATAATCATTTTCTGATTATAGGTATATATTTAATGTACTCTGAGGGGCATAGCTTTATTATTGCTTCAATGTAAATGCAGGGTCCCCAATCTGAATCAGAACCCTATTATGGGGATAGAGGGGCTTTAACCCTTTCCTCCCTCAACTGCATATCCTTATCAGGGACCCTGCACTTGCACTAAAGGCTCCGTAGCACGATGTAGTGCGATCAAGATCGGTCACTCACTGAAGGTTGCAGGTCCTCCAGTGTCTCTCTGCCATTTTAGCTCTATTCTGCCATGATTTAACTTGCTGGAAATGCAGTAATAAATGTGATGACAGAATATTGTACTGCTACAGTGCCATCTGCTGGCTGTACAAATGGAACATATGGAGCTTCCCCAAAACAGAAGCTGGATGATTCACAACACTGATAAAAGCTTTACTCTATCTGTAAGGAGTGTTAACCAGGGTGACCAGATCGCCCAGGGTTTCCCGGTCCTAACCGGGAAACCTAGGCCGATCCGGGCCAACCAGGGGGTGGCGGGGGAAAACCGGGGTGGCGGGGGGTCACGCGGCGGTGGCAGCAAGCGGCGACGAGCGGCAGTAGACCCAGTGGCAGTGGTGGAGGAGCCCGGGAAGCAGCCGCCCCAGCAGGTAAGTGCCCCCCCTCGCGCCTCGCGCTCCTTACCTGCAGGGGCGTCCGCTTCCCTCCGGTGCTCGAATCTACTGAGAAACAGGCTTCGTGGCCTGTCTCTCAGTAGCACGCCCAAGGGACAGGCCGCGAAGCCTGTTTCTCAGTAGATTCGAGCACCGGAGGGAAGCGGACGCCCCTGCAGCTAAGGAGCGCGAGGCGCGAGAGGGGGCACTTATCTGCTGGGGCGGCCGCTTCCCGGGCTCCTCCACTGCCACCGCCGCTGGGTCCGCCACCGCCGGGTCCTCCACCACTGCCAGGTCCTTCGCCGCCGCTGCTAGGCTCATGAGGCCAGAGGCCACGCAGAAGAGGCAGGAGAGGGCCGATTACATCACTTCCGGATCTGGCCTTCTCCTGTCTCTTCTGCATGGCCTCTGGCTTCCTTGGGGCTCGTCGCGATGGCAAGGAACCCGGACGCCCACGCGGAAGAGGCGGGAGAGGGCCAATTACATCACTTCCGGATCCGGCCCTCTCCCGCCTCTTCCGCGCCGCCTCTGGCCTTACGAGCCCAGTGGCAGAGGACCTGGTGGCAGCGGAGGACCTGGAGGCTGACCCGGCGGCAGGGGCGGGGGATCCGGTGGTGGTCGACCCAGCGGTGGAGGAGGAAGACCCAGCGGGGGCGGCAGCAGAGGACCCGGCACGGGCGGCGGAGGAAGAGAACCCGGTAGGTCCAGGCTGGTGTTTTTTGGGGGGGAGGTGGCTTGATGGGGGGGTTGTTTTGGGTGGGGGGGTGGCGGGGGGGACCGGGATTTTGGTTTCCAAAATCTGGTCACCCTAGTGTTAACAGCCCCCCCAAAAGCAGAGGGAGGAAAGGGGGAGGCACGTCTATTGTGCCCCTCATAATCCCAGAAAGACTCCACAAGAAGAAAGCCTGGTAAGGGTACAGGATTTGTTTTTGTTTATTTAATGTAGAGAAGCCCTAAAAATGGGAGAGGGGGAAATAGCTGCTACCTATGTCTGAAATATGATGTCTGCTTTGGTCCCAAGATACTTCTGTTAATAAGTACCACATTTCACAAGAAAGGAGAAGGAGAACTAAGACATTTTAGAAGAGTTCTGGAGTGGTTCTGGGTTGTCAGCCCCACCCCAGGATCATTGCTTTTAACAGCTGCATGGAAGAAATCTCTGCCAGTTGTGCAGTTATTAAAGGATGAGCCTTTGTCAGGAAATGAGGTGCAGATCATCTTGCATTATCAGAATTAATTGAAGGTTTAACTTGATGTTATTGAAATCAGAAATAGCCCATCCAAACCCCAGATTAATTTGAAATTTTAGCTTCCTATGTCCCTACCTAGGCCTGGAGAACAATACTTTCCTCTATTGCACTGGCAAACATTTTGTATCAGATTTGCTTTTGTTAATTTCTGCTCAGGATTTAAACCAGTTGAAGAATGAGAACGGATTTCAGTCCACTGCCAATCAAACTCCATCTAATGAAAGGGAAGTCCTAAATTTAATAGCATCGACTTTCTCTCCCTGCTTCTTGACCCACCAAATTAATTACTATACAATCCAAATTAGTATCCTATAAAGGTGTGTGAGTTCTCTCTTTTGCTTCTCATCACATTGCTAAGTTCTATGGATTCCATTAATAAAAAAATCAGGTCAGTCAAAGGAGCCAAATAATAGTGTGTGTGTTTTAGGATACCTATAGGCCACCAATAGGACAGAGGAGTTTTTTCAAGGCTGCCTCTACAAGAGAGGTTTAAAGCTCTTTCAAGGCTGATTAAAATTTTTACCTCTACAAGACAGGAACGCAAATTGGGGGCTGAGGCGCTTTAAACATCTGATTCTGCGCATTATTGAATGCGCGTTAAACTGCGAGTTTTAATTTGCGGCGGCAGTTAAAGCACCTTACCGCCATGTAAACATGCGATTCTCCGCATGTCAACAAGTTTAAAGCGCGTTTCGGTCGTCCCATAATGCACTTCGCTGCCTCTCGTACAGAGGTATTAGGAGTAAATGCGCTTCCGCGAATATGCGCATAATCGGGCAGCCAGGCGCCAAAGCGAATCCTTCTAGAGGGGGTCTAAGACTGATTACAAAATTCGTACCTTACCAATTTGTTTTCTAAACAGACACAAGATCTTTGGACAGACAAGATATGCAACATCTGCAGTGAAAATGTCTTTCGATGGTAGAATAGTCCTGACTGACCATTTCAGACAGCAGATGGATTGCATTTCTGTACACTCCCCTATGTACTTAAACAAAAGCAACAACCCTTATTGCAAGTACAAAACTAACATAGCAGATAATTAGGCTAGACTCTTCCCCAGGAATGTGCTAGTCTTTTACTTACATGAACCTTCTCCCACATATGGGGACCATACAAAACTGACATCCCATATCTGCAGCCTGAAGTGGTACACTGCACTGTGCTATCTCATTGTGTTGCATAGGATGCCCACCCTAAGGCATATGTAGAAGACACCATTTTAAAAAGGTAAATGTTCACAACAGCTATTATAGGGTGAGCTTATCCCAGACATCCTCCCCCCCCCCCCCCGCTGAATAGGATGAGCGGATGTTTTTCCATCAGTGTTGGCTATTATTGCCTAGTGTGGAGTAGACAGTGGTCAAGAGAAGCACAGGATGAGAAGTGAGAAGTCAGCCACAAGTTGAGTTGAGAGATGTCTATAAGGGGTTAAAGGATTAGACTAGGGGAGCTGAACTGTGGAGCAAGACGGTTTGGTGTCAAGAAAAGTAGTGAACAGAGAAAGCTGCAGAGTTGATAGTAGAGCCGTGCCGGTTCCCTTCAGCACTTTTGTTGACCATTCTCATTCCATTTGATAGAAAATAAATTGCTTTTGATTCTTTCTTTTCCACTGGAGACTAAAATTTCAGTGAAGTTCTTGTGGGTGGTATTCTTGCACTTACCTTAGTTATGAGGCAGTCAAAGAGTGTATGTGAAAGTGTCCTGTCTTTCGTTGTACAATCATCCTCTGCAGCCTCCCAGACTTACCAGGTATAAATTAAAACCTGTGGAAGATGGTGTGAGGTAACTCCTTCCAAGGACATTTTCAGATCAGAAAGTCTGGGCAGCCAAGGCCTGAAGAATGTTGAGCCAGATCTACACCAAGGCAGGATATGACACTTTGAAAATGGTTTGCAAACTGTATATATGGAGTGTGTCCTGGGCCCCAACAATTGTCACAACAGTAATAAACTGTTTTAAAACAGCATTGTAGATTCTTCCTAGGAGGGATGTATAACAACAACAACAACAACAACCACCCTAACTGTAACATGATTAGTGGAACGGAAGTTTAGGACAACAGGTTCCCTGGGGGAAACTATTCAAAGGGACAGCTCAGTCTTTCAGGGAGTGTACCAGCAGTTTCAGTTTCAGTTTAAATAAAGCATTGTTTGTAGGCCTAGCTTTGGTTGCATCTTCTGTTTACCACATAAACACTAACCACAGCCTTGGCTACTTTTGCAACGATAAGGTAAACTCAAAAATGCCATCAAAAGTAATTCTAAAGCGTCCCAAGAATGAAACAGATGCCCAGAAGCTAACAGAGAAAGAAAACTGGAGGACAGATTTTGGCACAGCACTAAGCTAAAAGTATACTTGGATGCTCTCTGATGGCAGACTAGAACCATCTGAGGCAGGTTACGATCCACAGTGAATGCATGCAAGACCATGACCACAAGCTATTGAACAGATGCAGAGAGAGAAAGAGAGACAAACTTTATAGGTGGATACATATTTCAGGTGGGTGTTATATGCATATGGATGTTTGCAAATAACTCACATAGCAAAGTAAATTTGAATTAAAGAATATTATTTTGGCAGTCCTTCCCTTTTTAGAAACTTATTGCTGACTGTTATATATTGTTGGTATGCAGTATTGTTTTATTGATTGTTTTATCTTGTTTAAATTGTTTTTTAACTTTGCATGCCGCCTACAGTATTGTTTTATTGATCGTTTTATCTTGTGTAAATTGTTTTTAACTTTGCATGCTGCCTAGGGTACTTTGTATATAGGTGGGATATAAATTGAATAAATAATAACAATAATAATAACAACAACAATATCTGTATGGTAAAAGACCTGCCAAATCTGAGATATTCTAAAAATATCTTTCCATAGAATTGGTATAATAATAAGTGTTGACATGTATTCAGATTTGACAAGAGGATGGAGATAAAGAACTGCTATTATAATTTTCAGGTCAGGATTCAGAACCGCAATATTCAACCCATTCTACAGTGCCTAGCACACTGCTAGTAATGAAGGGCAATTCAGCAGGATTAACAGTCCTACCACTATAATAATAATTGTGTGTGTGTATGCTACACATATACACAGACGTAATTAATGCAATTAATTAATGTGATTAATGCTGCAGGTCCTTTGTATACAGTACCATTCATTTTGCTATCCAGAATTCTTAATTTGCTTAAATGCACCAAATAGGTTGAAATCCTGAATGCGATAACCAGACTAATATCAGAGGAGTTTCACTGTGTTGCATCATGTTATGTTTCATCATCTTGTGTCAGCTGAAGCCACTGAGGTGTAGCAATGCACAGCACACCAGAACTGAAAAGAAGCCTCTCTTTTGTGTCAAGCAGGCTGTATTCAATCCAAGACTTTTCAATACAGAGCAGATGAAAAGGGGAGAAAATTTTCCACTGGGCTTGTGATGAGAAAAGATTCTGGATGGCTGACCACACAAATTGCTATTCTGGCATATTACGAGCTTTGAGCTACCCGCAATATATCTATTCTGGCACCGTAGGGGGAAAAACACCCTAATGTAAGTGCATTGAAATGCTTTAGCAGGAGTAAAACTAATCTTTCGTTATTCCAGCTGCTATAAATTGCAATCCAGTGCATACTTACTTAGAAATAAATTACATTAAAATCAAGGGGATTCAATTCCAAGGATTAGGATCAGGGTGACAGTCTCCATGCAAAAATAAGCTCAAACCTTTTATAGGATGGTTTAGATATACTGACGTTATCATCATGCAGCAGTGATGTGCTGAGTGAACACCACAGTAATGGCTTGAAATTACCATTTGGTAAGGAAGGTCTGCATGTTATAACTACTTGGCATAGAAAAGAAAATCACACACAGACCCACACACACAAATCACAAATGCACACACAAATCACAAATACAAGTGACAAATACTGGTAGATAGCTCCATACCAAATCCAAAAGGGGGGCCTCATTTGAAGTGAAATCCCAATCCTACTGTAGCCCATTAAATTTTTTGAATAATGTTAAAAGGGCAAGAAAAAAATCCTTTTAGAAATACAGACTACTTTAAAGACTCATTTTTTCTAGCCTATGTAGGGTTGCTGTATTTCATTTTTATTTTATGTTTGGCCAAGATTACTGGAATAATATGGCCACTTGCATGGATTTGGTATTAATTTTGAACAAATTCTAAACTTAGAACCTTCTTTAGGTAACAGACGATTTACACTGGAATAATGATTTATTCATTTATATTTTTAGTCCACCCAATAACAAGAGTTCTCTGTTAATTATTGTAATTTAAGGCTGAATTCTGATAGCAAAGGCCTTGAAAAACAGAACAAGCAAAATAACTGATCACACATACGCACACACAGAAAAAACTCATTATTTTTGTACTTCGGTACTTGGAAAACATTGTAACTTTCTTCATTGAAGTTTAAAAGGAGAAATAATGCCATCATATCCTCTCCCAAAACCTAATCACTCCTATCTATCTAGATAGATAGATAGATAGATAGATAGATAGATATGATAAAATGGTGACACCTCCCCGTCCCCATTTTCATTTCAGTCAGAGGTTCTGCAGCCAGGTAAAAACAGCCTCTCCCCCCGTCCCGCCCCGCCCCGGTCACAATCCAAATGCCACTGATAGTATTATACAACAGGAGCCATTCAAGACAAAGTAATAAGGAAGACAAGTGTGCTTTAAAAGCAAATGCTTTACTGCCTATAAGCTTACACATGCAAAACACCCCAAAACTCAGTTCATAATAGCCAGAAAAGCATTTCCCCTGGAATTGCTGCCTAAGGTGAAGATACCTAATGAGCAGCAGGTTGCAAGTAGCTCCTAAAGGAATTATATATTCCAGCTGCAGTCAGACTCATTTGCTCTGATTAGTACCATGGTTAAAAGCAGCTGCCAGCATCTTCTATTTTTATCCCATCTTTCAGTTCTAAGAAATAATTTCACTCCATCACTGAAGTTTGTCATTTTCATTCCTAAGCCCATGCCTCAACAGGATGGGCATTTTGATGAATTCCTAAAATGCTTTGTTATAGCTTTATTTGTATTAATCAGAAACAGGACCAGGTTTGAGATGAAGTGTCCACTGGTGGACTCCAGGCACAGCAGAAAGCAATAAGTCACCATTTTAATTCCTGCATATACCAGAGCAGCTTTCCCCAACCTGGTACCCTCTGGATGTTTTGGACTAAAATTCCCGGAATTCCTGGCCATTAGCCATGTTGGCTAGGGCTGATGGGAGTTGAAGTCCAAACCTTCTGGAGGACACCAGGTTTGGGAAGTCTGCTCCAGAGCAATGCTACATTGTGGAAATTCAAAATGGTGGCTTTCATTTAATTTAAAATGGTGGTTCATGGAGGCAGCAATGCTGTGGGCTCTGTTAGGGCCCTGAGACCCTGGTGGCTACCCAGCACTGACATTGAGCCTTTCTTAAATAATGCAGAAATTGCATGCTAACAATGCAATCCTATGCTTGCCTACTCAGAAGCAGTGGTGGGTCCTGGCTACAATCTTGGGGATAGGGTACTTTAGAGTTCTGGCTGGTTCTGACTGAAACCCAGAATGGATTCACAGCCCCACTGAATTGGGAGTCACCAGTCTCCACTGCTCAGTAGTTCCCATTGTTTCACACATAGGCATGAACAGAAATGAAATACATCATTTTTGTATTTACTTTTTTTTTAAAAAAAACTGTGAATGCTAATTGGCACTATTATTTATTGCAGCAGCAAATAATAACACAATATTACAAGTGTCCAAGAAAATACAAAATCCCATGTTGATACTCTGATATAGTTTCATCATCAGAAGGTAGGGTACTCCCCACAATTTATTCTTTCTCTTAGAATCTGTGAATTGATTTCATTATCATAAGATTGCTTCTGATTTAGTAGTACAGGGGCAAAGAAGCTAATTTGTTTAACAGTTATGACCTCGTCAAATCTTTTATCTAGAGCAGTTTCATAAGCGACTTTGTTACACACAGAAAAACTAGCTTGCTGTTTTGATGGATAAGCCAAATGGAGCATGGAGTAGCTGACCTTATAAGGAACCATAAGTTTTCTTTCTTCATACATCCCACGGAAATTGATGCACTATTATCAGCTTTCAAGCCTTCAGCCTGTTTAGGTAGTATAGGGGATGCTATATGTTAGTAGATGCCTTCACATGGGATCACATTATACTTGCATGGGTTGCTACTTAGTTTCTGGGCACAATTCAAGGAGTTGATAATTACCTTTAAAACACTAAAGGGCTTGGATCCTTGAACCTAAAGGGCTGCCTCTTCCTGTACCAGTCTTCCTTCCACTTAAGATCAGAGGACAGGCTCTTCTGTATGGCCCTCCTACTACTGGCTGTGACAAGGGATTTCTAGGTGGATGCACCAAAGCTGTAAAGCATCTTGCCCCATGAGAATCATCCCCATTTTAATCACCTCCTGCCAACAAAATATGTTTTGTACCAGTGTGCTTTCTCTAACAGTGCAACTAAGCACTATTGAGTTCCATGGTTTTTACTCCCAGATACATCTGTGCAGGATTGCAGCCTGACTCTAGTCTTTATTATTATTTAAAGGGGGGAAAAACTTTCATTGGCACCAAAGGACACTTTTTTCTAAGCCCCATAACTAAAGGAAGGCACAGGAAAAACATGAATCAAAGCTGAATCACTACCATACCGACACCCCTTGTGTTACCAGTCTGAGATGAGGAAATCCCCAGGCCTGCTTAGCCTCCTTAACTCTGCAGAATCAGGGACCAAACGAAACTGGTTGCCTTGATTCCCCAGAGCCAAGGACAAAAATTAAGTTAGTAGAAGAATTAGTTACTTCAGAGTAACGCTAGTCTTAGCATTGACCCAAGCTGCAACGGAGAGGCAGCTTTAGAAGGTGGATAATATATTTACAAGAAGGGAAAGGAAAGTTACAAAACACATTTATACTAGAACAAACAGCTGGAAACCCAAATACAGAGAACAATAACAAAATACTATTCTGGGCCTGCCTATGCATACTTTCATATGGGTCTTTCTCATGAGCCATGTCAGATCATGTAACATCTCCCAATCCTGAGGTAAGACAAGAACAAAAAGCCATGGACCTGGCGAAGACTATATATCCTATGGCAGCTATATATCTTATATACCCTTCCCACCTATATACGGCCTAAGGAAGCCCATGACTGGTGCTTTCCCCTCATCCCATGGAATGAAAGGTCAAAGGGAGAGGTGACACTTTCCACACAGGACCGGCTGAAAGCTCTCTACTCCCTCCTGCACAGCTTGGTATTTTATGACCTTGAGGCCAGAGACAGATGGAGCCATTTCTTCAAAATAAGCCTGACTATTGTCCCCTTAGGTGCAGGTCAAATGCCTATGTGCCAGCCAGCTCTCCCATCTGGTCCTCTCACAGGGCTCATCAAGTCTAAGATGCTGCTACAAAGAAAAAAATGAAGCCTAAGAAAGAAAATGGAGTCGCTCTGGTCCTTTACTCAGGGGCAATGTTGATAAACAGCTAAATCACAGCCCAGGAGGGAACCATTACACATCCAAATCCCAAATGCGGGAGGGTTCCCAATAAAATTGTGACCCCTCCAAAACTAGAGAGAGAGAGAAGAAGAAGAAAATAAAGTCTGCTAGCACTTTACAGTGTGAAAGGTAGCTGTGTCTTAATGTAACATGTAGTTTGATTCTGAGTCTTTTTTCCAGCATGGCCTTTGAAGACTGGCTAGCTTGTCTGTAATATTCTTTCCTCAGAGTTTTCCTGATTCCTGGTTGGAGTTCAGTGTGAAGGAAGATGGCAGGCTATCTGTAATTAATCAGAAGCAAAGTGGGACTAGTTTCTGGGCCAAAGCGCTCCCCTGTTCATCACAGGCTTACTTCCATGTAAACATGCATAGCTATCAAACTTAGTGGAATTTATTTCTATGTAGACATTCATAGGATTGGGCTGCCTTCCCCCCCTCCCAAAACTAGGACAAGATATTTACACAGTCCCTGAAAAGCATTACTATTTCCTGAGGTGCATAACTGTTTGTTCCCTCTTTTCCTAGTCACACAAGTAGAATGCAGCAAATGCACAATTCTTATTCTGAAGATGCTGAGTCATTAATGTGAGTTATTTGCCTAAAATCCCACTCCGAGAGAAAGAGCGTCATCAGACGAGCCTTTTATTGCACACTCGCTACTGCCCACTTACGGATGTCTGCGCGTCCTTTGCACATCGTCGTCTGCCTCCCATGTGCCTCCCGCTCCTTCAGCTCATTTTTCCATTGCAAAACAGACCGCTCGTCATCCGTCTTTTTAAAAAAAACAAAAACATAGAATGTGCAGGAAAAACAGCACGATATAAATGGCCCCTGAATGGGCCATGTGGTCATTGCTTCTTCCTCTTTCTCTCCCTGTGTAAAGAGACCATCAGTATTATGGGACAGCAGCAGAAGGCCATAGCGATGGTGGAGAAACACGAAAAATCCACCCGTCTGATGATGCTCAAAGTATTTTAACTGTAATTTCCATTTCTTTTAAATTGCATAATCTAGGCTGCCTTCCCCCCCCCCCCCCCCGGTTTCTGTGAATAACTGCTGAGTCTTATCAGGACAAATATTACAAAATGCTCTTAGCTCTCTGCAAAAAAAAAAAAAAAAAAAAAAAACAATAAAGCATATCCCCTCCCCACAAAAGGCCAAAACATTGGATAGAATACATCTCTAAAAAGGAGAAACAAATAGAAAAAAAACAAAATCCAAGTATATGGAAGTTTTATTATCAATTATGGTCTTACAAACTAGGCATGTTAGCTGCTATTTTAAGCAACTTTCTAAAAGAATGGAATAAAATAATATATCTATCCACCACACTGATTGACCAAGAGGTAACTTGAAGATTTTCCAGGGGCAAATTGTTGTTTACACCATTTGTCTTCAAAGAGCTGATAAGATGGTGTTGGAGAAAACAGAAGCACACGTTATGAATATTAATCATTAGTGTCTGTCCTTTGGAGAAGTACTGAATAAAATGTTAACAGGATACAGGCACATTCAAATATAAGATTTGATGAGAGATTATATTACAGTATTATACTGCCCACTGTGTGACATTTCAGAAACTAGAATACAAAATTAAGACGGTATCTTTTTATTAAGTCTGAACCTTTCCGATTTATTTCAAGCTTGAAGGCTGCATACTAACTACCAACTTCAAAATAATAATAATGGATATTTGGAGTTATATGGCCAGGATCACACAATCCAAAACAGAATGTTGTGGCTTTCCAGAATTCCAAGACCCTCAGGTTTACTTTTAATTAAAGTATTATAAACTTGGACACAGCGTCAAATGGATAGAGGGTAAAGAGCCTTACCCTGTCCTGTCTCCTTTCTCTCTTCCCATCCTCTCTCTGCTAATGCTCAAATTTTAAATATGGGCAGTTAGGGTGAAATAAATACATCTAATATTTATTTCACTCTTAACTGCCCAAATTTAAATAAGCAACATTTAAATCTCCCTACCCTCACACTATGAAGTGCTAGAAGACCATTGGTGCAAATGAGAACCTTATTTTTCTGTCACTCAGCAAGCCCCTTACAGGGTTATATGAGGATTTTAGTTTGGTTCACAAATCTTGCAAGCATGTCCTGTTTACAATCCTGAATGCAAATGTGAACAGGAAAGCTCCCCCCCCCCAGAAATGTGCACAAATTCTGGAATTTGAAATTGTGTTACTTAAAAACAAAGGCATTTTCATGCTTCAGTAGGGAAAGTGCTTGCTTTTGAAAAAATACCCAAAAAATGTGCACTTTTCCATGTCCCCAAAAGCTTTTCTTGCTGGTTGGGGATAGTATGGGATATGCTGTGGAGAGGTACAGAAGGTAGGAAGGTTGGTGGAAATCGGGAGCTCCACCTTGTCTGAGCAGAAGCATTTTCTGTTAGTGCAATAGTAGCCAACCCAATATCTTGAGGGAAAGTACTGAAATACCCCTTCAGAGAAATGCCTTGGTATTTGTGGAGCTCAGGTGATGGAGAACATTTTTCATTATGTGCTCTTTTGTGATATTTCTGTCATTCCCAGGAAGTAATTCATTGAACCACTGCTGGATGCTTTGGTTGAATATCCCAACATAGCTAAAATAATTCACCAATATATTACATTGAGAGCTGAAAGATTTGCTTTTGTGACACAAAAACTGAGAACATATCTTCCTTTCTTTTTTTGCAATAAATGCCATAAACTGTCAAAATGAACATATGTGTTAAGATGTTCCTTTAAATGTATACGCTGCTAACATGTACTTTGCTTGTTTTCACTTTGGGCGAAATTTTGTTAATTTTTGTTTTATCTAAAAGCCTCAGACTTTTTGTTTTATCTAAACGTCTAAGATTCTAAGCCTAGACTATGACTGGTGCTGTGAGTAAAATTAAACAAGCCCTAAATTGCATGGAGAATGGACAGGATACATACCTGAGAAATAACCCACATCCACTTAAAAGGTGTATTTCGTATCTGTTTTAATATCACATTCATCTCTCTTTCGCAGCATTTCAGAAAACCTGTTACATCTGCTGCACTTCCTGCAGTGATTACTACTGTATTGATTTTAGATTCCTGACACACTCTCATCATTTCCAATGATGTCTTTGTCCGGTTGATCCCGTCATGTATTTTTTTTTTCCATTCCCTGTTTAATTTGTGCACTGGGAATTTTCTGATGCCTTGGAAACTTGTCTTTCAGTTTTTAACCCCTCCAAATTGAGCCCCTGAGTATAGTTGCCATATATTTCCACTTCTATTTCGAACAGCTCCAGCAACGCTCCTATCAGGGAGCAAGCACACGCCAGGATAAAATGCAAACGTAAGTTGCAATTACAGGAGGCTATCAAACTACCCTATTGACATTTGACATGTGTCATTCTTAATTCAATAGCTGCCCCAAGTCTCCCATATCATGAAACTAGAATTTTTGCGCCCTATGGTAAAATCAATGCTCTGGCTGTCCCATTCCCAAGACCTTTTCGTTTCACCTGTAAACAACATTATTCATCTGTAGGAAACGGTGCATGCAAAAAAGAACCATCTCTACAAGGCAGCATGAATCTGTACTAGATACACTTATCAGCCAGCAAATCATTTGTGAACCACCCAAGCCGCTTCGGCTATTGGGCACTATAGAAATGTAATAAATAAATAAATAAAATATTCTGGAGTAGCCCTTAGAGACTCTTGCAGTGGTTACTTTAAGGCATTAAATAGTTAACTGTGCAAGCCTATTCATATCTACCAGTATATGGTGACCATATGAAAAGGAAGGCAGGGCTCCTGTATCTTTAACAGTTGTATAGAAAAGGGAATTTTGGCAGGTGTCATTTGTATGCTTGCAATACTTGGTGAAATTCCATCTTCATCACAACAGTTTAAACTGCAGGAACCCTGCCCTCTTTTGTAGAGTGACCAGATACAAAAGAGGGCAGGGCTTCTGCAGCTTTAACTATTGTGATGAAGAAGGGAATTCACCAGGTGCTACATGCATACAAATGACAACAGCTGAAATTCCCTTTTCTAAACTACTGCTAAAGATACAGGAGCCCCGTCCTCCTTTTCATATGGTCACCCTACAGTAGTAAATCCCATTAAATTCAACGGTTACACTCAGATAATACAAGACTAGAGCCTAAATAGTTCCCTGCCCTGCTATCTCTTTACACAGCAATCCTTACCTCCTCAAACAGCTGTCGAAAAGGCGTTAGGATGGTGTGATCGTCTTTCTGCCGATGACAGACAGTGGTAGGCTCTGAAATGGGGTGTTCCAGTAGCAAGACAGTGGAGGTTTTGTATCCATTGAAGCCAAAGCTACACAAGTCTCCCATAAACTCTCAGGATCCCCCCCACCCATTGAAAGGCTTTTTAAAAAATAAAACCTGCCAGAGTCCATTCTCCCTTCCTCCTCTGGTCGATGGAAACAGGCAGGGCTTTGAAAGTGGTGGGGATTCCTCCACTTCAGTCTCCCTTCCATTCAGAACTGATCTCATAGTTACATTTCATCAAAAACTTTAGTTAAAGTCTAGTTTTGGGTTGTTATTTTTTAATTTTATTTTTAAAGAGTGTGTGACTCTGAATGTCAAATCACTCTTAAGTTGACCCTACAGTATTGATCTGGAAAGAAGTTCTTTTGAAAATGTATAAATTCCAGTGTGAGCATATAACTCAATTTTAGGAGACAGGGATTGAAAATACATCTTTTATACAGTCACAGTAATGTAGCACTTGTGACAGAAAGATTTATTACAGACATTTAAATCATTGATAAAATGCCAAGATTTATTTATAAAAGTTACCGCTTTCACTATGGGTCATTTCTCAACTGTATATTCACTGGTACGATATTAATTCTTCATGTTTGGATTTCATGGGCACACATAGATTTTATTTTCATACTTTTCATTATTATTTTGTTTTAATGAATAGGGAGCATGAATTCAGGTACAAGAACTCTAATTATGAGCTCAAATTAGCAGCTAACACATCATTATGTAACCATGTTTTGATATCAACTAACAATTGCACCAATAATTTATTGCTGTTATGCTTGGTTAACTAAGTATACAAATTCTGTATTGCTAAGGATTAAGACTATGGCAGCAAGAATAGACATGGTTCTTTGCCACTTCTAAAGCCAATTTGGAAGCAGAGCTCAAAAAGAACCATTTTGGCCCTTTTCATATAATGAAGTTCAAAAGCTGTCCAAGGATTGTTAACCTGAGATTTGACAAGTGCAAAGAATCAATTTGCATAAGGGTTTTTAATCCAAACTAAAATGTATACAGCTATCCCATTACAGAAGTGATTGATTGCATGTTTATAATCCTATCCACGGTGGATTCAGCAGCAGCTTTTGCCTCTAAATGTGCTTCTGTGTTATGGCATATAGATATACTTTAGGCTAAGGGCAGGCCTGCCCTTATAGTATGCTTATTAGGGGGTCCGTCGGCGGTCCAATCTTGCGAAGCAGATCGGGGTGGTTTTAAAACCGCCAGTGATCTTCGGGGCACAGCAGATGGCCGGCGGACCTCCAAACCGCCCCAAAAATATCTGACCATTTTTAGGGCCACTCTGAGGCTTGTATTTAGTTACTGGGAGTCAACGGAACAGTTTTCCATATAAGAAAAACACTCAGGTTTTGAGATTGACATTTGTGGCTAACCAAGAGCCACAGTCTCTTCCTTGTACCCCCTCCAATCCCAGTGCTTAGGGGGAAAGGTTGCAAATAATATAACCCATTTCCCATTACCCTGGAAGTCATTCCTTTGCTAGCTGTTCACAGCATTAGGAAAGAAGGAGGAGAGAGTCAGAGAGAGAGAGCTTCTGATGGTTTGCATTATTTTTTTATTTGTTTGCATCCTCTGTCTGTGCCTCTAGTTTTCTTTGGTTCTTGTGTGTGTGCTAGTATGTGAGCCATTTTTCCTAAATCCTTTTCAAGAAGTGAAGAAAATTGGTTGCATTACATTCTAGTTTCAGACACGGTACTCCCATAATTTAAACATACGGTATATGGTACCAAGTCAACACACGTCAAGATGGGGGACTTTTTGTAGCAGGTTTCTGAAAGTTCTGCAAGCTCTCTTGAGAGAAGTTGAAGTGCATATGAACAGTTTAATTTTATATTATTATTATTATTGTAGCATTTATTAGTATCACTACTATTATTAATGCAGAATCGGGTGTGGGTGTGTATGGGAGGGGAAATGTTTGAGGGGGGATTTTTAAAAAATCCTAAGGGATGGAGGGATCTGCTTCAAACATGGCATGTCTAAAGCCTACTTAAGAGCTATCATCGTGCCAAGTTTCATCTCTTTATTTTTAAAAATGAGGGAGCTGTAAGATTTTGGTTAATTCCCATAGGCAATAGGGGTTATCTGAAAACAGAGTGGTTTCTCCTACAGTTAATCTGACAGGACAGAGCAAGGGAGCCACCCCAAATTTCAGAGCAGAGAACCTGCTCCACGGAGCTCTGCCCCGTATTTCAGAGCGGAGCAGACCCGCTCTGCATATGTCTAATGTTTATCTCAATGGACCTAATTAGAAGGAAAGGGGGAATCTACCGCTAAAGTGTGACCAGAGAGCCAGCCATTGAGTATGGTATGGGATACCTCTTCAGACAGCTATGCAGGTAGAGTTGCTACCTTTAAATTTTATTTCTTTCGTTGATTTAAAGTATTTATTGGCCAACTTTCAGTGTAGATCACCCCCCAGGCAGCATACAGCAATAAAACGTAAAACCATCATGATAAAAACAGTAAGAATACAATCAAAACAGCAATAAAAACAATAATGAAACCAGCATGGAAACCAGCAATAAAAGGAGCAACAAAAGCAATCATATTAGGAGGAAGACAGAATAAAATAATATGTTTTCAAGGCCTTCTTAAAAGCCTGCATTGTAAAACATGTGGACCCCCAAAGGCAACTTATTCCAAAGGGGCCACCCATGTGTGGTCACCCACCTAACTGTTCTCACAGGTGAGCAAATGAGAAGGGCCTCTCTTGCCGATCTTAAAGTGCAGGCAGGGTGATATAAGTGAAGGTGTTTCTTCAAGTAATTGGTCTATGTTTTTGCCCCCTCCTGGGACATCTGTTTTTTTCCCCCCAATATTTTTCAATAATGCCCAATTTTCCAATGTCTCAGCAGTACCGGGAATCATATGTTTTGCAAGACTTCCGGGATAAGGTGTCTGACATCCCACGAGACATCAGACATCTCATCCCAGAAGTCTTGTGAGATGCAAGACTTCCGGGAAAGGGAGAAGCCATCGCTCACTTGCTAACTTCCCCGTCTTTCCTGGAAGCCATGGAGCATCATGCCTGCCAAGTCCTCTGACCTGGTGCCTCTTGAGCCAACTCAGGAAACAGCAGGACAAAGGGCTAGACAGATGCAATGCTCCCAGAAGTCCCCTTTCTTGCGAGACTTTTGGAAGAGGCAAGGAAACTGCCACTCGTTCACCGAGGACGCAGCTGCCTAGCACGCAGATCCACTCCCTCTTGAGTCTCCCAGAAGTCTCACAAGACTGGGAAAGCCAGGGAACAACAGCTTGGGCTGGGTGCGTCTGCCGTGCACACCATGCACTCCACATCTGCAGGGTCTGCTACACACTCTGCATCTGCTGGGTGTGCCACATCTGCCCGGCATGCCACGTGCACCGCATGTGCTGGGCATGCCATGCTTCTTCACCTGACCAGGCAGCGGCCTGCTGCTGCTGCTGCCACGGCTCCCACTTGGCACTATCACTCACATCCCAGCTCCCTGACTTTGCAGTTGCGCTGCCACCCATGGCTCCAGCAGCAGCAGCCGGATGGGGCTACCCATCCCATCACCACCCGCCAGAATTTCCAGTGGGGGCACGCAGCTGAGCCTGGTCTCGGGTCTGCTGCGGGACCTGCCTGCACTCAAGCCACTCCTGTTCCTCACGTGTGCCAAGCCAATTAAGGGAAGAGGAGCTGCTGCCCTTTCCCTCTTCACTGCCCCTCCTCTCGCCTCCCTCATCGTCACAAAGGTGCCAGAGAAGGAGGTTAAGGAGCATCCCTACAGACCCTATGCTGGATTTAGTCCTAGGGAGGGTGTTGCAAATTGCAAGTTTGATACAAAGCAGCAGCAGCCTGGCCGGAGCCAGGCATGTGCTGCTGGTCCTCCCAGGAGTTCTAGCCGGTGATCCCTCCTTTTTTCCCCCATTCCCCACACAGATCCCTCTCTCTCTCTCTCTCTCTCTCTCTCTCACACACACACACACACACACACACACACTGCTTTATTCTCGGGGGCGGTGTTCGTGAGCTCCCTTATTCCCTTTGCCAATTGTTCTCTTTTCCTTTTATCCCAGGAACGTTCTGTGTCTTGTGTCACCTTAAAAACAGTGTTGTAGCACAATCCTGAAATTGTCTACTCAGAAGTCCCTCTGAGTTTCAGTAGAACTTACTCTGAGGTAAATATGAAAAGGAAGAAGTAGGGGGTATCACCGAAGGCACTGCAGAAATAGAATGGTATGGGACCTATAATCATGGTTACTGCCCTCTAAACATATACAGAGTGCCTCTCCTTCAGTCCTGTATATCTACATTTTGGTCCCAGTCAAATAAACACATCACTGAACGAGGCAGGTTTTCCATGGGAAAACTCTGTACATTGGCACAGCTGCTTATTTTTATATATATATATATATATATATATATATACCTTTTCTATAACAAAATGGTGCTTACTCCTAAGTAAATGTGTTTAGGATCATGGCAGCAGAAGGAAATTGTATTTTATTCCTGTAGTCATGCTGGTGTGACATGATGAGTTAAAGGCACAATCTTCTGCATATTTAGACAAGAAAAAGTCCCACAACTCCCAGAATCCCCTAGCATGGCTGGATAGAGAATACTGGGTGTTGTAGAGATTTTTTTTCTGTGTAAACATGCATAGGATTCACCTTAAGTGAGTTTAAAATGTGAAACACTGCACGTATGGAAACATTAAAAAGGGGTTGCTTCTTCTTCTTCTTCTTCTTCTTCTTCTTCTTCTTCTTCTTCTTCTTCTTCTTATTGCAGCTCTAGCATCAGAAATGTAGCAGCTGTGCAATGTGGAAGTGAAGTGATGCACTTTAAGATATAAAGGGAGCTACAAGACAATTACATCCTGCATCCAAAATTGCTTAATGATACCATTGTAAGCTAGTGCCTGACTGGGCAGAGAGGTGCTCAGCAGCCAAACATTGCATTTTGCCATCGTAGATAGTGAGGCTCTTGGCAAGGGATCGTGGCTACTGATATGTTCAATGGAGTGCCAGAGGTCTTCCTCATCTGTTGCTTCATCCAAGCTGGCCCAGTTCCCTTCTCTGGGATGGAGGGACAGAAATTATTTTGCTGCCTAAAAGGGATGTGAGCAGCAATGTCTGGACTGGGGGAAAGCTAATATGTGAGTACATAGCGTGGCGTGGCTTGGCTTGCTTGAGTGTGTCTGGATCTCCTAGGCTTCTTTCTGGAGTGCACCTGCTGGTTGCATAAGGCCAGGCTCTGGTGGGTGCAAAGTCCTCCTTGACAGAAGGGGCTTTCGCTTGCTAGAGAAAGGTGAACAGATGTGAAGAAGCAGAGGGGTCTCTTGTTCTTTTGTGTTCAAAAGCCACAACGTGTCTTGGGGTATCTTGAAGACTCACATATTATGCAAACTGGTGGAAACACACAGATAACAAGTGGAACTGGCATAGTTTAAGAAAAATGTGATCAAGGCCAGATCTACACTAAGCAGTATATAGTGATATGAAAGTGGTATGAAAGCAGTATATAAAAGGCAGAAGCCACACTACTGCTTTATAGCGGTATTGAAGAGCACTGACAACTGTTGGGGCCCACTGACACATACCATATATCACTTTCATAACACTATATCCTGCTTGGTGTGGCTCCTGCCTTTTATATACCACTTTCATACCGCTATATCCTGATCGGTGTAGATGAGGCCCAAGTTGCCTCGCTGAAGTTTCTGAATTGGCTTTAAAGGCAGCTCCATATTCAGTGTATTACAGTAGTCAAGCCTGGACATCACTAGTGCATGGATAACTGAGGCAAGCTCTGTCCTCACCAGATAGGGCCTCAGCAGGCAGCCTAAGCCTGGACATGGTGGACTCCCAGACTACGTACTTGCCCTTTAGGGGAATGGAACCCCATCCAAGACCAGCTGTAAACTTCCATCCAGAGTAGTTGGTTTCCGAATGCACAGTACCTCTATCTGGTCTGAATTATGTTTAGCTTATTTACCCTCATCCAGCCCAGAACAGCCTCCAGACACTGTTAGATGAGCTAGACAGCGTCCCTGGGATATGTAGATGGAAATGAGAGGTAGAGTTGATAACACAACTGCATACTGATGATCGTTTAACCCAAAACACCTGATTACTTCCCCCAGTGGTTTCATGTTCAAGTTAAAAAGTATGGGGGACAGAATGGAACTCACAAGCTCTGGAGTGTAGCAAAAGTCTCGCAGCGCCACCTTCTAAGATGACCACTCCAGAAAGGACCAGAACCACTTTAAAACTGTGCCTCCCAGTCCTGCTAAACAATCCAGAAGGATAGTGTGGTCAATGGTGTTAAAAGCTGCTGAGAGATCCAGATGAATCAACAGGGTTGCACTCCCCACATTCATTCCCTAGCATAAATAATCAACCAGGGTGACCTAGGCTGTTTCCATCCTATAACCAGGTCTGAAACCTGACTGGAATGGGTCTAAGTTGTAAGCCAATTACACACTTTAGTACCTTGCCGGTGGTAGCTATCTGAAACCATAGGGTCTATATTTGTTTTTTTCAACAATAGCCTCACCATTGCTTCTTTCAAAGATGCGGGGACCTCACCGTCCCTCAAGGAGCCATTTACCACCTTGAAGGTCCAGGTACCTAGCTCAGCTTTGGCAGATTTCACAAGAAGATTTAAGATAGCAAAATATGGAAAACCCATTATTTTTCCATGTTTGTGGTGGAAAATATCGAACCATCAAAGGGCTTATTGTGACTATAGTGTAATTATAGGTATCTATTTGCATAATTTTAATTATGATATATAGAAATGAAAATAGGCCACTGATTCCTGATGTGCTCACTGTAGCCCCTAATTATTCTCTACAGCAATTTCAGTTCTGCGGGAATGACAAAATAACATTGTATTTCCATAAAACAACATACACATCCTCATTTTTCATTCCTTTTCCTTTTGAAATCATACTTCATGGTTTTCTTTGATTCCTCCAGAAGTCTTCCTTTTTTCATATATATATATATATATATATATATGAATCTGAAGACAGAAGTGATTGAAGTTTGTTTGAGATGCACAATTTCGACTTCAAAACTATGGTCAAACTCAGTTCAGAGTAAGGTTTCTACTTATGACAGAGAACTTGTAATATATAAATAAGCCATAAACATTCTGAATTGGTGGCTTACATGTACAGCACAAACTTGACAGTGTTGTATAAGACCACTATAACAACGAATACTAAATAGCAGTATTCAAGAAGAGTTACATGAGGAGGAAATTATATGTAGGAGCCATTTCATAACAGAAAGCTGCTTTTTTTGTCTTATTCAATAAAACTAGAAGGCACAAAGAAAGAAAAAGAAGACTCATTAAGATAAGAACCTTATTTCTAGATTGCTTTCTAACTACTTGAAAGCTACTACATTGTAGCACCTACATGCCACAGTATTTTTCAAGTGGAAAAGACAAAGTAAATGGAATGGTTTGTTCAGGCAAAGGACAGTGTTCTTTTAAAAACATTGTTTTTACAAGCTCCAATAAGAACAATACCAATTTCTTATTGAAAAGCACTTGGTGTTAAATTTGATTCTTAGCAAGGAGTCAGGGGTACTATTCGGAACAAGTTAGTCAGAAGGGTTTACTTTTTATATTACAATCCCATGTGAACTGAAGAAGCCAGCTGCTAGTTCTAGCTGACAGAAAGTTTACGAAGTCGGAAATAAAAAAAAGCTAAACTTGCAACAGAATGTTAACAGCAACCGAAGAAAGAAAATCATTCACCTTTAAGACTGGAAGTTTGGAAAACCATCCAGGCCATGAAAATATACGTTGGCTGGGAGTCCAGGATGGCCCAGATACCGAGAGCTTAATTGCATTTCTCCATCAATTAATATCCGAGGCTCCTTAGATAAATACAATCAAGGATCCAATATATATTGAGGGATTCTACACACTCCCAAAGAGGTCTCAAATTGACAGTGGGAGATAAAAGAAGTTATCAAAGTCACAGCCTGACCTCTGTGAGCAACTAAACATTCTTACACGTTCTTATTATAGAAAAATAAATGAAGTATAAACAGAAATCTTTGTCGCTGGAAGAAAATAGTGTTTAAAACGGCAACTTCAAGAAAGAAAATAGTGGGATGGGGATTCTATCTTCTAAAACAATCCAATCATAAAATATATTTATTTAGGGAACATAAAAGAAAGGGCAATAATTTAATCACAATAAATGCTGGTAGAATAAGACATGTTGACTGAGTTCGGACGACACTTTAGGCAACGGAGGGGGCAAGAGGCAACTGACGTTTCGTTATTTTTGTGGTTCTCCCCACATGACACATTGCCCCTCCCCCCCAATTGCGCAGCTGAAAGCAATGGGTTTCGGATTAGCAACAGAGCAGCCCGTTGTTTTTCCCCATTGTTCAATGATATACTGTCTGTTGTGTGTCCATTGTGAGTGTGTCCCCACATGACACAATAATCAACACAATGGACAGTTACCTCTTCCCCCCTCCATTGCCTAAAATGTTGGCCGAACTCAGCCATTGACAGTATAGCATAGCAAACTGTGGAATTACTTTGGGATGGAGGTGGGTTAGGAACATTGTTATACCTAGGATTAGGACCAAAGTGTGTGTGTGGGAGGGGGAAATCCAAACCTGCCTCTTAGAAAGCAGCTTTTTAACACAGCTTCAGGGAATAGTCTGCATGCAATACTTTTTAGGATGTTTCTAAGATGTTTTATTGCTATTTTAATAATGTGTACCATGTTTTTAATCAGTTTTATATATCTTATCATATTTTATACTTACTGTTGTTCCCCGCCTTGATCCAAACGGAGAGGCAGGTAAGAAATAAATTTATTATTATTATTATTATTATTATTATTATTATTACTAAAAACTCAGATATAGACATGGTTTACTTCATGTACAAAGCAGCCTGGTCAGGGCCCCACCCTAGACATTTTGCTCCCTGAGGCAAAGAACAACATGGTGCTCCCTCATCATTCACATACAGAAGTTGACAATACTGCCATTAGAATCTTACTGTCAATGGGGCAGCTTCCTCCACTGCATCTGAAAGCAGCAAACTAGCTTAAAGAGAGGGCACATCTTCTAACAACTTGTTGCCTCCCTCCAGCATTTGCAGGCAAGGGATCTGCCTCACGCCCTAATGATAGGGTTGGACTCATTTTAGGGCTCTTTTCCCTCCAAACAACTGACGTACAGCAAGTTAAGTACAACAAGCCCATCCTTATGCTTGTTGATTTGGAAGGAAGACCCAAAAAGCTCAGTGCATAGGAATGTAGCCGTAGGAAGATATGGACCCCATTTAAAGTTGTACCCCATAGTGCAAAGAAGGGATTTTCCTCCCTCAGTCTTAGGCTGACCATCTGAAAAGGAGGACAGGGCTCATATAACTTTAACAGTTGTAGAGAAAAGGGAATTTCAACCAGTGTCATTTGTATGCAATTAGTTCCTGGTGATATTCCCTCTTCATCACAACAGTTAAAGTTGCAGGCACTATACTAGAATGACCATTTACAAAAGAAGGCAGGGCCCCTGCAACTTTAACTGTTGTGATGAAGAGGGAATTTCACCAGGAACTAATTGCATACAAATGACACCTGCTGAAATTCCCTTTTCTCTACAACTGTTAAAGTTATATGAGCCCTGTCCTCCTTTTCAGATGGTCAGCCTACTGAGGCCCCCTCCACAAGGATGCGCTTTTGCGCCCGGTTCGGGGATTATGCGCATTTTCGCGGAGGCGCATTTACGCCTAATCCCTCTGCACGGGAGGCGGCGAGAAGCGGCGAAGCGCATTAAAAGATGCCCAAAAAGCACTTTACAGGTAGTTAATGCGCATAATCGCTTGTTCACACAGCGAAAATGCGCTTTAACGGCCGGAGCAAAATAAAAGTCGCTATTTAACGCGCGTTCGAAAATGCGCATTATCGGGGAGATAACGCGCCTGTACGCCCGTTTTGCGCTCCGCTCGTGTGTAGGTAAAATTTATAATGAGCCTTCAAGGCTCATTAAACGTCTCGTGTGGAGGAGGCCTCAGTCTCATATCATGCAGTTCAGTTGTCCAATGTGCTTACTGGATTACTATAGTCAGGCCCATTCAACCTGGAGTTCACTATGAAACACTGCAATGCATTTTGCAGATAAAATTACTCAAGCAGCAAGACAATAGAGGTCTCCTTAAGCTAGCCAGTCATAGGCTGACCATATGAAAAGGAAAACAGGGCTCCTGTATCTTTTAACAGTTGTAGAGAAAAGGGAATTTCAGCAGGTGTCAGTTGTATGCAATTAGTTCCTGGTGAAATTCCCTCTTCATCACAACAGTTAAAGCTGCAGGAGCCCTGCTCTCTTTTGTATCTGGTCACTGTGACTGTCATGATGAAGCCTTTAACTGTAACGATGAAGAGGAAATTTCACCAGGTCCTGCATGTATACAAATAAAACTTGCTGAAATTCCCTTTTCAATACAACTCTTAAAGATACAGGAGCCCTGTCCTCTTCTTCATATGGTCACCCTAGCCAGTCAGATCCACAGTTAGGGCAGAGTATAATTACTAGCTTTCTTTTGTTGCAATTATTAACATATGTTTCAGCTGATCTTGTCTTCTAGATGTCAATAGTTTGGTGCAGGCAGTCATGCAAATGTTAGATCCTTATTCCTCCTTGCACGTGAAGCCAAGCCAAGCCAAGAGAAATGAGTTTCTTTTTGTTCTCTGCTTCAATGCTTCTCTGGGGAAAGACTCAGTCCCAACTCCTATAAACGGTCTGATTACTAACTGCCTATGCAGCAACTGTAGGCAACAAAGCCACTGAAGCAGTATGATGTAAAGCAACCCATGCATGCATCCAAAAATACACCTCAGCACTGCATAGTGCTAAAAAATATTAAACGTGGGGTACAAATGTGACCAGCCAGAATCTGTTAGGTCCATCAGATATTCTGCAGAAATGTGTGGATCACTACCAAGGTAAGCAATATTCCTGGCAGAATTCTCACCCTTACTTCCATCTTGAATAAACCAGGGAAAAATTGTGTCGACATTTAAAAGACTCTCTGAGCACTCATTACAAGGTTATCAGGAAGTTAACTTTCTGCAACATGTTATTTTGCATTACAAAGGAAATGGTCAGTTAGCCAATGAAGTTTAATATTGCTGCAAGGAACAAGGGGAGAAGGTTTCTGTGTTCTGCAGGACTCGTTTTAACTGATGTGTAGTCATGGTTTATAACATTGCCTACATAAAAAATTAAACAGATTTCTTTAGAAGCAATCACGTTGACTGATTTGGAGAACAATGGCGAAAAGGAAACTCTTCGGAAAATTAAATAACTTATACAAGCCATTGTAGAAGTTCATTACTTTGCACTTTTTAATTGGAGAGACTCAAAAGTGAATAAATCACCTTCAAGAG
Source organism: Anniella stebbinsi (assembly GCA_029215795.1). Classification (NCBI taxonomy): domain Eukaryota; kingdom Metazoa; phylum Chordata; class Lepidosauria; order Squamata; family Anniellidae; genus Anniella; species Anniella stebbinsi. The sequence continues at coordinate 152,111,530 of JARDYH010000004.1, forward strand.
CTTCTCTGCACCTGGTAGAGAAATGCTAAGTGATATGTCAAACTCTTGCAGTGCAATCCCAGAAAAGGGTCTTAATTTATAGCCGCATCCAGATTTGTCCTGAGAAATTTGCCTCACTTCTTCTGTTATGGTCTTGCACCATTAAGTGAGGTCTTTTCTGCTTAGGCAAGCATTTGGCTTGCATTATTTTGATAGTTTCAGTCTTCTTTTTTGTGTGTTGTGATGGTTCTACCTAGCTGTCTTCGAATTCATTTTATGGGATTGTTATGATTTAGCTGTATTTTCTTTGTATTTTTTAATGTAAGGCACTTTTGAACGCTGTTTGAAGAGGATGTCAGGATAAAAGTCTTGCAATAAACAATAACTACATAAAATAAATTACAAATCCTATGCAAGTTTCATCAGCAGTAAATACTACAAAGTTCAATAGAATTGCTCTCTGGAGAGGTTTAGGACTGGCAGCTTTAGGGTCAAACAAAATGTTTTATAGGAGCTCCATGTACTTCCAATGCCTTTTACTTTCTGAAAAAGCAGCAGTGCAGGGAATGAACACGTGTCAGGGAAACTAACTGCCAGGTCCCCCTTTCCCCCTGTGCTAAGACTCCAACCCAAATTCTACATTTGTGGGTGATTTTTCAGAAAGTAAAAGACAGCAGGAGCTTCAAAGAGAGTTTCCATGTCACATCTCATTTGAACTTTAGCTTTTGATTCAAGAGATCATGTTAACATACTGGGAATTTATATATTCAAATTTCCCACCCGTTCCTAGTCCCCCTCCTTCCTTTCCCCACATGATTTTCCCCCCTCCATTTTCAGAATTAACTTTCGTTAGTATTATGTCTGCACCGGGGTCAAACTTAATCACGTTTAGCTTTAACCGGAGTATGTAAACCAGCTTTCAAAAACCCTGCTTAAAAGTTAGTTATGATTACCATTAACCTCTATGCAGATATAATTGCATACCGTAATTAATTCTGAAAAGCGAAGGCAGGCAAGAATTCACACAGAAAGGGAGGGAGAAACCCCATTGGGCACTCCATATTTCTTAACCTCGGTTAAGAAATCAAAACGGGCGAGCCTGCACTGAGCCAATTGGCTCAATCTCATCATGATTCCTGTCAGTCTCCAAACTCAGAGGCTGATAGGAGTCCTATGAAGAGCAGGAGCAGAACACAGGCGATCGTCACCTCCATGCTCCAACCTGCCTGCATTCCTGCTAGATGCGCAATTTTACAAATCTACCAGCGGCATCTCGGAGACGGAGGGAAGGAGGCCGGTGGGCCATAGCAAACAGCATGATGCTGATGCCCCGATTTCCTTTCCTCCCCACCCCCAAGAACTCCCTTTTTTCTCACGTCTGCGCTCTGTTTTTGGAGCAGGGAGAGGTAGCTGGACCAGTTCTCCATGTGGGCAATGAGGGGGATGGGGAAGAGAGCATGGTTTCCTGTCTCCAAGCTTAAAAGCCCTTTCGATGAGTGTTCAGTCAGAGAACTGAACAATCCTATGTCCCCACAGAAGCTGTCTAGGGTACATAGGATTGTTTCTGCCATTTTTCCCTGAAATCTACATCGTGCTGAAAAAGAAGAAAACAGGGCATGAAGCTAAAGTACGAACTAATTCAATCCCTTTCAAAGTTATATTTTCCTAATTTCCTTATGATCGTTGAGTTTATGCAGCTATTAAAACATTGGCATCAAAGATCCTCATGAGGACCTTTTCTTGTTTCTGACGCACTTATCTACAAATGAAAATAAACTTTTAAAAACAATCTGGTTTCATCCCTCCTGGTGGGAATAGAGGCAAAATCGTCTCACTTGAAAATGGGAGTTGGGTCTCCCAGGACTTTTATTCTGATGTTAAAAGGAATGTAGTTTTTCTTTAGAAAGTTGTTTGTTTCTCTAGCATAGAGAAAAGAATTTTTTTTATTGAATTTTTCAAAAGGTGTTTAAAAGAAATGCATATTATTTAAGGTCGAGCCAAACCGAATGTACTATACAAAGCTTTGCAGAGAGAGCAAAATCACTCACATGTTCTAATGAATAATGAATAGTGTTTATATTGGCATTTTATTTTGCCTCTGGCCAATTGTATAGAGTATGCTGTTGTGTCAGATTCCAGTACAATACAAATTCTTCCTCACTTACAAGATTGCATTTTGCTAATTGGAATAAATGGGTAGTTTTACACAATGAAAGTATGTTGGACAGCTCATCTTTAATTTATACAAAAATAGAGCAGGAGGCATGTCAGTTTGTCAATGTGCCTCAATCTACAACAGAACCACTGCTGAGGTAACCAATATATGTTGTTCTATACATTGTATTTTTTTTTAAAAAAACTTTATTATAGGAATCTTACATTTTACAATTTTGAAGCTAGACTCTAGGCATGCTTATCCACCCTATCCAAAATGACTTACTTCCAACTACATCTTTAAGGGTTTACAATTTTAGAGCACAATCCTATTGATGTCTACTCTGAAGAGGTCCCAATGGGTTCAATGGGTCTTATACCCTGGTAAGTGTATATAGGATTGTTCCATAAAACAATTAACCTGCTGCTGTGGGTCGGAGCATCATTCTGATCCAAAGTGTCAATTCAGATTGCTCCTTTGTACCAATCTCAGATCTTTGTTTCTAAGACCACACATAGCACAGCTGCATGAAAGAACTTAGCATAACCACTTTCCCCCCTGAGGCATCCAAACATGCATTCTGAATACAGTAGATCGGGGATGGTTACCTCTGGCCTATAGACCAAATGTAGCACGCCATTCTGAACCATCTGGCCTGCAGGGCCTCAGGCGAGGTGGAGTGCCTCCCCCAAACCTTACACCCTGAAGGCTAGCGGGGAGGGGAGTCTGTGATGTTATCTCCAATCAGTGACTGGAGATAACAGTGGAGATTCCTCTGCACACCACTCCTCCTCTCAGCTGCGAAGGTAAGTGCACACTAAGGGGGAAATTGAGGGGTTGATAAAGTCACACAGCTGAAGTGCCAGCTGGTGGAGAATTCCTTCCGCTGGCACCTTAGTCAGGGACCTGTCTTTGCTCCAGCCCATGCGTTGCTCCAGCCTGCTCTGCCTCCTGATGTCATTCAGCCCATGGCTTGGTGGAGAGTTGTACACCCAACAAACAGTTCCCCACACCTGAACTTGGATGATGAAGTCACAGAAACAAGATAGTAAAAATATGTGTTGTAGTGATTCCTTGTAAATTATCAGAATAGTGCATAATGAGATTTAGTTTCTTACAATTCCTTGCAAAATGCATTTTGAGAGGCAGGTGTCTATGGAAGGAGGGCCTCTAAGGCACCAATCACAGCTCTGTGCCTGGAAAAGTGTTTCTTCCCTCTCTGGGTTTTTTTTTTGGGGGGGGGATGACAATTGAGACCCCAACCACAAAGGCAGTGCATTACAAGAATGTGCATAATTCTGTTTTTTTAAAGATCTTTCTCCAAGAATGATTTATTATTATTATTATTATTATTATTATTATACTTCTTTCTAAGGAAAATAAGTTTGCTAGTAATCCTAATATGCATATACCACCACATCAAAGTACATTCTGTATTTTTTTATTTGTAGCAAGACATCATGGTGGCTGCTCAATATTCTGTTCAGATTCAATTCTTTTGACCTCATTCCCTTAAATCTGAAAATCTCATGGCATATGCCTGGGTTATTGAAGTAATGCTTACATATTGTACTCAAGTTGTAAATGGCATCAACAGAAATTTCAGAAGGATGCCAAAAGTACTTTCTACCTATTTCAGGAGGGAGGAATATTATTAATAAATGATCTGCAACAAGTCATTAGCAATTCAAAATATCTCCCAAGTGGAAATGCCTTTACAAATGCTTTCCATGTTTCAGTTCCTAAAGAATCAAGAATAAATTGCAAAATCTAAGGGCATTTGATCATAGCTTCATGTCCATCCTTGTATTCACAAATTTCTTCAACTGGTGTTTGAACTAAGGCAACAATGTACAAATTCCCACTTGCCAAGTGTAATTTTTTCTACTGCTGTAGCAGTACATTTGTATCCTAAAATGTGCTAATGTTAATATTTCAAAAATGTAACTTAGGTCCTGCGTTATGAATTGCAACTTGAATGAATAATTTCAGCTTAAAACTCAAAGCACTATGTGATGTTATTTATCCATATAGTTATTTATGAACTGTTTTTCTGCCCAGGGCCCACAAGACGATATTCAACTTCAAAAACACTACATATCAAAAACAACTGAATTAAAATATCACAACATCTTTTAAACAAACCAGAGCAGAATTTAAAACCCAACAAAAGCCAAGTGGAAGAAAGCAGCAATTACAGACCATCTAAACCTAGGCAACGGTGGAGCTAATCTGACTTCATTAGGGAGGGAGTTCCACAATTGAGGGGCTGCTACAGAGAAGGCCCTATCCATATACCTATCAAACTGGTATTTCTTGATGATGGGACATAGAAACAAGTCCTCTGAAGAAGACTGTAATTTACAGACAGGCTCATATGAAAAGAGGCAGTCTTTCAGCTATCCTGGCTCAAAACCACTTAGGGCTTTATAAGTAAAACCCAGCACCTTAATTAAGCACATGAATAAACTGGAGCAGAGCAGTCAGCCTTATACTGAGTTAGATCATTGGTCAATTTGGCTCAGTATTGCTGACACGGATTGGCACTGGCTTTCCAGGGTTTCAAGCAGGATTCTTTCTTAGTCACAATATATGGAATTCAATTATGTAACAACATTGAATTCTACATGGTGCACAGAAATTATCATTCTATAATACTGTAGATTGTTTTACATAAAACCTCTTCAGATTATATCTTATAAGTGAGTAAAGCCTTATCTTAAAAAGCATTTCATTCATTCCAAAAGTGAAAATATTTCATAGGAGATTTTTCCCAGTGTTCTTCCAAATTTTCAGTTTTTCAAGTCTGTTCTTCCCCATTTTTCCCCTGGGCCTTCACATCTCTGCATCATACACAATTTATTCATCTACTTATATTCAGAGAATATGCCCCCTTAAATTATAGGTAGCCAACCCATACTTTTGCACCTGGAAACGAAAGTAATAAGGACTATATATAGGCTCTTTTCTTCTTATAAGTTACAAACACCACAAAATGTTATCTTTTTAAACACATGATGATATGGATTTACTGATGGCCAAAGATTAAGTTTCAAATATTATCACAGTATATGTTGCATAAAACTATTAATGGAGTTCTAACATGAATCCATGTAGAAATTGATTTTTTTAAAAAAAAAATCACACGTTTCAGTGATATTCCTGTGTCTTTATTTCTTGTATGTTAATATTAGTTTCTGTCAATTAAATTTGAGCTTTATTTATTTATTTATTTATTGCATTTGTATACCCCCCATAGCTGTAGTTCTCTGGGCAGTTTATATAAGATTAAAACATTTAAAAACAATATACAAAAATGAAAACTGCAAAACATACAATATACGAATTCATTTAAAACCATTAAGTTAACTTAAAAAGAAAAGCTATAAGCCTAAAGAACCAAAAACAGACCCAGGCTCATCAGATATTGTATTACATGGGTTTGCCAAGATGTATAATCTTTCAGGCATAACAAACCTCCAATTCTGGGAGCTGATGATAAAGATTCAGTCCTTTTCCCCCTGATATTTCCTCTCTTTAAAATGTGGTTAAATAAGACATTTACATTATTATAAGCTTTTGTAGATTTTTTAAAGATGTTACAGTTTTGTCTTTTTAAAAAAGAAATAAAAATATGAAATATACTGTCAGCCTACGACATTATATGCCTGATATAAAATACTACATTCTAATCACGTTGTCTGTATTTCACTGGTAAACCAGAGACATAAGATGGAACAGAATTCAGTCTGTTGAATCTTGATAGGCTGATTTTTTTAAAAAAATCATTATATGACTCATATAAAATATATGGCACACTGGATAGCAGAAGTGAAAAGTTATTTTGAAGATTGTCAGGGCTACTTTGTACATTCCAATAAAGATGAATTCCCATTTGTCTACCACATGTTTCCATAGCAAACACCACACCTAAACCATGTATTTAGGGTAGCCACTTACACAATGCAAAAAAAAAGATGAAATGCATCACCAAAAGAGGGTGCAGATTTGCATAAAAGTTGCATATGCTGATTTATGTGTAAATGCAAATTTAGAAATAATGACTACCATTTAAACATGAACTTTCACAACAGGGAATACTGTTACCGAGTACTATTTGTGTCTGCCTGCTCCGTCTACTGTCCAGATGCTGTTGATAGGGAAATTCAAGGCCCTTAACCCACACTTGACTTGGACTGCACAATACTTCAGGTAGAGGATGCCTTCAAACAAAGGATAACCCTCTGTAAAATATGACCATCCTAGATGCATTTCTGCAAACAGCAAAAATAGAAGCACAAGATTCATCTACTTGTTGCTCTCCCTCCATCATTTTTAACGTAAGTTTATCAGCCTTGTACGTCCCTTTCACATATTATGGTGGTCACCCAAGAGTCACATAGTGACGAACTGCATGTTTCCTATAAGGTGTGAAGAAGTTGCCCCCACATAAACATGAAGCTTTAATATGGAAAGAACCAGGGCCACAACTTCATAAAAACTAATTATCTACAATAGAATTTAACCGGTATTATTCCAAACTCCATCACAGTGCAGGTATTTCTTTGTATGATGGGGTTCAGGATGGCGACATCCTGCTTTCATTCATATTGGGTGATCTCACCCTATCTCCAGTTTTCAGACCAGCCACAATCTGGTCCTTGCTTCTTACAGTTCCAAACATTTCAATGAGTTGAGAGACCTCCAGGTATCATTATTCATCTCAAGTCTTTGAGGCTTTGATCTCAATGAAACTACCTTTGCCCTAGGGGAACTCCCATCTCAGACCCTTTATGCCGCTTAACCTTGAGGATTGATCCAATTATGGTGGCCATCAGTGGTGACAATTATGATGGTTACCATTCTCCTGCCACTTTCTTTGCACTGAGGCTTATGGGGAGAAGAGCTGCTATTTTCCAACTCTTCACTCTTCCCACCTGATAGGCAGCTATCCAACCATCCAGTGTTGTTGTTGTTGTTGTTGTTAGCATTACATTATTATCTCCCTTTTTTCCCTTTTGCAAGGAACCCACTCTAGACTTTCCTCCTCTCCATTTTTATCCTTGTGAGATAGGTTAGGCTGAGAGTTAGGCTTCTCCAAAGTCACTCAAGTTTCATAGCCAAGTAGGGACTGGAACCTGGATCTCCCAAGTCCCAGTCCAATACTCTATCCATTACACCACACAGGCTCTCCTCCATCCCAAGCTCATGCTTTACCACTATTTTCAGTTACTTCCAATATAAACTTTTTTATTTCTTCCATTCTACCTGTTCCAGCATGACCACAAGGACCAGAACAATAGAGAACAAGAAGCCAACACACTTTCCTTTTCATCTGAGAACTCTGCACTGCTGCTCATTAAGCTTGACTTGCTCATTCCTTCTCTTAGTCATCTTGCATGCTGCACTGCCTTGTAGCTGATCTACCATGCAAGGTAAAGCAAGTTTGGGAACTTCATATGATATATTTCCCCTAAAAATATCTGTCATGTATAGTATGAGTAACAATTTGGCGCTCTCTCTCTCTCTCTCTCTCTCTCTCTCTCTCTGATAGACAGAGTTTCTAATCTAGTGTCATTTATCGGCAGGTCTAGAGCTGAGCTGAAATTTCTCAGATCAGAAGACGTATTTTTTTCTGAGAACGTTTCTGAGATTCTTCCTTTTCTTTCTTCCCAGTCCAAATTTCCCTGAATATTCACCATTATTATTATTATTATTATTATTATTATTATTAGAGTGGCAGTTGCCATTCCGTCACCACCATTTGTGGAGGATGCAAACTGGTGACCAGCTGCCAACAAAGCTGCTCCCGCTACCCAGTGCAGTGGCAAACAAACAAACAAACAGAACTTGGGGAAAAAAGGAAATAAGCTGTTCTACTGCCACAGCAAACGGTGAGCTCTACCAGGAAGAAACTCTTGGAGAATTCTCCTCCTGTTAGAGAAATTAAGAAAAATAACCCCCCACCCCCCCAGCCATTTCTCTTCGCACAGATAAGGTGAAGAATTTCAAGAAGCCATTTATGCGCATCTCTTATCTGGTCAATTCCATATTCCTCTGTGTGATAAAAGTAATCTGCAGACTACATTAAAAGAGCCACAGTCCTGCATTAAAAGTTGTGGCAGCCACCAGTTAAAATGTGGCCTATTCACAGCATCTTTAGCCAAAAGTATAGTATGTCCTTACATCAACATTTGGAAATTGTACTACAGTTATTTAACGAAAAGCCTCCCCCCCCCCCTGTTTTTTAATCATTGCTTTTTTTTTTGCTTTCTTTCTTTCTTTCTTTTTTGCTTTCTTTTTAAAAAAAATATATTTTACTATTTTGTGATCCCATCTTAATGGGATCGATGCATCTATATGACATGAAGCACAATCCTCTCCAGTCTAGCCTTCCAAGAAGAAACCCTCAGTATTTCTTTAGTTTCCATTTTGGAAGCTACATCACCAATCAATCAGATCAATGTTTTAAATATATAATCAATGAAAGAGTTGTGGTTCCAAACAATACTTCAATAAAATACTCTAAATAAAATAATAAAATTTAGAATGGGAAACAAATAGTAGTGACCGATCCAAAATACCTTGTGGCGTAATCGTACGAGAGGCCGGTAGGATCTGAAGTCATATCCTTCTTTTGCTGGCCATCCTTCCGCACCCAATAAAGTGCATCCAAGAAAGGAAACAAGTGTCCACCACAAAAACATCTTTTGAAGGCCTTCTCCCTAAACAACAAGAAAGCAAAATGTTACTGCCAGAATCACAGATGCCATAGATTTGTAAAAGTTCCATATACATAGGAATAATGTTTGAAGCCTGTGGACTTGAATAAGTGTGGAAAAGTAACAGTGTAATGCAGCCACTAATATATATACACACACACACAGAGAGAGAGAGAGAGAGAGAGATGGAATTAGGGTTTATTATGGTTGTTTTGGATGGTACTTAATACTTTATAATCAACATTAACAATCCATATCCTAGCATGACTAGAGAAAAAGAAACCAGAAAAACTAATCAATACAATAATTAAATTAAGAAGAGGATTGCACTGCAAAATACTATTTTAAAAATACCTGAAGGGCAAAAAAGGTAGATAAAATCATGTACCTTTTTTTTGTTTATGATTGCATTCCTTTCTCATAATCTAATTACATTATTAATATGCGAACCAATCAAACACCGAGCACATGAACTATATGCTCAATGAAGAACAGGAGATATGGTACCCTTCCAAGCAAGTTGCCGCTATGAGGCTGGGAGAGAGAGAGAGCTCATTTATGCAGCAAAACAAGTTCCCAATACAAGTCTTGGCAGGAACATGTTCTTCTTAGCAGGTAGCAGTGATGGGTGCTGAGATGAAACAAGATGCACTCACCCCTCCCAAAATATTCTCAAAGAGAAGACGTAGCCAGTGTGTGTGTGTGTGTATGTGCACGTCACTTTGTAAACTGGATTGGAGTGAAATTCTTACTTCTGTGTGCTGGCAGGCAATGCAACTGCCACAGAGTGTGGCAAGACAGGAAACTTAATTCATTGAACAACCAGGATGTGTTTGCTTCCCTCCCCATCTGAAGGGAGTGTTTCACTTGGCAAATCTGATTATTTCCTTTGATTATTTCATGTCTTCACTGTTCACTGGGTGATTTTTGTGTGTCTAAGACCCCGCTATGAAGGGGAAGAGGACTTAAAATTCAACCCAATACATTCGGGATGCGAACACGGTGTGGAAACATCAAATCCTATAGGGTAGAGGGGTTCTGAGGGGCTCTGAGGGGCTCTTTTGACCCCATGGAAAGCCTGCATTTAGTGTTAAAAGTAAAACATTCTGAAAATTGGGTGCAATGCTAGAAATAATACCAACTAAAACTATATTGCTCATGCTAAAGAAAGCAGGCCTAATGGTAATATACTGGTTTTTTATTAAAGCTGTACACAAACAGTCCTTCAAAATTCTCAACCCTTGGACCGCTACACCAAAGAAGAAAATCTACAAAAAAATCGCAGACGTGGGGTTTGCCATGGTGCCAACATTGTTATCTTTTCAGCGCCATGTCAAGACTTTTCTCTTCTCCCAGGCATTTAACAGCATACGTTATGTTTTAAACAACCCCAGATCTATCTTTAGGTCTGGCTGAGAGTTCAAAGTTGTTTTTCATGGATGTTGTCTTTGTATGCTGTCTGTTTTTATGTTTTTCTGATTTTGAATTTTGTATATTGATTTTTAATGCTTAATGTTTTAATCCTTTGTAAACCGCACAGGGAGCTTCGGCTATGGGATGGTATAGAAATGTCATCATCATCATCATCATCATCATCATCATCTTTCTTTTTCCTGAGGTTTTTGTTTTCTTTGTAGTAGCAACTGAGTTGACAGCCTGATTGTCAGTTTACATCTTCCACAATGGCCCATAGCTAGTATTCTTCTAGGGTATTGGGAGGGGGAGGGCGAGGGGGAGGACGGAATCACAACTGCAACAAAAAAATGGAGAATATTCAGAAAAAAATCTGGAAACTGGTGTTCTTTTTCTAGTGGAGTTTGTTTGGGGGGGGGGGTGAAACCATAGGCAAGTCGCCCAGTTCAGCCCAAATTCCCCATCAATAAAATGAGAATATTAATGTCTTGCCTCATTAAGTTATTCTGAAGACAGATGACATCATTATTGTGTGATGGGTTTGCATATACAGAAATTTAATAGAAATGAACCGGAAAACCGAGCAGAACAGATTTTCCTGCATACAGGATGCTAATGCAGCTCAGTTGTGCAAGCCTCTCTATACATAACTTTAGTCTCAAAGTGTAAAATGGATTTTTCTGGCCACTAGATAGCATGCTTTCTTGTATGGCAAAAATTAACTTTCATTTCAGCTAATGATATTTCGTTAGTGTGCTTCATCTTGAGGAATAATTGGGGGGAAGGGAAGCAAGACAGGCTGGTATGGTTACAGTGTAGGACCAGGGGCTTACCTACACCTATGAGCCTTCCAGGAGGGAGGGGGGAGGATCTCGGGCTTACCTGCTTCCAGGATCATCCCCCTGCGTGCACATGCCCGTGCATCATCCCGGATGTCATGAGGGACATTGCAGGCACCATATTTTTTCATCAAAAATGGAGACAGGAGTGCAATTACGCTCCACTACAGTACGTTTAAAAAAAAAAAAAAAAAAACACCCTTGAAACTGCTCCCTTCCTGATGGGCACAGACTGTCCCTGCGCAGCTCCATGCCCATTTCCAGAGCCCCGCTACTCACAGGGAAGAAGGGACGACCCGTGATCATGCACCACACCAGCTGTGGTCCTCGGGGGTGTCCCGGGACTGTGGAAAAACTGGGAAATACACAGTCCCAGTTATCCTGGGGAAAGTCTCTGGTTGTCCCTGCTCGACCCCGGGATCCCCTGTGAGTCATTTGGATGCTCAGGGATAACCACATGACCAGCCCGGGATAAATGGCTGGTGTAGACATGCCTTAGGTCTTAGGAGATCTGGGATTTAGTCCCACACAGCCATGGAGATCACTGAATGACTTTGAGCCAGTCACTGACTCTCAGCCTAACCTACCTCTCAGGGCTGTTGTGAGGAAAAAATGGAGAAGGTAACAACCTTGCAAGCCACCCTGGGTTCCTTTGCAAGAGGGGAAAAATCAGAGTATAATAAATAAATGAAAAATAAAGTTTTACTTTAAAAAAAAAAACAAAATCTAAAGTTCACCTACAGCCATTTCATTCTTTTTTGCAACAAAATTGTCTTTCATTTTGATAGGCGAGAACAGCAAACAAGCAGACTGTTATATGTGAGAATAATTTCCCTGACAAAAGTTGTCTGGTAGCTTCTTTTAATTAAAAGGTGCCTTAATGAGCTTTTACATCTCTGTATATAGACAACTGTTTGCATAAATAACGGGCAGCTTGTTAACAATACAACACTGGCAAACATGCAAGGCAGAGAAAACCCATCGACCAGAGAATGTTTCTAGTGTACTGAGATGTCACTGATACAGTTTAGATGAAAATTCTCTCTCTCTCTCTCTCTCTCTCTCTCTCTCTCTCTCGGTGTGTGTGTGTGTGTGTGTGTGTGTGTGTAAACTGTAATTATGTGTTACTCTTAGCTCATATACAGACCAGAGTATCCCCTTTCCCTTCTGATGCAGAACAATTATGGCTATTGCATTTTCCTAATTTGAGTGGCTGGCTAAAATGGTTTGCATCTTCCTTAATTGTTTTCAGGCTTCATATAACCTTAGAGTGGTGTGCAAAATGCAGAGGTTTTTTTCAGGCTGTTTGATTATTAGCTTAAAAATAATAATAACAACAGCGCCAAGTGTACTATCAGGTCCAAATCTCAATTTGGGGAGGCAAAACATGTGTCCTCATTCCAAGTGGGGAGTTGAAATGGATGAACACAAGAAACACCAACTAAACTTTGGTATGCACAGCTAATCAGACTAGCATAGCTGGAAATGAGTTTGCATTAGTTTTTAACTCTTGCATTTTTAAACATTAACATGTATGGAGGAAGCTTGGGTTTTTACTTAAAAGTGTTTGGTCCGGGTTATAGAGCATCTCATAGAAGTGCAGGGATTCTGGTTGAAATAAAGGTGATGATTTTAGGAAATGAAAGCAGAGTTGTAAAATTATTAAGTATTCTTGAGGTGGGTACTGGGACATCCATCATGGTAGTCCATTCTGTCTGATTGACTCCTTGGAGCAGCAGAATTCCAGGACCATGAGAACCTTCAGGGGGGCGGGGCTCAACTTTCAATGGAAAAGTTTCCCTTCTCTGTGCAAATGAATAGAGATGTGCTACACTGTATGAGCAACAGAAATAGACTGCAAGTAGGGATGTACAGGTTGTGCAAAATCCATTCCGTCTGTGTCTCACGGATTGTCAGGCACCTTTTGTTCCATCCGCCCATCGACAAAATTGGATTTCAGTAGGGGTGTGCATCGGATCGGATCCGATCCACGATCCGAATCCGATCCGACCCAAAATCGGGAAAATCCGATCCGATCCGATCCGATCCGGACAACCTCCGATCCGATCCGATCCGATCCGATGAGGTCCGATCCGGATCGGACGCCATTTTGAATGCTTTTTCCCATAGCCAAGTATTGTTTTACAAAAACGCCTATAACTTTTTCATTTTTAAAGATAGAAGGATGAAACTTGGGCACATTGTAGACTCGTTAGGGGTAGTTATCTGTGAGAAATTTCAGAAAGATTGGTGCATGCATTTTGTGGAAATTAATTTTTTAATAAATACCCAGGAATGCCTATAACTTTGTCATTTTTAAAGTTACACACATGAAACTTTGCCACATTGTAGGGGGTACCTTGGGACCTATGTGTGTGAAATTTCAGAAACGTAGGTGCTTGTCTTGTGTGGCAATTAATTTTTAGAAAAATGGGTAGTAGTGGGGTAAATACAGTTACGCCTCCCATTTTTTTATTTTTGAAGATACAAACAGGAAACTTGGGCACATTACAGGTACCACTTGCCTTGATATGTGTGTGAAATTTCAGAAACATTGGAGCTTTCCTTGTGTGGCAATTAATTTTTGAAACAATGAGGAAAGAAACACCTATAACTTTGTCATTTTTAAAGTTACACACATGAAACTTTGCCACATTGTAGGTGGTACCTTGGGACCCATGTGTGTGAAATTTCGGAAACGTAGGTGCTTGCCTTGTGTGGCAATTAATTTTTTAATAAATACCCAGGAATGCCTATAACTTTGTCATTTTTAAAGTTACACACATGAAACTTTGCCACATTGTAGGCGGTACCTTGGGACCTATGTGTGTGAAATTTCGGAAACGTAGGTGCTTGCCTTGTGTGGCAATTAATTTTAGAAAAATGGGTAGTGGTGGGGTAAATACAGTTACGCCTCCCACTTTTTTATTTTTGAAGATACAAACAGGAAACATGGGCACATTACAGGTACCACTTGGCTTGATATGTGTGTAAAATTTCAGACAGCTGGGTCCAGGCATGTGGTGGCAAGGTATTTTTGAAACAATGAGGAAAGAAACGCCTATAACTTTTTTATTTTAAAAGTTAGAAGTCTGAACATTGCTCACTTTGTAGATGGGTTAGGGGTAGATATGTGTCAGAAATTTCAGAATGATAGGTCCAGGCATTTGATGGCTATGGAATTTTTAAATTACATGTTTCAAAAAAATTTCTACAGAGGCCAGGTCTTCCCCTCCCGCTTCCCGCGAAGAAAAGGAAACACTCTCTCGTCTCGATCCCTTTGAAGTTGCTAGTAGTATCCATTACAGGGCTCGTGTTTCCTTTCCTCCTTTCACTTTTCAAGCAGAACGGCTGAGCCTAGCTGAGTTTTGCAGCCATGCGTGCAAGGAAGGATCACTCTGGTCTCGATCCCTTTGATCCTTGGTAGTATCCATTACAGGGCTCGTGTCTGCTTTCACTTTGTACTCAAGCAGACACGAGCCCTGTAATGGATACTACCAAGGATCAAAGGGATCGAGACGAGAGAGTGTTTCCTTTTCTTCGCGGGAAGCGGGAGGGGAAGACCTGGCCTCTGTAGAATTTTTTTTGAAACATGTAATTTAAAAATTCCATAGCCATCAAATGCCTGGACCTATCATTCTGAAATTTCTGACACATATCTACCCCTAACCCATCTACAAAGTGAGCAATGTTCAGACTTCTAACTTTTAAAATAAAAAAGTTATAGGCGTTTCTTTCCTCATTGTTTCAAAAATACCTTGCCACCACATGCCTGGACCCAGCTGTCTGAAATTTTACACACATATCAAGCCAAGTGGTACCTGTAATGTGCCCATGTTTCCTGTTTGTATCTTCAAAAATAAAAAAGTGGGAGGCGTAACTGTATTTACCCCACCACTACCCATTTTTCTAAAATTAATTGCCACACAAGGCAAGCACCTACGTTTCCGAAATTTCACACACATAGGTCCCAAGGTACCGCCTACAATGTGGCAAAGTTTCATGTGTGTAACTTTAAAAATGACAAAGTTATAGGCATTCCTGGGTATTTATTAAAAAATTAATTGCCACACAAGGCAAGCACCTACGTTTCCGAAATTTCACACACATGGGTCCCAAGGTACCACCTACAATGTGGCAAAGTTTCATGTGTGTAACTTTAAAAATGACAAAGTTATAGGTGTTTCTTTCCTCATTGTTTCAAAAATTAATTGCCACACAAGGAAAGCTCCAATGTTTCTGAAATTTCACACACATATCAAGGCAAGTGGTACCTGTAATGTGCCCAAGTTTCCTGTTTGTATCTTCAAAAATAAAAAAATGGGAGGCGTAACTGTATTTACCCCACTACTACCCATTTTTCTAAAAATTAATTGCCACACAAGACAAGCACCTACGTTTCTGAAATTTCACACACATAGGTCCCAAGGTACCCCCTACAATGTGGCAAAGTTTCATGTGTGTAACTTTAAAAATGACAAAGTTATAGGCATTCCTGGGTATTTATTAAAAAATTAATTGCCACAAAATGCATGCACCAATCTTTCTGAAATTTCTCACAGACAACTACCCCTAACCAGTCTACAATGTACCCAAGTTTCATCCTTCTATCTTTAAAAATGAAAAAGTTATAGGCGTTTTTGTAAAACAATACTTGGCTATGGGAAAAAGCATTCAAAATGGCGTCCGATCCGGATCGGACATCTGGTCCGATCCGATCCGACCAGCCTCCGATCCGATCCGATCCGATCCGACCCCCCAGGTCCGATTCCGATCCGCTATCCGATCCGATCCGGGGGGTCAGTGCACATCCCTAGATTTCAGTTTCCAAATCTGCGCAAATTCGCACATGCAAAAATGTGCAAATTTCCCCAAAATGCTTTGGCCTATGGGAGTAAATGCACATTTTGGGCCAGGTTTTGTGTGTGTGTGTGTGTGTGTGTGTATATATTTTTCTATGATGAAATTTGTGCAAATTCCCTGAAGGTTAAAAAAACGGTCTGCAATTCTACGAAATCTACCCAACAAGGAAAAAGCCGATCAGCTGTGAAATCTGCAGGTCAAATTCATAAAAATTAGAACTTAAGAAAGCTATAAAGACTGTTCTCTTCTGGCAGACATATCCAGTGGAATTTTAGAAGGTTTTTAGGATGTTTTTATGAAGTTTAGATGCAGATTTAATGTGTGCCATGTTTTAATCAGTTTTATGTATTTTATCGTATTGTTGTTTCCCGCCTTAATCCAAATGGAGAGGAAGGTAAGAAATAAATAAATATAATAATAATAATAATAATAATAATAATATCCAAACTCATTTGGTTCTGTTGCAGATTTCTCCAGCATCCCTAACTGCAAGTAGAAGGACCATGAATGAGTTAGACTGCAATTGGGAAGAGCTTCAAGACAAAATAGTTATCTTTTCCCTCCTCTCTTTCAAGGAGAAGACAAAAATGTTCTCCTCTCCATACAACAAGGTGCAAGCAGCAGTTGAGGAAAGGATATATATCTTTTGCATTAAGCAGTATAACAACATGAGCTTTTTGTGGTGGAGTAGGGGTACAAATACATTTCCTTCAGCCCCGACTTCCAGGCTACTAGTTTCGAAGGGGTAGAAGAAAGACAGCCTTCAAAGCAAATCATCTCAGCTGTTCACCTCAACTTATGGAGTTAGGTGACTACATGGGACTTTGGTGATGTGAGATCTCCTTGGAATATCTCATTCATCCACAATTTTCCCTCCCACATGTGATTCTGTTTGCCTGAGGAACATTCTTGTTTTGCTCTGAAAATTGCCAGAAACCATGCAGAGAATAAGCATCCACAAATGCCCCCCATGAGTTTCATGTTGTACTTTGCTTTTCCATTTTTGATGTAGACAGCTCATGCACATGAAATATTGACTTCGTCGGTATAATGAAGAGTTCTAAAAAACATGACGGAATTCATTCAGTCTCAAGATGTAGTGTTGCTATATTAGTACTCTTACACATCACAAAAAAGATTCTTAACTTTGTATGAAGACAGCTAGGACTTTCTTTCTGACTCTTGTATTTTCTCAGATGTGGAATTTTGGCATTTAAAAACCCAAACCAAACTGAGAGATATGTTGTCCAGAGTTTGAGGAAGCTTGTGACATACTGATATCTACAGAAAGCTGAACATTTCTGTTCAAGTAGAATTTTCATAGCCTCTTCTAGTTTTGATTTACTGATGATTGTAAGTGTGGATATCCCCATGTTTGGCAGAATGCCATCTTTTGTGAATTTGGTCTGTTTCTAAATCATATTTGACATATTGCACAATTAAGGCAGATGCTGTGAAATGTGGATTCAGACAGACTGAGCTACAATAATCAATAACTGCCTTGTTTCTTGCTACTTAAGGATGACATAGAAATAGATACACAGCCAAGAAAGCAATTTGCATAGGTTTTCTAGAAAATTCTATTTCGGTTCAGCTCATTCTCCTATCTGTTCATTTTAGATCATTTATCTTTGCCTCACTCCTACAAGAAAGGAAAGTATTATCAAATGCATTCAACAGGAAAAAGAATAGCATCTTTCAGTAATGCTCAAAAGAATCCCGAGATCTGTGACAGTACTGGGAATCAAATTAAAATATACTCTATCCTACATAGAGGACACAAACTCTGTCTTTTCAAAAGAAATGCCTTTATCTTGGCTTGAAACCCTTCCATACTTCAAAATATGTTTTCTAATATTTGTATACCAGTTTATTGTGGTATATATCCTAGAAGAAACAACAATGGACATCTTATTTATATTCCTACCTTCCTCAGAGCCACCTTGAGAGCTATTTTAGAGGTATACATTTTCTAAAATAAATGAATGGCATTTTGGTTGGCATATATACATACATACATACATACATACATATATATATATATATATATATATAATTTATTTTTATATAGAAAGTGGGGTGGAAATATGAAGAAATTAAAATTAATGAAGAAATATAATGGCCCATCCCATGATATCCTCAAGGTAAAGTGAGTGTCGGGTGAGGCACCCCATCCCTTGGGACAGGAACAGCAACCCCCTTACCTCCATCCTGAAACTAGACCGAAATGCTCAAAGGTTACAGGAAACATAAGTATAAAGTCTTTAGGTTTTGTATATTGTCACCCTGAGACAGGCACAGGTTCTCAGATATGTGTTTTCTTCCAACAGTTACATACGCCTCAGCAGGAGTAGTAAGCCTTTCCTCAGGCTGTGGAAATGTTCTGGGAATGGGATTCCCATATGCTTTCCTGAGGAATACATGCTGGAGCCAGCCTTACAAGCCCTGACCCTCCCTATAGACCATTCCTTTCCCAGGATTTGCTCATGGGTTATTAGGGATGGACAAATCTGTTAGTCCCTCTTCCTCGTGCATTCACATTTTTACAAAATCTCAAGTTCTTTCCATCCTGAATAGGAAGAAATTTGCAACTTTGGGAACGATATTTTAATCAAAACTGAACTGAAATTTGGCTGTACTGGCCAAATTCAGTAGATACTGCAATTCCCAGCATACTGCTACTCCCAGAAAGAAACATATGCTACCTGCCTAACATGTAGCTGTTAAAGAAGGGAAACCTGTCAGAAAAAAGAGGGGGCAAACAGGGATTCAAAACCAGATGTCTAAGGGCCAAGCATGCAAAGCCGTAGGGCTGGATGAAGCCATGTCAGGTGCCAGCATCAGGTGGAGAAGTGGAGGGGGAGCAGTGAATTGTGCCCCTCCCCCATCCCATCAGGAGGGCCTGTGGCCATTGCCCCACCATACCATGTCTGGAGAGCCCTGTGGCACTGGCCACAGTGAGAAAGCATTTGGCAGAGCTCTCTAGAGCAGCTGCCTGCCCTCTGTTCCATTCCTTTCATTGTGCACCCCTTACTTAGGCTGACCATATGAAAAGGAGGGCAGGGCTCATGTAACTTTAACAGTTGTAGAGAAAAGGGGATTTCAGCCAGTGTTATTTGTATGCAACTAGTTCCTGGTGAAATTCCCTCTTCATCACAACAGTTCAAGTTGCAGGCACTATACTAGAGAGGCCAGATACAAAAGAAGGCAGGACCCCTGCAACTTTAACTGTTGTGATGAAGAGGGAATATCACCAGGAACTAATTGCATACAAATGACACTGGCTGAAATCCCCTTTTCTCTACAACTGTTAAAGTTACATGAGCCCTGTTCTCCTTTTCATATGGGCAGCCTACCCTTACTTTTGCCACTGTTGTGTTGACTCTGTTAGCAGAACTCAGGCTACAGGACACTGAGCCTGTGTCTACAGGGTTAAAGTGTCCACAAGCAAGGTGGGAGGGGATTAGTAAGATGATTGATCCACCCTTTCCTTTCTCCTCTCCCAACTCCCTTCTTCTTCTTGGTCTCTATCTTGTGAACTGCTGAGGAAAATGGCTGACGCAAGCAGCCTTGTCCCAAGTTGTAAAGTTGTTTGTTACTGAAGTAAAGTTTTTCTGAATCACTGCTGGAGTGTCTCTTTCTGAGTATTAGTGCAGTTGCTCACAGGGATCTGATTCCAAGCACTGCTAATAGGCTTTATGATGAGAGCCAATGCAGTGACAAAGGTAAGGGGAAGGGAGGCATGCAACAGGGGAAGGAGAAAGGGGGCTGTGATGCAGTGGGGCATGTCTCAATCAGCAAGAGAGCTTGAGCCAGGATTGGCTCTCTGACTTCCATGTCCTCTCATCCTTCTTCTCTACTTCCTTCACTTTATCTCAGCTCTCTACTTACACCTCTCTGTCCATTTCCCACTCTCCTTTGCCTCTCCATTCTCTTTCTCCCTTCTCTTCCTTCTTCCCCTTTCCTCCTCCCCCCAGGGCCTTTTAAATAGCCCAGTCAGGCTCGTGGTCTCCACCTCCATTTCTCCCGACTGGGCTGCAGCTCCTGTTGGGTTGTGAGCAGGCTTGTGACCCTTGGACACCCATCTCTGATGTCATCATTGAGCATTCCAGCACGTGGACAGCATATGTTAACTCCTATATAATTGAGATGGGGTTGGTCAGCGCAACCCCCTCTGTGGTACACCGCATGACGTTATTTGTTCATGTTCATTGAATGAATTTTTGGCCATGTGGAAACACAAACACAAGAATTTCCATTTAAGTTCCAACATTCTTGCTATGATAACACACTCCTAACAAAAGTATGGGACCCAGTTTTCCCTCAACATGGAGGTATGTTAGATTTAAATGCTCGACCGCATGACCAAATTCCTAGTGAACACTCTATGATTCATCCACTGAACAACAAATGGGTTTTTCAATGAAGTTTATCATTCCAAAATATCAATTCTGTGGAGAGGGAACAAGCAGCAGATCAGACTTTAAAACCTGCTAGTCTAAAGCAGCAGCAGCAAAGAAACATACCTGCTTTTTCACAGAACATTGAACCTGTAGATCAGGAATCGTGAAGCACGTTACACTTGGGACCTTGATTTTTGGCACTTGGAAGCTGAATAGGTCCTAACTAGAGAGCATGCATCTAGTATGGTATAAATATGTCCTGAAAATAGCACAGTCAACTTTTTTTTTTTCATTCTCAAGGGCCAGAAACTCAAGGGGGAACTTCCACACATGCTTCTGAGCCCTTCTTCCAATAGCAATACTTGGTGTTGCTCAACAAGTAGGTTCCCAAAGGAGGAGCTTTGGGAGAAGCCAATAGGCAACTTAAGGAATTGCAAACAGGAAATGGTGAAGCCCCAGAGACAGTACTTTTTAAGAGACTCTTTAAATCTTGAAGCCAGCTGCCCAATTAACCAAATTCGAGAAACGTCCCAGGTATACTGAAAATAAGTATAGTAATGTAATAATAACTTTACATAATAGAAGCAGGATACTCACAGACTTCCATTGAATTTTCTAAATTGCATATATTTTAGTCCTGTCTGAAGTAGAAACCCATTAGAATGTTTTTAAATTATCTGACCTTGAAGCGTTTTTTTCCTCTATAGTCCAAAAGAAAGGGAAATTATTACTCACTCTTCTGACTTCATTGCTTGTTACCTTGATGAGCATTTAAAATGTAAATTAAAGAACATTAGTTTTAGGATCAAGTCTGCTTAAAATCCCAGAGGTACGGTTTCTGCAGCTCCTATTTGTTGCTCTATGAAACATTATTTCGTATTTTGTCAAAGTCATACAAAACGTTCCTTAAATTTATTGCATAATTCAATTGCCAAGGTGATTCTTTCTTCCTTTAAAAGCCATGGAAGGGAGTTCAGCTCTTCCTAAAACAATATCTGACTTTTATTACAGCTTTATTGTATATAACATGGCTGGCATATTAATGCTACCTCTCCTTAAGGACCATGTTTCTAAATAAGAGTCAAACTGATTAGATTAGTTACAGTGAGTTGCTAAAATAACTTCATCTAAAATTCAATTTGTGTGATTTCCATTGTGTCCTTGAAAGTACTACACAAAATTATAATTTGGAACTATATAGAGCATCAGAACTTTCCCTCAGCTCTGATCTGACAATGCAGCGCAACTAAATTGAGAGAAATGCATTCTGGGAAATAGAACAAAGTTAAGGAGTGTAAGATACACTAAACAGCAAATACCCTGGAAAATGCCCTAATGCTTTTCACTCTCAGGGTTGAAGCCTACTTCACGAACATGACATTTCTTTTTCTGGCATGACAGTTACAGCTGTTACACCTGTGTACAGAAAAATGATGATATGGGTCTCTCCCACAATTCAATTGTGCACCCCATTCAAGAAAAAAGATAAGATGGTAGGTGAAACAGCAGGTGCCACCCCCTTAGTACATGAATTATTACCTATGAAGATATCTTCATTATTCCTGCATATACCATGCTTGAGAAGTAACATGCCCAATAGCCCTAATATGTGGATACAAAAATTAGACTAAAGTGAAATGTGTCGTAAATCATCCAGCAGTTTTATTTCATTGTATTTATTTATTAGATAACATTGATATGCTGCGTTATTTGCCCAAAAGCCATCAAGGCAATGAACAACAATTTTAAACAATAAAATCATAGCGGCAGAAAAAGAACGCTAAAAACTGCAAAACATTAAAACAGCTACAGTTTTTAAAAGGCTAAATTAAAAAGATGATTCTTTTTTAAGTTGACACATTAGTTCCTTTAATGGAGCTTTTCTAAACGAGGCTGATCATCTCTGTATCTACTTTTGGTTTCGTTACAGAATTAAGATCCAAGGTCTACACAAAGGGCTTTTTCTTTTCTTGCTTTTCTGCTATATAACTTCTAGGCTGTTGCTGTGCTGCATTAGAACATCACAATAACACAAGTAGGGAAATACCCCTTCTTTTACTTTTAGAAATAATAATGCATTTTCCTCACTCTAAAAAACAACTGGGAAAATGCCTTGAAAAAACAGAAACAAAACAGGAAGGTCACAACATCATCTAAAGAACCCGTAAACAATCATGAGTAAGGAATCACAAGCGCATAATACATGCCTTGTGTAGAAAAACTCATGGACAGAATTACAGCCAGCCATCTTTGGCTAGGTTTACTCAATGGATCAGAGATGCATATACAATTGGAATGTTTGGAGCAAGCATTCTAATTTTCATTTTCTTTTCTTTTTTAATTGAAGCCCAAACCTCCAAGGACATGACATGCCCTTTTGTCGACTGTCACTCTGAGTTAAATGATTTACTAGGAGCTAAATACTCGGATTTAACATAAATCCAATAAAGCTGAACTAAGCTCTGCATCTATTTTCATGCAATAAAATTAAAAACAGAACATTGAATGATGCCAAGGCTAAACCTCCACCATACTATGTATTGATTTCTATCTGAAAATACCAATTGACTTAAATGGGACAATGATTCCACCCCAGATTCTTTAGTTCCTGTGACACAGGTTTAAATGGAGTCTAATGAAATGGGAAACACTACAGACTTAGCCCCTTTCTCATTGTACTGTTGAGATGATAATCTCACAGTCATTTTTGCAATACTGTAGGGAAAGAAGCACAATAAAGGTATTATCCTTCAGAGGCCTCAGAGGAGTCTTCTTAATAGAATTGACTTGTGCCTGTTGATCTCATTTTCCCATAAAGCTCCACAGCTCAATCTCATGAAGCTACAATATTTACACATGTTGATATTTGTTATCAGGTCTACCAGTAGAACCTATATAGTCACAGCCTGGAGGACTCCTTTCTAATCGTCTAAATTGGATTTCTTCTTATTCCTACTTCTTCAACAACCAGTGGTATCCGTGAACATGAGGGTGGCACATTGGCCAGCCCTATGCATCATGAGGATGTAACCCAAATATTATGAGAAGGTTAATATTTCATGAATATTCTGCTATTTTTGTAAGCATTCTTTTAAAAAATAAATAATTGGTGGAAGAGATGCTATTTTTCTCATTTGTGATGCTGTGTGTGTGCACATGTGTATTTTAGATTAGGGTACTTGCCCCTAGCTTTTCCATATATCTTTATCATGGGAAGGCCCATGTCCATAAGCTTCTAAAGGTATCTGGCCACCCACGGTTGACAGGAGAATGTGGACCTTGGCTATATCCTGCAAGGCACCAATGTAAGCTTTTCTCTTATTGCAAAAAGCACACATGGGGGGGGGGGGAGATCCCAATCAGGAAGACCATAGTAGGGGACCACAATGTCATGGTCCCAAACCAGCTTCCTCCACACACTCTGGCTAATAGATTGTTTTTTTAAAAAAATCAGCCACAAATGTGAATAATGCCACCTCTAAATGTAAATATTGAACCAATCCCAAATCAAGCCAAGGGGAGTTCATCCATCATAACTTCTTGGTAGTGAAGGAACATACTAGCACAAATCAAAAGCAAAACGTAACTCCTAAATAAAAGCATATTTGTGAGGGGGGCGGATTTCACATTAGAAATACAGGCTCTTCTATCACAGCTAAGCTTATATTCTGGGGAATTCATGAAAGAGGAATGAACAGGCACAGGGAGAAATCTGTAGGAATAAGAAGGAAGCATGCAGGGATCTGGAAGCTGACCAAGTTTCAACCCGGTCACTCAGGTTAACCAAGGAAATGGCCAACCGGGCAGGTTTTTTTTAATGGGAATTGTCAGAAGTGAGGAACCAATCACAGAAGGAGTTCATTAGTGGCTGTTCCATCTGGGAAAGGATGCTATGGAAACTGGGTAAGTAGTTAAGGAAGGAAAGTTACGAATGTAGAGGGAAATAGGAACACTTTCCTAAGAAAGCTGCTGCAACAGGTTGGTACGCCAGCTATGCCCGTTCCTGGATAGGGATAGCCTAGCCACGGTCATTCATGCACTGGTAACCTCATGATACTGTAACACGCTCTATGTGGGGCTACCCATGTGTGTGGTTTGGAAGCTGCAGCTTCTACAGAACGCAGCATTTATGGTGCTCACTGGGACGCCTAGCTCTGCCCACATAAAACCTGTGTTGAAAGAAGAGCATTGGCTGCCTTTTAGTTATGATATTATCCTATATAAAGCCCTAAACAATTTGGGACCAGGATAAGTAGCAGACCGCCTTCCCTTATACACACCCAGATGACATTTACGATTGACAGAGGAGGTCCTGCTCATCATTCCAGGATTAACAGAATGTCATCATGAAGAACCTTGATGGTGGGCCTTCTCTGTAGCAGCACCCACCCGCTGGAAAATCCTCCCTCGTGAGGTTCGGGAAGTCAAAAATGTAACATCCTTCACACGCCTCCTGAAAACATATCTTTTTAGACAAGCTTTCCCTGGCCTATAACATTTTCTGGTTTTATATGACTTTTTATTTATTTTTTTAAGTTTTAAATCTTGACTTTTGTATATTATGGTTTTAATTGTAAACTGCCCAGAGAGCCTCAGCTGTTTGGCAGTATAAATATGTAATGAATAACGAAAGAAAGAAATAGGTCAGAGAGAAAGGACAACGAACCGATCAATGACACTCATTATCTGCCAGATCCATCATTCCTCAACATACTGTCTGTCACTCCATTAGAAGAATGCCATTAGATCCCTTTGCAAGTACAGATCATGATAATGAGGTAAGACACAGAAATATGAGATAAGCAGGGCCACAATTTTATTGAAAGTAAAGCAGAGCAACTGGGTTGGGTACACTGTTGACGATATATACAATAATAATGATGATAGTAATAGCAATTGAAAATAAATTCAACAGGATAACAAGCAACATGTCGGGTGCACTGACTAAAAACTAGAGCCATCTGGCAACTCAACTTGCTTATATAAAGAATGGTGTTAACCCTTCCCCTGAGCTGGTGATAGTCTGAAACTCTACACTTTTCTCCAGGGGTAGGCAATGTATTGCTCTCAGGCCCCAATGTGCCCATGGAACCTTTCTTGGCACCCCCCCCCCCCCAGCAGACTAGTAAAAATAAAGCACCCCCCTGCAAACTTTAATTGATCTGCTTGCAGCGAACAACAACAACTGCCTACTCAGCCTAGGCATGACCAACAAGTCTTAAACTGTTCCCCAAAAGGAGTGTTAGCAGACACTGTGACTGAAAAAAGCCTGGATAGTGATAGGGCAGGATGGGCTTATAAAGCCCTTAAAGCCCTGCATGCTATGTGCCAACATGCCTCACCCACATCTATGGCATTTGCAAAGCTGCTCCCACCCACATTCTTCATGCTGGATGGAGAAGCATGCTTCGACTCTCTGGCTGAATTCGGACGACACAATAAGCAACTGTGGTGGGGGGGTGGGGGGCAATCGTCAGTTGTATTGACTATCTTGTTGTCCGAATGCTGCCATAGTCAACTCAGCGCTGATCCTAATCCACACCACGGTTGATTATTTATTACCATGTTGCGTGGGGAGTACCTCCTAGATGAACAACTGTAAAGTTGATTATTTCCCCACCATTGACTATCGTGTTGTCTGAATTCAGCCTCTCTCTCTCTCTCTATCTCTGGATTAGATATATGTCACTGAACTACATACACCCACAAATGTATTTTTTTCAGGTCCAGATGAGAAATAAAACACTGTCCTACTCCTTAAACCATTGTAATCTTTTTAATAACAAGTTAAGGAGATTGCTTCATAATGGATAAATGCTGGCATTTATGGTGAGTTTTATCTTGTTAATTGCTTGAGTTTAGTTTAGTTTAGTTTTTTTTTTTAAATCTCCTTTGAAGAAAATGTTTTAGTTTTACTTTTGGGGCTGCATAGGTCAACTTCTTGATCAGCCTGAATATAACATAGTAAGACATAACTGCAAGAAATTTCACTTATCAAGTCTTGAAAGAAGCTGGAGTTACTAGGGTAATGTAATCTAGTCTGTCGGTCTCTCAGGACTGTCAGTTGAAGGAGACCCCAGCACCCTAGCAGCATTTCAGTCTTTGGGGAAAGGATAGCAAGACATTTGGAGGAGAGCAACCCTCAGCTGCAACTGACTCCTTATGCTTATGCAAGCTCCTTTACTTAGAATGTGGAAGCAGATTATACATATAGGCAATTTGCAATTATTCAATAGGGATTAAGAATAGAAACAAACATTCTAACTCTGATGCAGACAGGCAAATATTAAATGCCCATATAGCGTGGTTGTATGGAATCTGTTGCCCTCCAAATGTTGTTGGACTACAACTCCCATAGTCCCTGACTGGCCATGCTCACTGGTACAGATGGGAATTGTAGTTAACATCTGGAAAGCTGCAAGTTTCCCACACCTGCAGTACTGCAATGAAGAACAAAATAGCTTGCCCTGATGCAGAAAACAGAAGAATAAGGGTATGTTGCAAGGTATCATGGTCCAGGATGAGGAGGCCTCAGAGACTGAACTTCCCAGTGACAGTGATTCTGAGGAAGCACCAGAACCAGGTCTTTCTGATCTGGGGCTCACTGCCTTGAATCTCATATCCTGTCTGCACAATCCCTGCTTCCCCTTGATGCTGAGGAGTGGACCTTGGACTCCTCTAGTGAACACAGAAACCCTGAGTAGTCCCCAAAGCTTCATCATTTTTCCAAAAAGGTCCATTGGTCTTGAGGGGGGTGGAGCTTCCAGAAGGCCTCTCCTAGCCTGACTATAAAAGCCTGTGAATTACTCCAGCTCAGTGCTAGGCTAACTGGTCAATACCCTAGCTCCATGACTGCTGTCCATAGTCCTGAAATGAACTCAGTTCTCAGATGTGATCCAGCTGCCTGTCCTAGGCCATGCCTGCTCACTTGATCACCCAGAGCTGATGATGGCATCACAGATGGAGGAAACACAAGGCCGGTTGGCCCAATCTAAGTTTCAAAATAGCTTTAGGATGCCAAATAGTTGAGTCACGTCTGTCCTCTTCCTTTCCCTGTTTTGTCTCATTTCTTCCCCTTCCTGTAATGATTAGCATTTTTTTTACTAAATAAATAAATACTGATGAATTCATCTGATGATGTCAACTGTCTTTTTAGAGAATGGGAATAGCCACAAGATATATGATACAAAATTGCAACAGTGTTTATTTTACTTCTTCCTGCTTCAGCTTTGTTATTGGATTAATCCATACAAACCAGCCCAGAGGCTGAAAATCCTAAGCAAACTTCAATATAAATATGAATTATTGTCAATGTGATTGGTTTCCAGGTAAAGGTTTTAGAATTAGGGTATAATGATACAAGAATGCCCTTTACCATTTATGCAGGTCTACTGTTATAAATCTAATGCATTGGTACAACCTGTGCTTGCATTTTACCGTGTTATTGTAATTGTAATTTCAATTTTCTTTTTCTTTTCCAAGGCCATTGTTGATGCCATGAAAAAAATTATTTTCTATTAGTGTCTGCTCTGAATCACTGTAACCAGAAACTTCATAGCTAACCAAAACATATTCCTATCATGCTTTAAGGGATATGTATAAAAGTCTAGTCATAAAGCAAAGAATATGTTGTCATGGTTCTCACATATAATAAATTGCCAACAACTTTGCCCTATAGACATAAGCAATTATTTAAATCCCAATGACCATTATGGGAATACAAGATAAGTTAGAGTAGAAAGAGAGAACTTTCCAACCCTCCCCCCTTGGCCCACTGCACTGATAGAAGGCCAAACTAACTGATAGATTATAATTATGTAGGCTGACCATATGAAAAGGAGGACAGGGCTCCTGTAACTTTAACAGTTGTAGAGTAAAGGGAATTTCAGCCAGTGTCATTTGTATGCAATTAGTTCCTGGTGAAATCCCCTCTTCATCACAACAGTTAAAGTTGCAGGCACTATATTGGAGTGACCATATACAAAAGAAGGCAGGGCCCCTGCAACTTTAACCATTGTGAATTTCACCAGGAACTAATTGCATACAAATGACACTGGCTGAAACTGCCTTTTCTCTACAACTGTTAAAGTTACAGGAGCCCTGTCCTCCTTTTCATATGGTCAGCCTAAATTATGTGTGCTATACAATTCCATTATTATTTTCACAGGCCGTGATACCAAGTCAAAGCCAATAAACAGTCTGCATATTTATCATATTCTTATTTTAAATGGTTAAACTTTGCTGTGAATAGAGTTTAGTCAACCTCCCCAAACACACACACACACACGCACACACACACATGCACACACCAATATATATAGAAATAATCTTTTAGATGTAGATATCCTTTTGTAGGGTGAGCTAAGGGGTTCTGAACTAAGGGGTTCAGTTTGGTTCTGGGAGAATTGTGATTCAAATAAGTTCATGGTATTAAACTCATTTTTGGGACCTAAATTAATTTAAACCAACAGGATATATTTGCAAATATACCAAGAACTGAGGTATTCGTTATTTTAGGCCACATCAATATGCAAATTATTCATCCAGTATGGACTTTATGAATCAGTTTAATTTACCCTATTTATAATGGGGAAAACAGTTATCTCTAGTACAAAGATGCAGTCAACTCTATCCTGATAGTGAATGGATAACAGGCATGCATATGGACAGTAAATGTGTTTTAATTTTATCAGCAACTGGGAGTTAAAGAGAAAATAAATTTAGGAAGATTAAAATTAAAATCTGGATTTCTTGATTTATTGGAAAGCACCGTTGGAGAAAAGGAAGTACTGTCTAAAAGCATCTACATTCCATTAGATGTTCATAGTCACAATCAGGAAAAAAAATGCAATATTTGAGCCCTCTGGCCATTAATGTAAAGGTCCTTGTCAGTTAGGTCAGATTACACTCGTATAAAATCTACTCAAATCAGCAGAGTTGTCATATATGAAGGGGAATTTCCATTATGGATTATTCACGAAAGGTTCAGGGACATCAACCAGTTTGTAAGAACATCAATTGTTCCTTGGTTCTCAGTTTAGAAATACAATTTCATGCATCATTCTACAATGAAAACTCTTGCTCTAATCTTAAATGCAGTGGCAGCTGAGACTGGTGGGTGGAGAGCAGGTCAGCAGGGACAGAGCCAAGAGCATCTAATTTTGCAGCACAAAAGCAACAGAGTATCCACTATTTTTCCTCCGTGCAATTGCAAATCCAAATAAATTGGAAGCAGCAGCAGCAGCAGCAGAAGCAGCCGCCCAGAGATATATTTCTGCAACACCACATGCAAACATTGCGGGGGCATACAAACACATACAACAACTCTAGAGCAAGCAGGTATGGCTCGGATAAAAATTTCCAAGCCCACCCTAAGAAAAAAAATTCTACTGCCTTGCAACTGCCACATCTTGCTCAGAAAAAAAAATGAGCCTGTAATCTCAACAATTATGGAATAGTTAATCAAAATCTTGGAGTTTAACAAAATGGACAAATCAACAGATCAGGTATACACAATGCATTGATTCGGTTTCTGAGTTGAGTCTTGAGGAAAAAAATGAATTTGAACAAGTAGTAGTAATATTTGTGTTAAAATCGAAAGGAATATTTTTATTACTATTTTTGAATAATAAATATTACTAAACGGTGCTTAGATCGCATTAGAAAAAGGAATGCATTAACAAAATACACACTTCAAACAGTTATAGTTGTATGTGTAATTAATTCAGGTTAATGGGACTTAAGCACAGAAAACAGTAGATCTTAATGGGACTTAAACATATGAAAGAATAAATAACAGTGCAGCCTAAGAACTTACCCCTAATGCAGATAATGGAATTACTGGGTTGTAGCTTCTATTTTTGGCTAATCTCAAGCTAAGCATTTTCATCTTAGTCATCATGTACCACAGCATCTTATTGATGGTTAGGATGTTGTAATAGACTGGATGAATGGTTTTCAACCATCTCTAGTGGCTATACTTAATATTAACTTAGATGCAATTTACATTCTTCCCAATTATATTTGTCATCTACTTCAAAATGATGGATTGAGCTAGACTGAAACATTTCCCTTGCATTAGCCTAGCACAATAAGTGAATAATGGGAACAAGCAAGCAATATCACTGTTTGTTCTGAAATATATTAGTTCATTTGGCTTAGTATCTGAAAATAAGTATAATAAGCTGCCTAATGTGTACTTTCTCAAAGTTGTCTAATTTTCTACATTTATAGATTAACTTTCAAAGTAGAGTCATGGTTCCTTGGATTAAATCACCCTGTGAAAAATGTGGATACTCACATATACAATGGATGCTATGCATGAATGTCATCTTCTGAAGCCAACAGCCTGGGTTGCATACACATTTTAAACAACTCTGAAATCCCACCGATCAGCTGCTTAAGAAAGAGTCCTAGGAGATCAGATTTAGTTTCCCTCATGTACTCCCTCTTCCCCAACAAACAGCTGAATTTCAGGCTAGCTTGAAAGGCTACTCACACATACAAAGCCTATGATGTCCCATGTGTACTCTTGTGGATTGGAATCAAAATATGTAATAATCATATACCGGCATAACTGCTAATTATGTTTTATTTTCAGGGCTGGTATGGGATAGTGTTCCTGTGTACCTATCACAGAAGGAGAACATTTCACACACTGTGTCTGTGATGGGTACAGTTGATGGGTACAGTTGAAGTATACCAAAATAGAGTTCTTGCCCTGTTCCATTGTGGAGTTCATCTTCTGCTCTAGGTAATGGCTCAGGTGAGAGGGCATGATGGGAGGTAGACAACAGGAGCAGGCTCAGGACAGAGCAGGTTCAGGAAAATGGCTTGTATATGATTGGAGGCATCAACCAGGGACTGGTTTCAATTCCAGGACTCTGGAGAGTGATTCTACAGCTAGAATACAGACAACTTACTCAGCACTGACCTGGAGTAATTAACAGGATTTACGAGAGTCTTCCTGGAAGCTCCATCCTTCAAGTGTTGTATAGGGCTCTTAAATGATCACTGCCTTTTTCATCTCGGGGAAGAGGGAGGAGGGTTGAAAGAGGGAGGAGCAGGTTGAGGATCTCCATGCTCATTGGAGGAGACTGGGTCCACTTCTCAGAATCAGAAAGCGGTGGCAAATCCCAGGATGCAGGATCCAAGATGGAGGGCTGGAGTTGAGGAGGACTGGTGCCTCCTCAGTTGCTACTGCTGCAGACCTTAGTCACCATGGGCTCTCAGTCCATGACCATGACACTACTGCTCCCTGGACACAATATTTGCCATTTTCAATATAGAAGCCTATAGAATGTTCACAGAATATGGCAACAGCATCTCTTCACTTCCAGTGTTTATCTTATGAATGAATGTGTGCTTATGAATGAACTTTGTAATGGATGGTGAACTTTCCTGCCATTTCAGAATTAGCTTCGTCCCTTCATTGTATTCTGAACTCATTTCCAGATTTGAAACCCCTGTTGCATTCCCTGTGAGGTCACTGGGAATGTGATGACATCTCTGATCACTTCCCTGTGATCCTCCCACTACTGTGAACCTCTAAATCCCACCTCTGCCTCCTTTCCTTCTCAATTCACTTGGAGACAGCAACAGCAGAAGCAGCAGATGGGACTCCTTTGGGATACCTAGTAGCTGAAACAGCAGCATCCTGGGCACACAAAGTTCAGGAAAAGGAATCGTCCAAGACTCATGCGTCCAATGGCAGAGTGGCAGCAAGATGTCCCTCCTTTCTTTAGGATAGAAATACATTACTGTATTTGCCACTATTTTATTGCTATTTATTTCTGTGGTTTTAATATGGTTTTTTAACTGCCTTGGAAATTAAAGGTTGAAATATAGATTTTTTTTAAAAAACTATATAGTAAAATAAAGAAAAATGTTCTCAGGGGACTAGGAATTGCAAAGTGATATGTTGGATGGACAGAACAATCTATGTATGCCTAAAACATCAGCCACATCCTATAAACTCAAGAAAAGCAAACAAAATGATGGTCAGGGCTACCAATTTTATCATATGAGAAACACAGAAAGGGATAGAAAACCAGTGGAAAAACTAACATATGTGATTAGTTGATCGGCAGGGGGATTTAACAGGAAAGAGAAAAGAGGAGTCCAAGGTTGATAGCGAGACACTTGAGATATAGCCAAGCTACAAGTCTCATACCTTAGATGCTTGTCAAAGGTAATGAAAAAATCATGAAGATTGTTAACAAACAGACTTAGTATTCAAGGGACATAAATATTCTGAGGACTTAATTCTGCCTAAATACTGTACACACAGGCCTAATAAACTGCAATTTGAAACCTGCTCCCATAAAGATGATATGCATCATGAATGTAGTGAAAATCACATTACAGACTGTCCAAAAATACATTTGATAGCAGTAGCTAACCTGTAATTCCCTACATGGAAATACTACAGGACTTATCTACTGAGCAGGACTCCACTGAGCACAAACCTCACAATGCAACATTGCTTCGTAGATTTTGTGTCCTATCTTTGAAGAGGGTGAACACTGGTTTTGGTATTCCTTTCTATACTTCTGTTCTCAGAATAAACTAGCCAACTTTGCAAAATCCCTTTGTAAGGAAAATATGCACTAGCCTCTTGATGACCTCTAGCCTCTTGATAACCAGTGGACTGGTACTCAGATACACAAAAGATATCCATTGTGGATCAGATTACTATGGTAATGTGAAGCCATACTGGAATCAACATTTGATGTTTGTTTGGGCTTTTTATTTTGTGAAGTCTTCCTAACAGACATGATAAATCTTTAAAGAAAGTTAATTCAATTATAATTAACTTGTATTATTATTTTTTGTTATTATAGTCTGTTTATCATTATAAGCACAAACTCATTCTGCACACCGACTGGAGTCTTGGGCTTGTGGTGTGTGTGTGTGTGTGTGTGCGTGTGTTTGAAGAGCAGCCTCTTTCAGCTACCTGGAAAAATGGCTTTTGAAAGTGAGAGAACTTTGAAAAGCAAGCTGTGATATGAAATGAGGGACCGCTGCTAAAAGAGAAAAAGAAAGTAAAGGATTTCATGGCATGCCTAAAGTAGCACTTTGGATCCCAGCAATAGTTCTTATTTGCTTTAAGAAGAAAAAGAAGTGCACACCTAGAGTTCTAGACTTTTAAGCCCACATTTTCAGTACACTCTTGTAGCTCATTCCTGAGACTTAGATGCCATATGACCATGTTGAGTGTGCCAAAACAACGTTAATCATGTTAACGTTTTACTCAAAATTACAAGGATGGTTGGACCTGTCTCTTATTGAATAGCGTTTTCCAAAAATGCCAAGTTATGTTCTCCCAATCTGACAGTTCTTTTGAACTTATGGAATGTTTACTTCCATGGATGTAGCTGCATGGACATAAGGATGCAAATGTGGATCTGTCTCCTCCATTAAATTGAAAAGAGTCAATGGCTAAGGAGTTCCATCTGAGTATACAAAGTCCTTCTGGTTGAGCATCTCTAAACAGATATGCACTGATATCTCTTGGTCAATATTCGGTGGAACAAAGCCACAGTTGTGCAACTGAGCCCCTACCAACTATTTCAATTCTCCTGAGTTTAAAAACAATTGGTCGGATTGGCACAGAAGCTAATTAACGTGAAACTGAATGGGCAACACCAGCACTCACACACCACTGCATGTCTGTATTGAGAGTGCCACATCATTAGATCAAAGCTATAACACCATAATACATGCTGCTGTAGGTTGCCAAAATCATGAATTTTTGAAACAGGAAAAGGAGAACTATCATATTGCAGTAATAGGGTTCTTTAATAAAACAAATCAAATGGTGTGACATGTGCCAAGCAGATGTACATGTAGCTTTTCTTTATAAAAATGTCCTTATGCAAAAGGAAATTTACTAGCTGAGAGCCTGGAGCAGCAGGTAACACCAAAGCAAGAAATAAAAATATGTAAAGGGCACAAAGATGTTAATGCATGAGCTACTTGGCCTACAGGGGTGCCACTTTTTAATTTCAGGAGCATAAGGAACTCAGCTAAAGTTTTAGATGAAATCTGTAAGGTGCCTATAATACCAAACCCACCAACACCTCTCCCAGCTGAAGGCAAAAGGATCATGAAAATGCAAGCCATTCAATTATGAGCCTATCTGCACAGTCCCTTGGAACGTTTTAAATAGTATTTTAAAACATTCCAAATAGGTGCGTTCCAAAACATATTAGGCCACATTACTGAGTACTCACGTTACAGGAGAAAAATTCTTCAGTCTTTAAAGCAGTGTGTGCAGTCACACACTCTTCTGCCCCGTCTCTTTCTGTTTTGTTTTTATAATGAGTTTAGGGCAAGGCATTGTGGGCGTTGTAGTTCAGTCACCCACTTCCTCCTTTGTTCCTCTGTCATTCCCTAGTGAGTATAGGGCTAAGAATTGTGGGTATTGTAGTTCACTCGCCCACTTCCTCCTTAGCCCTGCTTTCTTCCCCACCAATCAACTGCTAAGAATTTGGGCACCAGTAAATGAAGCACTGCCCCCATGAATCACAAATGGTAAGGAAGGACACATTATTTTACTTAGAACGATTTATTAAAAGTGAAACCATTGTATATAGCTGAAGTGAGTTTTAAAAAACCTTAGATATACAACGTTATAGGGAGTGCATCATGTGGCCCAAAGAGTTTTCATAACCCTTATAAAAAGTTAAAAACCTTAGCATGTAGATCGGCTCTTAGTCTCCCTGGTAATAATTCTATGAATAACATTCTGATATGTAGCCAAGGAACATAGAACATAGGAAACAACATCTCTGGAGACAATATCACCAAGCCAAGCACTGTGCTGCATAATACAAGGATTAACCCTCATCAATTATATTATCCTAATGCCCTAGGTAAATAAATCAATCACCCAAAACATTAATATTAAATTTACCATTTGCTGGAATAGACTATCACCCTAGCAATAAGAAAAAAACATATACAAACCAAATTTCCCTCTGATTGTAATCCTTAGATTAGCACTTACTGGCTCAATTCGGACAACACAATAGTCAATGGTGGGGTAATAATCAACTTTACAGTTGTTCATCTAGGGGGTACTCCTCACACAACATGGTAATAAATAATCAACTGTGGTATGGATTAGGATCTGCGCTGAGTTGACTATGGCAGCATTCGGATGACACAATAGTCAATACAACTGACAATTGTTTCCCCCCCCCACCAGTTGCTTATTGTGTCATCCAAATTCAGCCACTGAGTTGTTGAATGGATCGAGAATTTTAATATAACGCTAATGGATTACAAGAGCAGTGGAAGACCAAGAGTCTAAGGATTAATATTTCAGAATTGTAGTGGGTGAAGTCTTCTCTTCTTAAAAGGCTATGGTGTTGGCTGCATGACCTATCTGCAAATATCCTGTGGATTGCTTTATATGTTTTTTTAAAAAACATCTGGCTGGGTCTTTATGAGTTGGGAGATTAGTACAGGGATAAAGAGCCTTTCACTTTTAGGTTATTTGTTACAACTGAGCCTTAAGCAGCAGTAGCTGAAAGTCAGTATGCCGCCCGCGACAGCCATAGCAAAATCCTACGGCCCAGAGATCAGTATTGCAACAAGGGTGAGTGGAAAACAAAGTAAGAAAGATCATTCCAGCCCTAAATATCCTTTAAATGAGCCCAGCTGAGCATCACACCAGTCCCCTTCTGTACTACTGTGTGAATAAAGCAAACGCATGCCTGTGAACTCTTGTAACTCAGAGAAGGTAAAGGACACAATGAGCGAAGCAAAGTACATTATTGTAATAGGGATGAAATCCTGCCTGCACAGACTTCAGAGATGAATAGTTTTTGAGGAAATAAGGCAAATGGCAGAAATTGCCTGCAATGGTGGCTCCTGGCATCAGAGGCCTGCTCAATTGGGCAAATATCAAAGCCAGGAAGCCAGCGTGAGGCCCACCAGAAAAGGATGACTGCCTCATCATTTCGGCGTCATGCTAATCTACTAGGAAAGTCAGAAACAGCGCAAGAAAACCCCTCAATGCATTACAGGGCAATGGCCAAGATGACTGGTGCATTAGACCTTTTCTTGGAGTGTTCCTTCCCTCTTCTCTAGTTAATAGGAACCACTGATCTTGCCTCAGGACCCACTGATCTTACAGCTGGCCTTGAGGAGGACCCAAAAATCCATCTTGAGTAGTGGAAACAGAAAGGAGCCTCATTTCTCAAGCCTCTTTCAGCACATCCTTGGCCTGCTTTCCATTCATTCTGGAAAGTTCAGGACATTGATGGAGGAAGGGCATCAGGCAAAGGTCCGCAGCAGTCTCCAAAAACTAGGAACTGTTGTATTTTTCTTTCTTTCTTAACCTCCCACAAGCAAAAACCATGAACCTTTTCCTCCCCAAGTTGTCTTTAGCTTGATTGGCTTTGATCTCTGCGGCTAATATTACCTCATCTTTCTTGAAAACAAAGGAGTCACCAAGGACCTATTCCATAGAGCTCTAATGGAGCCTGTCTCCTAAGCCAGAGTCTCAACAATTAAAAATAAATAACAAGGCAGGCACTGCTAAGAAATGAAAACAACTGGTGGGGTGCAACAAAATAAAATTAACATGCAACACTCAAAGAGAAAGGATAGCATCTGTATGTGTGTGTGTGTTTTGTTTGTTTCAAAAGAACAGTCCCCTTTTTAGGGAAAAATAATATAACTCCCTATCTCCACATGCACTATGTACCTATTGCCCCCATCCATAGGAACACACATGTGAGAATCTACAGCAGCTTGCAGAGAGATTCTTCCTCTTCTTTCTATGGTAGCAAAGCTGCAGCTTGTACATTACTCGCCTCTAACCTGTATGTCACTGTTCAAAAGAGCCTCAGGTGTGCCCAGCTTTCAGGGATCATGCATTTAAAAAACAAGTCCTTCAATAGGATGAAAACTCCTGAAAACTCATTTACAATCCTGAAAACTCATTTACATTCTTTTAACTTTTCCTATACAGGATTTAATTGGCAAGCTCATCCTCTTGAAGGTCTTTTTTTTTTTAAAAAAAAAAAGAGCTGATCATATTCATCAGCATAATATGTATTAATATGTACTGTATTGAACTATAAATATACTAGGTACAAAACATAATTTTTTCCCATTCTAATTCATAAGAACTGCATGCTAGCCTAGTCTATCAAACCTAATCTTCAATGCATCATGTTGACTCAAAAGAGAGTGGCTCAATTCAGACAACACGCTGAGCAACGGTTGTTGAATTACCTACTGACGGTGGGTGAAAAAGGTGGTGATCCACAGACAACACGCTGCAGCAGGTGCTGCAAGGAATCGGCAACCACCCCGGTTGCAAATAGCCTACTCGGCTCTGACTGACAGCTCGGCCGCCATTTCCCCCGCTTACCAAACTCCGTTAGTCCTCCAGCAGGTATCCCAGAAGACACTGTGGCCAAAAACCATGGGCGCCGCCATTGAAGCTGATGCAGGACACGCCTCCCAAACCCCATTGGCTGCCTCAGTCAGTAGGCAGAACTCAGCAGCCTCGGGCAAAGAGGCAGCCAGGAGGAACGGCAGCACCAATACGACAGTCGCACCCCATGCCCAGCACTGCAATATTAACGTTGGTACCCACGCCCCAGCCCCCAACCCCCCCACCTCCCTCCTAGAGCATCTTCCGCACACACAGGAAAGAAGGCGAGAGTGGGGTGGCGTAGAAAACTTTATTCAGCAGGGAGACCAGACATGGGCAATAAGGCACATGGGCACCACTATGCCAGGGCAGAACCTACGGAAAGGACAGTTGCCCCAGGAAGGGAGGAGGCAGCTGGAAGGCACAGCAGTGAAGAGGGGACGGCCGAGGCCACACCCCCAGGGAGCCAAGCACGGAACATGCCAAGGGGATGAGGTGGAGAGGGGCGGCATGCCAGGGAGAGATGCCAGTCCACAGATGAAACTCCACAGCTGACACTCACAGGGGGTGGGGGTAGCGCAGCCAGATCCAGGCACTGATTCTTTCATGCACCTGGGATGCCTCCACATGGGTGCAACGTTCCCCAATGGGATTCTCGGGGCCCGGCAATGGCTTGCTGTCCAGCCGTGTTGGGTGGATGAGGAGGGGCTCTCTGGTCACCGCTTCCCCTGCCCTCGTCCTTCTGGGTGATGCGAGGGTGGAGGTGGCGGTGCAGTGGGGGTCTACTTTGGATGGGGTGTTGTTCTCCCTCTTGGTGTGGCGGGGCTGCCCCTTGCTCCAGGGCACCTGGGGTTGTTGCTTATTCCGTCTCCCCCTCCCCCCTTGGCCGTAGTGCCCTTCTGGAGCGCTTCCCTGTCCGTTTGGGTAGCTGACTGGGCACCCTGCGTGGGTGCTTGCAGGAGCTAGCCCCTTGTTGAGCTCCGTGCCAGCTGCCTGGTGGGGGAGGCGGGAGTCCGTGGTTGTTATGGCGGCGATGCCGGGGATCTGTTGTGAGAGTGCTTGAGTGGCCGCCCACGTTCTGCCTCTCTTGCCACTTGTCTCTCTGATCTTCCTTGCTCAACAACTCACCATTGTTATTTCAACAATGCTCTGATTCGGACAACACGTTTGTCAATTGACAATTCCCTTAACAACTCGCAAGTGAGTTGTTTCTCTCAGTTGTTAAATTTTGCTACTTGCCTACTGTGGGTTGTTACTGCGTTGTGTGGCTACACCCAGACAACACATTTAACAACGCAACGGGTTGTTGCTTTAACAACCCACAGTTGCTTAGCGTGTCGTCCGAATGCAGCCAGTGAGTTATAAAAATATGGATGTTTATTATGCCAATAATAATAATAATAATAATAATAATCTAAAACTAATCTATAAATGAAAGTTTCTTCTTAAACCTCAGGTAGATTCAGATGATCAGATATTTCTCGCTGTTATGTCAGAGCACATTTAGTGGTCATGAAACTGAAGTGGAATAATGCATAAAAGACTTACAACCACCACTACTGTCCTTTCAGAAACCCATTTTTTCCCATTTTGTTAAATGGTGGAGTCCATTGTCCTCTGGAGTTCTTCATTTCCATGGGGATCCTTCTAACCAGTGATTACAATGTCACTGTGCCACAATAATAAAAAAGAGTAGGTACTTGCATGCATCCTAATGAATTGTTATTTCTCGGCCCAGGAGTGTTTCTATTTTTTTGCAGAAATGTGTTTAATTTTTGTAAACCCCACCTTTGATTACTTTGTTCATGATTCAGTCCTGCTAAGTAATTATTTTCAATGGAATCAAATGGCAGTGAAGGCTCACAGTTAATTATAGGTTGCATAAAGAGTACATTCTTGGTTTTAAATGTATTGCTTTTAAATTGAGTTGAATGTCTTTTGTAATGTAAGAAGGGCAAATGGAAAGAAGAAAATTTATAGCACTCATTCTTTTGGCAATACCCTACTTTCTTATTTATCCTTTTCATGGAGTAGGAGCAGTAGTCATATAGTCCATCTTGTCCATGACTAGTATAACTTTGTCTTATTCACAGCAAAATACATTCAACCCAACTCTTCCAAGATTTCAGTAAGACTGGCGCTTCCCTGCCCATCCACTTAAGATCCACTCACTGGAAATACTGCTAGAGACTAAGGACTAATTCACAAGTCCATCCAGTTCATAAGCCCTTGATATATATATATATATATATATATTCTGAAAATCTGTCTATAATTGCTATATTGAACCAGGCAAAATATTTATATTTTGCCTACTAACATAAAACATCTTAAATGTTGTCAGTTCATAATAGATTGCTAAAAGTGCAAGCCAGGGCATGAAGATGCTATCTGACTGATTTACTTCTGTGTAAAGCTGTAGAGATCCCAAACAGATTTTCTAATCACCAATATATGCCCATTGACCAGCAAGCCAGATTAAACCACATACAAACAATGCATTCTGTTACTGAGTTAAAGCCCTTTCCTTTAAACAATGGTCTTAATTTTCACATTTTGCTTTTTACTGTTCTACTTCCAGGTCTTCAAATACTTGACTGACAGAAAGGCCTTGGCAAGAAAAACTAAGACAAGGATTGCTCAATATGAATCTGATGATGTTCAGTGGTCAGAGGAAATTTCTATTGGTCCATTTATGACCCCATCAAAAGTCAGGTATGGATTAACATCAGCTTCATCCATAACTATTTCCTTACACTGACGTCACTTCAGTG
Source organism: Anniella stebbinsi (assembly GCA_029215795.1). Classification (NCBI taxonomy): domain Eukaryota; kingdom Metazoa; phylum Chordata; class Lepidosauria; order Squamata; family Anniellidae; genus Anniella; species Anniella stebbinsi. Next base: position 152,152,073 of record JARDYH010000004.1, read on the forward strand.
TGAAACACACATGCATCATTGACAATTGCCATGCTGGGCATGTTGTTTTGTAGCTGGATTGCTATTCCTGAAGACAAACTGTCTTGTAAAGACAAGTGCTGAGAAAGCTGGCCACACATAGATCCACAATGTACTTTTTAAAAGGTCCAGGGAGCTCCAAGGGTGCCTCTACAAGAGCAATTTAAAGCTCTTTCAAGGCACATTAAAATTTTTACCTCCACATGAACAGAGTGCAAATCGGGGGTTGAGGCACATTTTCTCTCCGATTATGCGCTTCTTCACATTCGCATTAAATAGCGAGTTTTAATTTACCGCAGCCGTTAAAGCGCATTTTGACCATGTAAACAAGCGATTCTTTGCATCTCAACAATTTTAAAGCGTGTTTCACACAGCCGGTAATGTGCTTCACCACCTGTCATTTATCGGAATTAGGTGTAAAAGCAATCGTGAGAAGATGCGCATAATTGGGCAACCGGGCGTCAAGCCGAATTCTTATAGAGGGGGCCCAAGAGGCACACAGATCTTACCCACTGCTAAGCACTTCTCCATTAACCTCAATGGAGAGGGCAACCAATTGTGACAAGAGATGTATGCCTCAAGCTACTCACTCCAATGACTTCAAAGGCCTGAATGTACTAGAATGTTATGGATGCATCATACACCTGTATTAGACATGGGTCCTTGACCAGCCTAACCATAATTCTGGGGGGATCCATACTTCACACAGCAAACATCATTACTGCAAGTGCAGTTGCATTACTCTGGTGTTTCACACAGCAAACACGAACGTTGTTGTACTGCATTTATGCCATACCAGCATCTTTAAACAGTCATGTATCAGGGAGCCCCAGCCTAATCGGATTGAATAGACACTTGCAAAAAATATATGTCAAGCCACACTTTATTGGCTACAAAAAACTTTGGGTAACCACAGATCCACAGATTTTGGATTAGCTTACTAACCAGCCATCATTTATGGCCACCATGAATCCTTCACACCCATAAGACTTCTGCATGTGTCAGAACCTGGGAAGGGGGCATGCATTCATTTTACAAGGCACTTTTGCAAAAAGAAAAAGCACTGAAAGTTTTAAGAACTGGTGTGGGAGAAACACTCACACACAGGCAAGTCAGGGAGAGGAACACTGGTATACCTGCAGCAATTGCCTGCCACTGTGGAACTGCCCCAAAGGACAAAGCCCTGCCTTCATCAACCTGGTGCCCCCTAGAGCTTCGGCTATGGGGCGGTATATAAATGCAATAATAAATAAATAAATAAATAATAATAATAAATGTCTTGACTACAAAAAATTCATAATCCCCAGTTAGCAATGACCACCTAGATGTGGATGATGGAAGTTGTAGTCCAACACATCTAGGGGGAACCAGGATGAGGAAGGCAGACATAGACCAGACAATTATATGATGATTATACTGATTTCATCATCATAAGATATAACAAACACCTTTTATTTGTGAAGTCTGTTCCTAGAAATCAGTTGCCTATGCTTACTTTCTTTATTCTTGACAGAGATTATGTGAGTTCAGCAATTTATAAAAACATGTCAGTGTGAGTCCATACACTGTGCATGTGCGCAACCTCTCTCTCTCTCTCTCTCTCTCACACACACACACACACACACACATAACTGAAAATTCTATAAACCTTATCTAATGAGAGCACATTTTCTTATAACATTAAAGAAATACTTTGGCACTGTACTTATAAACAATCTTGAATCATATTCCTTTTAATATCTTCAAAAACTTCTCAAGTACTTTACTGCATGCCAAACACTTCTGAAGCTTCTTCCATAAAACCCTGCTGGACACCACAATCAATTAATTCAAATACAAATAAACTGAAGTTGAACTCACTTCAGACAATCAGTTTTGCCAGCTGTACTTCACACTTAACTCTTTAAGCTTAAAAGTCCCAGGAATTAAGAGAACAATGCATAGTTCTTCTAATTTGAAAAGATTAAACATGGTCAAGGGAACAAAAGGAAATACTTAATGGTTAAATTTCTGTAGCAATAAAAATAACTTTACCACGACTCTAATAATTCAAGTCCCATAACTTGCTGTGCCAGGTAGATCATCACTGCAATAGTGTAATATCAGAAACCTTGGTGTTACTCTGACATTATCTAGGTTCAGTATGATGAAATATTCAGGGAGGTCAAATGATATGAGTCACTAAACATGTCTTTGAACCATCAGCTGAAACTGTGTCCAGACTGAGACCACAGCATGGGTTGACAGTAGTTAATCTTGCCCCCGCCCATACCATTTTCCCATCGGAACTCCCCTCCCAAGTTGCTGTCTCCTGCTATTAGTATCTTTGGGGGCAAGTGACAACTTTGGAGGTGCAATTTTTAAACCACTTTCCCAATGTCCCCACCAGGGACCAAATGATGTCAGGGTGCGTGGCCATACTCCTTTTAATGTCTGGTGGCATGGCCACTCCCCCTTTCATTTAGTTCTTGGAGGACGGGGAGATCATCTGGCTCTCCACCCAATTGTGGTTGCCTTCCCTTGCATTTGTCATGGATCAGGCCCCCTGCTAGTTCAAAAAAGACAAGGAAAATCCCATTATGGATTGGATGTATGTAGCATTGCAAGTAGTCAATTGCTTATAGAAGGCATGTGATTATAGATCCAATAGGAACCATGAGATTACCATTTCAGGAAGAGCTGTTGTCCTAACCACACAAGATTGAATGTTCCATATATATGATAATTAAATTCTAATTAATATGTTTAGGATTGAGGCCTGGGTTACACGGGTAGACTCATTACTTGATTGCTCAGCATTTGATTGTCATGCAATTGATAACCGGCAGCTGAAAACTGACTAGTCATGATGTTTGAAATTACATGAGGCATCACAATGATGTATTGTGGTATTGTATCTGTGATGGCCCACACATGCCAGTCATTTCTTGATGTTGCAGTTATCAAGCAAAGAAGATGCAGGTATAAACCAGCCTTTACACTGACAGAACAAACAACTAATAATGAGGAAGAATTCTTCAATTTCTCTTGTAAGTTGACAGTTAATAATTTACTTTGCTAGCTCTTTTGTGTCCCTATTTTCCAGAACACCATAAAGGCGAGCCAGATTTAAAGACACCCCCGCTCCATTCAGGCATCAGTTCTGAATGTCTATTTTTATAATGTATGCAGATAATTGCTTGCTTTGAACATATTTTGTTTGGACCCACCAATGTGGCCTTTTGTAATTTGGAATTCCACAAGAACAATAGGTTTGTTGTCACTTCTTAACAAGGGCAACAATATTATGTGTGCCTCTGCATGAATTTGAGATTAGATTGATCAGATGTTTGACTGGGTAAATATAATGTTCATCAGACAGTAGACAACTATGTACTTTAGGGCTCTGATTTTTTTTTTAATTAATTAGACTGAACTAAGGTCTATTGGGAGAAGGAGAACTGGCTATACTGAATGTAAACGTTTTCTAATCATACCAGATTGCAGTCCAGAAATAATTTGCTCCATGCCAGACCTAGAATGAAAATGTAGACAGGAATGGAAGCCTAAAAAGAGCCAGCATGAAATAGTAGTTCTAGTTTTAGACTAGCACTGCAGAGAGACTCATGTTCAAGTCCCTACGCAGACCTTAAAGTTAGCTGCATAACCTTGAGCCAGTCACTATCTCTCAGCCCAGTCTACCTCCCAGGGTTGTTATGAGGATAAAACAAGGAAGAGTGACCATGTATGACACCTGGAGCTCATTGGAGAAAGGGCATGATTTTTTTTAAAAAATAAATTAAATTAATGAAGGAATAGCTCTTCCCTAGCAAAAGTTCACACATGGAGTACCAGTCATAATTCCCTCCACAAAATCACATTCTGGCTTTTTAGAGCCCTCAGCCATCTATATCAGCCTGCTGCAACCTGATGCCCTTCAGATGTTATGGACCTCAACTCCCATCAGCCCCAGCCAGCATGAGCAATGGTCATGAATGAAGCGAGGTGGAGGGTGCCAGCTTGGGGTAGTCTATTCTACATGTAGCTAATGTGCACATCAACACAAGATTTCACAATGTCCTGAAAGTTCTATATCTCTTAAGTTTCTGAAATTGCAGGAATGACTGCAATACCATGCATAGTGTACTCCAAATGGTTGTGGGAATGCACAAGTCAAATTCATCTTGAGGGTATCTGGCAAAAATTGACTCAAAATGGTACATAAATTTCAGCATTTCCTCTATTGGAGCCTTATTATTTTAGAATATGAGTAAAGACAAATAGCTGAACTTAGCAAAGACACTTTATATTGCGGGACACCTCATAATTGCTTGCATACATTATTTTTGAATTAAAAATTCACAGCTGGCCAAGCCTAGTTCTACTAGTAGGTAGGCAGATATGGAAGCCTTAAAGGGTAGCAAATCGTGGATTATTCATTGAATGTATGATTGCCACTATTACTATTACAATAACAGGGGGGCTCTTTTTGATGTTTTGCCTCACTCAGCAACATCTTTGCAGCTGGGGACAAAGACAAGGAAGTATTAGTGTTCAGAAGTCTCTTTCATACTTGATTCAAGAGTGCTGAATCATGCAAGTTATTTTCAAAATTATTCCTAGAACTTTCTCTTCTTATTTTTCTAGCTCCACTAAATATTAGTAAACTAACCAACAAGACCCTATGAAAGAAGAATAAAGCCAGAGACTGAGGGACAAAAGGACAATCTAGCTATGCATTTCTGTCCCAGTTGCCTGAATTAATTAGTTCCAACTGTGGAATGATTTTCTCATATAGATGGAGCAGAAAACTTTTTCCGTTTCTTCCAGGATTCATTAGAACATTGAGTTATTTTTCAGAGTTGAATGTGTGCAACTTTCTAGAATGTAGAGCATTTTCTGGACTCTATTAACATCAAAATACATTTTTAGCCTGTAGTGTATATATTCTGACTTAAACATGCAAAACACTCAACCATGCTATCTGCATGAGAGCAATCATCCTTTAAAGACATGTTTATAAGCTCAGGCCCTCTGCATGTCTATGCTGGCACTGCAAGATAACTGACTCTTATACTTTTCTTCATTTCGATAGTAACTAAGGATAGTTTTATTTACATATTTGAAAACAAATTCATATTCTTTCTTCATGCCCAAACTGAGGATTGGGATATTATAACAATGCTAATTTAATCTGGAAATATATAGAAACCTGGAAACAGTCCTATTTTTAGAAACTAACATGAATCTATTTTAACACTGCATGTTTATGTTTACTCCTCAAATAAGAAAAAGAAAGTTCTGTTATGAAGGGAAGAAATAAATTCCTTATTTTTCAAGCTGAAATTTCAAGATTAATGTAATGTAGCCCAGAAACTTAGTATTCACAACTTTTCCTCAACAAATGAAGCAGCTGTAAATCTTACTTCCTGTCTCTGAATTGCTGATGAACTCAGTGTATTATTATTTTAGCAGATGTTCACTCTTAACACCACACTTCAACTTTGAATAAAGAATATTAAAACAAAAAGTTATCATATTGCTTTGGAACATAATTGCCATTGATCTGTTCCATTCTTTCCAGCCCAAATGTCATTGTGTGTTTTTAACTTTGATTAATATTTATTAGGGGAACTGGTGGAACACGGAAATCACACAAATGTTCTTAGTATCGTGTGGATTGGTGTTCTAGAATATAAAGGGGGGGAAATCATTTTCTCAGATAATTACTGAGTGATCTGCAACATGATGCAATACTCTCTGAGAACCTAATTTGCTTCAGTTCAGTCCTCTCCCTCCCAACTGGCGTTAAAAACTCCACTCTGGGATTAGTGTTCAACTCAAATAGAAAATACCTTGCTTCTTCTCATTTACCTAGAGAGAGAGAGAGAGAGAGAGGGGGGAGACTGGCAACTCACAGAAACTACCTTTCTTCAGTAGCCAACCCTTGATTGGTAAAGAGCTCTGTGAGCCATTTCAGGTGCCTATGTTTTCCCTGTTCTCTTTAGTTATCTAAACCAGTGGTTCTCCATTACTACATAAAAGACTGTATTGGTAAACGGGAGCGCTACATTTGCATCCACTTCTGGCCTGGAGGAAGGCCTGACATTGACCAATCAATATTGTGGAACAAACAACTGAGAACTTTCAATCCTTGGAGCTGACCTTGCGGGAGGAGGGGCAAGCCCTTAATAAAACGGAGTCCCATAAGTTTCGGAGCAGACAGGCCTTTGTCACAGTTATAATCCTCATGATCATCACCATCCTCCACAACCTCTAAGCATCACTGCTGATCTCTCTCTCTCTCTCTCTCTCTCTCACACACACACACACACACACCAGCAGCAGGGCATGGCAGGCATTTATTTCACAAATCCTCTCTAATTCCTTCCCAGACTGACCTTACATCCTCCCTCCTCCCTGTGTCTCCCCACCCCACATCTCTCCCCTGGGAATCAATTAGAGATTTACTCGCCCCAAATGCTGGCATCCCCCCCTTCATTTGGAGTAGCTTCTTTAATGCGTTTTAATTAAAACCCATCACACAAACCAATGCTCCTCTGTACTCTTCTCAACCTTTCCTTACACGATGCCATAACATTTTTTAAAAGCCCCCTCCCCTCCTCAAGCCCACGACTACGGAAGGGGTGTGGGTGTGTGAAAGAAACTTTGCCACAAAACCGCTCTCCTCCTCTCCCTCTCACGCTTGATTCTGCATTCACCTCTTGTTTACACAGCCCATTATGATCCTTGAGAGCGGCTGAAATCTTTCCCGAGGGTTCCCTTCGAATTAATCGGAGGAGCTAACAAGCTCGCAACTTTCCCCGTCTTTTTCTTTTTCCTTTTTTATGATCATCCCCAAACTTTGCCCATTTCCCCAGAAATAATATATGTATTCTCATCATCATCATCATCATCATCATCATCATCATCATCATCGAATAATAATAATAATAATAGAAAGCCTAATTCAGTTCTCCTTAGTATTTCAAGGCCAATTGTCAGTTCTCCTTCTTTCTTACCTGATCGAAGCGTCACTGAAGTCCCCGAAGAGGAGGGGGGGGGGGGCAGGAAAATGAACACGTCCTGTCTTTTTCGCGTGGGAGGGTGGGGGGGTGTACGGACAAGGGTCTCGTCTATTGAACGGTCTGCTTGAAGAACGGCAAAAAAAAAAGACCCCGAGGTAAAAGAAAGAAAGAAAGAAAGAAAGAAAGAAAGAAAGAAAAGAAATGTTGCGAAGGAAGGGAAGGAACCCGAGCGTCCGGGGTACAACTCCGAAGAAATTCCCACGTCTAACAGGGCATGAAGGGGGGAGAATCTCCTTTGCGTCCGATAAGCTGCTTTACCAAGTTGCTTCTGGTTGGGCGGGCAGAGCCAGGGGCGGCAGGGGGCGGGCCAGGCCGAGAGGGCTGGAGAGCGGGCGGGCTTCCCGGGTTCAGCACCAGCGGCTCCGTGGACAGCGCCAGCTCCTTCCCCCTCCAGGTCGTCTCAGGCACTGAAGTCGGCAGCTTCTCCGGCTCGCCTCTCCCTCCCTCCCCGACGCCGCCACTGCCGCTCAGCTCCAGCGCGTCCCGCCTCTCTTCGCACGCCGCCCTCCTCCTCCTCAGCCCCCCCCCCGCCGCCGCCGCCGCCGCCGCCGCCCCGCCGCCCAACCAAACCTCACGTCAGCCCGAGCGCTTCCCTCATTTGCATAGCAGCCGAGAAAGGGGGCAGCTGCAGACAAAGCCCCGTGACCAGCCGGGAGCAGCCGGCGCTGCCGTGACCGGGAAGCGCTGCCGGCAGCTTCTGCAACTGGTAGTAGCGGCAGCTGGGTTGGGGGGGGGGGGGGGAGAGAGAGGGAAAGTCGGGCTCTCTCGTTCAGCCTTTTTTTTCTCCCCCGGAGGTGGAGGAGGAGGAGGAAGAGGAAGAGGCAGGCAGGCAGGCAGGCAGGCAGGCAGGGCGAAGAAATGGGCACGGAGGAAGGCAGCGCCGTCAGAAGTCACCACGATGTTAAACGTTTATTCGAGGAGGGCGGCGGAGGGGGAAGGTGCTAAGCGCGCCCGCTTTGGTTTTGGAGCAGGAGCAGGTGGGTGAGGAGAGGCGATCAGACCGCAATGAGTAAATAGCAGCTTCTCGTCGTCTCGCACGCCTACACAGACGCACACCCGCTCCGGTCCGTTTAGCAGAGGTTGGGAAAGCACGGAAGGGGAAGGGGAGCCCCCTGGGGTCTTCTACCACCACCACCTCCTCTTCCTCCTGAGTTCTGCCGCTGCTGGCGGGGGTGTACATGGGTCGGGCGAGGAGGATTGGACCCACGGTGCTGCCTAGAGGTAGAGCAAGAGCAGCCACTGGTACCTGCTCGTTCACTTTCTGCCCCCCCCCCCTTCCTGTGTGGTGCACCATAGATGATCGATCTGAACACTGCTTGCTTATCCTTACTCCTAAAGTAAGGAAGGGGAACTGGTTATGCGGGGAGGAGCTAAATTCGTTATTTGTCCATGCTGAAATTCCACAGCCCCAGCAACAGATAACTCGCCTTCCCATTCACTCACCTGCGCTCTCCTTCTGAGCGGTGGGATGGTGGGTGGTGGGTCCAAACAGCCTCATCCTCCACACTCCCCCAGGAGAGAGGCCACGTGAGCAGGGAAAGGTGGCTGGGTTGTCCTCCAAACAGCAGCCACGTTTTGCTGTCTCGCTCCCTCTGGGCAGCTAAGCTCAATTCTTCTCACTGCGTCACCCAAAATAATAGGATGCGCAAGCAGGGAGAACAGCCTTGACCAACCTGGTGTCTTCCACACGCTTTGGGGTACCAACACTCCCAGCACCCCCAGCCAGCATGGACAATGGGGTGCTGGCAGTGTTGGTCGTCCAAAACGTGTGGAAGACACCAGGTTGGGGAAGGGGGAGGTGGAAGGTTTCAGAGGGGGAGAGAGGGCACATGAGCAGCGGCAGCCCTCACTTCCCCTGTGCTTCTTGATGACAGAGGGAAAAGCCCAATTCTTGTGTGAAGTGGAAGCAGCAGCTGCCTTTTCTCACTCACTCACTCACTCACTCACTCTAGGTGTCATGCTTCTTGGGGCAGGCAAAGGCAGCTGCTGTTTCTACCCCCTCTCTTTTGCTCACCCTTTCTAGGCGCTGTGGCAGGGTGGACTGGACCCACGGTGCTGCCTACAGAGAAGAGAGCAGCCACCTTTGCCCACTCACTTACCCCCCTCTTCTGTGGTGCGGCCTCGGAAGGAGGAGGAGCCACCTCATCTTTTCCCATGCTCACCTGAATTCTTCCTCTGGGCTGGACGGTGGCAGAAATTCTGGTTGGTGGACCAAATCCTCCCTCCAGGTGGAGAGGATCCCTCAGCCTTTCTTGCTCAGAATCAAGGATTGGGCAAAGAATGGTTGCTTCTGGCTCTGGTTTCAAGGCAACCCTTTTACTCCACAAGTCTCTCTGCTTGCACATCCTCTCTCTATGAGTAATGCAGCAGGAAGGATTGGACTCAACAGCACCATTCAAAGAGAGGCAGGGAGGAAGCCAAAAGAGTCAGTGAGCTGCTAACGTGCCCTCAGTGAAGGCTGTGAATCCATTCTGGGTTTCAGTTAGAACCAGCCAGAACTCTAAAGGAGCTATCCAAGGTGCTGAGGCCTACCCCCCACAATAGGTTCAGCACCTTGGATAGCTTCTGTAGAGTTTTGGCTGGTTCTAACTGAAACCCAGAATGGATTCACAGCCCCACCAAAATCAGAGCCACCAGTCTCCACTACTTTGCCACGGCCTGCTCTATTGCCCTCTCTCACTGGATGATGCAGAGGGCTGAGAAGGTTCAAGCGAGTGACAGGATGAGGTGCCTGCTCCTTCAATGAGCCACTTTCTGTACTGTACTTCCCACAAAGAGTGGGAACAAGTGAGCTAAGCAGAGACATCGGCTGTTAGGTACCACTGTGGCCACAATCCTCCCTGACATGATGTCCCAAAGAGGGTGAGCAAGGAAGAAGAGACAGGGGCCATATAGAGCTCAGTGGAGGAGGCACCATTGTGGGAGGGTGTTCCGAGTCATGGAGTCCCCCACCCTTCATTTTCAGGCTCTGTTCAAGGACCAAGGGTAGGGAGAAGACATGCCAATGTGCTGTTTATTATTTGATAACCTTTCCTCACCAATCTGCTGTTTATTTGTTTTTCTTCAAGATAAAAGGGAAGTGTTAGGAAGAGCCAAAGTGTGTGACTAAAAGGTACACCTTGCCAGAAAGGTCCCGTCTACAAGATTTCAGTTTGACTCCCGGTTGCCCGATTATGCGCATCTCCTCAGAATTGCTTTTACGCCTAATACCTATATACGAGAGGCGTTGAAGTGCATTACTGGCTGTATGAAACTTGCTTTAAAGTTGTTGACATGCATGCAAATGTTGCTGACAGTAATGCACTTTGTCCCAGGAAACTGCCCAAACAGGTTTTGCACCCTTTATTCTTCTCACCTACCAGAATCTCCCACCTTTGGTTTCCTAGGTTACCTGTGGAATGATGTGGTTAACCTGTTTAGCTACCTCTCTCCCCTCCAATTTCACCACCAGCTGAAGTTTGTCCCCACTCCCAGAACTGCTCAGGAGTAAATGGGAATGTGCTTCAGAACTTTCCCCCTCCAGCAGCCTTTTAAAAAGTATTTTCAGCTGCCTCTCTCTGCCCCCCACCATTTGCCAGAGAGAGAGGAAGAGAGAGAGAGACCAAAGAGAAGGGGCGAGTGAGTGAGAGAGTAGAGATCTGCACAAACGCACACCCAAACAGACAGGGGAAGCTGCTTCGTTCCTTCTTCCTCCTCCTTATTTTCCCAGTGAGATCAATTGTTTTCCCTTCTCTCCTTCTCAATCATCCGTTGTCGTTTTGGTGATGTAAAACATTCAGACGCGCGCACACACACACACCCAGCAAGCAAGCAAGAGGAGCAAGCGTGTGTGTGTGTGTCTATGGACGGAGGCAGGCATGCAGGCAAGCATGAAAATACCCTCCCCCTGTCCACACCCCCTTTCCCTGCTTCCCGTCTCTCAGGAACCCAGCAAGAAGTGAGGAGACGAGTTGTCTAAGCGGATCACTAATTATCTACACATACGCATGGCAACAAGACCATCTGATTGTTAATGCACCTCCTCACAAAATTGTTTACACGGACATAAGGCGCTCTTACTTACTCCCACGGTAAATTAAAACTCGCTATTTAACGCGCATTCAAAAATGCGAATAATCAGAGATTTAAAGCGCCTGGACCCCTGATTTGCGCTCCGCTCTTGTAGAGGTAAATTTGGTAATGCGCCTTGAAAGAGCTTTAAATTGCTCTTGTAGAGGCACCCAAAGTGAGTCCTCAGTCCTCCTTCTCAGCCTCAGGGGTTGCAGAGTGAATGAAGGTCTCTCAGTCAGGATCAGATATTCCTTTCTTTCCCCCAGCCAAAAGAATGAAAGGAAGGAAGGAAGGAAGGAAGCAATCAGACATGCCTACAGACAGTTATGAAACATTGTACAGAACAGGTCAGACTATTTGGACATTTAGCCAATCGTATCTATTCTGGCTGGAGAAATCCTTTTCTCATCATATTCTCTGTTTTGAAGACAGAGATGGGGAAAATCGAATTTGGGAGAACCTTCTGCATGCAAATTATATGTTCTTCCATTTATCTAGGGTGGCTATGGTTCTGTGACTTGTCAAAGAAATGGGAAAAGAAAAGAAAACCTGTAACAATTCAGGAACATAACAATAATAGAGTTTCAGGGAGTGCTGTGCTGAAAATTTCTCCCATGAAAATTTCAACGATTCTCATTCAGTTTGATAGAAAAGAAATTGCTTTCAAAAAGAAATTCGAAAGCGAAGAAATTTCGGAGAAATTCTCATGGGTTTGGTTCAGAGTTTTTGTGGTTACCTTACTGACGAGATGACTGAGGAGTGTGTTTGAGTGTCCTATCTTTCATTGTACAGTCTTCTCTCCGACAGCCGGCAGCCTCCTTGGCTTCCCGCTGTTCCCACACAGGGGAAGACATCATGAATGTATTCCTCCCATAGGGCCTTGTCAGATCAGAAAATGTAGGAGACTGCAGAGCAATGGTGAGATGGGAAATAGAACCTTCAGACACCTCACAGTGATTAGGTTAGCTCAAAAACACCACCAACGCACATTCAAAATAAATTATAAGCTATCCTGAGAATGAGGCAGAAAAATGGTGGCCTTTTACATGGGGAAGAAAACTTTCAGGTAATTGGAGGACAGATTTTGGGCCACAAAGGTAATGTGAGAAGGGGGGGGGCACATAATGCATATTATAAACGGTAAACTGAGGTAATAGAATTTTGAACTTGTGTCATTTCTGACTGCAGGTAGAGAACTGCCGATAAATGAAAGAGAAGCTTCTTAACATTAAAAAAGCATAACAAAAACAAAACCACCCTCTGTGCAGTAAACATGACACATCAGGTAGAGCAGCTTTCTCCCAAATGTGCTCGTTATTTACATGCATGTCGCACCTTACGTGAAGGAGGACTTCAAATATAACCCACCTCACCTGCAGTCACAAATGGGACCCCAGGGAGACTTGTCTGGCATCTGAGTTGTTTTCTTTTTGGTGCCAGGAAAAGACCTTTTAATCCTCCCATGCTTTTTAGACCTTTTTTCTTTAAAAAAAAAAAAAAAAAAGCTTGTAAGCAACTACCCTTTTAAAAAAATTAGGTCTCCCCTATCGGTTGACTAGTATTATTATTATATTATTATTATTACATTTATATACCGCCCCATAGCCGAAGCTCTCTGGGCGGTTTATAAAAATTAAATGATTGAACATTAAAAAGTCAATATACAAAATTTAAAAACATAAAACAGCTGCTATTTAATACATTTTAAACTGTTAAGCCTGGCCACAAAGTCAGTTAAAGCCTCAGCTTAAGCTGTTAAAATGCCTGGGAGAAAGCAAAAGTTTTGACCTGGCGCCGAAAAGATAACAGTGTTGGTGCCAGGCGAGCCTCATCAGGGAGATCATTCCATAATTGGGGGGGCCACCACAAAGAAGGCCCTCTGCCTTTTTGCCATCCTCCGAGCTTCCCTCGGAGTAGGCACATGGAGGAGGATCTTTGATGTTGAGCATAGTGTACGGGTAGGTTCATGTCAGGAAAGGCGTTCCATCAGGTATTGTGGTCCCAAACCATGTAAGGCTTTATAGGTTAAAACCAGCACCTTGAATCGGGCTCGGAAACATACAGGCAGCCAATGCAAGCGGGCCGGAATCGCTCTTATATGTTTGAATCTTCTGGTCTCTGTTACCAATCTGGGCGCTGCATTTTGTGTTTGTTGTTTTAGGTTTGTTTTTGGGGTATTTTTTTTTAGATTATACATATACAACTCACAACATGAATCAGTGTGGAAGACACAATGTTGTACTTGTCTTTTTTTCTTTTAAGACGTCTGCATTGACATGGAGAAAATGTATAGAAACGACTCAACAGAAGAGTAAAAATTTTAGCAGATGTGACCAATATTGTGAGAGTATATTAATTCTTTGGGCCAAACTGCATCTTACACTTACTGCATGGCATGTAGCTATGTCTAACTTTTGTTTATCAGAAGGAACTTGTCATTATAAAACATTATCCCCAGCATTCCTTCCTCCACTATATAGCAATCAAGCAATTAGGTTAGTACTCTTGAATAGATGGGTTAAGAATTTCCTTTCATCTCTATTTCCCTTTCTTTGGAGGTTTCTGGACTGAGGCACATCATGAAATACTGAAATTGCTGAATTCACATGCAGTGTAATCCTGTACATGTCTACTTTGAAGTTCATCCCATTGAGTACCTATACAATAAAACTGTTACGCCTCAGAATAAAATGAACAACAATCCTCCCTCCCATCAACAAATGGGAATTTAAGTATTTTTTAACATTTTGAATGTATTAATTTAATACAGTTAAATATCTTGCACTATTACATGATACTAATTCCATTTGTGGTTATTAAGAATTACAAACAACACTTACAGAATATTTGGAAACTTAGTTCTATGCTTGGGTACCAAATTTAGGTACCAAGATACTTAGGTACTAAACCTTCACATGCATCTGATGCCTTGGCTTTTCCGCCTCCTCCTCCTCCTGCTCCTCCTCCTCTTCTTCTTCTTCTTCTTCTGTATATGGGAATTAGAAATCACAGATTAATTACAGGCAGATCTTTCTTATCACAACTCAGTCACATAATGGGGGACACTAACATGTTTAGCTTAGACTGAGTCACCAAACAACATGGCATCAAGGATTGAACATACATGTGTGAATCTGTTTTGAGTAAGGCTGCCTCTACAAGAGGCATTTAAAGCTCTTTCAAGGTGCATTAAAAAAATTACCTCTACAAGAACAGAGCGCAAATCGGGCATAGAGGCGCGTTTTCTCTTCGATTATGCGCATTATCGAATGCGCGTTAAATAGCGAGTTTTATTTTGCTACGGCCATTAAAGCACATTTTGACTATGCGAACAAGCGATTCTCTGCATTAACTACTTGTAAAGCGCATTTGAAACAACCGGTTAGGTCACCAGTTGAGTGCTCAATTACCTCCTGCATACAAGCATTTACGATAAAGCGCTTCAGCGAATATACGCATAATCGGCTAACCAGGCGTCAAACGGAATCCATCTAGAGGGGGTCTAATAGGCTGAATGAGATGCAAGATTATTCTTGAAAAATGTTAGCCTTCATTACTGGATCAGAGAAAAAAATGTATTAAGTAGTATGATTTGCTAGATTTGAGCTCACATCAAACAGCAGAATAAGATGGGACTAAATTTCAGTTTTGCTCTACGTACAGAAACTGCCTATACTTATTTCTCTGGTGGCAAATTGTTACCCAAGATGATGGCAGAAATATCAGCATGTGTTATTCAGCTTTCTGAGTTCAAATGAGCATGCTCAGTAACAGAAAAAATATCTGAGTGATGAAAAGTGTAGCAAAGGGTATTTTTTTTAAAATGCATTAAGTACTACTGCAGTGTGTGTGTGTGTGTGTGTGTGTGTGTGTGTGTGTTTCCTCAAAGGTGTATCTTCATTAAATATTACTTTGTACCCAGAAATCAACTAAGATGTGTACAGCTAACCACAGACGATTTACGTGTGTGTGTGTGTGTGTGTCCAGAAAACATGCTTTTATTGAAAGGAGATGGAAATAAGTACACATTCCCACCTCAGCTTTTAGCCATTAACATTGTTTCTCTGATGTAGTAACCTGGTATATGTGGAGCTCTTAATCAGACAACAAATACATCATGGATTTTTCTGTGAGGTTCCACCTTTGGACAAATTTCCTTTCTTTTTTTAGCAGTGCAATTATCACAAAACAGCAAATAGATTCCAACTTGAACTCAAATTATGCGGTGCTCCCATTCTCAAAGTGGAATGGTAGTTATGAAATATTAATTGGCTCTAAAACATCAACTGGAATACTGAATGATCAAGTCGACTGGAAAACATTTTAACAGTCTGTAGCACTAATGCTTACTATCGCTATCATGCTGGGTATCCCAGTTCAGTATCAACCTGCAAAATCAAATTATGTACTTTGCTCCAAATGTCTGAGAAGTCTTTGACTTCCACAAAGATTCTCATGGGCATGATGTTAAATGCCACCATGAATCTTTAATATGCCAGAGCTTTGCGCATAGGTCCCATGGTGCCACCATTGGACACCATATGTTATCATGAAATTAGAGAGTATGTGCATAGATAGACTGTGGTGTGGGTGGGTGTGGGTGTTAGTGATACACAGATTAGTCTATTTATGGTCTATGTCTGTTTTGCATATGTTCAAACATAAGTTTGTTCCACACTGTTTTCTACCTCCCCCCCAAAATGCATTTAAGTTGAATGCATTTTCCCATAGAACACATATGTTTATATACAATTTCCCCTGAAGTACAATTTTTTGCTGTCATTGTCCCCTAATATTGGTTGGAGGGCCAGGGGAGGGGTGGTCCATATGGATTCCATCACCCTTGCCAGGAGACCCCTCAGCTTGGGAGCTGGGGCATTGTACCCAGAGTTGTGTCAGAGAGACAGAATAAGTCTCCTGCAGGTGTGCTATCCATCCAGCTGCTTAGCAGCAGCCCTACCTGAGCTGGTGGAGGTGGTCTTCTGTGCGGTGTTGGAGATATCAAAGGCTTTGGTAGTAACAGACTTCAGCATTTATACCAGTGTAGCCTTGGGAGGGTAGCAGCTCAGGACTTCGTGGCTGCCTTGAAAATCGTGGGGCTGTCTCAGTATATCATTGGCCCAACACATTCTCCAGGTCATAGTCTTTGCTACTGAGGAGGGTCTGGAATTGAGGGAGTTTGATTTAACTCCATTATCATAATCAGACCATTTCCTGGTAAGGTTTGCATTTACTGTGACTATTCCACTGTTCAGGGATGGAGGAATGGTTAAGATGCCCTTCTCTTGGAAACTAAGAATCTGAGGGGTTCCAAGCTCTGATGGAGTTTTGGGCTGACTTGGCTAGTTCTCCTACCAAGACCCTGGTCTCACTGTGGAATGGGTTATCAACACCATCACTTCCAAATGCCCTCTTGTGTGAGCCTAGTTCACCCTTTGGTATTTGGAGGAACAAGGATGATGATGGTTTGTGCATGGTAAGTAGCGTAAATCTTGAAGTGGATGTGATCAGATGCATGAGAGCACATTATTGTGCCTACCATGTGACAGTGATGACAGCAAAAAAAACTTTATTACGCTACGAAAAGTTTATAATGCTACCATCGTTGCATTTTCAGATAGCCATCCAGCAGAGCTGGTTGGTGGAACAGCCATTAAGATCGGGCCTGGTGGTTGTTTTAGGGGAGCCCTCAGAAGCCTGCTGTGACAAATTTGCAAGGCACTTCGAAAACAAAATTGTCTGCATTCATGAAGAACCTGACATTGCAGTTGGTACAGATCTGGCAGAAGTGTCCAGAGTTCCATCGAGTTATGTTACATTGGATTAGTTTCAGATATTGTAGTCTGGTGATGTGGACAGGGTCCTTGGAAAGGTCTGACCAACCACATGTATGCTAGATCCTTGTCCTTCATGGTTTGTGAAATCTAGCCAGTAGAGATTGACTGGGTAAGTCCAGGAAGTGATGAATAAATGGAGAAACAGTGCCCACAGCCTCGAAAGAGACTGTGGTGTGTCCACTCAAAAATCTCTCTTTGTGATGACTAACAAATAATTAACAAATATCCAATTGCCAATATCCTCTTTTGGGACAAGGGTCTGAGAAGGTGGTGGCTGGATAGTCCAGAAGCACTTGGAGCTTCAGGCCTGGGTTTGGCAATGGAACAACCTGGGTCACCATGATGGATGACTTTCATCAGGAAAGGTGCCACAGTGTACTGATGACACCAAGCCCTATTTTTTCTTGTCAGGTGAGGCCCTGCAGGTGCTAGATTGAAATCTGGAGGCAATAATAGATTGGATGAGGGCTTAAACATTGTGACTGAAACCTGAAAGATGGGGGTTCTGGGGGTGAGCAGCTCTCAGGTGCATAAATTTGGTAGATGGCCTGTTCAGGATGGGGTTGTCACTAGAGTCCCAGATAGCATCAGTGGCATGGGGTGCCTTTGCCCAGTTTCTGGCTCGTGTGCCAGCCACAACCATTCATGGACAGAGATAGCTTAGTCACAGTGACCCATGCTCTGGTAATATATTATTATTATTATTATTATTATTATTATTATTATTATTATTACAAAGTACTTTACATGGGGCTGTCCTTGCAGACAATCTGGACATTACAGATGGTGCAAGATGCAGCGGCAGGATATTGTCAAGGATAACTGTCAGAGATCATATACCAGGAATCCTCTTCCTACGCTGAATCCAAGGTGCTGGTATTGACCTGCAAAGCCATAAATGACTTGGCACCCAGGTATCTGAAAGAGCACCTTTCCCTGTACCTGCCTGCCCTGTACTCTTAGATGTCTGGGGGGAGGCCTGTCTCATTGTCCCAACACTGGGGGAAATATAGAGTTATGACATAAAATAGTGTCTTCTCCATGGTGGTTTCATGACTTTGGAATCCCCTCCCTCAAGGGGTATGGCCGGCACCAATTTTACTAAGATTTTAGTGCCAGGCATTGGTTTATCTGAGCATTTAGTAGCCACTGCAATGAATATGATTGTATCTTCTGTTGAATAGTTGCTTTCTCTGCTGATTATTTATTGATTTCAGTAGAGCTTGTTGTTGTTGTTGTTAATGTATATTATCATTGGTTATTTTTAGTATTGTTGTTATCTGCCCTGTTTTTTATTTTTGTTTTTTTATTAAGGTTGGGATATAAATAGAACCAAATACATAAATGGCATGCAGACCACCACAACCAAGAGTTTTGTGGCACCTTAAGGACTAAGGAATTCATTGTGGCATAAGCTTTTTTGCATGCAGTATTATGTCATAAGCTTTTGTGCATGAAGTAATTTGGCATATATACACAGACATCTGGGTGGAGAGGGGAGAAAAATGTAAATAATGAGGTCAGAGGGGAAATGAATGTAAAAACGAACAAAATGTGGCAATAATGTTGAAGCATAAAATTATGTAAAATAAGCTTGGTGACCATTCACAAATCAGTGTTCATGATAAATATCCTTGCATTTCTAGGTTGTGCTTGTGTGTGTGTGTGTGTGTGTGTGTGTGAGAGAGAGAGAGAGAGAGAGAGAGAGAGAATTACATGTGCTTTCTCTTGCCTTGGCAAGATTCACTTGGACCTGAATAAGTGTAAGGATTTTTCTCACAATTTTTTATAAGAATTGCCTCACCACATTTTTAATAGTCTACCTGGATTGGTATCCTATCTAGGATCACAGCTGGTTCATTTCTAGCTTCCAGTGGTCCAGCGTTTCATTGCCAATGGAACATGTACTGCATGTTTTGGTCATCATAAAGTATATAGCCACTGATAATAAGTTGAATCAATGAAACTCTGGTTTTGAGGCCATAGAACTGTATGAAAACATAGGTCTGCTACAATGTTACCATTCAGACAATAAATATATATACACAAGAGAATGCAAAAAGCATGAATTAGAAAAACTCATTCTACATTCTACCTGTATGTATAATGAATTATATTTATCTACTAATCCTATTCTTGTTATTTCTTTTCTATTTTTGGACTCCTACTGTGACATATAATTTTACAGGCTCTCATTTAATTATGATTATTTCTGTTCGTTTGTTATACACAAACTTTGTTAATTCTTTCTTCTTTATGCATTGGTTAATATAATTGCATTTACTGCTGGTAGGGGGAAAACATGATTATTTGGGGGAATAACTCTGAATGCTACATCTAGGCAACTGATGTGTACCATTTTTTTTTCTTATGGCACATTCTAGAAAAGGGAGCTGGAACAAAATCTTTATGCAAATAAATTACTTGGCACTAGGGTATTTTTTTTAAATCGAGGAATAGCTTGCACCATTATTACCATGTGTAGCTTATAGCTGAAGGGCTGAGGTCCACCAGGCCCCAGCTGTGCTACAGCATTAACTTTCTCTTGATTATATATTTGTACCTTGCTCTAATATAGGCATGCATTTTATGGTGAACGCACGCAGTATTTCATAATTAGCCGCTAGGCAGAAGGAATTCCTAGTGCTTAGTTTCATGTTTTTCCTTTCCAGAGCTCTTTAATTTGGATAGTATTTGACAGTATCTTGCCAGATGCAATGTAATCTGCTACATTTCGCAATATTCTTTACAATTTGTTTTATTTAACAGCCCCCAATGCGTGCTGCCTGGCTGTTCATGTTTGTTTTGTTTTCATTCTGCAGTCTTAATCGTTGAATTCAAAGTGCTTCCCGATGCTGTGCAATAGCTGGATGCAAACTGTCTTTTTCATGGAAGCGTTTTACGATATTTGATAATGAATTTCAGAGTATGGCTATGCGTACCAGAGGACCATTACTCTTATTTAACATTTTATTTAATAAGGTTTGTCTTTGAAAGGGTTTAGGAAGGAGTAAATCATTTGTGATAGAAAAGACACTGAAGATTCATTAGGCTGGAAGGCAAGAAGAACTCCAAACAGGAATATTTGTTCCATCTCCTTCCCTCACTTGTGCTGCATTGGCTTAAGTTGTGACAACTATTTAAAGTATCTTTCCATTTGGTAGGCATGCTGGTATTTCTGCCACAGAAGTGTAGGGATCTATCTTGTATCATTGGCTGCCTGTTAGCTACGGAGCCATATACAAGGCTATGTTATTATCCTATAAAGCCCTAAACAACTTGGGACCAGGATACCTAGCAGACCACCTTCCCTTATACATGCCCAGATGACATTTACGATCATCAGAGAAGGTCCTGCTCGTCATTCCAAGACAAACAGAATGTCGTCATGAAGAACCTCGATGGCGGGCCTTCTGTGTACCGGCATCCACCCTCTGGAAAAACCTCCCTCATGCGGTTCGGGAGGTGGAAAATATAACATCTTTCAAATGCCTCCTGAAAATACAACTTTTTAGACAAGCCTTCCCTGGATTATAACTTTTCCTGGTTTTATATGACATTTAGAAATATATATTTTTAAAAAGGTTTGAATTCTGACCTCTGTATATTGTGATTTTAACTGTGAACTGCCCGGAGAGCCTCGGCTGTTGGGCAGTACAAATATGTAACGAGTAAATAATATTTTCTGGAATCATATCAAATAAAAGTAAAAGAAACACGTGCCCCGTGCTAGTAGTTTGTCCCAGGCATGGGAACTTTGGATTGTGTATGGAATGTTCCCCACCCACATTTTTTTTCCCATTCGTTTCAAAGGAAAATCCAGATTGGTGTATGCATTCCTTCCCTCCACGCGAATAAACTGAAAAGTGTGTGTATGCAAGAAAGCACACACAAGCATTTGTGCATCTGCACATCTACACATATGTGAATTTAAGTTTCTTTTTCTTTTTCTCTGCATTTGTGTGAACCTGACACCTGGGTGCCTTTCTTGCCTCTCTGGTGCTGTGATCAATCAGCATGAAGAAAGAAAATTAGGAAACATTGATTGCCTGATCCTCCCACTCTTCTTCATGATGAGTATAAATGGCTAAATTAGAGTGACGGCCTTCATACCTAATCTTGTTCCCTAATCGCCATCATTTATAATAAAGGTATTCCACACTGATCTACCATTCAGAGCAAACTCTGCCATTCTTTCTCAAGGCAGCAATATTCCGTGCTCCATTGCCATTTTCTGTGCATTACTCAAATTGCAGAAGATAGATGGAAAGAAGTGAAGGACCAGCAGATACTTTCCTCTGATCAAGGGAAGTCTTTGCTATAGGCAAAGGGAATTTTAGCTATCACATTTACTAACTGCCCCCACCCCCCACTTCCCCAGCATTAAGATACAGGAAGAAGTATGATGTAGAGGTATTCTGCTTTGCCCAACAGTTCTCTGAATCTCAACTCCACAGCTCTCACAAGAAATACTTCTCAAGGAAATGATGCCCAGTTACCATTTCATCCAGAAGTTATGAGATCAGCATTGTGCTTCTGATGAGGACCAGTTACACAATCAGCACTTCAGACTGCAAGTGAGGAATACAAATCCAAATGCTCTCCCACAAAATAAACTTTCCAGGAAGTTAAAACAACAACAACAACTAGCAGGTCAGGGGGAAAAGTTTATTTATTTATTTATTTCTATACTACGGTTGATTATTATCATGTTGTGTGGCGTCTGGCCATAACAGTGAAGATTGTTGGAGCATTATTTTTATTGTATTATTTTAACTGTATGTCATATTTTAAGTGCTTATCAACTATTTCTTTATATATATGAAAAATTGTATTAAAACCCATTTATATTCTACCTTAACTTTTTTGGATATATACTGTACAGTTTTTGGTTAAGGGCAACACCTTTGTTTAGGTTGGTGTGGAGAGTTCCCCCTAGATAAACAATGGTTGAGTTGATTAGTACCCCACTGTTGACTATTGTGTTGCCCAAACGCAGTCAGAGGCTCAATTCAGACGACATGATAGTCAATGGTGGGTTGACTAACCCTAACCCTAGGGGGTACTCACCAAACAACATGGTAATAAATAATCAACTATGGTGTGGATGAGGATCAGCGCTGAGTTGACTATGGCAGCATTCGGACAACATGATAGTCAATACAACTGACAATTGTTTTCCCCACACCAGTTGTTTATTGTGTCGTCCGAATTGAGCCAGTGAGTGCTACTGTCCCTTCTTTTCTGAGAATTTTTTTTTATTATTTATTTCATTTCTATACCACCCAATAGCCTAAGCTCCCTGGGCAGTTCACAAAGATTAAAACTATAAGGTACTGTGTAAAATATAAAATATGGAAGCTTAAAACAACAATTTTAAACCTCAGTATACAAGTACAACCAGTGTAAAACCAAGCAGCAATGTAGACCTTTGAAATGCAGGTTTAAAACAGCAGAGTTAAAAGGCTAGGACAGTAAACTGCGAAAATATTGGGAAAATAAAAAGGATTTCACCTGGTGCCAGAAAGAGTACAATGTAGGTTCCAAGCAAATCTCTTTAGGGAGCTCATTCCACAACTGGGGTGCTACAGTAGCCCTTCTTCTGCTAGTTGCTCACCTCACTTCCTTTGGAAGGGGCTCATGGAAAAGGTTCAGCTTTGCCTTCTTCCTGAAATGCTTCACCACTTGACTACACTGACAGTAGACTGTCCCTCAGTCCCTGCTAGGGATGGGTGAAAATTTCATTGGGTTCACATTTTTAGGTGAGATTACCTAGATGATTCCAGTATCAGAGGCAGTTAGCCTATATACACCAGTTGCTGGGTAACATGGATGGGGGGATGCTGTTGAACCATGTCCTGCTTGTGGGTTTCCTGTCAACAGCTGGTTGGCCACTGTGTGAACAGATTGCTGGACTAGATGGACCCTTGTTCTGATCAAGCATGGATCTTATGTTCTCACCCAATTTGCACCTCCCAGAATAGAACACAGTCCCAAACAAAATTTGCTGTTGGAAATCCATACATTTCTAAGCTTGTGGTGCATTCTACAAAACAAAACACGAATGTGCTTGATAACATGTGTACATTTCTAAAATGCACAAAAGCAAACTTTGGTCAATGGGTTCATGTGCACAATAATATGTCCATTTGAAAAAAAGAACAAAAATGCATACATTCTTGAAAAAATGGTCAAAAATGTATATGAATCTCAGGACTGGAAAAAATAACCTAACATGAAACTGGGTTGGAATGAGCTTGGTGGTGGGAAAAGGAGAAACGCAGTGAGATTGTAGTTGACAGGTTCGCCCATCCTGAGTCACTGCTTCTAAAAGACTTTGGAACACAGATGAAAAATCCATGGAAGTTATGCAGTTAAATTGGCAAAAATGCTTATGAATGATAATTTATCATAAATGAGAATGGCAAAGAACCCCAGCCCTGCTGAATGTTGATTTGGGCCATAGCTTAGTAGTAATGCACATAACTTTCTTGCAGAAGGTCCCCAGATCCAGTTCCTGGTATTTACAGTTAAAGGGATTTCAGTAGCAGGGCTGGGAAAGGCCCTTGCCTGAGACCTGTTGCTAATCAGACTAGACAATATTAGCCTAGATAGACAGTGGCTAGGTTCACACATCATGTGAACCCACACTCATTGGTTGAATATGGGTTGTTTGTTGAACCGTGGGTTAGTGTGTTATCCAAACCCAGGACATTTTTCTGCTGGGTGGCTTGTTACCCATGCAGTGTGGTTTATGTTTCTCGAGACAAACCTTGAAAAACCATGGTTTGTTGTTGGGTTGTTCAGGGTAGTTGACAAGCCGCACTGCATGGTTCACAAGCCACACTGCAGAAAATGTTCTAAGTTTGGACAACATGTTAACCCATGGTTCAACAAAGAGCCCATGGCTCAACAACAACCCACAATCAACCACTGAGTGTGGGTTAGCATGTTGTGTGATATAAGGCAGCATCTTTTGTTTCTAAAAATGTGGTCTGCCATTTATCATATCACATCCTAAATCAACATGAAGCCTGGCTCATCAGCATGTTTACTCAAAAGCATGACCCACTGAGTTAAATAGGAATAAGGTTAAAATATATTGGATTTCTCCTACATTTTCTAGATTTGAAAGAAGGGATAGTTGGCAGCCAGAGAGAAGACATCACTACTCTTCTTCCTGTTTCTCAATTTGGAAATAAATCAGTTTTCCCAAATAGTTTAACATTTGATTTAAACATGTTAGATTCTTCCTATCTTGAGAGATGGGCGATTTACAGGTTTCCTGTTTTGCTATTTGAGTTTATTCAATTTTTTTTAGGAATGCCCTATCCTGTGTACTTATTAGCTCATGTGGCATAGGTAGGCTTAGGCCTAGACCAAAGTTTTGGAAGCGAAGTGACCCAAGATCAACTTGTTTAACTACATGTTTGCAATATCATGTGATGAGTCCTTCCTGGACTGTATGACTTCAGATGGCAAATGGGGGGGTCAGATATTTGAGTGGTCCCTCAAATAAACAAAGCTTGCATGTAGAACGACAGCAACACACCAAGGCTTGGCTGATGTGCTAGTTTTGGGGGTGGGTTATGGCCGTGTATAGAAAACATTAACTCCCTTCTTGTAGGGAGTTAGAGGAAATGCTCTCTCTACCTTACAGTTTTGTTGAATGTATAGCTCACCTCTGAGGTAATAAAGCTTAACACTTGGTGAGAACACCTACCTTGATTGATAAGAGAAGGCTATGTCTGGGAGCAGTAGCAGTGACTGAAGTTTCACACAGCCAAGGTGTAATATAGTAGATGTAGATATTACGCAGTCAATCTGATTGTGTGAGTCAATCATAGCAAGTTGTGACATCTGAGGGACCGGATGCCCTCTCATCTGCCTTTCCCTTCTAAACTTTATTTTGTTTGCTGAGTAGACATTTTTGAGATTATTTCTCTTTGTCATTCAGTGAGAGTGAAGTAATGCACAATTTTTGTCATTTTAAAGAATAAAGAACGTCACAAGGTTGGATTTTTAATTTATTTTTTTAGTTGAGGGTAGATTAACAATCTGGTCAGGGAGAATTGTCTCTCAGCTAAAGACCAAAAAGCATTCAGGTGCCAGAATCATTCACATTTCTTTTATACCATGGCAGAATATGAGTTCTTGAAATCCTGTTGATCTTTGAGTCAGTTTGCAAGTGTGCACTTGATTGCTGCCTAGTGAAGATTGCCAACCAACCAATGTACTTTGGGGCCTGGTCGGTATCCCATACTTGTCATAAATCACTGGATTTCCAGTTTTGCATGAAGTCAAATACCAACACCTGCACTATGGCCTACATCTCATCAAGCAAAAGGATCGCATTGCTAAGATTCTTAGCCAGGAAGCATCTGTGCAAAAACCTTTTAATGAAATGCTAGGGGAAAGAAGACTGCCATGTACGTAGTATACCATCCTCACTCATAAGACAGAGAGCCTATCTACACTACTGCTTTAAAACGGTTTATAACAGATAGAGTGTTAGACTGCAACTGCCTTGACTTCAGATGCTACTAGATGCTGTCATGCTAGTCAGTATATCTCAGCCTAGGCAGGATCTACACTACTGCTTTAAAATGCTTTATAACAGTAGTGACAACTATTGGGGCCCAGGACACACTCTATATACAGTTTTCAAACCTCTTTAAAAATATAATATCCTGCTGAGTGTAGATCGGGCCCTAATCTACTTCACAGGATTATTGTGAAGATAAAAGGGCAGGGTTAAGAAACATGTACCCTACCCAAAGCTTCTTGGAGAAAAGATAGGATAAAATGTAATGAATAAACACAAACAGGATCTCTTCTCTAAGCTACCGGCTAGCCTGAACCAGCCCCAAAAGAAAGATATGAAAGTAAGACTTAGTGCAGGAAATAAGCATAATATTGGAACTATAGAATGTGCAGTTATGATTACAACATACACATTGTTAAAATCACAAATTCTGTAGTCACATAAAATTCAGTAAAGAGAATTTGATGTAATACTGACAACAACTTTTTATGTTCTTTCGAGTTAAAGATGTATCGTTTTATTGAAGCCTGAAGTAAATTTAGAAGTGATAACGATGCATGACTGAGTAAAACTGCATCTATTCACTATTTGAACAAGTAAAGCTAAACAGATTCAAACAGTAATGAGATCAGAGGCTTAAAATCTATACCATTTTTAAAACTATATTGAAAATGAGTTTTGGGTGTAGAATCCTTGTTAAATATTTAAACTTGTAACATTATCTGGCTTAGGGTCTAATAGTGTAATTAGTCAATATAGCTTTGAAACTTGGAGACATAATGACTCTTAAGTATGCAGAGCAATATACATTATAGCTATATAAAAAGAAAGCTGAAGTTATTCAATTTCTTCAGTACCAAATAGTTCCATCTATGAGAGATCTCTTAGGGCATCTATTGGTAAATCTTAGTACTGCATGAGAAACAAAAAGATCCGTAGAGTGAATCTAGTCATTAATTTTAGTTAGCACATCATAACTCTATAAACTAATACTAGATTCTGACTTGCATATTAATGTCCTTATACACGTAATGTAGAACTTTACTGTGGAGTGTAGGGTTTTTTCCATTTACACTTTTTGTTTTATAATAAAAGTACAACAGCAGATTCAGAGTTACTTCTTATAACAATATGACACATTCTCTCCATCACTCTCTTTACCTCTCACTCACATCTATCATAATATAAGATTAGCATCAAATGCTCCTTAGGCATGGTACTCCACACTCCACCAATGCTTTCTAAGTGATGATTACCTCCAGTTTTATCTCCACTCAAAATTAAAGGAAACTGCCTTCCACTGGATCAGACTTTGTAATGTTTGCTCTGACTCACAATGGCTCACCTGGCTCTCAAACAGAGATTTTCCTCATCACCTGTTCCCTTATTCTTCTAGCTGGCGATCCCAGAGATTAAACTTGGCACATTCTGCATGCCTTTCGCCACTGCGCTATGGTTCTTCTGCAAAAGGGAAATCACTGGCTGAGATTTGGTGAAATTATAGATTAATGCTGACATGCTAAACATGTCTCCTAGGTAGCAAGCCCTGCTGAACACAGTAGGGCCACATTCCAAGTGAATATGCATAAGACTGTGCTACGTGGCTATATTCACATGCACTCTTACTACAGAGTAAGTTCCATTAAAATCAATGGAGTTTTTTTCCAAGTAAGCCTGTTTATAATAGCACTGCAAGGAACGGCTTTCATATCATGAACAGCAACCTGTGCAGGGAGAATCTTAACTACAAGATACCTGAATTACATTCAGAACTACCTTTTGCTCTTCTGTGGCTTTGCCTTCATGTTTTAAAAAAATTTTGTGCCACTTTGCTTTTCTCTACTTTGTCATGTCTAATTTTTTATTTCTTAGCTGTACGGTGCCCCTTCTTTCATCTTTGTTTCCTGCCAAATTCTTTAACCTTTCCCTGTTCATTAATTCCTTTTTTTCCTTATACACTTAAGGTGTTGACAGTCTGTGCTGCATAAAAAGAGCGTCATTGGTCTTCTTTAGCATCCAACCACACAGTCCGGTGAACTTCACCATGCAGCAGGAATACCACAGTTTTGATAAATTGAAGAGGAAGCTACAATTCACCACCCCATGGTACAAACAACTGGTGCTTGAAGATAATGGCTGAGTTCGGATGACACTTTAGGCAACGGGGGTTGGAGGGGAATAGCATACTCATGGTGTGTTATTTTTGTGGCGACCGCCACATGACATGTTGCCCCTCCCCTGTTGTGCGACTGAAAGTCTCAGCGTCCTTCTGAGCTGCTGTGTCTCCTCCCTCCCCCTCCCTCAGTCCTCCGGCCGTATCCCATCATTCACCGCAAGTTCTGCCAGCTGCATTGGAGCAGCTGGGGTTTTTCAACTGCTCCGGCTGGCAAACTCTATGCCCAAGTGGAATAATACACGGAGATAGGGGGGTTCCCTCCACACAACACTTTAAACAACGGATTTCGGGATAAACCATGTGCAAGCCCATTGTTTTTCTCCATTGTTTAATTGCCCAATAGCGTACCATCACTTGTGTGTGCATTGTGTGTTGCCCTCCACACGACACAATAAGCAACACAACTGACGGTTGCCTCTTCTCACCTCCATTGATTATCATGTCGTCTGAACTGAGCCAATCTTTGGAGGCACCCTCTCCAGGTGCCCCCATCAAATGAGATGAGACAGGTGACTATTAAGGAAAGGGCCTTTTCAGTCATGGCAATTTGGTTGTGGAATGCCTTCCCCAGAAAGGCTTGCTAGTGCCTAGGTTGTGGTCTTTTTGGCACCAGGTGAAACCTTTTTAGGATGCAATCCTATCCAGATAGTTGGCAGCCTCCAGTATCTAATGCAGAGCAGGAGGAGGGGGGTGGTTTAGCAATCCAGTCACCCTGCATTTCTGCTAGATGGGCAATTTCTCAGAGGGCAAGGGAAGGAGGCTGGGGCAGTTTTTGATCTCTCCACGTCCCCAGATGTTTAGTTTTCCAGTTTTAAAAATTGCATTAGTGTGTCTTTAGACCTTTGCACTGCTCCCGGCTTTTACACTCCCTTTTCCCCTTTGGATTTGTTCTATTTTGAACTCAAAATTTTATATTCTGTTTCGCAATGTTATTGTATTTTATGATTTAAAGTTTTGTGAATTGCCCAGAGAGCTATGGCTCTTGAGCGACATAGCAATGTAAAAAACATTTTTTTAAAGAAAAATATGTTGCTGCAGTTGCCACAAAGTGGTGTATATATCAATTAGACTCACCATTATTATTATTATTATTATTATCATTATTATTATTATCTTCATCATCATGTTATTTATAGACCACTTTTATACAAGCATACATTCAAAGTGGTGTATAACTACCCCAGACCAAAATACATGAAAACAGATTAATTTTAAAAATATGATTTTGAAAAAAGTATTGCATTTAGGATTACAGTAGTCTTCCATGGCTCTATGTGTTTTTAACTGTGTTTTTCCAGCTCACAAATTACTCCACCTCATTAATTAGAAGCCTATTTGAGTCTGGTTAATTGATTCCATTGTCATCTCTGTGTGATTTTCACAGAATGGCATGCTATTCTCAGCCAGTGAATGTGGTGGGTGTGTGGATATGCAACATATGTGTGCAGACATGAACGCACATACATTAAAAAAAACAGATAGAATGAGAAATGGAGGAACATGGAGCTTGCATGCATATAGGTAAGGAATGGTGGTGTAGGATGCATGTGGAATGAGGAGGAACATGCTGCAGGAAATTAAAGAGCCTATCCACATTGCTCTTAAAATGACTTATATTCTGTTTAAAAACGTGTTTTTTTAAATCGTTTCATTACGTGGTAGGACACACTAAGCAGTACTTACGTTTCATAGCGACTGCTAACTCCATCATCAAAGTGTTCATTGGTGTCACACAGGGTTAATTCTTTGTCTTCTTTCATTTTTGTTTTGCAGGCTGCTTGACCCGCCCACTTCTGTCTCCATAACTCAAGCAGCCTGCAAAACAAAAACAAAAACAGAAGACACAAAGAAATAACCCTGTGTGACACTATTGAACGCTTTGAGAACGGAGGAAGCAGTCGCTATGAAACGTAAGTACTGCTCAGTGTGTCCTACCATGTAAAGAAACAACTTTAAAAAACCACGTTTTTAAACAGAATATAATGGGGAGGTTCCTGCTGGGGAAATGCTTTTGTATTTGAATCAAGGTATATTTCTATATGTGTGTTCAAGACATCTGAAATGCCAGGGCCTCACTTGCGAGGCATCAACATTAAAAATGTAAATAATAATAACAATAATATACTTCCACAACACAGAGAACATTAAGGTTTGACTCACAAACAGATCAAGATATCATGACTATTAGAAACGCCTAAAACAGGAGGTTTTTTTAAAAAAAATCTAGCAGATAACATTCACAACATGAAGTCTATTTCAAATGGTAATTGGCACTACAGAGAGTCTGCCAAGCCACAATGTTTGAGAAAATGGAAGGGTGTGAGAGTTCCCTCCATTCAAATACTTATACCAACCTCAGATGCAGGGGGTTGTAGCAGACAGAAAGTTTGTGCGTGTGATTCTAGAAAGATGGATCTTAGCACTGACAAATCATTGTTCTTCCACTGTAAAGCAGAATTAGAAATGTATTTGTCTTTCCAGACAGATTGGGAGATATTGTGCATTTTCTGTGCATACATCCCACTATGTTCCATCCTTACCGATTAAAAAACAAAATCCAGCCACCACCACACCTCTTTCCTGACTTCCCCCCACTCACACACACCCTCCATATACATATACACATGCACACTGCATTATAGCACTATACCATGGTGTAATCTGGGTCAGTATACGAATGGGTGGTCATATGGAGGGCCCAGTTTATACTGGCTGCATGGGCAAGGGGAGGAGCTTGCAATACTCCTTCCCCACAACTGAATGCATGAAACAATTACCCTAGTAGCATTGACTTGAAGCTGCTAATGTGTTGACTTTCTACACTGTTCTGAAGTCTAGGTGCAAAACTGATTGGCCTGTTTGTTTTATCCATTTCTTAGCCATCTTTCAAAATCATGATCTTCCCAAGGAGGCTGAAAGCCAAAAAATAATACAGACATATTAATTAAATCATATCATATATATATATATATATATATATATATGCATTTTCAATACAATCCCCCCTGTTTTAATAAAATACTATTTCAACAGATCCATCACCAGCAGATGACATAATTTTTTTTTTTCAATTAGAAGAACAGATGAGTTTTTAAAACACTCTTAAAAGCAGCCACAGATGGCCCCTGCTGTATTTCTCTTGGGAGGAAATGCCATAGGGAAGAGGTCTCTACTGAGAAAGCTCTGTCTCTAGCGCCTGCCAACTTTACTGATCTGGGACCTCTGAAGATGATCTTAAAACATGGGCTGGTGCATATGAGTGTAAGCAGTCCATCAGATATCCTGGAGTCAAAGCATTTCAGGCCCTTAAAGGTCAACCACAGCATTTTGAATTGAACCTGGAAACACACTGGCAACCAGAACAGCTGGTAAATGATTGATGTAATATTCTCCACCCATCTAGCCCCAATGAGGACTTGAACAGAGACTTTCTGTACCAGCTAGAGTTCCCAAGTTGTATTCAAAGGCAGTCCCACAAAGAACACATCTGGATGTAAGGCATACTGAACTGAGGCCAGGGCATGATCTATATTACTGTTTTAAAATGGTTTATAACAGTAGTGACAACTGTTGGGGTTCAGGACACACTCCATATACAGTTTTCAAACTGTTTTCATAGTGTCATATCCTGCTTGGTGCAGATCTGGTGCAGGTCCACTTTTCCTAGACAGGGTCACTACTGCTTTACCAAATGAAGTGCCTATCCACATTGCCCTTAAAACGACTTATATTCTGTTTAAAAACATGGTTTTTAAGTCGTTTCATTACGTGATAGAACACACTGAGCAGTACTTAGGTTTCATAGTGATTGCTTCCTCCGTGTTCACTGGTGTCACACAAGGTTAATTCCGGATCTCTTCTACTTTCACTTTTGTTTTGCAGGCTGCTTGACCCGCCAACTTCTGTCTCTGTAACACAAGCAGCCTGCAAAACACAGAAATAACCCTGTGTGACACCAGTGAACGATTTGAGAACGGAGGAAGCAGTCGCTATGAAACGTAAGTACTGCTCAGTGTAACCTACCACGTAATGAAATGACTTAAAAAAACATGTTTTTAAGCATAATATAAGTCATTTTAAGGGCATTGTGGATAGGCTCGAAGCCACTAAAAGATTGTTTCTGTTATATCAGCAGTAGATCTTATCAGATCTATTTAAAGATTTGGGGTCAGAAAGACAATAATTTTTAAGTGGCAGTAGATATTTGTCCTTGGTGACAGTTCAATGCCACAACTTGGCCAGGGTAACAAACAAGAGATTCAGCAGACCAAGTAGTTGTTCCCCCTAGAAACTGCTCCACAGCTTCATTCCTTATATGCAGAAAATTGATTTGGACCACATGTTTGTTTGCCAAATGTCCTTTACATTTCTCATGTGACTATACTAAAGAGTGTTGCGGGAGTGGAAGACGGAATTAAGAGATGACACAAGTAAGTTGGATTTAAACAGGGCCACATTTATTTATTTCTCATATTCTGCGAAGAATGATGGGGCCTAAGCAGGCATCCTATCTTTGGCCAACGTCTTGGCTGTCAACGGGATCGGGCGAACCATTCATATCATGCTGATGCAGCCTTGATCTTGGCACCCACCCTGATTCCCCTTTTGGGGTAGGTAGGCCTTCCGATGTCACTGCCCCTCATGTTGCACAACTCTGCGTGGGTGAATACGGTTGGCCTCAGAGGCAACTCTTATCCCTTTGATGACTCCCAACAGCTGGTGCTGCACAACTCCCAGCTGAGGGCCTCGGATATCACCAATCACCGTAACGGTGCCTACGAATGGTCACCAACCCTGTCCTTACTCCCGATGCCCGCCACCTGCTAATTAAGTGCGACCAAATTCAAGCAAATTAACCTACTTATTACTCCCCTGCTTTCTTATAGTATGAAGTAGGCGAAAAAAACTCCAATACAAAGGATTGAAGGTAAAAAATTCCTACTTGGTCTCTGAAAAAGGCAACCACCAAGCCCACGCTGTCTACAGGGAGGGAGAGAGGCAGCAGAAATCAGGAGAATGTAGCGGGGAGATGCTGCAGCCCCCTTATATGGGCGTGGGCTTTTCCCTAGGCTGACCATATGAAAAGGAGGACAGGGCTCATGTAACTTTAACAGTTGTGGAGAAAAGGGGATTTCAGCCAGTGTCATTTGTATGCAATTAGTTCCTGGAGAAATTCCCTCTTCATCACAACAGTTAAAGTTGCAGGGAACCTGCCTTCTTTTGTATATGGTCACTCTAGTATAGTGCCTGCACCTTTAACTGTTGTGATGAAGAGGGAATTTCACCAGGGACTAATTACATACAAATGACACTGGCTGAAATTCCCTTTTCTCTACAACTGTTAAAGTTACATGAGCCCTGTCCTCCTTTTCATATGGTCAGCCTACTTTTCCACCTCCCTACAGCACCAACTCCGGAGGCAGCCAATGGCTAGCCTCCATGTGTCCCTTTCCGTCTCCACCCGCAACCCCCTCCCCACGTCCTGCAAGACGGGTGTAGTTGGAAAGTCTTTGTGCTAAATTAAGGGTTGCCTCTGCTCCTTGTCATCATTCTTTTCCCCATCATTCATGCTGGGGGGAAGGAAGGGGTCTAGGAACTGGGCTTCCAGTCCATAGTCTGTGGTTTTCAGATCTCCTCTTATACTTTAATAGGGCAGGTATTCTGCAAATAAAATCAAAATGTCATGCTGAGATATAATTTGACTTCTACCTCATGAAATCGTGCATTCTATGCCAAAACTGAAAATGGTGTCCTTATATCCTGCAACAAACATCACCCTAAGCTAGGCTGACCATATGAAAAGGAGGACAGGGCTCCTGTAACTTTAACAGTTGTAGAGAAAAGGGAATTTCATCCAGTGTCATTTGTATGCAATTAGTTCCTGGTGAAATTCCCTCTTCATCACAACAGTTAAAGTTGCAGGGGCCCTGACTTCTTTTGTATATGGTCACTCTAGTATAGTGCCTGCACCTTTAAGTGTTGTGATGAAGGGGGAATCTCACCAGGAACTAATTGCATACAAATGACCCTGGCTGAGGGCCGATCTACACACGAGGTTTGTAACGTTTCATAAGGGTAATGAAAACTCTTTGGGCCACATAACCCACTCCCTTTAACGATGTATACCTGAGTTTTTTTAAAACTCACTTCAGCAATATACAACGGTTTTCACTTTTAATGAATCGTTTTAAGTAAAATAATGTGTCCTCCCTTACCGTTTGTGATTCATGGGGGCAGTGCTTCATTGACCGGAGCCCAAATGCTTAGCAGTTGATTGGTGGGGAAGAAAGAGGAAGTGGGTGAGTGAACTACAACACCCACAATGCGTAGCCCTATACTCATTGAAAGCTAGTGAATGAAAGAAGAACTAAGGCGGAAGTGGGGGACTGGACTACAACTCCCACAATTCTTTGCCCTAAACTCATTGTAAAAACGAAAGAGAAAGAGACGGACAGAAGAATGTGTGAGACCTCCTACATCGCTTTGAAGACCGACGATTTTTTCTCCTGTAACCTGAGTACTCGTTAATGTGGCCTAAGACGTTTTGGAACGCACCTATTTGGAATGTTTTAAAATACAATTTAAAACGTTCCAAGGTACTGTGTAGATAGGCCCTGAAATTCCCTTTTCTCTACAACTGTTAAAGTTACATGAGCCCTGACCTGGATTTTATCTGGTCACCCTACATTGTGGAGAAAGGGTAGCTCAAATGGCTATTTCTCTTCATGATCTCAATCTAGGTCACACCTTCCCAATGTGATTGGTGTTTGCTCTGGGAGGAAAACTGCCCTTAGTGCTAATGCCAGTGGAGAAAAGGCTTAAATTCAGTTTCTCCCATGTCATAGTTCTAATCCAGGTCACCCATCCACTTGCTAATTAATAAAACAAACACATAAAAAGCAAATACACAATGATAAATCACACAAGCCCTAATCAGGAACTTCCTTGCTTGCTTGCTTGCTTGCATGCTTGCTTGCTTGCTTATAGGGAGACATGGGCACACACATAAGTTCCGCTCCCAGTGTCCTTGTATGCAAGTAAAACCTTCATGCATTGAGCATGAAGGTTTGAAGAGGGCTCTGTAAATGCACTTAGCTAAATGCATTTACAGAATTCCTGCTATATTAGGGTTTCCAATTGCAGGCACTCTGTAAGTGCATTCGGCTGAATGTGCTTACAGGAACCTCTTCAGATCTTTGCGTTCAACACTTGAAGATCTAACCAGAAGCTGGCACACAGTGATGCCCAGGTTTTGATTTACAGGAATAGCCACATTCTCTTGCACACTTTAGCCCTACATGCAAGCAGGCAAATACCTGCATAGGGGTATACTTAATTTCACATCTAGTTTAGTCCTAAACAATTTCTGGCAAGGGAAAACATTAGCATCTGGATGCATAAACTCTAGAACAAGGGTAGGCAACCTACACCATAGGGGTGTAGAGGGAGGGAGGGCAATTCCGGAAGTACCTAATACACACCATCAGCACACAGGGACCAGCCAGGGGCCATCTCAGGCAAACAGCCTGGTGTAGAAACGGCCCTAGTGCCCTCCAGACATTTGGGGGTGCAAATCTCATTATTTCTGACCCTCTGCTGGCTGAGCCTTATGGGGGTTGTACTCCAAGTCATCTAGGGGATATCAGGTTGGCCTCCCTTGCTCAAGTGTAAAGTAGGTAGAGCAGAAAAACTCAGTGCAAATCGGGATATTCATTGCAAACTAAATATCCAAGTGCAGGAATCCAACAGCATTCATTACATCAGCATGCAACAAGATGCACGTTCTGATGGTGGATTAAGATACAAGTGGCCTTATCTCTTATTTATTTATTTCATTTCGTTTCTATAGTGCCCTATTGCCAACGCTTTCTGGGTGGTTTACAACAATTGATAAAAATACAAAATACATAAACAAGCACAAAAAATAAAATATCCATTGGCATCATTCTGCCATTGGTGATTCCTGTAATCGCAGGAAACACCCAGAAGCCTTTTTTCATTGTCAGATTTTATACAATCCTAAGTAAATGGATGCTTGGAAAATGACCAGACCTTTTGCCATGCCACATTGTGGTATACAAATGATATATTTTCTCTTTTTGATTATCTGCAAAGCAAAGAGTGTATTTTCCCCTTTATCATGTCAACTAACAATGCAACAAAGTACCTCATTAGCACATCTGAGCAATTCAACACGTACACATTGATTCACAAGCATAGACAAAAAGGAATAAACCAAGGCAGGAGCTACACAACTGCTTTAAAGTGGTTTATAATGGTAGTGACAACTGTTGGGACCCAGTACACATTCCATAGACAGTTTTCAATCCATTTTCAAAGTGTTATATCCTGCTTGATGTAGATCTGGCCAAATCCTATTTTCAATGTCAGGATAAAGATTAGATTTAGAACAGTGACTATATTTTCAGTGTTGGCCAGAAAAAAGACAGACTAAATAAAATCTGTTGTTTCAGAGACTCTTTGATCTCAAATTCGACATTGAGCCTATCTACACTACTGCTTTAAAACGGTTTATAACAGTTTTAAAGCGGTTAATAACCGTTATTAACTGGTTTTAAACTGTTATAAACCGTTTTAAAGCAGTAGTGTAGATAGGCTCATTGTGTGACAACTGTGTCTATAATTGGGTTATCAATTGTGTATTTAAACTTCAACTTATGCTTATTATTGCTCAGTAGTTTCTTAACTTGTTATGAGTGACCTATAGTCTGATACAAATAAAGATTTATCTGTTCCAAAGCTAATTTAGGCGCTCATTTAACCTTTAGATGCTGTGACCTAAAACTAAGGGCCCCATTACATCTACCTATGATGACCTGACATATCACCACCTCTACTGTTTCACTCATGTTGCTCCCAGGAATGTATAACAGTTTCTTCCCATATGGCTTGGCTTCCTTGCATGTTTGTATAGGATGTATATAATGAGTTTCTCAAGGAGGCCGGTGTTATATAAACACATAGGGAAGCTCAACTGTGTGATGGATAGTTCTATCCTTTCCCAGGAGTGACAATAGCAGCACCACATTTCCACAGATACATATACAGAAGGCCTTGGGTGTTTGAAGAAATGGTTTCGGAACTGTTGTTTGCAGGTGATTGTGCTTTAGTAGGTAATTCTCAAGATGATATATACAAGTAGCGATGGATAATTTTTCAGCAGCAGGTACACTTTCCTTTTGAGCTAATCATTAGCCTGAAAAAGAGTGTTTTATATCAAACAACTCAGGTTAAGATTTATGTTCCTCCAGAAATTACTATCGGAGACCAGCTGGAGGATATATTCACATACTTGGAAAGTACCTTGTCTCATGAATCAAATATTGATGATGAAATCGCAAATCAAATGGCCACATGTAGCATAGCTTGGGACGGACTTCATGAGTCTCTTTGGGAGAAGAGAGAGAGGTGTAAGCTGCGGTATCGACTTTCCTTCTTTATGCTTGTGCAACTTGGACAGCGTATCGCCAGCATATTAAGACACTGCACCATTTTATCTGAGCTGCTTGAGAAAATGAATGAAAATGGCACAGGAGTACAAGATTCACCCCGTTGACAATTTGTCTCAGGCCAAGCTGGAAAGCAAATCAGAGTACAGATTGGGAAAGCGTAGCTATGACAGTTAGAAATTCCATTAGAATTTGTAATTATGGTCATCGTCCCCACAAACGGTCCTTTAGGGAGAATGCTCCTCATCCTGGCATGCTAGATGGGGGAGGGGGATTTTGCTTTCCTCTCCTTTGGGAGGGGAAGGATGACTGGGAAGGGCTCATTCCCCTAGGGCGGGAAAAAACTCCAATCAAGGCAGGGCAGCAGGAGCCTTTAACACCCCCCCTTTGGCATTAATCTATGACCCACACTCCCACCATAATGGTCACAACATGAAAGAGCAGTCACTGGATTCTTGGGCTGAGTAGGAACTTGTGTTGTGTGTGGTGGGGGAGGTTATTTCATAATTGGCATCCAGGGAGCCATCTATTTCTCCCCAGGCTACTTCATGCTGTGATCTGGATAGATGTTTTCAAGCAGACAATTTAGCTAATTGGCTTCGGTCCCTTGAATGCGGTGTGGGCTGGGAGAGCTTAAGAGTAGGCTCCCATGGTGATCACTGTGAGGCATCCATAAAATGAGGGGCAACTCTTCCAACCAAGCAGGCCAGCATGAGGGGATTCAGAATGGTAGCTCTCCTTGGTGCATGGCAGCCCCACCACATCTGTTCTTTATTACTATTGCATTTCTATTAAGGGTGTGCATCGGATCGGGTCTGATCCACAATCTGGAGCCGATCAAACCGAAATCGGATAAAATTATCTGATTCCAATCCCGGCTTCTGGATTGTCTGATCTGATCTGAACGGATCCGAAAGGACCCGATCCAGTTTGGATAAGATCAGAGGTTCGGACCTCCTCCTCCCTCTCGTGCTCCTTACCAGCTAGGGCTGTCCGCTGCCGTCCGCTGGCCTACTGAGAAACGGGCTTCGCAGCCTGCCTCTCAGTAGCGTGCCAGGTGATGATGTCATCACCTGGCGCACTACTGAGACGCAGGCTGTGATGTCTGTTTCTCAGTAGATCCGAGCACCGGAGGGAAGCGGCCGCCCTGGCAGGTAAGGAGCACGAGGGGGGAGGAGGACGAGGGCCCCACTTATCTGCAGGGGCACCCGCTTCCCTCCACTGCTGCAATTTACTGAGAAACAGGTTTTGTGGCCTGGTTCTCAGTAGAGTGCCAGGTGATGACATCATCACCCAGCACTCTACTGAGAACTAGGCTGCGAAGCCTGTTTCTCAGTAGATTGGAGCAGCGGATGGTAGCGGATGGCCCCGGCAAGTAAGGAGCGTGAGTGCAGGGGGAGGGACAGGGAGGGGGGAGTTAGGCCCCCACTCACCCACCCACTGCCATGTTTTCGCCATAGGCTTGCATTGGGGGAAAGCTTTCTTTCCCCCAATGCAAGCCTATGGCAAAAACACCCAAAATGGCAGCCGATCCAAAAATCGGACATCAGATTTCCAGATCGGGATTGAGTCCGATCCGAGGGACCTCCGATTTTGTCCGAACCGATCCAGGACAACATTGGAGGTCCTGATCTGGGTCCCGATCCGATCCGGGGGGTCCCTGCACATCCCTAATTTCTATACTGCCTTCCTGGAAGCAACCACAATGGGTTACAGAAGTTCAGAAAACAGAAATCATAAACAAATAAAGAGCAAAATGTTCAGAACAACCTAGATTCACCTTGGAGGCCGATTCAGAGCTTTCAAATTGGCCCCAATCTGACTCAGGCTGCCTAGGTACTGCTCCAGCCCACTTTGGATTTGATTCCCAATCTGAAGCAGGCCAGCTAGTGCAGTTTCCTGGGGATAAAGCCACCTGGGAGTCCATCGAACTCCCTTCCTCTCTCACTCACTCCACCTCCCCTCCCGCTCACCCCCAAACCCGGCGAGCTGCCCTCCACCAATACAAGGGACGTACCTGCAGTGGCCTTTTCTGTCTGCCATAGTTTACAACAGTAGATCTATGGCAGGCCAGAGTGGCTCTCCTGGAGGACAAGAGGCTCACCAGCATGCGCGGAGGCTTCAGGTAAGTCCCACGGGCAGGTGGGAGGCAGCGGCTGGCTATCTTGCCAAATTGGCTCAAAACACTTCTGCTGCTTCAGCCCGAGGTGAGTCAATCCAGTCCTGAACAGGATTCAGGTTGAAGTGGGCCAAATCATTCCCCTTCAATTCAAATTCAGGGTTCGGCACCAAGACCCCTACTTAAACATAATGACCATTTTAAAAACCAAATTACAAAGAGGTGTCTTGAGCCCTTTCCTAAATCCAGTTGTAACTCCAGAGAGAGTGCATTCCCTTTCCCAAAGGAAGAAAGCCCTTTCCCATGTTTCCAACAAACGGTCTAACGCCAACACCTTGAACTGAGCTCAGGAAACAATTGTTTGGAGTCTTTTATGGGCATGGTGCCATGCGACTGCCTGCACCTCTTCCTCACACCAAGTTGGTGTGCTGGCTAGAATGAACACTGAACAGGCAGCGTTCTGTATCCATTCCCCTCCTGGCTGAATTATTACCAGTCCTCTGCCACCTCCAATAGTAAAGAATGTATTTGAAATTCAAAACCAATATAATGTTTCTCTCTTTTCTCCTTGAAGATAAAACTCCAGACTTTCACTTAATTAGCATGAAGATAACACAGCCATTTCCTCCAAAGCTGGTCAAAACAGCACATCAAAGGAATCAATTAACATGCCACAACAACAGATAATTAGAACTCTGTTGTATATGTCAAATCCTTTCTGACAATGCAGGACAAACTATGATTTTAAGAGTATGTAGACGTGTTATAAACAATACTGCAAATTCCATGGTAACTTTGTAGCTTTGTATTTGTCTATTTAAAAAACATCACAAGTGTGTCTGAACCAATTTATTTGAGTGCATCTTGTCTGTTGGTTAGTTTCTTCTTACCTCATTAAAAAAATGGGTTGTACAAACAGTAGAGTTTGAGGCTTGGGTCATAGGCACTCCAACCAACACGCGAGCTGCGTGTACACAGAGGGGGCACATTCTGCTCTCATGATAGTGTCCCCCCACCTCTGCCCTGACAACAAAAGCTTCATGGGGCTTTTGTCCGGGCTGTCAAAATCTCACAAAGCTATTTATGAAACATATTTATTCATTCATTTGTTTTGAAGAGTTATATGCCACTTTTCAGTTGAAGGCTTCTCAAGGAAGCTTGCAACAGATTGCAATCGTACAAAACAAGTCCACACCTCAGACATATGGCGCAACCCAACAGCCCTTAGACCGTTAGCTAATGGACAGGACCAGTTGCAGCTTTTCCCAACGGGGTGCCCTCAAGATGTTTTGGACTTCATCTCCCTTCAGCCCAAGAATGCAAGGCTGTCAGGAATTCTGGGCATTATAGTCCAAAAGCAGCTGGAGGGCACCAAGTTGAGGAAGGCTGGCCAGGGTGTGCTTCCCTTCAGCCCCATGGCAATTGGCAATTGGAACTAGGACTGGGTTTGCATGATCAGCAGGCTGTGTATGCCGGTCTCATGCTGGGAAGATTTGTATAATTATCCTTGGTAGTGTGGCTTGTTGTGTTGTCTGAACCCAGGGACTGGGTGGCTTGTTGCTGTGGATAACAAGCCACCCAGTCCCCATGGGATGATGTAGGATTCTGGGTGGCTATTACCCACAGCAAGGAGAGAACAGTCCAGAGGAAGCAGGCACTGAGGTTTTTTTTTTTTGCCAGCCCCCCTCACTCAGAGATCTTCTCTCAAGAAAAGAAATAGAAATAGAAATAGAAAGTAATTCAAAAGATCAATGATCCATATAAAATCCCATTCAAGTCTGAACTTGTGATGCTTTTTACTTACTGAATTATATATAACAAGTGGGCTCTGTAACAAAAAGTTGCAGTGTTTCTATTCAGGAACCAGCTAGCCATGCCCTTTTCCAGGAGACTCTATTCTACTCCAATTCACCACAGCTTATTGTTTCCCCCCCCTCAACAGATAGTTAGCATTCCATGCCCACTGAGTACGGATAGTTCTTAATGGACTCTTTTGGATTCCCCTTAGGTTTTTCTTTTCCCCCTGAAGTTGTTGTTGTTGTTGTTGTTTTGCGTGTGGGGGGGTATTTCTACCAACAATTTCCCTGAGCCTGTTGATGTTTCTTTTATGTGGGTGGTGCCATTTTGGCAACATTAAGATTCATACTTGGACAATGAGTTGGCCATTAGTATAGAGGATTTTCTCCACGTTAATGAGTTCCATTGGACTGTGCAAATGGTGCCTCTGTCTTGCCATGAAAACTGTCCAGTTTTTAACTACTTAGCAACATTTCTTGATGACAGCATGCTGGAACCAGATTTGAGGCAAGCCAAGCTACACGAGTTTATGAGACTGTAGAATTGAATCCTCCCTGTAGTGAATAAATTGAAGCACTCACTCAGAAAACTAGTAAGAACAGGAATTAAGAGGTGTTGACAACATGGAAGATTAGCCTTGAAGTAAGATTTGAAATGATGTTAATGCAGCTCGCTTACTATGTTTACTGACAAAACATGAAAGGGATATTAAACAAATAAATAGACTGAATCAGAAGCCAAGATAAAGGTTTGGTTGAGCAAAAGAATCATGGGGTGAAAACATGCTGGAGGATTGGGTAGTAAATAATGGAAAGAAAAGAGTGTATCAGGGGAGGAAATAAAAGAAGAGGAAATTGTTTGTCGCATGCACGGGCCTCATTTATTCAGCACAGTGGTTTTAAAACTGTGTTTCAGGAAACCTGGGTCTTTCTTGAAAAGCGTTTTTGTTGAAGGGATTGGCATTAATGGCTAGGCATCTCTGGAAGCGTTTGCCCACCAACATCAAGCTTTCCCTACAATGCATAGCCACAGGCAGGGCTGGCCCAGCTATTAGCTGGAGCGAGGTAGCCGCTTCAGGTGGCAGGCGCTGGGGAGAGCAGAATGAATGGAGCAGCAGGTGGCCATCTGACCTACTTTATGACTCTGAAGCTGCTCCGCTGCCCTCAGGTGCAGTGGAGGATGCTGTCCAGCTGCCAGTGCTGAAATAAGATTCAGCTGCCAGTCGGTTTGGCTTTTGTGCATGGAACCGACCAGGGTTGGGGGAGGCACCTTGTCCTTTGACTCAGGCGGTAAAATATTTTGGGATGTCCCTGGCCACAGGAGACTTTTTATGTACAAGGCTGTACTGGACCCTGCTCCTTTTCCTTTAACAGCCACAGCGGCAGCACCAGAAAAACAAATATATTGGGCACAGAAGGGGCAAATTGCATTTTGCGGCGGGTTGTGTGCTTTTTCCCCTCCATGTTATTTTTCTGGAACAGAAACAACCGTTTGATTCCAATTAATGCTCCAATCTTATTTTTATGAGGTTAACTTTAAAGTAAGCATGCTTAGCATGGCACTTTATTTTAATGACTGGGGGGGTTTTCTATGACGCCACATTGGGAGTTGATAACTGAAAAGCCTGCAGCATCGCTGCTGTGAGGTAAAAACAAAAAAGCTAGACAGGTCAGGAGGGAGCGCAGGCTATCCAGCCAGGAAAAACTACAGTGACAGCCGCCATTCCCTTAGTCAAGCCCACCCCCTGCCCTGCGTTCCCATGCTTACAGAGAACTACACCCACTGGATCACCTGAAACGAAGGCAGGTGTGTGTGAGCTCAGAGCAAAGGTAAAAGTCACGGTAAATCAGCATTGCAAAAATGCGCAATTTCAGGGAGAAAAGCCAGATGTGGCTGTAAGTTGGCGGCTGAGTCATATAAACAATGCAGCACCACTGTACAGCCACTACAGGCTTACTAGAGTACATAGACTCTTAGGCTGACCATATGAAAAGGAGGACAGGGCTCATGTAACTTTAACAGTTGTAGAGAAAAGGGAATTTCAGCCAGTGTCATTTGTATGCAATTAGTTCCTGGTGAAATTCCCTCTTCATCACAACAGTTAAAGTTGCAGGGCCCCTGCCTTCTTTTGTATATGGTCACTTTAGTATAGTGCCTGCAACTTTAACTGTTGTGATGAAGAGGGAATTTCATCAGGGACTAATTGCATACAAATGACACCTGCTGAAATTCCCTTTTCTCTACAACTGTTAAAGTTATATGAGCCCTGTCCTCCTTTTCAGATGGTCAGCCTAACATAGACACCCCCTAGTTTATGATTCAGTTCATATTTGTCTGTAAACAATCCCTTTCCTTCAAAGCACCACAAGGG
The DNA here is from genome assembly GCA_029215795.1 of Anniella stebbinsi. Lineage (NCBI taxonomy): Eukaryota > Metazoa > Chordata > Lepidosauria > Squamata > Anniellidae > Anniella > Anniella stebbinsi. Next base: position 152,195,523 of record JARDYH010000004.1, read on the forward strand.
TACCACTACAGAAGCGTGGGGGGGGGGGCTGCTTGTTTGCAAGTGTGATTGCTGTCCATTACCCCTCCCTACTGAAAAAATTAAGAAGATGATGAGACTTATATAATCATTTCATTTCCATGCTAGGAAAAACTTCAGTAGGCTCAATGCATTTTCTTTTCTATTTAAAGTGTATTAGGGTACAATCCTATGCAGGTTTAGAAAGAAAAAAAAGTTGTACAATTCCAGCACTGGGAGTTGTAGGGGTTTTTTTTCTGTCTGAACATGCATTTGATTGCGCCCTTAGCCTTTAAAATTCAGAGTAATAACCAGGATGGGAACATTAAAGGGACAACATGGGTTTTCCTAAGCAGGTTTGTTTGTAATGAGGATTTCCCCACAGGGCTTCTTTTTGTGGTGCTGGCCGCCATTTTGAAAATTCTATCCATGGCAGGGTTGCACTGCTGGTGAGGGTGGGTGTTTGAGGTGGTTAACAAGCCACTCACAACCCTAAAACAGGCCATGGATTCTTGGTAGTTTATCAATAACCCCAATAACCCACTCTTGCCACAGTTTGGATTTTTGTAATGCAAAATGGCAAGTCCCAAAGGGAAATTCTCTGACAGTGGCTTGCTGTTATGTGTGAATCAGATCGATGTGTCTCACTTGAATTCAGGAAGCAGAAGGTAATAGAAATCCGAGCTTGCCTGGTAGGAAATGCTATTCCTAACCATACTCCAGAGTATCGTTTCCATTAAGAAGGCTGTGAGAATTTTGTTACAATGAATTTTTTAATAAGAATTTAGCAAAAGATGCAAATGTCTTCATATTTGGGATGGAAAGCACCTGATATATATATATATATATATATATATATATATATATATAATTTAAAGAATAGAATGCAAGAAAATGCAAAATGGACAACATTGTTTGTTTTTGCTTGAGAAGGGTATGTGGGAATTTTCAATAAGGACTGACTAGCTGTGGAAGTAGCTGCAAATTCCATTTTGAGTTTGGAGGGGTTCGGGCTCAGCTCAAACTGAAATGCAGCTTTTCAATTCTGGAGAGTTCCTATTTCTCTGCAGTTCCAAATCAGCCTTCATCGCTAATTGCAATGCACACTGGCAAGCATGCAAGCAGGGCTGGTTTAGGTCATATGAACTGGCCCACAGGTTGTCTGCTGGATGAGTAAATCAGTTCCTTATTAGTCATCTATCCTGCTACCTTAGGGACAATCCCTTACGCTACACAAACACCCAAAGAGTGTTTTATTCAGTAAGATAATCAGAATTTGAGGTCAAGTGTGTACAACTCTCAATTATCTATGGCTAATTGTTGTTGTTTTTTTAAAAAACCCATTTATTGTAATAGAATTATTAGAATTTGGTTCTCTGCCAGTGACTATGGATTAATGAAATCCATTGCTAAAACTAACACAGAAATCAAATTCATTCTTGCAGCTCTCTATATGCAAAAGGTTATCTCTGCTTCTCCACAAAGGAAAATAATAGATATCAAGACTGCAGTGCAGAGACTGCTTAATCTCCATTCCGCCAGTGTGTGGTCCCTTTCACAATTTTTTAATGAATACTTTGAAAGGGCCTGTTTTTAATTTTCTCTGGCAGGAGATGAGGCCATTTTCCTAATGTATCAACTTACATGCACATTACAGGTGGCTATACTTCCCTGAAGCTCATCCCTCTTCGTTCTCTCTTGTTATTAACATCCCATTGAGAGTAACACATTTTTCACAGTATAGCCAGAAAAAAAGGGTAAAACCAATCTCGACAACTCCTGACCTAGCATAGGAACCTTCTTTTGACACCTGATTTTTTTAAAGGTAACTTTTAACCAAACGGAAAGATAATGCAATACAGCAAGCAAATAAAGCCCCATACCCTTTTCTGCACAAAATCACACAGATGCTTACTTATAAAATATTTTTTAGAATAGAAACTATTGCAAAATTGAATTAAATTTCTCTGATTTTTCTCTTCTGGAGTACAAAAATCATTTCCTAATGGACAAATCTAAATCACCCCATTTAGCAATTTTAGGTGGATATCAAGAGTTCCAATGCTGTAAAACAAAGACCTGGTAAACACAGCGCAGCTCATCATGGGTTATTTAACCCATGATGAGCTGCCTACAGCACCTGTGGGTGCCATTTTGCATATCCTCCTCCCACTCAGCAGTTGGTGTGTTATGCAAACCCAGCAAGCATGGGTTATGCGAGGGTAAGCAACCCTTGCATAACCCATGGTCTGTTCTAGAGTTATGCGAGAGTTGCTTAACTTTTGCATAACCCACACTCACCAGGTTTGCATGACATGACAACCTCTGAGAGTGGATTGAATATGCAAAATGGTGGTCACACATGCCTTACATGTGAACTAGCCCAATGTGGAGCCCATGGGAGCTCGGTAGGGAGCTGTGACTTTAGCAAGAGCACTCAAAACAGAGGGGCTTAGAACCTTTCTGCCATCTTAGGCTGACCATATGAAAAGGAGGACAGGGCTCATGTAACTTTAACAGATGTAGAGAAAAGGGAATTTCAGTCAGTGTCATTTATATGCAATTAGTTCCTGGTGAAATTCCCTCTTCATCACAACAGTTAAAGTTGCAGGGGCCCTGCCTTCTTTTGTATATCGTCACTCTAGTATAGTGCCTGCAACTTTAACTGTTGTGATGAAGAGGGAATTTCACCAGGAACTAATTGCATACAAATCACTCTGGCTGAAATTCCCTTTTCTCTACAACTGTTAAAGTAACATGAGCCCTGTCCTCCTTTTCACATGGTCAGCCTATGCCATCTCCTCCTCTGCCTGGTCTTGTCTGATTTGGGGAGGAGCAAGAAATCAGACAAGACGCAGCAGAAGATCCTTCTTCCCAAGGAGACCTCTGGTGGTGGAGCCTACAGGCAACTAAATGAGCACTCCATTGACTCTGGGCTTCCCACTGGCTTAGCTGTCACCCAGGCAGTGAAACAGAAGAATCAGCAGTTAAGGTTGGACCCAGACGTAGGCACGGTCAGACAAGTGTCAGGAGTTTGGGCAGGATGTCCATTAGACTGCCTTAGAATTGCAATGGGTTCTTGCAGGTCCCTGACAGTACTGTATGTTTTCTGCAGTGTCCCCAGGGCTTAGTCAGGCAGGATTCTGACAGGAAGCTGCTTTTTTAAAAATCCTGTAAAAGAACAATCATTGTATGGAAGCAGATGTACTGTTACTTGGCTCTGCCTTTGTTTGAGTGACTGAATCAGCGCATTTGCCTACCTGATCTTAATCAATTCTTATGAATCTAGGTAGGAGAAAGGCATTCCTCAGTTATTATGCATGCTTGATTTTTCATCAATATTTGTGCTTACAATGGCGCAATCGCAAGCCGTATCTTTAATTAGAGAATTCAGGAAATAGACAGGACTCATTGGCTCAAGTTAACTGTGTTTATTCATCAGCTGTCATTTTCTAACTTGTTGCAAAACATTCCATGTTTACAGAATCTCACTATGCACAAGTACCATGAGTCTTTCACATTGGTGTGGTTTCATATGATGCAATCCTGACTTTTAGAAGGTCGATATGTGGGCATGCCAATGTTTTTTCTATAACAGACATTAGCCTCAAATACAGAATAGGATAATTTGTTAACCTTCCTCCCTACACATCCCACCTTAAGTAGGAAGGGCACAAGATAATCTTTCACGTTTTTAAACCACACTGAGTCCTAAAATGCTATTATTGCAGCATCTGTTTCAGATTTTCCCCTGAAGATGCAAAAGCAGATCTGTTTTCCTCAGAAAGAGAAGCTAACCTTATACTTTGAAGGAAAGAGTCAGCATATATCTCTTAAAGTGATTAGCCTCCTAGAAAAAGAAAAAGGTCACTTCTATACCAGGGGAAATCCCACAACTTTACCATGGTTTTCTGCTTCCATTTTCATTGCACGATCATGATGTGCTCCCTTTAAGTGCCTGCTCTTTTAGCCATTTAGTCACACGTTCTATCTGTTTCATTTATACAACCACAAGGTGGCACTGTGGTCTGCCTCATCATTACAGGTTTTTCTCTTTTCATGCTGAAACGTCAATTGAGTCTTTTTGTTACTAGTTTATTTCTGTTTCAGATTAAGCCGCAGAAATCCTTGGAAACATATGAGAGAGGCATTGGAGGTTGCCGGTGTCATTGAAAGGATCCACATACTTCCATGAGTGGCCAATCACGAGCGTGCAATAAATCGCTCATGCAGAGATGCTCTAAAAGTAATTAAGAGAGAGTTGCATCTTCCTTCCTTCCTGCATTGGTATGATTGGCAACATCATACCAATGCAGTATCTCCATGTGCCCAATACTTCATTGGCCAGAATTAATATGCCAAATTAATGTTTAGCGAGAAAGTCCTGTCCAGCGATAGATTCAGCACAAAGAAGCAGGAGATTCAGGGCTGTTGGCTGTTTTCAGACTTTTCCTCCTATGTAATAGAACACTTAGGAATTCAAACTGTAAATATACTGTGTAAGATATTTCAAATGTTAACGACCTTTGTGAACTACCAGAGTGACATGGTTTGAATAAACCAACATTTGCTTTAGTTTCAGCAGCTAGACAGTGGCTCCTTCCCATGATGTCACAATAATAGTAGAGAAGACCACACAGTGGCTGCTTTCAGATGGCCTGAGGATTTTCACAACTGCGCACAAAAATAGACACATAGGAGTATTTCCAACACCATCAGCATAACCTTAGAAGAGAGCCAGTAACTAGTATAGTGACTGCCTTGCACAGAGGTGGGCAACCTTTATATATATAGGGCCTTGCAGGAAATTTGTCTGGGGTCGTACCAAGGGGGGGGGGGGAATATGCCCAACCTTTTTAATGGGCACTATCTTTGAAATTAGCTCATTCATGGTGTTTTCATTGGTGACCTTCAAGTCAACATTTCTGTTTGTCGAGACATTTATTACTATGCTCTTCCAAGACATTCTGCAAGTTCCTAATAAGATTCTGTTATCACTTTCCAAGAGCTAAGTAGGAATTATGTCTGAACCCTGCTGATCACAGTTCTAAATGGTTCATTCACATGACCTAGACTGCTTTTTACTATGCTGCCTGAAGTGAAGATTTCATAACGATTATGTTTATCTGTAGGAATTAGTATTGATCCAGCAAACTTCTTAAGGACACTTCTTGTACAAAAGCATCTCGTTAAATGCCATGAGAATATGTGCATTGTTGTGAGCAACTCTGAGTTGAAAAAGAGTAATGGATACTGGCATGCAAGAATACAGGCCATGAGTTACCCGTTCTCACTGCAAGCCACATTTCCCATTACGTTATGTACTCTCATTTCACCGTGAGACATAGGATGCACCAGAGGGGGAAGAGGGGAAGCAAGTGCACCCTGGCAAGTAGTTTGCTCACCCCACATGCCTCCCCATTGCTGGACTTAAAGGAAAGGTGCTTATCACAAACGCCGACTACTTTTCTTTATCATCAACCAATCTATATATATAAAGAGCTATTTATAGATATGGAAAGCTTTCCCACCTTGGTATCCTCCAGATGTTTTGAATTACAACTCCCAGGATTCTCCGGCCATTGGCCATGCAGGCCAGGACCAATGGGAACCGAAGTCCAAGACATCTGATGGGCATCCAGTTTGTGAGGATGGGAAGCTGCCCTATGGCCTTACTTCCATTTGCATCACAATGATCTAACACAGCCTTCCCCAACCTGGTGCTCCCATCACCCCATTATGGTCAAGAAGTTTTGAGTTGTAGTCGAAGTATCTCGAGGGGACCAGCTGGGGAAGGCTGATGTAACAGGTCTATATAGGGGAAGACAACCTGGTCTTGTTGCTTAGGGCTTTATTTGTCAATAATAAGTCATGGAACATAATTTGGTGTTGCAGCAACTACCAACACTGTCTACCTCTCAGTGAGTGTATGTGGGACGTGGGGAAATCTAAGTAATGGATGTCATTGACTAATTGGGGGGAGGGATACTTCTAACGCCACCCGTAATGATTGCTGACTAGAAAGTAAAGTCCTGTTAATTTCTGGTTGATTAAAATAAGGCTGCAACCCTAAGCATGTTTAATGGAAGTTAATTCCATCAAACCAATAGAACCTAACTTCGTCCCTGAGCAGGAGGTAAGAGGAAAGTTAGGTCACAGAATAGGAAACTGGCCAAGCTCCAGAAAGTAATGGTCTCAGTTTGGTATCAAGTCAATATAGGAAAAAGCTGAGGTTTAGCATTGACTAATAGCAGGGTCCTGAGGCAAAGCTGAGTTCAGACACAGTGGAACAGTCTAAGGGTAGGCAGAATTCCAGGAGCAAAGGATCAGTCAGAGCAGGAGCAACAAAATGAGTTATTCCAGCACTTAACAGGCCTCAGTAGAAGACTTACGTAGCCTGGTCTTCCCAGGCCCCACTGAAAATAGCCCAGCCTTCAAGTTTCCCAAGGAGACCTTTATTCTTGAGGAGCCCCTTACACCTGAAGAAGCCCTCTACTCCTGAGGAGCCTGATCTTTCTGGGCCTTAAAGCATGTGCTCCATTAATGGATGGTTGCCTGCTCCTGTACCTTCTGTCACCAGCATTTCCGGGGGCTGGAAGGCAGGCCACTCTCCCAGACTAATTCTGCAGATAAGGCAGTTGCTGCAGTTTAGTTAAGGACCCTCTTCACAAGTCCCCCCAGGGCCTCTGTTGTGGATGGGTTTAGCATAGTTTCCCCTGAGATGCTGGAAGTGTCTGGGATAGCACTTGAGTCAAAGGGAACCACAAGATCTTCAGATGTTATGACATTGGTGTCTTCAACTGAAGAACATCAGCCTGGCTCTGGTCAGGCATGATATGGGCCCTGGGAAAATTACATTTGCCATGATTGCAGGTGCCTGAGACACTACTGCAACAGCTTCCTACTGAAGAAGAGACCATTTTGCCACTGTTTTTGCTGTTGCTGTCTCCATGTCAGGTATGTTAGAAGACAGGAGGGAAGGAGTCAGGCAGAGATGGAGGAGTTCTTCTGTGGTTCAGATTACAATATGAGCTAGGGCAAGATTTAAAGGAGCTTAATGCTAATCTTGGATTGAAGATAAGCAGTACAAGTTACTGATGTTCATATTCCAAACCAGGAAATTATGAATTTCAGCAACACGACTGCCAACATAGTTTCATGTGTGGGTGAGATAGAACATGCAAAAGAAATTAAGCTGGATGTGAGGCATCGTAGAACAAAGCTTTATTCATGAACAGGATCTTCAATGTGATAGCTTGCTAGCTTAGGCTACCCATATGAAAAGGAGGACAGGGCTCATGTAACTTTAATAGTTGTAGAGAAAAGGGAATTTCAGCCAGTGTCATTTGTATGCAAATCGTTCCTGGTGAAATTCCCTCTTCATCACAACAGTTAAAGTTGCAGGCACTATACTACAGTGACCATGTACAAAAGAAGGCAGGGCCCCTGCAACTTTAACTGCTGTGATGAAGAGGGAATTTCACCAGGAACTAATTGCATACAAATGACACTGGCTGAAATTCCCTTTTCTCTACAACTGTTAAAGTTACATGAGCCCTGTCCTCCTTTTCAGCTAGCTTCCATCTCATATGCCATATCACCTCTTCACAATGACAAAACCCATATCCATTGGAGAGTTGGGTCAGACACTGGCACATGGAGGCTACCTCATATGGTAACCTCCATATGGCAGGTTACCGCATATGCTTGTGAAACAAAAACTCTGGATAAGGCTTCACTTCCTTCATGGAAGGTTATCCCAGAAGCTCTTATGGGAAGGAAAACAGCTGTAGCAGACAGTAACCCAGAAGGGAAAGAAGATCTTTGAACCTATTTGGAAAGGTGTTTGGCCTATACTAGTTATCAGTGAGATGCCAGACTTTGGAGAATTGAGAAAACTTTTGCAGACATACTTCAGTGATGCCACTCTTACACTTATCACATATAGATGCAAAGGATGTCATTATTCTTTTCCTCTTTAAGGTTTGATTTAAAACTTTAGCAAGAGGTAATTGAGAATGCAGTGACAACATAATTTAAATTAAAATATTTTACTTTTTAATACATGCACGTTCAATTTTTAATGTCTTTTTTACATTGAATATTGTTTTATTTGCAAAAAATATCAATGTAGAGTAATTAGATTATTACTTTTTAATTCTGCCAACTCTTCTCATCTTATTACAACAGTTACTCTCTAGTTTCTTTAATACAGGTGTGGGTGACACCCCTGCTCCGGTATAATGTAAATGTGAAATATATTTGCTAATCATATTAGTGAAATCACATCTATCCTTTAATCTTAAAATTTTAATCAATAGAGCTACTATTTTATGTTCGTTTAGTGACGCATTTTCTGAACCGGACTGTAACCAAATCTTTATGTTCTTCTGTCTTTAATACTGTCTCAGTTTTCAAGACAAACTCAGTCTATGTCTGAGTCTTTTTTAACACAACACTGTTTCTTTAGTCTGGCACTGCCTTCCAAATCTTTCAAATAAGGATCCCACCCTCCTAAGTGATTTTAAGACTAAGGGCAAAGGTTTCCATTTCAATTTAGCTTATAGCTGTGCAACATTGATTTTCCTTTTGATCTTATTGTAAGGCACCTTGAGATTCCCTTATGATATGTCACCATAAAAGGGTCTCGTATTATGTTTAGAGATCTTTCACATGTTTCAAGCATTTGTCTTTAGATTTAAGCTGTAACTACATCCGTAACGTTTCTATAGCAAATCTGACTTTTTGTTATCGTAACATCCTGTATTTCTTACTACTTAAATTGTACAGATTGTAGGGACGTGCATGCCCAAAAGTATCGTATTGTATCGTTTTCGGAATTTCGGACCAAAAAAATTATTGTCTCCGATTATATTGTAGGTGAACCGTATCGTATCATATCGTATTTCCGATAATAATTATCGGAAATACGATATTATATAGTTTCTCCATTTTGCCCTAGAGACTCTAGAGTTGATTTTTGAGTCAGAAAGGCCTAAAACTTCTTAATTTTCCAAGTTACAGGTTTGAAACTTGGTCACAGTGCAGACTGAGTGTTGCTAGTCTTGTGTGCCAAATTTTACAACAATCTGTGCAAGCGTTATTCGGACATAAGCTTTCAAATACACTGTTTCAGGTGGCTGAAATGTGGTCCTTTTTTAAGAGACGTCGTCGTCCAGTACTCATGGGCATCTCACAGATGGCCTTGAGGGGACTCATCTGTGCCCAATTTCAGATGCACAGCTGCAGGCGTTACTCAGAAGTAAGCTCTCAACAACATGCACTGTTTCTAGTAATGCACTCCATGCAGTTGCTGCTGAGACTTATAGGTATATTTTTTTATGAATACAATGAACTTTCAAAACCTGTGGATAAACCTAGGCAGTGCCTTCCATATGCAGTCAGAAAAGTAAAATGTGTTAATCAGAAGATGGTGAACTGCTGCTGCCTTGTCTCATTGATTAGGCCACGCATGTCTAAGTATAAATGAAATAATAAAAGGATTGGGGGTTAGGGGAATAGCACGGGCATTACAGTTATTTATTTATTTATTTTAGAGCCAGCCTTAGCCAGGCAGGGCCTCATTGGTCCAGGAGATACCCCGGAAGTGAGGAAACCTGCAGGATCCCTCTAGCACCTTTGCATGGCAAAGTGAGTGGACCCATTCCACCACAGTAGCAGAACTGCTGCTGCGTTGTCTCATTGATTAGGCCACGCATGTCTAAGTACAAATGAAATAATAAAAGGATTGGCGGGTAGGGGAATAGCATGGGCATTACAGTTATTTTTTCCAGCCCTAGCAGGCAGGGACTCATTGGGCCAGGAGATACCCCAGGTAGCGAGGAAACCTGGAGGATCCCATCAAAACAACCCTCACGCACTGCCTTGACCTCATCATGCTTGAAAATTAAAATGACCCAATCTGCCCGCCATCCCCGTGCAGGTAGGTGGGCCAGAGCTGCACACATTGGTTGGAGCAGTGGCAAATAAAAATCACGTTCTGGGTAGGCACATTGGCAAATTAATATAAGTCACATTCAGGGTAGAAGTAGGCACTTTGGCAAATAAATAAAAAGTCACATTCAGGGTAGAGGTAGGCACTTTGGCAAATAAATAAAAAGTCACGTTCAGGGTAGAGGTAGGCACTTTGGCAAATAAATAAAAAGACATGTTCAGGGTAGAGGTAGGCACATTGCCTGGACCAGAGTCTCAAAAAAAAAAAAAAAAAAAAAAAAGGAAATGGGACATACTGAGTTCAGATTGGTGTGTGCATTATACACCCAGATAATTTATTTAATAGTATGTATGTGCTTAAATAACTTACTATTGTACAATATTTTATTGTTCTGTGTATGTGTATATCACAGCATACATTGTTTCAAATTACATAGAGAGTACATATTCTATGTTGTTTATTTGGTGACATACAGTCACTAGTACGGCGGTTGTGTGCCAACGGCACTTGTTTGCAGGACCAGTGATTGGTTGCCATTGGGCTGGGCAGGGAAGGGGGTGGACCGGCGAGCCATAAGCTTGCTGCACCACCTCCATGCCTCTGCAGACCTCTCCCCCTTCTTCCATTTAAAACAGTAAAAATAAAAATAAAACTTACCTTGGAAGAGGGGGTGGATGATTCCAGGCGCCACTAAAATTGCTGCTCGAGCTCTGTTGGGTGGGCGTGGCAGCAGTGGTAGCACAAAAGCTTGCCGTGGCGCTCCTTCCACTATAGATGGGTGGAAAGAGGGCCAACGCGGGGCATGCTGCCTGCCGCTGCACTGCCACCCCGACGCTGTGAAGATGAGGGGCCAGTATGAAGTAGGCAAAAAAACTGTACACAAAAGCCAATCAGTGGCAGGTAAATTCCTACTATATACACTAGCTGCTGGGGAACATAGGTGGGAGGGTGCTGTTGCACCTGTGTCCTGCTTGTGGGTCCCTGGTCAACAGCTGGTTGACCACTGTGTGAACAGAGTGTTGGACTAGATGGACCCTTGGTCTGATCCAGCATGGCTCTTCTTACGTTCTTATGTTCTTATTCAGCCTTTCCAAAGGAAACAACTGGTTAATTCCATATTGGCTGTATGGAGGGAGGGTGGGAGCTGGAAAGCGAAAGAGGCCAGGTTGCTGGCAGGGCTTGCCTTTAAAGCTGTCCTCCTCCCTATATGCTGTCGTTTCCTTGTCCTTCCTGCCCATAAATGCCACCCGCTGTACAAGCCATACTGACAGGGTGGGAAGTGAGCTTGCCAGAGAACATGGGCAGGAATCCTGCTCGTGGGTTTCCTATGGACAGCTGGTTGAACACTGTGTGAACAGAATGCTGGACTAGAAGGACCCTTGGGTTGATCCAGCAGCATGGCTGTTCTTATATTCTTAACTAGCTGATATACCCAGCGTTGCCCGGGTCCGTGAATAACGTTTATAACATTTATTTGATAAATAATATGTTTTTCTGCAACTCATTCATCTTTACGTTGGTGGTTTTCTTTAGTTCAGTTGAATTAGAATATTGTCTTGTTCGAATAAATGGAAAATTGTGTTAATAAGAACCGTATTTTCAATTACAGCTTCATGATAAATCACATTTTTTGTTTTACCTGAAATGCCTACACATCCTATCATGCTTTGGCCGGAGCAGCCGTCTAAACTTCAAAAACAATCAGGACACACAACACCCTTTCTACCAGCTAAAAAAGATGCAAACCTAAGAATATGTTTTCAAAATATACCCAGAATTGCCCAGCTATCTGAATAACATATAGTAGGGAAGTGGATCTCAGTGGATGTGGGGAACTGTTGTATGCATGTGCTCTGTAGTTATTATTATGAAAAAAGGAAAGCAGCCAGAGCACAGAGTTAACTTCTAAGCAAATTAAATTCATTTATTTTTTTCCCCCTCTCTCACCCTCACGACAGCCCTGTAAGGTAGGGCAGTCCTAGGCCTGTGAGATAACTTTAAAACAAATTAAATTAGTTTCTTCCCCCCCTCACCCTCAACGCATGGCCAGGGCTGCCTTGAAGCTGTCACCATGATTTTCCTTGTCCCCCACAGAAAACAAAAATTACAACTCCCGGCATGCCTTTTGCTGTGGTGCCCGACTTGCCCAATGGGAGTCCTGCTGCTGAAGCACATGGGAAGTGAAGTCTGGCTGAGCCAGTCCACACTACACTGAGGGAGCTGGCTGGCTGACTCATGGGTAGCTTGGCAGTTGCCATCGGCGACAGGCCCAGAGCTGTGACCTCCTCCCCTTCTGCCTAGTAACCAAGGCAGCCATCCCAGGCACTCTCCCTTCAGGCCCAGGATGGCGAGCCAAAACCCGATAAGTCTTTCCTCCCACCCAAGGCATACTGGGAGATGTAGGCGCAAGCCTAACTCTCTCAATAAAGTTAATCTTTGAATACATCTGAGGTGTTGTAGGAAAGCAGGCCTTCTTAGTTGTGGCACCCTGCTAAAGGATTTCTTTTTCCCAGGCAAGCTGGCCTGGTGACTGCCATAATGGCTCTCAAGTGCCAAGTGATTTTTTTAAAAATATATATTTTCCAGGGCCTTTTAACTGGATGAGATTTTTTATGCTGTGGGGTTTTTTCCTGTTATAACTAAAACACAACATTCCAAGACAGGTGCAAGAATTACTGGATAAAGTTTATGATTTTTATGTAAAAGCCTGACTGGAATGGTTTGAGGGGGGGTGAGTGACAGTTGGGGAAAGTCAGTTAGAAGGAGAACAAAGACAGTTAGTGAGAGGTCAGGAAAGTGGGGTCTGAGTTAGGACTGAGAGATAGTGACCTGGTTTGCAAACTCCTACTTTATTTAAAATCAGCCACTCTTCATACCAGTACTACACCTCCCAGCATGCCTTTGGCAGCTCGCAGGTGCCCATATCCTCTGAGATGTCCTCTTGTTGCCAATGCTGCTCCTTGATAAAGCGTGAAGGAGTAGCATCACCAAGGAGGGGATGTAAGCAGCTGTCAGTGGACATGCCCAGTTCCAGCCAATCCTGCTGGGATTGCCTTGTCCTGCACTTCTTACTCACCAAGTGCTCCATCAGGAACCTGTACTGAAGGGCCGGGGCTGGGCCAGGTACTTCCCACCTTTGTTTGTCCGTTTCTGGGCATGTGCAGAGTGCCTCCCCTTCCTCCTTCCCTCTTAAGGGCAAAGGCTGTGTGCTTGCTTCCCCCAGATTCTGAGAAAACAGTAATATCAGGGTGAAGTGCCTTTGAGCATGTTTGACCCCTCAAAGTCAAAGTTGTATCTAGTCATGATTTTAAAGATACAAAGTTGTATCTAGTAATGATTTTAAAACCATGCAGAGGGCGGGAGGAAGCACTGCAAATGGATGCAGCCCATTTATGTGGGTTGTTTCCTTTCACGTGGAATTGGACTGCCTGTTTCAGGCCAATCTTAGGAGTCAGGTTGCGAAAGACATGCAGCAGCCACCCGCCTGTACACTCACAATGGCCACCGAAGGCCAGTAAGTCTGGCCTCCTGCCCAAGGCATGCTGGGAGTTGTAGACATAAGCCTTGGGTTTTATTAAATTCTTTAAAAATACTTAAACCCCAAAAATTTGTGTTTTTAGATTTTTCTGGTTCATTGTACAGCCAGACCTATCACTGTGTCACCATGTCAAATTTCTAACTCATCTAGAAGTGGGTAAACATTTCTGGACATACATAACACACACATACTTTTGGCTTTATAGGTAGAGATGATAGAGGGAGGCAGGGACAGAAATCCAGCTCCCAGAATATCATGTAGTCTGTTCCAACCTTATCTAAATCCATAGAAATAGAACTTCCGAAATCCCTAGAACTTCAATGTGTGCATAACTGATACAGAGTAGCAACCTTTTTTAAAAAAAAACCAAAAGGACATGCATACTGTAAAACATGCCTGGGTATTTATACCTGCATGTAAGGTATTAACTATGTTTTAAAAAATGCCATATTTTGTTGAACCACATAATAAAAAGTAGACATATACTGTAAATTATTGCATGGAAGCCAATCAAGCAACCTGCAAAATATTCATTATAATGAAGTGCAGCACTTTTCTCAAGTTAACATAACTGAAAATGTGAGAAGCATGCAAAGAGCATCATTCTTGGGATTTTAGCAAATCACTGTGCAATTAAAATCTGGATTGCTAAACAGCCAAATATTCTCTAGAGAAATGTGGACATTTTAGATGTAATCATTTATCACAAGTATACTTGAAGGCCATTGTTGGATGCTTTTTTAAAAATATGAAATTAGGTTGAATTGTACTTATAGGATATTAACAACCCCCACAAAATGTATATTTTCCAAGAGTACATTTGTATTTATTGGAAACTTTTATTCTGTGGCTGTAACACAAATTAAGTCATGTTTTATTCAGTTTATCTGCCTGAGTGTTGCTGCAAACAATGCTGTAAAAACACTATTAACTTTGATGGTCTCTTGGCAATTGTCATTAAATAATTAAAGTTTTTAATGAACCCACTGAAATTCCAATCCATACATTTTTAAGCATTCAGAAATAGATTACTTATAAATCATTGTCCTAGTTCATTAGTCTTCTCTTTAAAAAACAATTAAAAGTTCTCTGTCTAACAAATTACAAACCATGTATACTAGCTTTCCCAGACTGACGTCTGTATGTACGTGATGTTGCGGAAACTTCCCTCTGGAACATAATTAGACAAAACTTCAGTTAGGTATTCAAAATGGTTGCTATTTAATATGCTCTGTTTCTAAAGCTTCCATAGTTTAGATTCACTTGTGGACGTGCATTGTCCAACTATAATCCAGCGAGTCCTTATGCACCACTCAGGGTGTGCATCTGCTTCAGACAAAGCCCAAATGCAGATCAGCAACATGCTGAGTTAGAATGAGGTGGGCTTTGTCCAAGGTGAAGCTGTCCCAGCAGACAGCATCCGCATTGGGAAATTTCCAAATATTGCATGAGGAGCGGGGAGGGGTCACAGAAATAAAATGGCCTCTCTGCCCTAATAGATCCTTCAGTTGTGATTCTTTGGATTGCATACATAATTGTTTCTTGTGAAGGAATAGAACTGTCTTCCATTTTTGTGTTTAGTTGGTTTGGTTTGGGGATACTATGGGTTTAAGTCTTGTGTGTGTGTGTGTGTGTGTGCTTTTCAGGTTCAGCCTACAGATCAAAAGTTTAGTTAGAAATTATTGGAGTCAGGACGTTTGCTCAGGAAGCCAAAAGTTTGCAGAAGGATCAAGTCCAAATTTTAGTTAGATCCAGGACCCAAGATGTCTTGCAGAAGAAGAAAATTAGCAGAAAGGCCAACATGAGGTCTGGTGAAGAGCTTAGGAAAAGGAAGCAAGGAAACTGCCCTCCTGATTGGTTGGAGTTCAGAACTAATGAATTTTAAAATAAAAGTTTAAAGCAAAAGGAAGAGAAAGAGAAAGAGAGAGAGAGGAGAAGGAGAAGAGATGGAAAGAAGGCCAGAAAGAATCATAGCTTCTAGAAGTGGAGAACTAGTGGAGAGCTGGGCTTACAACTGTAAGATAGTGCTTGGATAAGGGACCTGGATAAAATAGGGATACAGTCTAGTTAGATTAGTTTGATCCATTTATTCCCAGTCATTTTATTCCCCTATTGCTCAAATTGTTTTGGGGGGTGTATTGTGTCTGTGTATCCATTTTTTGTTTTATTTTTGAAAATCCTATTTCTTCAGTAAACTTTTGAACTTTGTTGTTAGACATTTTTCATTTTGGGTTACCCACCCCATGCCTAATAGCCAATCCCCACACTATAGAAAGTAGATACCTTAGACCTAGAAAGTTTTAAGGCTGGTTTGATGGAGGCACACAGAAAAAATGATGTCCACCATTGAAAGAGAAGAGCAAAAAGGAGTAGGGGGTACCCTACTTCGCCTCGTATCCCTTTCACTCGTGGAAGAGGGTGTTGCTGGTCCATGACACTCCTGATCCACAATTCCATGTGTCCCTCACTCCTATGTACGTATGGGGCTCTCATAGAAGCCTGCTTCCCACATTAACTCCCAGAGAAATGCATATGCCTTTCCCCATTCAGAATTGGCTCCTCCCATGAAGTGAATGGGGGAAGCAGGCTTTGACTGGATCTCCATGTTCTTGAGCCCAAAAGGAATCCCTGTTTCCGAGGTTCTGTCTTCTGTTCAAAAAGACAGAAACTACGAACTTAATACATTCAAATTCTGGGCTCCTGTTGAATATGCAGGAGAACAGGAAGCAACAGCAAGGAAAAGTGTGATTATTTAATATTCATATATTCACACCTGAATATATCTTGGACATATACAAATTCACCAAGCTAGCACTGAATATTGAAATAGGTGCAACATCAGCCATCCTGAGACTATCAGCTTTTATTTTATAGGCACAAGAGTACAGCTTTCAATGTTGTGCAGCACAAATGAGAAACGTGAGAACAATATCTGGTGTAGCTTTAGAAAGTGGGCTGATTTACCAGTAGTTGCTGCTGTTGTGGCCATGCTTCAGTGTTCTCCATTACTTCCCATCTTTCCCATTTTGTAGGGCTAGTATTCTCTGTTCCTCTGCTTATCTATCACCATTTCCCATGGCCTAGCAATTCCATTTTTTTCTCTACGAATTCCAAGCCAGTATTTGCTTCTGACAAATACATTCCAAATCGTCTTGATCATCTGAATCTTGGATGCAGATTCAATTACGAAAAGCTAGTAAATTACTTGCCTAATTTGCCTGATGTGCTCTAAGCACAGAATTCAGCCTTTTTCTCATATAACGTTTGGCATTGGTAATGGTATACTATTAGCATCACTTCACATATTACCTTTCCTAATGCAAATGTGACTGTGTACATATTGTGCAGAAGATGTAGTCACATGTGCCATGCAGGTGAATTATGCCCTTTCGATAACATGGAGATTGCCTTCCATTTCTGAGACGATAACATTGTGAAGTCATGTCTATTATTTATTATTATTATTATTATTATTATTATTATTATTATTTATTACATTTATATACCACCCCATAGCCGAAGCTCTCTGGGCGTTTTACAAAAAATAAAAGATTGAACACTAAAAAGACAATATACAAAATTTAAAACCATAAACATAAAACAGCTGACATTTAAAACATTTTAAACTTTTGAGGGTGCCTCTACAAGAGTGATTTAAAGCTCTTTCAAGGCACATTAAGAAATTTATCTCTAGGGCCCTACCCCACACCCGGCGCAGCTTGGGGGTGGTGGGGCGGTTGCGGCGGGCGCAGAGAAGCGAGACGTGGAGGCGCGCTATTGGCGACCTCCCGGGTTTGGCGCCAAAGGAGGGGGAGGAGGACGGGGAGCCTTTATAAGGCTGGAACTCCTCCCCTCCTGCCTCTTTGAGTGCGCGGCTCCCTCCCTCCCTTCCCTGTAGGCAGTATGGGAATGAAACTCCGGTTGTCATTAGGAAACCAAGTAGGAATTTTTTGCTCATAATCTGTCATTGGTTGTGAGTTTTTTCGCCTACTTCATACTGTGAGACAGCAAGGGAGTATTAAATAGGTTGATTGGTTGGAGTTAATTTGGTCACATTTTGGCGGTTAGGCGTGGGCATCTTCACCTGGGAAGGGATAGGTGAGCATTCACAGGCACCTAGTGGTGACTGGTAATGCCTGAGGCTCATCACCTGTGTGTCTTGAGGCCCAGGTGGTGAGATAAGGGTTACCTTTGGGGTGGACCTTCCTCACCCACTCGGAGTCATGAGGCACGTGCTGGGGTGACACGGAAAGCCTCCCTACCCATAAGGGGGGCCGGGGGTGGCGTAAGTTCCACGCCATGCCCTGGCCTGGATTTGACTCGCCCTATCCTTAAGGATGGCGTTGACCATCAAATATTGAAGATGCCCGCTAGTTTCTCCTTCTGCGAATTCATCAATAAAGTGTGGCCCATTTTAAAACCCAATTATTGTGTCGTCTCGTTATTTACTGTGCTCCGATTCCACAACAAGAGCGGAGTGTAAATCAGGGGCCCAGGCGCATTTTCTCTCCGATTATTCGCATTTTCGAATGTGCGTTAATTAGTGAGTTTTAATTTACGGCGGGAGTAAGAGCGCCTTATGTCTGTGTAAACAACTTTCTGAGGAGGCGCATTAACGATCAGGGGGTTGGACTGTGGTCGTGATCTCATGCATAGAACTGCCCCTTCGCTGGGAAAACCTTCCACTTTTTGGTTTAGATTCATTTCCCCTCTCCTCCTGGCAACTTCCTCCTTGTACTCCGTCTCTCTGGATGGAAGCTCCAAGAAGAGGTGACCCAACGTGAACCAAAAATAAAGTTTCTTTGAAGTACCCTGATGAAATATTTTTAACATGGAGACACGGGGCCAGATGGAGGTGGTTGTATGAGAAGGAAAGGGGGCAGGAAGGATGTGCAGATGTGCTCATAATTAGCCATCAGCAGACATAACTTCCCCTCACTTCTTGCTGGGTTCCTGAGCTGAGTTGTGTGTGTGTGTGTGTGTATGTTTTACAATTGTTGAGCTCACTGGGAAGTGGAGGGGGAAGGAACGAAGCAGCATTCCCCTGTCTGTTTTGGTGTGTGTGTGTGTGTGTGTGTGCGAGACACATTCCCATTTACTCCTGAGGAGATCATGGCAATCGGGCGAAGGAGGGGGGAAGACAGGTAGCAGAACATGTTAATTAGCTCATTCCTTTCATATAACCTGGGAAACCAAAGTGGGCGGGGAGAATAAAGGGAGGGAACTGGTTTGGGGAGTTTCTCTGGGACAAAGCGCATTACTTTCAGCAACATTTGTATGCGATTCTCAGCATGTCAAAAACTTTAAAATGCCTTTCATACAGCCCGTAATGCGCTTCAACGCCTCCCATGTATAGGGATTAGGTGTAAAAGCGATTGAGAGAAGATGCGCATAATCAGGGAACCGGGTGTCAAACCGAAATTTGTAGAGGGGGGCTAAGCCTGGCCACAAAGTCAGTTAAAACATCAACTTAAGCTGTTAAAATGCCTGGGAGAAAAGAAAAGTTTTGACCTGGCGCCGAAAAGATAACAGTGTTGGCGCCAGGCGGGCCTCATCGGGGAGATCATTCCATAATTGGGGGGCCACCACAGAGAAGGCCCTCTCCCTTGTTGCCGTCCTCCGAGCTTCATTAATAAATATGAAACATGGACCATAACTCACTTACAAGACTTATAAGATCATTTATTGCATTAGAAAAGGAGTATTTTGTATTTTTGGATTTTGTATTAAGAAAGGGGAAGGGGCATTCACCTTTGAAAGATTCTTTACAATTTTGGAAAGATGTATAATATAATTGAATAAATGAAGGTCTCCTGGGGGGAGGGGAGCACGGGTGGTTGTGAAGGATTGTTAGTTATGTATTGTATTTTATGTTGTGTTTATTTTAAGTTGAAAATAAAAAAAAATAAAAAAGAAAGAAAAGAAAGAAAAGGAGTAGAAGTGGCACAAGCATCTAAATAGATATTTGGATAGCTCTAAAATGGGACAAATTCATGGAGGAGAAGGCTACCAATGGCTACTAGTCCTCATGGTTATATGCTACTGAGGCAGTATGCCTATGCACACCAGTTACTGGGGAACCTGGGTGGGAGGGTGTTGTTGCACTCTTGTCCTGCTTGTGGGTTTCCCATGGGCAGCAGCCTGGCCACTGTTTGAACAGAATGCAGGACTAGATGGACCCTTGGTCTGAGCCAGCATGGTTGTTCTTATTTGGGGAAAACAGAATAGCTGAAGTCACATTAACTGCCTAAGGACTTTTGGCTCTGAAAATGTGTCCATTATTCTTCAAGAGAATACTTAGAAAACAAAATTAAAAAGATAGCCAGTTGATCAGCTATGTTTGTTTTTATGTTTAACTACGATCTAGAATGCTGGCAAATGATTACATTTGGTGTTCTTGACATCAAAAGCCAATACTACAGCTGAACCATTTCTTTATTCATTAAACAAAAAACCTACGGTTTACAAAAACAATGTTAAGCTCTACAGATTCCAACCAAGCATCAAAAAGCAGGGAAATTGGGAGTTAAGGCTCACAAGCCTTAACGCCACATCCTCCCTAAGGAGGCAGAAAGTGCAAGTGAAATTCTCATTCTCCCAAAACAGATAAACCATGAGGACAGGGTGGAGAATATGATATGCAGAGGTGACTGTGGGGTTGTGGAAAACTGATCACGAACAACTTAGGGCCACCTACTTCTCTTTTTTTTGTTCAGAGCAGCCCTTCCCCAACCTGGTGCCCTCCAAAGGTGTTGGACTACAACTCCCATCATTGCAACTTAGTATGTCCCATGGTCAGGAATGCTGGGACTTGTCATCTCAAAAATCTAGATATGCAATTTGATCTGCAGAGGTGACTGTGGGGTTGTGGGAAATGATGATGAACAACTTAGGACCAGCTACTTCTAATTTCTTAGAGCATCTCCTTATGTTGAGCGTTGCAACCCAACACATCTGACAGGCACCAGGTTGGGGAATGTTGTTCAAGAACAAGGGAAGGCAGAAAGTAGATCTCCAGATGTTTTGGAATTCCACTTGTAAAAGCCCCTATCAGCATGGGCAGTTATCAGGAATGCCGCGAGTTGATGTCCAAATCATCAGGATAGATCTATTTTCTGCCCACATCTGTACTTAAGTATGATGTTTTCCAGCATTAAGATATGTGATCAATCAAGGAACTACAAAAGAGCTGCATCACTTTAAATAAACTGTCAAAACCAAATGAAACAACAATGAATGAATCTTGAATACCTAATCCAGATAGCCCTTCAGACATCAACATTAGTTTTCAACACATGGCATAGGATGTCTGTTTCTTGGATATCAGATAAAGGATTTCTCTTACTTGTTCAGCAGTGTGAGATCAAAGATAGAGCTACCACCTAATACTTTCATGCGTAAATATTATTTTAAAATTAAGTATAAATTTATTTTTGTCTTCCCCATAACACATAACATGGGAGTTACAGTGCAACGCATCTGGAGAGCACCAGGCTGGAGAAGGTTGACTCCTATACATGTCTTCTCAGAAGCCAGTGCCACTGAATTCACTAGAGCTTTCTCCCAAGAGGTATAGGATTGCAAACTAATCTCATCTGAAAGGTGTTCAAGACAGCCAAACTAAACCTCTTCTGCTCCACTGTTGCTTTGATGAGATGATGTATTGTGCAGGGATTGTGGGGAGTGAACAGTATATTTTTTATAAATACATTTAAAGAAAAACAACATGTATTTATAAATACATTTACAGAAAAAAAAGGCAGGATATTGACCAAAAGTTGGAAGTGCCTGGCACATGCTCTGGTTCTAGGTCTGTAATGAATAGTGCCCCTTTTGTTATCAAGAGCGCTGCTATATGCGAGATGTGTGTGAGAGAAACATATTGGGCAGACCCTGTATTTGGTAAGGGTATGGAACAGCATTCCCCATCCTGCTGCCCTCCAGGTGTTTGAGATGATAAGTCCCAGCATTCCTGACCATGGGACATACTGACTTGCAATGATGGGAGTTGTAGTCCAACACCTTTGGAGGGCACCAGGTTGGGGAAGGGCTGCTCTAAACAAAAAAAGAGAAGTAGGTGGCCCTAAGTTGTTCATGATCAGTTTTCCACAATCCCACAGTCACCTCTGCATATCATATTCTCCACCCTGTCCTCATAGTTTATCTGCTTTGGGAGAATGAGAATTTCACTTGCACTTTCTGCCTCCTTAGGGAGGATGTGGTGTTAAGGCTTGTGAGCCTTAACTCCCAATTTCCCTGCTTTTTGGTGCTTGGTTGGAATCTGTAGAGCCTTAACATTGTTTTTGTAAACCGTAGGTTTTTTGTTTAATGAATTTCATGGCTTTGTGTAATGGATGACTGGATATTATACAGTTGACAACCAAGCCGGCATCAGCCAGAATGTCATACCATCTTGACATCCAATATAAAATCAAAGCTAGTGTTATGTGTTGAACTCACTTTTAACATTAATAAATCAACCAAAATGCTTGCATCTCTCTCATTTTTAAAGATAAAGAGATGAAACCTGGCATCATGGTAGCTCTTAAGTAGGGATATAGCTATACCAAGTATGAAGCAGATCCGTTCATGCCTTGATTATTAGGAATTTTTAAAGTTCAAACAGAAATCTCTTTGGGGTCCAGGACCTTGAGCAGTACAAGTTTAAAAAATGAAATTAAAGATAAAGAGATGAAACTTGGCACCATGGTAGCTCTGAAGTAGGGATTTAGCCATGCCAAGTTGGAAGCAGATCCTTCATCCCTTGATTTTTAGAAATGTTTAAAACTTCAATTTAATTTTTTAATTAACTAAAATGCTTACAATTCCATAATTTTTAAAGCTAAAGGGATGAAACTTGACAGCATGGTAGCTCTTAAGTAAGGATTGAGCCATGCCAAGTTGGAAGCAGATCTGTTTATGCTTTGAGTTTTAGGAATTTTTAAAACTTCAAACCCAATACTCCTCTTTGGGGTCTAGGGCCTTGAGCAGTACATTAAAAAAAAGAAAGAAAGTAAAGATGAAGAGATGAAACTTGGCACCATGGTACCTCTTAAGGAAGGCTTTAGCCATGCCAAGTTGAAAGCAGATTGGTTCATGCCTTGAATTTTAGAAAAACATTTGAAGTCAAACTTTTAAAAAAATATATCCTAAAAATCAAGGCACGAACCGATCTGCTTCCAACTTGGCATGGCTCAATTCTAGGGTGATCACTAGGGTGTGGCCTAGTGGCTAAAGTGTTGGACTGGGAGCTGGGAGATCTGGGTTCTACTCCCCACTTAGCCATGAAAACCCATTGGGTGACTTTGGGCCAGTTGCAGATTCTCAGCCCAACCCATCTCACAGGGTTGCTATTGTGAGGATAAAATGGAGAGGAGGAGGATTATGTATGCCGCCTTGGGTTTCTTGGCAGAAAAAAGATGGGATATAAATGCAATAATAAATAATAAAAAACTGTCAGGATTTCCCCAGATTTCTCCTGGTTTTTGTTCTATCCTCAGTGTCAGGGGGGATTTTACGCAATAGTCTATAATGACCTGGAATTACACACTTTCCCTTTTAAGGCCACCATTAGCGTGGCAGGGGGGAATGACATGCTTTCTGGAGGTGTGTCATTCTCTCCCACTGCTCCAGTCAAGGCCTTAAAAGGGAAAAATGTGTCATTCCCAGGCATTATAAAAAAGGGCCTGATTGGAGCGGTGGGGTGGGGTGAGAATGACATGCTTTCCCCTCCTCCGCTCCAATTGGGGACTTTAAGGTGGCCCCAGAAAGCCATTTTCCTGCCCCCCCCCCACTAGGTGTCCTCTTTTTTGGTTTCCCAAATATGGTCACCCTACTCAGTTCTTGCACAGGCTGCATATCCATCCCTAGATATTTACTCAGAAGTAAGACCCATTGAATTTCCTTGGTTCTTGAAAAGCAACACACTTGCTTTTAGATTTGCCAGTCTCAGCATTCTATGTGTGCTATGAATGCCTGCTCTGTCTGTCCCTATAGTTTCCTGCAAGGTCCAGCCAGGGGAAGCCAGTAAATTAAACCCAGGGATGGAGGGTGGGATTCCCTCAGGTTCATCTGACAGCAGGTGCTATAGAACATGGACCTTCCAAGAGTGTTGAGGCTGGATTTCTGGCAGACCCAGCCAGGCAACTTTATGGCCTGTTAGTCCCTCCATTTGGTAGCCCGCAGAGCACCTGCCTCATAAGGCAAATTGCCACATGAGAACTGTTATTATGGCCTGCTACTTTGTTTGTCTTTAGTAGTCTGTGGTCCAGATCTCTTCAGAAGGGGGAATAGTGTTTTGTGGTTGGGGTCAGTCTAAATTATCTCCAGGGGTCCCTTACTCAGTGCCTCTGATAGCAAAGAGATTGAGGATTTTCCCCAACTCTGTTACTCTTGAAGTTACTAGGCCTGTTGAAAATAGATTTTATAACATAAGCATGAAAACAGTGAATACCTCTTTTAACTTGTTAAACCAATGAAAACATGCCACACAAGAAGTCTTAAGACATGAATGGTTTATAAAGAAAAGTAAGTGCAAAAGAACATCAGATGCAGAAGTGAAATCTGAAACATTACTGCTACTACTAGTAGTAGTAGTAGTAGTAGAAGTAGTATCCTGCCTTTTGCCCAATGCTGGGCCTCAGGGCAGCCTTACAAAACTAAAACATATACAGCTAAAACCTATAAATAGGAATATACTAGGCTGACCATATGAAAAGGAGGACATGGCTCATGTAACTTTAACAGTTGAAGAGAAAAGGAGATTTCAGCCAGTGTCATTTGTATGCAATTAGTTCCTGGTGAAATTCCCTCTTCATCACAACAGTTAAAGTTTCAGGGCCCCTGCCTTCTTTTGTATATGGTCACTCTAGTATAGTGCCTGCAACTTTAACTGTTGTGATGAAGAGGGAATTTCACCAGGGACTAATTGCATACAAATGACACTGGCTGAAATTCCCTTTTCTCTACACCTGTTAAAGTTACATGAGCCCTGTCCTCCTTTTCATATGGTCAGCCTAAATATACAAAAGTTTAAAATATAATTAAATACTTTTCAATATTAAAGCATTTTAAACATTTTAAATACATAACAATTTAAAAGTCAAAGGTATAGACAGAGGTCCAGATTATTTGCCAAAGGCCTGCTGGAACAAAAAAGGGTTTGTCTGCATCCAAAAACACATCAAGGAAGGAGCCAGTGTAGACTGCAAGGATTAGAAAGAAAATCCATGTGTGTACACTATGCAAAATAAACGACAGCTCAACTGTTTCTAAACCTTATTAGAAAAACAGGGTGACTAGGCCGAAACCAGCGTTGTAGGCCCAGAAGCACTTTGAAAGGTTTCAACATTGTACTTAAAACTTAACACCGGCCCAAACTAATTAAATGAAGTGTTTGAAGCTTTCAACTTATAGCAGTATGGACCAAACTCTTAGAAAAGAGGGAAGGAGCACTGTGTGTGAGTGGGGTGGGGGAAATTAAAAGAAAGGTATAGCTACCTATTCCCAGGAGAGATCTGAAGATCAAGTTACCATGGATCCAGAGGAACCACACCCTGCTTCACCAGGGAGCAAAAGAGCAAACTGGCCTTATGAAGATAGCGCAAAATACTCTCAGAGCCAAAGGAATGCAAGTTCCAGAAGAGAAAAGAGGAACTCTTCTTCTTCTTCACTCAAAAGGTCTGTGCTAGAGGCAGCGGCCATTTCACTCACCCACCCCACATTCTAAGGCAGGAGGGAGGGGGGAGATGGCCGCGTTATGAGGGAAGATGGCCACCTCATTGACTTGAATGAGAGGTTAAAATAGTCCTTAAAAGTCAACCGAAAGGAATTTTAAAAAAAACGAAAAGCTTTCCATCAACTACAGTCAAGGAGGAAGAAGACCCCACCACTGGATTACTTAATAAGGCTCTAGAAATTATGCAAATTGTGAGCACAAAAAGTAGCAACCTGGAAGTAAATTTTACAAAAGCAGGGAGACAGGTTTGTATTCCTTTTCTAACTTAAACTGCTCTCCTTCCCTCAATCTTTCACCAATCTTCTTGAAATTTTCAGGAAATGTAAAACGAACATTTCTTTCTGGCACTTGTAAATTTCAGAAAGGTTGATGAGACATTTTCGATTTTATGGCTGTTAGAATGACCCCCCCCCCAATTATCACTTTAACATGGCAGAATGTGTTTTTTACTGACGGCCCTTAACAATGGAGGCACGGCTGTGCCTCCATTAATGAAAGCACTTTGAAAACTCAGTCACTCCTGTGAAGTTCTTATGTTACAGAAATAGATTAGAACAAAGGGGAAAGCATCAAGTTATAGTAAACATCCTATTGAAAGATAAATGAGCCATTGCTGTGCATGTAGAGTGTGTTATTATAAAAGGTAAGAGGTGAACGTGAGGATTATTGATACAGCGAAACTGGACTGTGTTTATTGTGGGATAGAATCACTTTTCTTTGTATGCCTTTTATCCTCATGACCCCAATTGTTCTCTCATAGATATCAATGAGCAGGTTGTGCATGCATAGATTTATTTAAACAAGCACATTATGACCTCATTTGTTATTTCTCCAGAGCGTTGTAGTGATATAAGCAATGATGTAACATATTGGCTGAATTCGGACAACACGATAGTCAGTGGTGGGGTAATAATAACTTTACAGATGTTCATCTGGGGGGTACTCCCCACACAGTATGGTAATAAATAATCAACTGTGGTGTGGATTAGTCAGCGCTGAGTTGACTATGACAGCATTCGGATTACACGATAGTCAGTACAACTGACGATTGTTTCCCCACCTCCGGTTGCTTATTGTGTCATCCGAATTCAGCCATTGTGTAGGACTGGGAAAAATATGTCCCTGTATTCTTTGCAAGAACTCTCACAATAATATATGAAGATCTGGAAAAAACTGATATTCTTGCCAAAAACACTGCATGTCTGGTCCCTTCTACAAGAATTCGGTTTGGCACCTGGTTGTCCGATTATGCACATCTTCTCACAATCGCGTTTACGCCTAAATCCTGTAAACGACATGTCGTGAAGCGCATAACCAGCAGTATGAAACGTGGTTTAAAGTGGCTGAAATGCGGAGAATCGCTTGTTTACATGGTCAAAATGCGCTTTAACGGCCTTGGAGAATTAAAACTTGCTCTTTAACGTGCATTCGATAATGCACATAATCGGACAGATAAAGCACCTCAACCCCCGATTTGCACTCCGCTCTTGTAGAGGTAATTTTTTTAATGCGACTTGAAAGAGCTTTAAATCGCTCTTGTAGAGGCACCGTCTGTTAAATGGTTATCCTTGTATACTCCTGCAAGTCCATCTCTAAAGGCTGGGCTATGAAAGAGATTCAACCTAGAGGTATCTTTTTTCTTCTTCTGAACTTTATGGTTATTTGATCTGTGTATAAAATGGCAGGTTTGATCTATGGTTCTATAGATATTCAGAAGTTTTAGATTGCATTGATCCTTTGTCAGAGGATAAAGGGTCTTTCCCCATTTTTGTTCACATTATTTCAGAAGTATGCATTCTTGTAAGCGGCTTTAAGGCTTTTTGTGTGCTTTGTCACAAACTTTGGGAAAGTACAGATTTTGACCTCTGACTATATTTTGGTTTGTGTTTAGATTCAGGAAATTGAATTTGGTAAGTTCTCATTGAAATGTGAGCCAAACAAATTTCTCACACCATCCCTCTTCCATCAAACTCGCAGGAATAAAGAAGAAAATACCTGACCTAGTTTGTTATGTGCCTGAATGAAAGACCATAGTTCAGTGGTAGAGCATGTGTTTTGCGTGGCAATATTTTCCAGTTCTGTTCTTGGTAGGGTGTCCAGTTATACATCACCAAAACAAAGAGAACATAATACTAAAAAAAAAAAAAAAGGTACAAAACATGGCACAGATTTGCTTTTCAGTGTACAGGTCAAACATTTTACGGGTACACCTTTAAATGGTAAGTCAGTTCTCAACACAACTTTAGTGTCATAAACTGGTCCCTGGGGACTCTGAACTCTCTTTGTTGTACCCTAGTTTCTGAATATATATCTTCACTGGACCAGAAGGAAAAGTGCTTTCCATTTTCAACTAATCACAACTTGTTGTTTCATCTGAACCAAGACAACAGCCCTTTCTACACCTAAGGGTGTAGAGAGAGGGGGCGATCCTGGACTTCCCTGCTTCCGGTATCATCCCCCTGGAACCAATGTTCTTGGATTTTATTTTGTATTGATGTTTTTAGTTTTGTTACTTCTTTGTTTACTGTGGACATTCTGTTTACTGTGGACATTCTCAACAGATACATCACATAGCTATACATTTCAGAGGTGAGCCATGTCATTGAAAATTGCTTCAAAGGCCAAGCACTGGCTGGTATCATGATTTAGCATTCCATACTCCCCAATTACATAAATACCAAGGACGTTTTTCTGGAAAAGTCTGCCAGTGAAAGACTCACTAAAGTAAATAATGGCCTCACAGCTTCAAAATTTGAAGAAAACAAATAACACCCCAAATGTGACCGTAATAAATGATTTGATTTGATTTGATTTCAACACCCCAAATGGTCCTTTCTATGTGCTGTGGAATAATGAAAGCTCTTTCATCCATTTCCCCCCTGTTTTCATGACATACCTCCATTCAGAAAGTATAACAATAAAACACTTCCATTTTCTTTTTGTCTTGTCTTCTCTATTGAGGAGGCCATGGCAAAGCCATGGGAATACCTTACATATAAAGATGTGCTTGACAAATCCTACTGTAGCGTTGTTCAGTATCTCTGACACACAATTATATCTGGAATGACCTGCATGCAGCATACCATGCTGAGCGAGGGTTTTTGTGTCTCCTTTCACTGTTTTTGAATAGTGTTTGACACTTTTGACCACAATAGCTGTCACTGGCATTAACGAATGCTCATCTAGGCCTTCTCCAGCTCTTTTCTTTGTGCAATGTAGTTTACTCAACGGACTAAAAGCCCTTGTTTTGAGGCTTCGTGCTTTTTCTTGCCATAACAATTTTCTTAGGCTCCCTAGGGTCTTTTACTTTAACCTATTTTTTGTTTTCCTTTCATTTGCCTCCTTGGGTTATTATTTATGCTTATAAAAGGTCTCACTGTGATATGTATTAGGATTGTGTTAGCTTTCTCCAGCCCTCAGGCACTGTTGAATAAATATGAAAATTGTGTTCTTTGCCTACCTGAAAATAACCATTGGTGATTTTCATTTTGGCTTGAATGTTATTGGGAAATGCTATCCATGAGAGAGAGAGAAAAAAATATATGTGTGTCCATATTTTACAGTAATGGACAATTCGGATTTTGTTCAAAATCCATACTTTGGGGTTAGGGGAGGGCAACTGAAAATGTTATCAGGAAGAATATATTAAGCTAGAACTGCAACCTATGGAGCACCTTGGGAACTGCATTTTCTTAAGCCAAAAATGTGATAACCAACACCCAAATTCCTGTGTGACCCCCGTTTCCACATTATTAATAATAGTGCTGAATAAAACAGAGACAAGAACTTTCCCAAGGCTCCTTTTCTCACTTTGCAGCAACGGAAAGCTCTTAACTCTGACAAGCTGCTGATCAGAGATAAGAGCTTTTCCTTGCAGGGAGATGGGGCGGGGCTTGATGAAGGAGCTGGTGAGCCAGGTGGGGAACCTCTGTGGGCCATATCTGGCCTATGGGCTGGAGTTCGCCTGCCTGTATGCTAAAAGAATCATACACAAAAGCCAACAAGCCTCTGACTGAACTGGACAGTATTTAAACTAGGGATGTGCAGAGGATCGTGTCTCATCCATGATCTGGACCCAATCCGGGCGAAATCGGATGAAATTATCCAATCCCGATCCTGATCATCTGGGCCGTCCGATCTGATCCGATCTGATCTGATCCGAAAGGACCTGATCCGGATCGGAAAAAATCAGAGGATCAGACCTCCTCCCCCCTCCCCCAACTCGTGCTCCTTACCTGCTGCCTCCTCGCTGCCGTCCGCTGCTGCCCACTGCTTCCGTACTACTTTGAAACAGGCCTTGCGGCCTGTTCCACAACAGAGCAACGGTGCGCTAGTTGACGTCTTCACTCGGCACCCCCTCGCTCTACTGTGAAACAGGCCGCAAGGCCTGTTTCACAGTAGTACTGAAGGAGCAGGCAGCAGTGGGTGGCAACGAGGAGGCAGCAGGTAAGGAGCATGAGTGGGGGGAGGGGGAGGAAGGGGGAGGTCCCCCGTTACCTGCCGGCATCCTGCGCTGCCTTCCACTGTTTCTGTACTACTGATAAACAGGCTGGAAGGCCTGCTTATCAGTAGTACAGAAGCAGCGGACGGCAGCGCGGGATGCCGGCAGGTAAGGAGTGTGAGTGGAGGGAGGGGAAGGGAGAGGGAGGTCCCCACTTACCTGCTAGGGCTGTCCGCTGCTGCCCGCTGCCGCTTGCTGGTCCCTTCTATTGAGAAACAGGCTTCGCGGCCTGCCTCTCAGTAGAGCGCTAGGTGACGTCATCACCCAGCGCTCTACTGAGAGGCAGGCCGCGAAACCTGTGTCTCAATAGAAGGGACCAGCAGGCAGCAGCAGATGGAAGCGTATGGCCCTGGTAAGGAACGCAAGTGGGGGGGAGAGGGAGTTCCCCACTTACCTGCCAGGGCCATCCGCTTCTGCCCGCTGCCGCCTACTAGTCCCTTCTACTGAGAAACAGGCTTCGCGGCCTGCCTCTCAGTAGTGCACCGGGTGATGTCATCACCTGGCGCTCTACTGAGAGGCAGGCCATGAAGCCTGTTTCTCAGTAGAAGAGACCAGTGGGTGGCAGCAGACAGAAGTGGACGACTCCGGCAAGTAAGGAGCGCCCCCATGTTTTCCGCATAGGCTTGCATTGGGGGAAAACTTTCTTTCCCCCAATGCAAGCCTATGGTGAAAAAACCTAAAATGGCATCTGATCCGAAAATCAGACGTCCGATTTTCGGATCGGAATTGGATCCGATCTGATCCGGAAAGCCTCCAATCCGATCCGAAGCATAAATTCCAATTCCGATTCCAATCTGATTTTTTTTTTTTTTTTTACTGTGCACATCCCTAATTTAAACCAAATACAAGAAATTAAAAATATCCTAAGTGGCACATATAAGTGGACACAGGTTAACCAATAGTTATATATGCAAATCCATTTGGAGCTTAAGTGGTTCTTAATAGTGCTTAAGTGCTCAAAGGAGCTTTTACAAGGAATGTGGGGCAGGCAAAACATGACCAAAGCCCAAAAGCAGCAGCAAGAGCAGGGGCTTTGTCACTTGACTCTTCTATCTGCTCCATGGGCAGGCGGAAGAAGCAGAACAAGTTGAAGTTCCCAACATGTGTGGACTGCAAAGATTGAATATTCATTGGACCCTTCCGAACATCCCATGTAATGCCAACCCTAATTCAACCAAATATTTAAGATTTGACATGTTCGGATTGAATTGCTTGAATTTGTTTTTATTGGAAATTATTTGAGAGCCAGTACAGCTGAAAGGTCGTCTATAAATAAAGTAAATATGTAAAGGTGTACCTCTATCTGAATTTGATTGTGATCTATATCTATAAAATGAAGGGGGAAATGTATAAGGATAGGGGGACAAGGAATGTTATGCAATTGTGTCTATCATGTGTAAGACCAAGAGTGTGCATAAATATGTGGCAGGCCATTGTGGTGTAGTGTATACAGAATATTAGACTTAGATCAGAGAGACATGACTTCAGATCTCAACTCAGCCATGAAGTCCCTAAGTGACCTTTAAGAATCTCTAAAGTTCTGGTCACCTCTTCCCCTCCACATGTAGACTCAGTGGCCTGGTTCACACATAACTCTAACCTATGGTTTGTTGTTTTACCCAAAGTTTTTCTGGCACATGATCAAACAAACTGTGGTTTGTTTTCTTAGTCCCAAGGTTGTTTGTTTTCCTACTTCTTGTGCTGCTAGTTTCCTGTATTGCAGTGC
The DNA here is from genome assembly GCA_029215795.1 of Anniella stebbinsi. Classification (NCBI taxonomy): domain Eukaryota; kingdom Metazoa; phylum Chordata; class Lepidosauria; order Squamata; family Anniellidae; genus Anniella; species Anniella stebbinsi. Next base: position 152,226,977 of record JARDYH010000004.1, read on the forward strand.
CTTTGCAGCACTGAAATACTGACAAATAGAGTGGCTGGTTTGGTTCCCCTCCCCCCCACATGCTTGCCTGCTGCCTTTGAAGCTTGGCGAAACAACACATTAAAAATTCTATGGTTCTGGGTTCTTGTGTAATGACAACCCATGGTTTAAACAATCCAGAGTTTACAACTCAACAACAAGCCACGGGTTGTCTTTCTAGGTTGTTCTTGATTAACAAACCATGGTTTGTAGCACACCCACATTCACACATCACAATAATCCAGAATTCAGTAATCCATATCATGGTTTACCATTATGTGCAAACCAGTCTACTGTGTCGAGGGAAGAATGAGACTTCCCTCAATATCACACACCCTGCAAGTCCCACTCCCAATCTCTGCAAAGAGGGGGTTCTACACACATACAGGTGTACTCTTGTAGGTTACTCTCTATAGTTATCCTGCTGAACACACAGACCAGGAATTGGACTGGCAGGGATGGCAATGTTGGGGGTAAGTCAGTACTTTTAGTATAGGCTGACCATATGAAAAGGAGGACAGGGCTCATGTAACTTTAACAGTTGTAGAGAAAAGGGAATTTCAGCCAGTGTCATTTGTATGCAATTAGTTCATGGTGAAATTCCCTCTTCATCACACCAGTTAAAGTTGCAGGGGCCCTGCCTTCTTTTGTATATGGTCACTCTAATATAGTGCATGCACCTTTAACTGTTGTGATGAAGAGGGAATAACACCAGGAACTAATTGCATACAAATGACACTGGCTGAAATTCCCTTTTCTCTACAACTGTTAAAGTTACATGAGCCCTGTCCTCCTTTTCATATGGTCAGCCTATTTTAGTAGTTTCTGTGCATTGAGTCTTTACATTAAGGAGAACGTATGAACAAAGCCTAATCTATTTCATAGGGTTATTGTGAGGATAATATGAAGTGGTGAAAAGACCCATTTGTGTTAGCTTGCTTTGAGGAGGGGAGGAAAACAGAAATGATAGATACTATAGACAGAAACACTGTTCAGCTATATAGTGAGATCTAGGATTCGTTAAGCTTTCAAAGGAATGAAATAATCAGTTAAAATCCTACATTATCTTTATGTCTTGGGAGTGCAGATTGAAATAGAAAGAAAGCTTTGGATTTTCTTTTCAAGAGAGAAAGATACGCAAAGGGCTTCATGCAGCCAAAATGAGCACCTCTTCGTTCTTCCTTAAGTTGCCTTGGTGGTGTATAGGCAGAAAGGCAAATATATCAATCAACAATTGGGCTCTTTTAAAACATTTCAACCAACGCATGCATGTATCTAGGTACAAAACAAGGCAATCATGGCTCTGTATCCCCAAAGAAGCAGCCACCTAATTTTAAACCAATTTTTTCTCAGTACCTTGGCTGATTTCAGCTACAATCATGTCTACTAACTGAACACGGTATTCATCTACCAGTTACGTAAGAATAATTTGCATTCCATTTCCCTCTTTTTAAAAAAATAGGAGAGCAAAACAAAAACAATGTGTAATATTTGCAGTATTTTGGTTTTTTCGCACAATAGCTCAGGGTGATTCCAATCTTAAAACCCATTAAATTCTAGAAAAGTAACTACTTTCTACACCAGTTGTTTTGAAATAAAATGCACCACATTTAAAAAGGATGTATTGAAGACACAATGCCAGCCCTAGCTATTTCACGCACCTTTTTTCAGTGTGATGTTGGGGATGTTGGTGTCAATGCAAAAAAATTGTTGTTCCACTGTCTCTGGCCCTTTTTCAATGACATGAGATCACTTCCACTTTCCTGGTGAAGCAGTAGCACAAGTGTGCATGTGTGCTTGAGGGGGGAGGGGCTAAATCTTTACAGAAGGCATTGATATACATTTCCTTGTTGATGAACATAGGAAGACAGCTAAGCCAGTAGGCTTACACAACCGCACTAGCATCCCTTCATGACACTGAGGTCCCCTCTAGAAGAATTCGGTTTGGTGCCTGGTTGTCCGGTTATGCGCATCTTCTCACGATCACTTTTACACCTAATTCCTATAAACGACAGGTGGTGAAGTGCATAACTGGCAGTATGAAACACGCTTTAAAGTGGTTGAAATGTGGAGAATCGCATGTTTACATGGTCATAATATGCTTTAACGGCTGTGGCAAATTAAAACTCGCTATTGAACGCGCATACGAAGATGCGCATAATCGGAGAGAAAACACGCCTCAACCCCTAATTTGTGCTCCGTTCATGTGGAGGTAAAAATTTTAATGCACCTTGAAAGAGCTTTAAATCGCTCTTGTAGAGGCACCCTGAAGCAGCAGACCACCACTGGTGGCATGAAAAGTAGTACTTTGGTTCGGCATGGCTGCAGATGTAACAAAAAGGAGAGAGATTCCTGTCTTATCTGTCAAGCAAATAAAGTCCTGCCACAGGTGATACAAACCCCCCTTAAGGGAAATCCTGCTGCCTAGTAAACCACAGGAAGTCATTCAGATTGAGAATACTTCCAGGAATGCAGGTAAAGCCCTCAAAGATTTGAGGCTCTTTTGTATATCCTATAGAATGAGAAACAAGACTGATAGAACTCTGGGAGCATCCAGGATGTGGAACTCCCTACATAATATGATACTAGCCGATTTCCAACTATATGTTTAATTCATATGGACTAGCTATTACCCTATATTAAAACAACAGACTTTCAGTTATCCTCTGGTTTCCTTTTGAGATAGTGTTTTGGACTTTGCAGCCTCCTGCTTGCAAGCAACTTCATTATCTGGCACATCCAACACCACCAACCTACCTGTGTAGCATATATATATATATATATATATATATATATATATATAATGTTTATGATCAGAGGACTACTTTAGGAAAAGCTAGCATAACAGATGAGCCGAAGAAAAACCTCACCTCATCAAAAGGAAAGAGAGGGGATCTATCGGAGAGCGTCAGCCATTCTTCAAAGAGGTTGTTGAAGAAATGGTGATCATTTACCACAGGAGTTGCCTGTAGTTTTTTGTTGAGGAGGAATTGCCAGGCTGTCCTAAGGATTTTGAAATACTGCAGTGTGTGACAATATGGCCACAACAGAGAGGTCTGCCTTGGAGATGACATCATCATCAAGAACTATACAAACCCTTGATAAAGAGTGTCATCACATGGGGAAATCATGGCCCATTCAGTGGGCTGTTTTTAGCCTGCTGCTGCACTGCACACAGCAGGAGATAGCGGCAACTGCCGTCTTTAAAAATCAATCAGACTTACTGGGGTATAGGTCATGCAAAGAAGGCTAGAAGGGGTGGGAGGTGCATGGGAGGCAGACAACGTCATGAGGGGGAGCCGCGGAAATCTGTGAGTACCCAGCAACGAGCGTGCAATAAAATGCTTGTCTGATGGCACTCACAGAGAATTCAGCAATGACTGAGTCAAACTCAAATTGACACAGAACACAAGTGGCAGACAAAAAACCTTAACGATTAGTTGATTGTACAAAGTCTTACATGTTTGTGCAGCTTTAATATGCAGGGTGGAAGTTGTATGATTGTTGATACAGCACCTCCAAGCAGTTGATGGCGATATAATTTTTCCTCACTGCTTAGTGTTCTTTGGCTGGTTTCGCACGACACATTAGGCAATGGAGGGGGGAATAGCATATTGACAGTGTGTTAGGTAGGCGGTGCTTCCCACACGACATGTTGCTACCCCATCTGTTGGACGGCTGAAAGTTCTGGCGTCTATCTTGGTTGCAGTGTCTCCTCCCTCCCCCTACCTCAGTTCTCCAGCTGTATCCCAGCATGCACCGCAAGTTCTGCCGGCTGGATCAGAGCAGCCGGGTGTTTTCGGCTGCTCCGGCCAGCAGAATTCTATGCCCAAACGGAATAATGCACATAGAGAGGGGGGTTGGTTTCGGATGACACTTTAAACAATGGGCTTCCAGCTAAACAACTTGCAAGCTCGTTGTTTCTCTCTGTTGCTTAATTGGGCAGAATAGCATACCTTCAGTTGTGTGTGCGTGGTGAGTAACCCTCCACATGACACAATAAGTAACACAACTGACGGTTGCTTCCCCCCCACCTCCATTGCCTAGTGTGTTGTGCAAAACCAGCCTTTGTGTTATCATTTTGTTGCTCTGTTTTCACAATGATCTGAAAGTTTAGTCATGCTCTAGCATGCATCTTCTAAAATGGCTTGGGAGTAGTTTAATAAAGCTTATTTTCTTAAGCCAGTATTACAGCAACCCCTTTTCAAAACAGGAACCCTGTGGCTGCAAACCTAACAATATTTACTTGAAAACAAATCCCACTGAAATCAGTTCTTTCAAGTAAATTTGTTTGGTGCCTTAGGTCGTACAAACACTACATTATGGTACTCATAAGTCCCTGTATACTCATAAGCCCCTGAACTCAGGAACTTATGACTATCCAGTGCAGGGCTGCTGTAGCATGGAGGGGACCCTCTTCTCCATGCTCCATCTGCCCTGCTTTTTCAGCTAGACAGCCAATTTTGGCATTTTAACTGGGGACTTTGGCGTGGGCAGGGGGACACTGCGTGGTGCTTAGGAAACTGTCTAAACCAGCTTCTGCAGTCCCCCATCCCTGGAAAACCCCTTTTCATCCTCTCCGTTCTTGGCTTACCAAGTATGGACAGAAAGCCATTGCAGTTCAGTCCACGCTGACTGAGAGGGGATTTTCCTAGCTCCAACTTGGGAGCGCTGTCTATCAGCTCAGAGCCAGAAAAGCAAAAAATCCTATGGGTCCCCATATGCTGTCTGGGGAAGATAGGACTGCTCTCTCCACGGACATAATTAATGCTACATAAATACACAAATATTGAGTGTGAAGTAAAGGAGATAAAATGTTGAGGTTTTGCTAAGAAAAGAGAGGCTGTGTAAGAAATCTTGTTCAGTGTGCGAATGACTGAGATGTATGAACTAGCTCAGAGTCCTTATTAGCACTGTCACTAACAAAAACAGAAAGTTACAACTCTGAAGTAAACTCGTCACAGAAGATGTTAGGTAGCAAAAAAAAAAATTAGACTTAACATTACAACAAGCTTTTTATCCAATTAAAAGTGTGAAAATTGCAACCCAGTTTCTCAGCAGCCACAACAAAATCATTATTATCAGACCTTAAAACGCCACTGGCTGCAGCAATTAAGAAAGAACTCTCAAGAGGAGCAAAAGGGCAGATCTGCCTTCTGCCACAGAGACACAGTGGCATTCAGAGGACTGTGTGTTCCTCCCTGGTTTTCCTCCTGGTGGTTCTGCTTATGTTTATAAGAAACAACCCTTGAAAAAGTAACAGCCAGCGAAATACAATAAACCAGTTAGGAAGTCTTCGTTCTGAATATACTTTTCAGCAGACATATGTCTGCAAATTTTCAAGTGAATTAAAATTGAAGAGATGGTTGGAATAAGCCATAGGCCAGGGGTGGAGAACATCAGATCTGCGGGCCAAATCCAGTGCACCTGAGGTCCCAATCCAGTCCTCCTCAGTTCCCAGATGGGCAATCCCATTCCGCTTGTTTGGTGGTTTCCCAGTTTGTGTGCAGGTATTTCCCCATCTTAAAAGATTGAATGTAGCAGCACCCACCATCTGGAAAACCCTCCCTTGTGTACTTCAGGAGCCAGAAAATGTGACATCTTTTAAACACCACCTGAAAAGACACTTGTTCACCCAGGCTTTCCCTGGGCTGTAAGTAAATTAATTATGCCACTCCATTTTACTGCCCCTTGATTTTTTTTTTCATTGTAGTTGGAAATGCTTTTAATGCTGTGTTTTAATGTGAGGGCTGCCTAAACATCTCCTAAGCCTCACGGTGACTGTGAATCGGCACTGCGTCAGTTAGACCTTTCCAAGCTGCGCATTGGTAAAGTTGGGGGACTTACCCTGACTTATCCTGAAGAAGCGAGGTCACCGCGGCCCATCCGCTGTGTGACCTCAATCCTGGGTTGATCCAGGGGAGTTCCTGGGCAGATGGCAACCATGGATTTCCCACCCCCACCCTGCAGCAGCGATATGGTGGGGATTCAGGGGGAAGGAGCAGCAAAATGGCACTGTGAAGAGAGGCCCTTGGTGTTTTAATATTATATTTAATACTCTGTTTTAATATTGTGAACCACTCAGTGGTATATAAATGCCACAAATAATAAACAAACTAACAAATAAATAATTCTCTCTACTAAGGCTTAGTTACTGGCAGGGAGAGCCTTAAGTTAAAATACGCTGGATTTATTGCTATTTTTGCCCTGCCCCTTTTCCCTTTGGCCCTGCCCCTTTTCTTTCATCCTCACCCACTGATGGATTTACAGCCCCCAAGGGCTTTTGTGAAATCACATTTGGTCCTTGGGTTGAAAAATGTTTCCCCAAAGCCAGAAGAAAATAAAAATTCATGCAATCTTGATGCTTGCTGACTGCAGAGCTATTCTTTGTGTCTGCTGAGCAAGTGGAAAGTAGGAGGGTGGCTACTGAGAATTTCCCTAAAGCAACAAGAGATGCAGTGAAATAAATTGCTACATGAAGTCTTTGTTCCAAAACAATATTTTTGTTGGAAAATTTCTATGTAAGAAAGCCCTATCAACTGGAAGAGTGAGGGGACCATCTCAGCTAGTTTATTTGGGAATGGGCAGAAAATGGATAATATATTATAATTTCATTGTTACTGCCAGGAAAGGGGACACTTGCGGGATTATTTTTTAACTCAGGCCCCCTCCACAAGGATTCGCTTTTGCGCCTGGTTAAGTGATTATGCGCTTCATCCCTGAAGCGCATTTACCCCTAATACCTCTGCACGAGAGGCAGGCAGGGAGAGGGGAGGGGGGAGGCAAGACCCCCGGAGGCAGGAGCCGATCTCGGCAGGGGAGCAGCGGAGGGGGCAGCGAGAGTCCTCCGCCGGCCTTTCTCTCTGCAAAGGCAAAAAACCGGGGGTGGGGGGGCGCTCAGGGGAGCCGGGAGGAGTTGTCACTGCTGGACGGGGAGCGTCTCCTTCCCGGCGGGGGCGGCGGCAGGGCAACCCCTTCTTTGGCCACGTGAAGCTCTCCCGCGCGCGCTGGCTGCAGCCTCAGCACTCCGCTCCATTGCCTGCCTGCATGCCTGGCTGCTTCGCCCTCCCCCGCCGGAGGGAGGGAAGTCTGTCGAGGGACGTGGGCGGGCGAGGAAGGCAAAAGACGGAGCCAGAGGAGCCGGCTAGGGAAGCCAGGAGCCGAGCGGGGGAGCGAGCAGCAGCAGCAGCAGCAGCACATCCCGCCACAAAATAAAACTCGCTATTTAACGCGCATTTGATAATGCGCACAATCGGAGGGATAGCGCGCCTCTACGCCCGATTTGCGCTCCCTCCTTGTAGAGGTAAATTTTTTAAAACGCCTTGAAAGAGCTTTAAACCTCTCTTGTAGAGGCAGCCTCAGGGGCCAAAATTATTTGTCTGCTCTTGTACTATACACCTTGATTTGTGGAGAGGGTGCTATGTATTTGCTGCTCCACCTCAGATAGAGGAATGCCTTGGGCTTGCTCTGCCAAATTGGTACTCACAGCTAGCTGAAAGTAGCTTGGCAGAGCTGGAGTAACAGCTATTAGCTCAGGTAGTCAGATACCTGTTGAAATGAAAATCCTCCCAGTCTATTGTTAAACATATGTGCTGTCTTGGGAAGTTAGGGGAGAGATGAGTCGCATGAAGGAAAAGAAGGACCCAGAAAGTAAGAATGTTGCAGGTGCCTGACTGAGTCTGAGACTTCGACAGACTACCCTGCATCCACACACACCCAGGCCCGCCACCTGGTCCCCTGTGACAAGTGCCCGCGGTGCCTGACGAATGCCTGATAGCTGCCTGCCCTTATCCAGGAGCCTCCTTTGTGCACAACAATGAAGGCTCCAGAAATTTCTTAATTTCCCCCATTGCATAAATGGGGCCTTTAGAGCAGCCATTTACACAATGGGAGAAATCACGTAATTTCGGGAGCCTCCATTGTGCACAGCAATGTAGCTCTGAAAATTGCGCATTTCCCCTGTTGGGTAAATGGCAGTGGTAAAGGCCCTATTCAAGCAATGGGGGGAAATTATGTGCGCAATGGAGGCTCCGGACAAAGGCATATGGGCTTGTGACGTTGGACGCTCGCTGACTTTTCCCACCAAGCAAGGTGCAGATATGCATTTGCTGCCTGCCACCTTGCTCCAGTGTTGCGCTGGAGGCGTGTCCCAGGCAATAGCGACCCGATTGGTTGCCATTGCTGGACAGGAGGAGGGGGAAGGAGGGGGCAGATCAACGAGCTCAATGGCCGCTGGACCGCTTCCACGCCTCCACGGACTCTACAGAGCTTCCAGTAATAAATAAGGAAAAAAAAATATTGGAGAGCTCACCAGGACAGTGGGGAAGGTGGCAGTCTGCCTCTGTGCCTCCCTATACCTGCGAAATTGCGTAGTTAATGAGAAGTGTAAAAAAAGAAAAGAGCAATGTGTTCATCCCCAGAGCAGGCGCAGCAACGGGAGGGGGTGGTGGTTCGCTTCTGCACTGGCAAAATTGTCCAGGTGGTGCAGCAATAGGGCACTAGGGATGACTTTGCCCCATGAAGTTCCAAAGCCCGCATTGGCACTCCTTTTAGTGAACACTACCCTAGAGGAGAGCAAATGCGGACTGTTGGATAATGAGGCGCCAACTGAAATGTAGTGAAGGGCAAGCAGAAAAGAGAAGGGAGCAAGAGCCAAGCATACAAGAAGGCCCAGCTGCCTCATGTCCTGCATTTTTGCAAATCCACCTGCTAATAGTGATATATTTTTTCTCTCTTTCATTCCTGTGGAGCAGGAATGTCTAAATATGCGTCATATAAAACTGCTTAAGTCAGTTAAAGGGAATGAAGATGAGACAAAAGGTTTTGCCTGGCCATGTTTATTTTTATCCAGGGTGCAAGAAAAAGCAGATCAATGTTGGGGGGGGGGGGACGCAGAAGGCTGCAGGGGCTCACAAAATGCTTTGCAGCATCTGTGGAAGGAAGATGATAAAAGCAAAGCACAATGTATTGTGTTACTGTTTGGTACTGGAGAGAGGCTGGCACTCTGTCTCTTGGCTCACTGAAAACAGGCCTGAGTAACAGCCACGAGAGTGCCTGTACCTCCTGTACCAACTGTCTATATATTCCAAAAGAGGCTTTCCACATACTCTTCGACATCTACTGGAGCACTATTTCAATTTCTACAATTATGCTGGAATCAAACAATCCATATCGCAGGCAGTATGAGAAAGAAATAAAGAAAGTTTGCCAAAGCAGCATTGCATCACCTAAACAGCGGGCGAGAAAGGAAGCCAATTTGCATGATTTTGCATATGCTAATCTCTATGTACATTTGCAAATCTAGAACTGATCACTATAATTGAAACAGAACTGAAACACATCTCACCACGGTGGCAAAGACTGACAGGACGGCCTGTGTGCATGCTCAGTGTGCCATTCAGGTGACTTCCAAGGCCCAGCTCTCCCTTCTTCATCTGGTTCTTTGACTTTAAGTCAAGGAAGGTGCCTGGGGGCACCACATTGCCTACCCCTGGTCTAAACCCTTAGGTCTTTCTAGATCAACACTAGCAACTTTTATTTTGTTCTGAAGACATTAGGGAGTTAGTGTGGACATCGGAGGACTGTTGCAATTTATTCCCTCTCATTTACACCAACCACTCATTATGGGTTAGGCCTCATTCCTCTGTACCAATCTACTGAAATTTTCAAACAGAGGATTGGATTCAAAATGCCCTGTGTATGAGTGAAAGGCACTTCCTTTTGGGCACAGGGCTTGCCTCTTTCCATTCATTTCTCTCCACTGTTCGAAAGGTTTGTCTGACTTTCAAGCGTGGCTTTTCAGGAGACACAATGACCCAGAACAGAAAAACAGTGGCAAAGCCCCAATGAACACATGGTGTTCTTTGGATCCAAGTCAATATTCAAGGGTAGACATATAGCATATTATAGTAATCCAGCCTTGAAGAAATAAAAGTATTTTTAAGTGGGTCCCTATCTTGGGAATATAGTGCCAACGCTTTATTCATTTATTGTAATTATATCCCACCTTTTTTATCTCCAAGGAACCCAAGGCAGCATATATAACCCCTCCTCTCCATTTGTTGAGAGTCTGTGACTAGCCCAAAGTTACCTAGTGAGCTTCCATGGCCAAGTGTGGACTAGAACCCGGATCTCCTGACTTCTAGTCCAACATTCTAGCCACTACACCACATTGAGGGTTCTGCATATGCAGGAACTGAAATAGCCAGTGAAGCATGGTTGTGTGAGTGTGTGAGGGTGACTTCAGATGTTCAGTCCAAGCTTATTACAGAACGTCATGAATACATTAATGAAAAGAGAAAGCTACATTTGTCACAATAATTGAACAAAACATTTAGCAATACATTATGTATGATGGCTTTATTGCACTAGCCATTTAGGGCTTTTGCCTTTTTTTCAACTGCTGACCTCAATTAGAGCAAGATCAAGTAATTTCTCAGGACCTGATCTAACACCTAATGAAGTTAATAGGAGCACAGTCTGATTAAACAGCTAATTCAATAAGTACAAAAATGAGCAAAGCGTATAGGAAGAGACAAATGTAACAGTGCCAAATTCTAAGGTCAGATAAACAATGGGAAAAAATAAGTAACTGCACTTTGGGATTGTTTTATACTGAAAAATGGGGAATAAACTTCAGAAAGAAAGAAAGAAAGAAAGAAAGAAAGAAAGAAAGAAGCAACTGAAATCTAAATAATGATGCTTATTGTTAAGGACTATTCATTGCAATACACACATAACAGACAAAGCTACAAAGTAATAATTCAGCGCATACATGATTCTAAAAGTATTCATCTTCACGTTTTCAATAGATCAATAACTATTCATTGAGAATTATCATTTTAATTGTTCCTAGCATGTTTTAATTGGATGTCTACCTCTTGGAAAAGTGCCTGACTGCTGTTGCTTTTTGAGTGTTTGACGTTTAATCATATTTCAGTAAACAGCAGCATTTTCCTCTCCATTCTCTGAATAATAAATGCTATTGCGCTGCTAAGCAAGCTGGAAGATACTCTCCTATTCCTTTGGGGGGGGGAATCATAAACAAGGCCACCGTGCTTTCGCTTTTCTCAATGCATGCCTTTTAGTCAGTGACAAATGCCTGATTTTTTTCATTCTAACACCAATGTAAAACTCTAGTTGCTCCCCCCCTTCTCTCTCTCACACACACACTTTAGCACTTTTCTAACTTTCAGGTTCTCACGCTATGCTTCCCAGCCCTCCTTAAAAGAGTTAGAAGTAACTCCAGTCCAGGCATTTCCACTGTTGTTTGGAACACACCAGTGGAAAAGCCTGGACTGGTATATTCCAGTATTCCAGTACAAACACGGAAATGTTCCACACAGATATTTTTTAGGTGTCAAGGTTCTGTGGGGCAGGGTCATAACTCAGTGACCGATCGCATGCCTCCTATAGCAAAGTTCAATATTCAATCTTCGACTTCTCCCGTCAGGGCTGAACAAGACTCCTGCCTGAAACCATCGAAAACTACTTTCACTCAGCATGGACATCATATAACTAAATGGATCAATGGCTTAACCCTGTATAAGCATTCAATGCACCAGAGAACATATGCTAGATGGCAAGATGCACAGGCCATGGAGTAATCCTCACAAAGTCAAATGGAAGACAGGAGATGTTTTTGGTTTTTGTTGTTGTTTTGCTGTGTTGCTTATAGTGACACAATCCGCTAGATTTGTGCAATATAGTTGTGTAGTCATACTACAAAGTTGTGCAGCTAGTAGGTATGCAACTATTACATCCCCCACCCCAATATAATATCCTGTGTGTGTGTGTGTGTGTGCGCACACACGTATACAACCCCCAGTACTTGCAATTCAGGGCTGGAACATAAACATCTGTGTGGACATGTCTCTGGTCTGCATGTGACCTTGCCACCAGAGGCTTATCTTAAGAAATACTATACCAGCATGCATACTACTCATGAATTCAATAGCCACATCAATTTATTATCTAACTACAGCAGCATGCATACTGTGCATAGATTCATTAGCCTTATCAATTTATCATCTTACACCAGCATGCATACTGCTCATGAATTCAACAGCCTCATCAATTTATTATCTAACTACACCAGCGTGCATACTGTTCATGGATCCAATAGCCGTATCAATTTATCACCTAACTACAACACTTAACAACTGCCATGTGATGAGCATGTTGCATCCCTGCTGGAGGAGTGAGAGTGGATTCCCATAAAGTGTCTACCAAACTAGTTTCCCACCTTCTCCCCACCCCCTGTTCTGCCAGCTATCAGTGTTGCACGAGAAAGTTTGGGTGGTGCCCTATAATTTATTGTTACGTTTATATCCCATCATTTTTTCCTCTTGCAAGGAACCCAAGGTGGCTTACAAGGACCACCTCCTCTCCATTTTATCCTTGTGAGGTCGTGACTGGCCCAAAGTCATCCAGCAAGTTTTATGGCCAGTGGGGACTAGAAACCCGATCTTCTGAATCCCGGTCCAATACTCTTACCACCACATCAATTGGCTATATGGGGAGTGTGCTGTGGCTCTACTGGTTTGATAGGCAGACCATTGTGAGGATAGCTGTGAAGTCTATGACCAACGTTAACATGATTCACTCAAATAAATATACCTTAAATTGATATATTAGTCACATATCATATAATGGTTCAGTATCCCAAATATATTGTTCCAGCAATCTCCCGAAAAGTTGTGCATCATATGACAAGATTACAGACGGAAAAACTGGGTAATGTTAGGATCCCAAATAACTCCTTCCATCACACACATACACACACACACACTGGCTGAATTCGGACAACACATTAGTCAATGGTGGGTTGAGTAGCCAACTCACAGTTGGTTATTTTGTGGATACTCCCCACACAACATATTCTCACACAACTGTGGGTGGGTGGGGCTGGTGTTGAGTGGACTAATAGTCAACCCAGCATTTGACTGACACAGCCCCCGCCCCTCTCCCCACCCTCCCTCCTCCCTCAGTCCTCCCAGTTCTATCCCAGCAGCCTCTACAAGTTGCACCAGTTGTAGCAGAGTGGCTTTGGTCGCTCTTGCCGCCTGCCTTTATGGCCTTGTGTTTTAACCCACTCACTACATGCCATTAACACACTCACCCCTCCACACAACACTTTAAACAACTGGCTTCGAGCTAAACAACTTGCAAGCCAGTTGTTTCTCTCAGTTGCTTATTTGGGCAGAATAGCATACCGTCAGTAGTTTGTGAGCGGCATGTTACCCTCCACACAACACAATAAGCAACACAACTGGTGATTGTTTCCTCCACCCTCAGTTGCTTAATGTGTTGTCCGAATTCAGCCACTCACTCACACATACCCCTCAAATTTGCATTTCTCCACAGCACCTCATCCACAGTATTTTATTATTGATACTGCACTGAGAATTGTGCAGTCTATTTAATAAACCTTTTCTTGCTCTTGCTCTCCTCTTTGTCCTCTGTCTTTTCCTTTCTCATTTGTTTAGACAAACAAGCTGCTGTCAACAGCAGGGTGAGAGAAGGTTATCTTGTTGCTTGTCGGTGCCATTTTGTGCTCTTCTAATAAAACGCTGTCCTGAGTGTCACTCAGAAATATGATCAGCAGAATTCTTTTCTTCCCCAAATGAATGGACTACTTGGCAGTCAAATATGTTGAGACAAGAAATGGGAGGTCATCCTCAAGGCTGTTTGAGACACAAAGACAGATGGAGGAAGGCTACAAAAGCAGAGAAGTGTTTGGAGTGTTAACATCATTGCAAGCTCTTAAAATAGGGCACAGAATGTCCAAAACTTTGAATGCATATCCACGTTTTCACGGTTTTGACTTAAAATGCAGGCCAGGATGCAATCTTAAAAATAATTTCACTTTATTAATTTGAAGGGGAGGAGGGACCTTAATGCCCGTAAAAGGCTTTGGATAAAGAAAATGTAAATATTTATTTACTCAAGAATGTGTATGCTGCTTTTCAGGACTGCCAAGGTAGCTAGATGCATGATAAAAAGAATATGATTTTTTAAAAAGAAATGCCTACAAAACAATCTAATTACAAAACTAAAAACAGCAGCAATTTAAAGGCCCAACATAAAACATTTAATAAACCTAGACTGAAACAAAAACAAAACCAAAAAAGTTGCAGAGCTCCATTTAAAACAGGCATGTTGAATCTCCTTTAGCCCAAGGGCCAAATTCAGTTTCAGAGACAGTCTCAGGGGCCATTTTCAAGTGGTAAGCAGGCCTGAAGAGGGAGCAGGGCCCAAAATGCCAGTATATTGTACTTAAAACTCTTACTGGCAGCAGCGAAGCCTTGGGAGAGTCATTTCAGCTTTTTAGAAAGTGGGGAAGTGGGGAGAGTTCTAAAACCTGGGAACTGTCTTAATGACATATTTTTCCTGGGGTGGCTCTGAACCTGTGCTGCATTGATTATATGATGCCACTGCCAATTCGGAGCCACCATGGGTCAAAGAGTTGAAAACTTTTCCTGGCTGAGCGCATCTCTTCCTCATCTGTCCTCGCCTGGACACTGTGCTGAGGGCAGAATGTGACCTCTCATTGGTCACAGGAAGCTGTGGGAGGGGGCAGGTTTGGCAAACCTAACGGCTGCTGGAAAGTCCGCACTGCCTCCCTTTATGTAAATAACTTGCCGCCACCCTGCAGCAGCAATATGCGGGGCTTGCAGGTGGAGCAGCACCAACTCGGCACCATGAAGACAGCAAACGACCAAATTATTGGCAGTTGGGGGAGAGGACATGGCCAGATTTGAACTTCATGTGGGCCGGATTTGGCCTACAGGCCTATGGTCCAACACAGCTGATTTAAACAGTAGCAAAGACTTAGCACATCTAATGGAAACAAGCACATATTCCTTCCTTGCTTACCCCGCCTGTCCCCTTCCTCTGCTGTTTGTCCTGTCTTGAATTTTATGTTGTACGCTCCTCAGTGCATAGCTCCGCCCGCTTGCACACTCCGTAAAGCTCCATGCACACTGATGCCATTACACACACGTTTAAATAAACAATCATACTCAACATCAGGTCATCCCGTTCGAAATGTGTTCGCTGGGATCTGTTGTGAACCTCTTTACGAAATAGCCTTTTTGGTGCTGGTTATCTCTTTGTTGTTGAAACTGGTAATATCCAGGATAAGAAAGGGTTGATGTACTGGAAACACTGCTAGCTGAGGCACTTTTAAACTTTCAGTGAATTCAGTTTGGTTCATTATGGATTCCGTTTCCTTTTTATGGATATGATAATGATATTCATTGGAAAGTGCCTGGTTGTGGCAGCAATCTTTGTGATGCAGAAAATCTACACCCAACATAATATACTGTTCTTTTCTATGTGTAACACAGAAATGGAGAGGGGGAAGTGAGGAAGAGAGAGAAGGTATTTTCTAGTGACTTTACTAAAATGTTAGGATATAGATCTTTTTTTAAAAAAAACTAACTAACACCTAGTACATTTTTAAATGTGGGAATTATCACACACACACACACACACACACACACACACACACACACATATATATATATATATATATATATATATAAAATACATGGATCCAAATGCCATTTTTATGTGGATTCTCCATCACCCTTCCCTCAATCTAAAGATGTTGCCTGAGTTTATGGTTCCAAACCCTTATTAGATCAGTTATATCTGATTACAAGATATAGACGAGAGAAGTATGCAGCTTTTAGAATATGTTAGAGATCCCCAAAAGCAAAACTTGTGTTCTGAAATACTGTGGTACAAATCATATTCTTGTTCCTGAATGTATGTTTTTGGTGTATTAGAAATAAATTGTGACATCGTTCAAGTAAATAAAACTGATTTTCTGCTGCAAACCTAATCTACATTCCTCTGTGAGAGGAAGGTTCTTTACTTTTAACTTGCTGGTAAATTACTGTTGAAATTGCAATCTCCGGTGTATCGTTCAGCTGGCTTATCTCTCCCACACATCCCAAGTCTCAGAAATAGGGTCTGTATTCATGGCGATAGTGCCCAGTGTCTCATTTCTTTGATAGTCTGATTATACTGTCTGGATGAATAAATCTTTCTCAAATCTTTTAAACATCAAGGCCAGTCCGATGTTTTAGGAAGCACATGATAATAATAACAAGGGGAAGAAACAGGATTTACTCTGCCCTTTTTTTATGTGGGGTTCCATTCCTAAACCACCTGTGCTGCCCAATCATTTATTTATTTAAAAACATTGCTGCTTTTACTTGGGGGCCAAAGCACTAACAATGGCTGTTTAGAAAATAAGGCAGTATATTAATGTTAACAACAACAGCTTTAAAGATATACCTAGCAGCTACATTTTCCCTTTTTAGAGTAAGTGCAGTAATCCAGATTGGGATCCTAATGTGGTGGTAGGATTTTTTTAAAAAAAAATCCTTTGAGATTCTGATCCAGATTGGGGCCCTGGCTCCTGCAATTTGCTTTAGCGGATTGTTATTTGGCAATATAAATGGCAGGTGCAATTTTCAATATTATTTGTTTTACCGTGTTGTATTTTAGGGTTCAATTTTTTCTGAACCACTCAGAGAGCTTTGGCTATTGGGTGGGATAGAAATGTAATGAATGATTTTTTTAAAAAAACAAAAAACCTTAAATCAACAATCATGAAAAAATAGACAGCAGTGCAGAAGAACCAAGTAACTAGCAACCAGAACTAAATGCTAGACTGAAGAACTGTGCCTTCCAATCTCTCCAGAAACTGAATAAGGAAGAACCTCAGAGGGTCATTCCATACCCTTGGAACCTGATATAAATGCCCTGTTGTGCTAGCTGCAAGAATTCCTACTTCAAACAGAGAAGGTCCATAAAGCAAGGCTTGGTCGGATGGCCACATTTGGCCTGGGGAGGGCAGAGATGGATATAAAAGGAGAAGTGGCCTTAGAGATCATGGTTTTGATAGCACCTGTAGAGGAGCGCCTCACCTGCCATAGATGACACTTCTGTTCATCACAGTAGGAGAATCAGGAAAGTAGGAAGAATGACAAGGAGCCTATCTACACTACTGCTTTAAAATGGTTTATAACAGAAAACTGTTATAAACCGTTTTAAAGCAGTAGTGTAGATAGGCTCAAGGAGTACATTGCTTGGACCAAGAGAACTGTGGTGGGAAGTGGGAGGAGGGCCACACCAGATTTCTAACATACATGTATTTGTACACAGCCATGTGGAGCAGGAGAATACAGGGGTACTACTTGATGAGGGGTTTGCCCCGGGTGGATTCAGAGTGGTGGCAGGTCATCTATACTTTGAAATAAAGTATTTTATTATCCTGAGAACCTGTTTCTCCCCTTTTTTTTGTCCAGGTCATCTATACGACACAGCTGCCATTGTGAAGCCATCCAGGGGCAAGGCCACAAAGTTCCGCTTTTAAAAAATCGGGCACATACCCCAACGTTTTTTGCTTACAGGGAGGTGACAACTGCATCTGCCATCTGTTGCTTTGCTCCAGAGCTGCTGCAGAGGCATGCCACGGCCGACGGCGACCCCTGATTGGTCGCCATAGGTTGGACAGGGAAGGGGGTGGACCAACAAGCCAAACGGGCACTGGACCACCCCTGCGCCTCTGCGGACCATTGTTTAAAACAATAAATGAATAAATAAATACATAAATAAATAAATGGGAAGATGTGCAGCGCTGAAGTGCCTCATTCCTCCCCCGTTGTTGTTGTTTTTGTTTATCTGTAAATGCAAAGCTTCGCATTTGCAGATAATAATAATAAAAGAACCAAAAAAGGTTGCCCCCCAAGTGCCCGTGCAATATCCCATGGCACGCACAGACTTGGGTGCACAGGAGCGGGGGGAGGGGCAGCAGCTCCTTCACACAAAACCCGCACCTGCGCTCCTTCCTGTGTAGATAACGGGAATGCCAATGTGGGAGTTCAAGGCCTTGGGGCATAGATGTGACGCCATCAGGGTACAGCCCAGTTCAAGCCATGGCATCCTGTTTCTAAGATTTGCTACTATCCTATCTCCACCTGACCTTCCTAACCTCACCTAATGGGGAAAGGCTCTTCAGAATGGAACAACTGCTATCACACATGACATGGGGGCAGTTGCAGATAGCTTTTGTGGTGGCTCTTGTTGCAACTTGGGATCATCAAGTACAATTTATAATGTGATACACACTTCTATACATCGAAGTATTGATTTCAGTGGAAATACTTACATTCAGATAGGTATACTGTAGGCTTGGGGTATGAATAAATCTGTCTCAAAGCAGATGTCTAGGGGAGGCCTCCATAGCTTTTCTTAAGGCCAGCTTGACTCAACGGTAACTTAAACATAGGGTTGGGAGTTGATTTGCTTTTTAAGTCTTTAAGAATTAATGTCAGTCTCAGATGGATTGGGATCAAGTCATTTCCCATCCTAATAAAAGGAAATCTTTAGGCCTGATCTGTATGGATCTGGTGAGAACAATCTTCATATGATTCAGACTCATGACATGTTGACCACAGCTTTCCACTATGGTGATGGAGAGCATAACTCATCACCAAGGAGCACTTTTAAGCCACCTCTGCCTGATGACTGTAACCTGTGGAGTAGGCCCTCATGATCATTTCTTGAAAATCAATGCGACTTTTTGTTCAAAACTTATTTTATTAAGTAGTTTTTTCTTAATTTTGGAATGGAATCTATTGAGCAGCCAAAGAAGAACAAGTGAGCAAACTGGTCTACTCTTTTAGGGGACAATCTAGTACGATATTGGCATATTAATTGCTCTCAGATGACTGTAGTAAGCTCACCATTGATGTGGGATATAAGATTGGAACATAAGACATTGAATCCCTCTATTACAATGAAGACCACTTGATGATCTTGGGCAAGTTGCTGTCTCTCATGTCACATGATAGTTGGTTTGCCCCATGTATGCTACCCTTAGCTCTTTGGAGGAAGAATGGATTCCAGTAGTGAATATAGATAATATTTAATATTTGTAGCTATGCAACTTTCTGAGTTACTCACATCCAGAATTTATTGTGGGAAATGATCTAGACAAAGCTATTCACATTTTTACATTCTTTCATATTTAGAATTAAATGTTTTGAGTCTGAACAGATCCTTGCCTACAAATCCAGCTTTACATAGGCCTGTTCCGCACCATAGGGGCGGAGAGGGTGGGAAGTGGGGAAACCCGGAAGTAGCCACTTCCGAGTTTGGCGCAATGAAGCCCCACCAAAATGTGGCAGCCCGGGCTTCTCCTGGGCTGCTGCAAGTTGCACCAGCCATTTTTTTAAAAAAAGATCTGCAGAGGAGCACACGAGCGATCATGCGCAAAAGGTTAGTTTATTTTTTAAAAAACCAGCACGCGATTGGCCTGGGGATGGCAATTTTGCTGTCTCCCCCTCCTGATGGCCTCAGAGCCATGCGGTGCAGCTCCGTGGCCATCGGTGCAGCCACGCTTAGTCGCGGGTAAACGCGGATGCACCCGGGATGGGTGGCCACACCAGCCGCCCATCTCGCTGCCCTCCCTGGAGCAGGGAACGAACCAGGATAATAGCATTCCCTGAATTCCTGGGAAAAAGGAGGGCTGGCCCCTGCCTGCTTGCAGGATGCTCTGTGCATCATGTGGATTCTCCGCAAGCAGGCAGGGGCAGCCCCTCGAAAAATGGCCGGTGCAGAAAGGGCCATAGTGAATGGCTTGGGAATATAATGTATTATTTTTCAAGCTAAGTGGATGCAGATCTAATTAGGGCCTTAAAGAGTGACCACTGGAGGGTCACTGCTCTGTTCTTTCAAAAGTTACAGTGAGATAGAACAGTACTGTGCCAACACCCAACCTTCCCTTTCGCAACCTCTTTGTTTCTCTGCAGAAGAGGGGGGGTTCCAATAAGCTCAAGCAGCTGGAGGGGCTGTGGGGGCAAAATGGGGGTGGGAAACGGTAAGAGAAATAACACATAGGAACCCCTCAGTCACCTTTACAGTAAGGTAAACACTGAAGCCCTACATCCAGACAAATATCTCTCGAACTCTCACCCCTTCCCACATATTTCGGGTGCAGTTTCTTTTCGCCTCTTCCCACCCAACAAATAGGAGAAAACAAATAGATTGAACATTTCAGCACAGTGCCCTATTAGAATGAACTCTTCCATCCATCTTGGCTGTTGTTTATTCTTTTCCCCCTATTTTGGAGTTGGTGTCGCAGAGTGCTTGCAACATGTTATTTTCTGTAAAGACCATTTGGCATTGCTTAAATGTCAAATTGAACTAAACTTGCGTAAAATTTAACACAGCGAAATTGTGATTCATTCAGGTAACCATAACACTGTCCAAAGAAATGGAAACGAGAAACTGAAATGACATTTACAAGGAACATACTCTTTTGGTTAATCTATGATAACATGCCTGGGAAGACTCTTTAGTGTCTGAAAGTATTGCACTAATATGTCTCATCGGCTTTCATAGCCAATCCTGATTTCAACATCTGCCTTTGGTTTGACGTACTGTGTTTCCTCTAGAAGCCAATAAGTGATAACCACAACACTATTAAACTGTATATCAGCAGTAGTTTGACATCTTCCTAACGTGTTTGTTGCTTTTGCACAAGAGCCCTAGACACTCCTGCGACTTTCTACCTAGCACCCAAATATCTACTACCCTTATTGGCAACTAGCCCTGACATCTCCACTCCTTTACTTTTCCCATGTGGCAAATCAGGCAAATCTTTCATTCGAGGCAAATCTTACTTTGCCCCCATGGTATAAAATTAAGAATTTTGAAAAATTAGATCCTACCAATCGAATTCTGAATTAAAATATGAAATTCCAAAGCCCAATGCAACTCAACTTGGTCTCTCTTGGTACAAGAGTAATTTTAATTGTGTTATCTTTGAGGCTTCTCAGATGTGAAACAGAAGCGGCCAAGCCATTGGCAATGGATGAATGGCGCATTGGTACTTTTTACTGATAAGAAAAGGACCAAAACAAAAGAGGCCAGGTTTGGGACTTTGAGTACCAGAAGGTCAATGGTCATATTATATGTATAGTAACATCTCCCTCACAGTAGTGTGAAAACTACCATTACAAATGTAATCCGATCAGGTAACAAGAGGGACCTTCTCAGATCGTAAATATAAATAATATGTTTTGAGAACACATATGAAACAAGATGGAATAAAATAACAATTCTTGTGTCACAAACACCCTGTAACATGCCATGGAATTCTAAAACGTTTTTATCTGTATGTTGTTATAGTCTGTGAACTTGATAAGAAGTAATATTATTTCAGGGCCAGTCCTAGAATAAATAGCGCCCTGGGTCGGAGTGCCCCTACAGTCAGCTTTGCAGGGCCATCCAGATGTTTTATGGGACCTGGCACAGGTGTGATGTTTGGATTTCTGAGTTAACTCCAAAGTCTCAGCTCAGATTTCCATTCCTGTGAACTTTATAAGTAAGCTCACTATCTAGATTAAAGCTTCAAAGTCACCCATCCTGTGGCAAATGTGCTAAATATTGAGCCAGCTCTACTAGACCGATAGCAACCTGACCTCGGCAGAAGTAGAGCCAGCGGCTGCAGAGGGAAGAAATTCCCCTGGTGCCAAAGTAATTCCCCTGATCATCTGTGGTTCCTAAGCAGCAAGTAGAGTCAAATGTGTGTTCCAGACACATGCCCTGAGCAAGCACGGTAACACAACAGGACCTACCTTTGAGTGAACATGCATAGGATTGCCCTGCATGGCTGGAACCCTATGCACACTGCTTAGTAGACTGATTTCAAAGTAAACATACACAGGATCAGGTTGAAAAACTTGTATGCCAACTACTGCATAGAACTATAGTCCATTGGAGAGGCTGGCAGTTATCCCTTCCCACTTTCTGCTCTCTGGGCCCTCAGATGATTATCTCCCGGCCAGAATGTCACAATTGTACAGCCATATTCAATGAATGCAAGCAGATGGTTGAGTCCCTAAGTACAAATACACACACAATGAATCTCTGACTGTGATATCTTATGAGCCATACATACACTTTAGCGTATACTTTCATTTACTTTTTCTTCAAAAATAATTGTTTTGTTTTCTTGTGTATCTCAGTATTGCAATATAAAAATGGTTTTCTCAGCATGGAGATATCAGTTTTAATGATCACACAGAGAATGAAAAGCTAGCAGCAAGTCATATACAATAACAATTATGGTTGTATTTCTTATTGTTAGGGATTAAAAGCAATTACATGTTGTTAAGGATTCTCGGGATTCTCAGGAAAAATGGATGTATACTCAGGATTCTCAAGAGAGATGGATGTATACTTTGTTATCTTTGACAGGTAATCAGTTGTTTAACTCTTGGAATAGTCTATTGTCTAGTTTCATTTTGGTTTCTCCTTCAAGTGTCCAAACTCAAAAGTAACAGTTTGATGAAAGGAAGGAAATGTTTTATTCATATTTAGAGGCAAGTACCGGAAGTGGTATTATTTTGTATTGGGAAATATAATCATAACTTGTGCAAAATCCAGTGGCCAGATTGGTAACAGCGTCCAGGAGGTTCGAACATATAAGACCGATACTGGCCCATTTGCATTGGCTGCCTATACGTTTCCGAGCCCGATTAGGGGTGCTGCTTCCAACCTATAAAGCCTTACATGGCTCGGGACTGCAATACCTGATGGAATGCCTCTCACAACATGAACATATCCATAGACTATACTCAATATCTAAGATCCTCTTCTGGTTGCCTACTCTGAGGGAGGCTTGGAAGATGGTAACAAGGGAGAGGCCTTCTTGGTGGTGCTCCCCAATTATGGAATGATCTCCCTGACAAGGCCCACCTGGCACCAACATTGCTATCTTTTTGGTGCCAGGTCAAGACCTTGCTCTTTTCCCAGGCATTTAGCAGCATGTGATGAGATTTTAGTCAATTCCAGATCTGTTTTTTAGGTTTGGTTGATTGCTCAAAATTGTTTTTAGATTTGGGGTTCCATCACACCTACTCCCCCCCCAGTTTGTGTCCGCTGTTTCCCCCTCCATTTCCTTAGTGAGTCGAGCGCTGGGCACTTTCACATCTGTGCCTCGTTGCGCTATTTCAGCTCATGTATCTTTTCACCTGTATCGCTAATATGCCGGCGAAATCTCCTGCCCTGCCCCCTATGTTCTCCTTTCCCCTGCAATATGTGTATATCTATATCTATATCTATATCCACAAATACAATAGTACAGCAGCCTGAAACTGCACAATTATGGTAAAACAACACACTGTGTTTTCCCCTAAGATCATATTTTAAAAAGTAAGTGAAGAGAAAGTATTACAATTAGTTTTTGGAGAAGTTTGTGGTCAATGTTGGCATGGTAAGGGGAAGCCAACATTGTCCTGGTCAGGAAACCTAGACATGCCTACTCAGGAGTAAGAACCATAGAGTTCAATGGGACCAAGTCCTGGGCACAGGCAGCGACACCCTCACTCGCCTTCTCCACTGGGTGTTCAGGTGTCCTCTCCCTCCCCCTTCATGGTTGAGCAGTTGAGTGGAGAACCGCTCCGCCCTCCTCTTTTGTCAACGAGACCGCCCTTCGACACACATGCCCCCAGCAAAAACTGGGGTGGTCCGATATCACACAAGGACAGCAATACACAGGAAGGAGGAGAGCCTTTATTGTGCATGGAGGGGAAAAAACAGACTTTCCCCAATCCAAAATAAGATCGAAAACAGAGGAGAAGAGGCGAGAAGAGCACAGGACATGGATGACGCACTGCAAAAATACATATCAGGCATGGTGAGAGTGAAATAAATCGCTGGTGTGGAGCTTGTAAATTGTGTATATTGTCGAGTGTAGGTTTTAAGTGTGGTATATCATGTTTATTGTGTCAATCTTTTGCAAACTGCCCTGACAGCTTCAGCTATGGGGAGGTATAGAAATAACAACAACAACTACAACACCAACAGCAACAACAACAACAGGTAATGTCCAACGTTGCCTTTGCAAAATGGGAACAGTTCCCCACTCTGGTTCCCTCCAGAAGTCTCCCATCAGCCCCAACCAGCATGGCAAATTGTCAGTGATGCTAAGAGTTGTAGTCCAAACATCTGAAAGGCACAAGGTTGGGGAAGGCTGCATTAGCAGAAGATATTTCTGCAACGAACTAGATTTTTGCCAGTCCTACCTACCTACTGCAGCCCTCATTCCCCACCATTACCCCATTGCTCCTAAGGGTTTAGAATGCTCTGAAAGAGTATGACATAAAGCACTACTGTATGCAGTGGAAATCGGCCAAAACTGGGTGTCTCACCTTCTGTGAGCAAAAGCAGTATCTGCTATCACAAAGCTGCCATTGGATATGCCACCCTATAAACCTTTGAAGGAAGGTCAGTTTACCCCTCATTCAGGTATCCATTCAGGCAGAAATGAAGATATGGAGGGGAGAACTGGAGTCACACCTATTGGCACTCCCCATGGCTTCCGTGAATTCAAGGCTTGTGAATGTAGACTCTTCTATGCGTGTTCTATGCCCTCATATTTCCAGAATATGAACAGCACATGTGGAACCACATGGAAAATTAGGGACAGGGCCAATAGGTGCTATCCTGATCTGTCCCCAAAACACCTCAACTGGCCTTTTGAAGAGGCACAAGGCACATGTTATTTTGTAGAGAGGGCTAAGCGCAAATTAATTGGGATCACACCAGCGGGTGCTTTCCTTCTATGGCTAATCACAGCTTTGGGTGGGGGGAGGAGAGAAATGATTTTCATTGGTACTGTAGTGTTGGAAAGGATTAAATGTTCCCTCCCTATGCAGAGTGATTCTAATGAATATTGGGGACTGTGTAAAAGCCGGTCAGACCCCTTTATATTAGAGAAATCAACCAAACCCACCAGTCACATGTAACTCCATGGCAGGGATGAAATCAGATCCAAAACTTCCAAGGAAACTGCATTCTGATACCCGTTCTGGGCCATAGTCCATATTGTGCAAAACAAGATGGAATGGCAGCTTCCAAGTGAGAAGTGGTTCTCGGAATGCTGAGATATTTTATTAATTCACCTCCAATGCGTTTCGGCCTATGTGGTATTTTTAAAAGGCCTTCTTCAGGGGGTTGATAAGATATGTCTGCAGAATATTCTTAACAGAATGATAGTCTCTTGTGGTGTTCACTGGCGACTGAGGCCAGTGAACACCACAAGAGACGTTCTGTTAAGAGTTTTATGCAGACTTATTATACAAGCAGATACGTGTAATCAGGCTACAGGGTCAGTCCAGATAGCAGACAAAGGTCAAAACACAGTCAATCAGTCAGATACATTCACAGTCCAGAGATAGAGGTCCCCTCTACAAGATTTTGCTTTGACACCCGGTTACCCGACTATGCGCATTTACGGATAAGCGCATTTACTCCTAATACCTATTCACGAGAGGCAGTGAAGCACATGACGGGCTGTTTGAAATGCTCTTTGAAGTTGTTTACATGCGGAGAATCGCATGTTTGCATGGCCATAAGGCGCTTTAACTCTCGCGGTAAATTTTAAGTTGCTATTTAATGCGCATTCAATAATGCGCATAAGCGGAGATAAAAAGTGCCTCAACCCCCGATTTGCGTTCCACTCTTGTAGAGGTAAAATCTGTAATGCCCCTTGAAAGAGCTTTAAATCACTCTTGTAGAGGCACCCAGAGTCAGAAAGGTCAGTAACATAGAGCATTCATCACAGGGCAACGTCCAGCAGGCAAGGGACATACACAGGAGCTGGAAGGATAGTGTTGCTCCCACACTGGCTAAGTCTACAGTGAAGGCTTTAACCCCAAAGCCTGCTGAGCCCCACGCAGAGCTCAGCTACAGTAATCAGAGCTCCCTGTTTAGAGCCCTACTCCTGAGGAGTCATTTGTTCATAAGAAGTCCTTCTCTCCTTCTCACAGGGGCCTTACTGGCCTGTTGCTTCTGGTGATGATACTCCTGGAAGCCGGGGGCTTGTTCAGCCTCTGACAGGAATGGAGCTGCAACCATCACCCCTGAGGGCCCAAGCTCCTGCTAGTTTGGTGGTAGTACCTGATCTGGGGCACCCTAGATCTCTAGGTGCACCAGTTCCTCTGAAGAGGAGGACTTCTCTAATTGGCCATGATAGCACTCCCTCGTTAGCAAAAGCAACATTTTGTGTTGGGGTCCAGTAGGAGAGTTGGGAAGCTGAGGAGACCAACAAACAGTGTATCGATGTATATAATATCATTTCTGCCTCTTTCCTCGGATACTTTGTCACCATTTCCCATGAAATAATTGTACCTTTTGCTGGTTATTCTACCATTAATTTAACACCAACCTACTGCTATTCATTCACAATTTCTACAGCTGTAGTTGCTTGTCCAGTAGTTCCACGAGCACTAAATCAATGTGAACATATTTCCCTAACCCCTCTGCAGAAGTTGCCAATTGCATTGTTAATGGGACCCATAGATCAGCAATTTTGTACAACATCCAGCTACCAAAAAATGTATTATTTATTAATCAGCAATTATCCTGAAGTAATTGCTTAAAGTCAACCAATTTTAAATAAGCTACTGCGCTGCATGTTAAAATAAAATATTCATTGATACAAACTGTAAAGAACTTTTGTAAGACTGAAAATGCAACTCAATCATGCAGCAGGAGGGAAGGGAAAGAGGACATAAGCAATTTAGGGTAGCCAGAAGGCTGTGAGTAGGATTTGTGAAGATTTGGGTTGGACCAAAACATTCAGTCCAGGGGGTTTTAAGCATTTGCAGGGGGGGGGGGTGTTGTACAAAAAGTTCAACCACAGCCTGGCTGGGGAGTCAAATTCAGTACTTTTTCAATGTGAGGATTTCCCTATATGTTTTTAGATGGCAGAAGGTTTCCTTAAGTTTGTCTTCCTTTTAAGTAGAGATTTATTTATTTATTTGCCACTGCTTGAAGTGGCAACAGAATGCCTTAATGAGAATAAAACTATGTCATAGTGTAGCGTAATTCCTGGGACATTATTGGTTGAAAAGAAGAAGAAAAATGATGGCTGCCTTCACAGCAGCCATTTTTCTTTTCTTTCTTTCTTTATTTACAAGGGTTTGTAATTTTTAATTGAGAGTTTTGACATAAGGTTAACGTTAAGGAGTCTGGGGCAGAGCAGTTCTTGCTCATAGTTAAGCCTGTTGTGGGTTGGTTTTCTTACGTATTACAATGTTAATAGTAGATTAGGAGTAGTTGACATCCACAATAAACTTTGGGAAAACTCTGTTTCCCAGGTCTGCTTATACCTGCTATGCTGACCCTGTTCAGACAACACGCTAAGCCACAGTGGTTAAGCATTTTGAGCTAAACATTATGGCTTAGCATTTTGTGTGAACCATAGCTTCGGCTATGGGGTGGTATATAAATGTAATAAATAAATAAATAAATAAATAAATGTGAACCATTCCTAACCAAATTGGTTAGACAACTAACCATTTGCTGCAAAAGGGTCAGCAGCCTAACTATGGTTTAGCATGTTGTCTGAACAGGCCCGCTGTATAGTGGTACGCTAGAGTAAATGAAGAAGATGAAACCTTCAGCTCCTGCCACCAGCAATAGCCATCTAAGTGGGGAACAGAGTAGGGGGAGGGAGTTTGGGCACTTGAAGATGACTGGTATGGGGAGAGGCAGGATGAAGCTCAGTGTTGTTGGGAGGGGCTCTTTTTCAGGATGCAACTCCTTTGCTGAGGGAACTGCACTGGCTGTCTATTCTCTACCAGGACAGGTTTAAGGATTTAGTATTCCTGTTCAAAGCCCTAAACAACTTGGGGTCAGGATACCTGAGAGAAAGCCTTCTCTCTTATCAACCAGTCTGGTCACTGAGATCATTAGAGGGCATGCTCCCAATAGTTCCACATGGACCTATGGCCCAACTGGAGTCCATCCGGGTAATAGCCTTCAGTGTGGTGGCTCCTAGGGGTGGACAGACTCACCCAGTCTGCCTTGCACACTACTCGTCAGACCCCTGCTGGCCCGGTGTGTTCATCACATGCTGCGAGCCACCATTTTGCATAAAAAATGGCAGCTTCTAATTTTATGGAAAGGGCCATTTACAGAAAAGGCAGCCATCTACACAAAATTACAGGTGTAAATGGGCAGTTTATGCCTGTAATGTTGTGTAAATGGGCCCTGTGTGGCTGTGTTTGCATAAATAGGCCTTTACATAAAGGACTGCCATTTTAATGTAAAATTATAATGGCTCAGCATGTATCTTCCTTATTTGATAAGTATCTAAAAACTGTTTTAAAAGTTTTGAGGTATATTTGAAGAACAGCTGTTTCAGCAAGAATATCTCAGTTGCCTTTTTTTTAGAACTTCCATATTTAGACCGTTAGCTTGCAAGGACAGAGTAACTAGAGACTTGGCCTTAAATCTAAAAAGTGCAAACACTTGAGTTACAATTGAACATTTGGTACTGGCAGTGCTGAATGCAGTGTTATTAGGCTTTTTCATTTGGTCACTGCTGTCTCAAAACGGCTGTTTCAGAAGTGAAGTATCTGTCAAATTACTCTCTCTCTCTCCCCTTCGTGTGCCCATCACTATTCCCTGTGCAGTAAGATTTTTTTTAAAAGTTCCCTACATCTTGGGGAAATTTCATCAGCACAATACCAGGAGATCAGTATCTTTCTTCACAGCTGTAGGGGATAAATAGCTGATGGACAGTCTGACCTGAGAGACAGAGCAATTTTCAGGAGCTCAGGGCAGGAAGAGGCCCTTTGAAGGGAGCCACCAACTGAAGGGAAAGACAGGAAAGCAAACTTGGGATTCCAGAAGATGATCCAGGAGGCAAAGGTCAAGCAGGTCAGGCTGGGGTTTTCATAATTTGTTCAAAAAATAAACTAGAGGGTAAAAGGTTGCAGTATACTTCCAACATTGCACAGAAGGAAAATAGGGATGCTCTTGTGTATCTTGACCACCCCTGTTCTCATGCCAAGGAACTTGGTTGGCACACCTGCCACACCTGAAGGCTCTTTCTCCATCTTGCCTCTTCTGATGCTTTGCTGCCTAGAACAAGCCAGGGTGGGTGTGGGGAAAGCATCCCAAATATCATTCCAAAGGGCAAAAAGGTGAGCAAGTTCAAGAGGTAGGAAAACAGAGACTGTCCTCTGTTAAGAGGAACAGCTGAAGTGCATACTGTAAGTTTAGAAATGACAGTTATCAAGTCAGCACATAATGGCCAGACTGTGACAGGGATTCAGTTACCTCTCTGATCTCAGCAGGCTCAGCCTGTAGTGACCCTGTTCAGGTGATACGCTAAGCCATGGTAGTTAAGCACTTTAAATTGAACATTATGGCTCAGTGTTTCATGTGAAGTGAACCATTCCTAACCATGGTGGCTACATAACCATGTTTAGAACACACTCATTAACCATTTGCTGAAAAGGGGTTAGCAGCCTAATCATGGCTTAGTGTGTTTTCTGAACAGGCCCGGTGTGTTCATTGAAGCACTCTGCTTGGCCTAATGGAATAGGGCTGCCTCATACTAAGACAGGGCATTGGTTCATCTAGCTCTGAATTGTCTCAACTGACTGTCTGCTGGAGTAGCCTGGCTTCAGTTGTCTATGCTCTGGTAATCTCCAAGTTGGATTACTGCAATGCACGCTATGTGGGGTTGCCTTTGAAGATGGTTCAGAAGCTGCAATTTGTGCAAAATGCAGCTGCCAGATTGATAATAGAAACCAGAAGGTTTGAACATATAAGACCGACTCTAGCCCGCTTGCATTGGCTGCCTATATGTTTCCGAGTCCGATTCAAGGTACTGGTTTTAACCTATAAAGCCTTACACAGCTTGGGACCACAATACCTAATGGAACGCCTCTCCCAACACGAACCTACCTGTACACTACAATCCACATCTAATGTCCTCCTCCGGTTGCCTACTCCGAGGGAAGCACAGAGGGTGGCAACAAGGGAGAGGGCCTTTTCAGTGGTGCCCCCCACCCAATTATGGAATGATCTCCCCAACGAGGCTCGCCTGGCACCAACATTGTTATCTTTTCGGCGCCAGGTCAAGACTTTCCTCTTCTTCCAGGCATTTAACAGAGTATGTTGAGGCTTTTATTGTTGTTGTTGTTTGATCCAGAATAGATGTTTTTAAATGGATACTGTATTTATAACCTGTTTTTATGCTCTTTATGGTTTTAAATTTTATATATTTGGTGTTTTTTTTTAATGTTCAAAGTTTTTAATTCTTGTAAACCACCCAGAGAGCTTCAGCTATGGGGCGGTATATAAATACACATAATAATAATTAATAATAATAATAATAATAATAATAATATCCAATATTAGTTCTGTGTAGAGTAGACCCATTGAAATGAATGAAAATGAAGTTAGTCACAACTAACTTCAATCCCATTCATTTCAGGACTAACATTGGATACTACCCCAGGTTTTTCAGATTTGGGGCTTTCCCAGCCTGGAGATGCCAAGGTTGGAACCAAGGGATATACTGCATACTGAGCAGGTGGCCTACCACTGAGCTATGCCCTAGCCCTCGAATATTTGTTAATGAATCCTGGTATTATCTGAATGGCAATGAGCATTTTATGCTATGTGTTTGACCGATGGTGTGACATCACTTGATACTGAGAGAAGTGCGTAACTTTTCACATGTACATACACACCCTAAAGTAAATTTAAGAAAATGTGTGATAGAGCCAAAATGAAAACTGATTCATATAAAATCCTTGTCAGTGAAGGACTGCTTTAAGCAAATGTTGTTAAAACCAGGTTTAATTATGATGCTGATGATGATTAATAATAATAATTCAAAATTCCCACTTTCTCTTTAGCTTGTCTACCACTCTCTGAGGTACTCAAAGTGTCTCAACAAGGGCAGTGACTACCTGGAGCACCTTTTATGATTGTATATAGGGAATCTTTTGTTCCCAGCACTGCCTCCACATATGGCAAAACTGATCCTCCCCACCTATGCTGTTTCTTATTTTTCTTTAGTGAATGCTTATATTTATGGGCCTAAGGAACTCTCCCAATATAACTCAGAGTTCTATAAACTAACCTATTTCTGCTGTCCCCAGTTCTCTTAAAATACTTTAAATCCTTCTAGTAGCTTAGTATATGATGCTTAGGTATGTGATGGGCACCACTACCAGAGATGAGATGAATGACTAGTTGGTTTGTTAAAGGGATATTTTGTACACAAGGGAACAGTAATATTTACTTCAGAGTTTTCAAAGGAATGCTTGCTCATACTTCTTGAGGACTCAAGAAAAACCATTGCTAATACAGTACTCTTAATTGCTTCTTTTACCTCAGGCCAAATTCTCTAAACCTCCACTGCAGCCAAATACACTCACAACCCAGTCCAGTTCTTAGATAGTCTTCCTCTGACTCCAAAGCTCCTCCTGTTGTATTACAGGCTGCTTGGACAGTTTATCTGGGTTTTTAGCACCTGTTTGTATAACCTTCTTCTGGCGAAATCTTAGGGCACCCTCCTAGCCACCTGCTCCCACAGAGAAGGAATAACTTAGGTATCTTCCTTCTCCGCAGCCTTTTCCTGATCCTTCTGTCACACAACACACACCAGCCACAAACTTTCTCCCTCACTGACCACCCTGTGACTACCTGAAACTCCAATCTTTTCTATGCAAGGCTATTAACTGGCTGTATATACTTTCGGTTTTGTCGCAGAACTGAGATCCAAGCAGTACATACATGAGCATTTCCTTTTCTGACTTTTTAAAATGTGTTTTTGCTATATAACTTCTAGGGGACTGTCTAAATGTTGTCTTTGCTCCAGGGTGGTCCGAATCTGCACTGTGTCAGTTATACGACACAGCCACAGATTCGGGGCCACCCCAGGACAAAAGCCAAAGATCGGCAGCTGAAAAGTCAGGGACGTACCCCGACTTTCCTGCCTGAGCATGGTCAGAGTAGCTCTTCTGCCATATGTCCTCACTCAGGCGCTATGCCAGGGGCGTTCCCAGGCAGAAGAAGACTTCCCATTTGTTTTCAGAAGCCACAAGAGGGCCAGGGGGCAGACCCTGTGAGCATACTTGCCACTGGAAAGCCCTTGCTGCCTCCCCAGTTGAAATCATTCGCCACCACTCCATAGCAGCAATATCATAGAGTTTGGTGGCAAAGCAATGCCAACTCAGCGCTGTGAAGGCAGCCTCCAACTTGCACTGTGGTATAACAGAATAAACAGGTATACAAATTTTAAAAGCATTTTCTTTTGGTTTTACAATTAATTACTGCATGTTTCCTGCTCAAAAACAAAACAAAACAAAGAACTCACCAAAAGTGCTCTTTAGACACTGAAGCAAAACTGGAGGTTTACAATGTCATCTAAAGAACCCATAAACAACTGTGACTAGGGGAATAAGGAGCACATGATAAATGCCTTGTGTAGACAAGCCCTCTATCAATTCCTTAACAGTAATTTCCCAGTTGCCTTTTCCTCATTGCTAGAATCCACAGCCAATCAGAATCTGATGTTGCTCAGACCAATCAAAATTGAATCTAGAAATATTCTAGATTCTCTCTCTCCCTATTCAGAACCCGTCATCAAGTCCTTATTAATACTAAATAGACCTTGAACACAGTAACAATGCTAGACCTCAGGCTCATTGAGATACAGAAGCCACACAGAGCATTTCTATCTGTAGCATTTCTTCACAATTCCAAACATCAATAACATTACATCTGGCTTTATCTGGATTTTCCTATGCAAGATAAATGCAGAGACCAAAATGATTGCTGAGGTAATGCTGAAATAATGCAATCCCCAGCGTTGCAAGAGGAAGTGATTACTGCTTAGTTTCAGATTCTAAGAGCAAAATAATTCACAGAGGGGGGGAGTGCCTGAGATTTAAGTATTTCTTTAGTGATTATTAGCACTGCTGAAGTGAATACATAAACAGAATTTTACATACCAGTAGGGAATGGTTTGCTATATAATTGGCTGCTGAAATACTCCTAGATCTTTTAGTTTTAGTTCACTAACAAATATTGTCATGATTTATTCAAACTGCTTAGTTGCAGATTCATCAGCAGACCCAATTATTTTCTAAATCTCACAGAGTAGGAGGTATATTTTTTTTCACCAGTAAAATGTAGACGTTGCCACTAGAAAGGAATAGTGAACAACCACCTGGGAAAAAAAACTATAATGATGACTAATAACCAAATAAAATATTCGTGAAGGCTAATAGGCATGCAAGAGGACAGATATGAACATGACATAAATCAATGTGTTCAGTATGGAAACCTTCAAGACAAAATAATACAATTTTAATCTGGGTTTTACAACTACCTGCGTTTGGGACGGGCTATTGATACTTCTTGCACATTCACTCACCGATTATTAAAGAGCAAATTGGAACAAATTGTTTTCAAATATTGTCTATCCTGCCTTTGTTATTTAGTTCCCAAAAGATGGTAGAAATAATCTCACCTGCATTTGTTTCCTGCACAGAGTAAAAAACAGTGGCTGACGTGCCCTCTGAATAAATATGTTTATCTTTAGAAAACAGTATCAAAACCGAATAGATATGTACACAGTTTCACATACCTTTACTTGCTTTTGACAGGAAGGCTACAGTGTAACTTCTCACATCAAAATAATGGGCTGTACAGTATTTCAAGACGAAGAAGAAAAATCTTGGGAGGTTTTGAATGGCTTCTTCAAGCAGAAGTTCAGCAAAAATATTTCAAATACAGCTACATTTGGAGTATGCGTTCTGATAAAGGAATAGCTTTTTGCATTTTCCCAAAGGGCTTAAAAGAAAATGGTTACAATGTCTGTAAGGTAAACAATTAAGGGTGCAATCCTATACATATTTACCTGAGAGTAAGTGCCAGTGAAGTCAATGGCTGAATTCGGACGACACAATAAGCAACTGGGGGAGGGGAAACAATCGTCAGTTGTATTGACTATCGTGTCATCCAAATTCTGCCATAGTCAATTCAGCGCTGATCCTAATCCACACCACAGTTGATTATTTATTACCATGTTGTGTGGGGAGTACCCCCTAGATGAACAACTGTAAAGTTGATTATTGCCCCACTATTGACTATCGTGTCGTCCGAATTCAGCCAATAAGACTTGCTTCTGGGTAGATATGGCAGGACTAGGCTGACAATATAAAAAGGAAGACAGGGCTCCTGTAACTTTAACAGTTGTAGAGAAAAGGGAATTTCAGCTGGTGTCGTTTGTATGCAATTCGTACCTGGTGAGATTCCCTCTTTATCACAACAGTTAAAGTTGCAGGGGCCCTGCCTTCTTTTGTGTATGGTCACTCTAGTATAGTGCCTGCAACTTTAACTGTTGTGATGAAGAGGGAATTTCACCAGGGACTAATTGCATACAAATGACACTGGCTGAAATTCCCTTTTCCCTACAACTGTTAAAGTTACAGGAGCCCTGTCCTCCTTTTCATATGGTCAGCCTAGGCAGGACTGAACTATAAACTTCATTTTTAACAATTGATTTTACTTTTCTTGAAGTCACATGCTTCATCATTATTCTTCACTACATTTATAGCCTAGTCCTACTTATTGTTATATGGAAGGAACCAAGTACCTCTGAGTAACAATGGGTGATGCCTTCCTCAGGATGCCCATGGAATTCAGTCTTTGGAGATTCCAGAATGAACTTACTTGATCATCTTCCAGAATAATGTGCACATTAGAACTTAGTTACCCTCATCTTTTCCAGTTCTTGGCTCAAATTAATGTATCAACATTTTTATATTATTATTATTATTATTATTATTAATAATTATTATTATTATTTCCCACTTTTTTTTCCACTACTGGGATTCGAGGCGGCTTTACAAAATTAAAACATATACCATTTAAACCTATAAATAGTAATATACAAAATTTAAAATGCAATTAAATCAGCTGTAATATTAAAAGCATTTGAAAAATTTAAAAGGCAAATAACACTAAAAAATCCAGTGCATTCACACAGGTCCAGAGTATTGTCAAAGGCCTTTTGGAACAAAAAGTTGTTGCCTGCCTCCGAAAACATTGCAAGGAGGGAGCCAGTCTAGCCTCTCTGGGAAGGGAGTTCCAGAGCCTTAGAAATTTGTATTTTGACAGGAAATGTTTAAACATGCATTCCAAAATGTAAGTTTTCATGCAGATTTTTTTTTAAGTTGCAGATTTATTGGGAACAGGACATAATTGACTTATGGATGAACACAGCTAAACTCTAATGGACCAGAAATGGAGTGATTTACCCATCCTTCTCTTTTCCCAACAATTCTCACTTTGAATGTTGTACTTGGTTACGGATAGATTCAACTCTCATGATGTTTGATGACTGCATGTTAAATTCAGCTTACATTCCTTAAAACAATTAAAGGGGCAATACAGGGAAGATGGGGTCTTGCTTTCAAGGATTTTATAGGACAGTTGTTGAATTTCACTTTTTTAAAGAACAATATCTGTACTCAAGTACAAAGTGACTACAAAGTGAGAACCATCCCTAAAACAAAAAGCTCAAGCAAAAAACCATAACAACTGGCTGAAAAGGACAGTCATAATAAAGTAAGAAGAGTTATACTGGATCAAACCAAAGGTCTATCTAGTCTAGCATTGTGGTCCCACAGTGAAAAACCAAGTGCCTATGGGAAGTCCAATAGCATCTTCACAACCATGTTGCCCCAGCAACTGGTATAAAGAGGCATATTGCCTCTGATACTACTAGCCACTGATAGACAAATTTATGGAAGACAAAGATAATCTCCCTTTAAAGCCATCTAAGTTGGTGACCCTCACTGCATTTTGTGGTAGCAAATCCCTTAGTTTAATGATGCACTATATGAAGAAGTACTTCCTTTTATCTATCCTGAGTCTCCTAGCTTCATTGGATGACCCCAGTTTCTAGTATTATGAGAAAAGGAGAAAAACTTCACATTCAATGTGATCACCATAAATTGCAGTGTGTGGAAATCATTTGCATGACTTTGCTCCAAGAGCTATTAGTTACACATTCCAGAGGCCACAGGAAACCAGATGTAAAGCCAAGGTCCATTATAAATTTGAACAGGAGCCAGTCACAAGAGAGTATCAAGAAATTAGCCATGAGTACTAACCTGAAATGTTAACAATATGGATCAGGAGTGCAGAAGTCAGTGGAAAAAAATAAGTATAATACCAGAAAATGTTAGGTTGCAACATTCAATATAAAGGCTATTAAAGATGTTCATAGTGATATAGTCAGCAACAACCAGAGTTCAGACTAGAATTTAATGACATGATGAGTAAGTCTAAAGTCTATTAATCAGAATTGAATGAGGATCCTTGAGGTCTTTTCCAACTCTGTGATTAAATGATATAAATAATATTCACACAGGGATAGATGAATCAGTCTATTTCCCAGCCACATCAGTTTCATATGTATCCAACAATAAATCTATTCCATCCAATTTCTGCATCAGTCTGCAATTTCAAAACCGCAGATGGAAATATGTGTTTATTTTCATATACAATTTCCCCTAATATGTGCATTTTGTGTGCATTGTTTCCTAACGTATGCATTTACGTATGCAACTTTCCTTAATATACACATTTTTGTAAACTGCTTTCTCTGACATATGCATTTCTGCACTCAATGTTTTGAGCTGAGAAGTGCGTCACAAAATTCAGAGAAGCACACAGTTTAAAGGAACTGTGTTTTGATCTGCATGCTGGTTGGAGAAGTGCCAATTAGGTTGGTTCACTTAAAAATGAGGACCAAGCAAAATTCTCTCCCATCTATATTCAATGCTACTAGTCCTTATGGCTATGTGCTACCTCCAGTATCAGAGGCAGCATTCCTATGTATACCAGTTGCTGGGGGACATGGGAAGGAGGGTACAGTTCCATCTCTTGTCCTGCTTGTGTGTTCCCCATTGACAGCTGTTTGGCTACTGTGTGAACAGAATGATGGACTAGACAAAACCTTTGTCTGATCCAGCATGGCTCTTCTAATATTCTTATGTTCAAGGCAAGTCTGCACTCCATATTCTCTAACATTTCACAGCTGAAAACTAGGATTCCAGCATACTTATTACCCCCTTTCTCATGCCAGGGATCACTGGGGGAGTCTACGCTAGCCGTTTATTGCAGAATTGTATTGCAGTCATGGCTAACAGGGCACATGACATTCACCTGCTCCCATGGTGATCTCAGCTCCACCTCTCAGGTTTCCTTGAATTAGGGTGACCAGATAAAATCCAGGTCAGGGCTCATGTAACTTTAACAGTTGTAGAGCAAAAGGAATTTCAGCTGGTGTCATTTGTATGCAATTAGTTCCTGGTGAAATTCCCTCTTTTAAAATTGCAGGAGCCCTGCCTTCTTTTGTATATGGTCACTCTTCCATATCTTCCTTTAACTGTTGTGATGAAGAGGGAATATCACCAGGAACTAATTGCATACAAATGACACTGGCTGAAATTCCCTTTTCTCTACAACTGGTAAAGTTACATGAGCCCTGACCTGGATTTTATCTGGTCAGCCTACTTGAATACTCCTGGCTGCTTTTGTCGCAGTTTTTCCGTCTCTCTTGCTGCGGTGTTCACTACGAGTTCTGTGCTCAGCGAACAGCCAACCAACTATGAGGGGCATGTGCATGGGGATTGGAGCTGTGCAGGAATGGACCTGTCTGCCATTCTCACCACATATTTTGGATGGGCATCGGGTTGTTTTACCGCCGAGTGTATTTTTTAAAATACAAACTTATCTCTGCGCAGCAGCTCATATTCAAGGAGTTTCTATCCCCCCATACATTGCTATGGGTCTATGCTTGTGCACATCCCTCATGAGTGAATTAAAAAAAATCTCTGCCCCATAGCCATCTGCCTAGCCCCACTCACCTCTACTAATACAGGTGCAAAAGCACTGTAATGGGGCACACGTGCTCCCGCAGTGGCACTCCTGTCATTGCAGTAAAGATCAGTTGCGTGTGCCCCATGAGTGCTGATCGTGGTAGTGGGGAACATTTGGAAGCATCCCTCTTCCATAGCGAAAGGTGTAGATTAGGCCACTGTCTGATGCCGCTATAACATATTTCTGAAGGCTTGTCTTTGCCTGCTATTTTATTTCACAATGACCCTGTTCTGCACTGGCTTCTGGAGATATAACAGATGAGCCAGTTCTGCCTCTTTCTTTTTTCTTTTTTCTTTTTTTGTTTCTTCCCTAAATTAATGCCCAAAGACTGTTTCCATCCTTGATTCCCAAAATGAGCCAAAAGATAGGCACCAAGTTGTTTTTGCCTAAATATACATGGAGCATCTGGAATGAAAATTAAAGAAATATCTCAAATTCAGTCCTGTCATCCCTTAACTCCTGGGAATGACCAGCAATAAGCATCTTGTATATATGCAAACTTGAGCTCAAAATCTTATTTGATTGGTGCTGGTTTTCCTCCAAACCTGTCCCCCTCTCCACCACCACCTTGGGACACAGCATGAAAATGACTAATTTGGGGTGGGGGGAGGAATCCCCACTCATTTTGCCTGGGGAACCTCTACTTATCCCCGCCTCCCCTAGACAAGTCCTATGATTTAGAAAAATGCACTTTTTTCATATGTAAGGAACTGGAACTGATCTTAGGATCTCTGAAATATAAGAAAAATAATGTAAAAAATAATGTTTTGGTTTTATTTTAATGCAAGCTACTACTGATCTTCCCACTTCATACTGATTCTGGCCTCCTCCACACGGGGCGTTTAATGAGCCTTGAAGGCTCATTATAAATTTTACCTACACACGAGCGGAGCGCAAAACGGGCGTACAGGCGCGTTATCTCCCCGATAATGCGCATTTTCGAACGCGCGTTAAATAGCGACTTTTATTTTGCTCCGGCCGTTAAAGCGCATTTTCGCTGTGTGAACAAGTGATTATGCGCATTAACTACCTGGAAAGCGCTTTTTGGGCATCTTTTAATGCGCTTCGCCGCTTCCCGCCGCCTCCCGTGCAGAGGGATTGTGAGTAAATGCGCCTCCGCGATAATGCGCATAATCGCGGAACCAGGCGCAAAGGCGCATTCTTGTGGAGGGGGCCTTAATTTAATAAAAGTACTTGAACTGGAAGTTTGAAATTAATCAAGGAAGCTTTTACTTTAGGGTGACCAGATAAAATCCAGGTCAGGGCTCATGTAACTTTAACAGTTGTAGAGAAAAGGGAATTTCAGCCAGTGTCATTTGTATGCAATTAGTCCCTGGTGAAATTCCCTCTTCATCACAACAGTTAAAGGTGCAGGCACTATACTAGAGTGACCATATACCAAAGAAGGCAGGGTCCCTGCAACTTTAACTGTTGTGATGAAGAGGGAATTTCACCAGGAACTAACTGCATACAAATGACACTGGCTGAAATTCCCTTTTCTCTACAACTGTTAAAGTTACATGAGCCCTGACCTGGATTTTATCTGGTCAGCCTATTTTACTTGGAGTCTCTCTGTTGATTGCTCTGCCTAAATGCTACTAAATATTAGATCCATATGTAAACTCTGCAGGTCTGGATTTCTGCATGTCCAGATTATGAATATATAATAATAATAATAATAATTATTATTATTATTATTATTATTAACCCGCCTCTCCCTCCGGATCGAGGCGGGGAACAACAACAATATAAAACACAAAAATCACAACAGTTAAAAAAAAAATTAAAACAAGAAAAAATACATCATTAAAAACATCTTAAAATTCATCTGGATAGGCCTGTCGGAAGCAGTCTTCATGACTCTCTTAAATTCATGAAGACTGCTAATTTGTCTAACCTCCTCCGGCAGACCATTCCGTAGTCTGGGAGCGATGGAAGAGAAGGTCCTCTGGGTAACACTCGCCAGCCTAGTTCTGTCTGACTTGAGTAAGTTCTTCCCAGAGGACCTAAGTGTGCAGGGCAGATTGTACGGGAGAAGTCGATCCCGCAGGTAACCTGGACCCAAACCATGAAGGGCTTTAAAGGTAATAACCAACACTTTATACTTCGCCCGGAAACTGATTGGCAGCCAATGAAGCGATTTTAAAACTGGTGTGATCTGATCACCCCTAGGTGTACCGGTGACCAACCTGGCTGCCATATTTTGAACAAGTTGAAGTTTCCGGACTAGGCACAAAGGTAGCCCTATGTACAGCGCATTGCAGAAGTCGAGCCTCGAAGTTACCAGCGCGTGCACTACTGTCTTTAGGTCTTCCAACTCTAGGAAGGGGCACAGCTGGCGTATCAGCCGAAGCTGATAGTAGGCACTCCTGGCCGTCGCATCAATCTGAGCTGTCATTTGGAGCGACGGATCCAGGAGTACCCCCAAGCTGCGAACACAGTCTTTCAGGGGGGGTGTAACCCCATCCAGAACTGGTTGACACACCTCCAGACCCATGTTGGGGCCTTTGACAGCAAGCACCTCCATCTTGTCTAGATTCAGCTTCAGTTTGTTTTTCCTCATCCAGCCCATTACCGCCTCCAAGCATTCATTCAAAGGAGACACACTATCCTTAGCTGACGCTGTTATCGAAGGCCTAGAGAAATATATTTGGGTGTCATCAGCGTATTGATAGCACCCCGCCCCATGCCTCCGGATGATCTCTCCCAGCGGTTTCATGTAAATGTTAAACAGCATTGGGGAAAGGATGGCACCTTGTGGTACACCACGTAGCAACTCCTTTTTTGAAGAGCAGCTATCCCCAAGCATCACCATCTGGAACCTGCCCGAGAGATAGGATCGGAACCACTGAAGCACAGTGCCCCTGATTCCCAATTCCCCCAGGTGCTCCAGAAGGATACCATGGTCAATGGTATCGAAAGCCGCTGAGAGGTCCAGGAGTACCAGCAGGAACACACTCCCCCTGTCAATACTAAGGCGTAGATCATCCACTAAAGTGATCAAAGAGGTCTCAACTCCATATCCTGCCCTGAAGCCGGTTTGAAATGGGTCTAGAAAATCAGTGTCATCCAGGACTGCCTGGAGTTGGAGGGCATTTGCCCTCTCGATCACCTTGCCCAAAAATGGAAGATTTGATACTGGCCTGTAGTTATTAAAGTCCAGGGGATCCAGGGAGGGCTTTTTTAGAAGCGGCCTTACCACCGCCTCTTTTAAACATGATGGAAAACTCCCCTCCCTAAGAGATGCATTAATAATATGTTGTAAATATGATCTAACTGCATCTCCTCCCTGGACGACCAGCCAAGAAGGGCAGGGATCGAAAGGGCAAGTCGTCCTCCTCACACATCCAAGTACCTTGTCCACATCCTCGGTACTCACCAACTGAAACTGATCAAGTGTAATCCTACTCACGGAGTCGCTGGACACTCCACTGTCAGCCTCTGCTATAACAATGGCATCTAAGTCGGCTCTCATCCGAGAGATTTTATCTGAGAAATGATCGTTAAAGGCATCACAGCAAACTAGCAAAGGCTCTAAAATCAGATATGTATACATATTTTCTTAAAATGTTTAACTTCACAGTGAATGAATGCAATAACTGCAATCAAACAAATTTGGCAACATTTACGAGAAGCAGTTATGGGAGGAGAAAAGTTTGTATACCTTAAAAAAATGTTTAAAAGCCAAGCCCAACATCCTTCCCAAAGGCAAAATGTGATTAACCAGAACTATGCGAAAAATATTAGTTTGCACATTTTGTGTCCCTTGAAATGTGCATAAACATTGTTGCATTTTTAAAAAACATTTTAAAATATTGGAACTCTTGCTTAACTGCGCACCATTACAGGCCCAGTTGTCCATTATGTAGGCCTGCAGAGACATATTCCTCTCTTGTCAATATTAGGGTGTCCAAATGAAAAGGAGGACAGGGCTCCTGTATCTTTAACAGTTGTATTGAAAGGGGAATTTCAGCAGGTGTTATTTGTATACATGCAGCACCTGGCAAATTTTTATCTTCATCACTACAGATAAAGGCTTCATCACAACAGTCACAGCAACCAGATACAAAAGAGAGCAGGGCTCCTGCAGCTTTAACTGTTATGATGAAGAGGGAAGTTCACCAGGTGCTGTTTGCATACAAATGACACTGGCTGAAATTCCATTTTCTCTACAACTGTTAAAGATACAGGAGCCCTGTCCTCCTTTTCATATGGTCAGCCTAGTCAATATCATTGTCAGCTTCATCTTTTCCTGACATTACTTCTTTTAGCCATATTCTGTACTTGTAAAATAACTTGTTAATTCCTGCCCCCCCCCCCCCATCTCCAATCAGGAAGTGCTGCTCTGGTTATTGTAAATGGGAGCCAGGAAAAGGGGGTGGAGGCTACATCTGTGTTAAAAGCATTTGCTTGAGACTTGGGCAAGTGTGCAATGGAAGCAGAGTACTCCAGAGTGTCAGTTCAACAAACCCTGAGGATCAGGTTGCTAAGTGGGTGATCTGCTCCCCTTTTACTAAGTTGACAGTGTCAAAGTGTGCTCAAATTACCCACTATCAGGTTAGGAAAAGGAGACCAAGATCAATTTGAACTTTAAATTCATGGTCCAGATACCCTGACCTTTATATTTTAAAATAATGTCCCCAGTCCACTTTGGCTGATTACAGTGGCTGAGGCATGGGGTCCCTTTGAGATTTATTGATGGCGAGAAATGGAAGTAACCAAGATAATAAATGTATTCTTGCCATCTTTAAACATAAAAAGATGAAAAGAGTTTTTTTAAAAAAAAATATTTCATTAAAAGATCATTTTTAAAAGCCCCACCATTTTTAAGACTGGCAGTTAATTTTATTTATTTATTGATTTACAAAAACCATTGCAACTTTATTTTTTTGTGGCTCACATCATTTGCTAATTTTATATTAATTGAATATATTGAGCTGCAGTTGTGCTGGGAACCTTGTAAAAAGAAATAGTTACAGTTGAAATGTTAACAGAGAGCCTGGGCTTAATTCTTGTTAAGAAAAAAATGGGCATTGGCAAATGAGAAGATAAGATAGATAGCTTCAATTGTTATATTCTGCAATAGTCAAAATAAATCTAACAAAGCATATATAAACTCCATTTAAAGAGTATAGGACCAGAGGAAAAAAGAGAAAGTGGAATGCAAGAACTCAATGTGCTTTGTTCACGTGATGGGAAATTATGATTTTCTTGCTCCTCTTTGTGTGCTCTGTTTCTGAGCCTAATATCCCCCCAACTCTGCCCAGGCCATATTTGCCCTGATTTTTCAAATTTTGATGATGCTCAAGCATTCCAACCCCTTATCCAAAGCTCACAGCCACAAAGAACAGAAATAAAATGAAGAATGTAATAGACATATACAGTTCATATACAACTTGTGTAGGTTGACCATACCCCCCCCCCCGGAAAAAAGTGGATTGACCCAGTTCTGGGGTTCAAAAACCAGTGCCATGGACCAGTGAGTCTTCCTTGTGCTGCGTCCCATGCTATCTCCCAAGCTGGCTCAGGAGATAGTGCAGGATGCATTGCAAGGGAGATGTGCTGGGCCTGAAAGTCACCTTTGCTACTTCTCCTGTTATCTCAAGTCTCATGAGACTTGAGACTTCCGGGAGAAGAAGCGAAGCCAACGTCCAGGAGCGATGCTGTGTCCTATGCTGTGTCCTGAGCTGGTTCAGGAGAAAGTGTGGGACACAGCGCAAGGAAGACACATCCCTCTTGGAAGCCACCTTCACTTTTTCTCCTGGAAGTCTCAAGTCTCACGAGACTTGAGACTTCCAGGAGAGGTGAGTGTGGCAGTCAGCGGGCATGGTGGGCAGGTGGCCGGGGGGGCATGGCAACCAGCGGCTGAGCAGCCAGGGCGGGCATGGAGGCCAGGGTGTTAGCCCATCCTGGCCCGTCACATCCTGGCCCAGAACTTAGCAAGTCATTCAAGATGAGGGGCAACATTATGAAGTAGCAACAAGTGCAGGCAAGTGTTCAAAGGTAACACTGAAAAGTCTTTTCCTTTTCATCTCCTTGATATATTACCTTTTCACAACAAGCCCAGTTCTGAAAGGAAGGATTTGGCCAGATGCAAGCTTTCCAATTAAGCTAACTGCCTGGTATTTTATTCCTTGTTTTGCTTCT
Source organism: Anniella stebbinsi (assembly GCA_029215795.1). NCBI lineage: Eukaryota > Metazoa > Chordata > Lepidosauria > Squamata > Anniellidae > Anniella > Anniella stebbinsi. Next base: position 152,270,942 of record JARDYH010000004.1, read on the forward strand.
GCTACCCATCATTATTAGTTCAATGTCACACTAAAGGTGGATAGTTTAGCTTTTCTTCTTTTTTAATGCAAGAGTCATATTGTACATGGAATTGGCAGGGATAGCTGCAGCTGCCTTGTGCCCTGCCACTATAGAGTTCAGCTGAATTTTCTCAGAAGACATTTTTCTTTTTCTCATCCCCCATCACGGGGGTGGGGGAGGAGCCCTATTTGGCAGAATTTTCTCTGAATTTCCTGGAATGATGTTAGGAAAACATTTTTCTCCCTCTCCTACACTACTAGAACCCGGGGTTATCCTATGAAACTGGTTGGTGGGAGATTCCAGACAGATAACTTTTTCAAGTCATCAGTTCTTTAACTTCCATAGCCAGTGGTATATATTTTTCTCTTTTCCTCTTCCTTTTCTGCAACATTTTTGTCATTAGGTATTGTTATATCAATGAGATAGTTATTTTTTTTCCTTTTTGTTCATGACTGTTATGTCTGGTCTATTGCAGAGTGTTGCCTTGTCCCAGAATTGTTCAGTCCCAGCAAGATAATATGTGAGTGCATAGCATGGTTTGGCTTGACTTGTTTGAGTGTGTCTGGATCTCCTAAGCTCTGAAAGCATCTTTCTGGAGAGCACCTGCTGGTTGCATGATCCACAAGGCCAGTTTCTGTTAAATGCAAAATTCTCCTTGACAGGAGAGTCTTGTATTTACTAGATTAAGGTGAACAGATGTAAAGAGGCTGCAATCCTATATTTATATATCTGGGAGTAAGCTTTATTGAAATCAATAGGACTTATTTCTGAGTTGTCTTAGGAGAGTGCTGTATGATAGGACATAGGGAGCTGATAGCTTCTGAGTTCTCTCTTCTACTCAGTTTTCTTTGGGTAAAGTATTACATACTTTGATTGGGATTTCTGTTCTCTGCACACAGAGGTATTATAAATTCAGGAGATATTTGGATAAAATGAGGGAAATATCCTTGTCTATCATTGTGATACTGGGCATCCGTTCTGGCCATTATTTGTATTGCTACTGACCATGGTCTTGTTTACATGGCTAATGAACCAGAGGTATAATGACACATTTTTAGATTAGTTTCTCATTGATAAACCAGAAGTTGAAACAAGCTAAGAGGTGCTAGTGAGAAGTGACTGCAACAAGCCTTTAGTCCATTTTGTTCCATGGCTAATGTTTGCAGGGTGATAGTATTTTATACTCTTTCTGAATGCTAGGCTGCTAGTTTGTTGTATTAGATTTTTCTGCACTTGTCAACTGCTTCATTTGTTCAGTGGTAGCAGTATGCTGAATGTGTGAGTATGGATATGAGAAAGGTGATGGGGAAAGAGTGTAAAATAGGCTGACCCTATGAAAAGGAGGGCAGGGCTCATGTAACTTTAACAGTTGTAGAGAAAGGGGAATTTCAGCTGGTATCATTTGTATGCAATTAGTTCCTGGTGAAATTCCCTCTTCATCACAACAGTTAAAGTTGCAGGGTCCCTGCACTTTTAATTGTTGTGATGAAAAGGGAATTTCACCAGGAACTAATTGCATACAAATGACACTGGCTGAAATTCCCTTTTCTCTACAACAGTTAAAGTGACATGAGCCCTGTCCTCCTTTTCATATGGTCAGCCTAGTGTAAAATATTAGGAAAAGTGAGACTATGGTCATCCAGTGAAGGATTTGTAGTCAGAAAAGATATTTGAGGGAAAGGGAGATTCTATCACACATAGTATAGTAAAAGCTTCAAAGTACAGCAAAAGCTCCAAAAGTAGGAGTGAGTGAAATTAATTTCAGAAACACTGAATGTCTCACTTGTTCTTTATTTCAGTGATTTTAACATTAAGATGTTATGTAGAACAGATTTGTCTTAATTGTGTGCTGTAAAATCAGGCATGTGACTAAGGCTATGTTTGGGTGGGCATGCCCCCCTGGGGGCCAGACATGCCCCCCTGGGGGCCAGACATGCCCCCCTGGGGGCCAGACATGCCCCCCTGGGGGCCTGACATGTTGTCTTCCTTTTCTGTTTCCAAAATATGGTCACCCTAACTTGTGGCTTTCCAGATGTTTTGGCCTGCATCTCCCCTCTCCCCTCACAACTGGCTATGCTAGCTAGGCCAAAACATAAGGAGGGCCACATGTTTACCACCCCTAATATACAAAATAATTTTGCATGGCATGTTTTACGTGATGTGGCCCTATGACTTCCCTGCTTCCGCTTCCCTGTCTCTCTTTTTTTATATATAACTTTTTCAGGATTTCTTTTTTGACATTTCTCAGTGGTTGCTTTCCTTTCCATATTAGTCCCCACTTAATTGCCTATCTTGTCATTTGAAAATTCATTTAGAAAGGGAAAGTTGCTTTCAGTGGCAGAATTGTTTTAGATGCGTTTGTCTGGTGGCACATCTCAGCAGCAAATGTTGAGCAGCTGGATACTACCTAATTAGAATAGTCAGAGAAAAAGGCTGTTTGAGATGAATAATAATCACATCCATCACAATTGTAATTTTACTTGTTTATGTGGTGTACACCTGCGCCTTGTTGGCAGTCTGTTTGATTGCAGTCGAAGAGATTCAGAGCTGGCCATGTATCTTTCTTCCCACCTTCTGTGAACCTTAAATAGCATTTTTGGCTTTGTATAATTATAAAGACAGTTTCATGTGTCCTGCTGTAGCAATCAATCAAAACTCTTCTAAGCAAAGGGAAGAGGTTCACCTTTATGCTGAACTCTCCTTGGTAAACATGCCAGGGCAAAGGACTGTTAGGTGATAGAGTCTCAAACAAGTTCCTGCAGCAGGAGCAAAGGCCAAGCACTTTATTCCCTGAACAAAACAAATAAGAACTGCTGGCATGCTTCCAGCCGTACTGCAGTACCATTCCTGCAAATGGTCAGAGGATGAAATGTTAGTTTCCAGGGATGAGGTGCGCTCTCATTTCTCAAAGAATTCTCACAGAAGGAGTAATGTGAGCATGAATATACAAAGAGGATAAGGATAGCGCAGCCTTCCCTCCAGATGCTCTTGGCTACAACTCTCAGAATTCCTGACCATTGGACATGCTGGCCGGAGCTGGTGGGAGTTGAATTCCAAAACATTTGCAGAAAACAATATTGACAAAGACTTTAATAGTGTAATGAGGGTATTTTCAATCAGAAGACTTATTAGCATTGATAACATGTTCTACTACCAAAAGTAAAGGGTAGATAATTATAACTATATAATATGCTTTATACAGGATACTTAATTGTATTAAAACACAAATATTTAACAGTGAACGCTTAAAAGTATGCAATACCTGTGCTCTTTCCTTGCCTCTGTAGTATCCCAGAAAGATCTCCACTTCAGTGAAGCCCTCTGAGGCTAGCCAATTCCATTTCTCACTTTGAAGTAGAAGTATTGAGCAAGGAAATGCAAGTCGTACGTACTTCCATTTTCATCGCTCCTTCATAACATTTGAAGTTTTCCAGCTTGTAGACTTTGGTTGCCAAATGCTTGTGTTTGTCAGCCACCAGGGTTTTATGCGTTGGCATTTGAACAAACATAAAGGCTACATTCAGTCAACTGAAACCCCCACCACCACCCTTCTCTCTCTTCTCACATCCTTTCCTTTTCCTGGAATCTGAAAAAAATGTGGATTGAGGAACCAAATCGTGTAAGGTGGGACATTATGTAACATTTCCTGCCTGCAGACCATTTGTTGCCTCTAAGCTGCAGAAGAGACTTGGGATTTGTTTAACATCTTGGGGAAAACCTCTGGAGCTTTCTATGAATTAATAACAGGGTTGCTCTATCAGTGGCTATTACCAATTTAACCTCCAAGTTCAGAGATGCGGTGCCTCTGAGTAACAGGTGATGGGACACACAAGTGGGGAGGCCCTAACTTCCATGCCATGCTTTTGTGTTTCCAGAGGCATCTTCCTGGCCATGTTTGGAAATGGAATGCTAAACTAGATGGCACTTGGTCTGATCCAGCCATGCATTTCTTGTGTTCTGGATTACTTTCAAGGATTGTGTTGATAGCCAACATGTAAAATTCTTGAGTTGTTTGTCCTTGTGAAAATGTCCTTGAAGATAAAATGTTGATAAATCCGTTTCCCACCATGTTTTGCTCTATAATCCAGTAATAACCTTTCAGCATAGAATTAATTGAAATCCTGGGCTTAGTCTTTCTGAAACATAAAAGAATGCAGAGCTGACCTGATCAGTTTAGAGACTAGTGACAGGGCCAACAAAGTAAAAGTGCCCCAGTGAAAGCATGATTTACAAGCAGCTGCCTATCATTTGATTAGGGGACAGGCCACAGCTCGGTGGTATAGACATGTTTTGCATGGCTACAATCTTGGGTTTTCTCCCCAGAATTTCCATTGAAAAGATCTCAGTAGAGCTGGGAAAGATCTCTGCATGAGACCATAGAGAACTGCAGCCAGTAGTGCTTTAGATGGTACCATGAAGGGGAGAGGGAAAGATATGATAGGAATCTGGTATCTGTATGTGTGGAGGTGGGAATGGGCAGGGCTCTACTTTAAGCAGCCAGATTCCTTGTGCCAGCACTGCCTAATGTCCTTTCTTAGTATGTAGGGTCCATCACACCTATTCCCCCCCCCCCGGTTTGCCTCTGCATTTTTTACCTCTGTTTCATAAGCATGTCAATTAGATGGTCCCTTTCATGTGGGTTTGTGGTATTGCGCTGCACCGTGAAACCTCCCTTTCACTTGTTTGCTCTTCCACTCCACCCCTTCTGTCAAAGCACACGTCCCCAACAAAAGAAAAAGTGAGAGGACAGCAATACATGGAGGCTTGAGGGTGCATTCAATCTGCTTGGGGAAAATAATCCAGACTTTCCCCGCACCAAAATAATATGCAAAACAGAGGAAAAGAGGCAAGATAAGGTGCAGGACAGGGATGATGTCATGTGAGTCTCAGCTGCAAAACCAGATGTGGTGAGAGTGCGTTAAACTGCTGGTGTGATGGAGCTCCTAGTCTAAGTGGTATCGGGATGCCGAAATTTCTGGTAGACCAGTATGGAATCTGTAGGGGTGGGGGGTTTTTTAGAGTAGGGAAAATAGTCAGATTTCACCAAACTAATTAGAGCAGGATTAAGCTTGCATTTTTGACAACTAATTATGTTAATAGGCCCCATATTGATTTACTTGTCTGTTAATTAACATTTTTTTTGTAGGCCAAATTATAGATATTCTGCTCATGTTTGCTATTTAAGGAGATGATAGGCATCCAGTGGTTCTTACTCAACAGTGTGTGGGAGTTGCAACAAGGTATGGTTTGGGCATGACAGGCGCTTTCACAACTGTTGATAATGTAGTTCTCTCATTAGCCCTAATAACTTCAGAGTGCAATTATTTTACCATCTGTCTTTATGTTTATTTCTGTCCCTCACAAATGTATGAAGAGAAAATTATGCACCACTTTCTTCACATATAATAGTTAATTCCCTGCAATAAGTTTATAGTTACAATATGGTAAATAAGGGAGCTGTTGGCGTAATTGTTTTTATTGCACTGTGCAGCCTTGCCAAGGAAATGTGTTCAGATACATTTGCTCCCAAATGTTGCAGAAACTTTGCAAATCATAATAATTTACTGGCTAACAACATAGGCTAAGAATCTAAATGCAAAAGTTAACTTATGCTGGGTTGGGTTTCGATGGGGAAAACCACCACAATTAACTTGCCTGGGGACAAGAAAACCAGCATAGCAATGCTATAGTGAAGGTTGGAGTAAGAATGGGTGGAGTACGCACAAGACTCACGTCACCCACGTAGTAATGTCATAACATGTCTAATGTTCCATGTCTCATTGTGACAGAGATAGCCATGTGCATAAATGGGCTGCCTGCACGCTGTTGGAGGACTTATTTATCCACTGTGACCTGCAAGTCAAACTTTTGGTATTTTCATCTCTGACAGAATTAACCATCTCTTTGGGGTTCAAGAGGGATACCATGGCTGATCCAAAGACGCTTGGAACAATATTCCCTTGACAATGCAATGTAAGACATCACTCTGAATGTTTGGCAGTTGTCTATAGATGACAATAGCCTTTTCCATGTCATCTCCTTATAAGCCCTTTAAAAGCCCAGGGAAGTGACTGTAATTTTTCCTCCTTTATTCTCCATGTCATCCCTTTTGCCCTGCATTTAGCCTTCAGTTGTTACAAGCTGATCCACTGTATGAGGTCACTTGAAACACTAGATCAAAGCCCTCACAGTAGCAGTTTACACACTTAAACTTTCCCTCTATACATGCTAAGAGTTGTTGTGAATTTTAAATGCTCTGTCATAGCCTTAGGAATCTCAGCTTTACAAAATGCCTCTTAAATGCCTCTTTTTATATACCCTTGTTCAATATGCTTTTAAAATAAATTGAGTGGGAGACATAAAAGAAAGCAATCTTCTCTGACTGGATACATTCAAGGTTTAAGCGTTCTAGCCTTAATTCTACAATTCTACAATTCTGATTTGGCGTAAAATTTAAAGATGTGTAAGACCACAAAATTACCATGCATTTCTGTACTTCAGAAAGGTGTAGCTATTAAACCATTCCTAATGATGAAACATTATAAAAAATCATTTTCTTCTGCTATGATTGTGGTTTTTTAACAAAAAAAAGTATTCCATTCAAGCAGATGATTTCAGTAATAGACACAGAGAACAACTGTTAGCTATTCAGTTGGTTATCAAGCAAAACAACCAATTGTATTGTTCCTTTTTTTAAAAAAAAAGCAATGCTATGTAGTCCCACCATCTGGTAACTTTGCTGCATCTGAAAAAAGAATAAAGAAAAACTTGCCCTCATGTCATGGTTAATATGAAACATCTCCATGGATATAATCTTCCCCTAGGACCTTATTATTACTTTGCACTGCTATCAGCCATTTAACCTCTTAAGCCAGGAAAAGGCATGTGAATGTTGTCACTGAGCTGTCCAGAGAGTTGTAAGATAGTAGAGTTGTCAGTAATACAGGCTCCTGCATAAGTTTAATTGAAATGGCACGACCAGTGACTTTTTAATGAATTGTGCATATGCTATTATTACTAGGGATGTGCATGGACCCCAAAAATTGAATCGGTATTGAATCAGAACTTCAGATTTTGTAAAATACAGGATCAGAAAAATCGGATCCAATCCAATAACGATACAAAATCGATTTCGGACCGCCATGTTAGGTGTTTTCCCCATAGGCTTGCATTGGGGGAAAGAAAGCGGACCTCCCCCTCCCTCCATCCCCCCCACTCGCGCTCCTTACCTGTTGGTGTCCCACGCTGCCATCCGCTGCCATCTGCTGCTTCCGTCTACTGCTAATTAGACTTTGCGGCCTGCTTCTCAGTAGAGCGACAATGTGCCAGGTGCATCACCCAGCGCATTGGTGCTCTACTGAGAAGTAGGCCACAAAGCCTAATTCTCAGTAGATGGAAACAGCAGATGGCAGCACGGGACAGCAACAGGTAAGCGGGGATCTCCATGTCCCTCCGTCCCCCCACTCATGCTCCTTACCTGCCCCCACTCACTCCTTAACTGCCACCATTGTCCGCTGCCATCTGCTGCCTCCGTACTACTGATTAACAGGCCTTGCGGCCTGTTCCACAGTAGAGCGGCGGCACGCCGAGTGATGACATCACCTGGCACACCAGGAGCATGAGTGGGGGGAGGAAGAGAGAGAGGGAGAGGGAGGTCCCCAGTCACCCGCTGCCATGTTTTCCCCATAGACTTGCATTGGGGAAAAGCTTCCCCCCCCAATGCAAGCCTATGGCAAAAACACGTAAAATGGAGGCTCGATTTTCCGATTTTTTCCTATATTAATCGGATTGAAAAAAATCAGATCAGAGAAATCGGACCTCCTGCGGCCAGCACTGGAATCGGACATCAGATGCCCGATTTCCTCCTATTTGTATCGGTATCGGGTATCAGGTCCGATATGATGCACATCCCTAATTATTACAAATAGCCTTTGCAGCCTTTGGCTAGTGGAAACTTAGACTGAACTTTCTTAATTTAGCTGCCCCTTTAAATTGGTACCACAGATTTCTCTCATACTTCTTTTTTATTCTTCTTCAGGGGAAAATGGTATTGATAGAGGGCCAGTACAGCCATTGCTGTTATGTTCTCTCAGAAAGAAATGTTCAAAGACTCCAAGTGATCTTATTCATTTTTTGTCCCATGCATTCTCCATCAAAAGAGGATTTCTTGCTACACAGGGCTTCCCTTCAGACCCCTCAATAACAAAGTATTCTTCAAGAACAATAAGAGCTTCAAAGAAAATCTGCATCATTAGCTAAAAATTAATAATGGGAATGGTCAGGGAGCCTTCACAAGGAAGAATCAATAAGTGTGAGGGTGGAATACTTTGACCATATCAAGTCTTCTTCTGCAGTGCCCCGAGCCAAGATTTATTTCCATTCTTAGTGCCCAGTTTTAGGGACGAAAAACTTCAATAATAACAAGGAGTTGATTTTGTTTTTGGAGAATCAGCAAGCAGGCAATGTTAAGCAGTAGCTCCTGCCTACACATTTTTTCTAATATATCACACTGATGGAGCTATCTTTTTCCACCTCACCCACCCATCAAAGAACAATACCCTAGGAACAATGCAACATCATGATATAGGGCCTGTTCAGAAAACACTCTAAGTCATGGTTGGGCTGCTAACCACTTTGCAGCAAATGGTTAGTGAGTGCCTTTGAGCCATGGCTCAGTAGCCACCATGGTTAGGAATGGTTCACACAACATGCTAAGTCATGGTTAACAGAACATACCAACCCATAATGTTTAGTTCAAAATGTTTAACCTCCATGGCTTAGTGTGTCATCTGAACAGGGTCACAGTGTTGCATCCATTATATTATTCTGCAGCAAGCAAAACAATGACCAAATATGCATAACATGACAACCCATCATGGTGGGTTGTCATGATATACGAAACTGGTATGGTTTCCGCAGGGTGGCTTACTTTTCATGAACAAGCCATGCTGAGAACCCATGCCTTGGGTTCCTCAAGGTGGCTTGTTTTCAGGGAGGCATCTCATGATGTCTGAACCTGGCAGGGTGACTTCATTGTGGGTTGTCATCAATGTCTAGAGAGCCACACAGCAAGAGTGACAAAAAAAAAACTAGGGATGTGTATCATATTGGTCTGATGGCCGATAACAAACCGATAAGGTCGTTATTGGATGTCCGATGACTGATAACGATAATCAGGTCCGATATCCATATGTCCAATAACTATCAGACATATCGGATATTCGGACTGCCATTACAGGTGTTTTCCCCATAAGCTTGCATTGGGGGAAGAAAGCTTTCCCCCAATGCAAGTCTAGGGGCAAAAATACTCCCTCCCTCCCCCACTCGCACTCCATCCCCCCACTCATGCTCCTTACCTGCAGCTGCTGTCGCCGCCGCCCCATACTACTGCTAAACAGGCTTTCCAGCTTGTTCCTCTGTACAGAGAAGCGCCAGCAGTGGGGAAGGCCGCAGGTAAGAAGCGCGAGTGGGGAAAGGAAGGGATGGAGGGTTCCCCAGGGGTCCCCCCTTACCTGCGGCCTTCCCCGCTACCACCCTGTACTACTGCTAAACAGGCTTTCTGAGTGGCGCTTCTCTGTACAGAGGAACAGCCTGGAAAGCCTGTTTAGCAGTAGTATGGGACAGCGGCAGAGGCAGTGGAGGAGGGGGCGGCCACAGCCATGGCAGGTAAAGAGAACAAGTGGGGGGAGGGAGGGAGTGCTGGCCCAGTGTCTTTCCCCATAGGCTTGCATTGGGAAAAAGCTTTCTTTCCCCCAATGCAAGCCTATGGGGAAAACAATTGCAATGGCAGTTTGTAATTGGATCGGAACTTCCGATATTTATTGGATATCGGATCTGATCAAATCCGGGTACCCACCGATATGATCAGATGCAATATTTTTAATATCAAAAATTCCGTTCCGATTCCGATATTTCTGGCCGTGCACATCCCTAAAAAATACCTGCCACTCCTTGTGACCTCACTAGTGCCAGTGCCATCCTCCGTCATCCCTTCTAAGTACCCTCTGCCCATGCTTCTAAAACTTGAGGACACTAGAGAGTGTCTTGAACATATTTGCAACCATTTCCTAATTTATTCTTTTTCAGTCTTGCACAAGTGTGCTCATTTGAAAGTCCATGAAATTTGCATACCTTTCCTGATCCCAGTTACTCCTCATTCTGCCTTAAAATGTGCATATCTTTACCAATCCCTGTCACTGCTCCATAACCCATATGCATAAGAACATAAGAAGAGCCATGCTGGATCAGACCAAGGGTCCATCTAGACCAACACTCTTTTCACACAGTGGCCAACCAGCTGTCGACCAGGGACCTATAAGCAGGACACAGTGCAACAGCAACCTCCCACTCATGTTCCCCAGCTTATAGCCCCTGATACTGGAGCAACTGGTAACAACAGAGACCAGTGGAGGGAAGTGACAAGCGTGGAGAGGTGGTGGGAATAAGAAAGCAGCAGGCAGCTGGAGGAGGAAGAGGAGGAGCTTTTCTGGAGGGTATAATTGGTAGTATGTGAAGCAGCCTTTTTATTTTTTAAAAGGTATGCAAGGCAAGTGCGGAAGTGGAGGATGAAATTCACAAAGACATGACAAGAGGGAGCTATCAGTATGCTGGGATAAATAGTGGATAGGCAGTCTTACGCTTGTGCACAAGACCCTGATTTGATTTGATTTTTAAGTTTGAGAATGCGTTCCTGCATCCATGAGATTCAGGGAATTAATTGCACTTTGTGATCTGATGTGTGTTGTAGGAAATATATTATCTGCTTTTCTGTTGTTATTTTTATAGTGCTGGGGCAAGGGGGCAAGTAGGCCTACACACACGGAACACTGTATCAGGGTTTAGATGCTTCAGTTTGGATAGGACCTGATAGAGAATGATTTGGAAATATGATTTGAAGTTGCTCAAAGATGTTACTCATGAAGACTTGTAACAACTATGTCCTTAAATACATTACTCATGAGGACTTGTGACTTGATATTGCTCAAAGATATTAGTCATATAAATGTGTGACTTATATCAACCTTATATATTCCTTTTAAGGAAACTAGGTCCAGGGTCCAGGGTTAAGAACAGGTGAGGTTGTGGTTAGAAAATCCCTGTGGTCATAAGAACAGAGAAGTAAATCAGACAGATAACCACAAGTAAAAGGGCATTTGACCTTTCATTGTCATAAATAACTACATCAGAGGAGGAGAGTATATTCTGGGAAGAGGGTGGTCTAAATTATGACATGGACCAATTAGTTTAGCCATTTCAGAATAAATTAAGAGGGAGGTATTTGTCTTTGGAAATGTATTTAAGTCTGGGTATCAGGAACCAAGAGGTCTTCCCTTTCTCTTAGGCATGACATCTAGGATGCTGCTCTGAGCCTAGCATATAGGACTCAGGTGACTCCTCGGTTGCCTGAGAAATGGAAGTACATCTGTGTAGAGCTTGTATGAGTGTTGTCATTGGGGGTGCGTTTCTCTATTTTTGTCTATGTTCTCAAGAAATCTGCCAGACTTGTGAGTATATTCTTTTAATTTGCTTTGCTGAATGGAGAGGTTCGTGTGATTGTTTCATTTTAACTTTCTTAAATTGTTTTAATTAATGTTTTAAAGTAGGGATGTGCACGCCCGAAATTATTGTATTGTATTGTTATTGGAAATCCCTATAAAAAAAAAATTGGATCCAATTATATCAGAGGTTTATCGTATCAAATCGTACTGGATATCCGATAATTATCGGACATCCGATATTAAATTCGGATCCCTATTTTGCCCTATTGAGTTGATTTTTTGAGACAGAAATGCCTAAATGTACTGTATTTTAAAAGTTACAGACTTGAAACTTGGTCAAAGTGCTTATGGAGTATGCCTAAGTATGTGTATAAAATTTCAGAACAATCCCTCCAACTCTGTATTTTATATGAATTTTTTAAACATCGTTTAACTTCTGACAAATCAGAATGACTTGTGCATTCAGAGAGCTATCAAAAAAGTTGCATGATGTTTAAAAAAATCATATAAAATACAGGGATGGAGGGATTCTTCTGAAATTTGGCACATATGTGTAGTAACATGTGCTAGACATGTGTGCCAAATTTCAGATCAATCCCTCCAACCCTGTATTTTATATTAATTTTTTAAAACATCATGCAACTTTTTTGACAGCTGGTTGACCAGGCCGTCATGCTGTCAAAAAAATACTTCTTGTCTGTTTTTTTCCCATAGGCTTGGATTGGGGAAAACACATGCATATCTTTTTTTATTTTAAATGATAATGACATGAAACTTGGGGAGCCAGGACTAGCAAGATCCAATCTGCAATGTCCAAAAAGTTTCATGTCTCTATCTTTTCAAAATAATAATAATAATAATAATAATAATATATTTATTTATTACCCGCCTCTCCCTCCGGATCGAGGCAGGGAACAACATCATCATAAAACACACAAAACTGATTAAAAATACATAAAACCAATACATCATTAAAATACCAATAAAACACCAATAAAACACTTAAAATTCATCTGAGTAGGCCTGGTGGAAGAGCTCAGTCTTTATAGATTGTTTAAATTCCTGAAGACTGGTAAGTTCACTGGTAAGTCATTCCATAATCTGGGAGCGGCAGAAGAGAAGGTCCTCTGGGTAACAGTTGTCAGTCTAGTTTTTGTTGACTGTAATAAATTCTCCCCAGAGGACCTAAGCGTGCGGGGCAGATTGTATGGGAGAAGGCGATCGCGCAGGTAACCTGGACCCAAACCATGTAGGGCTTTAAAGGTAATGACCAACACTATGCACTTCGCCCGGAAACTAACTGGCAGCCAGTGGAGAGATTTCAAAGCTGGTGTAATATGGTCACCCCTAGGTGTACCAGTGACCAACCTGGCTGCCATATTTTGAACTAGTTGAAGTTTCTGGATTAGGCACAGAGGTAGCCCTATGTACAGCGCATTGCAGAAGTCGAGTCTCGAAGTTACCAGCGCGTGCACTACCGTCTTTAGGTCTTCCAACTCTAGGAAGGGGCACAGCTGGCGTATCAGCCGAAGCTGATAGTAGGCACTCCTGGCCGTCACATCAATCTGGGATGTCATTTGGAGCGACGGATCCAGGAGCACCCCCAAGCTGCGAACACAGCCTTTCAGGGGGAGTGCAACCCCATCCAGAACTGGTTGACACACCTCCAACCCCAGGTTGTGGCCCTTGACAGTAAGCACCTCCATCTTGTCTGGATTCAGCTTCAGTTTGTTTTTCCTCATCCAGCCCATTACCGCCTCCAAGCATTCATTCAGAGGAGACACACTATCCTTAGCTGATGCTGTTCTCAGAGGCATAGAGAAATATATTTGGGTGTCATCAGCATACTGATAGCACCCTGCCCCATGCCACCGGATGATCTCTCCCAGCGGTTTCATGTAGATGTTAAACAGCATTGGGGAAAGGATAGCACCTTGTGGTACACCACATAGCAGCTCCTTCTTTGAGGAGCAACTATCCCCAAGCATCACCATCTGGAACCTGCCCGAGAGGTAGGACCGGAACTACTGAAGCACAGTGCCCCCGAGTCCCAATCCCCTCAGGCGTTCGAGAAGGATACCATGGTCGATGGTATCGAAAGCCGCTGAGAGGTCCAGAAGTACCAGCAGGGACACACTCCCCCTCTCAATACTCAAGCGTAGATCATCCACTAAGGCGACCATAGCAGTCTCAACTCTGTATCCTGCCCTGAAGCTGGTTTGAAATGGGTCTAGAAAATCTGTATCATCCAAAACTGCTTGGAGTTGGAAGGCAACCGCCCTCTCAATCACCTTGCCCAGAAACGGAAGGTTCGATACTGGTCTGTAATTATTAAGTTCCAGGGGATCCAGGGAGGGCTTTTTAAGAAGCGGCCATACTACCGCTTCTTTTAAACAAGATGGAAAACTCCCCTCCCTGAGAGATGTATTAATGATATGTTGTAATTGTAATCTAATTACATCTCCTCCCTGGACGACCAGCCAAGAAGGGCAGGGATCGAGAGGGCAAGTCATCCTCCTCACTTGTCCAAGCAGCTTGTCCACGTCCTCGGTACTCAGCAACTGAAACTGATCCAGTGTAATTCTACTTGCGGAGTTGCTGGACACTCCATTGTCAGCCTCTGCTACAACGATGACATCTAAGTCGGCTCTTATCCGAGAGATTTTATCTGTGAAATGGTCGTTAAAAGCATCACAGCGAACTACCGAAGGCTCTAAAATCGGGTTCAGGGGAGAAGGTACCTGAGTTAGACCCCTCACCACCCTGAACAGTTCTGCTGGACGTGAATTTGCAGACGCAATGCGTGCAGAGAAGAACACTTTCTTTGCTGCGAGTATTGCCACCCCATAGGAACGAAGATGTTCTCTATGTCATGTCTTATCGGATATAAGTCGAGTTTTCCGCCATCGGTGCTCCAGTCGTCGTCCTTTCCACTTCAACTCCCGGAGTTCTTTTGTATACCAGGGCGCCCGATTAGAAGCAGGTCGGAGAGGACGTTTGGGGGCGATCGTGTCGATAGCCCTAGTTAGGTCTTGATTCCATCTATTGACCAGGGCTTCTACAGGATCGTCGATGATACCAGCCATAGAACCCTCCAAGGCCTTCTGGAATCCAGAAGGATCCATCAGCCTTCGAGGGCGGACCATCTTAATAGGTCCGCCACCCCTGCAGGGGTGGGTGGTAGCTGTGATACTAACCCTGACCAGAAAGTGGTCTGTCCATGACAATGCAGAGGTATTTGTTACCTCCGCCCACAGATTTGTCTGTTCGGAGCTGTAAACAGCATCTAGGGTGTGACCTGCTGAATGTGTAGGTCCAGAGACCAATTGGGATAGGCCCATGGTTGTCATGGATGCCATGAACTCCCGAGCTGCACCTGACAAATCAGCCTCGAATGGGATGTTGAAGTCGCCCAAGACCAAAAGCCTAGGTGAATCCAACACCAGCTCCGAGACCAGTTCCATGAGCTCGGCCAGGGAGTCTGATAGGCAGCGGGGTGGCCGGTACACTAACAGAATCCCTAGTCTATCCCTGGCCTTTAGACTCAGGTACACACACTCGATGTGATTCAATTGCCGGACAGGAAGTCTGGTCAGGTTAAGATTGTCCTTGTAGACAAGTTATAGTTATAACTTAAAGTTAAAGTTATAGGGGGTCCCCCAAAAGCCCCACCCCCTGCTGTATCTTCTTCATTTTTAAAGATAAAAACTTGAAACTTGTGGGACATTGAAGATAAGTTCTGGCTAGTCATGTGTGGAAAAAACTTCAGAGCAATTGCTCAAACCCTCAATTTTCTATGATTTTTTTAAAGATCGTGATACTTTGAAAGCAACAGGGTGGCCCGGTAAACCAGCTGTCAGAACTAGCACCATCTTTAAAAAATTCATATAAAATGGAGAGTCTGAATGCACGTGGCGAGCTGTCATTCTGAGCTGTCAAAAGTTAAATGATATTTAAAAATTCATATAAAATACAGGGGTGGAGGGATTGTTCTGAAATTTCATGCACATACTTAGGCATACTCCATAAGCACTGTGACCAAGTTCCAAGTCTATAACTTAAATGGCGGTCCGATAAAATCTGATATTATCAGACCGAAAAATTTTCAGATCCGATAATTTCGGAGGGATTTCTATCATATCGTTATCGTTAATCGGATGTCCAATAACGCCATTATCATATCGTTTTCAGACATCAGAACAATATGATACACATCCCTATTTTAAAGCAATAACAGTTCCATAGAGTTTGTGAGTCTGAGTAAAATCAATCATTCTGAGTGTCTATCTTCAGATCTTCCTTTTCACCTACAAAAGTGGGGAATTTGGGGAGCATTGATGCAAAGTACTGCAGCCTGTATTTAGTGTCCCTTAAAAATAAAAGTCACCTGAAAAATCCTCCTACAGTGTGTGTGGAGGTTCCCTTGGTGCTTGGCAACCCCAGCAGACCCATTGCAGAAAGGGTGCTGATGTCGTGACCAAGGAAAGAGTTCTGCCACAAAGGCACCTGGGACACATGCCGTGAGCCAGCGGGAGGACTGAGAGGGGAAACAAGCTCCCAGAAAGCCACAGAGTGCCTGATTGCCTGTCAGGTTAGTGGCTTATTCCAACCCATGAAGGTTTATTCTCTGGGTAGCTTAATATGACATGTGAACTTGCCCATTGCCAGTCTGCTTTAAGCTTTTTTTCTTATTTAAAGAAGAAAAAAGATAAAACTCTCAGCTGCCTCATCTTAAACAATGGCAAGCTCCTTTGCCACCATGGGACATGAATGGCCCTGCAAAGTGTGTGTGTGTGTGTGTGTGTGTGTGTGTGTGTGTGTATGTGTGTGGAAATATTTGGCTCTGCTTTGACAAATGCCATCTTCTGCCACATTACAAGGAAAACATGGATTGGAACACTGAAGTTTCTTTCATGGAGACTAGTCCATTAGGGTCAAACTACATGTTACATTCATTATAGAGCATGAATTTAATTAAAGTAGTTAGCTTTATTATTATTTTTAAAGAAGTCTTTTGTAATAGCACTTGATTAAAAAAAAATCAGCATGCCATTATGGAATGTGGATGAGGTTTTTCAATTCTATGTTCAAAATGAATCTTTATAATGAATGAGATCAAATGTAATGTGCTGAATATAATGAGTCCATTACTTTAGAAGAAGTATAAGGTGGTAGTACAACATCTAAAGGTATAAGAGAAGATGATAAAGTCAGCATTATTTAGCTGAACATATATCACTGAAGTCTATAGTCTTTAAACCTTAAGTTGTGGGTGATTAAAAAAAAAACAACCATTGGCACCACAGAGGTTTTGGGGCACATTTCAGGAAGGAAGCAGCAGGGAAAGAGAGGTTTAAACCCCTCCTTAGTGGTCCAAATCTAGATTGGGTGCCCATTTGTTTACTTGCATTTTAAAAACTCAAGAGAATCAGCTGTGTGCCATGTAATGAATGTAATGTGTAGTTTGACACTTAGCCCCACAGACAAGTGGTATATATATCTAGCTGCATAATGCTTTTTATATAATATTTTCTTGTATCTTTAGACTTTGCATTATCTTCCTTGTATTTTTTTCCTGAAGTTATAGTCTCATTATATTCAGCAAATTTCATTTCATACATTTGTAAGGATTCATTTTGAATATAGAATTGAAAAACCCAGTCCACATCCCATAATGACATGCTAATTTTTTGTTAATTGCTGTTACGAAAGACTTTCATTTGAATCTAACGGCTTTAATTAACTTGGCAGGACATTTATGCATGATACATATGCACAGCTTGATATTTTCCTCAGTTGAAGGAGTATACACATTTTTGTATTAATCTGATTTGTTAGATAGTGTGAAAACGGAAAGATCTAAAAGCAAAGTTGACAATGCTCAGGCTGTTTCAGATTTATACAAGCATTTTTAAAAAATATTTACCAGTTTATATAGAAAAAACACGATTATATTGCGTTACAGTGTTGAGACCTTACTTTATCTTGGACAACTTAACACAAAAATTGTTATGGCAATGGAGTAATCAAAAAATGACATTAGGGCTTCTTACATGGTGTTGCAAAAGATGTAATTGTTATAGTGGTGCATACTTTCTTAGTGGTTGTCTTATTGGTTCATAAACAAAATTACTATTCCCTTCGATTGGAATATGGATGAATGATTTTAGTTTACATCAGTATAGCTGCAATAATGCTGGTATTTTCAGTATGTTGCTCTTGCAGTTCTAGTACTGAATGTACTAGAACCCACTTCCATCAATGGGGTTGCAAGGTACTCCAGAAGTTGTATCATCCCCTCTCCCATTTTTAAGCATAGAATTTCATATCTCATTTATTCTTCAAGAATGATGGCGACTGTGCCCCCCTCCCAAGTTTTTCTCTCTTTCAACTAAGGACAATAAGAAAAAAACAAGTTGATAATGAAATCACTATATACTCAGGTTTATGGGGTCATATTGCCCCAAGAACTTTGGAGAATTCTGTCTGATATGTTTTCTGTATGAGGAGACAATTTTCAGTAAGTGCATTGGGGTCAGTTAAAACCCAAGTGGAAATTGGTTTCCAACTTACACATTTACTTTATCTTCATATTCTTTACATACTAAAAGGTCGTTTCATAGAGTGAGGCTCCCTACTTATTTTTGACTTGCATGCTCGTGTAGAAAAACAAAACAAAACCCTCTTATTTGTCTGATGGGGTCGTTTTGATCCCCTCAGTCAGTTGCTATGGCTGTTAGTTAAATTGATGCTGCATCCAAGGTCTCTGCTGTTTGCAAACTTTCTGTGTTCTGAGCTGTAGTCACCTTTGAGTCACCCTAAAAGTTGTTAACTGCTGTTGAGCCAAGGTTTGTTTTGTAGCCAGTCAGATTCCATTAAGTTTGCAGGGGCAGAAAGAGAAAGGGTACATTTTAGAAATTAACTGCTGTATTTTTGAATGTAGCTGACAGTTATAAGGTTGCTTGGATATTTATGCTGTTAAGTTACAGTGCTTTCATGGTGTTATTTAATCATACTAATTGTCAAAAGTTATATGAATATTACGTAGATGTTATGGTAAAAAAAAAAAAGGTCAATTTAACCCTAATGTTATTGTTGTTAAGATTTTACTGTTTACATAGAGGTACTCTTGACCCCAAAGCTTTCATGCTAGAACTTAATTATTTTCAACAAACAAGAAAAGTGGTGTATGTTTTCATACTAATCTAGAGTTATATTTAAATCACATTAACTTTCTCCAGCTCCCAGCTGTGATTTATTTGGTGTATATCACACTCCAAATTAATCTTCTAGGTATCTGACAGTCATCATGGGTGGAATTAACAGGCCATTCTTGTCTAGAATGTCCTTGTATTAAAATATATTTCCACATATCAGATCAACAGTGGGATTCCTATAACCAATCAGCACAGAAGGGACAAGTTGACAGCAATCAAGTGCTGATTCATCTTTACATAATATTATATGAATGAAAATAACTTAAAAATCAAATATAGCTTCTCATTAGGGATGAAGGAGAAATTAATTCAGTTCACATTTCAATGCAAATTTACCTAATTTCACACGTCTGAACCAGTATACAAAAACAAATTCAGTTATCCTATGAAATTCACTACTAGAAATTTTACAATGGAGTTCTCCAATCAAACCATGCATATAAAATGTGTATATTATGGGAAACCAATGTTCAAAATACATTATTAGGAAAAGTGCTTGCAAAAAATGTGTGTGAGAGGCAAAAATGCACACAAAAAATGCTCATGAGTTGTCGTTACTTTTTTTTTAAAGTCTCAACATTCAGGATTTACCAAACCTAAGACTGGAGAAATTGTCAAAGTTTAAGATGGACTGAACTAAAGTTTGAAAACAATGAGAAACTGAAACTGATAGATTCATCCATCCCTAATTGTCATACATGCCATTTACTCAGCACTCATATCTTGTTAAGATTCTGTTATGATAATTATGCAGTTGAACAGCTGGACTATGAAATATTGATCATGCATGATTCTTTTCCTGAAAAACCACTTCCCACAAAAGTGAAGTCAAATGAACAAATCTGAATGAAAACAAATTGCAAGGACAAAATCTGAAAAATCCCAACAGTGTCGGGAATGCTGCATGCTAAATCTGCTTTACAACTAAAGCAAAGCTTGCTCATATTACAGACGGGCATCAAGATGCTGATGTTGGGATTTGTATCTGAATGTTGAGACCACATTCCACTTTGAAATATTTTAGAGCTGAACTGTGAAGACAAGGATCTCAAAGCAGAGTAACAAGATTGGACTAAAATCTAGTTAAGGCTTGGGGTTTGGACTTGGGAATAAGGTGTTCTTGGCATTCAACCAAGTGAGCAATTAACTTTTTGTTGGTGGCCTGGAAATGTGTGTCTTTTTATATGGCTTCCTTCCAGTGGCTTTTGACAGGCAGAAACCAACTTTTGGATTTCACCTCCCCTGATGTCACCAATGTGGCCTATAGTGGTGAGATTCCAGAACGCTTTAAAATAGTCAACTTCAAAGCACTTAATTAGCACATAAACACAAAATAGACAAGAACAATCACAGAGTTCCAAAATAAACCTCAAACTGTTGGGGAAATGAACCATATGAAAGTCTTGACTCATGGGTATTGCTTGTGAAAAGCACAACACCAGCCCACATTCCTCCAGAATGACAGCTAGATGTTCTATTCAGTTAAGATCAACTTCGATTTTTCCGAAACTTCCCTGTATGTTGTGATGCTAAAAAAAGAAAAGATAAAAGATAAACAGCAGAGACTGCAAGGATGCTGCAGTCCAGAGAGTTCTGAAGACGATGTTTGGAAAAGTAAGGTCCCTGTAGATGAGAGATGACATGAAGGTAGGAGTGGCACTTGGTGCCAACTGGAGCTAATGGGGTGGAGGGTGAGTTACCAGAGATGGAGCACTCTTTTCAATCCCCAGCACCCCATACCACAGAAAAAGGAAACCAAGGCACATGAACTTAAGATGATGAATGCCATGTGAGGGGGGCAATCCACACAACCTCACAAAAACAGCCCTTAGAAATGTGAAATAGATCAGCAGGTTATTCAGAAACCAAGTCTAGAATGCTGACATTCTCAACTTAAGCATGTGCACTCCATGATAGCGCTGAGTTAGGAATCATGAGTGGGCATTCAAGAGCAATGGTGATACTGGCATTGGTTAGGACCATAAATGGTTAGGACCATAAATGCGTAGGGGAGCCGTGTGGGACACTTAACAGGGGTTAGCATTAACAGGTCTTTTCTTTTCTTTTGAGGTATTAAAAATCTGTGTCACATTTCTATGGCCACACTGCTACTTCTACCTTCAGAATCTGGGGTATACTGTTCTGAAGATGGATTGGCGTGCCCAAGTTCTATGAATAACTTGCACTTGTTTCCTATTCGATTCAGTTCACTGAAGATTTCTGCTGAAGCCACTCTCCAGTGGCTTTTCCCTTGCAGGCACAAAACACAAGTAAAGCAGAAAAATGATTTATGGACCAGGGTTCCTGCTTCCTTTAGAACGTAAGTTGTTTTCATTCCAGTTGCTCATTAATATTCATAGATTTCCCAGAACCATTACTTGTGTCTCTTATTATTTTGGGAAATGTTTGTTTTATTTCAGTGCACGTTTTAGCTCCCTCAAAAGACTACGACTGGAAAAATTGAGAAAATATTGTTTAAAATACACATAGCAATAAAATACATTTGCAGTGCAATCTTATACATATCTTTTCAGATGTGAGTCTCATTGAATTCACAGAGATGTACTTCCGGGTAAGATGGAGTGCTTTGGGCTGCTATCCTATGCCCGCTAAGTCGGGAGTCAGCCCCATTGAACTCACTAGGATTTATTTCTGAGTAGACATGCATAAAACTCCACTTCAAAAACGACTATTTCTGCTATCAACTTACCCCAATGTATCCAGCTGGTTTCATGAAGCTGTATTCATATTGCTTTGGATTCAGTTATTTGGCCACCCCAAAATTTACTGCTGAACGTACTAAATTTACTGTGGGAACTTAAGCGGAAGTTGGATTGCAATGTTTGTTTTTTCTCTTTCTTTATACCACAAAAGGGAAGTGCAGGTGGAATTTCCCCTGCTTCACTTTCCCCAGCCCAGAGGAGCATCTCTTATGTTATAGTTGTTTAAGACCCCCCATGTACTTAACATTTTGCCCACTGACAAGAACCCTGCTGGACTTGCTCCTCCTCTTTCCTGTTGCAACCTGCTAGTTCACCTGGCTCTCACTGTGGCCCAGGTAACAATGAGAAGGCGAAGGAGAAGTCCAGACCCAGATTGGAGGCCTCACAGCTATTCTTTACAGGTTGTTTTTTTTTAAAAAAAAAGGTATATGAAATGCCTACCCATGTACTTAATGTTTTGTGACCAGGCTGACCATATGAAAAGGAGGACAGGGCTCATGTAACTTTAACAGTTGTAGAGAAAAGGGAATTTCAGCCGGCATCGTTTGTATGCAATTCATACCTGGTGAGATTCCCTATTCATTACAACAGTTAAAGTTGCAGGGGTCCTGCCTTCTTTTGTATATGGTCATTCTAGTATAGTGCCTGCACCTTTAGAAGTTGTGATGAAGAGGGAATTTCACAAGGGACTAATTGCATACAAATGACACTGGCTGAAATTCCCTTTTCTCTACACCTGTTAAAGTTACATGAGCCCTGTCCTCCTTTTCATATGGTCAGCCTATTTGTGACCCTTTATCAAGCACATGAATGGTGGAGTGCCAGGACAGAGAAAATAAATACACCAAGACCTGAACTAGGGATTATTAGGAGAGTCAAGGAGCCAAATAAAGGGGAAAGAGGTCTCATTAATTAGTCATTTCCATTAATTAAATTGATTACACCATTGCAATTTCATCAATACATGTTTGCAATTTCATCACTACACATCCTCCTCTTCATCATTGCAATCTGTTTGTTTACCTGCCTCTCACTCTGACCCAGGGTACATCTTGATGAGCGGTTTGCTCTGGGGTGGATTTGGAGTGGCGGCAGGTCATCTCCATGATGCAGCCATCATCGCGAAGCCATCCAGGGGCAAACCCCCAAAGTTCTGCTTTAAAAAAGTTGGGCACTTACCCCAACTTTTTTGGTTTGCACTGAGGCGACAGCGGCATCTGCCATCTGTCACTCTTGCTCCGGAGCTAGGCTGTAGAGACATGCCACAGCCAATGGTGACCCCTGATTGGTTGCCATAGACTGGGCAGGCAAGGGGGTGGACCAGTGAGCCAAACAGTCACTGGATCATCTCTGTGTACCATTATGCTTTTTTAAAAAAATGGGGTGGATGTTCAGAGCCAGAGCCCCATTCCTCCACCCTGCCATGTTGGTTTCCCCCCTTCATTTATCTGTAAATGTGAATCTTTGCATTTACAGATATAGTTTTTTTTTAAAAAGAACCAAAAAAGGCTCCCCCCCCCCCGATTGCCTGGGCAGTGTCCCATGGCGTGGGCATGGGTATCCTTCCTGGAAAGCCCACAATTGTGCTCCTTCCTGTGTAGATAACCAGAAGAAGTGCCAATGCAGAAGCTCAAGGCCTCACGCCACCGCCATCCTGCCGCCATCAAGACAAGGCCCCAGACAATGGTGGTGGTGTGAAGGAAAAGCAGTAGATACCCCTGCCTGCTTGTTTACTGTCTCTCTGCATCTCAAGCAAGCAATGATGAGAAAGACAATGAGGAGCAATAGCAGCTAGTGACAATGGTGGTACCTGTACCTGGGGGTTCAATACTACCTGTTTTACATGTGCTTATTATGAACACCTGAAGTGGCCGTTGCACTGGGATAGACCACTGGCCCATTTAACCTAATATTGTCTCATGACTGTGCCTGGCAATGGCACTCCAAGGTATCAGGTAAAGAGGTATTTTCCTTTTACCTGTTACCTGATCATTTTATACGGAGTTGTCAGGGATTAAACCTGAAGGTTTTTACATGCAAAGCATTTGTTGTCATAATGGTCAGTTCTTGCAATGGCGGGGATATAGGATTATCAACAGCAGTGTTCCCAAGGATCTGTATTGGGATCTGTGCTTTTTAACTTGTTCAAAATTTATCTGGAGTTGAGGGTAAGAGTGAGGTGGCCAAGTTTGCATAAGACACCAAATTATTCAGGGTGATTAAAGTAAAAAGTGATTGCGGGGAGCAATCTCAGGGAATGAGCATTAAAATGGCAGGTGTGATTTAACTGTAAAGTGATGCACATTGGCCACTGTGAGAAAGGCAAATTCCATGTTGGGGATCATTAGGAAAGGAATCAAAGATAAAGCTGGCAATATCACAACACCTTTACTCAAAACTATGGTGTGACCATGCTTGGAATACTGTGCAGTCCAAACTGACGCCAAAAGAAAGCAGCATGCCCCAAATAACTAATAATCAATTTGATGGAACTTGAAAATTTTCTATAGGAATCTGAACTGCAGATTTTAAATTCTGAAGCACAATAATTCCATTTTCAATTGTAATATTTTAATTTAAAATGCTGAGTGCATGTTTTATGTTGGGAGTGGATTTAAGCTTCGCATGTGTGGGTGAGTGAATACATGTTTTCTAATTATATCATAAAGCTATTGCAGAAAGAACAGTCATAGCATATAAACTAAGCAAGCGGTAAATCGTCTTGTATTTTGCAACATCTAGACGGCCTTCCAGCTTTGTTAACAATAAGTAATGTAAAGAAAATTGACTAATGCTGTGCATGCAAGAGAACAGTATGAACAATAAAGTATGCCTAGCTCTTTTCTATGATCTCTTTATAATTCCCAACAGAAAACTGGCAAACGAAAAGTGGTTTGGACACCCGAGATTTCCATTGCTATAGCTTGCATGTTTGCAGACCACAGCACTATCAATGTAACAGTGTTTATATTTCTTGATTTGGAAGATCCATTTTTTTCCTGCTGAGTTATATGGGTTTAATAAATCCGGAAATACATAATTGATACAGTGGTGTTACTCTAGATTTCTATCACTATAACACATGTAGGCTGACCATATGAAAAGGAGGACAGGGCTCATGTAACTTTAACAGTTGTAGAGAAAAGGGAATTTCAGCCAGTGTCATTTGTATGCAATTAGTTCCTGGTGAAATTCCCTCTTCATCACAACTGTTAAAGTTGCAGGGGCCCTGCCTTCTTTTATATATGGTCACTCTAGTATAGTGCCTGCACCTTTAACTGTGGTGATGAAGAGGGAATTTCACCAGGAACTAATTGCATACAAATGACACTGGCTGAAATTCCCTTTTCTCTACTACTGTTAAAGTTACATGAGCCTTGTCCTCCTTTTCATATGGTCAGCCTAAACATGTGGGAAAATTGACCTAAAATGGTTATTGAATTTCCTGGGCCCAATCTACACAAAGGCGTCTTCCAACACCAATGCAGTTCAGAAATGCATTTTTCCTGAATTTGCATTTCCCCCTCTTGTGGCACGCATAGCCAATTAAGACAAAGGTATAAACCCCGCTTTCCTAAGGCAAATGTAATCTTCAACCACATTAAAGTGACTATATGTAGACAGAGCCTTGCAACATCAACAAGCTTTCTCCTTTTTTTAAAAAAAAAAAATCCATTAAGCTTATGAGCAGGTCCAATGCAGCGAATGAGCAGATTTTTTTTTTTAAAAAAAAAAGTCATCCCTAAAGCAATTCTCAATTCCCCACCCATCTCTCCCGTGCTGACTAAGTGCAATTGAAGACATTGTGATTTACTTCTAAGTAGACATTCAGTGTTTATCCAGTATTTGCAGCTCATTCTTTCAGGTAAGGAAATAATTAGGACAAAGGAGAGAACTAGCAAAACTTGAATTCCCCCCCCCCCCATAAGCAGCAAAAGCAATGTGAAGCAACCCTCATTGAAAACAATGTGATTTACTTCTGAGTAGGCATGGTTATCCATTTTCAGTTAGTTGTTCCTTGAGGCAAAGAAATTTAAAAAAACAAAGGAGAGAATGTGTCTTGGGACATCAACAAGTTTCCTTCCTTTGTTTGTTTACATTCATTTAGCTTATTCAGAGGTGCAATGATGCAAAAGAGGAGTGGATATTTTTTTAAAAAAATAAAAGTCATCCCAAAAGCAAGATTCTGACTTTCCCCTGAACAAGCCTCATTGCATTAACTCTTCAGTTCATTGAGCAGAGAGAGAGAGAGAGAGAGAGAGAGAAGGAGAAAGAGAAGGAGAGAAGCCAGAACTGTGTGTGTTTTATTCATAGATCTGCAGGTATGCAGGAATGCATTAACAAACAAACAAATCTAATGGTCAGTGGAGGGTGAAGCTGACAGGAAGGGTTAATCCTTTCTATTTCTGACAGGTGCACTAGGCTGACCATATGAAAAGGAGGACAGGGCTCCTGTATCTTTAACAGTTGTAGAGAAAAGGGAATTTCAGCAGGTGTCAGTTGTATGCAAGCAGCACCTGGTGAAATTTCCTCTTCATCACAACAGTTAAAGCTGCAGGAGCCCTGCCCTCTTTTGTATCTGGTCACTGTGAGTGTTGTGATGAAGCCTTTATCTGTAGTGATGAAGAGGAAATTTCACCAGGTGCTGCTTGCATACAAATAACACCTGCTGAAATTCCCTTTTCAATACAACTGTTAAAGATACAGGAGCCCTGTCCTCCTTTTCATATGGTCACCCTAAGGTGCGCCTTTAACTGACACAACTTTCCATTCCTCCTCACAACACTGAAGCCACTCTTCCCCTGGAGTAATACTGCAAGTTTAGGACAACTAAGTCCCCAAATGCTTGGAAGTCGTGGTAACTGGAAAATTTGTCACAAAAGAACTTTGTGAAAATGTGAGTTTCATGGCAAGAAAACCTGTAACTGATACAGATTAGGGGTAATGTCATGTGTCATGCTTGTGTGTTAGGTGCCATAACACCACCGTAAATTCTCCATATAGAATGGGTCTTGTACATAATTTTTTCTAAGTGGTACTCCAGTTGGGAGTTCATTTATATAAATATATAACATTTGGACAATCTACAGAATATATCCCCACCCTTAAAGAAAATGTATACTGAGTTACTCCTTATAGCATAAGAAAAAGCCAGTGATTGCAACTATTGCAGAAGATAAACCAGCAAATATATTGGTGTAGAGGGTTGGAAAGATAACAATCATACACTGGAACTATAGTTATGAAACTATTCTTCGAATGATATAAATTTTAACTACAGTAGCTTTAATAGTTTCTACTAATTAGAAACAATAGACACAATCCAGCAGAATTGAAAATCAATTCAAGTTGTATCATTAATTTCAATGGAAGTTGAACACACTCAATGGTCACATTCAAGCACAGTGGGGTCTACTTAAGTCTCATTGCGAACTGGAGGCGAGAATAACGAGACAACACAGTATGTATGGGTTAAACATGGGCCACTTTTATTAAAATTAGCAAGAGGTGTAAAACCTAGGCGGGCATCTCTCAAATGGCTCAATTCAGGCCAAATGCTAGGATTGGGCGACCCCATTCATAACCCCTGCCGTAGCACCACACAACTTGCCACTGCAGGGGCTCCCCTTTGGGGCAGGGAGGCCTTCCGGTGTCACCGCCCCTGTGCCGCAAGACTCCGAGGGTGTGAGAAGGGTTGACCTCATGGGTATACCTTTCACCCATAGGCTGGTGCCGCAAGACTCCCGGCCATAGGTTTCCGGCACGACCCATCACCACTAACGGTGCCTGTGAATGCTCACCAATATACCCCAAACCTGAGATGCCCGCACCTAACCGCCACAGGGGGTGACAAGCGTCTGCTTAGTTGCTCCCCCCCACCTACCTAAAATTAATCCATGTAAACACCTCTGTAGATCTCCCAGGAAAATATCATTTCCCAACTCAGACAGGTGCACCTTGTCCTGCCTTACAGCTCCCTCCGGGTACGAAGAATGAAATGTTTTATATGTTTTATACTTAAATCCCCGTGCTTACTTAACTCCAAATAGATCTCCCTGTTAACCTTTCTCTTGGCACGCTCCATTGCGAGGGGGTCGCTACCCTCTCTCCAACTGATCCTGGGAAGCACACAGG
Organism: Anniella stebbinsi; assembly: GCA_029215795.1. Classification (NCBI taxonomy): domain Eukaryota; kingdom Metazoa; phylum Chordata; class Lepidosauria; order Squamata; family Anniellidae; genus Anniella; species Anniella stebbinsi. The sequence goes on from JARDYH010000004.1 coordinate 152,298,536, forward strand.
ACCAAACAATGCGAACTCCAGGCCACCGCATTCGCATTCTGTTGAAATCTGCTCACACTTGCAAAACAAGGGCCTTGCCCTTCAGGAGGCCAAGATCGTTGCCCCCAAGATGGATAATCACAATCTGTGGAGAAGCCTCAGCTGTGAGCCTGGAAAACAATGTAGGAATGAGATTTTCCCACCTCATACCTCGAATGCCGAGCCACTGGATGGAGACAGATTGGCTCATTTCCAACTGGGAACCGAAACTGGACCTGGAAGCCCTTCTGCCGGCCCAAAAGTCCATGCTGTGGCCACAAATGACCACCCGTGCCAGGTAACGCCCCTTTCGGAGATCTAAAAGTAAACAGGAGTTAGTATGCCAACCAAACACCCAAACTTATCTAGGAAACTGCCGAACATAAGTCTTGAATGCAGCAGATCGCCATCTGCCCACCGCTTGAATTTGTGATTGAGAAAATCCAGCTGCAGCCGCCATGGAGGCCGCTCCAATACGAAAGGAGTGAGTGCCGAATTGCATGCCCTCCATACCCAGGGCTTGCAAGACACACTTTGTCAAAGCCCAAAATTGAAATTTTGTCAGTGGCACAGAGTCCTGGTGGCAAAACAGATTGCCTGCCCAAGTACCCCGCACTGCCACAAAGTCTTGCAGTGCTTGTACAGGACATAACTCCACTCGAGGGGCTGAAAACAACTTAACTGTCTGTCCTCTACCTGTTTGGTCTGTTTTAGACCTACGGAGCTGAATGTGTGCCTCACCCTGAAAGATACGTAAATCACTAAATTTAAGTGCTCTGTCAGAGCAATCAGTCTTGGACAAGGCCACAAGCTCCGATATCCGGATGGCGCCAAAAAACGCTGTTAAAGCTGCCGCATGAAATAGAACGGCTTCATATTTGGAACTGCATAATGTGGGCCACAATGCCTGCAGGCCCAACAGGGTATCAGGCGAAAGGGGGGGGGGGTTGACATCCGCCTTCCGCGGGGCCTCCCTGATCCAACCCTGCAAGGTACGCCTTACCCTAAAATCCGACGTTGAATCATCAACCCCTCTCACTTTGGCCAAAAATGCTAGGGCAGCCAGCTTGCCTCCAATAGTGCGGGCTGATAAGCCTTTTCTCCAAGATGAGACACTATATTGTAGTATATGCTCAACTGGGATGGGCCAAGATTTTTGAAGCTGTGCCGCGGTTCTGAACTCCTGGAATTCCCTACCTGTCCTCAAGTAGGACGCCTTAGTACTAGGAGGATAGACTGCCACATGGCACGCTCTACTTCACACCTCCAATCTGCCAAAGGGCTGGTGGCATGACCTCTGGCGTCTGACGAACCCAAGGAGCCAGGTGTCGAAACCGCTGCACCTGATGACGCGATAGAGCGTCCGCAATATCATTGTTCAGGCCCGGAATATGATGGGCTCTGAACAATATATTGTGCTTCAAACAATGAAAGGTGAAAACCCTAACCAGTGCCAATACATTGTTGTTGCGAGAAGATAAGGAGTTGATCACGTGGACCGTGGCCAAGTTGTCGCACCAAAAGTGGACAGTATAATTTGACATCTCCCCGGCCAAATATGCACCGACACCCAAACCGGAAAAAATTCCAAGAAGGTGAGGTCCCTACATAGCCTGGAAGCGGACCAATCCTCAGGCCACGGTTCAGCGCACCAACGGTCCTGCCATATTACTCCAAAACCCCACGAGCCAGACGCATCAGAGCGCACCTGCAGCTCAGCCCCCAGCAGCAAATCCTGCCGCCAGAAGGAGACACCATTAAAATGCTGTAAAAAGTCGAGCCACACCTGTATGTCTTTTCTCATGGGGCTGGAGACACGTACTCGATGGTGTGGGGACCGTAAGCCAGACATAGCGTTGCAAAATTGTCTCAAGAAGGCCCTACCTGGCGCAATGACCCGGCAGGCAAAGTTCAAATGGCCCACCAACTCCTGCAGTTGTCTCAAGGACACTTTAGACTCCATGGACATTGCAAATAGCTTGTCATGGAGTGTATCCAGTTTATCCCTGGGCAAACGGCAACATTGATGGACAGAGTCTAGTTCGATACCCAGAAACTTAATAGTAGAACAGGGACCCTCCGTTTTTTTGTGTGCTGAAGGTACTCCCAACTCCTCAGAGAGGGCATGGAATTCACGCATCAAGAATGCACAATGGTCGCTCAATGCTGGCCCCGAGAACAGGAAGTCATCCAAATAGTGAATCACTTCCTGTCCCCCGGTCCTGTCCCGAACTGCCCAATCCAAGAAGGAGCTGAATTTTTCAAACATTGCACATGACATGGAGCATCCCATGGGCAAAGCACTGTCAATGTAAAACTGGCCCTGAAAATTGAAGCCCAACAAATCAAAATCGGCCGGGTTGATGGGTAAAATGTGAAATGCTGCCTTGATGTCGCATTTTCCCATCAAAGCGCCCCTCCCGTTCCTGCGCACCATAGCCATGGCAGAATTGAAAGATGCATATTTCACCGAACTGAGCTGATCTGGTATAGCATCGTTGACCGATGCCCCCCTGGGAAACACTAAGTTGTGTATTAATCTAAACTCGCCCTGCATTTTCTTGGGGATGATTCCCAATGGGGAAACCCTCAGATTGGCAATGGGGGGATGGCTAAAGGGGCCTAACACCCTGCCGGCTGCTACTTCTTTATAAATTTTATTCCGGACTAAGTTTTCCATCAATGACACCGATTGTTGGTTCCTGGGCATTGAAGCTGTTCTGTTGCCTTGAAATGGGATGCAAAAACCGTCTGTAAAGCCAGAATCTAAATAAGCAGCATCCTGGCGTCTTGGATATCGTGAAAGTAACGTCGAAGAGGCTCAATTTTTATTGGGCTGGGGCCCTTTGTTAGGAGGCTGTTGACTACCCTGGCCCTTGGGGCCCTGACCATCCCTGTTTGGACCCTTGCCCTTCCTATTCCGGGGGCAGCCCGAGGCAGGGTGATGCCCTGAACAAATCATGCAGTCATGCCTATAGCGGCACTGTATGCGGGTGCATAACCCCCGGGAGCTAAACTCCCAACAGGGCTGACGGTGTTGAACCACCTGACCTGCAGTCCCCTTAAAATTGGATGCGGGCTGTTGTCTGGCCAAAATATGGCCGCTATCCGATCTATCCCCTAAACCAGGTCTTGCCGGGCTCATATACTGTAGCCAAAGATCGTTATCCTTGGCATCCCATTGAAGGGCGTGGTCAAAGGCTGCGCGTTGACGAAATGATTCATCATATGCAAGCCAAGCCCCACCCTCATATTCCGAATAAGCTCGATATATCATATCGAGATATTTGGTCAAAATCCCTCCTTTCTCAGGGAAGCGTTGTTGTATTACGCCCATGTAAATGAGGAAACCTGGCAGCCAATTTGCCCAAGTTCACGCGACTTTCTTGCGCCTCAGTTTATCTGCCTCTTTGTCTATTGATTTATCTTTGTCCGTGTTCTCTAACTCAAGGAAGAGCAAAGAAAATATATCTATGTATTTGCCCTTCCATATCTTTTCTCTGGTAGCAGGCAGTAGATGGTAGCCTAGAGGGGCAGAGGTGCCTCCAGAAGGCATAGCATCTCTGTCAGCCCCCACGAAAGGATCAATAATTCCCTGGCCCGATTGGCTAGTCCCAGCACTGGAAGATCTTGCGGGGCCCCGCCAAACCGCAGCGCACGCAGCCCCAGCAGATACAACCTTCTGCGCGGCCGGCCCAGGTACCTGCTGCAGCGTCTCGGCTGAGCCCAGGCTACTGGGTGCTATGGTACTGGGCTCAACCCCAGTCACAGCAGACTGGGCCCCTACCGACTCCCATGGGGTGCCAGGTGCAATACTGGGAGTCTCCCGTATCGCCAAATTAGTTGTCTCACTATCTACTGTTCCTGTACTGCCTGTAGGAATCCCTCGCTGAGCCCCTTGTGATATGTCCCCACCCATGTTTTGTGGTGTCCAGCCTATCCCAGCAAGCCATGGGAACCAAGCCCAGGGATGAGCATAAGACGCTGCAGCTTGCTGCAAAGTTGGTGTGGTGTTTGTGTTGCACTCACCTTGTCCCCGCAGCCAAGGGCTCATTGCAGATGGATGTGGAAGAGAAGCTGCACCCGAGTCGACATTGCCCCTCTTCTCTGAAGCGACTGAAGGTGGCGGCATAGCCAAGGATTCCGACCCTGCTGCTTGTTGACCGGGTGGCGACACCACCATGGATTCCTGCCCTGATGCTTGTTGACCGGACGCGTCCCGCACATTGCCTTGCAAGGCCTCCATGGTATCTAGTCTGTTTGAAAGAGACAACATTAGCTCCTCCTGTCGTTGATGTCTAGTATGGGGACGCTTAGCCCTCCGTGGGGCCTCCCGTGCTAACAGCTCCCAGGAGGCGGGTATGCCCCTGTCTTTTTCCATGGCCTGAACTCTAGCAAGCAAAGCGGCGAGTTGAGGACTCAACTCCTCGTCCGAGGAGGACCCACTAAGATTCCTGACCCGCTTAGGGGGAGGTCGGGTCGCTTTCCCTTTGCCCTTTTGACCACCCATGCCCTTCATAGGAGGCATGGAGCAGAGACGGTTAATTACAAGAAAAGGGGCAGCCGTTAACAGGTGTACCAATAACGCTAAACCTAAGATTAAGGCCAAAATACTACCACTAGGGAAAACTGTCAGGCCCAATTAACCAAATAATAACAATAATGGTCAATATAAGTTTCTACTATGAATTAATAATACAAAATTTATATTATTTTAACTTCCCAATCTTATTTATTTAAGTATTATTGTTATTACTATTATTATTATTTATTTAAATAAAATATCACGTGATCCTGTATTCCCAAATTAAAAGACTGTGCACCTCTTTGATGGGCAAGTCAGGGGACACGATGCCGCCCCAGCACTCAGGGGCCTCAGGGGCCTGAATTGGTGAGGCCCGTTCTACCCTCGTGTGCTACATTGCCCCTCCCCCTGAAGCTAATGGCCGCCCAGGAAACACGCGGGCGTGGCCACGGCGCCGGACCGGGCCGGCCTGCGCACAACCACAGGGCCTCCGCAGCTATAGGGACACAAATGCTTCCTCCTCCTTCCTCAGTTAATGCATCCCGGCTGCTACGAAGCCCTAAAAGCCGCGGCCCACGTGGCCTATTGACTTGCGCCACCACGCCTCAGCCGTCCACACAACCCCCTGGAGGGAAGAGCGCCGACAGAGCCGCAGCCTTGGCTTGGTGCAGCACAGGAAACCGCCCGCCGCCCGCTCCCCTGGCGATCGCAGAACCCCCCAGAGAGAAATGGCGCCGACAGAGCCGCAGCCGCGACCCGAAGCGGCACGGGAAAAAGAAACGCCCGCCACCCGCTCCCCTGGCGAGCTGTCTTCCTCTCCTCCCAGTCCGCCGCAGCCGTGCTCTGCTCACCGGCAGGAAGATCACGTGGGGCCCGCTATCCGGGAGACCAGCCGGCTCTCCCTCCACCCATCCAGCCGCGCGGCCGGAATAATGCCGAAACTCACGGCCCTGAAGCGCCCCACTCCCCTGCGAACTCTTGCTTTTCCCCTGGGCAGCCACCGCCACGGCTCCGCTCAGCAAGAGCAGAAGATTGCCCAGGCCCGCTGTACGGGAGGCCAGCCGGCTCTCCCAACAAACCTGGGGCCAAAAGGCCCAGAAACCCGCTCTCCGCCGCGGTTGGGAAGCTGCTGCAGTCCTGCAGCAAGCATCAACCCTGAAGCCTTGACGACAAAGAGGGTTCGGGAAGGAGGCGCAGCCCTTACATAGCTGCGCCCCCTCCCACACCCAGTGGCCCGAGCAAGGCAGCCAATGACAAGCCACCAAGTGTCGCTCGGTCGCCCTGTCTGCAATTAGCCTTTCCCCACCCAGGCGCGCCGGGCATGGGTAGAAGGCATTTGAAAGAATAGGTCTTCACCACAGATAGGCCTGTGCTTAATTATTGTCCAATTACCAAACCAGGCAGTTGTTCCAACTGGGTCATTTGCTCAAAGATCAGCCCTTAATTCCCAACAACTGCTGCACCAGTGTAAAAATAAAAAAGAAACCCAACCAGTATTTTGCAGATATGTTCACAACCACAGTTGCTTTTTTCAACCCTTTGTGAAGGAGAAAAAAATAATTGGGATTACAACCATAGTCACTGCTCCCAACCTCCACAATTCACCTGAAAGTCTTAATAGAGCCTATATGCATGTAGAAATGGATACCTGCACTAGTGCTATGCTATGCACAAAAACTATCTTGACCTCATAACTCACCTTAATGGCTTAGATGGGGTGTGTGCCATCGCTGTCTCTTCCTTCAAATTCCTCCTCAAAAGCTATGTCTGTGAAGCTTTTTGGCTTAACTTATTATTCCTCATCTCTAACCAAAATGAAGTATGCAAAAGTGCATTTGCTTCTAGAATGGAGATGACTGGTAAAAAAAAAAAAACACCCTCTCATCTGCTAAATTTATGTGGTTCAGGCAGTTGAAAAAGGCACAAGAGCTAGTAAAAAAAAGTGGACCATGACAAATTTGAATATCAGGGGTGTTTATTAAGCCCTACACATGTAACCAATCCAGTTAGTGCTTCACCTTCCACTACTTTGCAACAGAAGAGTGCTCTACTACTTTGTCTAAATAGATCAAGTGGAAAATATTTCTTGCTGACTCAGATAACTGTTTCTGGATCTTCCACCAATGGGTGGTCTAATTGTTCCTGCAGGTTTGAGAGAGTCCTTGTCAAAGAGAACTCTAGCGGCCCCCTTCTATAGGCTGACCAGATAAAATCCAGGTCAGGGCTCATGTAACTTTAACAGTTGTAGAGAAAAGGGAATTTCAGCCAGTGTCATTTGTATGCAATTAGTTCCTGGTGAAATTCCCTCTTCATCACAACAATTAAAGTTGCAGGCACTATACTAGAGTGACCATATACAAAAGAAGGCAGGGCCCCTGCAACTTTAACTGTGGTGATGAAGAGGGAATTTCACTAGGTGCTGCTCGCATACAAATAACACCTGCTGAAATTCCCCTTTCTCTACAACTGTTAAAGATACAGGAGCCCTAACCTGGATTTTATCTGGTCACCCTACCTTCTATCTCATTGGACAAATGGGGCCAGGTTATCTGGTAGCAGCAGCAGGGCTTTGAAGCAATGCAGGACAGCTGAATATCACCATTTTAATTTCCCACAATTCCCCTGGTGTGGTGTCATTTTGAGTCATTGTGGGAAATTAACATGGTGGTCTATCAGGCTCAGCCACTTTTGAAAGAGGTGCATCAGTGATAGCCCCTCCCAGGTGCTGGGGTTGTAAGAGCTGCCTAAGGATCCTAGATGCTAGTGCTGGGGCTGCCTTTCAGAAAGAGGTCTTTCAGAAGAGGGATGTGTTGTTGGAGGTCATCCTCACAGTAAGAAACGTCATCAATGATCAGAGCCTATACTACCAGCCCAATCAAAAGGGACTCAAAACCATGTTTTCCTGGTTTAAAATTAAAAGCCCATCTTTTTTTCCTTTTAAGAATGCATGTTATTTAGTGGTTTTCTAGCCAATGAATAATCCGATCACGTCCCTTCAGCATTAAGCATTTAGACATCCTCATAACCTTAACCGCCGCCATTCTTCCTGGTACATTTCTACAGGTCAAATAATAGTAATAATAATAAAACCACATTGTTGCCTCTTAGTGACCTGGGAAATGCCACATGTCAGCCAAAGGCAATTATGATCTACACAGTGCTACCTTGAGCAGACCCTGTACACAATACAGGTCAGAGATAGCCCTTTAAAAGCAATTACCTTTTCAACTGGGGAAAATACACAGACCCTCACTGCAGGAATGCCAGGCTTGCTGTGTGCACGTACCCAGTCAGTTGCAGAGCTGAGAGAACAAGCCTAATGCTCATTTGTATATTAGTGTTGGCATTATTAACAGTGCAGGCGGTAGTGCAAAATTGGCTGCCTGTATGTTTCCGAGCCCGATTCAAGGTGCTGGTTTTAACCTATAAAGCCTTACACGGTTTGGGACCACAATACCTGATGGAACGCCTTTCCCAACATGAACCTACCCGTACACGACGCTCAACATCAAAGGTCCTCCTCCGGGTGCCTACTCTGAGGGAAGCTCGGAGGACAGCAACAAGGGAGAGGGCCTTCTCTGTGGTGGCCCCCCAATTGTGGAATGATCTCCCCGATGAGGCCCGCCTGGTGCCAACACTGTTATCTTTTTGGCGCCAGGTCAAAACTTTTATTTCTCCCAGGCATTTTAAGAGCTTAAGTTGAGGTTTTAAATGACTTTGTGGCCAGGCTTAACAGTTTAAAATGTTTTAAATGTCAGCTGTTTTATGTTTATGGTTTTAAATTTTGTATATTGTCTTTTTAATGTTCAATCTTTTAATTTTTGTTAACCGCCCAGAGAGCTTCGGCTATGGGGCAGTATATAAATGTAAATAATAATAATAATAATAATAATAATAATAATAATAATAAGGTGCCCAGTGGAGCCTAAAAAATCTGACCATGTATTGTGTACAGGGTCTGCTCAAGGTAGCACTGGTATATGGGTTATATGCAGCAAAGGTCAGAAAGCAGGTTCCTTCTCCAAACTGGTTCCTAAATCTCCTCCCTCCTGCCCCGCATTGCATCCAATATTGTTAATGTTGCTACATCTTAGGTGTCTTAAGGCCAAGTTCCTTAAGGCATCAGTCACTTCTTTAAACAAGCCGGCTTCACTTGGCCACTTTCATTCTCATAGAATCATAGAATAGTAGAGTTGGAAAGGGCCTATAAGGTCATCGAGTCCAACCCCCTGCTCAATGCAGGAATCCACCTTAAAGCATATACATGACAGAGGGTTGTCCAGCTGTTGGCTCATATTCAGTTTGTGATCTACAACAATTCCAAGATCCTTCTCACTTGTAGTATTGCTGAGCCTGGTATCCCCCATCTTGTAACTGTGCATTTGGTTGCTTTTTCCTAGGTGTAGAACTTGGCATTTATCCCTATTAAATTTCATTTTGTTGTTTTCAGCCCAGCATTCCAGCCTATCAAGTTCACTTTGAGGTTGTTTCCGTCTTCCAGGGTATTAGCGATCCCACCCAATTTTGTGTCATCTGCAAATTTGATAAGCATTCCCTGCACCTCCTCATCCAGATCATTAATAAAAATGTTGAAGGGGACTGGGCCCAGGACTGAGCCCTGTGGTACCTCACTCATTGCCTCCCCCTAGTTTGAGATGGTGTTTGAAGATTTAATATGTTATTCAGGGAACTAGGCTTATGCCTACAAGTCCCAGCATGTCGAGCCATTTAAGATAAAGAAGCATTAAATATTTAATTGTTTCCAATAGCAACAGAGCCTGTCTCTTTTTTCCAGCCCTGAAGGGAGAGCGCCTGGGGCCAGCTGCCTCTGTTGCTAGGCCCCATCTGGAGCAGGAGGGAGGAGGCTGCAGCTCTGGGCCTGTTGCCAACAGCAACCAAGCTAACCATCAGCCAGCCTGCCAGCCAGCTCCTTTCAAGGCCTACCTATGGGCACGGATTGCACAGTGTAGTGTAGACTGGCTCAGCCAGTCTTCACTTCCTATGAGCTTCAGCAGAGAACTCCCATTGGGCTAGTTGGGCACTGCAGCAAAAAGACATGCTGGGAGTTGTAGTTTTTGTTTTCTGTGGAAACAAGGAAAATTACAGCGACAGCTTCAAGGCAGCCCTGGCCATGCATTGAGGGTGAGAGGGGGGTGGGGGGTAAGAAACTAATTTAATTTGTTTTAAAGTTACCTCAAAGGCCTAGAACCCTACCTTGAAGGGTTATCATGAGGGGGAGAGAGGAAAAAAAGAAATGAATTTAATTTGTTTAAAGGTGAATTCACAGGCCTAGTACTGGCCTGCTACTTTAAGCTGGCCTGCTACCTGAGCAACGGCAGTTAGAAACTTGAAATCTGGCATGCTGATAGGTTTGGCAGTACAATGTACCAGAAAAATCTAAAAACATGAAAATTTGAATTTTAAGTATTTTTAAAGAATTTAATAAAAAAACCAAGGCTTATGCCTACAACTCCCAGCATGCCTTGGGTGGAACTCCCAAGAGTCTTTTCTTGCCTCCAAACTATGACATGGTCATGACCAGTACAAATTACTATTTGTCCTTCAAGGCATTCCATAAATAAAATTTCTTCAGCAGGGGATATTGAAAATTGCTTTATCCTCCATGTAGCTCCATAGCAGTGGAATGCTACTAGCACCATAAGGTGATGGGTTGACCATTAACCAGGGTCATGTGCTGTTTGATGTTAATGACACTATCTGGGTCAAATAGCAGCTTTGAGGAAATTAGAACCAGGAAAACAGCATGGATGGGGGGGGGGGGAAGTTAAATTCTCCCCTGCTACAGCCCTGATCACAATTGGGTCCCCACAGCTGCTTTTTGTCCAGAAAGAGGTATGGTCAATCTTAAGCATGCTATTGAAGCACAATTCAAGCCACATGCAGTTTGGCTGTATCTTTCTATGTGTCTTCACTTCCTTATGTATGCACTTCCTGTAGTGCAGATTGTCAATTTATACACAAGTTCATTTAACTAAAAAGATTTTTTTAAAAAAATTAGACCACATGCATACAGTGGTTCCCCCGTCCACTGAAATCCGCTTCCCTACTATATGTTATTCAGATATCTGGGCAATGCCAGGTATATTTTGAAAACATATTTTTAGGTTTGCCTCTTTTTAGTTGGTAGAAAGGGAGTTGTGTGTCCTGATTGTTTTTGAAGTTTAGACGGCTACTCTGGCCAAAGCATGATGGGAGGTGTAGGCATTTCAGGTAAAACAAAAAATGTGGTTCATCACGAAGCTCTAATTTACAATACAGTTCTTATTAACATAGTTTCCATTGATTCTAACAAAACAATTTAGTAAGTCAGCCAAACTAAAAACAACCAACCAACCTAAAGATGAATAAGTTGCAGACAGAATTATTATTTATCAAATAAATATTATAAACATTATTCACGGACCCGAGCAACGCCAGGCATATCAGCTAGTCTTTCAATAAAAGACTGTTGCATTTGAAAGACTTGATTGATCCTTACCTGTTTTCCTGCTTTCCAACACAACAGAGATCAGATTTTCCCATAAGATTCTCTTTTTACACCCTGCTGACCTGTCTGTCTCATTCACACATGCATTACTTTCCCAAATCTATATAGAAATGTTGACCATTCTGGACAATGCTTTAATAAGCATAAGCAGCAACCCCAATAACATATACTATATTCTTAAAGTACATTTAAAAACCCAGTTTTAAAATATATTTAAATTGTAAGTTAACTATATATAATTGTTCCTCTGTTTGGGAGTTTGATGAGGGCTAAATGGATGCAGCATGCATAATAATAATAATAATAATAATATATTTATTTATCACCCGCCTCTCCCAACGGATCGAGGCAGGGAACAACACCAAACACAAGATACAAAAACTGATTAAAAGCAGATAAAACCAGTACATCATTAAAATACCAATAAAACACCAATAAAACACTTTAAAATTCATCTAAAGCAATCCTCAATAGAAGATTTTGGTTAAAAGAATATTCTTGCCTTCTAACAGGTTACTTATTTCCCTGGGAATACTTCCATATAATGGAATGCCCTCTGGTTGAAGAAACTCTCAGTATAATGCCTTCAGTAATCATTACAGTCACATTTTAGCTCCTATCTATAGTTCCTTCAAGCCATTAACACTTCAACAATGGTTTTATTTGCTCTGATTCCTTAAATGGACTAGTAAACAAAAGATTCTTTGGGTGCGGTGTTTTTTGGGTGTGTGTGTTTTAAAGAAAACATTCAAAGTGCTTATGGGTGAAAACAGATAACTGGAAACCACACTGTAAGCTGCTTAAAATCTTATTGGAGATACCTGCTTTCCCCTGATAAGCTCTGAGAAAGGGAGCTGCTCTTGGAGATAAGAACGTTTCCCCTAGGGCAGAAGAGGCAGGAGCAGGAGTAGAAGCTGTGGGGTCAAATGAGGAATCTCCAAGGGCCTTATGAGGCCCTCAGGCTGGATGTTCCCCATCCCTGGTATAAGCAAATAGTGTATAATAGTCATTTGTTGAAATTTTGCATAACTGGTAGCACCAGATGGAGCAAAAATAACAATAACACTCACGCATCTGGCTAGTGCTTATGATATGACAATGCTCTTCAGTGACAGGAAGTTAGCAACAATGCCATCATCTAAAATAAGTACCTGCATGAATCACAGATGTCTGGCTTATTTTGAGATACATTATTATGCCCATGCCTAGGGACCTCAAGACCGCATCGTGTGAGAGCTCATGTCAACATATTTACAACATAAGATATGAAAGGTTTGACTGTCTGGACATCTTGCAAAAGTGTGGCATCCCCAAAACTGCCAGCCTTCTATGCAACTGCTGGGGGTGTTCAGGGGTGGAAGACCCCCCCCCAACTCCTTTTCAGAGCCAATAATTATATCATAAGGCACATGGATGAAACAAACACCATCTGTTGGGGAATAGTGTACAGAATTCCAGACTGTCCAGTATGACAGGCTTTGTTGGCTCAAACCCCCTTTTTGAGCCCTTCAAAAAGGTACATGGCTGGACCTGGTACCAGTTGATAAAGATCACCTGCCTGTATCTTAAAATATCCTCACCCTATTCTGTTTCCCCATATTGGGCCCCACTTCGAACGAAGGCACGAGATTTCTTAAACAAAATTTGATCTGCAATGGGAGAAAAACTCTCCTGACACTTGCTTCTCCAGCTATGTACTTTGCTGTCTACCATGTTTGGTATTCTCCCTCCCTCCCCTCTCCTCTCTCTCTTTCTCTCTCTCTCTCTCGCAATTTCAATCTGAAGTGCCTCCCCCCTTCATTTTACCTTATCAGGAGACCTCATCCTGGCTCAGAATTTCAGTTTAACCCTAAGGCCAATCTTGCTCTTTGTTGCTGGCCCCTAGCAGTGACGAGGCTGTTCATTTCTAAGCAATGGGGACTGCATTAATGGCTTTTCAGTGCCAAGTGAGATGATGATGATGATGATGATGATGATGATGATGATGATGATGATGATTTTCCAAGGCTTTTTAACTTGATGAGTTGTTTTTATGCTGCATTTTTTCCCTGTCATAACTAAACCACAACATTCCAAGACAGAATTACTGAATAAAGTTTATGATTTTTATGTAAAAGCCTGACTACTAGGATAACCATATGTCAGGAAAAACCAGGACATGTCAAGATTTTTGGTAACAAATCTGGGGAGGGGGGAAATTATGAAATTTGAAGAAAAATCTGGATTTTCCCCATCCCCCCAAAGGGCAGCTCTACTGTGTAGTCAATGGGAAATAACAACAATGTTTACAGCTCTGTCATTTTTAAAGATAAGGAGATGAAACTTGGTACCATGATAGCCCTTAGATAGGGATTCAGCGATGCCAATTTTGAAGCAGATCCATTCCTCTGATGATTTTTAGGCTTTTTTATGTTTGAGGTTTTAAAATTATTATTTTTAAAAACCTTTGAGCATGTCCAGAGTTCGGCCTCTCAAAGACATACTGTTATCTAGTTACGATTTTAAAGCCACACATGTCAGCTGGGAGGAGGCACCACAAATGGATGCAGCCCATTTATGTGGGTTGTTTCCTTTTATGTAGAATTGGATTGACTGCTCGAGACTGGCCTTAGGACTCACAATGGCTGCCAAAGGCTAGCAAGTCTGGCCTCCCACCCAAGGCATGCTGGGAGTTCTAGGCATAAACCTAGGTTTTCATTACATTCTCTAAAAATACTTTAAATCCCAAAACTCATGTTTTTAGATTTTTTCTGATCCATGTACTCAAAGACCTGTCTGGGTGAATAGTATTAAGGCAGTACCAAATGCAGAAGTGGGTCAACTTTTCCGGACATACGTGATGCACACATACTTTCTGCTTTATAGGTAGAGATAACATGTCTGTAATAAACTCCCCCTATGAGCCACAGAAGCAAGCAAATTACACAAGCTCAAGAGGTCCAAAAAGCGTTAACCTTGAATCACAGCACCCTCTGGCTTATATAATGATGGGAAACTATCATATGGTATGTTAAAGAGTAAAAATTAAATAGTGGAACACTCGTGAAAACAGGGCAAGGTAGGGCAACATAATTGTTTGAAAGAAAGTACATCATTTTTTCCCCTTAAACAAAATCTTATTGTGGAATTTTAGAATGTTTTAAGGATGTTTTTAGGATGTTTTAGGATTTTTTATGCAGTTTTAATAATATGTGTTATGTTTTAATCAGTTTTATGTATTTTATCATGTTGTTGTTCCCCGCCTCGATCCAGACGGAGAGGCAGGTAAGAAATAAATTATTATTATTATTATTATTATTATTATTATTATTATTATTATTTATCTGGGTGTTTAAGTACAATCACCTTCCTCCAGGCACTGCCCCTGGGGTGACCACAGATTTGCCCCAGAGCAATGTAATCCCCAATTATTTCAAACTTCAGCATCGTAGGGAAGCCCCGCAGCGGCTGCGAAGCTGCGCCTGCGTCGTCTAACTGATGCAGCCCATATCCACAGCCACTGTAGGGCTTTCCCCACACATAGACAGCCCCAGGATCATAGGGACAGGTTCATAAGGACAGGTTCATAGGGTGTTTGAATTTAATGTGCACATTTTGACTGAACTATATGACACACTTATGACCATACTGTATGGAAAATACTGAGTTTGGCTAAGAATTGTAAGTATTCAGATAGCCATTTGGGTGGTGAATGTTTCAGAGTATATTCATTTTGTCATAAGCTGTACATGGAATTATTAATCAGCTAACTTTTATTTGGTCTTTGAACAACTCTCAGTTTAACTTTAAGAGCTGTCTGTGCCTGACAGTCCTGAAATAACTAAATAAAATGGCCTTGTGTTATACTACATTTGTACTCAATGATGGGTAAAAGGTTAGGTACTTTAAATGAGACATACAATTTTTACACTGTCATGCAATTAATGATACAGTAAAAAGATGCAACGCATACCGTTGAGCTGAGATTTCTCTTTGCTCAGCTTTTTATGCTATGCTTTATAATTATTCTGAACTTGCAGTAATCAACTTCAAAGAGCACAGAAATGTAATAACGTTCAGACACAACTGTACTCTTAAATATTGTTTCTTACAATTGGCTGGGGAAACCAATAATGTTTATGTGCCCTATTCGGAAAGGTGAGAGAGAGAGAGAGGACCCTGAATGTCATAAGATTACCAGGAAGTATGAGAGAGCTGCAGGAAGATGTGTCTGTAAATACTAGATCTGTGCATAAATGGCCTCTCAAAATTCTCTACCCTATTTGTGGGCAGAGAAATTGGAGGAGACAATTTCACCAAATTCCTCCAGGGGGAGGAGAAATTCTCCAACAGTTTCTCATGGGTAGGGCTCACCTTTGGCAGGGGTTATGGCACAGCTTCCTTCCTTTTTCCTAAGGGTTTTGATTTTTCTGCAAACAGTGTGTATGTGCCTCTTAAGTGTCTGAAAGGACTTGAGGTTAATGAATCGCAATCTAACAACTATGTGCAAAAGTGCAAATCCCCAGCCCAAATTGGGCGGGGAGGACATTTGCGGGTGGGGGGGTGAGAGGCAATGTGGAGGCTCGCAATTGGCCACCTCAGAGTGGTGCCACCGGGCTGGGTGGGAACCGTCCAGCTTAAATAGCTGGGTAACGGTCCCACCCAGCAGCTTCAATTCAGCTCGGCTCCCTCCCTCCCCTCCCTGTAGACAGTGTGGGCTTGCTGGTCATCATTAGGAGGCCAAGTAAGAATTTTTTACTCTTACCCTAATTTGGTTAAGAGTTTTTTTGCCTACTTCACACTGTAAGACAGATGGGGTGTATTAATTAGGAGAATCTGTATTAATCTGGTCACTTAATTTTGGCGGTAGGTGCGGACATCCTTAGGGCTTTTTCCAATTGGTGAACATTCTCAGGCACCATTGAGGTGATGGGTAATACCTGAGACCTACATCTGGGAGTCTTGCGGCACCAGATCATTGGGATAAGGTTTACCTTTGAGGCCAACCCTACTCACCGACTCGGAGCCCTGTGGCACGGGAATAGTGACAACTGAAGGCCTCCTACCCCATATGGGGAAGACCACGGGGTGGCGAAGGATTGGCGCAACCACGAGGATAGAGAATGGTTTGCCCGATCCTAAGATTTGGCCTGCGGAGGCCAAGAGTGAGGATGCCCGCTTAGGTTTTCACCCTTTGTAGATCTTTAATAAAAGTGGCCCAATTTTAAACCCAATTACTTTGTCTCGACTCTTTACTTACACCCTACACTTCGCAGATGATAAACCAAGAATTACCTCCAAAGGCATCAGGAATCTGGGACTGAATTCGTCACCCTTCATCTCTATCATGGCATGCCTCCAACCACCCTTCCTCCCACAAGGCCATAGGTATCATTTTCCTTTGTTTTCCATAGAAAAGAAAGCGTTCTTTAAGAGGCAATCCAATAAAAGTTGGGTTTGTTTAATCTATTTTAGTTGTTTAAATAATCCGTTTACCATTTTTCATCAGTTGATTTCAGGACAGTTCACAACATAATACATGCTTACTGACCAGTTGTACAGCTCTTATTTTTCCAAGGGGTGCCAGTAGACCAGGTATCAACAGTTTCCTGAAGAATTCAAAATCAGCCTTTGGGGACTTCTGCCCTGCTTTGTCTGAGCCTTGATTATTATTCAGGTTGGTGTGGATTTTTTTAAAAAAAATAGATTGAATTTTGAGGAGCAGTACCCTGAAAGCAAAATGGAGGTTCATTTTGACAATAACAAATGAAAGTAAAAGTTTAAAAGCAGGGACAGGTGAAAGAAATATTCTCCCAACATTAGAGCTAGGAGAGAGAACTCATGAAAAACAGATGAGGTTTTCTGAATGCTTGCTAAGAAAGCTTACTGAGCCGGTTTGAATCAAGCTGAGGGGACTTCACCCATCACTACTTCCCTCATCATAGTCTTACTGGCAATCTGTGCTCATGGTCAAACAATCTGACACAGTCATTTCACTGAAGATTTTCAAAGCAACGTGAGCTTCCACCCTGCAGCACCCACACAGATTGTGTGAATCACACAAAGTTGTCTTTAGTGCAGTATAAAACTGCGGAGCCTCTTTAAAGGGGTATGTTTTAATCTATAGCTTAAAGACTAGAGCCTATGTCAATAAAACAATATGACTTAGGCTACAATCTTATGCCCACTCATCTGGGAGTAAACCCCATGGAACTCAGTGGCACTTACTTCTGAGTAGACATGCATAAACTTGCATTCAAAGAAGTAAAACTAAGCCCATTCTCAGCAACTAATCCTAGGCTGACCAGATAAAATCCAGGTCCGGGCTCATGTAACTTTAACAGTTGTAGAGAAAAGGGAATTTCAGCCAGAGTCATTTGTATGCAATTAGTTCCTGGTGAAATTCCCTCTTCATCACAACAGTTAAAGTTGCAGGCACTATACTAGAGAGACCATATACAAAAGAAGGCAGGGCCCCTGCAACTTTAACTGTTGCGATGAAGAGGGAATTTCACCAGGAACTAATTGCATACAAATGACACTGGCTGAAATTCCCTTTTCTCTACAACTGTTAAAGTTACATGAGCCCCGACCTGGATTTTATCTGGTCACCCTAAATCCTTCATTACATGACTGTACTGGGTAAGCTTCTGCTGCATTAAAGATATCACTGTGTGTGTCAATGTCAAGGATAGGTCAGGACAGCTTCATTTTACACATATCCAATTTCCTTCTTAGGAAACCTGCAAGCAATGCAAAAAGACTGCAGCTACTCTTCACTCTTTTTCTGGAAAGAAATTAGCCTTTCCTTTGACACATTATGGGCAGTGTCCAGCAGTGTCATTCCACAAACTCAAATAGCACTACCAGAGCTTCACTGAATATTTCTGTTGTGTAACTGGTTGCCCATTATACTTGCATCAGGATTTGTGCAACTGTAGGCTGACCATCTGAAAAGGTGGACAGGGCTCATGTAACTTTAACAGTTGTGGAGAAAAGGGAATTTCAGCCAGTGTCATTTGTATGCAATTGTTAGTTCCTGGTGAAATTCCCTCTTCTTCACAACAGTTAAAGTTGCAGGGGCCCTGCCTTCTTTTGTATATTGTCACTCTAGTATAGCGTCTGCAACTTTAACTGTTGTGATGAAGAGGGAATTTCACCAGGAACTAATTGCATACAAATGACACTGGCTGAAATTACCTTTTCTCTACAACTGTTAAAGTTACATGAGCCCTGTCCTCCTTTTCAGATGGTCAGCCTATGCAAATGGTTACACACAGGTTGCACAAGCATAATATGCAATGAGTTGCGCAAGAGTTATGTGCAACAGCTTGCATAATGGGCTGCACTTGCGCAACTGTGCTTGCGCAAATGTAACCTTAGTTGGAGTCTTCTCTCATGCCTAGTTCGGACACTAGTTTCCGCTAGTGCCACATCATTAGTGCTAATGGAATGACACAGTTGGATGCTGCCCTATGTTAGGATGCTGTTGAATGTTCACAAGTGAATGTTTCCCCCCAAAAAGGAAAGATTTCAGGGAGGGAAAGTACTCTAAAAACTCCCCTTTGAGCACACTGATTGTCCCTCTAGAAAGGGACAACAAAAATATTCCAGAAATAAAATTTAATTCTATAATTTGAAACAAATGTTGCCAACATTAATATAATTATCTGATCCCCCTTTCACTAAAATAGCTATATTCAGATAAACTGACCAGCATAATAGAAAACAACAACCTGTGTTCTCCATATACTCAGTTGAAAAATGATTTCTGAAATTTGGCCATGCTGCCCCACATGGAACATGTTTAGTCTCTTTTGAGATCTTCCCCAAAAGTTTTTTAAAAAACCTCCCCATATGAGTTCAGGCCTATTATATATTATATCAATTATGTTAAAAACTACCGCTCGCCTGTTTAGCTTTCTGCATGAAACTATTGACTTAGTGCTGTTGTGATCATGCAATGCAATGATCATTAGGGCTGTGCACAGATCTGGATTGGTTAGAGCACCGCATTTGCCAGTCGCAGCGGGTGACATCATCACTCGACACAAGTGGGAAATGCGGCGGCACACAGCGAGGAGAGAGGATAATGGCAGGACGACAAAGGGAGGAAGCAGATAAGCAGAGAGAGTGGGAGGAGGGAGGGGGAGAGCGGGGAGAGCAGGAGGGAGTGCTGTGCATGGATCTGGATTGGATCCAGATCCAGATCCAGGTCGAATCGGATCGGGCCTGATCCGGACCTAACAGATCGGGATCCAGATCGGATTGGGGGGGTTCTGTGCACAGCCCTAATGATCGTACATACTTTGGGAGAACAATGTCAGCAATAGAATGTTTTTCAACACTACACCTTTGGTGAGGTAAGTAAGCTCAGTGTCAGCGTCTGTGTGTGCGTGCATGCATGTGTGTTTGGGAAGTGGGGAAAAGGCGTACAAATCCTGGGTACAACTTAACACGTCTATGCAGAATGTGCAGAGATGCTGAGAGCTAGGAAACGGGTTTAGAAGAAGGTTGAGGAAGAAAAAGAGCGAAAGAGAAGTACAGAGACAGGGTGGTAGAAAGACGGGTGGTCAGTAGGCTAAGAAGAAAGAAAATGAGGAAACAAGAAGTAAATATAGACAGCAATTCACAAAGCATTTTACTACGGTGTAGCTGGGGATCTGTATTATCCTGCCAAGTGGCAAGGAGACTCTTATCACACTCAAGTCAGAGTCTAAGGCTGGGCTGAATATCCTCCTCCCCACTTTTGTGAGATTATTCACCTTTCACAAAAGGGGGATATTCATCTACTTTGCAGAGAGGGGAGATATTAATTATATAATTTTTCAGGGCAGGGTCATCCTTAAAGTGGCAAATTCTCTTCTTTCTTTCTTTCTTTCTTTCTTTCTTTCTTTCTTTCTTTCTTTTTGGCTGCCCTCAGCAGCCCAGTGATGTTCTGGGGCCAGATCTACACCAAGCAGGACATGACACTTCGAAAATGGTTTGAAAACTGTAAACGGGGTGTGTCCTGGGCCCCAACAGTTGTCACTACTGTTGCAAACCATTTTAAAGCAGTAGTGTAGATCCTGCCTGGGACAGAATGCCCCAATGGGAATAATGTTATGATGCTTGAAGTAATTATATGGGTGTGTTGAAAGAAAGAAAGAAAGAAAGAAAGAAAGAAAGAAAGAGGGAGGGAGGGAGGGAGGGAGGGAGGGAGGGAGGGAGGGAGGGAGGGAGGGAGGGAGATTTGGCCATTTTACTTTAAAAGGTAAGGCCATCACTATCATCCCAACATTCTTGGGAATTCCCCCACTGAAAGATTCATATAATCTTTGAGGGTATTTCCCTCCTGTGAAATTTACAGAAATTATACTAGCTATTGGCACTAGAGTCCTTAAATTAGTGCTATTTTGAGGCAATAATCTACAGACTTTGGCAATAAAGAGCTTTGGGGTTGTTGTTTTTATTTAAGTCAATGAAGCAATGGCAAACTTCCCATACATTCTTGAGTTTAACCAGCATGTTTTACAGCTTTTGTTTCTATCCCCTTTTATTTATTATTTAAGAGGCATGCACAGCAGAAAAAGAGATGCTTTCAAATGACATCGAAGGTGGAGAAAGAAAACTGATTCAAGGGAGAGGAATAGCATAAGGGACCTATTTCAGATGCCCAAGTGGCAGCGGAGAATAATTCAGAAATGATATTTTACATCTGAGACTTCTGGGCAATTATATTTCTATGTGTTTTGTAGTGTCTCTTAAAGAAGCAACATTTACCAGATGAGTTTCCTTTTGGAAGTAGAGCAGAGAAAACGTATGGTGCCTCTTTACCACAAAAGGCAGATGTTGCTCATGATAATTCCGTGTGCGTGGTGTGCTCTGTCTTAATGGCAAAAAAAAAAAAGGAAACAAAATCAGGTTGGGTTTGCACAATCAGAGGGGTAAAAGAAGCCATCGTGGCTTCTCCCCCCACTCCTGCACATGCCGTGCATACATCTGTTGTTTACTTAATTAGCCATGCTGCAGCATGGGATTGGTGTGTCGTCCAAACCCAGTGCATGGCAGGGGTAGCTTCATACCAAGCCTATGACATGCCATAGGGGTTGTAGAATGGGAACGAAGCCACCCCCTCCGCACCGTATGCCATGTTCAGATGCCAATGGGTAATTATGTAAACAATGGGTGTACGAACAGGTCAGTGTTACAGTAAGCCAGTGCCTGCTCTTACACACGAGAGCTGATCAGTGCCAGGGTGCCTGTGCTCTGTGGACTGAGATTGTGCAGGACAGTTGATTCATGAGGCTTCCTGGCTGCTAATTGGTCAGCTACCCCTTCTTTAAAGAATTTCAATAGCTTTGTTCTCTTGTGCCTTTATTCTGGATGCAGGGAGACAAGGGAGGGTTAATATACAGGATCAGGCTGCCTGTAAATTGGAGAAAGAACTGACCTGGAAAATCCAGTTCTGATCTACTGGAGTGAGGAAAAATGGAGAAAGCCTTTCTTTTGCAAGGTTGGGAGAAGGGAGGAACACATTTCTTTGGGCAAGTAGAGGGATCTAAATGGGAATATTTGTTGGGAATCAATTAAGGGTTTAATGTTTAGGACTCAGACCACACCTTTGGATTGTAGTAGGGGTGTGCACGGACCCCCCGGATCGGATCGGGACCCGGATCGGGACCTCCAATTTTGTCCCGGACCGGTTCGGACAAAATCGGAGGCCCCCCGGACCGGATCGAGTCCGATCCCGACCCAAAAATCGTACATTTTTGGATCGGCCGCCATTTTTTTCCCCATAGACTTGCATTGCAATGCAAGTCTATGAGGAAAAAATGGTGGCGGGTGGGTAAGGGGGGGCCTAACTCCCTCCCCCCCCGGGGCCGTTTGCTGTGGACGGCCCCGGCAGGTAAACCCCCTCCCCCGCGCTCCCTACCTCCCCTGGGGCCGCCTGCTTCCATCCGCTGGCGCCCGCGGGCGCCAGCGGATAGAAGCGGACGGCTCCGGGGGGGGGTAAGCCCCCTTCCCCGCCACTTACCTTCTCGGCCCGTCCGGCGCCGGCGGCTACTACCAGCGGGCTCCGCGGCCTACTCTCGAGTAGCGCGCCGGGTGATGACATCACCCGGCGCGCCACCCTGGAGCAGGCCGCGGAGCCTGCTGGTAGTAGTAGGCGCCGGCGCTGGACGGGAGCCGCCGGGCCGGGCAGGTAAGGGCCCCCCTCCCCCCTCCCCCCCTCCGCGCGCCCCCTCCTCCCCTCCACGCACCCCCTCCTTACCTTTCCGGCCCGGCGGCTCCCGTCCGGCGCCGGCGCCTACTACTTCCAGCAGGCTCCGCGGCCTGCTCTAGAGTAGCGCGCCGGGTGATGACATCACCCGGCGCGCCATCCTAGAGCAGGCCGCGGAGCCTGCTGGGAGTAGTAGGCGCCGGCGCCGGACGGGAGCCGCTGGGCCGGGCAGGTAAGGGCCCCCCTCCCCCCTCCCCCCTCCGCGCGCCCCCTCCTCCCCTCCACGCACCCCCTCCTTACCTTTCCAGCCCGGCGGCTCCCGTCCGGCGCCGGCGCCTACTACTTCCAGCAGGCTCCGCGGCCTGCTCTAGAGTAGCGCGCCGGGTGATGACATCACCCGGCGCGCCATCCTAGAGCAGGCCGCGGAGCCTGCTGGGAGTAGTAGGCGCCGGCGCCGGACGGGAGCCGCCGAGCCGGGCAGGTAAGGCCCCCCCTCCCCCCTCCCCCCTCCGCGCGCCCCCTCCTCCCCTCCACGCACCCCCTCCTTACCTTTCCGGCCCGGCGGCTCCCGTCCGGCGCCGGCGCCTACTACTTCCAGCAGGCTCCGCGGCCTGCTCTAGAGTAGCGCGCCGGGTGATGACATCACCCGGCGCGCCACCCTAGAGCAGGCCGCGGAGCCTGCTAGTAGTAGTAGGCGCCGGCGCCGGACGGGAGCCACCGGGCCGAGAAGGTAAGTGCCCCCCTCCTCCCCCCCCCCGCTGTCCACTTTCATCGGCGGGCGCCCGCTGGCGCCCGCCAATGGAAGCGGCGGTGGGCGCCAGTGGGCGCCCGCCGATCCGCCGATCCGCCGAACCGGTTCGGAGCTTTTTCGGACCGGTTCGGATTGGATCGGCCGATCCAGCTGCGGGATCGGAAATCGGATAATTTATCCGATTTCCCACTGGACCGGACTCGGATCGTGGATCGGGTCCGATCCAGTGCACATCCCTAGATTGTAGTCCATTAATGGTGTTTGGAAAGTAACATGTCCCTCAACCTAACTAGTTTGATTCCTGTAAGATGGGTATTGTTCTACAGCAGCCAATACTTGGTGACATTTGGATTTCAGTGCCTACTTTTGCCTTGTAGAATTTTAATTGGTTCATCTCAATGGAGCTATATTACATCAGTTCTGAAGGAATTACGTTGGCTCCCTTTTCACTTCTAAGCCCTATTCAAGACACTGATTATTACCTTTAAAGCCTTAAACATCTCGGGGCACAAACAGTTGAAGGACCACCTCCTCCCATACTATCTTGTCCATGCAGGGAGGGTCTTCAGAGGAGAAGAAGGGCTTTCAAGGAGACCCTTCTCTGAATACCACCAGTGGGAGATATCCATTATGTATTTACAAAGGAGAGGGCCTTCTCTTTGGAATGCCCTCCCAAAGGGGATACAATTGGCAGCAACTTTGCTTTCTTTCCAGCACCAAATAAATGTTTCTTTTGTGTGAGCAGTTGAACATTTTGATATTTTACAATTATACAATTAAAAATATAATTTATTTTAAAACTGCATTGACCATTGGATTTGTTTAGTTAGCTGGTTGAAGACTTGCTGCTTTAATTTGTCTTTTAATGTGTGATTGTATGGTTTTTATATAGTGCTTGCTTCGGCAGCACATGTACTAAAATTGGAACGATACAGAGAAAATTAGCATGGCCCTGCACAAGGTTTTTATATGGGCTTTGTTTGTTTGTTTGTTTGTTTGTTTGTTTGTTTGTTTGTTTCAGTGTTGGGATCCCTTGTGTATGAAGGGCAGTTTATACGTTTTTAGAAATAGGTAAATAAATTGCAGTCAGTATGTGGCCTTGGGTGAGTCACCCAAGAGACTTACCCAAGAGATTATGGGAGTGGTTGAGAAGGTTGGAAGTAAGGAGTCCTGTAGTATGCCTACATTTTGGATGCAAGCGCCACTACCGATGATCAGTTTGTAGACGTAAAGGTTGAACTGGTGTTATGATGCCTCAAAAGCAAGCACACTGGCACTACCATAGCTCAGTGGTCAAGCACCCACTTTACATACAGAAGGCCCCCGTTCAATCTTTGGTTAAAGGATCAAGTAGTAGGTGGCGTGAAAGACCTCAGATTGAGACCCTGGAGAACATGGAGAGCCACTGCCAGTTGAAGAGGTGTTGAACTCAGGACCATGGACCAAATCTGGCCCACCTAGGGTCTCAATCCAGATCCCCAGAGTTTGTCAGATGCCCATGCCCCCTTCCCCAACTACCAGTCATTTGGTGGTTTCCTGGCTTTTGTGTGGTCCCACCCCCCCATTGTAACATGTTGAAATGCCTCTTATAAGGCTAAGTTGATGGCAGGAACAGCTTTTAGCTAAATACTAATGTTTAGTATTTTGGCCCCACCCCATTGGCCATTGGCCCCATCTACCAATGGAATGCAGCCTTTGAAAGCTTCTTCAAAATCCAATTTGTCCCTTGGGTTGACAGGCATTCTGCACCCATGCTGTACTCGATGGGACAAATGGCCTGTCCTAATATAAAGCAGCTTGCCACATCCCTATATTATTCCCTGAAACCCTAAACTTACATCTGCCTTTCCGTTCTCCTCACACGTATTCTGCCTGACTGGATGAAGCTTTCTCAGTCTCCTACCATACCCAATGTGGACTCAAGATACATTCCAACAGAGCTTTGGGTCGGGGGGAATAGCCAAAATCTCCACAGGAGTCTGCTTCCTCAAGCAATTGAGAGAGTATAGTGCAACCTAATGGTGCTCTAGACTGTTGAGTTGGGCAGTCTGGATTACTGAGTCACTTTCTCTATTTGTCATATATCAAGCTCTGCGGGATGGTTTATTGCTCCAATTAGGAGGAAATGCCCATATTTATGAATGATAACACTGTGTTTGTAATTCATTGCTTGGGAATTCAGAGTACAGCCACAGGACAGAACTAAGGTCTAGTTATGTTTACATTGTGGGTGTGACACCATGATGTAGCTCATGGCACAGAAATTCATTCTAAAGTCACATCCACAAATAATGTCACAGATACTTGGTGCAATTCACAAAGCTTTTGAATTAGGCATCTTCCAGTCATTTCAGCTACTTCCTCACATATGCACCATGGAAATGAATGAATGGAAGATGCACAACAGCAGGGTTTAGGGGCTTTCATTTACTTATAGAATGGACAGAGATGACCAACGTATCATTGGGATATGTCAGGAACCATGCCTTTTTCTTAGAGTCGGATTTCATGACTTGAAAGACCTCTCTCTCTCTCTCTCTCTCTCTCTCTCTCTTCCAAATTAAGCACAGAGAACCCACGGCCATGCCTGCAATTTATATTGCCATGAAGTTTTAGGGACATTATAACAAATGGATTGTTTGGGGGCTCTTCTTTCTACTCCCCAACAGATACAATGAAGCATTGTGAATGCGCACTCCCTTCATTCAGTCTTCCTTTTTTTCTTTTCTTTTTTTGCCTAATGTACTTTGTCACAGGTATTTCTGATATGCCAAGAAACATGTAGCTAAGATATATTTGAAAGGGTTTGTTTCATAAATTATTTTCCTGGGGGAAAAAATAGCCATTCCCTGCTGCTAAAATATTTCACGGAAGGTGATGACCAGCCTTTGTTACTGTGAGTCATAAATGAGAACTATGTGTTGTTTCCTTCCTCAGTAATGCATATTGCAGCCAGGAGGCATTTTACAAAGGCATGCCTGCTTAAGGGACGGATGAGGAAGGAAATGCATTCTTAATGATGTTTACTCAGAAATGTCTGCGAAATGTGACTTTAATTTGATTTTTAATATTAGAAACGGTTAACATTTTTTTCCATTTGATACTTTACATGGCACTAGGGTGGATATTATTGATTCCAAATTAAATACACCAAGCTGAGATGTAGCTTTTTGCATCGCTCTACAATAATAAGAAAATGGCCAGAGGAGTTACTTAAATTAAATCTCCTATAGGTACATGATTTCAAAGTCGATATTGCCATCTAGTGGAGACACAGCAGAATGAGGGCAAAATCTCTAACAGGAATAAAAAGCCACAAAAGAGTAAGGTAATGATCTGGTTCATACGTAACAAGAACCCAAAGCATGGGTTGAGTATGGTTTTTGGTTAATTCATGGGTTGTGTTTGAATCAGGTGTTGTTGTTACATGCCAACCATTCATTAGGGGGTGTCCGTCATTTGCAAATCTGGCCCTTTTGAGGCCCGATAAATTCCTACTGCCACCCGGTTGAGCAGAAGTTTTTTCCAAAATCCAGGAACTTTTTTGGTTTTGGTTTTTCACAAATAGAAAGTTGTGCAAACTGCAGCTGCAATTTGTGTAATTTATGAAAAATTCCAAAATTACAGCTGGAATTTGCTCAAATTATGAAAATAGTGGCCGCAATTTGTGCAGCCTGGAAAATCCATGAGCTGGCCCTACTCAATGCAGATAGAGCTGGCCAGCCCACGGGGAAGTGAGCCAAAGTCCAAGGGGCCAAGCTGATGAAGGCTCCGCAAGCTTCATCCCCTGCATGGATTCCCTGTCCTCACTATGGTTTAACTATAGGTTGTTAACCACAAATAACCCAGCGTTCACACCCAAACAAGAAACTGTGGGTTCTCTTCATGCAAACCAGGCCATTAGCTTCATTAGGGTGAATGAAGGGCCAAACTAGACATGATGCAACACACATCAGTTTCATACAGATCAGTGTTTATCTGTTTCTTGAAATAGCAGGTGCATGGGAGGACCCATTATTTTTGCTCATGACTAGAGTGCACAGTGAGAAAACTTCCTCCCTGCCCAATGAACCTCCACCGACCCACCCACCCCAAGTTGTGGGAAATAAACCTCCACTAGGTGTAACAAAGTCATAGTGAGCAGGCTTTTGAAATCTCTAGAACTTGTGAGAGAAAATCTCTGTATTGTAATGTAGGATATTGATGACAGATGGTAGTCAATGTATTCCCAGGTTGTCTTATTGTTCATTCATGTTTTATTTGTTTAAAACAACCAATAAAAGTTAATTATTAAAGGTTCAGACTGCATATTATAAACAAGAACTACTGCAACAATTGCAGATATGTGGTGAAGGGAAGCAGGCAAGCCACAAAGGCTTCAGGTTGTAATGATAATAAGATGAAGTATAGCTGGTCTTCGGCTGAGTAAATTAGACAACAAACAGATTAGGCAGACTAAACTACAAAACAGATTTCAGGTTGCGTCAAGAGCTCCTGAAACAAAGAAACAATCAATGGCTGTTCTAGCATTTTTTTTAAAAAAAAATGATGCTAGCCAGCACCTTTTGAGTGGCTACTTCTTCTTGGTCCTTTCCAAATTAGTGATGGGTTCGATTCAACATGGGTTCGATTCAACATGGGGCCTTATCAGCCTTTTCTAAATTGAGCCCCATTCTGAGCCAAGGCCTTATTGGGTAGGTTGACCATATGAAAAGGAGGACAGGGCTCATGTAACTTTAACAGTTGTATAGAAAAGGGAATTTCAGCCAGTGTCATTTGTATGCAATTCATACCTGGTGAAATTCCCTCTTCATCACAACAGTTAAAGTTGCAGGCACTATACTAGAGTGACCATATACAAAAGAAGGCAGGGCCCCTGCAACTTTAACTGTTGTGTTGAAGAGGGAATTTCACCAGGGACTAATTGCATACAAATGACACTGGCTGAAATTCCTTTTTCTCTACAGCTGTTAAAGTTTCATGAGCCCTGTCCTCCTTTTCATATGGTCAGCCTATTATTGGGAGCATAATTGCCTGTATGTTTCCGAGCCCGGTTCAAGGTGCTGGTTTTAACCTATAAAGCCTTACATGGCTTGGGACCACAATACCTGATGGAACACCTTTCCTGACATGAACCTACCCGAACACTACATTCAACATCTAAGGCCCTCCTCCGAGTGCCTCCTCCGAGGGAAGCTCAGAGGTCGGCAACAAGAGAGAGGGCCTTCTCTGTGGTGGCTCCCCAATTGTGGAACGATCTCCCCGACGAGGCCCGCCTGGCGCCAACATTGTTATCTTTTTGGTGCCAGGTCAAGACTTTCCTCTTCTCTCAGGCATTTGGCAATATCTGAGGAGCCTGGGTTTGTTTTGTATTGTTTTTGTAGTTTTTGAAGTGTTGAAATTGTTTTTAAATGTACAGATTGTGTGTATGTTGTATGTTTTTGCTGTTTTAATTTTTGTATATTGTTTTTAATTGTTTTTAATCCTATGTAAACCGCCCAGTGAGCTTTGGCTATGGGGCGGTATACAAATGTAATAAATAATAATAATAATAATAATAATAATAATAATAATAATAATAATAATAACGGGGCTTAGAGGCCTACCCATCCTGCTGTGGAACTTGCCGTTCTGCATCTCCCAGGTTTTTCTTCTTCTTGATAGCTGCTACAATGGTAAAAAGCTCTAGCTTCATTTTGGAAGCCATGTACAACATTAGAGGTCAAACTATGCGGTGTTGTTCTGCTTTCAGATCACCTGTTCAGGTAAGCTGGTACAGGGATGCCTGAATAGTGCTTATATGTCAGCCCCAATTCTAGGTTCTTTTCATTCCTCCATTTGTTATTTTTCTATATTGCCCAATCTCTGGACAGTTTACAAATATTTAAACCCTAAAAATCCAACATAAACATATATTTAAACACACCCAGAGGCACAAAACATTTTCATACAAAAATATAATTTTTTTTACACAATCCGCAATAGGTTCATTGCACAGGTTGTTTTGCACAGGGGTTGGTAAGGAACCTATCGGGACTCAGCCCTTGTAGGCATAGCTTCTGTATCGGGGGATGCCCTGGTAAGTGCAACACTCTGGGGTTTCGCATGGATTCATGTGAACTTTACCATTGTTCCTATTGTCCTTCCTGCTTCTTAGGGCACAGAATAGCAGCACCCCTGGGCCTCCTTTTTCATACGAAGTTAAAGATCATGCTACTCGGAGTTCTTTCGTTTCAATTGGGCTTCTCAGTCAGAACATTGTTGCAAAAACATCTGGGCAGTATCCAATGATATCATTCCGCAAATTCAACTAGCACTAGCAGAGCTCTGCTGAATCTTTCTGTTCTGCAAGTGGCTGCCCATTGCCTTTATGTATCCAGCTGTGCAAGCAGATGCACAATGGGGTTGTGGAAGTGAAATGCACAGCTGATTATGCAGCCACGCTTGCACAAACGTAACTTTAATTGGGTTCGCCTCTTGAGCAGAGTTCAGAACCTAGTGTTGCTAGAACAGTGCCATTTGCATGAATATAAGGACACAATTGCATATACTGCTCTCTATTCCGACACCCTTTGGCATCTTTCCTGGAACCAGCAAACTGCAGCTTCCACGATCCAGAACCAATTGCACCAGTCCATTGCCCAGGGCATTTCACCCTCTTTTCTCTAGTCCTCAGCCTCTCTCTTTCTCACACCACCTCTCTGGACTTTCTTCTCGTCTTAGTTTTTCCTTTATATTCTGAAGCCATTGATTCCATCCCTTGCCTTGGCTGGTTTTCACTGGGGTCACTATGGGCAGGTTCCATTATCATATATTCTACAGCCCCATCAAGACTGTCTCTGAAGAGTGGTGGGCCCTAGTGCAAATGGGCATTCTCTAGCTATTTAATACCCACTGAGCACCCTTCCACAAAACATACCCCACTTCAGGAAACTCCATTACTGGAGACTACCCTATCCCTTATCAGAGCCCCAATGTCAGCTCTGGACCATCTCCCCATCACTTCCAGGACCTCAGAAACAACTACAACAGGTCTATATTCCACCCCCTCACCTTTGCCAGACCAAAACTCAGTGCCTGCCTAGCAGCCTGAGGCCTCTATATCCATCAGGCCTATTCAGGAGGAGGAGGTAAGCCTCATGCATGTTCCAGATCCTCTTTATGTGTCCCCCACCCCACCCAGGAGAGGTGAGGTAAGGATCAGCAGCCCCTGGGCACACAAACTAGGAGGACATAGAGGTGGGAGCTCTGGCTCTTAATACAGACAGAAATATTTGGCCAAGTACAACATCTGATAAGGCCTTTGAGAGAGCATGGGAGGATACCCAAATTCTTCTCCAGCCTTTCCCAACCAGGTGTCCTGCAGATGCGGTGGACTTCAACTCCCATCAGCCCCAGCCAGCATAACCAATGTTCAGGAATCCTAGGAGTTGTAGTCCAAAACATCTAGAGGGCACCAGGTTGGGGAAGGCTGGTTTACTCTATCCTTCTCCCTTAGTACCAACTTGGGTCTCTACCTAAGATTATCAAGGCAAAAGCTATGGCAATGATTGGCCCTCTGTTCTTTTCTTTCATAGAATGTTGTGGGAAAGGATGTTGTGCAGTGGTTAAAGTGTTTGATTAGGACTGGGGAGGCTAGGGTAACCACATGAAAAGGAGAACAGGCTCCTGTATCCTTAACAGATGTATACAAAAGGGGATTTCAGCAAGTGTCATTTGTATGCATGCAGCACCTGGTGAAATGCCCTCTTGCCCTCTTTTCTATCTGGTCACTCTAGTATAGCTCCTGCAGCTTTAACTGTTGTGATGAAGAGGGCATTTCACCAGGTGCTGCATGCTTACAAATGAAACCTGCTGAAATCCCCTTTTGTAGAAAACAATTAAAGATGCAGGAGCTGTGTCCTCCTTTTTATATGGTCACCCTAGGGGAGACCCAGATTCAACACACACACATACCCAGCCATGAAGCTAACTGAGTGACTTTGGGCCAGTTAATCTCTCTCTCAGCCTAACCTACCTGGTTAACAGGGTTATTGTGATGGCTATGCATGGGGGAAAGAAGAACAATGTATATTCCCTTGATCTCCTTGGAGAATGGGTAAGATATAAATGCCATAAATAAACAAATAAAAGGTGCCATAAGCAGTCCTCAAAGAAGAAAAAGTTGCTTGAAAGGATGGGGAATGGGATGAAATGGCTGTGGAAAAGTGTGTGCTGCAGAGAGAGCTAAAGGAGGAAAAGCTTTTAAAATGTGATTCCGACAAAAGCCATAATCTTAGGACATTACAAAGAAATTATATTTGAGCCAAGATTAAATTTACGTAGGATGTTGTACATCCAAGAACTGTACTTATAACGTAGAGATGCAACATATATAAGAAATAGTTTGCTCAGTGATGTAATGATAGTTCCTTACATTAATGACTTCTCATAAGACAACTGTTTGAAGGCTATTAATGTAGAATGAGTTCATCCACACTAGTATTGACGTTACTGCATCAAGAAGAATGAAAGGGAAGATTTTTTTCCTTTGGGTGGGGGTGGTCCTCCTGTACTGCAATCTATCTCATTCAGTAAGGTCCCCAACCATCTATGTAGCATTATCAGGGTGGGCAGACAGGCTGCTCTAGGGAAGTGAGGAAAGCTGCTTCCAGCAGACCAGTTGCATGCACCTAAATCTGGATCCAACCCATTGAAACAAATAGTTCTGTACTTATATCTGATGTAAAGCTTTTTAAGACTGCAGTCCTAAACATGCTTGAACTGACCCAATCTTATTCTGGTCTGAATAAACATGTATGGGATTTTCAATTCAATCTTTATTGACAGTCAACAGACAGTAAAAGAAAAACAAACAGTCAACATGCTGATTAATCAGTATACAGTATACATATCAGTGTCCAAATCTTGTTGGGAGGGATTACAGTCAGTCGGCCATTTGGTCTCTACAATGGATAGCAAGGTGAATAAATTTTGATACTTGTATAGTGACATACTTGTTATTGCCCTGAAGGAGACTAATTGTCATAGACTCCATAGAGCGACCGGGGAGAACCTGTGTAATTGGTCGCAGTAAAGCATTTCTGATCTCATTATAAAAGTTGCAGCAAAATAGGACATGTACAATTGACTCAACCTCGGTATTATTACATGGGCAGCATCGATTTTCCACTGGTATCTTTTTATATCTAC
The DNA here is from genome assembly GCA_029215795.1 of Anniella stebbinsi. NCBI lineage: Eukaryota > Metazoa > Chordata > Lepidosauria > Squamata > Anniellidae > Anniella > Anniella stebbinsi. The sequence continues at coordinate 152,330,712 of JARDYH010000004.1, forward strand.
CCTCAAGCAATTTAGAGGGGAGAGCGTTGAACCTAGCCAGGGTGAATGCTTTCCTGTACTTGGGGACAGTTAACCATTCCAGGTATGCCATTTCACCTTTACCAGCGTCATCTAACAGATTCAGCGTCACAGGGGAACATTGGCCTCAGGCAGCTCCCTGAAACTCCTGGAGATCTATATCGACCAATCTCTGTTTGATAATCCGTTTGGCACTTCCCAGGTCTAAAAGAAATAGATGCGGGAGGGAAAGCCCGAGCGTAGTGACCCTCCGGACCAATGCTTTGGTCCAGGGGGATTCAAAAGAATCCAGCAAAACCTGGGATGCCAGAGAGTTGGGGGTAAGGGCGTGATACTGGCAGAGCCAAAATTGTAAAGTGAGGTTCCAAGCTAGGCAGCTCGGAGATCTTAAACAAACCTCCAGGTTAAGTGCGGGACCAGACACACACCTTGGAGCACCCAGTATTAGCCTTAGGAATAGAGACTGGACGCCCTCAAAGGAACCCTTTGACAGTGGAAACCAGATAGGGGCCCCAAACAAGATCTGTGAGACCAATTTGGCTTTATATACCCTGATAACAGCTGGCACAGATTTACCCCTTTTAAGTAAAAAAAACGAGAAAGTGCCCCCACTATTTGTTCAGCTTTGGCCTTGGCATATTTGCTGTGTACATTCCATTTTAGGTTTTCTTGAAACCAGATACCCAAATATTTGTAGGCGTCCACTTGGTCTATTCTGATGCCCCCTATAGACCAAGAGAACCTTACTTTGCTCTTGGCAAAAACCAGCACTTTTTATTTTTGGTAGTTGATCGTTAGTTTATTTTTGTCGCAATATTCCGCAAAGCCATTTAAGAGTCTCTTAAGACCCAGACGGGTCTGTTATAGCAGTACCACGTCATCTGCGTAAAGAAGGATACTCACTTTCAGTGGGCCAATCTTGGGGGGATGAGATTGTATCGAAGCCAGTGAGGCTGGGAGGTCAGCCAAAAACAGATTAAATAGGATAGGCGCTGAGACACATCCTTGTCTGACACCCCGAGATGAAGTAAATTCGTTGGTAAGGTGTCCCAATTTACTGCACCGAACCTGAGCAGATGTGTTATGGTATAGAGACTGTATCAGAAATAATAACCTACATTCAATGGATAGCTGTTCTAATTTACTCCAAAGGAGGGGGTGTGAAATGGAGTCGAATGCCGATTTTAAATCAATGAAGGCAGTAAATAATTTGCCTCCTTTGGGTGCTGTATATTTGTGGGCCAGATGGATCAAAGCTAAACAATGGTCATTGGTAGAGCAGCCAGCTTTAAACCCAATCTGTTCACTGCCCAGAATATCCTTGTCCCGGATCCATTCGTTCAATTTGATGCTCAGGTAACTGGCATAAAGCTTCCCAATTATAGACAGAAGACTTATGGGCCTATAGCTATGTGGATCGTTCTTGGGACCCTTTTTATAGATTGGGATAACAAAAGCCCTCCGCCAAACCGCGGGGGACTTGTCCAGTTTTATTTATTGGGGTAAAAAGAGAGGCTAATAGTGGCGTCCACCAGCTAGTATTACTTTTCAGCATCTCCGGTGGAATCCCATCCAGACCCGGGGCTTTACCCTGTTTTAGCTGCATTATGAGATCCTCTATTATGGTGGGATCAACATCGGGCCATTCAGGAGTATCCATAGGCAGTGCAGGGGGTCAAGTTTGTCATCTATCCATCACCAAGAACCTCACGAAAGTGATTTTCCCAGGTAGCAGCAGCTATGTAACATTCCAAGTTACCATTCCCAACATTGAGTGCATCTGACGCTATTTACCAAAAGGTTTTGCTGTTGTTAGGGATTGAAGCCCCTATTAACAGTTGCCATGACTCTCGCTCCGCCTTGTTCTTTTTCTGTCGCAGCAACTTCTTGACGTTTTTCTTTAGGTCGTAATACAGGCCAGGGAGTTGCCGCTCGTTGTTTTTTCGATAGAGAGAGTAAGTGGCCTGCAACCTCCTCCTTAAATCGGCACACTCCCCATCAAATCATTTGTTGCGAGAGGAGTTTTGACCTTTTGAAGTGCTGGAGTTATTTTGGAGAAAGAAGTAAAAGGTTTGCATCAGCTTTGCATCAAAGGCTGAAATACTCAACTCCGGGGACTTGGCTGCACAGATCTGATCGATGTTTTTTAAGCAATCGGGAGAGCAGGCCAGCTGGTTAAAAGCTTGTGCCGTTTCATTTGTCCATTTTATTTTATTTTAAGCTTGAAGTGAGAAACTGACTAGACAAAAAGGGGTCTTGGGCTCCCAGCTGGATAGGCCCTGAAATAAACAGCTGGAGCTCTATGGGTAGGTGGTCACTTTCCAAGCGTTCAGCAACTCTGAAACTGCATCCCATGGCTTCCAGATATTTATGTACTATTATGTAGTCAATCACGCTAGACCCCCTACAAGAAATTTAAGTGAACTCACCCCATCTGTCATTATTGACACGTCCATACATGATGGCCATATTGTTTTTAAATATAAACTGGAGCAAACATTGCCCTGCAAGGTTAATAGTAGAGTCCTTGGAGTGGTGAACGTTTACTCCAAATGAACCTTTACTTATTGGAGAATTGACACAGCATATTACCGGGTCTACCAGGTATGTACCTGATCTTGCGTTTAGGTCTCCCGCCAAAATGGGGTATGCATGAGGATATTTGGATGTTAATTCTGAGAAAAAACACTCAGTTTTAAACCAGGTTGTCATGGTAGACGCCTTACAAGTTGAAGGCACAAAATACGCATTAAAGAGCAGAAGTGTCAGCTTAGGGGCTCTCAGCTCCAAAATCAGGGCCTGTATTAGGGAATCACAGTTGGGTAGTTCAGTTACTCTAGCATAGAGAGAAGATGAAATTAAAAAGCAGAACCCCTGACAGTCTCTACCCTTGCCTTTGTTAGACAGTGCAGGGAGACAAAATGATAAAAACCAGTTCACATGAATAATATCACGACACCAGGTCTCCTGGAGGAGGACAACGTCAAACTCTGCCAAATAGTCAAGTATAATTTGGGACCTATACTTTGAGCCCCACCCTGCGATGTTCCAGGATAAACGTTTTAGGGGGAAGTTTGTCTCCCTATTCTTTAGTCAGTCCAGCTCTGCGATTATATCCAGGTGTCCTTCCGTGTTGTTCAAAACACATCCATTAGGGGGGGTTATTGTGGGAGTCATTTTACCTTAGAGAGTCCCACCTGTTTTTAAAGAAACCCCCTTAGGGGGTTCCAAATGTTGATGAGTGGCCTTATTAATTTTGGTAGAATGACTATTCTCAGTTTTATTGAGCTTAAAGTACTCAGGTAAGGTCTCCTGGTTACCCATTCTGCCAGAGTTGGTGGTTAGGGCAGCAGTACTTGTATTAATTACTATGATCTTAGGGCTCAGGGCTGGTTCTCCTTTCTGATGGAGTGGCTGCTGATCATACCTCAGCAAGCCTTCACAGCGTTCATGTCTATGCGCCGCCCCTGTTGGATTTGCCCCCAAATGGGGATCCAGTGACTTAGACGCTGCTGACATAGGCAAGCTGTTGTTTTGTTGAAGTTTAAATACCAAAAGTTCCCTAAGAACAGAGAGTCTAGTTAAAATCTCCTGCTTTTCTATATCTGGAAGAATATCGTAACTATCAATTAGCTTGAGTTCCTTGGGCGTGAAGTCTCCCCAGTCTAAGTTGTCAGTAGCTGGTACAGAGTTCTTACTGTGATGGAGTTTGATGGGACCTGTGCTGTTTTTAGATAAGTTAGAGGGGGATACAGGAACATCGACAGATAAATTTAAATCTATCAGATTCCCAACCGTGGGGTCGTTGGATATCAAACTAGATGGACACTGGATACCCAACAGTAACGAAGAAGTCACGTCCTTAAAATACCTGCTAACCATCAGCCCGTTCATCTGAAACTCCTCTCTGCATCCATAAATACGTGCGGCAATATTGGGCGACACAAAGGTTACAATGGCACGCGCAGAACTATAATTGTAGAAAACATATTCTACTTTCTGCACTGAAGTGGGATCAAGTTGTATTTGGTTTATATCAGCTATTACTGAGACAAGATGATCAATTCGTTCCCCTTGTGTCTGCTTGCCAGTAGGTTTAGGGTAATTTGAGAACACCAGGGTCTCTCTTAAAAGTTGCAACTGCCATGCCCTAACCCCAGCTTTGAGGGGCTCTGTTTGGACAGGCTCAGTTGAATTGGAAGGCATGAGGGTACCCCTATCTGGGAGTTGTAAAAGTTCCCAAGGATCCTGATTACTTCTGGCCATCATGGCGAGAGACTTTTGACCTTTGGTATTTAACTCTTGTGACCGACTTGCTCCGTTTATCATATTCTCATAGATTTTATTATGTGGTCTCGGCGTCTTCTTCAACTTGTTATTCTTATCCACATCCTCCAGCAATTTGAATAGTCTGTCATAGTTCATTTTAGTTGATCTCCTTGATCTGGGTAATGTTCTTAGTTTTTTTTTTATTTTTTCACCATATTCTTTGAGACTTTAGTTACTTTGGATTTGGAAACCCTTTTTGGTCTGACAGGATTAACGGGATTATTATCTCTGATAACAGTGACTTTAGTCTCAACATTTCCTAAGCTTACACCATTATCCATCTCTGTTGCATCCTTGGTTTTACTGGCCTTTCTGGATTGTTTGGCTTTGGACGGGTTCCCTTTGTCTCTGCATGAGTAAGGAGAAATCTTAAGGTTTTGCTCAGGAGTATTGGGCTTGGGCCCACTTGACTTGAGGTGCACTTCCCCTTTTGATTTCCCTAACGCAAAAGCTGTTAGTGTAGTCAAGAGGTCCTTACTTTCTGACAGGAACCTCTTAATGGAAGAAATGTCCTCTGCCCAGACCCCAAACAAGCTCTTAATCCTCTCATATTGGGAATTAAGCAAATACTCAACAGCATACAGAACGTAGCTTTTATCTTCGTGGGGGGATCACCCAGCACTCTACTGAGAGGCAGGCTGTGGAGCCTGTTTCTCAGTAGAAGGGACCAGCGGGTGGCAGCAGGCAGAAGCGGACAGCCCAGGCAGGTAAGGAGCGTGAGTGGGGGGGGACATCTCTATTAGCTACCAGTATCCCAGGATTATAAATATGTCCATTTATCAGTGATAAATAGCAGCATAGATGTATTGTAACCAAACTATATGATCATTCAGATTATACTCCAACAATTTTTTTAAAAAGCATCTCAACATCCATTTTCTTTGATGAAACCTGAACTCCTCTCCACTCAGGGCCTTCTCAGTGGCAACACCCCAGTTATGGAACTCTCTCCCAAGAGAGGTTAGACTGGGCCCATCTTCAAAGATTTTTAGGAGGGCAGTTAAAAAGTATTTATTCTGCCAGTCTTTAAAGTTGTTTTAACCTTGCCAGCAGTTAGTTTTCTATGCTGTTTTTGTTCTGGATTTTAAAACTGTTTTTTTTTAAGTTTGTTGCATTATGATATTTATTTCTATAAATCACTTTAGGGATCTTTCAGGGCCAAAAGGTGATATGGGAAGTTTTTCTATAAATGAAGGAAGGAAGGAATAAGGTTTTCATCCCAAAAGCACATCTTTTTGATTAGAACCCATAGATCTTATAGCAGGATCCTAAGCATGTTCACTCAGAAGTAAGACTTATCATGCTCAATGTCACCTGCTCCCAAGTATTTTATTTTATTTTTATTTATATTAGTACATTTGTATACCACCCCATAGCCGAAGCTGTCTGGGTGGTTTACATAATTTCATTGTTGGCCTCAGCTGGACCCTTTCTAGCTCAGCCTTCTCCAACCTGGAACCCTCCAGATGTGGGAGAGAGCAACTCCTGGCACCCGTGTGTTTAGGACTGAAGCTTGGGATTCACTTGGGATTCACATGTGTGTGATTAGTCAGGGGGGTCTTCTTTACCATAAGGAGGTATCAATGAAATGTAGGTGAGATCCTAAGGCAACCTTCCCTAGATGTTTTGGACTTCAACACCCATCAGCCTAGATCAGCATAACCAGTGTTCAGGAATCAAGGGATGAGTTGTCCAAAACATCTGGAGGGCACTTAAGGCTTTCTGCCGTATAACAGAAGTGCTTGGATTGGGTTGCAGATGAGGCCTGAGCATGAAGCAGTTATGCAAAGCAACAGATTCCAAAAGGGGAATAACTTCCCTATTTCTTACCACCCTTTCTGTATGTGATGTTGACTTTTTTCCTTAGGTTCATAAATGGCTAAAGACAACACTGCTAGGGTACATCAATGGCTATGGCAGCCTACACCTCCACCCCCAGACCCCATCCCAAGTCATGCTGGCACTTCAGAAAGATATGCTAGTTCGCAAAAGGACAGGCTTGCATGATTATCCTTCAAACAAGCACCAAAATAATGCACAATTTTAAAATCCAAGCTACATCTCAAGTCCCTGGGGAACAAAAGGCTATTTTAATCTAGTCAACGCTCACATTCGAGTGATGTGCATACTTGACATTTTGCATATATTAACCTTTTTTTTCTTTTTTTGCTAAAAAGATTTCATTTGCTTAACACAAGAATAACCTTATTACAAAAACGGATCAACTACATTTAGCATCTGGATTTCAGTGATATATGATTAAGAACTTTAAAAGCCCCGTTGCACCAGGTCAGCATGATTTCCTGCTCATAAATGGAAAAAAAGCATAAGCTAAGCATAAAAACATCATGCTTTAGCAAATTATTGGTATGCAGCTCACTACTCAACAGTTATCAAAAATTACAATGCACACACACACACACACACACACATATATATATATATATGTTTGCCCTCATACCTAATGGCAGGTACTGTTTTGAATAGGGATCTATGAGAATTTCAGTTCAGTTCCCAAATAATTAAAAAAATGCCCAGTTTGCAACCTTGAACGTGAAATTCAATGAGAAATTCTCAAAGTTGCATTCATGTTTGCAAAATGTTCATTTGAAATATGCACAACTTTCTCAAAATGCATAACCTTCACAAAATGTGCAACTTTTGAAAAATGCATGACTTTTCCCATTCAAAAGGACCAGTAAACAGGTAAGCAAATGAGAATGAGAATGCGTCAAACCAAGCTTGGAATAAAAGTTCGGAGAATTTAAGTGAATTCAAGCATCCCCGGTTCTCCCATTTCTAGTTTGGAATTTAAAACATGACTTCATCCAATTGTCAACTCAAACAGATTTGTTTGTTTGCAGGTTGGACATTATTGCTTTGAGCTGTTATAAATTTCCAGCAAAATTCATTGTACCTGTAAGAACTCATGTGTATCAACCTCATGTGTATCAACCTCTTCTGGCGTCTTCTAGGCCAAGATGAGAGCCTCATCATCTCCACCAAGGGATACGGGAAGAAAAAGGTCACATCACCACACCAACCAACCACAGATACACATGACCTGTGCACTCTGATGAGCTTCTGAGACATTGCGCTTCCTTCGGACTTCCGAATCGTCAGGAGCTCCACATGCATGGTGGGAGACAAAATTAATTGTGTGCAACATCAGAAGAAGGCTTCATTAAAAAACAACAACAGAGTAACAGTAGAGTAATAAAAAGTAGGGATGTGTATCATATCGTTAAAATGTACAATAACGATACGATAGGGTTGTTAGCGTGCATGTGTTTAACGATGACGATATGATACAAAAACCTACGATAATCATCGGAGATGATAATTTTTGGGCGATTTTATCGTTTTATTGGACTGCCTTATAAATATACCTATAACTTCTGTATTTTAAAAGTTAGAGGCTTGAAACTTGATCACAGTACTTATGGGGTATGCCTAAGTATGTGTATGAAATTTGAGATTGATCCCTCCAACTCTTGATTTTATATGAATTTTTTAAAGATCGTTTCCATTCTGACAGGTCTGAATGAATGCACGTGGCGAGCTGTCATTCTGATCTGTCAGAACTGAAACAATCTTTAATAAATTCATATAAAATTGAGAGTTGGAGGGATCGATCTCAAATTTGGCACATATGTGTAGCAACATGACGATAACGATAAACGATGATATTTTTTGGCATGCACACCCCTAATAAAAAGTGGACAGTCAGACTAAAATAGTTCAGCAGGTAGACAGGGAGGAGGCTGAATTTTCACTCATAGATTTGGTTTAGACTTGGAAACACATTTATATAGACTCATATTGACAAGGCAAACTTGTTAGTAAAGGGGGGCATAGATGAAGCTATAGCCAAAACCCTCTTCTAAGTCTGCCCTTTCTAAGTTTTCCTGCTGGTGTGCACTCTGCAATATGTAGTGTAAATAGAGGGTGTCAAGAGACTCGGAAGCCTTCATTACAGAGCGTGAAACAATTAGGGGGAGAACCCTCAGCTTTTCCAAAGCTCTCTAGGTTGCTGTTTCCTTTTCTCCCAGTGGTGTATTGTTCCTTTAACAGAATTGTAGGAAATGCTCATCTAGCAAATGGGAAAGTAAAACTAGTAAAGGCTCCTTTGGTGCCTGGTAGTCCTGGCTTGAGAGTGATTGCTGAGGCCTTTTCACGTATTGGTCAGCTTAATAAATGTTGATGCTTATAGAAGACTGAGATCTATCTCACGTCCAGAAGTAACAGACATTACGCTCCCCTTCCCATGTTGGTAAATTTGAGAAAATAAGCAAAACTGGCATATGAATGGGCGGTTCCCAAGAATTTCCCCAGAAAGGCTTGGAAAGGCCAGCCCATCCCAAATTGACAGGGCCAGCCCTAATGTTAAGGAGAATGAGGCAGCTGCCTCGGGGACAGATTCTGCGGGAGGGGAGGCAGAGAGTGGTGGCAAGTGGTTGGAGGATGTACCACACAACCGGCCCTGCACCCCCTAAGCTGTCCTGCTGCCCTCAAGTTCATTAGAGGCAGACAGTGTTGAATGAAGATTCAACTGCTGGTCTGGTTGCCTTCTGTACATGAAATAGTGGGGCACCATTTTTGTCTTCTGTCTCAGGCAGCAAAATAGCTTGCGACAGCCCGGCAAATTGTAATGGCTGAATTGCACCCATCACTACTTCCAACCAGTCTCAGTCATGTTTCTGCTGTGCTCATGTGGAGGAAGAGAACATATCAGCTGTGCATGGCTACATCTGGCAGTCATATCCATGACCAATCTTGTCTCTAACCACCACAGTCTCTGCCAGTTGTAACCACATATTAGCACCTCATTAATATTACTTTCCTTCTTAGGAGTGTGCCCAATGACTGGCTAAGCATATTCACAATTGGCCACATGGTGGCAGCACAAGACAGGATACAAAAGCATTGATCACAACATGCCTATCAAACTAAATAGTATATTCCTAGCAACGTCAATAGACATAACAGTAAACTGGACAACAACCACTTATAGAACTTTTAAAAATGTACTTGTGCATATGTAAATGATGTAGGAGTCTTTAAAAAAAAAAAAGTCCAGCAGTGCAACAAGATGCATGTTTACTTGGAAGTAAATCTATTATATTCAGTGGAGCTTATTCCTAGATAAGGGTACATAGCATTGCAGGCTTGGTTTGTGTATTTATGCAGCTGGTGTTGTAGAAATTTAGCTGGAAGCAATATGGGCACATGTTTAAACTTGAGGATTTGTCTGATGATGTGAACTTCTCAGTTTTTAGAACTTTTTCTGACATAGACAGGCTGGAATGTCAAATAAGGGAATTCAGAGACCATGGGTGAAAACTGTTTAGTACAAAGAGATGCTTAAAACCACCACCACCACCACCACAACAACAACAACAATAACAATCTTAGTCCAAGACCTCCATCACCTAATTTCCCCCCTGGTTTGCCACTCCTTTTTTTACCAGTGTGTCAAGCTTATGATCCCTTTTACCTGAATAGCTGCTCTTTTGCTCCTTTGCTCCTTTGATCTTCCACACCACACCACTCCCCTCCTCCCCTCCCCTTTCTCCCTCCAGTCAGGTCCTGCCAGATGAGTATTTCAACCAGACCGCCTTTCTGCTGGGCAAAAATGGAACGACCCTTTAGTCTGGCTCTTTGGGGGCATTGAGGGAGTGCAATCCTGTCTCTGCGGAGATTCAGGCATTGTATGATTTTTTAAAAAATGCTTTCGAGCCTGGGATGCAAGGTTTGGGTCTAATATTGAGGCTTGGAGCCAGCTGCTGGGAAAGATTGCTTTTCCCTGCCAGGACCTGATGTAATCCATTCAAGCCCCCAGTTCTTTTAAACCTACACGGAGGCTTAGGGCACATTAAACGTGCTTAGGGAAAATAATCCAAACTTTTAGCATTCTAGGAAAGGCTGGGGAAGAGGCAGCGTGTGAGCAGGACAGGCTCAGCATCATGTCAGTACAGTGCTGTAAATCCGCACACCAGGCATGGTGAGAGTGCACTAAATTGCTGGTGTGTTGGAGCTCCAAATCAGTATGATGGTGAAGTTGGTACTTTTCTCCTCACATGTTAAAGCCACCACCAGATGGCAATCATTGCATACTGGTAAAGCCCAGCCTTCCGTATTGCCACAATCGGACAGATGCCAGAGAATTGTGGGGTTCTGGACTTTGAGGTATTACGTTCCTCCTTTACCACCTCCAGTTCATGTGGGCAGTTTGAAAACTAACCTTCTCTCTGCTGTTGTAATTTCTACAATGTTCCACACCTGAAACAGATCATGATCTGTCCACAAAATGTACATTAGATCCATGGCATGTATCCCACCATCTCATTATTTATTTTTACTTAGAATCACAGAATCATAGAATAGTAGAGTTGGAAGGGGTCTATAAAGCCATCGAGTCCAACTCCCTACTTAATGCAGGAATCCACCTTAAAGCATCCCTGACAGATGGTTGTCCAGCTGCCTCTTGAATGCCTCTAGTGTGGGAGAGCCCACCACCTCCCTAGGTCATTGGTTCCATTGTCCTACTGCTCTAACAGTCAGGAAGTGCGCAGGACCCCAGTCCCGATCAGGACCACCAAGCATGGGTAGTGGAGGTTTAACTCTTCCTCTACAGCTGCTTGTTTTCTGAAATTTCCATTGTTCCGCATGTAGGGACTTTTTAAAAGTCTCAATTGGCACCAAAGGAGTTTAAAGAGTTTAAACTATGCACAGTGACCCCAACTTAGATCAGGGCCCTGTATGTGTACTTGTGAGCGAAAAACAAAGGGAGGGTCAGGTGCACACTACTTATTTAAGGTTTATTGTGTAGCTTGGCCTTAAGAACCATATCATCAGCAGCACTGAGATGCTACAAACTACATCTCCTAAGGTGGCTGTGCATCTTCTTTACAGAGGATAGTCCTCTGTTTGGTAGGGTGGCCATGCATCCTCTTTTACAGGGGACAGTGCTCTGTTTGAAGGCTGCTGGAGGATTGTCCTCTATTTTGAAGGCATCCTCTGTTTGAATAGGGTGACCAGATAAAATCTAGGTCGGGGCTCCTGTAACTTTAACAGTTGTAGAGAAAAGAGAATTTCAGCCAGTGTCATTTGTATGCAATTAGTTCCTGGTGAAATTCCCTCTTCATCACACCAGTTAAAGTTGCAGGGGCCCTGCCTTCTTTTGTATATGGTCACTCTAGTATAGTACCTGCACCTTTAACTGTTGTGATGAAGAGGGAATATCACCAGGAACTAATTGGTCCCTTTTCTCTACAACTGTTAAAGTTACATGAGCCCTGACCTGGATTTTATCTGGTCAGCCTATGTTTGAAGGCCTGTCCAGTCCAAATCCTATATAAAGATAAAGGGTGGTCAAAAGGAAAAGCTGAGCCTTGAAGTTGTCCATCAACAGCACCTGGACAGCAGACAGAGCAAGTCACACAGGTCACCTGCTCACAGTCTCCACACTGTGGTGAGATGTAATGTACTTCTATTTCAATTATAATGTCTACATTTGCATCTATACATGTAATTCAGCTTGTTTACTTTCCATGCAAACTGGTGACAAGCTTTGTCTCTTTTGGTGACGCATTTCCTCTTCTGAGGCTATTCATAAGCGGTCACCCAAATCTCACTGTTGTGAACCTGTTACTTTGGGATTCTCTTGGATCAAGGTTGGTAACCATAAATAGGAGAACTTTGGCTATTGAGCAGTATAGAAATGCAATTAAATTTTTTTTTAAAATAAAGCTGATGCTTTTTGTTGCAATACAGCAATTTGTGTCACCCCCTCTGCCCTACGTAGGCTTGCTAAGGGTTCCAGTCACTGGAACATCAGTATAGACTTTTGGGGAAAAGCCCTCGTGAGGGGCGCCCGGAACTGTGGCAAGAGAAAATGCTAAGGAGCTGAGGCCAGAGCTCCTGGGACTGTTTTTCTTTTGCTTCCTGGTACACGTGTCTTCCTCAGTGCTGCACTGAGCCATCCTACCTGTACCTTTTCCTGCCTATGAACTCGCCTATGAACTCTCACTTAGGCCCAGCAAATTCACAGATACCAGCAGCGGTATGGAGCAACAGTTCAAGGTCAGTAGCAATTTCACTGGCATTTTCATCCCTGGCTTGGAAATACAAATCTTGGGATGTCCTAATGCTCTCCTCAAATACAAGAAGACTGTTATGACCCACAGAGTTATTCTCTGGCTAGGATTTTAATCTGACCTGGAGGGAAAAAAATCAGCTTCTCTCACCAGGCCTACAAATCCCTCTTCCCTCCCTCATTCCATTCACCCAACTTCCTCCGAATTCCCCCTCCCACCTGCACAATCACACCCCCAGGTACTCATCCATTTTCATTGCTTCCTCTTGCTCCACTGATGTGGTGGGAAGGAAGAAGATTTTTCTTCCCAGTCACAACCTCACCCCCATTCCTCTGATCCATGACACACTGCTACAGCTTTATGGCAGGTGCCAAGAACTCTGGGGAAACTGGAACCCAGTAGTCCTGGCACATAGTTCAAAGGCACCAACCAGGGTGCTGGAGAGGTGGGGGGGTTAAAGAGGCAGCAGCAATCAAGGCAAGCTATAGGAGGGTGGAGGAAGCTCCTCGGGAAGTTGGTGGAATGTTCAGACCTTATTTGTGCTCCAAATGGTATCAACAGTAGAATGACCATATGGAAAGGAGGACAGGGCTCCTGTATCTTTAACAGTCGTAAAGAAAAGGGAATTTCAGCAGGTGTCATTCGTATGCATGCAGCACCTGGTGAAATCCCCTCTTCACTAAAGCTGCAGGAGTCCTGCCCTCTTCTGTACCTGATCAAGGGGGCAGGGCTCTTGCAGGTTGAACTGTTGTGATGAAGAGGGAATTTCACCAGCTGCTGCATGCCTAAAAACTGACACCTGCTGAAATTCTCTTTTCTATGCAATTGTTAAAGATACAGGAGCCCTGTCCTCCTTTTAATATGGTCACCCTAATCAACAGGGATGCAACAGGGGATTATATTTAGCTGACAAATTGAGTTATTTTCTGAGTTTCCAACACTAAGAATATATTTTTAAAAAATTAGCAAGGAAGCTTATGACATATTGTTGTGAGCCTGAGGTGCAGGAGGGGTTGGGCAAAGTAATATGTTGTCATGGGAACCATGATGTTAGCCAATTGCTTTTTGATAGAGGATCATTTGGGGAATGGCCTGGACATGAGGAGGGATTATAGAAAGGAGCAGACCTTACCCCTCCCCTCAGTGAAGGATGGTGTCATGCAAATGTTTTCATAAAAAGGGAAGGAAACAACAGTTTGAGTTACACAGAGGAAGAGACTGAGGAAAGAGTTTCAGATCTGTAGGCATTTCAAGGTGCTGGCTGTCTCCCTAGAGAACTGTTGTGGGAGTTTTGCAGTATTGCAAAATGCCAATAAGAGTCCAGTGGCCATCTTCCAAAGATAACCAAGAACTATAACCCTGGAACTTCTCACCCCTCACAGAAGTTGGGTGTGTGTAAAAATATTGCTTACATAAATAAAGGCTTTTCTACACAAGACATTTACTGTGCTCTCATCATTTGCTATATACCATTGTTTCTATGTTCTTTATATGATGTTGTGAACCTCCAGTTTAGTTTTTGTATTCAGCCAACACCTTCGGGGAGGTGTTTTTTTTGTTTTGTTTTAGAGCAGGGTTAATTGTGAAAGTGAAAGAAAACATAATTCCCTCTTGTGTATTTGTGCTACATCACTACATCACAGAGCCACCTAGAGGTGATGTAGCAGAAAAGCAGGAAAGGAAAGACTCGTAGTGTTCGGATTTCAATTCTCTGACAAAACAAAAAGTAGATGTAGCAGATTAACAGGCAATTAACAGCCTTGTATAGAAAAGCTCTAAAAACAATTAAAATGAATAAAGTAGTGATATATTTTTAAAAAACAGCAGGAGATTCCTCAGGAGTTTAAACAGACCACTAAAAGCCAATTAAGAGTTGCTAAAGGACACGGACGGAGGTGTTGTTACCAAGAAGGCCTTGACTCTGATAGCAACTCACCTCCTCTCAGAAGATCTGGCTTCTGGTGATGATCTTAACAACCAGGGCAGCGTCATACTTGTTGAACACCTTGACAGAACTAGGCTCACAAGCAAGAGTCCAACTTTGCCAAGGTACAATGCTTTCTGAGACATTCAGAGCAAAGAGAATTTGCTGCCAGTTTATCTTCTTAAGGCTACAACGTTATATCAACTTGCCTGGGAGTATGTCCCATGAAACGTCTGACTTTTTTCTACTTTATTTCTGAGTGGACATGTATAAAGTTGCACTGTAAATTGACCTTTCAGCATCAAATGAGATTTTGTAAGAAACAACTGTCCGTTCCTGTCACAATGCCCCCTGCCTCACTTATTCACACCATGTGAGCATCTGATACCATTTTTTTTCACATATTCATTTTTTAAAGTATTTAAAAGGGCTTAGCGTGCAAGCTTTTTGATTCGTGTGCAAGCTGAACCAAAAGTTGTCGGAATATTCATGACTAGCACGTCAAATAATTCAACAAGCAAATGGATACTTCACTCTGCATAATGTTTGCATGAATATATAGCTAGCTCTATTTAAAACTGCCCCTTCCTAATGGTCTCTGTGCTCTAGGAGGAAAGTTCTAATTCTCTGGGCATGAGCATGACTGCCACTAACTCATTTTAAATAAATGAAAAGTAAGGAGATGTCAATAATTTTCGTTCATTGTGATCTGGAAAGATTTTTTTTAACCAGAAGGGTTGTGCTTTTGTCTTGCAAATACACGCAGTTCCTAATACTCTGCAATATATAACAAGATGTCATTTTACATATGAAATCCCTTCAGTGTTAAATTCCTGCTTTAGCAATGGTCTCTAATAAGAATAACAGACCACCCCTCCCTTTCCTTCACAAATGTTAGAGGCATGCTCATTTTTACTTGCACTAAATGATGTATGTCACCCACATCATCCCTCAGAGGAAAGCTAGTCTTATCATATCAGGGCTGTGCAAGCCTCGGCTTCAGAATTGGATTTTTGAAGCTTTGGCAGTCATTTTATGATGAAACCGCCATTTAGCCCCCAACCTGGGACTCCGCAGCATGGAAAGAACCTACAAATCCCAGCATGCACTGCCTGGGAGGGATGGTCTTACTGGGGCCCTGGAACTGTGGGCACTATGGCCTCGTCACCACTGTGATCACCTGCCCACCAGTGCAATTGCCAACCCAGCCGTGTGATCCAGGATGCACAAGTCCCTGGATGGGTCGCTGCACATTCCACTCTAGTCCCACAGCTGCCTGGTTTCCTTGAGAGCTACCTGTGTCTGATAACGTCTGATGTCCCAAAAGCAGGCAAATGACACAAAATTGGGTGGGACAGCTAATACCCTGGAAGACAGAAACAAATTTCGAAGTGATCTCGCTAGGCTGGAGCGCTAGGCTGAAAACAGCAGAATGAAATTTAATAGGGATATATGCCAAGTTCTACACCTAGGAAAAGGAAACCAAATGAAGAGTTACAAGATGGGGGATACTTGGCTCAGCAATACTACAAGTGAGAAGGATCTTGGAATTGTTGTAGATCACAAGCTGAATATGAGCCAACGGTATGATGTCGCTGCAAACAAAGCAAATGCTATTTAGGGCTACGTTAATAGAAGTATAGCTTCCAAATTGTGCTAAGTACTGGTTCCCCTCTATTCGGCACTGGTTAGGCCTCATCTTGAGTGCTGTGTCCAGTTCTGGGCACCACACTTCAAGAAGGATACAGACAAGCTGGAGCATGTTCAGAGGAGGGCAACAAGGATGAGCAGGGGTCTGGAAACAAAGCCCTATGGGGAGAAACTGAAAGAATTGGGCATGTTTAGCCTGGAGAAGAGAAGACTGAGGGGAGACATGACAGCACTCTTCAAGTACTTGAAAGGTAGGCTGACCATATGAAAAGGAGGACAGGGCTCATGTAACTTTAACAGTTGTAGAGAAAAGGGAATTTCAGCCAGTGTCATTTGTATGTATTAGTTCCTGGTGAAATTCCCTCTTCATCACAACAGTTAAAGTTGCAGGGGCCCTGCCTTCTTTTGTATATGGTCACTCTAGTATAGTGCCTGCAACTTTAACTGTTGTGATGAAGAGGGAATTTCAGCTGGGACTAATTGCATACAAATGACACTGGCTGAAATTCCCTTTTCTCTACAACTGTTAAAGTTACATGAGCCCTGTCCTCCTTTTCATATGGTCAGCCTATGAAAGGATATCACACAGAGGAGGGCCAGGATCTCTTCTTGATTATCCCAGAGTGAGGACAGCTCAGACAATACATTTATTTTCAAAACTCAGCCAAAGGAAGCCACTGGATGGAAGCTAAAAACAAAATCTTATATAAATAAACCAAAAACATCTTGGTCATACTCAAGGGTGAGACTTATGCATGGGGCAATGCATAGCAGAGCAGATGCCCAATCTATATTTACTCAAATGGCAGAAAATAATTATCTGCAAAGGTTTTGATGTAAGGCTGCATATTTCATTGCTCATGATTGTCCATATGATGACTAAAGATTTTAAATTCACATGTCTGAATCAAGACATTTAAATCAATGTTTTGACACCCAAGTAAATGGCTTGAAACAGAAGGACTGAAAGCTTACATTGAAACATAGCAAGGCCACCTGGGGAAATCAATGCTTTCGATATTTAATTAAGCACGAACGTCTGCCTAGACTGGAATTGTGCCAGCTTAGCCCTTGTTTTTACTTCCATTAACTAATCATGATATCAAATCATAAAACAATAATTGTTCACTTTTCACGCTCATTCCCCCTTTGTTCCTTTTAGGTTACATCACAATAATGATCATTTGTAAAATATTGTGGCAATTGCTGCAACATGTTTCATGCGGCTGAAGCCAATATTATTGGCCTTTTTCTAATGTACTTTTATTTACAGATAGACTGCTTTGATTAACCCCAAGACCTGTACATCTAATATTGTGTTTTCAATATTAAAATAGATCGAATTAAGATGCACACAGTGCTGATATTCCCATTTTAGCTGCAAAGCCAAAAGTGATGATTAGTTTTGGAATCAGAATCCCGGCACTGTCATTCCAATTTTATCATCTAGCAATATTATTTTATGGTATCCTGCAAATTTGCAGCCATTCTTAATGATGTGTGAAGGTGTCTATAAAACATGGTACACGTTTGTTTTTCATCAATATATTCATATCATGTGTTGCATTCCAGAAGAATTTAAATCTTAAGGCATAACGTCTTGTCATTGCACAGGTCCTAGGACAGTCAATCTTGGCTCTCTTTAAATTTTATTTGATTTATTTATTATCTTTCGCTGGCATATTTCTTCTTAGGGAGCTTTCTCACAAATCTGAGTTAACTACCACTACCACACTAGCCATGCATATTACATAGGGTGTCCAGATGGCTCGGGGTTTCCCGGTCCTAACCGGGAAACCTGGGGCCAACCGGCCCAACTGGGGGCGGTGGGGGCAAACCGGGGTGGCGGGGGGTCACGCGGTGGTGGCAGCAAGCAAGGAGCAGCAGTAGACCTGGCGGCGGTGGCGGCAGAGGAGCCCAGGAAGCAGCCGCCCCAGAAGGTAAGTGCTCTCCCTCGCGCCTCACGCTCCTTATCCGCAGGGGCGTCCTCTTCCCTCCAGTGCTCGAATCTACTGAGAAACAGGCTTCGCGGCCTGTCCCTCAGTAGCGAGACAGGCCGCGAAGCCTGTTTCTCAGTAGATTCGAGCACCGGAGGGAAGCCACCGCCCCTGCGGGTAAGGAACGCGAGGCGCGGGGCGCGGGGCACTTACCTGCTGGGGCGGCCGGGTCCGCCCCGCTGGGCTCGTGAGGCCAGAGTCCGCGCAGAAGGGACGGGAGAGGGCCGGATCCGGAAGTGACGTAATCGGCCCTCCCCCGCCTCTTCCGCGCGGCCTCTGGCCTCGTCGGGGCTAGTAGCGATGGCGACGACCCCCGAGGAGCCCGGATGCCTGCACGGTAGAGGCGGGGGAGCTCCCCCGCCTCTTCCGCACGGGCATCCGGGCTCCTCGGGGGTCGGCGCCATCGCGACTAGCCCCGACGAGGCCAGAGGCCGCGCGGAAGAGGCGGGGGAGGGCCGATTACGTCACTTCTGGATCCGGCCCTCCCCTGCTTCTTCCGCGCGGCCGCTGGCCTTATGAGCCCAGCGGCAGGGGACCCGCCGGCGGTGGTGGCGAACCTGGGGGGGGTGGCAGCGGCAGCGGCAGCGAACTTGGTAGGTCCGGGCTGATGTTTTTTGGGGGTGGGTGGCTTGGTGGGGGGGTTGTTTTGGGTGGGGGGTAGCTTGGGGGGTTTGTTTTGGGGGGGTGGCTTGGTGGGGGGTTGTTTTGGGTGGCGGGGGGAACCGGGATTTTGGGTTTCAAAATCTGGTCACCCTAATATTACATAAAGTTACGTAAGAGCCCAAATAACCTTTACTGCTCACCATGCTACATAGCCTACAGCTAGATCATGGATTTACCATCCTGACCTCCAACACTTTGATAGAAGCGTGTTGAAGTTTAAATTCTTCTAACAGGCGTATAGTACTCTGCACTGTGCAATAAACATGAATGAACTACCTACATTGACTAGTTACTTGCTTGGTGTGCAGCATATTTGCCCAAAGTCCATCATTAGATGAACAGCACAACTCATAATTCATTACTGTCATTTCTTCAGCATTCATTGCCAAAGCCAAGCTATAGGTTGAGATCTCCCCCAAGGGATGCATGCACACAATTGTTTGTTTCTTTTTGGCTAAGAAGATGGATCGTAAGATTTAAAATATATAAATGAATGATCAATTCACTGGATAGAGTGTGCACATATTTTAAATTGGGGCAGTATAGCACACAATCATGCAAATATACATATTCATAGAATCATAGAATCATAGAATAGTAGAGTTGGAAAGGGCCTATAAGGCCATTGAGTCCAACCCCCTGCTCAATGCAGGAATCCATCTTAAAGCAGACCTATTCTGCAAAGTTGCAACCAAAATTGCTAACACAAACGCAGGTAAGGTCTTCTTCTTCTTCTTCTTCTTCTTCTTCTTCTTCTTCTTCTTCTTCATTATTATCATCATCATCATCTAAAGAAACCACATGAAAGAGTCTAGGAAAACTCAGGCCTCATCTACACTAAGCAGGACATTGCACTATGAAAGTGGAATGAAAGAGGTATATAAAAGGCAGGAGCCACACCAAGCAGGATATAGCACTATGAAAGCGGTGTATGGTATGTGTCAATGGGCCCCAACAGTTGTCAGTGCACTTCAATGCCACTATAAAGCAGTAGTGTGGCTCCTGCCTTTTATATACCACTTTCATACCACTTTCATAGTGCAATATCCTGCTTGGTGTAGATGAGGCCTCAGTTTATTTCAGTGTGGTTTGAGGAGCAAGAATTCTGCAAAAACACCACAAAAATAAATGGGAACGTGGGAACATGTGCTTGCAGAGTTGTATCTACGAATTGGCTTTATTTAGCTATTTAATAATAATAATAATAAAAAAGGTAGAGCTCTGATTATTTATTTTTCATATTTGTATTGCAGCAAGGAAATAAATTATTTAGGAATAAAAAGTGACTTTTTAGATACAGTACCGTAGTAAGAAATCGTAACAAGGCTTCTTATTCTAAGATGAGCTCACTTCAATAACCTGACACTAATTTTTGTCATTTATTCCTTTAAGGCTACTGAGAAATTGAACAATTTATCTTGGAACTGACTTCAATTCTTCTCTCACAGGGCAGGTCAAAATCTATCTGCCTAATTATTTTCTGTCTGCTATAGTTTCTCCAGGAAATTTTGTACGAATAAGAATCTGATGACCTGTTTCCACAAATACATTTCTTTGGAAACATATATATCAGATCTAAAGCAGTATACATTTACTGGGGAAGTAGTCTAAATTTTTAATTCAGAGACTTTTATTTAATATTTTATAGCAGCTACTTTTTCTAGAACAAAGAACTGGCCATTGAGGGCCCAGAGAGATTCCAGTTTCCCCAACACCTCCAGTTAAGCAGATCCACATGTTACTATTGCTGCAGGAAAGAACAGTGCTACACTGCCATTTTATGCAGCCAACATGTAAGCACAGCCATCAACTGACACATATGTATCCATACCTTTAAGCACCTGTTTGAATAGGTTTTCCATTTATAAATTCTAATGCATCTAGCTCCAAGCTATCCAATTATTTACTGGATATTGTGTGTGCGCTAACAAACTCATGGTTTGTGTTTACAGCCATAGATTCCATGCAAAGGTTGTACCCAGTGAGTGAGTATTCAATAGCAGGCCTCGAGGCAAGAATCTTAGGGTGACCATATGAAAAGGAGGACAGGGCTCCTGTATCTTTAACAGTTGTATAGAAAAGGGAATTTCATCAGGTGTCATTGGTATGCATGCAGTAGCTGGTGAAATTCCGTCTATTCACAACAGTTCAAGCTGCAGGAGCCCTGTCCTCCTTTTCATATGGTCACCCTAGGCAAGAGGGACATCGCTGCCGGGCAAGCACAATCCTACTCTTCCACCACACAGAGGCTGCGTCATTTAGAGGTCATCCAAAGCAGCTCATGGTGCAAGTAAGCTGATACTTCACTCAGGGCCGATCTACACAGTCCTTTGGAACGTTTTAAAAAGTATTTTAAAACGTTCCAAATAGGTGCGTTCTAAAACGTCTTAGGCCACATTACTGAGTACTCCCGTTACAGGAGAACAGTCTTCAGTCTTTAAAGCGGTGTGTGCGGTCACACACTGTTCTGCCCTGTCTCTTTCTCTTTCGTTTTTTCAGTGAGTTTAGGGCAAGGCATTGTGGGGGTTGTAGTTCAGTCTCCACTTCCTCCTTTGTTCCTCTGTCATACCCTAGTGAGTATAGAGCTAGGCATTGTGGATGTTGTAGTTCACTCACCCATTTCCTCTTTCTTCCCCACCAATCAACTGCTAAGCATTTGGGCGCTGGTCAAGGAATCACTGCCCCCAGTAATCACAAACGGTAAGGAAGGACACATTATTTTACTTAAAACGATTTATTAAAAGTGAAACCATTGTATATAACTGAAGGGAGTTTTAAAAAACCTCAGATATACAACGTTATAGGGAGTGCGTCATGTGGCCCAAAGAGTTTTCATAAGCCTTATAAAACGTCAAAAACCTCGTATGCAGATCGGCCCTTAATCAATTATGCCTTTAAATACTAAAAGCAATCTATTGAATGTTCAGAGCAAAAAAGGGGACTGAAGCAAAAAGGCTGAGGCTGGAAAGCAGACATAGGCCAGGCAAAGTCTGTTTTTATTCTTGGCTCTGCTTATGCAAGACCTGAAGGAGAATTCTGTATAACTTGCTATGAATGATTAGTGCAACTCTGGGGAAATACGGATTGAACGATGAGTTGGGGAATAAACTCAATGAAGCTCATGGATGTTTGTAGAACCAGTCTGAAGTAAATGGCTTGTGGAACTGCAGCCCAAGTAAGCAAATGTTATTTCTAATCTGTCTCGAAGTTCTTAATTATGCTTAAAATAGTGATAATCACCTCCAAATATTTCCCCCCAGAGACTAGACATTAGTAGTTTTTCTGTGCATATGAATATTAAGCAAATCCCCATTCTCCCTTTATCCTTTTGGGAGTAAGCTATTTATTTCAGGCATAAAACACGTCTTTCTTATTTAAATGCAGATCTCCTTCTCTGGAAGCATGTAAAGTTCGATTAAACATCTTTCCCAGGTAAGGTGAAAGAATCAGGAGAACTGTTAAGAGACGTTAGGTACAGTTCTTATGACTGATAAGGCCAATTGCTAGAACAACACTGCACAGTTTATGACCCACCAAATGCAACTTAGTCCCCCAATCATCTTGCCTCACTTGAGAAACATCCTGTTCGGGACTCCAAACAGGGAAAGTGGTCGTCAAGTCCTAGCAGGCCACATTGCATAGCTGGTAACCTGTGTTGATCTTTGTTTGCCACAAAGGTGTGGAGGCCTCTATTAGCATATGCATTTTGTTAATCCCAAATATTTTTAATTATATGTACTGAAATGGACACCCATGTGCTCACCTTGGTGAGCTACACTTAATGGCTGTATGGCTTTTATATCATAGAACATTAACAGGGTAGCTAAAGTGTGGGAAGCAAAATTATTGCTTTGGCTGTGGGGGGAAATATCATATAGACCCTATCAGTAAGAAAGACCACCTATCTCCTTTCAGAAGTGCTGCTGGGGCTTCACACATTCATGGAGTCATTCCTGTCAAAGCTTCAGGTGTCAAAGCCCGATGCTTTGCACAGAAAGGGAATCAGAGTACCAAAAGTGGCTGGACCAGGAAGTAAAAGAAGCAGGAAAGCCAAGGTGCTTGTGGGGTGGGATGTACTAAGACATCACACAGCATTGACCATATGCTGTTAGCAGATATGGGTGGACATATAAAACATATCAAAGATCCTTCTCATTGTTAAGATATTTTTTAAAAAAAAAATGGGGCAGGTAAGTAGAGAGGGGAAGAATGAATAAACAGTTGTTAAAGTTTGTGTTTGTAAGCTGGTAGTGATAGTGAGAATAGTCAATGAATTTATCCTGCTATTAATGAGATTGTTTTGTTTATACTGAGGCACAAGGAGTGTGTGGTTTGAGACTCTTTTGGTTTGATTTGAAAACTAGTAGGTAATTGAAATATTCCCCAAAGTCCTGTATCCTACCCTCCTATACTAATTTGCAGGATCTTCTGCATGTAGGGATACCCTGTAGCAGCCTCACCCAGTATGATGCCCTCCAGATATTTGGGATTACAATATCCTTCATCCCTAACCATTGGCCATGTTAGCCATGTCTGATCAACTTGTAGACCAAAACATCTGGAAGGCATCACATTAGGAAAGACTGCCCTGTCGATACATTTGCATAGAGTGGGGATTTAATATGATGTACAGAGTTGGTATTGAAAAAAGCTGAAGGCAGGCAATTGAACACAACTGGCAGAAGAGCTGCCCCTAATTCCAGCCTAAGATGCTACTCTGTTTATTGGTGGAACCCATTTCAGGTGATGAAAACAAGCATGAAGATCTCAGAATGGATATTCAGACTGTTGTTGCTCATTTACAATCTTCAATATAGTGTGGATTTCGCTCGGATGCAGATTGTTTGCATGGGATGGCCCCCGGTTGGTCCCTGTGCGCCGATGGTGTGTATTAGGTACTTCTGGGATCGCCCTCCCTCCCGCCCTCTACACCCCTATGGTGTAGAAAGGGCCTAAGAGTCCTTTCCCCTTTGATAGTTATAGAATGTTATTTACATGTTTCATCTATTCTATAGGAGTTGTAAACACTGCAAAAAAAACTCAACAGAGATGGACTGCAGGCTTCCAGGCTATTTGTTTCTGTCCATGTATAACACAAACTAAATTTAGTACCAAAGGTAGGAGCAAAACTTGTAAACATTTTATTCATTTATGATATAATCCTCAGATATTTGTTTTGTTTTTCAGAAGCATCTCGTGGTGTTACGTTCAGTCATTTTTACAAGCTACGAGGCACATTTCCTATTTGCAATTGCTGTTTATTGAGGGTGGTTATTTTTTTAATCACCAAACATGACTCAGCTATTAACTGCCTGGGCCGCATCCCCCTTTCTCAGCTAGTCCTCCTCTCAGTGCCATATCACCCCCTACCCATCATTAAACTGACTTCCCCCCCCCCCCGGTCCCCCCACTTGGCTCCATATCCTCCTTCCCAGGCCCTAAGAAGGGAAGCAATTCCCCTCCATATATCCAGCTACTCTTAAGCACTTCATTCAATTGATTTTACTGGATGATATAAACACAGATGTAACTCTCTTTCTTTGAGATCAATAGGCTATAACTGCTCAACATTGGCTGTACCACGTCCTAAATTTGTAACGGCCTGGATCCAGAATCCCATAATTTGGAAACTAATGGAACAAACAAGTCCTGGCTAAATTATATTCTGCTGTTTTCAATGGCACTTGATGAGTAACTATGCTGGACTGAGCTAATTTTTTTTTTTTACTATGTTACACTTTCTTTTTTTGGTTTGGTGTAGAACTACTGCAGAGGTAGTTTGAAAGAATGAGGATCAACCCACACACTACAGTAGAGATGTAGCTGAATTTGTTAATTATTTATTTTTTTACTCTAGGGTAGGTACATGGGTTTCAGTCCCATCCTTAACTTAATATTTGCTTTGGCCATGGGAGATGTGATGCATTTTAAGGAGCTACAAATATGTGGAGTTGGATTCATGGGGTCACAGTGGCTTCCATGGTGCTTTCTTCCCAGATTTCCCCCAGGAATTAGCAATCCCCATATAAAGAACATAAGTGTTTCAGCCAAAAAAAAAACCCCCACGTCATATCATTCATAGGACTACTGCATTTCTGTTGAAGTCTGCTATCCACCCACTATTGGATACCAAAATTATGATTTTCAAGATTTGAACAATACACAACCACCTTGAATTTTTTGACAACTGAAAATAGTTATGCCTGCTAAACATTGACTCAGTCACATATGTCTATGTCCTACACTTCTCATCTGAGGAGCATCGTAGGAAGAGCTATGAAGCATTTCTAAACTGTAAGATTAAAGCAGTTATGCTTTCAAGTGTTTCACGGATCAACACATCTTTCAGTTTGACATATCTATTTGATTGTTTACTTGGTGTTGCAGAACAGCTTGTTATAGCTGTGAGCCTTGGCAGACTTGGACCTCTTTTGGTCCAATAATACACTCAGAACCTCAATCTATCAAAATAATGGAACTCCACAGTTCTAATTCTGCATGCAGTGACTACTCCTGAAAATAAAATTTCATTTTTTATTTATTACATTTCTATACCGTCCAATAGTCAACGCTTTCTGGGTGGGTTACAAAGAATACAAACCTATAATATTGTAAGATCATATAAAAACCATTTCCATACAACATATAAACACACAAACATATATTGGGCAGAATCAAATGGGATGCTTTGGCCCCCTCTGATTTGCTTGCTCTGCAAGCAGCACTCAGCCCTTGCGGGAAACTGGAAATGAGCAAAAATGCTTGTTTCTGAAATGGGTTAGGTTGGTGGAGCTGGCATAAGGAGCTTGAACTGTGTTGATCGAGAAACAAGCATTTATGCTCATTTCGGGGCTCACTCAGGGAACAGCTATGGCTAGATCTACACCACTGTTTTATACCTGTATTGGAGTGCACTAATAACTGTTGGGGCACAATCCACATGCCATATACCACTTTCATAGCATTATTTCCTGCTTTTTATTCCATGTTCATAATGGTTTGACACAAGGTGTAGATCTGGCCTAGATCTCTGTTGAAGAAGCAGTAGGTCCCACTTGCACAATGGAATTGGTGTGTCGCACCATGTGTGTAACAGAATCGGTGGGGCACAAGAGCATCAGCGGTGGTATAAGCACCCCATTGTATTTTGCCCATCTATATTAAAAACATGAGGGGGGAAACTACCTCAATCAGTTTGATGGATAATAGGAACACGGAAGCCGGGAAAGGCATTTTCAGGAGAAAAGTGGCTAGCTATAGGGAAGGGTGCAAATTTTGTTTCGTTTTGGTTTTGATGAGAAGTTATCAAAATTCACAAACTTCTCCATATTCAGGAGGAAAAAAACAAATTAAGATTTTTTTAAAATTTAAAATCAAATGTGGGAGAAAGCAAAGCGGACAGATTCATCTATCCAGGCAGAGGGCTTTGAGTGCTTGGGTCTTAAAAGTCTGGGTTTGAATCCCTGTGGTTTTGACCATATTCGTGCTGAATTAGGTTTTCCACCTCTTTTTTTAAAAAACAGTTGTGTGGCAGGCAGGTACAATGTGGTCCACACCATTGTGGGAATAGCTGTACCTATTGAATTTGCCCTGTGCCGAGGGGTGAAAATTTCATTTCAGTTTGCTTTTGATGATTTTTTCCCCAAAATTCTCAAACTTCTTCATATTTAAGAGAGAAAGAACATGAGCTTTTGAAAATGCGAATTAGGAGACAGCAAAACTGTCAGATTCATCCATCTCTAGCTTATAGGAGAGTGCACAATTATTTTCCCATGTGCTACATGTCTCCCTCCAAGCCCTGTCCACATAGTGATTTAAATTCAGTTTGAGGTGTGTGTTTTCATAGTGAAGTCTGGTAGTGTTGGAGGAATTGCCATCTCATAGCCCCACCCTTGCCCTCCTCCAAAATACAGTGATTGGAGAATCTCTCATAAAATATACCCTGTGATTAGAATGTGGTCCTGTCAGTCACTTAACCTCCCTCTCCTTTCTCCCCTCTCCCCTCATCAGCATTTAGAGCAGGGGAAGGCTACATGCTACCCCTGCAGCTCCCCAGAGCAGCACAAATCAATTCCTGAAATTCAGGGGTAACCAAAAAAACAAAAACGTTTTTTAAAAATTCAATTTTCCAAACAAAATGGTGTCCGGAGCTGCTGCAGAGTCACAATTAGATTGTTTGTAAGCCAATTATGACCCTTTTGTCACTCCCTAGCAGTTCCAGACAACATTGAAATTATTATTATTATTATTATTATTATTCCCCATTTTCGGTATTAGAAGGAAGGGATGCAGCCCTTGAAGTCTTCCTTTCTTTATTAAAATCAATAGACCATAGTCCAAGAGATATACATATACAATATTATCAGTTCGTAAACAGTACAGATCGTACACATCAAATACCCACCAATTGAGCTCTATAACAAATGGTAAGATGTAAGAACTTTGCAACTTGAGTTGTAACTATTTTATCTTTGGCCTGTAAAAGTATGATTGTCAGAAACTCTTTAGAATGGCCGGGGAAACCCTGGAGAATTGATCGCAACAAGTCATCTCTGATACCTTTGTAGAAATCACAATGAAGAAGCACGTGTGTAACTGTTTCTGCCTCAGAATTGTTGCAAAGGCAGCATCTATTCTCCACTGGTACTTTTTTATATCTGCCTTCCAGCAATTTGGAAGGGAGGGCGTTAAATCTACCCAGGGTAAAGGCTGTGTGTCTGAAAATTAGGGGTGTGCACGGACCCCCCGGATCGGATCGGGACCCGGATCGGGACCTCCAATTTTGGCATGGATCAGATCGGACAAAATCGGAGGCCCCCTGGACCGGATCGAGTCCGATCCCGATCCAAAAATCGGAAATTTTTGGATCGGCCGCCATTTTTTCCCACATAGACTTGCATTGCAGTGCAAGTCTATGAGGAAAAAATGGCGGTGGGTGGGTAAGGGGGGGCCGAACTCCCTCCCCCCCTGGGGCCATCCGCTGTGGATGGCTCCGGCAGGTAAGCCCCCTCCCCCGCGCTCCCTACCCCCCCTGGGTCCGTCCACTTCCATCCGCTGGTGCCTGCGGGCACCTGCGGATAGAAGCGGACGGCCCCGGGGGGGTAAGCCCCCTCCCGCCTGCCACTGCTTACCTTTTAGGGACGCCCGCTCCCGTCCGGCACCGGCGGCTACTGCCAGCGGGCTTTGCGGCCTGCTCTAGAGTAGCGCGCCGGGTGATGTCATCACCCGGTGCGCCACCCTGGAGCAGGCTGCGAAGCCCGCTGGTAGTAGCCGCCGGCGCCGGACGGGAGTGGGCGTCCCTAAAAGGTAAGCGCCCCCCTCCTCCCCTCCGCGCGCCCCCCCCGCTGTCCACTTTCATCGGCGGGCACCCACTGGCGCCCGCCAATGGAAGCAGCGGTGGGCGCCAGCGGGCGCCCACCAATCCGCCCGAACCGGATCGGAGCCTTTTCGGATCAGTTCAGATTGGATCGGCCGATCCAGCTGTCGGATCGGAAATCGGATAATTTATCCGATTTCCCTCTGGATCGGATCCGGATCGTGGATCGGATCCGATCCAGTGCACATCCCTACTGAAAATGGTCCCAAAACCTTCTGAAGTTGCTCACTGCTAATTTAGAAAAATGAAAGAAAAATATGCCATTTTTGTAGACACTTAGGGATTCACCACAAAAAGATAAAATCCTGATCCTTCCCAGGGCTTCTGCTTCTGGATTCTTTGCAAGATTAAGGCCCTTTCTGCACCATAGGGGTGGAGAAGGCGGGAAGCGGGCAAACCTGGAAGTAGCCACTTCTGGGTTAGGCACACTGAAGCCACATCAGCAATGTGATGACCCGGGCTTCTCCCGGGCCATCACACGTCACGGTGGCCATTTTTTTTCAAAGATCCACAGGAGAGCGCATGAGCGCTCCTCCGCAACTGTAAGTATATATAAAAAATCCCCACACATGATCATGCCCCCTCCCCCCACCATCCTGGGAATGGCGAAATTGAGTCCCACCTCTCCTGATGGCCTTGGAGCCATGCGGTGTGGCTCCAAGGCCATCGATGCAGCCGCTCTTACTCACAAGTAAGCGTGGCTGCGCTGGGATGGGTGGCCACACCAGCCACCCATCTCGCCATTGTCCCAAGAACAAGAAGAAAATCAGGATAAAAGCATTCCCTGAACTCCCGGGAAAATGAAGGGCTGGCCCTTGCCTACTTGCGGGATGCTCTGTGCATCATGTGGCCTCTCCGCGAGCAGGTAGGGGCAGCCCCGGGAAAAATGGCTGGTGTGGAAAGGGCCTAAGATTGGCTCCTTTACATGCAGTTTTGTTTCTCAGCAAGTTCTATATGTTTCATTTTACAGCCACTAGATGGTGGTCCAGTTATAGCATTGTTATATATGTACATTGAGCAAGTAAAGCACTTCATAGCACTTCCTAGAGAAAAAATTGACTTTCCCCATGCTTTCCAATGGTAGGATAAATGTCATAAAGTTCAGGAGGGGCCATGGAGATTGACAGTGTCATGTAAAGGACCTACAACTTCCATGAGTAACCAATCTTGATTGCACCATATAAGACCTGTGTGGAGAAGCCCTTTCCAAATCCCAAACAGAAGCTCTTGACGGAGCCAGTTTCAGTTCTAGGCACTTTCAGAGGGGATCCTGCTCTACCTCAGGAAACAACAGAAATGGCCCAAAGGGGACTGATTCGGCTCAGGCTTCAGTTGAATCTGATGCACATCCCTCATGTATATATATTTCTAACCCAGGAAATATTTCTATTTATTTATTTATTTCTATACTGCCCAATAGCTGAAGCTCTCTGGGTGGTTCATAACAGACCAAGTGTACTGCAGTCCTTGAAAGCTTATGTCATTAAAAAAATGTGTTTTCAAGGTACCAGAAGACTCTGAATCGGTTTTATTGCAACAGACTAACAAAGCTATGCCTCTGTAATTTGTTTTAGATTGTGTATCCCAGGAGGCAGAATGACAGTTCACAAATGCATCCTCATATAGATGAATTTATGGATCTTACCTGCTAGGGTGACTATATGACAAGGAGGACAGAGCTCCTGTATCTTTAACAATTGCATTTCTGCAGGTGTCATTTGTATGCATGCAGCACCTGGTGAAATCCCCTCCTCATCACAACAGTTGAAGCTGCAGGAGCTATACTAGAGTGACCAGATACAAAGGAGGGCATACAAAGGAGGGCATACAAATGACACCTGCTGAAATTCCCTTTTCTACACAACTGTTAAAGGTGCAGGAGCCCTGCCCTCCTTTTCATATGGCCACCCTATTGCCTGCTTGCTCTGACCCTATGTGTTCACTCACACCTGTAAACGGAGCCTGCATGCATGGAGCTCGGGGAGGCACAGAGAAAAGGCCGTTTGTCACCCTTGTAAAATATACACGTGAATTTGCAAGTGTTTTCTAGGAGATTTCAGAATCACCGACTGGGAGAATATTTTGGCTTTCTTCTATGAATCTTGCATTACTTCTCCTGCCCACATACAAGTTCTAAATATATCCTTTTCAAACGAATGCCACTCTTCGTTGAAGTAAAAATTAAAAAATATAAAGGTTGCAGTGACATCCATAAAACTTGCTTTCCCCTTGCATATTACACTCACATGTTTCTCTCTCAAGGCTGTTTTGAAGGTATTTAATTACAGAGGCAGCTGCATACATAATGATGTGGGTTGACAAGATCTCACAGCCGTTCTTGTACGCACTCATGTTAGCTCTAAACCTTAAAGAAAACATATATAAAATCTTGGTCTGTCAAATCCCAGAGGGCCACTGGCCATAGAGGTGGCTAGATGACAACCTGATTAAGCTAAGTCAGCAGTGGGGAACGTTCTGTTTGTCAAAGGCCACATTTCCTAGGGGATAATTTGACAGGGGCCATATGCTGGCGGTGGGTGGGGCGAAAGCTTAAAGAGTGGGCAATGTTGTCTTCTTTCTTTCTCAATGTGAAGTTATTGGTGTTACTATAGGAATGCTGGGGGGTAACCTGACTGCCTATCACAGTCCAAAGAGATATAGTGATAAAGTAGTTAAGGCAGTTGACTCAGGGTGCCACCCTATGCATGATGAGACAGGAAAAAGTCCTACAAGTCCCAGCAATTCTAGGCTGGGAATTGTAGGACTTTTTTCTGTCTAAACCTGCATAAGTTTGCACCATAAATCTCTGAAGACTACAGGGTTGCATATCATAGTTCAGGTACACTGAAGCTGCATCAGGAATGAGACAGCCCAGGCTTCTCCCGGCCCGTCGCAAGTTGTGGCGGCCATTTTTTCCAAAGATCCAAGGAAGAGCACACTCTTTTCCTCATATGTTTACCCTGTTTAGGTTCAGAATATCTGCATATGGCTATATTCATTCTGCTATATAAGCTTTTTGATGATGATGATGATGATGATGATGATGATCCATAGGTAAAGTGTTCTTTAAAATGTATCTTCTCTTTTTTGTGGGAGGTGAAGCCAGCAACACGAACTTAATGCTGATAATCAATATAATAATAATCCCCCCTAATTGTAGGCTGCTGTCAAAGAATGTGTTACTTTAACTGTAATGATGAGCCCTTAACAAGTTGGAAAACAAATGGATCATTAAATCCAGTCATTTCCTCTGCATTTGTTTCTATTTGTTTTGTTTATAGCATTTATGAGAAGCCTTTCTACCAAGGTACCAAAACTGATGTACAAAACAACATGAAAATGACAGCCCTTCTATGTTGCTTATCTATAATGCCCAATAATTGGCATTATAGAGTACTGGCTGTGAATATGGAGATGCCATTTAGCTATCACGGCAAGTTCCTTGTACTGTGTCAGACCATTAGTCCATCTAGCCCAGTACTGTTGACACTGACAGGCATTAGCTCTTCAGAGTTTCAGGCTTTCCCAGCCCTTCATGGAGATGCAGGGGGTTGATCCTGGGACCTGATACATGTAAAGCAGATGCTGTACTACTGTGCTGCACCCCCTCCCATAAAGGTTCCTGAAGGGAGGTTCCTGAAGGGACATGAGCTTGAGGACAAGGGCAGCCCTCTGGCACAGCTGAATTTACTCTGGCAGGTAGGCAACAACATACAAGACATTCCCCTAGGACTGGCAAATTCTCCAGGCTCGTAACATGCGTGTATTCTCCCTTGGAGTGAAACCAAATTGGTCTTCTCTTAGTACTACTTATATAGTCCCCTCCCTCCTTCCTGAAGCAGGACATGGCTGTAACAGTACCCTCCTGCTTGGGTTCTCCAGAAAATGGTGTATGTTGGCATACTTCCAAAACTCATTGTTGTGAACTGCTATATTTTGTCTTTTTTTGTGTGAGCATTGTATTACAAATCTGCTTGAACTCTCTATTGTTAAATTGCATTTTTCTCTGTAGTTCAAAGTTCACCCTAATTAATGGGAAATAGAGCACAGAAGTCTGACATAACTTCATTTTTGTTGCAGTAAACAGACATTTATTTAAACTTAAAATATTATTAAAACGTATTTTCCACTGTTACCCCACTCTTCGAGTTGTAAATAGTTGAAATCATCTTGAAAGTGACTAGTACTACTGTACATACAGCAAGATTGTTCAATTGGGGTGTACAGACTGAAGCCCTGCCCCCAAATGTTGGGAAGTTGAAAATATCCTAAAGGTTTGCAAATGGCAGATAATTTCAGCACATGGCTTGTAGGACATATAAAAAAAACCCCTATTTGTCTTTCTTCTGAAACTGTCATCTATGAGTGCGCTAGTTGGATGTGTATGATTGATTGGTTGAATGGAATATCAAGTTGAGCTACTTAATTGTTAAATTTTCACTGATAATTGTATTCTTGTATTTTGTTTGCTATTGTGTGTATTGTAGAGCATAATGTGTGAGGGAAAGGGAGCGGCAATATGTGTTGTGCAGGGCAGAGGGAGATATGGCGATGGCAGGGTGAAGTGCCATAACAGAGGAAGGAGAGATAGATATTTAGCACCCATCTTACCTTCCAGTCTCCCTGCTACCTTGGGGATCTTGAAGCACGAACCAGGCCACCCACAGAACCACTCATTGCTCCTAGGCAATGTCAGGTCAGTTAAAAACAAAACACATATCATCTATGACCTCCTTACTGATGAGGAGGCCAACCTGGCATGCTTCACAGAGACCTGGCTGCGAGATGACAGTGGCCCAACATGGGCCCAGGCCCTCCCAGCTGGGTACTGTACTAGCGAGCAGGTGAGGAAAAGTGAGCGGGGGGTGGAGCAGCTATGGTCTACAAAGACAATCTTAACCTGAGCAGACTTCCTGTCCAGGAATTGAATTACATTGAGTGTGAAGACAAGGGATAGACTGGGGATTCTGTTAGTGTACTGGCCACCCTGCTACCTATCTGATTCCCTGGCTGAGCTCACGGAACTGGTCTCCGAGCTAGTGTTGAAGTCACCCAGGCTTTTGGTCCTGGGCGACTTCAACATCCCATTCAGGACCAGTTTGTCAGGTGCAGCTCGGGAGTTCATGGCATCCATGACAAACATGGGCCTATCCCAACTGGTCTCTGGACCCACACATTCAGCAGGTCACACCCTCAATGCTGTTTTCAGTTCCAAACAGATGGATCTGTGGGCAGAGGTGACAAATACCTCTGCATTGTCATGGACAGACTATATTCTGGCCAGGGTTGGTATCATAGCTACCACCCTCCCTGCAGGGGTAGCAGACTTATTAAGATGGTCTGCCCTTGAAGGCTGATGGATCCTCTTGGATTCCAGAAAGCCTTAGAGGGTTCTATGGCTAGTATCATTGACAATCCTGTAGAAGCCCTGGGTGGAATCAAAACCTAACTAGGGCTATCGACATGATCGCTCCCAAGAGTCCTCTCCGACCCTCTTCCAATTGGGCACCCTGGTATACAGAAGATATCAGGGAGCTGAAGCAGGAAGGACAACAACTGGAGCGTTGATGTCGGGAAACTCGACTTATATCCAACAAGACACAACATAGAGAACATCTTCGTTCCTATGGGGTGGCAATACGTGCAATGATAAAAGCTTTTTTCTCTCCATGCATTGCATCTGTGAATTCGCATCCAGAAGAACTGTTCAGGGTGGTGAGCGGTCTAACCCAGACATCTTTCCCCCTGATCCCGGTTTTAGAGCCTTCGGTAGTTTGCTGTGATGCGTTTAATGATCATTTCACAGATAGAAGTTGACATTGAAGTGTCCAGCAACTCCGCAAGTAGGATTACACTGAATCAGTTTCAGTTGGTGAGTACCGAGGACATGGACAAGCTACATGGATGAGTAAGGAAGACAACTTGTCCTCTTGATCCCTGTCCTTCTTGGCTGGTCGCCCAGGGAGGAGATGCAGTTAGAATACAGCTACAACATATTATTACTGCATTTCTCAGGGAGGGGAATTTTCCACCATGTTTAAAAGAAGTGGTGGTACGGCCACTTCTAAAAAGCCTTCCCTGGACCCCCTGGACCTTAATAATTACAGACCTTCCATTTTGGGGCAAGGTGATCAAGAAGGCAGTTGCCTTCCAACTCCAAGCAGTCTTGGATTATACAGATTTTCTAGACCCATTTCAAACCGGCTTCAGAGCGGGATACGCAGTTGAGACCGCTATGGTCACCTTAGTGTATGATCTCCGCATGAGTATTGACATGGGGAGTGTGTCCCTGTTGGTACTTTTAGATCTCTCAGCGGCTTTCGACACCATCAACCATGGTATCCTTCTAGAACCCTGAGGGGTTTGGGAATCGGGGGCACTGTGCTCCAGTGGTTCCAGTCCTACCTCTTGGGCAGGTTCCAGATGGTGATGCTTGGGAATAGTTGCTCCTCAAAAAAGGAGCTGTTGTGTGGCATACCACAAGGTGCCATCCTATCCCCAATGCTCTTTAACATCTACATGAAACCTCTAGGAGAGATCATCTGAAGGCATGGGGCAGGGTGCTATCAGTATGCCAATGACACCCAAATATATTTCTCTATGCCTTCGATAACAGCATCAGCTAAGGATAGAGTGTCTCCTCTGAATGCATGCTTGGAGGCAGTAATGGCCTGGATGAGGAAAAACAAACTGAAGCTGAATCCAGACAAGACGGAGGTGCTTCCTGTCAATGGCTCTGATCTGGTTTTGGAGGTGTGTCAACCAGTTTTGGATGGAGCTACACTTCCCCTGAAAGACTGTGTTCGCAGCTTGGGGGTGCTCCTGGATCTGTTGCTCCAAATGACAGCCCAGATAGATGTGACAGCCAGGAGTGCCTACTGTCAGCTTCGGCTGTTGCGCCAGCTGCGCCCTTTCCTAGAGTTAGAAGACCTAGTGCACGTGCTGGTAATTTCGAGGCTCGACTTCTGTAATGCGCTGTATGTAGAGCTACCTCTGTGCCTTGTTCAGAAACTTTAAGTTGTTCAAAATATGGCAGCCAGGTTGGTCACCAGTACACCTAGGGGTGACCACATAACACCAACTTTAAAATCTCTTCACTGGCTGCCAATTAGTTTACAGGTGAAGTACATAATGTTAGTTATTACCTTTAAAGCCCTACATGATTTGGGTCCAGGTTATCTGCAGGATCGCCTTCTCCCATACAGTCCACCCTGCACACTCAGGTCCTCCGGGGAGAATTTACTTCAGTCAGTCAAAACTAGGCTGACAACTGTTACCCAGAGGACCTTTTCTTCTGTCGCCCCCAAACTCTGTAATGGCCTGCTGGAGGAGATTCGTCAATTTAACACTCTCTCTGAATTTCAGGCAGTTATAAAAATTAGCCTCTTCCGGCAGGCCCACTGAGATGAACTTTAAATCAAGAATTTCTAAACGTGTTGATTGTTTTATATGCTCTTTTAATTAAATTATGCATTTGATGTATATTGTTATTGTATTAATGTTGTTCTCTGCTTCGATCCAAAGGGAGAGGCGGGTAAGAAATATTTTTTATTATTATTATTATTATTATTATTATACATGGGTTATATGTTGAATTCTCTGTAATAAGGGACAAAACTGACTAATGTTTGTGACTCAGCTTCAATCAGAGGGAAGAGATTTGGGTACCCCCGTTGAATATTCCCATAGGGACCACTAGTGTTTGTTATCCTGAAATACTTAAACTAATATTTCTAACTATTAAAAAAAAAATCCAATCCTCAGAGGCACTACTAGGGCTGGACTATTGAATGCAGGTCTGAGATCTACCATATTGTAGAACCTCAAACAGCCCCCTGACATGCAAAAGGTAGCACGGCAAACAATGACCGTTTGTCTTCCACTTCCTTCTCCTGCTTCCCTCCCTCCCTCCCTCCTGCCATGCCCCTAAAAGGAAGTGATGCAGCAGCGAACAGTCAAGGTTGCAACCCCATTTTAAATTACAGTATTTTTCTTCACTAACTTCCATTGAGAGTATGCTGAACCAATCAGACCCTGTGTTTGTGGGGTAATGGCCAGTGAGGGAACGGGAGTGGCCCTCTTTGGGTTCTTTCTCCAAAGGCAGTGTATGATTGGTTCAGTGCTCTGCGAATCAAAGTGAGATACTGTGATTTAAAAGCGTGCATGTGAGGCTGCAGTCTTGACTGGCTGCTGACCTGGTGTTTTCCTTTATCAGTACTGCAAGAGGAAGAGGACAGCACACACACCCCACTTGCCACGCCTGAAAATACCTTGCCCTGGCAGCACCTCAGCCGATCCTCCCAACAACTCTGCATGGTATATTAAGCTGAAACTGGGCCAAATCTTCCCCTGGCCCTACCCCTTTTCCTCCACCCACTGATTGTTTGGTGGTTTTCCAGCTTTTATGCAACTCTTTTTTTCTATTCTATAGGGTTGAAATGCTTCTCCTAAAGCTTAGTTTCCAGGTGAAGTACAAAGTGTTGGTCATTACCTTTAAAACCCTACATGGTTTGGGTCCAGGTTACCTGCGGGATTGCCTTCTCCCATACAATCTGCCCTGCACGCCCAGGTCCTCTAGGAAGAACTTACTACAGTCGGCCAAGATTAGGCTGACAGAGGACCTTTTCTTCTGCAGCTCCCAGACTGTGGAATGACCTGCCAGAGGAGACTCATCAACTTAATAGTCTTTTAGAATTTAAGAAAGCTATAGTCTCTTTCGGCAGGCATATCCTGTGGAATTTTAGAATGTTTTTAGGATCTTTTTATGATGTTTTATTGCTATTTTAATAATGTTTGCCATGTTTTTAATCAGTTTTATGTATTTTATAGTGTTTTATATTTACTGTTGTTCCCCGCCTCGATCCAAACGGAGAGGCGGGTAAGAAATAAATTTATTATTATTATTATTATTATTATTATTATTATTATTAGTTATTGGCAAGAAGAGCTTTAAGCTAAAATAAATGGTATTTTCAGGATGAAAGAGGTTCTGCATCCCAAAGCTGAAAGATAATGGCTGCTCAATGGTCACTCGGTAACTGGAAACCTGGTGTCCCACCAGTCCAAGTCCCAATGCTTTTCAAGTCATTAAACTTTTCTTCAAGGGTAAATAAATAAATTAAAACTCTTCAAGGCATGGCTAAAGAAGTCTTCAGAGTTATCTGATTGGGAAATGGCACCTGTGGCATGCGAGTCTTACCTGGTCTGAATCTTGTGATTCAAAAGACTGTTGGCCTTAATATGATATTCTTAGGGCTCATCTACACCTAAGGGTGTATAGGGAGGGAGGGGGAGGATCACGGACTTACCTGCTTCCACGATCCTCCTCCAGTGTCTAGACGGCAGCACAATGTCCAGGAAGGGAAGAGGGATGTTGCAGTGGTCATTTTTTTTAAGAAGAAGAAGAGGAGCCATGCGGCCACGCATGAAAAAAAGAAAAAGAAAGCGCCCAACCCCCCTGCCGTGCCCGTTTTAGGAACCAAGAGTGCACGGCACACCAGCCACCATACTTGGGATGGTCCCCAGACCATGGAAAAACCAGGATGTCCTCAGTTTCCGTTAACCCGGGGCCATCCCTAGGTTGATCCCGGGATCCCCTGTGCATCATATGGATGCACAGGGAAGACCTAGGGATGACTCTGGGATAAAAGGCTGGTGTAGACATGGCCTTAGTGTATCTTTGATGTCTCCTCTCTCCTTTGTTCCTATGCTGGTGCCTTTCTTTCTTTCCTTCCTTCCTCAGCTCAATCCAAGCCACTGGGCTACCACACTGGCTCCCACTGATCAGTTGGAGAAGGGGGCAAAAATGGGAGACGTGTTAAAAATGTAGTGTAAATATTTTGAATAGCAGTTATAAAACATTCAAGGAAATCAACACACATGTATGGAGATAATCAAGAGACCATATAAGTCTGAGTAAAAATGCCCCTCTTTCCAATTCACTGCTTCTTCCATCAGTAGCAAATTGGAGAACCATTTCAGAAATGTGAGCAGGGGTCAAAAGGCTTGGAAGACAGACTGACCACTGATGCACAGTCATCTTTTATTTTTCAACTGTATGTTAGCTCAATACACCTGCAGTGGTGGTGGTGGAACTCCTTGCTTTTCCCAGTGCAATCTCTGCCTGGAGCATTATGGGAAAAACAATGACTAGCAAAGAAGCTAACAAACAACTAGAAAAAAGAGAAAAGGACGACCACACCAAATGTTTCAAATAATTTCCATCCCCCCTGCAATTGCTCTGAATTTGAATGGCCTGGATTTCACACACACACACACACTTGCCTGAGAGCTTTCGGCTCATTGTTACAAAATATAATGGTTATGAATAGGCAGATTAGTGCTGTACTGATGCCATAGTTCCTACTA
This sequence comes from Anniella stebbinsi, assembly GCA_029215795.1. Lineage (NCBI taxonomy): Eukaryota > Metazoa > Chordata > Lepidosauria > Squamata > Anniellidae > Anniella > Anniella stebbinsi. The sequence goes on from JARDYH010000004.1 coordinate 152,369,136, forward strand.
TGACCTAAATATGACACCTTGCAAATTTCATAAGGTATCTGAGTCACAGTTCCTAACGTCTTCCATCTTTCAAAATGATGCTGATAGGAACTCTTTCAGTTAAATTGCAAATCTCCTCTTACTGCTATATTCTTTATCTATCTCCTGGAACTGCCCCGGGCCTCTTCCAATTATTGTCAGACAGGCAAAACTTCAACCATCTGTGATTCCTAGGTTTGATTGTATTCCATTCTTTTAAAATTCATGAAACTCCACACTCAAGGAGACACACACCCCTTACCTGGGTCCCTAATGATCGTACCTTTCTAGCCCCTCATTAAGTTTAAATATCAACACTGAAGGCCATTTCTTCGATTAACACCTCTAGCCAGGGTTTACTGAATGAAGAGCATATATGTCCCAGGGAAAGGGACTTAACAAGGGCTCCAACTTTGCAGATAGTCATTTTAAGCAGCAGGTATTTATATTCCCAATTTTTCAGCAACAAGCACAGCAGGATGAGCTGTATGAAAACACATAACTGTAGATGACAACAACAACAACAACAATGCAAGCAGAATTTTTTAGCCAATTTCCTAGTGTTTTAGTATGAAAAATAAGACAGAGAGCTAAAATGATTGCTTTGCAGGGAAACATAAATGCATTCAGTTTAAAATTCTGAATTCCTAAGCTGAAACCATTGACCTGGTTTGCATGATATGACAATCTACAAAGGGTTGTCAGCCTTGCTTGTTTCAGAGTGGCTTGTTATGACATCTAAACCCTGCATGGTTTCCTCAGCATGTTTTGTTCACCATGTACAGGCCACCCAGAGAACTCATGACTTGTTGTTGGGTTGTTCAGGGTGGTTTGTTTTCAGAGTACCTTGTTGTGATATGCGAACCCAGCATGCTGGCTTGTGCATGGCTTATTGGGAAAAGCTACAGAACCACCTGGCAAGACCATCAAAAGACCCAGTCACTCCTTGCAAACTCGCTAATGGAATCTCCTTCTCTATTATGTCCTGAAATGACACTAGTCAATTGACTTCTCCACTTCATTGCCTCCCTAAACACTTTTATTTTCCACCTTTGGAGACATGTGCACAAATGTAACTTTATTTTTTCTACCTTTGGGAGATTTGTGTATATTTAATGTTAAAAAAAAATCACTTTGGGGTGATTCACACATATTTAACTTTTTTTAAAAAACAACAACTTTGGGGGGAGATTTGTACAAACTCGCTAAAGCGCAAACAAAAACATCCAAGGGATGGACTATTAGGCTAGATGAGATTTGCTGCCTCTTCAAAACACTTGAATCAGCTCAAGTGTAGATGTGGATTTCATCAGCAGTGTGGAATGTGCTTATATGCTTCTAAAATGAAAGGTTTGTTTTCGTAAGTGCTTCATATTCGTTGGATCTCTTATTTTGCCCTTATTGCCATTTACTGCCTCCACAAAATGTCAAATGGACAATCTACGGAAACAACATATATAATGCACTCCCCACACTTGTAGAATCTGCCTACCAGATTATTGCTTTTTAATGGGGAACAGACTGGAGCTGCAGAAAAAAGATGGTGTTACCTTAGTGCCAAAAGCAATCCTCTGTTGTATCAACTTACCAGGATATGTCTTAATCACCATTATGGAACTCAGTAAAATAAAACAATATACAAACTCCATGCTATGGAGTTCAAATGAAATCCTGTAGAAATTGTTTTTCAAGATCTATTGGTGCATTTGGCAGAATCTTGAGCAATGATATGGCATGATATGGCGGTCAGACAGGGTTGACTGAAAAATTCTGCACAAGGAGGTTTATTGACAGATATTGTCCCAACTGGCATTCCTTGTGTATATAGAAGTTTGGACTCCTACCAAACAATTGGAGGAAGAAAATGAGATGAGCCATATTAAATGCAAATGTTCACAAACACTTGCTAAAAGATAATATATATATATATTGGCATAATCATGAGTTTTCTCCGTTACTTTTAAAAACTGTACTTATTATGCAGAGCTGTTCTAAGAGGTGTAAAGGACATTATCACTATAGCAACACAAATTTTTAATTAGTGTAGTTTTATGTTGTTTCTGGATATTTAATTTAGGGAAAAGAAGATTCGTTTTAGTTTCCTATAATATAAAATGGTTGTGTTTAAAGCATCTTAGCACACAGTCCATCGTATAGTATACATGTAGTACCTGCTTGGAGCCCTGTTACTTTTAACCCCCCCTTCCTCTTCACAGCCAACACACACATGTAGCATATTGGGCCATTCTGAAATGGCATAATCTAAAAAGAAAGCCTGCTTTATGCTTCAGAAATACTGGTTTTACTCATTGCAATACTAAAATACAGATTAAAAACAAATTCTTAATTAAAACTTAACATAAAAACAAATCAATTACAAACACAACAGTAAAAGAAAAAAGATAGCATCCTACTATGTTAAAAACAGTATTGTGTAATAGGTAGAACACTTTATAAACATGATTACAATTTTAAAAAAGAAGATTAGGTGAATTTTAAAGAACAAATAGTCTATAGTGAGATTTAAGTATGAATTTATTTTATTTTTATTTTAAGTAAATGGAAAAGGAGGATGAGGGGGAAAGCATTTTTACTGAAGTAGCTAGTGTGGGCTTTGCCAGTAGGCAGCTACCTAGAATAGCATATTGTCCGCATGTTGATAGCAATCTTGCTGAAAGCAGCAAGTGGAAAAAGTACTTATCTTCTACTGCCACTGGATTTCACATGCCCCCTGGTTAAAAGTGACTAGATAAATTCATGGAGGATTAGGCTGACCAGAAAAAATCCAGGTCAGGGCTCCTGTAACTTTAACAGTTGTAGAGAAAAGGGAATTTCAGCCAGTCTCATTTGTATGCAATTAGTTCCTGGTGATATTCCCTCTTCATCACAACAGTTAAAGGTGCAGGCACTATACTAGAGTGACCATATACAAAAGAAGGCAGGGCCCCTGCAACTTTAACTGTTGTGATGAAGAGGGAATTTCACCCAGAACTAATTGCATACAAATGACACTGGCTGAAATTCCCTTTGCTCTACAACTGTTAAAGTTACATGAGCCCTGACCTGGATTTTATCTGGTCACCCTATGGAGGATGAGACTATTAATATCTACTTCCCATGATGGCTATATGCTGCAACTTCCAGATTACCACTTGCTGGGAACAACAATGCAAGGGAGCTATTGCCACATGTCCAATTTGTTGATCTCCTATAGGCCTCTGGTTGGCCACTCTGTGAAACAGGATGCAGGACAAGATAGACATTTGGTGCATTCCATCAGGGATCTTCTTATGACCTCATGTTTTGGTCTGTTACTCAAGAATTACAGGGAGGGAGGAACAGAGTAGGACAATGTCAGGAATGATGGGTGCCTTGTAACCATATCCAGAATTGTGAAGATTCAGGGAAGGATTAGCCAGGATTAGCCATCATTCACACCTTCCCATTCACTTATATAGGTGATTGGGGTGGGGGCAGTTTCAAGATTAGGAACAGGAAAAAGGACCTGGAACAATCGAAGTAAAGTATGGGAAGGATCAGCATCCTTTTTCCTCATGCTTCTTTTACTGTTAAAGGAATACCCACACTTTATATATGGTGAGGATGTGTGAAAAGGAACATGTTTGCCTCCATGGCAAATTTGGCCATCAGGCTACTATGGAATAACCAAAGCAGACATCTCTCTGGAGAGAAGTTACGTGTCTATTAATATGGAATTAAAAGATTTTTCTTTTACTTTCTATCTTCAGATCTGTTCCACAAAGTCAATTATTTTGGGTTTATGTTCATATTCTTATATAACGTACATATTTTTGACTTTAATCATGTAGGATGGTTTTGATTTGTGTTTGTGACTTGTAATTCGTGAAAACTGTAATGTAAAATTTGATTGATTTGGAAATAACGTATTTGCTACATATTTCATCTTTACGGGGTTGTTTTTGAAGGAGGAAGGAACTTGATTTGTGATATTTGGTATAATCTGACCCTTGACTTTTATTTACTTATTTATTCCCTTTATAATCTCCCAAGAAACTCCAGGCAGCATACACAATCTTCCTCCTCTGTATTTTATCTGTATTTTATCCTCACAGCAACAACCCAGTGAGGTAGGTTAGAGTGAGAGTCTGTGACTGGTCCAAAGTCACCCAGTGAGCTTCCATGGCTGAATGGGGACTAGAACCCAGATCTCCCAACTCTCAGTCCAACACTCTAACCACACTGGCTTTTAACATTAAGAGAGTAATCCTATGTTCTCTAGGAGGGTATATTGAGGACCTGTAGGATGCTGAGACCTTCAGAGAGGGAGAATCACCTTCAGAGGTATCCTACCTGCTGCAGCAGAATGTTCCACCATAGTTGTTGTTTCACCACTGTTCCAGCAGCGATGGGGCGAGGACCAGGGTGTGTCAGGAACATGTCAGGGAAGGCTATGGATCCACAGGATTCTATGAATCCTTATTTTCCCAACTCACTTTGCCCCCAAAGGGTCATTAAGGGCCATCACAGTGGTGTCAATGGGAACAAAATGGGGGCGGGATTTGTGGGTGGAGAGCAAAGGAGAAAAAAAAATTCTGTGTTCCGATTTCCTACAATTGATCAGTAAAGATGGCTTAATTCATTATGGCAAGCTCAATTCTTATTAGGGTGGTTTCCTTTGCAAGTTGTAAGCTATCAAATTTAATTGAAAAGTCAGATAAGCAACAAAGACTTGCGGTGCCTTAAAGTCTAACAACATTTGTTATGGCATAAAGTTTATGCCACAATACATTTGTTAGTCTTTAAGGGGCCACAAGACTCTCAGGTTTTTTTGCTGCAACAGACTAGCTCAGCACCCCCTCTAGGAAATGAAACATATGGTCTCCCTGAACTTCTAAGTTGGACACAGTTGCTAGGTACCAGAAATCAATCTCCAATGCCATTAAAATATGACTGAGCAAGCATGTGGCAAAATACATTGTGAAAGAACAAACAGCATTCCCAACAGAAGGCATTCCAGGCAGAGACATGTTCATTATCTGGAGCTTACCATTATCTGGAAAGCTGTTCACCACATATGCACTTGTGTTTTAAAATATTTCAACATTTTATTTGTTTAGCCTCGAGCTCTCCATATATTAATGGAATTGGGTATTCCTAATGACAGAAGACAGTGTTTCATGTTACAAACATAAAAAAGCAATAGTCAATTGGATAACTAGCAGTGAATGCAGCACTGGAATTAAATGGAAACCATTCCGGTTCCCTCAAAGAAGCAGATTACAATTTCTGTAATCACTGTCCCAGTTCTGTCAAGTCTAGATTGCAGGATTCTATTTAATCAATTGTACTTTGCCTTAAGGCCAAACCACACATTACATGGGTGATCCAGAACTGGATCTCCTAATGTTTTCATTTTTCCCTTCAAACCAGAGGACTCCAAATTTAATTGGAGGAGCTGGGGGAGAATGCTTAAACATTTCCTGGAATGCTATTTTCCCAGTCTAATTTTCCTCCCCCTGCAAAAGCTGCTGTTAGCTCAATGAGAAAATATACAAATACAGGTAGCACAGCCAGTGTGGAGCCACACAGAACAGCTGTATTGAAGTAAAAGAAGGAAAGAAAAAGAAAAGAAAGAGATTGAGAGAGCCAGTTACAGGTTTCCTGCACAAAATGCAATTTGGCCCTTCGATCATTGGTTTTTAAACTTTTTACCATTTGGAAATCGATTTCCCATTGACAGGTTTGCAAACAACAACAACAACAACAACAACAACAACAACAACCTTGTGCATTTCAGAGAACAGGGCAATTTCTAAAGTACAATATAAAGTATAACATGGAACACTGCCCAGAGCCCACGTCAGTGCTAAATCAGGAGTCTGCAACCTGTAACCTTTCAGATATTTTGGCCCATAACCCCGGCATTCCCCACCATTGGCTATGCTGGCTAGGACTGAGGAGGGTTGTAGGCCAAAACATCCGGACTGGAGGGCCACAGGTTGTCCGTCCCTGGGATGTGTGTGGTAAAGGGATGGAACTCCTGCAGTGTTCGGCTGGTGGAATAGCACCCCTGCCCAGATCCTCTTCCAGCGAATTGGTCTGTGATGACATTTAAACATGTAGTTCAAATTGAGAGCCATTCTCCCCCACCACCATCAAAATGAAGACCTTGAGCCTACAGTTTAATATACATTCTGATCCTATGTATGTTTAGTCTAGTTTATTCCAGAGTATGCATAGGTTTGCAACACTAATTTCCAAAAATGCTGACAGGCCAATAATTTTTGTTTATCCTCCATCCCCTTCTCGTTCTCCTCCTTCTCCTTCTTCTAAAAAAAAATTGGATCTTGATCACAATAATGATGGAAAGGTACATTTCCAGTCCCCCCACAGACATTGTGGCATAAGAACATCTCCTCCCACACTGAATTCGGACAACACGATAGTCAGTGGTGGGGAAATAATAAACTTTACAGTTGTTCATCTAGGGGGTATTCCCCACACAACATGGTAATAAATCATCTACTGTGGTGTGAATTAGGATCAGCGCTGAGTTGACTATGGCAGCATTCGGACAACATGATAGTCAATACAACTGATGATTGTTTCTCCCCCCCCCCCCCAAGTTGCTTATTTTGTCGTCCGAATTCAGCCACTGCCTTTTCGTAGCATAAGGAAGGCCCTTGCTACAAATCATCAAGCCAGTTCTGTCAAAGAGCACTTGGTCAGTTCCTTTTTATCTGTTGCTGTCAGTGCAAGTCAATTACCAATTGCAGGCTCTAAGCTGAACTCATCCTGACATAAAGTGGTTGAAAATTAAATCCCCCCCCCCTCAATAGTCCAGTGGGGCAGCTTCTGTGCCTTTTAACAGCTGCATATCATGTAAAAATCCAAGAAATAAAAAAATCATGCTTTCTGTAACTCATATTGGCAAAGGGAGGGGATCAGCATTATTTTAAAATGTATTTCTTCCTGATAGTGGAATTTATTTTGTATTTTACCAATTTAGAAGTTTTGTAAACTGCCCAGGGTACTTGGCTGATGGGTCAGCAGAAAAAATGGCATAAATTAATAGATTAGATAGATAGATAGATAGATGGATGGATGGATGGATAGATGGATGGATGGATGGATGGATGGATAGATAGATAGATAGATAGATAGATGATAGATGGATGGATAGATAGATAGATAGATGATAGATGGATAGATGGATAGATGGATAGATGGATAGATGGATAGATGGATAGATAGATGATAGATAGATAGATAGATAGATGGATGGATGGATAGATGATGGATGGATGGATAGATAGATAGATAGATAGATGATGGATAGATAGATGATAGATGGATAGATAGATAGATAGATAGATAGATGATAGATAGATGATGGATAGATAGATAGATAGATAGATAATAAAAGGATAGATAGATAGATAGATGATAGATAGATGATAGATAGATGGATGGATGGATGGATGGATGGATAGATAGATAGATAGATGATAGATGGATAGATAGATAGATAGTATAAGAATTGCTGCTCTCAGTCTTAAGAACATCAAGGAACATCATGTATAAAATGCTTTGAACACACATTCTAACTTAATTCTAAACACTCATGTTTGTACTCTTCTGAAGTGATAAAATGCCAAAACAGCAATTTGATACATTTATACTCAGTGTTCCTTCAGTCACCTCTGCTGTGTAGCTGTGGAGTTCAATAATACATATATATATATATATATATATATATATATATGGCATAGTCCTCTCTCCCGCCCCTTCCAACCAGCCTTTCAGATGTTTTGAGGCTGTTTTCTATTGTGGTGGCTCCATATGCTTTCTAAGCCATTGGCATTGTGTAGAGGGAAATGTGACCTTTTAATGAATGGCACTTACTCCTGACAAAGCCTAAAAAACCTTCCTGTCCCCATAAATGATCTCCTGGAATGACAATGCCACACCTAGGTGGTAATTCGAGCTATTAGGCTGTTTGTAATAAAATGTCATTATGAAGTCATACACAGGAAATCCTTAAAGATGTGAAGTTAATGAGTCAAATGCATTCCAGTGTCAGAAAAATGACATCGCTGTCAAGCTCCTGCTTGTCAAATCTTCTCCTCTGAATAGTGTCCAATCCTGTTTAAAAAGCAGTGTGGCAGCTTTTTAAAATGGAACAGCCATTCCATTCCTTCTTGGTTTCTCCTGCATTATTGCTGAGCAGAGGTTTCATTTCATTGAATGGAAAAGGAAAAAGAGAAGTTGAATGGCAGCCAATGGATCGTTACGTGGGAATTGATACAAGTGCATTTTCATGTTCAAGCTTAGGAAAGGGAAAAGTCCTTTGGCTGCAATCCTATATCTATTTACCTGGGAGTAAGCCCCCCTCCACTTTAGGAATTAGCTGCATTTTCCCACGATGCAAACTCAGTTTCTAAACCGAAAGATGGTGGCTATCTGCACTAGAAAACCAAGCGAACTTGAACGACATCCAGTCAAAGTGAAGCATTTTTAAATCGCATTGATTTCCTGGTCTTAACTGTCTGAGTAGCCTATTGCATGTGTGGATTGTGTTGGAAGAGTCATCATGTGATTACTGGGGGAGTTGGTCCATGCTGTTGTCCATGCACTTATACTGGCCCCATCCCTGGAAATCTCCATGTTAGTGTGGATATTTGCAGTGAAGAAACCCACACATCGGCAGGTCCCAATTGTGCAGGAGTCCATGCATGAAGGCGGCTAATAAAATATTTGACTGTTATTGAAAGGACTTAACTATGGTTCATTTAGGATGCAATCCTATACGTACTAGAAAAAAGTTCGACAGCATGGCTGGCTGGGGAATGCTGGGAGTTTTAGGACTTTTTCCCTGTCTAAATATACATAGGATTGCACCCTAATAAACATCTGCTATGTGCTTTTGTTATAGATGTCATCTAAATGGGTTTTTCATTCCCGGCATAACTGAATAAAACACAATTTTAAATTCTAGAAATCAATTAAGAGCCCTCATTTTTTCTAAATCTGTGATTTTTTAAAATACTTTTTTTAAAAAAGAAAGAACAATTCCCATGGTATATAAAGAAACACTTCTGCAGATTTCCCTATTAAATAGCACACAGCTGTATTTATTTATTGAATAAGCTTATCCACTTTGTTCATAGTCATTAGAAGCTTCTGAGCTGTTTGACTGTCCTTGTGTTCTTTTCTTGAAGCAATGAGGCAAAAAATAGAAGCCAAGAAAGTAAGGAAGGCAGCTCAGCAGCTGTGAATATGTGCTTGTGTCTGCATTTAGCAAACAAACCTTGTCCCTGGTTTGAATCATGCTGTCTGAAATCCTAAATGGATGTTTCCTGAACATAGGTTGAATGAAAACATTTATTTTCACACTTTTCCTGCTTTTTCATGGGAACATGAAATGATTATGGAACATATAAAATGCCTTTATCCCATATAAATTAGACTGGCATCTGATTGGCTACTGTGGGAGACAGGATACTGGACTATATAGGTCTTTGGTTTGATCCAGTGGTGTAGTGTAGGGTCACCAGATAAAATCCAGGTCAGGGCTCATGTAACTTTAACAGTTGTAGAGAAAAGGGAATTTCAGCCAGTGTCATTTGTATGCAATTAGTTCCTGGTGAAATTCCCTCTTCATCACAACAGTTAAAGTTGCAGGGGCCCTGCCTTCTTTTGTATATGGTCACTCCAGTATAGTGCCTGCACCTTTAACTGTTGTGATGAAGAGGGAATATCACCAGGAACTAATTGCATACAAATGACACTGGCTGAAATTCCCTTTTCTCTACAACTGTTAAAGTTACATGAGCCCTGCCCTGGATTTTATCTGGTCACCCTAGTGTAGTGGTTAGAGAGTTGGGCTGGGACTTAGGAGATCCAGATTCTGGTACCCACTTGGCCATGAAGCTGATTAGATTGTTGTGAGGGTAAACTGGAGAGGACAAGGATTATGTAAAATGCTTTTATTCCTTGCAAGGGGGGGGGGGGGAAGGGGGATATAAATGTAATGATTAATAATAAAAAATGAATAAATATGCTCTTAACCGAATTGCATTATTAACTTTGTAGTGGTCGTCATGCCAAATCTAAGCATCTAAAGGTATCTAAATCTGTGCACACACATATGCTATAGATACATAAATATTGCTTGTGAGAGATGGAGCCTATCTACACAGTGCCTTGGAACATTTTAAATAGTATTTTAAAACGTTCCAAATAGGTGCGTTCTAAAACATCTTGGGCCACATTACTGAGTACTCACGTTACAGGAGAAAAATTCTTCAGCCTTTAAAGCGGTGTGTGCAGTCACACACTCTTCTGCTCTGTCTCTTTCTCTTTCGTTTTTACAATGAGTTTAGGGCAAGGCATTGTGGGCATTGTAGTTCAGTCACCCACTTCCTCCTTTGTTCCTCTGTCATTCCCTAGCGAGTATAGGGCTAAGAATTGTGGGTGTTGTAGTTCAATTGCCCACTTCCTCCTTAGCCCCGCTTTCTTCCCCACCAATCAACTGCTAAGTATTTGGGCACCAGTAAATGAAGCACTGCCCCCATGAATCACAAACAGTAAGGAAGGACACATTATTTTACTAAAAACAATTTATTAAAAGTGAAACCGTTGTATATAACTGAAGTGAGTTTTAAAAAACCTCAGATATACAACGTTATAGGGAGTGCGTCATGTGGCCCAAAGAGTTTTCATAACCCTTATAAAACATTAAAAACCTAGCGTGTAGATCGGCTCATGGTGACATGGATTTGGCATGAGCATAGGCTAGGGGAACTAAAGGTTTTCAGCAACGTAGATATAGTGGAGCTTAGGTTAGCATACCTGCAGAGTGGTCTGGAAAGTCACAGAACAGGGACTCAGGAAAGTACAGGGGCAGGGGATGTTTGGACAAAAGTACAAGAATATCACAAATGCTAGGAAGTTGGGATTTTCACTAGAATGTACAACACTGACAAGGCTATAGGGGGATTTTTGCAATTTTAACCAAGGCTCTGGGCAGTTCACAATTAAAAACATAAAATACAGGAAGTTAACACATACTAAAAAGCTTTTAAAAATTAAAAATACCATATTTCCTAGAACCATCTCTGTCACTTGAGGCTCAGGTGGCCTCAATGGCACGGAGTGCCTTCTACCAATTTCAGTTGGTGGCCCAGCTATGCCCCTATCTGGACAGGGATAACCTGGCTTCAGTTGTCTATGCTCTGGTAACCTCCAAGTTAGATTACTGCAATGCACTCTACATGAGTCTGCCTTTGAAGACGGTTCGGAAGCTGCAGCTTGTACAAAATGTGGCAGCCAGATTGGTAACAGGAACCATAAGGTTTGAACATATAAGACCGACTCTGGCTGCTTGCATTGGCTGCCTGTACATTTCCAAGCCCGATTCATGGTACTGGTTTAAACCTATAAAGCCTTACATGGCTTGGGACCACATTACCTGATGGAATGCCTCTCCTGACATGAACTTACCTGTACTCTATGATCAACATCTAAGGTCCTCCTCCAGGTGCCTACTCCGAGGGAAGCTCGGAGGATGGCAACATGGGAGAAGGCCTTTTCAGTGGTGTCCTCCAATTCTGGAACTATCTCCCCAACAAGGCTCACCTGGCACCAACATTGTTGTCTTTTCAGTGCCAAGTTAAGACTTTTCTCTTCTCCCAGGCATTTTATAGCATATGTTGAGTTTTAACTGACCCCAGAATAGTGATATGTAATCTGCTTTTATGCTTTTTATGGTTTTAAATTTTGGATCTCTGTTTTTAATGTTCAATGTTTTAATCTTTGTAAACCACCCAGAGAGCTTCAGCTATGGGGCGGTATATAAATGTAAAGATGATGATGATGATGATGATGATGATGATGATAATAATAATAATAATAATAATATAAAACCAAAATAAAACTGGCAGCAGTTAAAGCCCATGTGAAAAAGTATATTTTCAGGATGCATTAAACATTTTCCACCTTCCAAACCACATGAAGGAGGGTTTTCCATATGATGGGTGCCACTACAGAGAAGTGAGCAAGTGACCTCAGGGAGGGGCTATGAACAACTGAGGACGGACAAGGACACAAAGGGAATAGGGACCAATCAGTGATTGAAATGGAAACATAACCATTCTGGGTTTGTAAAAGCATGATGACTTATTGGATAAAGTGGCAGTTATGGGAACTCTGATATAAAGTGACTACATCATTCCTGAGTTCTTGATTTTAAAGGAAGCAAAAGCTGGGTGTAACCATATGCATACTCTGGGAAGCTGAATTTAATAAACTCAGTCCTGGGCCTAGTTCTCTTCAACATTTTTATTAATGACTTGGATGAGGAGGTGCAGGGAATGCTTATCAAATTTGCAGGCAACACAAAATTGGGTGGGATCGCTAATACCCTGGAACACAGAAACCAACTTCAAAGTGATCTTGATAGGCTGGAGTGCTGGGCTGAAAACAACAGAATGAAATTTAATAGGGATATATGCCAAATTCTACACCTAGGAAAAAGAAAGCAAATGCACAGTTACAAGATGGGGGATATTTGGCTCAGCAATACTAGAAGCAAGAATGATCTTGGAATTGTTGTAGATCACAAGCTGAATATGAGCCAACCGTGTGATTTGGCTGCAAAAAAAGCAAATGCTATTTTGAACTGCATTAATAGAAGAATAGCTTCCAAATCACGCAAGGCACTGGTTCCCCTCAATTTGACACTGGTTAGGCCTCATCTTGAGTATTGCATCCAGTCCTGGGCACCACACTTCAAGAAGGATGCAGACAAGCTGGTAGGGGTTCTGAGAAGGGCAGTGAGGATGATCAGGGATCTGGAAACAAAGCCCTATGAGGAGAGACTGAAAGAACTGGGCGTGTTTAGCCTTGAGAAGAGAAGGCTGAGTGGGATCATGATAGCACTCTTGAAATACTTGAAAGGTTGTCACACAGAGGAGGGCCAGGATCTCTTCTCTATCATCCCAAAGTGTAGGACACAAAAGAATGGGCTCACGTTACAGCAAAGCAGATTCTGGCTTACATCAGGAAAAAAATCTTGACTATTAAAGCAGTACAATTACCTAGGGAGGTCATGGAACCAATTACCTAGGGAGGTCGTAGGTTCTCCCACACTAGAGGCATTCAAGATACAGCTGGGCAGGCATCTGTCAGGTATGCTTTAAGGTGGATTCCTGCATTGAGCAGGGAGTTGGACTTGATGGCCTTATAGGCCCCTTCCAACTCTACGATTCTATGATTCTGTGATGAGACATGAAATGGGAAGGGTTGCATGTTGCTCTTGCCTGAGGGTTACCTCAGAAAACTGTAATGGGTCATGTATGAGATCTATCAGCGGTGCTGCAAGGGCTGAACCATGGGGCTAGAGTCTAGATTCCAGATCACACACCCCACCCTGCACCTGACCGCGCAGAGAGCAGCAGGATGATGAGGGTATCAGGGCAACAGAAGCAAACTCCATTTTATTCCTCTAGTCATGATGGTGCTATGATTTAAGTGAGTTGAAAATGTGCCACCGCACATGCTCAGAAAATTATTATTTGTTATCAGGGTTGTCAAGCAGTGCTACTTCTATTATTGTTCTGACATATGAGGAATGTAGAAGCAGTTTTAAAGCATGGGGTGGAGGGGGGAGAAATGTTAGTTGTGTGCTTCACACCAGAAGTAATACATATGGCCTTCTAAAGCCTCCACCACCACCCCACCACCCCAAGATCATTAAGCCGAGGGCACCACTGAGAGCTATGTTCTTGTAACCTGGTATGTCATGGTTTCATCTCATGTTCTAGATGTTAATATGTTTTGTTTGCTCTACATTCTGTTACTAAACTTAACCAAATTCCTGCATGAACTAGGAAAAAGGCATCCCCATGATATTTTCTTCTAGGACTTTCATATGACGGCAAAGCACTTGTATTAGGTAAACACCTCTGTCGGCTACACATGGAGATCAGTCACTGGAAATGCAGGATTCTATTACCAACAGCTGGGAAGCAGCTCTTCTGCCTGAAGACATGGGCTGGCCTCCCTCATCCCCACAGAAGGATGTCTACATGCAGGGGGTGGAATGCTTTCCCAGCTTCCCTCTTCTTCAGGTTGCTTAGAATGGGAAGATGGAAAACTTCTAAGCAGAATACGTTAGGGGTAGAGTAGCGGTGGCCAGTATCTCCAGCTTATGTTTCAGTACGATGTGCTATTGATCAATGTGTAAAATATGCACAGCCATAATAATCCAAGTCTAACATGGATGGCTCATAGAGAATTATATGACGGAAAAGGGTAAGATAAGATATTCTTCTGTCTTGAGGAAGAGCCGATACTTGGTGCCCTGGCTGTTTATTATCTGAAGGGTTGGATTCCAGCACTCTTATGATAGATGGCTCTGACTAAATCTAGCAAAGCAAAGAACCATTGCTCCCACTTCCATCAGTCAAAGTGGAAATGTGTGTCTGTTCATCTTACTTAACTTTTCTTCCTTGGAGCCCAAGATAGGGTAAAATGAAGGAAATGACAAAGTGTTCCACAGAATGCCTGAGTCTGCACCTTTGACCCTCATGAGTTGGATTATTCTGAGGCTCCTTCACTCTCATCCTGATGTCACTGCAATTGCTTTAGTACAGGCATATTTATCCTAATGCTAACCATTTAAATTAGAGCTATCTGCCAATGAAAGGAATCTCAGTTCATTAGACCCCACTTAACTCAGTGGGGATTATTTCTGACTGGTCATGCATAGGATTGTGTTAGTACTTGCTTAATCAATTGATTAAATTAATAAATATAAAAATATTATAAAATATAAGAGTTCTACTGGGGGGGGGGGACCTTGTCTTTAGATAATGAGCAAATATGACACAGCAGGCATCAGAAGAGGTATCCTTCCTTCTCCCTCCTCTCACACACAGGATGGAATACCTCTTCTAAGAACGCGCCTGACCAATTAATTGGGGGCACCTTTTTAATCAATCAAAAATATTTTAATCAATTCGTTTAACCGATCAGTCAAGTAAACATTGTAGCCCTGCCCTAGTTTAAAGAAAGAAAAAAAACATTTAGGATTGGCATATAAATCAACAAAGAAATACTTATGTCAGGCTTACTCAAACTATTTGAAAAATCTCTTTGGCCCTTATCTTCATTCCCATTGATTTCAATAGCTGTGCTCTGTAAGTGCATGGATCCAAGCCATTGTTCTTAGGAGACAATCAGAGTGATGTGCTGTTTTGTAGGCTTGGATCCCCTGTGGGGCAGGATTTATCTTTTCCACTGATGTCTTTCAGAGATTAATGTAACCACTTTGTTCTAAACAAAGTTAGAGATCTTTTCTGTAAAAGTATGAGATTAATTGAATCTTAATCTTTCATTACTGGATTTGTTTATCTTGCTATAGTAAATACCAAATGATATAAGGATATGCCTTTGAGATTCGAAGATAAGGCAGCAACGTAAATTGAGCAGGCCAGCTATACTCATCTAATTGAAGCAAATATCAGTTAAATATCAGATCAGATAAATATCAGATAAATTATCCTTTTTATAATGTTTTCAAATAAGGGGATTATTGCCCTGCAGGGAGGGGAGTTGATAGCCTTCATTGTTTTTATAAATGCCTTTGTAAATTCCTGTTTTATTAGTTTTCATTATTTGTCTTATTTTTCATGAAATAAAAGATTGCAAAGGGAATGTAGTCTACAACATCATTAATCTGTTAATGAGATAATTCCGCAAGATCAAAGAATCTCTAGCTTGAAAAAGAAGCATCTTATTGCAAGGGCACAATCCTATGTATGTTTAGACAGGGAAAAAATATATAAACAACAACCATGGCTGGCTGGGAGTTTTTGTCTAAACATGCATAGGATTTAACCCTAACAGTGGTACACAGATCCAAACAAATGACCTAATGGCAGCACATGATGCTGATGTATTATTAAAGCGAAGCAGAATTCAATCAGCCTGGAAAGAGCAGTGCCTGGGAGAACCATGCAAGCTGTTCTGTGCTTAGACAGATAAATAAATGCTTCTAATATCCTGATCTTAACCTTGTTTACTTGGAAAATGATTTCAATATATTACTATTTCTAATGTTGGAGCTACATCTGGGCCCTGGGCTTCTTCAAGACTGGCTCCAAGGCTTTGTCAGGTGTAGGTTTCGGCATGGCCATTAGGCCTTGCAATTTGTCGTTAGATTTAATTAGAACTAGTCTGGAATGTTAGAATCTATGCAAGCGTATTTCTGTCAGTGTTCTCAGAGAAAGAGCGGATGGGAGTCACTTCACCCCCCCTCCCCCCCCCCCTCGACCTTAAGGCTGCAAATCTTCTCTGGGAACCCAATCGTTTTGGAAGCGGTGGGGGCTTTGCTGAAGGAGTGAGTCAGATTGAAGAGCCTTCGATAGGAACATCTTGCCGGCATGGCCCGAAACCCCTCCCCTGTTTGGATCCATCACCACCTGGGAGTTTGAAAGCACTCTGCACGTGGATTGGAGTTTGGATTGCTAAGGACTTTGCCATGAAAAGTACTGTGAAGTTTTTCATAGACTTGAACTCTTGTTTGCTGTGGATTGCAAATCATCTCTGGGAACCCAATGGAGTTTTGGAAGCGGTGGGGGCTTTGCTGAAGGAGTCACTCAGATTGAAGCGTCATCTTGGTGGGCTGAGCAGTGCCACTCTGTTTGGACAAGGGCCTTGCTGAAAGGCCAAAGCCCCTGTCTATCAAGTGGTAGAGGAGGCCTACTTCTCCCTTTTTAAGTTGGAACATCTTGCCGGTGTGGCCCAAAACCCACCCTGTTTGGATCCATCACCACCTGGGACTTTGAAAGCACTCTGCACATGGATTGGATTTTGGATTACTAAGGACTTTGCCATGAAAAGTACTGTGAAGTTTTTCATAGACTTGAACTCTCGTTTGCTGTGGATTGTGTGTTTTTGTTGGTCAACAGCTCAGTGTAGTGGCACACTGGGCTGGATTTTGACTGTTGGACTTTTCCTCTGCCAAATAAGACAGGAAGTTCCCAGTACTAAAGCAGAAACACGGGACCACTTATGCCTGAGGTTTTACCTCCCTGTGATCTTGTTTAAGCTTTGACCATGTTCCCTCGAGTTACCACCGAATGACCCACGGTTGGACTAACTCCCCTCGGATGGTTTGTTAAGGCTTTCAAGAATTTCCCACTGGGATTGCCTGATGGATCATATCAGGAATCTTTCCCTTCCCTTGTCTGGGTTTGGAACCCATTTTCTGGAACCGTGGATTTGGCAACAGGGAAACCACATTGCTATTGTAGTGATTAGTGTTTGACCGTTTCTGGAATTTTTTTGGGAGCTCTGACCATCAGCTTTAAGAGTTTCTGAAGTGTGTCACCATTAAGCTTTTACCATGGGATTTCCTGCAATAAAGTATCACTGATTTGGGTGTCCCATGTCATGTTTGCCAGAACGTGAGAATGTTTGAGGGACCAGGAGACACGACAGGCAGATATGAAAGTACAGCCCTGTGCATGTGCCATCCAAAGACTGGTGTACTTGCTATTTTATTCTCATATCTTCTGAGATAGGTTATAGTCCAAGTCCAACATTTTGGACTGGTTCATTTATGTAGTTATATGTTAGTTTGTGTATGTGTTTGTTTACAATTCCTTCTGCTAAGGAATTTTTGGAGAGGTATGACTGGGGACTCTCATGTAAAGTGGTGTATGTTTGGGTGCTCAGAATTGCCAGGCCATGCTTAATCTTGAGTAATCCAGTCCTTTTAGCTTCAGAGTTAACATTTATAAAAGGATTTCTTTTTTGCTTTCTACTATTTCTCGAGGGCTTGGCTGAGATGTATGCTTGGATGCTCAGAACTTGCTCGTGTGCTATCCTTACCAGCTGTTTAGCTGCTTCCATGTGCAGCTCTGGGGATATTATTCTTATTCTTATTTCTCTTTCTTGCTCATGACAGGTTTTTCTAGATGGACATGATGGGCTTTGCCAGGTCATGCTGTCTTTTACTGATTCAGGAATTTTATGACAATTGAGCATGTTTTAAGTATGACTGCTTTCTGGATGTTGGTGTGGATGTATTTTGATAGGCCCAGTTTCTGAAGGATTTCTGTATAGTTTTTTGATGTGATGCCGGTGACTAATGTGACTAATGGAATAATTGTGACTTTTTCCTGTTGCCATAGTTCTTTAACTTCCATGGCCAGTGGTGTATATTTTTCTCTCTTTTCCTCTTCCTTTTCTACAGCATTTTTGTCGTTAGGTATTGCTATGTCAATGAGGTATGTGTGTTTTTCTATTTTATCTGTAACTGTTATATCTGGTCAGTTGCAAAATATTGTCTTATCCATATGCATTGTTCTGTCCCAGTGTATTTTATAACCTGCATTTTCCAAGATTGTTTCGGGTGTGTATTTATAGTATGGTGTAGCTTGTTTGATGAGGTTGAATTTGATGGCCAGGTGTTGGTGAATTATTTTTGCAGCTATATTGTGTCTGTCCAGATAGTCCATTCCTATTATTATTATTATTATTATTATGTGTCTCCTTTTGCAGTTGGTTGCTCCTAGGTTCCAAAGAGTTCTTTTCTGTTTGGTTCTGAGGATATCATCATCTTCATTAGTCATTTTATGTGGCTGTGTAGATTCTCCCACCCTGTTCTGCACTCATGATCCTGAAGGTACTTGATTCTGTGTGCAATGGGAGTTGTTCCTGGAACAGGAGAAAGTGGGTCCAAATGAGTGCTTTTGTATGGCTATGTGAATCCCCCATATGAGCAGAGGTGTGTTTTGGATGTGTGCAGTGGCTTGCTGCTGGTGGAGCAAGGTAATGTGGGCTCAAAGGAATGTTTTCTAGTGGCATTCTATGGGTCAGAAAGACCATCCAGTCCTTTGCCTCTTATGAATTCGTGGCTTTGCTTGTCATGACTTTTGTCCTGCCTTTGCCCCACCATTCACAATGGCAACCAGCTGCCACTGCTGGAAGGCAAAATAAACTAGGAGGTTTCTAGACACGGCTTTTAGTCTAGTTCTACTGTGCCCCCAAGACAGTTGTGGCAGATGAAGCATGCCCTTCTCCGTAGTGAGCACTGTTCTCATGCTTTAAAAACCATGCTATTGCAAACTCCTGTTGTGATGGCGTTTCCCGACGCAGCAGCTTCAGTGTGGTTCAGGAGGCTGTCTATACAATTTTAAAGCCCCACAGTGGCTGTGTGGTGGCACTGCATCAGTTATACACTACAGCAGCTGCTTCACAGCCACTGCAGGGATTTCCCCCGAAACTGTGGATTTAAAAAGTTGGGGGCTGACCCCAACTTTTTATGCTGGAGCAAGTTGACTATGGCCCTTCCACCATCTGACCTCACTCCATCGTTGAGGCAGAGGTGTTCCCAGGCAGAATGCAAGCTCCGATTGGTCACCAGAAGCCCGGGCAGAAGGCAGAGGGTGGGCCTGGCTAGCTGAATGGCTGCTGGAAAGCCTGCACTGCTTTCTGCCACCGCCACCTCACAGCAGCAAAAGCTCGAGATTTTCTCAAAAGCAACAGCAACCCAGTCCCATGAAGGCAGCCTTCAGACCTTCTATGTATATTCAAACTATGTGTTCCACTATGCGCTATGGCTGAACCAGGAAGAACTAGGATGGCCTCTTATGCATCACCAAAAAGAAGGCAAAAAGGGACAACATTTTGCATGTACACATATAGATGTAGAGAGGTAAGTTAGAAATAATCACTATAACTTCTATAGAAATACAATGCTTCTCACCATAGTGGGGAAGACTGTGACCAGGTGACTTATGTGTCTGCTCATCCTGCTGTCCAGGTGCGAACTCTTGATGGACAACGTCAAGGCCCCTGCTCTCCCTTCTTAGGTTTCATAATTATATTTAATGCCGGCAAGGCTGGCCACCAAATAGAGGATACCTTCAAATAGAGGACTGTCCTCTGTCAGCCCTTCACATAGAGGACTATCTGTAAAGCAGGACACATGACTACCTTTAGGAAGAACCAGAACTCTGATCATTATACAGTTTCTTGCTAGGATGACTCAGGTTAATATGCAACAATAACATGCATTTTTCAAGCCATTCTGGGTCATGCTTGCATAGAGAGTTAATTTGGTGGCACTTTTGAGAAAGGCTTGGCTGAAACAAGAGCCAGCATAGGTCTGAGCCCCGTGTGGGCTGTTGGCAATACACAGACATTGCATCATGAACAAACACAACCCACAACTCACTGAATTGTTCACAGCCTAACAGTACTGCTCTATTAGTACTTCTAGGGTATAATCCTATGCAGGTTTAGACAGAAAGGAAGTCCTATAACCCCTAGCATTCCGTCACCAGCCATGCTTGGTGGGGAATTACGGAAGTTGTAAGAACATAAGAAGAGCCATGCTGGATCAGACCAAGGGTCTATCTAGTCCAGCATTCTGTTCACACAGTGGCCAACTAGTTGTCAACAGGAAACCCACAAGTAGATATGAGTGCAATAGCACCTTCCTGCCCACGTTCCCCAGCAACTGGTGAACATACATATACTGTCTCTGATACTGGAGGTAGCATAGAGGCATCAGGACTAGTAGCCTTTGATAGCTTTCTCGTCCAGGAATTTATCTAAAGCCCTTTTAAAGCCATCCAAATTGTTGGTCATCACTATATTTTGTGGTAACGAATTTGATAGTTTGAGTATTCACTGTGTGAAGAAATACTTCCTTTTATCTGTCCTGAATCTCCCACCAAGCAGTTCTATGGGATGACCCCAGTTTCTAGTATGAGAGAATATCTACACCATGCATAATTTTGTACACCTCTATCATGTCTCCCCTTACCCTCATTTTTTTCTAATCTAAACAATCCCAGCTGTTGGGATTGTTTCCTCATAGGGGAGTTGCTCCAGCCCCTTGATCTTTTTAGTTGCCATTTTCTGTCACAGTCTCAAAGAACTCTAAAAGGTGAGTGAGACAAGACTTATCTTTGCAGAAGCCATATTGATTCTATTTCAGCAGGGCTTGTCCTTCTATATTCTCACAAATTTTATCTTTAATAATGCTTTCAACCCATTTACCTGGAAGAGACATTAAGCTAACCATCTGTAATTTCATGGATCACCCCGGGTTCATTTTTAAAAATTGGTGTTACATCCTCAGGTACAGAGTCCGGTCTTAGGGACATGTTGCATATTTTTGTTAGAAGATTAGCATTTTCATATTTGAGTTCTTTAAGAATACCATCTGGTATTCTGATGGATACTATCTGAGGACAGTGATTTATTTACTTTCAGTTTGTCAATCAGGTTGACATCTTTTGTCATCACCTATAGGATGTGTGTCTTAATATGCATAGGATTGCACCCTTAACATAGTAACATGATGGTGGATTGCAGCTAAATCATTAGTGCAGTCTATTATTATTTTTTATTGAATTCAAAAGTAAACTTTTCTGGGTAGTATCTGCTAATGTGTTAGATCTTTTGTTTAAGAACCAGACAGATTAAAAATTCCAGTTACGTGACTTAATAAAAGAATATGTTGCTTTGGGAAACCATTTGCCCCAATTGTAACAATTATTTTGGAATTACAAAGGGGAAAAAAAACATCTGTTATAGAAAAGGAACCAAGCACATTAAAATTAGCAACTGATTATTCCTTCTCCTCCTGCTGTGCCTCTTCTTCATACCTTTCCTCTTGGGTTTATCATTCCTCTTGATAGACGGCTGCTCCTAAAGGCATTGAGAAGTCATCACAGCCCTGTTTGCCCTTTAGGCTCAGTCACATCCATCTCTTCTTTGGTGAAAATTACAGCAGTTTTAAACATCACTCTAGCTAATTTATCTTATGGAAAGTTTCAGCATTCTGAAGCATTTTTCACTCATTCACAAGCCCAGCACATTTGCCTCTAGACTTCAGACTACCACCATCTCATCATGCTGCATACAAATCAGATTCAGTATGGGGCCAATTGTGGAAATAAACTGAAATATATTTATTAACACCCTGATTTGAAGTGCTGGTGTGTTGCTAGCACAGTCTGCAATGTGGCTGCAATGTCCTTTCAGAGCTCACATAATGATCTCATTTTCGAATGCTGCTGCACTAGCATAGTGATTCACATGACCTGTCCTAAGCTCCAGTGTTAGATCAGGGTGTTGTTAACATTTCTCTAGCATGAACTGGAAAGATGGCTGTAGCTTTTCCTGGCACATGGGGACTTATTAACCATTTTTTTTTATTTTATTATTTTTGTATTCATTGTTAAATGTATTATTCAACATCCTTGACAGCCTCAAGGATCAACTTCTTTGGTATAATTTTAGTGAGGCTGTTCAACAGCCATGGCAGAAAAATCAAAAGGAGGAGAGCATCCACTCAGGGTAAAAAAGAAGAGAAGCATGTTCTCAGAATGCTAAGATACTTTATCTTAGCATTCTGAGAACTTGCTTCTCTTCGCTTTTTTTACCCAACAGCCATGGCAGGGCAGGATGCAGCTCCCAACATATTGGTAGGAGTAGAAGAGCTGAAGCATATAATTTCTCTGTTACTATATGCTTGCCTGGAAACACAACTCAAGGCTCTACATGACAGAGCTATGTATACCTAAAGGACTATCAGTAAAATCTTCAGAGAATGCCCTGCAAGTTACCATCCATTTTCTCTGTTTATGCGATAGCAATGTCCTATTGGCTGTTTCCATGAGACTGTCTTATTACAATGGCTTGGAATGTTTTGTACATGCCAAGAATACCTAGTCTGTGTCTTCAAGTGTGTCAGAATGTTGTGAAAGGTGTTTGTTTATGAAAATATTCATTGCTTTTCCAACAATATAATGCTCAAGGTTGATGTACAGTCCACTTAAAACTGATGTATAAAACAGTCAAAGCAATTCAAGGAAATACATATGGACACACTCAGCAGTATCTTTCAAAAACCTTCATGGATAAATATGCTTTCATTTGCTGGTAGATGCCAATTAGTAACTAATTATTAGTCGGCAGTCTAATAAGATGATGATGATGATGAAATAGTGAGTTTGCACCAAATAGAGAAGCCCTTGCTTTGTCCCCTCTCCGATCCATAGCCACCAACATTTCCCAAGGCTCTTGTGTGCTTCTGTTGTATTCTCCCTATTTTCACAGGCGAGGCCTCTTATAATTTGAATGAATGGGGAGGTCCATATAGGAGGAGAAGCTCCTAAAGGTATGATGTCGAACCTAAGCCATTAAGAACTTCAAAGGTAAGAACCAGCACCTTTAAATGGGCCCAGAAGTAGATCCAGAAGACAGCTAACATAATCATGCCAGTTCTCAAATAAGATGGACCTGCTTTCCTTCTACACCCAGCAAATGAGTGTCTACATTTGGATGAACCTGAAGACTTTGAACCACTCCCAAAAGCAGCTCTGCAGGAATTGCAGGAATTTTAATGGCAGGTTACCAGTCCATGAAGAACAGGAACAAGGTCCTAAACCGAATGGACGGGTTACATCCAGTTTACCTGTTAGCCCTACATGTGAAACAAAATGTTTCAAAATGTAATGGATTTAAGTGGCTTTTTGTTTTGCTCTTCATATTCTCATTAGCTTTTGCTAACAGGCCAGTATCCTGTTTCTAAGGAAACCCAAGTTATTTCCGGCAGAAGGGGGAAAGATTGTCATTACACTTTACACAATCAATTCCTCTTTATTTCTGTTAACTGGGAATGGACTGCTACCTGCAGCTTCCCTTAGCCTGAGTTCTGCGTCTAAGAAGTGGGCTATTGTGTGCAACCCCCATCCTTGCTTCTTGTTAAAACCTGAGATGTTAAAACCCTACCTAGGGCGGGGTGAAGAACCTGTTTCAGACTGAGGGCCAAATTCCCATTTCAGAGAAGTATCCGAGACAGGGCCAACGGCCAAAGGGGTGGGGCAAAAGGGGTGAGGCAAAAATACAAGCATCATCTGGCATAAAGCTCTTACTGTAGCAAAAAGCCTGGTAAACCACCATATAATTGGTGGTTGGGGGGAAGGGGGTGGGGCCAGGGGAAGGGGTGGGGCCATCTGGGGACTTCCAGAGGCTCTGCACCCATGTACTAGGGTTTTAATTTAAAACTAAAGCAGAGCAAAGTAAGAGTGCAGGAGAACAAAGCATCATATCTTATTCCACACTGTCTATAGAAAGAATTTTTGGGAAAGAATTTTGGGAAAAGGTGTAGCCCTGAAGGCTACATCTATTACTAACTAATTAATGGTTCTATCGGGTTTGAAAGCAAAACCATAGGGAGAGATGGAATACTTTCCCCCACAGTACACCATCTAACACCATTGACAAAAGCGATGACCATCACTGCATTGACAAGTATTTGCACATTCAGTTTGGCCAACCTCTCAAGAACATTGTGATCGTTCTGACTCTAGAGATCTGGTGTAATTTAATGGCTTAGACTATCAGCTAGGGGGTGCTCATTTCAAATCTCATTGACCATGTTCAGATGACACGCTAAGCTATGGTGGTTAAGCATTTTGAGCTAAACATTATGGCTTAGC
This sequence comes from Anniella stebbinsi, assembly GCA_029215795.1. NCBI lineage: Eukaryota > Metazoa > Chordata > Lepidosauria > Squamata > Anniellidae > Anniella > Anniella stebbinsi. Next base: position 152,393,669 of record JARDYH010000004.1, read on the forward strand.
ATGTTGTGTGAGCCATTGCCAAAATCATGGTGGCTACATAATCATGGTTTAAATATGGTCATCTTTGCTGCAGAATGGTTACAATGGACAGGCGCATTGTAGCCATGCCCTCAGTAGGTTGCTTTAGGCAACTGACTATTCTTTCAAACTCATCAGCCCCCCTCCCCAATTTGCATTAAAGTAAGCTTAGGGGACCTCATCCCCTTCCATCCTGCCAAGCTTCTTCCCCAGAACCTTCCCCTTTCCCCCTGCCCCATCCCTGAGGGAGGGGAAAGGGCTGATTCTGAGAGCTGGGTAGAGAAAATCTGCCCCCAGCTGATCTACCCGGATCAACTTGAGGGTCTGAGGTTAGAAGGAGAAGTGTGTGAGAGTGTGTGGAATGTTTTGGTGTGGCACAAGCAAGCAGTGGCTCCACCCACATTGGCCAGTGGCTCCACCCAATTCTGCTATGCTGCTTCCCCCAACGTCTTGGCCCAGGACCAATTTGTCCCATTTGCTGGAAATGGTTACCCACCTCTGCATTAGAGGGGTTAAGAACACTGGCCAACCTCATTAGGCTTTTGTAAAGAATACTGTTTACACATGTAAATTTTCGAATTCTGAACTTACATACAATAGCACTGTAAATAAATGTTAAGTTAGGCAGAAGTTATCAAAATGACTTGATCCAAGCTAGATAAACATCTATGCTAGGAGCTTCGGAATCGGCCTCATATTGAGTCAGGCCACTAGCTCGATATTGAATATAATGTGTGTTAGGGGTGCTCTAGGTTTCATTCAAACAGGGGTCTTTTGCAATTCTACCTAGAGATTCTGAGGATTGGATCTGGGGCCTTTTGCATGCACAGCATGTTCTCTAGCACTGAGTTATGATCCTTCTCCATAAATGGTTCAGCTCTCCTTTAATATAGCAATCTTTTTCTTATTTTTTGCTGACAACCCTCTGTATCAATAATTCATCCTTCCAACCTAATTAACATAGCCCACCCAGGACTCAGCATTAATACAAAGTAAACCTCCGGTGTCCTAAAATGTCAGGTTTTAAAGAGTCCATGAAATTTTAATAGTGCCCTTTTGTACATATGAAAGTACACTCTAAAGCCTAACCCTGAACTTGGTGCTCTCCAATGGTTTTTATATCCTGTCTTTGGAATTCATAAATGGCAAGTGGAATTTTGGCATCGATATTTTGTATTTATATTGTATTGCTTTATGCTTTTTTGTAACCCACACTGGGGATATGATTGAAGGGGAGGAGTTATAGAAAATACTTACAATAAATAATAATAAAACCAGTGGCTTAATAGATCCCTCACTGCTACTAAGAGGTACCAGAACATTGGTACATATATTTGCTTAATAGTTATGCAAGTGTCCTGTCAGCTTTTAATGGCTTCCAAGGGAGGAAAAGCAACTTATGCTTCCAAATTGTTCAAACAATTCTAGAGCAGCTAGTGCAAGCAAAAACATACAAAATTGTTTCCAGCTTGAGAATGCAAGAATGTAATCATTCCTGCCAGTAATTATGTATCTGACCGTATAACTAAACTTTGCATTTATAATATGCTTGCAAATGCTGATCCTTTATTCTGCTCATTTAACATTAAGAGTATGCAATTGCTGTCTCTATACTCTTGCGTGCATATATTTTCGTTTACATGTGCATTTTCCTTTTATTTGTAAAGCAATGTGAATGGTCTGTGGACTCAATTTTAAATAAATTGCCCATTTATTAGGGCTGTGCAAAGACCTCCCGATCCGATCTGGATCCCGATCTGGGAGGTCCAGATCAGGCCCTATCTGACCCATGTTGGATCGGGCCCGATCCTATCCACCTCGGATCTGCATCCAGATCCGCTCCAGGTCCGTGCAGAGCCCTCCCTCCTGCTCTCTCCGCTCCCTCCCTCCCTCCAATCGCCCTGCTTACCTGCTGCCTCCTCTGCCATCATGCTGCTGTTGTCTTCTGTCCTTGCTGCGGGCCACTGCATTTCCTGGTCGTGCCGGGTGATGACATCACCCGGCATTAGCAGGAAAGCGGACAGCCAATATCGAGGAGGCAGGACGATGTGGGACGATGTGGAAGAGGCTGCAGGGAGGTAAAGTTATGTCAAATTTTCTTTGGAAGACTTGGTGGATGGATTCATGGTCCATTGGGTTCATCACCATAATAAGAATGGGTTAAACTTTTCCATCACACCAACTGATGAACCTACTTGTGGCTTTTTAAAAACCTTCACCTACAGCATGTTGCTTGGCTCATGTGCAGTGGTGTAGTGGTAAATGTTCAAGTGCAGATGCTCATCTTGACACTTTCCACAGCCACACCCCCAAGGAGAGTCCATAAATGCAGGCAGATGTGTTGATCCCTATCAGCAAACCAGTGCTAGCAGGTTTTTTTGTAAAGCTAGTATGTCTTAATTACCCATTCAAGTCACCCCAAAATATTTGGTATTGTAACAGGGAACAATATATTGTTGCTGGGAAAGTTTGTTTCCTCCGAGCTCCTGTGAAGATTGCAGCTAAACTCAGAAGGACGAGGAAGTGGCAGGTGATGTCAGGGTCCTGGCTAATATAAAATGTAGCAGTGCTGCATCTCTGTGAGCCCTGGTTCTACTACGCCACTGCTCATTTGCATGTGCCATCTGAATCTATTGTTCCATAAACCCCTCTTGCAATGCACCTGATTACTGCTTGTGTTACATGGCGGTGAGGAGTGTTCCTATGAATGTTCAAAATTGCCACATACTGAGTCAGATCACTGGCCCACCTAGCCTACATTGACTGAGCTCTCCAGGGTCTCACACCAAGGTCATTCCCATAAACAATATCTGAGATGTTTAACTAGTGATGCTAGGGATTGAACTGTATGGATGTGCAAGACATGTGCTCTGCCAGTGAGCAATCACCCCTCTCCATTCCTAATTTGGGCAGGGAATTAAGACTAGGTAGCCCTCTGGTCCCTTGCAAAGCTAGGATTGGGTTTCAGTCAGGAATCTAAAGAAGTTATCTGTGGTGCTGAACCCACTTGGGGGATAGGGTTCAGCACTTTGGACAGTTCCTTTAGAGATCTGACTGGTTCTGACTGAAACCCGAAGTGGATTCACTGCCCCACTGAAATAGGAGCCACCAGCCCTCACTGCTCCAAATCCAATCATTGAAATACTATAGAAATGGGGTTGGATACTGGATCAACTTCGCTACTGGAAGGAGGCTTTCCCGCTCCCTTCTTCCCATGGTAGCCCTTCCAGCCTCCTGACAATATTACTCAGAGAGTCTGGAGACCCTGCTGTATTAAGGGTGGGGGAGGAAAAGGGATCCCCCACAAAAAAAATTGGGCAGAGGGATCTTCTGTGAGTGGAGTCCTTCCTCTCACACAAGGCAAATCATGCACAGCTGTTTTTGTTTCACTTGGTTTCTGACTAAACAGAGATTTGGAGAAACATTTCTTTTTCATAGGTTTGTATTACTCTCATATTATTACAAACCAAATTGTTGCCAGACAAGCCAATATTCTGCTGATTTTGACATAGAAAGGAAGTTTTTTTCCAACTTGGGAAAGCGTAGGAGAAATCTGCCCTTCTAAGGGCCAAGCCTGACGCTCAGAGCAGAATGGTAGATGTGATACAAGGCTCTGAATCTCCCCCCACCCCTAGCATGACCATGACTCTTCAGTTTTGACTCCTTGACCTCCTACCCTCCCTTAATCCTATCTTCAATTTACATTAAGTCTCCAAAATGTCATCCCAAGAGAGTCACCAGGAAATCAACTCATCGGGCGCTAACATTTACCTGTTTGTCCGAGTCTAGAGGAAGGAAAGATTTGAATTCCAAATAACATTTTGATAAACCATTGCTTAAGGGTTATAGCCATTGTTTAAGTTTTAAGATGAAACTAAATTTTGGGCCATATAGCCAGCTCCTAGACGGTCTAAAAGAACACCGCCTCCAACTTCATCGTACCCCAGACCACGCACATATGGAGGTAACCAACCCCTTACCTCTTCCCAACAATTCTATCTTACCTGGTTTCCCTCTCTTTCCTCTCCTCTCCTATCATTGCTCCACTTTGCAACTTTCACTGCTTCTCTCTCTCCAGGGATAGGCAACTTGCTAGTGGCCTTTCTCTCCATTTGCCTACCTTACTGCCCAACTCTATGTCCTTCCCCTGCCAGTCCCGAGATCCAATCTCCCCCATCACTCCACAGCCAAAACTTCTTCTCCCCCCCCCCCCTGCCAGTCAGTTACACCAACCATTGCTTTCAATGTGTCTGTCTTCACCATTGGAACTCGAATTCTGTATAAAAGGACAGTGATCTTTTCAAACCCTTATTGCTATGATCTGATCTCTTGAATGCATACCATTAATTCTTTTCAATCCTCTTTTCAATAATTCTTTTCAATCCTCTTCAATTCTCTTCAATCCCTAACATTCCCCTTAAGGTGCTTAGCTTTGGGTCGCTCAGTGCTCAATGTTAAAATATCTCTTCAAGTATCAAAGTTGCGTGTCTGAAAGCGCACTCAAGCATACAGGCAACAAGGACGCTTGCTAACAAAACGTTTGATATATCGACACTGCCATCTCAGTGAAAATAAAATGTATTCCTTCCTAAGCAGTTTGGAATGCAATCTTATGCATGTTTAGACAATTAGAAGTCCTACAACTCCTAGCATCCTTCAGCCAGCATGGCTGGCTGGGGAATGCTGGGAGTTGTAGAACTTTTAGGGTGCAATCCTATGGGTTGTGCCCTCAATGATCATAAGCCCCTGAATTCAGAGGATTACCATCATCTTATGCAGGGCGAGAGGAGCATCAGAAGCGATCTTCGCTTTCCAGTCCTCCCACTCTGCATTTTTTTGTTAGACAGGCATTTTTGCCTGTCTAGCTGGGGCATTATAGTGGGTGAGGAAAGGAAGCTGGAGAGGCCTCAGAATAACTCATATCCTGGCTTCTCCAGTCTCCTCCCTTCACCACCCACTAAAACACCCCCTTCTCTCATATTCCCAAGCTTGGGAAGCAGCCAGCATGGTTTTTCCATTCTGACTGTGGGTTGGAGGAGGAGGTCAGAGCTCCGATTCCCAGCACCAAGGTCAGCATGTCTCTGGCCTTGGATCTGGGCATCCGAACCATCCTATGGCCCCTCAGATGCTGTCTAGGGGCCATAAGACATTCCTTTAACTATTTTAACAAGCATAGTATTGAACCCTTAAGCTGCAATCCTAAACACATTAACCTGGGAACAAGAGCCTTCAAAATCAGAGGGAGTTATTTCTGACTAAATACGTTTGCTAGAATTAGACTGTAAAAGAAATGTTTTAAACTATAAAAATGTTTATTTTATTTTGTTTCATTTATTACATTGCTATACCTCTCATTACCCAAATTGTTCTTGATGAGTCAGAAACCTTGGGAAATTACATTTTAATTCTCATAAGATGAAACAGTCAGCAATTACAGCTTGTATATAGCCTGTCTTAGCTTGGAAGCGCTCTCTTGGTCTTTGTCAAGAGCTACGACAATGTGACATCTTTGGCACTAGCAATTGTAGCTGCTTCCATTCTCAGATCTTTCCCATCTGCTAGGGGCATTGTTTACATTAAAATCTCAACAGAACCAGCATGCATAAATCAATCGTTCCACTGGTACATGCTCATTTATTTTCAATCCCGGGAACTGGCTACTGTGTTTTAATAGCATGCTGTGCCATCTGTAATAAATGATGCAATCATGTGAAGGAAGAGTGTAGTCAATACGCTCTCCCTGCCAGGTAGACCAGGTAAGCCCCAACTGACCACCCAGTCACCCACCTGCAACCAGGGCCGTGCAGAGCTGGTAATATGCCCAGGCCAGATGGGAAGTGTGTGCCTCCCCCATCTCAAAAAAGAAGGACAATATGGCTGCCCCAAGGGGGCGTGCCCACCAACATGTCCGTTCTACATAACACCTTCATATTAAACCTGTTCTACAATACCTCAAGGCACATATATCGCTGCCCCGCATGCGGCATGGCCCTCTGGAGCTTGTAGCCTGACCATGGTATTCACGATGGAAGGCTTCTGCACTGTTTCCACAAGGCGGGCTCCTGGGGGGGAACTCCTCATTGGAGTCCCCCCTCAAAATTGTGGGCCCTGGGCCAACAGGCCCCACTGGCCCCCCTGTGCACTGCCGTGCCTGCAACCAGCCATACACTGGACTTAGCACCAGGAGTTACCCTGAAGTAAACCACACCAATGCTTTAAAACAGTTTATTAAAGGGAGAAGGGGGGGAGGTTAAAATGAATAAAATTAGGTTTAAAAGGACTGACTAGGTAAAAAGCAATGTTGCAATAAAAGTACGATAAAACAAAGTGCAGGATAAAATAAAAAGCCATTCACCAGTTACAAACCGAGCCAAAGACAAAGAAATCCTAGCTGTTCTATGCTATATATTACCACACAGGGCCTCCTGCTTTAACTAGCCAAGCACGCATCCTCTGCGCCTTGAGGACCCCCAGGGAGACAAAGATTCTGCTCACTGCCCCATCTTGTGCCCTTACAGACAGTAAATAAAACTGAACCATTAACCGCATGCAGGTGGTTTCTCAGTTATAATTCTAACGTCAGTTATAATTTTGATTTAGGGCAGATTGATGCTGACAGATTGTACAAACTCCTACAAGGTCGGTGTTTAACGTTTATTTCAAGCTACTGTTCTGAAATAAAACAGGTTAAAGTGAAGCTCAGCCAACCTGGAGGCAGAGCAGCACAATTCACAGCAAGCTGACATTAAAAGTTATGTCAAAAGTATTTCCACTTGGCACAAAAGGAGTCAGGTGTAATTCCAAGGCAGCAAAGAACGGGAGTGGTTTATTGGTTTACATGGGATTACAGAGTCTACTGTGTATGTTAGACACATTTGAACACCTGAGTAGTACCAAGAAGCACAGAGGCGTTGAAAGAATGCTACTCTGCTTGACTCTGCCAGCCAAAAGCCATGACCAGTGGTGGCTGGTGCCCATTAGAGCTGTTGGGGTGGTGGGCAAGGCAACTAATGGTAGGCAAAGTGCTGTCAGGTTGCTTGGCAAAGAGAACACCAGAGAGCCACTTCAGCCCAGTATTTTTCATGGCATGCTACTGTCACTTTAAGAAGTTCAGCAGACGTTAAAGCTTGGAAATCTTTACAGAACCAGCTGACTGAAAAGTACCCAATAAGCTAACTTGCCATGAAGTCATTAGCATTTTGTCACAAACCCAGGACAGAAGTTTAGCAGTTTAGACAGGAGTTTACTTGCCGCATTTGATGAGCTTTCTTCCATTTCCTGCAGCTACTAAGCAATATTGATCCAGGGTTTTCACCCTATCCTGCAGCTACTTATTATGATCCCCCTACTGAAATGAATCTTTCTGTGCTGTAACAAGGATTAATAAAGTATATAGTTGCTACGTTTTTGTGGTCATAGCATTCATTTCAGACAAGAATAGGAAAAAGGGACAGATCCCCTGTGGTAGAGGGGGCAACCCAGGTAACACACACTCAGGAGATTCCCTGCACCACAGTGGTGTCTTCAGAAATGATCCATCAGGATCACAGGACAGGAATCTTCCAGTTCTGTCTTCTGGAGAGTTATTCATCGTAGCCCTGTACCCACTTTAGGCCTTACTCCACAACATCTTCACATCCTCATTTTTAAAGAGCTAGTCCTTAAAGTTGGGGATCTTAGGGGACTAGTGCACTCATGTAACATAGCATGTTCAAGATGAGGGAGTTCACTTTGCATCTCCTCCAAGCAAAGCTAGATTTTTAAACCACACGTAATAAAGGCAGTACTACAAGCAGCCCTGCAAGGTGGGACCAGTACGACTTACCAGTCAGACGTCGAGCCAGACAGAGCATATGTAGGGAATGACAAGCACATGATAAATGCTTCACATAGAAGAGCTCCTAGTCAAAAATTGTGGAAACTCCTAGGATATCAAGGCATCAGCAGTGTGCACTGTCCCTTCAGCCGGAGTGCTACTCAAGGAGTTCAGAATCATTTATTTCTTCAACACAAATGCTTTCAGGACTCAGTCACAAACAAACTGCAATGTCCTCAGGCATTTGAATCTTCAAGATGAGCTCAAAGATGAAGGCAACCTTGTACTTATTAGGAACCAACGGCAAACATAGGAGAAACAGAAGATGATGTTCTTGCTAGCAACTGACATACTTTTTTATATTTAAACCATAGTAAATTCAGCCAGAATGAAACATAATTATGCACCTTCATTGTAAATACCTGTCTTTTGTTATAGTCTATTTCAATCACATCTGCCATATCTTAATTCCAGGGCAATGTTTCAAGCTTCTATTTTTCCTCTCTTGCTTTCCCCCTGTCCCAAATACCCTTTGTCTATTTGTCAAAGAGAAAACTTTGGCTTGTTATCTTCCTTCCTTTGAATGTGTGTGTGTTTGTGCGTACGAACATGCACGTTCCTGGAAACAGGGAAAGACACTGCACATATGGCTCACAAATTCTCTATTCCCACATCCCCATAACGTGCAAAGAAGGCCTAAGCTCAGTGCTATGACTATGACAAATTTGACTGGAGCATCCTAGATACCACAAACTAACAGTGGAATCACAGAATGCATTAGGCTCCTTGAGTCTTCCTTGTTAGTGAGGGCTATGAGATTATTCTGCAGCATTTGCACTTGAAAAGCGTCTCAAGCATCCGCAGCTCAAGAATGATCCTCTGTTAGAACGAATGAGTCATAACATACCAGCAATGAAGAATGGTCTGCTTTATTCCCTAACTGTGATGCCAGAAGATTTTGGGTGAGAAGAAGCAGAACTTTTATCAATTTATACTTCACAAGGAGTGCATTAATATTGTATGATTTAAGTAGAGTGATTTGTCCCAAACTCTTCAAGATGCATCAGTTGAGAAATTCCAATAAACATCAAATAGTTTTGGAAGTAGTTGTATAAGTGGAGACATCTCAGGACAATACATGAAAATGCCTGAAAATTGAAAATGATAAAGCTATAGATAAGTAAATTGTAGGAGTTCTAAATTGATTCATGGGCAATAATATTCTGAAAAATAGATTTATACCAGAACCACCTTTTATGTGATTATGTGCCATGCTCTTTATGTGCTGTGCTCTTTATGTGCCATGCTCTTCATTGTCAATATAAGGAATGGGATGCAAAAGGAAGACCATTCAAAGAGTCAATATAAAGTTTGTTCATACAAGCCATATGTGAAGACTTGAAAGCACTTCAGTAGATTGAGGGAATATTTCCTTGGAATAGGGAAATAGATGGAAGAGAATGGGACATTTTCTTTAATATATACTAGATAGATAGACAGACAGACAGACAGACAGACAGACAGACATTGCTTACTTGGAAATCCTCCTGATTTTTTTGCTTATTTGGAGAATAAATGGAATGTAACCATCTTAACAGTTTTTTAAACCCTTTCTACAGTAAAACTAGGGATTTAAAATAAAACAGAGAGTGGCATTAACCATGAAAAGCTCAGTGGAACAAAATTGTCTTCCTGACTTATCACATTTTTTTTTACAGCTACGAACTCTTCTTGAGAACCTTTCTGCCTCTATAATGAATATATTTTGTATTATAGTCAGGTTTTTACCAGAGTTTGGTATGTGTGTGATTATTTTAGTATTTGTGACCCATTTATTTTTTGTTGCATTTATATCCTGCCTTTTTTCCTTCAAGAAACTCAAGGTGGAACACACAATCCTCCTCCTCTTCATTTTTATCCTCGCAACAACAACTTTGTGAGGTAGGTTGGGCTGAGAGTCCAAAACAAACAAACAATAAAAAAAATCCAGGCACTTGCAGGAGTCCAGGAGTTCTTCCTGAATGCCTATTGGTCTCATGATCTCCAATAGTCATTCAAGAAGAACTGCTGGTGCTGGGGGTGTTGTTTTTTAAAAAAATAAAAAGAAAGAAGACCCTCAACAACAGGCTACACTTAAAGGTATGTGGAGACCATGTCCCCCTCTTCAAGGAGAAAAGGCAGAGAAGAGGCAGAGAAGAGAGGCAGAGAAGAGAATGCCTCTTTTGCAGAGAGAGAAAAAGTTCCAGAAAATAGGGGGAAGGATTCAGTACAGCACAGTATCTGTTATTTCCTAATACAACTTTGATGGGCCTTTTTTTTTTTTGAGTTTATGGAGATTTTATTCATTTCATTGTTTTTATTTGTATGTCTCACTGAGCAGTGGGGCATTCCAAAAAATATTCTAAATCAATAATAATAAATACATATTTAATTATAAAATACATTCAGATATGTATATTGAAGTGCATATTTAAATATATATTTCCATGTGGATGTGTGCATTTGTGGAAAAGGGATGAAACGGACTTGTGAATGAACACATGTGAACCCGACACAACTTGGGCTGCCTCTACAAGAGAGGTTTAAAGCTCTTTCAAGGCGCTTTAAAAAATTTACCTCTACAAGGAGGGAGCGCAAATCGGGCGTAGAGGCGCGCTGTCCCTCCGATTGTGCGCATTATCGAATGCGCGTTAAATAGCGAGTTTTATTTTGCGGCGGGATGTGCTGCTGCTGCTGCTCGCTCCCCCGCTCGGCTCCTGGCTTCCCTAGCAGGCTCCTCTGGCTCCGTCTTTTGCCTTCCTCGCCCGCCCACGTCCCTCGACAGACTTCCCTCCCTCCAGCGGGGGAGGGCGAAGCAGCCAGGCACGCAGGCAGGCAATGGAGCAGAGCGCTGAGGCTGCAGCCAGCGCGCGTGGGAGAGCTTCGCGTGGCCGAAGAAGGGGTCGCCCTGCCGCCGCCCCCCCTCTCCCCGCCGCCGCCGCCGCCCCCACTGGGAAGGAGACGCTCCCCATCCAGCAGTGACAACTCCTCCCGGCTCCCCTGAGCGCCCCACCCCCACCCCCGGTTTCTTGCCTTTGCAGAGAGAAAGGCCGGCGGAGGACTCTCGCTGCCCCCTCCGCTGCTCCCTGGCCAAGATCGGCTCCTGCCTCCGGGGGTCTTGCCTCCCCCCTCCCCTCTCCCTGCCTGCCTCTCGTGCAGAGGTATTAGGGGTAAATGCGCTTCAGGGATGAAGCGCATAATCACTTAACCAGGCGCAAAAGCGAATCCTTGTGGAGGGGGCCTTAAAATCAACTAATCTATCCATCCTGGCATTGTATTAGAATATAATCCAGCTCCTGTGACTCAATAGTCACAAAACTAAAATTTGTGCCCATTTTATTATGAAAAAGGAAGAAGGCAGACATTTATCTCACTTTGTCAGAAGAGGCAAGTTCCTGTCAGCTCTTGCTAACTTGGTATTCTGTACCTCTGGTCTATCATGAAAAAAGTTGCCAATGAATCATCTTTCAGCCAATCAGCATTCCCCCAAATACTGTTCAATTGTTGTGAACAATTCTGATGCAGTTCTATTTATGTGCTATTAATGTGCTAAAGGGAGTGTATGGGTGGCTAGAAGGAAGGGTGGTCATGAAAGCAGATGTTTCAGAAAAGAGGCAGTGGTTTAGAACAGTTAGGAAGGGTGAACAGAAGCATGGGGAATGATGGAGAGTTTGGAACAGAAAGAAAGTCATGTGTAAAAGAAATTTAGATGAGGGCTAAACAATGTTTCCAATTACAAGCACATCAAAGAACAGCTGACGCAAAATCAGAAGACATCTCTACAATCTACATAATAATAGGATATGGTATCACTTTAATTGTCTTATCTAAGAATTTTAATTTGACTGTAATTGAATTTTGCTTAATTGCCCAGAAGAGAAGACTAATAAGCTTCAGTGCATGTCCTTTAGTAACAACACTCAAGTCTAAATATACATGGAAACCATATTTGCAACCCAATGAACAAGCTAATTTGTTTGATCCACTAATTTGCTAAAACTTTCTGAATAAATTTTCAATTTGGACTTCATTGGCTGTGAAGTGCCATTAAATCTTCAGTTGATCTACACGAGATTGCTCTTTTTGCCTTTTTCAAGAAAGAAACTTGTAAGCATTTCTATAATCCATGTCCCATATTCCTACACTGAAAAACAACTACTACTACTTTTAGGCTGCAGTTCAATGGTCTATGGGAGGCCATCCCTAGAGCCATCAGTTCATTTGGATCTCCCCTCCAAGGGCAGGCATAGAGGTCTGCCTTGGAGGAGGAGATCTGACCTCTTGTAGCTCCACTGAAAACAACTGCAGTTCTTACCTTCCCAGTGTTGGAACAGAAAAAAGGGGGGCATGTTAGGGGCATGGCTTAGATAGCTTGGGGGAGGTTTTGGAAACTGGACACACCTGCAGCATGGGAGGAAGTTTACATTAGCCCTGGAGCTGGCATAATAATTTCCTCCTATTGCTTGCAAAGGGAAGGAAAATATTTTTGTTTGTTTTTTAATCCCACATGGAAAAGGAGGGAGTGAGCAAATACCTCTCTTCTACTCTTTCACTAGCTGGGCTTCAATGTCTCAGCGGCTCTGACTTTGCAGCTCTCCACTAGGGGTGTGTATCGTATCGTTAAAATGTCCGATAACAATACGATAAGGTTGTTATCGGACATCAAATTAATGATAACGATACGATAGAAAAACCTCTGATAAATATCCGATCCAATAATTTTCAGCCCAATTATATTGGATTATCTGACTGCCATATAAATAAACCTATAACTTCTGTATTTTAAAAGTTAGATGCTTGAAACTTGGTCACAGTGCTTATGGGGTATGCCTAAGTATGTGTATGAAATTTGTGATCGATTCCTCCAACCCTCGATTTTATATGAATTTATTAAAATTCATTTAAGTTCTGACAGGTCAGAATGACAGCTCGCCACGTGCGTTCATTCAGACCTGTCAAAAAGTTTGCAGGATCTTTAAAATATATAAAATCAAGGGTTGAAGGGATCGATCTCAAATTTCTTACACGTGTCTAGCACATGGTGCCACACATATGTGCCAAATTTCAGATCAATCCCTCCACCCCTGTATTTTATATGAATTTTTGAAAGATCGTGCAACTTTTGACCTGTCAGAACTTAAATGTTTATTAATATATTCATATAAAATCGAGGGTTGGAGGGATCGATCTCAAATTTCATACACATACTTAGGCATATCCCATAAGCATTGTGACCAAGTTTCAAGCCTGTAACATTGAAAATACAGAAGTTATAGGCATTTTGTCTAAAACATTCAGCTCTATAGGGCACAATGGGGCTGCAAATTAAATATTGGATTTCCGATAATTATTGTGAAGACGATATGAGTAACCTATGATATTATTGGAGATGATAATTTTTTTGGTCCAAAATTCTGATAACGATAAAATACGATATTTTTGGGTGTGCACATCCCTACTCTGCCAGCTATCAAGAGCCTATGCTCAGATTTTTTTATTTTTTTATTTACTGAATTGCTATATGCCGAATAGCTGAAACTTTCTGGGCAGTTTACAAAATTTGCACCAATGATCTGAGTCTCTAATATGCTTTAAAAAGGGGGGGGGGGAGAAGATCCATACATATTGGTCCAGAAGAGCTGGATGCCTTATGGTCAAAGCTGAGTACAGATATATCCCTAGATGCATTATTGAGAACCCACTTCCTTCAAGTGCCCAGAGAGTTTTGGCAATTTGGAAAGTATAGAAATATAATACATGAATGAACATGCTCAAATGCCAATGCAATTACAACAGTCTTCAAAAGAACTACATCTGAGCCAACAGAATCCATAATCACCACACACCTTTAAAGCATTATCAGGCAGGGGGAAATTACTAGGGATGTGCACTGGATCGGTTCCGATCCACGATCCGAATCCGATCCAGGGGGAAATCGGATAAATTATCCGATTTCCAATCTCCCCGCTGGATCGGCCGATCCAATCCGAACCGAACCGAACCGAAAAGGTTCTGATCCGGTTTGGATGGATCGGCGGATTGGCGGGCGCCCGCTGGCGCCCGCCACCGCTTCCATTGGCGGGCACCAGCGGGCGCTCGCCGATGGAAGTAGACAGCGGGGGGGGGGCTTCCCTAGCGGGGAAGGTAAGCAGGGGGTGGGGGGAGGGGAGGAGGGGGTGCGCGCGGCACGCTTACCTTTCTGGAATGTTTGCTTCCGTCCGGCGCCGGCCGCTACTGCTCCTGGGCTTCACGGAGCAGGCCGCAAAGCCCGCTGGCAGTAGCCGCCGGCGCCGGACGGGAGCGGGCGTCCTGGAAAGGTAAGGAGGGGGCGCGTGGAGGGGAGGAGGGGAGGAGGGGGCGCGCCACCCGGCGCGCCACCCGGGAGCAGGCCATGAAGCCTGGGAGCAGTAGCGGCCGGCGCCGGACGGGAGCGGACATTCCAGGAAGGTAAGCAGGGGGAGGGGGAGGGGGCTTACCCCCCCCGGGGCCGTCCGCTTCTATCCGCTGGCGCCCGCGGGCGCCAGCGGATGGAAGCGGACAGCCCTGGGGGGGTAGGGAGTGTGGGGGAGGGGGCTTACCTGCTGGGGCCGTCCACAGCAGACGGCCCCAGGGGGGAGGGAGGGAGTTAGGCCCCCCTCACCCACCCGCCGCCATTTTTTTCCCCATAGACTTGCATTACAATGCAAGTCTATGGGGGGGAAAATGGCGGCCGATCCAAAAATTTCCGATTTTTGGATCGGGATCGGACTCGATCCGGTCCGGGGGGCTCCGATTTTGTCTGAACCGATCCGTGACAAAATTGGAGGTCCCGATCCGGGTCCTGATCCGATCCGGGGGGTCCGTGCACACCCCTAGAAATTACATTTCCTTACCATTGCTTTCCCCCACCCACCCCCCGCTTCTGTCCCATGATACTTTCTCTTTCTTCACACAGGGGAAGAAAAAGGAAGTAAACAATAACTACGTGGCCCATTCAGGTGATGTTTGTATCACGCTAATTTTCCTGCACACAGCAGGAAATGGCGGCACATTTTGTTTTTTAAATATCAGATTTAAAATGGTGGATTTTGTGACAGAAAGAAGGAGCAGGAGACGCAGGGGCGGCAGATTCATCATCAAAAGGACCCGCAAACATCCGTACAATAAAACACTCATCTGTCGACGCTGTTCATCAATGTGCTGGGATATCGAGGGAGGGAGGGAGGAAAAAGCAACAACCCATCCTTCTTGTTTCTGTTGCTGCTCATGCAGCCACACCAATTCAAAAGGGAAGGGAAGGGAAGAGAAGGGAAGGAACGGAGGGTGCAGGCTGGCAGAAACCACTTCTGTGGGTGTCAGGTGGGTCATTTTTCTGAGCCCCTCAGATTGGCTTGGGTAAATTACCTAATTTCCATAATGAATGGAATTGGATAATGAATGAGTCGATCCAAGGCAAGCTTTGGAGAACTTGCACATCTCTAGAAATGACAGGCTTCTAAAGCACTGGGGCATTCTTTGTAATATGTTGTCTAGCCAATAAGGAGGTGACAGGGGCAAGAAGGGAATTTTTAGGTAGGATGTTTCCCTCTCCGCTATCTAACATAAAGGGGTATCAGGGAAATAAGCAACCACCACCCAAGTTGTTGTTGTTGTTGTTGTTGTTGTTGTTGATGACAGGTTTGGACTTTGGGAACATGGGTGTGTTTAAATGAAAATTTCAGCGTAGAGATGAGATGTAGAGAGTCATCAGATGGGTGGATTTTCACATTTCCCTACTGTCGCTGTGGCCTCCTGCTGCTGTCCCACAATAGTGACGATCTCTTTATGTGGGGAAAGTAAGAGGAAGCAGCAATGACCACATGGCCCATTCACAGGCCATTTTTATCGTTCCACTTTTCTTGCACACAGCAGGAAATGGCGGCACATTCTAGGTTATGTTTTTTTGTTTTTTAAGAAGGACGTATTAAAAGGGGTCTATTTTGTGATGGAAAAATGAGCTGAAGGAGTGGGAGGCACACAGGAGGCAGATGATGTTATCCAAAGAAACATCCATAAGTGAACAATAGTGAGCATGCGCAAAAACACTTGTCTGATGATGCTCATAATGTTGAAAGTATCAATACTGTCAAATACTACCCTAATACATTTTGTGAAATACTCCATGGTACATGTGTGATGCAGGCAAATGCTAATTGCTACCTGTCAGTTATTGCATACTAAGTGCACTGCCAAATGTTCACCACCATATGATGTATTATCATGTACTGACTGCTACATATCAATTAATGTCAAAAACAGAGTGCTACTGTATGTCACTGCCAGATGGCTGCGTGTCAGATTTCATCAGATACTGATTTCTCCTTCATACCATCCATCCATACTGTGAAATGTTGTAAAATCCTCAGCTACCAATGTGAATGTAGACCAGCAAATTTTTGTCAAGACAGCATTGACCAAAGACACTGCCTGAGGAAATAAGACGGATGCTCCTACCCATTCCACATGAAGAATCATACTTTAACACTGCTGATTGGATAGCGTCTTTCACCACACCTCAAATGGCAGGCTAGTTTAGAAGTCCCAGGACAGCCATATGGCATACACAGCTCTGTCCTCCAACAGAAGGTGGCAGCCAAGGGCTCAGGACGAACAGCCATGGACTGCCCCTGCTGGCCTCCAGCATCTGCTGCCTGAGGCAATTGCCTCACTCTGTGTAATGGTAGGGCCAGCCATGTCTCAAGTCTCTGCACAACCAGAACATATTATCCAGAAAACTTTACAGCACATATTGCAGGAATGGGGAATTAATGTCAGCTGTAATTCATCAACCCCTGATATTACTACCCCAAATCCAAGTACCCTTGACCTCTAATGAGAATTGTGATTTTTATAGTCAAGAAAATAATAGTATTCACTATTCAAAAGTAATTTTTAAAGATGTCTAAGAGTCCAATTCAAACAAAAGTCAATAATGACTGACTTTGTGGCATTACAGAGTCATTCAGTTCAGTTTCTAGTACAAACCATTCACTAGATGACAGTCTTGTAGCAGTTTTTTTCTCTTAGAAGCATAGCAGTCATTGCGCTAGAGTGGTGATTTTGCTGAAAACCTCTTAATTTCAATTATAGTACATAACAATAGATTTGAGTATGATGTATATCAAAGGGTTAATGTTGTTTAGATTTTTTAAAATAAAAAAACAACTACTGCATTTTTCAGCGGAATCATTTAACCCTTTGCAATCAAGCAATGATGTCTTTTGGGTGTGTTTGAGTGCAATCCTAAACAAACTTACTCGGTACAGTGACCCAGTAACTGTGTGCTGCATGTGCTATTTTTTTTTAATCCCTTCCCATTAAGGCATGATAGTTTCCAACTGGAATAAAGAATAAGGGTCAGGAGCAATATTAGATTGCAACATTGAAATATACGGTCCTTAACTGGAGGTAAAATTAGCCTGCAGAATATAGTGAAAGGCTGTGCTCTTTAATAGCCCTGGCCCAGCATCTGTAGGCTGACAAATTAGAAAGTAGGGCACTGCACTGCAGGAGGTGGGGGAGAGCCTGTATGCTCTGTTTTCTTAATTGCAGTCACTACCCTGTGTAGTGGGTAAATCAATAGAGTGGCAAAATTGACTAGACAAGCTCTCAAGCAGCAGCTGTTCTGGTCAGTTTCACTTCTAAGGCAAGCTACACCAGTTTCATTCCTTTTATAGGACTACACAAGAACTTGGGTATAGAGGAACATGAACTCATCCTTTCATGTACTACCAGGGCTGGCTCCAGATTTCAAGGGCCACTCCTATGGCAGGAGTGCCCCCGTGGGCTTACCTGGCAGGTGTAGCCAGCAGCAACAATGTAATCAGCCTTGGCCCCCAACGTGATGTTGCTCCAGGACACTGTAAGCAATTTAAAATGGTGGTTCCAAACTGCTAGGCACCGAGCAGGCATGAAGACATTGATGGGCCCTACCAAGGTGTCAGGCCCTTGGCAGCTGCCCAAGAATGCCACGAGCTGACACCAGGCCTGAGTACTGACAGATGCTGGAGAATTCCGTTCTGTCTTCCTTTTTAATCAAACCACCCTAACTTGCATTTCCCAAACCAATGTGCAGATCAGAATAAAGTTATCCTTCAGATTGTGCACTTCCCTAAATTTTGTGGTGCAGTCTTGGCTCAAAAAATGTGTACAAAACTGCATATTTTAGTAGCAAATACATAAAACTTGAATGCAAAATTTATGTTTATGCAGAAAACAGGATGGAATGGACTTGTGATTGAACAGATATGAAACTGACACAGACTGGAAATAGACTGATCTGTCCATCCCTATGTGTACTACAACATTTTTTTAAAGTTACCAGTTGCAAAATTGTTCCAGATGTCAGGAGTGAGTCACACTGCTATCCAACAGATACCCAGGGTAGCTATACCAAAAGATACACACACTCTTTATAGATTGTAGCAGTCATCCTAGTCACACTTGGTCAGGAGGTTAGTTTTGGCTTTCTTGGGGTCTGGCTTAAAGTGCTATGAAAACTTGCAAAACCACTTGCTAAAGTGATTGTGATGGAAGAGACTAAAATGTACAATGTGTACAGCAGTACATTTCTGCACTGTGTGCACCCTAAGCCTATTCATGTTTACTGAGAAGTAAATCCCACTATAGTCAATGAGATGCACACTGAGGTAAGTGTGTACCGGATTTTGACCTGAGGTCACAATGCTAGGCATATTTATTTATTTATTTGCAATATTTGTATACCACTCCATATCCAAAGATTTGGGAGCAGGGAAGAGCAGAATAAAAATGCCATGATAAAATAATTAATACTTTTTAAAAGATACAGGGTTCTGATAAAACTAAGGTTTGATAAACTTGCAGCTGGTCATTCGAGGAAGTCTTCCTGAAATAACCATGTTTTCAGGAGGCACCAGAAGCAACGTAACATTGGCAGGTACTTGACCCCCAATTTCATAGGAAAGGAGCCACCACAGTGGAAAGCTCCTGGTGGACTCCAGTCGGGCCATAGGTTCATGTGGTACCACCAGGAGCATGCCCTCTGATGAATTCAGTGTCCAGTCAGGTTGGTAAGGGAAGAGGCATTCAAGAGGCAGCTGGACAACCATCTGTCAGGCATGCTTTAAGATTAATTCCTGCACTGAGCAGCGGGTTGGACTTGATGGCCTTATAGGCCCCTTCCAGCTCTACTATTCTATGATGTTATGATTCTATGAAGGAGTTCTCTCAGGTATCCTGGTCCCAAGTTGTCTAAGGCTTTTACATTAGTACTAAAACCTTAAACCAGACTCGGTAGCAAATAGGCAGCCATACAGTTCTCTTACCGGAGGAGTTGCATGCTGATAAGGGGCAGTTCCTGACAACAGCCAAGCTACTGCATTCTACAGTAGCTCCAGCTTCCAGAACAGCCTTAAGGGCAGCTCCACATAGAACTCATTGCAGTAGACCAGTCTTGAGGTTACTAATGCCTGTACCACCATGGCTAAGCTATCCCCATCCAGGAGAGGCCCTAGCTAGCAAACCAGCCAAAGCTGGTAAAAGGCGCACCGAGCTACCACGCCCACTTAGGCCTCCAGCGAAAGTGATGGAGGAGTACTCCCAGACTATGAAACTAATTTTTCTAGGGGAGTATAACCCATCCAAAACAGGCAAGAAGCCTTCTTATCTGAGAGAGACTTGCTTCTGAGTAAACAAGAATAGGACTGGGAAGTGAGTCGTTTAAAGGTTTTGGCTATACACAGCCAAGTGATGAAAATGTGTACTGTGGACAATAACAGCTCTATAACACTGCCTACATCTGTACAGAGGCTTGTTTCTCCCTATTTTACTGAAAACAGCAAGATGGATGGTTGTGCCATCCAGCCCTGTGGTAGAATGTAGACTTCAGCTTGAGGATATTGAATCAAGATCATATGCCTTCTTCTGTCCATTAGGCTTTTAAATATCCTCTTCCTCATTGTTATCCTCAACCATTTGCATTGCCAGAAGGTACCCACATGTTTCATAGTTTGCCTCTCTAAGTTAGCATGTTTTTACGTTTCCACTCAGTAGTATGAAAAAGCTATTGGCAGATGGCAGAATGACTGCTGCAGTACTTTCTAATTACGTTATATGTACCAATAGCCAGCCTTGCCCTCAGCAATATCAGGGCACATTTAACATAATGCAAATGTCAGTGAGGGTTACTCCAGAATCAGATCATGCAACCATGGAATTGGCCACCTTTTGTGTGTGCCAAGAGAAGTAAATCAACACATTGAAGCTATCAGATTTTTTCTTCTCCAAGCAGGGAAGAGCAAGATTATTTGGTGGATAAATGAAAAAATCTTAGCATAACGGTTTGGCTGAAATGATCTAAAACTAAATTAACAGCATGCAAGTAGAGGGTATAATACTTCCTGAGCTGGTTGATAACACAGAGAGACATAATGTTGATTAAAAAACTCTGTTGTGCCCCTGAATTGTCCACTGGCAATTTGCTCCTTCAGATAAGGTTGCCCATACATTTGAGGGTTATCTCTACTAAACACCAGGTGGGTGTGCAGTCAAGTTCTGAAGCTGATAAGCACCTGTTCCACGCTTACTGCTACCATGCCCAGAATATCTCCCAGCATGGATCTACTCTGTACTTGCCAGCTGCTGATTCAGGCTGCATTCCAACAGTAGCTTCTCCATTTAGACAGGGAACAAAGCCTTGGATAGAACAGCTCTCCAGTCTTCTTCCCTCATCTCCCACAACTGTGCTCTGTCTGTCACTGGTACGGCGAAAGCATTCAATCAGTTGTCTGCCTCTGATTCCCAGTGCACATGTTCATCAGGTATGTGCCTTGAAGTGCCAGTTCATTTTATATGGCATGATATTTACATTAGCAACTTAGGAAGCTGCCTTATATGGAATCAGACAATAGGTCCATCTAGATCAGTATTCTCTACACTGACTGGCAGCAGCGTTCTAGGGTTTCAGGCAAGAATCTTCCCTAGCCCTGCCTGGCAAGGCCAGGGATTGAACCTTGGGCATGCTTTTGCATGCAAAGCATGCGTTCCACCACTTCATTGTGGCCCTTCCCATAAAAATCTCCAAAATGCAGACCTGTCTCCCACCACCAGACAACAAGCAACAACCTCTGCAAGATTCACTCTTCTCTCCCCCACACACCCCATTGTGCATTAGTTGATGTGCTGAACACCCTGAAGCCTTTTCATTGCCACACTCCATTCTGTATATCATCCCCATTTATGCTGAACTGCTCAGCAATGCTAAATGTTGAGCAAGCAGGCCAGTTGGCTATGGATGCTGGGGATGGTGGAAAACTCCTTTCCACCACATTCCTTTCCTCTCTTGCAAAGCAGATTGCCGGTGCATTCATGGCATGCTAGTGACAGTTCTGATCGGCTGATCTCCAAGGCTCTTAACAATAAGAAAGGCCAAGTGCCATACTCTGGCAAACCATATGCATCTAGAACAGCCTATCCACTTCTTTGCTTTCTACCTGTCTTCTGTGCCAGCTGCTCCCTTTGCCACCTGTTCTATTCCTCTGATGTCTTTGTATGCCTTTGAGGTCAAGCCTCCATAATTGCAAAAGCGGCAGTGCATTGTTTTAGCCATTTTTAGGGAAAGATGGATCAGGGGCTAGAGTCAGGGGCTATATGAGAGAATTCTTAAATAGTTAAGTTAAATAGAGAGGGTATCAAGGTGATGAAAGCCTGAAAGGATTCCATCATGATGGAGATATTATTTCTTTAAATGCTTCATGTCCATTGTAAAGGCCTAGTTGTCAAAAGGATAATTAAATCAATAAGGCACGTTTAAACCGATATTGAAGATGTTCTGGGCTGTTCTTTCCTAATACAAAACAACCAAATGTGTGTTCTGTTTTGCAAGATGGAATTTAGACAGTGCATCAGTGATCTCCTTCTGCTCTGATTCCTGATATGTTTTTGGTGGAAGCTAACACAAGACATAACCTTTCTTCATGACCTTTCTTCAAAAGACAAAGGTTTGGGGCTGGGTTTGAAAACTCTGAATATATCTTTGCCATAGAAGTGGCAATATGGATAAAATTCAGGTCCACTATAGCTAAGATTGACAGGGTTATTTTATATAACAAGTTGCACCCCTGATTTTTAGCCTAGCTTATTCAACTGAACTCAACTTTGTGTGCTAACTGCCATGTTTTACTATCAATGCTGGTTGGGGCTGATGGGCCTTGGAATCCAATAACATCTGGATGGGCACAGGTTCCCCACCATCTGGTGCAAACAGTGGCAGTATGAAGGTGTGACTAATGGAAATGAATGTGTTTGTTTGATTGTTGCTACTTCAGAAGAGCTCTATTGTAAGAAAGCACAAGCCAGACAGGGGCTCATGTGCTGATAAGAAAGAAGTATCCTCCAGAGGATGAATCATCAGTGTGGAAATGTCAAACTTCTAGCCATTTCATGTGTACTTTAATAATCTATACTGGCAGAATTCACTTCAAGTTTGTTTGCCTGCCATTAAAGTGTAACACATGATAAGGTGCTGATGGATTAAAAACTTTTGTGGTGCTACAGAAAACTCAGCAACTCTCCCGTTACCATGCTGAGATAGGCCTGAAGACAAGGGAGAAAATGTGATTGTAGTACAGGAAAAACATATTGCCACACTTTTCTGAGACTTGAGAGCCCCTTTCACATATCCTCCTGTGCATAGGATAAGTCTGTGAAGGGGAGGAGTGGGTTCCCAAACATATGGCCTACCTATAAGTATACAGCTGGGCATGCCTTGGCACTGGCAACATATGCCTGTTATTGTAATGTATATGTTGCTGTTGTTAACTGTAAAATAGGGTTAATCGTATGCTAGGGTGACTATATTAAAAGGAAAACAGAACTCCATCTTTAACAGTTCAATAGAAAAGGGAATTTCAGCAGGTGTCATTTGTATGCATGCAGCACCTGGTGAAATCCCCTCTTCATCACACCGGTTAAAGCTGCAGGAGCTTTGCTTTCTTTTGTATCTGGTCACTCCAGCTATACTCCTGCAGCTTCAATTGTTTATCTGCAAAGTGCCATATAAACTGATCACGGAGGACGATCAAGTTGTCCACCTCATCTTCTTGCAGGTCAATGTGTTACAGACATCTGACCACCCAAAAAAGGCTTTGCTGGGCAACTCTGAGCAGATGCAATGGTGGCAGAAGAATACTATTTCTTCGCCACCCTCATTGCCATGGAGTAGGTTGACAAATGAGCTCTACCCTATGTTCAATCAGATTTGTTCTGAGTTTTCTGCCAACTTCACTCTAGTCAACATCCACTCGTTTAATCTACCACAGCACCCTGGAAACCAGAGGTTTTGTTGGGCTGCACTTTGTGGGAGAGGACGTTTAGGAGCTAGCATGTCAACCATCTAGGCCATTTCACTGTTTCAGGGATTAACTAGGGCTTCCTCAGAATCACCTACCGAGGTGACATGAAAATCCCCAAGAGCCATAAGAAAGCCATCTGGATCCATCAATCTCTTGGGGTGAGCCATCTTGTTCTGGCTCCTGCCCCAGCAAAAGCTCCAAGTCCTGGCAAGCCTAAACCCCCATAATATTATTGTTATGTTTGAACAATAACAAAACTGTTTTCCAGCCCTGATTTTAAAAAAATACTCTTGAGTATGCAGAGTTTTGCATTTCAAACTCACTTAAACTCACATCATGATTACAGGAATAAATTGGCTTTTGCTTCTGCTGCCTTGATACCCTCGTTATCTTGCTGCTCTTTGGGTGGTCAATCAGAGGGCCTTCCGGGATGTGTAGCCCTAGACTTTGGTCCCAAGTTCTAGCCCTGGCTGCACCACTGAAGGGGCTCTGGGGGTAAGCAGTGGGGCATGCTCCTTAGCAGGTGCCCAACCATGCATCCCTTGCTCACTGATCAGGTGTCTTTCAATTAGGCTTCACATTGTCAAACCTAGGTAGACCAAAACTACATATTAACAACACCTTGTCAGATTTCTGGATGTGTGGATTCAAGAGATTTCAGGGGGGGGCAATATTTTCACCACATGCCTTCCCTAAATGGCACCATTGAGGTAGGTAGAGGAGGATTAAGGATCGAGCAATAGCCATCTTCTTAATGATTACTTAGTCTCGAGCGTGACATTTCCTAGGCTGCTCTTTCATAAATACAGAAATTGGTCTTTACTAGCTTTCTCTAACCAACCAGTACAAAAGTCGAGATCTCAAAAACACCATGTCATCATTACAAGCAAATACGGACCGAAAACAATGCAGGCAAGTGTAACTGGGAAAGCCGGTGACACCTCAAGTGTATAGACTCTTATCTTAACTATGGCAGGTGTCACAGCAGATCTGAGGGATTTTATCATCGACGAGTCTCCTAGAACTGTCACAGTGAATCAAAGATGGCTCAGTCTCTGAGTAGGATGAAATGAGATACAACATCCCACGCTCTCCCCAAATTACTATTAGCTACACTCGATAACTCTGTGCGGACATGACAAGGGTGGAGAAAAATGGTCTCTTCACATCACAAACATGACACAATCCTGATCATGTGCTGAAAGGGCACATTCAGTCCATTTGCTGCCGGTGTGGGCTATGGCAATCTAATTCTGGACCTCACAGACCATTGTAAATACCTCTCTCCTGAAGTTTTGCAACTTTTACGCAAAGAATACATAATTAATAAGGTTCTAAACCTCAGAAGATAAATGGTGTCACACAGTATCTGAGCAAACCATAACAATACATTCTCCTCTCACATTAAAATTGCAGTCACTCACAATATGTCTGTCAAAGCACGTTTGGCCTATGCTGAGTGAATTATTGTTTCCTCAAGCTAATCTCCAGCGACAGCTTCAGAATTCACCTCTAGCAGTATCTATAATTCAAAGTACCTGGAATGTTCACTTCCTTTTGATCCTATACCTGTCAACTTGATTTGGACTAACACATACAAAAAAAGCAAAGAAATATTTCCTGTTAGCAAACAAAAAATGTTTTTTAAAATTGTATGGACTTGCTTTTAGAAATAAAAAGAGAAATGATCAGAGGGTAGGGGGGAAATGCTTCCACAAGACATTATAACAAGTACGTCACATCACAAAACATTGTATAATACAATACTGTAGTTGTCACATGAGAAAATGTTTATTTGGTCTTGAAGTTAGATGGTATGGACTTGAAAGATCTCTAAAGTGAATTGCATTAATGGCATCTCCAAAGCATTGATTTTGTCTCAGAATCTGAGGTTAGAAATATAATAATTAGTGTGATCATTTCAGGGAAGGAACGTGCTAAGATGCTACGACGGGGCCATGTACCCTGACATCCCAATAACTTCAGATACAGGAAACAGGGAGAAAAATGGGGATGGGAGTTTCTGAAGGACACTACATATGGAATGAAATGGCTGATAGGGTTGCCCCTCTCCATAAATAGTAGCACTGTGCCAGATTTTTAGACCAACTTATTTTTGACCAGTCGTTGAGGGGAGGGGGTGAAAAGAAACTGTGACCAAGAATTGTGGTGAGGCTAGGCTGACCAGATAAAATCCAGGTCAGGGCTCATGTAACTTTAACAGTTGTAGAGAAAAGGGAATTTCAGCCAGTGTCATTTGTATGCAATTAGTTCCTGGTGAAATTCCCTCTTCATCACAATTGTTAAAGTTGCAGAGGCCCTGCCTTCTTTTGAATATGGTCACTCTAGTATAGTGCCTGCACCTTTAACTGTTGTGATGAAGAGGGAATATCACCAGGGACTAATTGCATACAAATGACACTGGCTGAAATTCCCTTTTCTCTACAACTGTTAAAGTTACACGAGCCCTGACCTGGATTTTATCTGGTCAGCCTAGGTGAGGCGTAATAGTTTTGGAGACATTTCTCCGGGTGCAGGGCTTTAATGCTTACCTTACTGTAAGGAAGTAGCTGGGGGATTTCTCTGTGCTCTTACTCTTCCCGTTTCCCACCCCCATTTTGCCCTCATAGCCCCTCCAGCTACTTGAGTTTGTTGGAAAGCCCCCTGGAGGACTTAGCCAGGACTGCCTCCCTTGAGGCGATCCAGTGCTGCAGTGCCTGAAAACTGAGAGAGACATTTGGTTTTGCTTTGTTATTGTTAAACAATAACAAGAAACAGCAGAACAACAACCACAACTCCTCTCTGAACGTTCAGGCATTGAGAAGGCACTGCAGCATTGGAAAGCCCCAAGAAAGGGAATCCTGGCTAAGTACTCCAGGGGGCTTTTTAAGAAGCTCAAGCAGCCAGGAGACTGCTAGGACAGAACAGGGGAGGGGGTGGTAAAAGGAAGAGGACATACGAACTCCTCAGCCACCTCCTTAAAGTAAGGTGAGCACCGAAGCCCTGCACCCAGAGAAACATCTACCAAATTCTCAACATTTCAACGAAAGAGGCAGAAAAACAACTGCCTGTTTCGTAGGGAAATGAAGAGGCTGCAAAAGGACAGGTGCACTAATAAATAGAAACCATGCAGAGGAGTGTGGCTTTATCCAGAAAAAGGGTTCTTCTCCAGTGATCTCACCCACCACTCAGGGCCTGCTCAAGCTTTGTGGGCCACCTTGGAAAAAGGCCCCTCTAGTAGCTTCCCCCAATAACACCTCACCATGGTTGCTTACCAAATGCAGCAAGCAGCAACAGCAGCATCGTGATCTGTGTGAGCAGCTGTGACCTGACCAGTATTTCAACTATCCACACTGCCCTGACATAACATTGGTCTGGCAGCCATTGTGGGAAATTTAAGTGCTGGGCCGCTCACAGTCCCAGCCTGGGAGCAGTGGCCCAGCCAGAGTATTGGGTAGGCTGACCATCTGAAAAGGAGGACAGGGCTCCTGTAACTTTAACTGTTGTAGAGAAAAGGGAATTTCAGCCAGTGTCATTTGTAGGCAATTAGGTCCTGGTGAAATTCCCTCTTCATCACAACTGTTAAAGTTGCAGGGGCCCTGCCTTCTTTTGTATATGGTCACTCTAGTATAGTGCCTGTAACTTTAACTGTTGTGATGAAGAGGGAATTTCACCAGGAACTAACTGCATACAAATGACACTGGCTGAAATTACCTTTTCTCTACTACTGTTAAAGTTACATGAGCCTTGTCCTCCTTTTCAGATGGTCAGCCTAGTATTGGGGCCTGTGACGAAATGGTATTTTACGTTGTTTATAGGTATAATTTTGAATGGTTGGTTCAGGGCTTGGTTGGCTTTGGCCAATTCTTTTTATTACAGGCAATGGAAAGTAGTGGGGAGGGGGAGTTAGAAAGTTGAGCTGTTTGAATGTTTTCGTCTGATTGGTTGTTTCGTTTGGAGTGGGGAGTGAGAGAGAAGATAAAAAAGAGGGAGTTGAGAAGGATAACAGGGGAGAAGGATGGGTTTTCATTGGGGTAGGATTAGAGAATTGGGGCTATAGTTTTGAGGGGTGGTTGGACTTCCCTGGGAGGTGGAGGGAAGTATGTCTATTTTAATAACATTAAACATAAGGTGTATTTAAATATCTTTTTTCTGTATACATAAAATTTTCAATATTGTTTGGTTACTCGGCCTTATTTGTTACTGTAGATTGGTGATAAACACACACACAAAATAAATACAAAGAAGGTTTATAGTTCCCTCTTTAAAAAAAAAAAAAGAGGGTGGTGGCAGCGAAAGAGAAGTGATGGGTAGCGTCACTGAGGGCTGTGATGCCACAGGCTTCAGAAAACTGCTGGGTGCAGACACTAGTCTTGACTAGGTGCCTATCCACATTGCCCTTAAAACTACTTATATTCTGTTTAAAAACATGGTTTTTAAGTCATTTCATTACGTGGTAGGACACACTGAGCAATACTTACGTTTCATAGTGACTGCTTCCTCCGTCCCCAAAGTGTTCACTGGTGTATTACAGGGTTAATTCCTTGACTCTTCTTGTTTAGTCTCTGTCTTGCAGGCTGCTTGAGTTAGGGAGACAGAAGTGGGCGGGCCAAGCAGCCTGCAAAACAGAAACTAAACAAGAACAGACAAAGAATTAACCATGTGTCACACCACTGAACACATGGTTAATTGTTCAGTTAATTGTTCACACCACACGCTTTCAGGACGGAGGAAGCAATCACTATGAAACATAAGTACTGCTCAGTGTGTCCTGCCACATAATAAAACGACTTCAAAACCCACGTTTTTAAACAGAATATAAGTTGTTTTAAGGGCAATGTGGATAGGCTCTGTGTTAATATTTTTACACCAGTCAGGAAAGTGACAGTGATTTGAAACTGAAGTAGAACAAGTCAATAGAGAGTAAGCAAGAATAAGTGTTAAGACATGCCATTAGGGTGGTGGAAGGGGGGGCTTCAAGGCACCACAGGTTGAATGAGGTGGGCTTCCAGGGAAAGGCCCATAACTCAATGGGAGAACACAGGCACTGAATGCAGAAGGGCCCAGATTCAAACCTCAACATTTTCATCCACAGGATCTCAAGCAGCAAGGCTGGGAAGGGACTCTTACTGAGGCAATGGGAAGCTGCTGCAAGTTAGAGTAGACCAGGGATGGACAACTTGTGGCCCTCCAGATGTTTTTGGCCTATTTCTCTCTTCATCCCTCACTGTTGGCTAGGGCAATGGGATTGGGAGCCAAAACATGTGGAGGTTCACAACTTGCCTGGAGAAGACAATCCTGGATTGCCTGACTCATAAAATAGTTCTGTATATTTCAGACTATCAGGAGCAAAGAGATTATTGAGGGAGAATATGCCTTTCTGTTATTGCTGTTGACCTAATATAGGCTGACTATATGAAAAGGAGGACAGGGCTCATGTAAGTTTAACAGTTGTAGAGAAAAGGGAATTTCAGCCAGTGTCATTTGTATGCAATTAGTTCCTGGCGATATTCCCTCTTCATCACAACAGTTAAAGGTGCAGGCACTATACTAGAGTGACCATATACAAAAGAAGGCAGGGCCCCTGCAACTTTAACAATTGTGATGAAGAGGGAATTTCACCAGGAACTAATTGCATACAAATGACACTGGCTGAAATTCCCTTTGCTCTACAACTGTTAAAGTTACATGAGCCCTGACCTCCTTTTCATATGGTCAGACTACCTAATACTATTGTGACCCTCCTGATTTACACTGTTCCGCTTAGACACAAGAACCTCCATAATCAGCAAGTTACTACTCAGCATCCTGACACAGATGTTTCCCAGAATGTTTAAAGAACACAACAAGATTCCCATGAGACTATATTTGGAAGGATGATTACACTTGGCCTAAGAGATCCAGTCATGAGGGATAAAATCTGCTGCTGGGATAAAATCTTAATGCAGAATATCTGTTGATGCATTTGATCATGGAATCTCCTGTTTGGCTAGGTCAGGCTGGACAATATGGGTCCCAATATTTATCACAGGTTGTGCGTTTTGACGGTTAACTCTCTGCCTCAGTCCCCTGGCTCAACTCCTGGCTGCTGGCCCCTGACTCCTGGATCACCTCTGACAACTGCCTATGGCTCAACTCTCCAATAATGTGGAGAGGGACAGGGACACCAGGGTCTGGCATCGTTAAATCTGACCTTGAATCATTCACTGTTAACCTACAATAACATCCAAGAGATTACAGCAGAGACATCTTGACAGGATTCATTTTGTGGGGGAGTGAGAAATTCTTGCAGTCAAAGATGGGCTTGACTGAGCTGACACCTAGAGCTTGCACACACCTGAGCCCCAGGCAGAGTTCCTGAGTTGCCCTGTCCTTTTGAGCCTCAGGAGGAATCTGCATTGCCTTTAGGGATTCACTCTCTGCTTCTTCATCAGTGGAAGTCATGCTGCTCTCCCATGCCCTACTTACACAGAGAGAGCGTCAGATATTGGGTGGTTTAGAAATGCAATAAATAAATCATAAGATGTCCTGAATAGAGGTATCAGTGTGGGTTGCCTGAGACAGTACATGACTTACTTAGTTGCTTACATATTTCATTTATGGGTCACCCTATAGCCAAAGCTCTCAGAACAACATCCATAATCAAAATAGATGCAATAAAACCATAATTATAAAACCAATAACATCACTCAAACAAAAACAAAGAATAATTTAAAAAAGAAAGGCAACTATCACAACATGTTAAAAGCAAAAGAGAAATATCAAGATAGCATGGAGAAGGACAATTTTAAAATACAGTACCATGAGGAAAAGGCAGTGGGAGTCTCAATATCCCAACAATCAGGACTGGCCCAAGAAATTTTGTCATCTGAGGCAAAGGACAAGATAGTTCCCCCCTTTCTCATTCCACACACACAACCCAGTTGGATTGGCAGTTGAAATTTACCTCAACATTTGTGATGGAATGTGGTTCCCTTCCCCAACATTTGCCTTGAAATGGGACTGATGGGAGTTGAAGTCCAAAACATCTGGAGCACACCAGCTTGGGGAAAGCTGGAATAGTGTCCTCTACCACAGCTGGGGCAGCAGGCTAGTTTAGGTGCCAGGGACAAACGGTACAGCAAATATTACTCTGTTTTCCAACAGAGAGTGATAGCCTAGGAATTCAGAAAGAACAGCTGGAAGTCTGTCACCACTGCCTGCCCCCCCCCCCAGCATCATTGCTTCACTCTGCCTAATGGTAGGGCCAGCCATGCCAGCAAAGTATCTCCAAGGGAGTTAATTAGATGAGCTTGTGGTCAGAAGATAAGAGTCATCTGGAATTCCCCTCTCTAGCCTGTGGGACTGGGAAAGGCATTTGTGTGTGAAAAGAAGAGATTGCAGTTTGACAGAGGCTTGTTTGGGCTTTGTAAGCATCTTAGAGTGCTGGCTGTCTCCCTAGAGATCTGATGTGGATGGTAGCTGTGGACTTTGGCTGTCTGTTGGAGTATTTAAGCTGGGCCTCCTAGCAGAAAAGGCAGATTGGGTTTTTTTGGTCCAGTTGGAGCAGCCTTATTAATTTTCTCACTCTCATATTTTGTGTGCATGTGCTGGTGATTGCATCATGTGAATGTGAAATGGTTAACTCTAAAGGGCTATTCTAGCAAGGTAACAGGCAATCAGTAGTCGCCTACACATTCCAAGGCATAGGTCCATTAACCCAGCATATTCCAGTAAGTGCCAACGAAGGTACAAAGAAATTAGAGCACAGAAAGGAACAGATGGACATGAATTGCAAACCAAAACAGCACAGCTGGAAAATCTTGAATATCTCACAGACACCCCCAGCTTTTCTAATTGACTCAAGTGTCATGTTACTGTGTTCTTCATAGATTAGGAGCATACGAGCAATATACAGCTCTTCCTACTGTAGATCCAGTACTTAAGCAATAAACACATTGATCAGGATATCCACTTATGTCTTTTTATAACACTCCGTTAAAAACCCATCCACAAGAAAGAAAATCCTTCGAAGAGGAAGGCTAATTGATGGAATTGTCCTCTGGAGCTTGAAGTATGCAGGAACAGGTTTCTGAAGTACTTGTTAAGGAATCAAATCAGCTATCTCCTTTGCATTGATCTAACAAAATAGAGCAACTAGTCCTTGAGTCATAAATAAATAAATAGGAAGGAAGGAAGGAAGGAAGGAAGGAAGGAAGATTGGCTGTGACAAGCTTCCATGTGCCAACCTAACCCCAGTGGAATAAAATAAGGCAATCTGCTTGAACAAAAGCACCATGTGAATTAGCATCAGGTCCAATTATTTATTTATTATTATTTACATTATTATTATTTATTGCATTTGTATACTGCCCCATATAGAAGCTCTCTGGGCGGTTTACATAAGATTAAAACACTTAAAAACAATATCCAAAAATTTAAACTGCAAAAACATACAATATACACATACATTTAAAACCACCATAAAAACTTTAAAAGCTGTAAGCCTAAAAAACAAAACAGACCCAGGCTCATCAGATATTGCTGAATGCCTGAGAGAAGAGGAAACTCTTGACCTGGCATCGAAAAGATAACAATGTTGGCGCAAGGCGGGCCTCGTCGGGGAGATCGTTCCACAATTGGGGGGCCACCACAGAGAAGGCCCTCTCCCTTGTTGCCGACCTCCAAGCTTCCCTTGGAGTAGGAACTCGGAGGAGGACCTTAGATGTTGAATGTATTGTTCGGGTAGGTTCATGTCGGGAAAGGCATTCCATCAGGTATTGTGGTCCCAAGCTGTGTAAGGCTTTATAGGTTAAAACCAGCACCTTGAATCAGATTCAGAAACATACAGGCAGCCAATGCAAGCGGGTCTTATATGCTTGAAACTTCTGGTCCCTGTTATCAAGTCAGACCCATGTAGAGTGCATTGCAGTAATCTAACTTGGAGGTTACCAGAGCATAGACAACTGAAGCCAGATTATCCCTGTCCAGATATGGATGTAGCTGGGCCACCAATAATAATAATAATAATAATATAATATTTATTTGTAACCCGCCTCTCCCTCCAGATCGAGGTGGGGAACAACAACAATATAAACAAAAAAATCACAGCAGTTAAATTTTAAAAACAAGAGAACAATACAACATTAAAAACAATTGGTAGAAGGTACTCCGTGCCAACAAGGCCACCTGAGCCTCAAGTAACAGAGATGGTTCGGCTCCTTCAGGGGGAGTACAACCCCATCCAGAACAGGTTGAAGACCCTCCATCCGGTCAGCAGAACCACCCACTAACAGCATCTCAGTCTTGTCTGGATTGAGTTTCAGTTTATTAGCCCTCTTCCAGTTCATTGTCGCAGCCAGGCACTGGTTCAGCACATCCAGTCTCACCTGTTGAAGATGAAAAGGAGAAATATAGCTGTGTGTCATCAGCGTACTGATGACAATGCACTCCAAAACTCCGGATGACTGAACTCAACAGTTTCATGTAGCTGTTGAACAGCATGGGGGACAAGACTTACCCCTGTGAAACCCCATATTGGAGAATCCACGGGGCCGAGCAATGTTCCCCATGCACCACCTTCTGGAGCCGATCCACCAAGTTAGAGCAGAACCTATGCAATGCAGTGCCTCCCACTCCCAACTTAGCCAGTTATTCCAGAAGGATACCATGGTCGATGGTACTGAAAGCCACTGAGAGATCAAGGAGAATCAACAGTGTCACACTCCTCCTGTCTTTCTCCTGACATAGGTAATCATAGAGGGCGACCAAGGCTGTTTCCATACCAAAGCCAGGCCTGAAACCCAATTGAAATGGATCCAGATAATCAGTCTCATCCAAGAGTGCCTGGAGCTGGCTCACAACCACCCGCTCCAGGACCTTGCCCAGGAATGGAACATTTGCTACTGGCCTGTAGTTATTAAGATTTTCAGGGTCCAGGGAAGATTTCTTCAGGAGTAGTCCCACTACCACCTATTTCAGGCGGCCTGGGACCACTCCCTCTTGCAATGAGGCATTAATCACTTCCCTGTTCCATCCCTTCTAGCTTTAATAGCCAAAAGGGGCATGGATCCAATACGGAGGTGGTTGCACAAACCTGTCCAAGCACCATGTCAATGCCCTCAAGCTGTACCAATGGAAACTCATCCAAGAAAACAGGACAAGTCTGTGCTCTGGATACCTCACTTGATTCACCTGCTATAACGCTGGAGTCTAAATCCTGGCGGATGCCAAAGAGTTTATTCTGGAAGTGCCTAGCAAATATATTACAGCTGGTCTCTGATGGTTTCACCATGTCCTTTGGACCAGCATGTAAAAGCCCCCGGACAACTCTGAAAAGCTCCGCTGGGCAGCAGGTTGATGATTTAATAGTTGCAGCAACGTATTGTTTTTTTGCTGCCCTCACTGCCCCGGAATACAACTTACCATAGGCACTTATTGTATCCGCTAGGAGTTCATCTCCATCTGCACTCAAGCCATCTCCTGTTTTGTTTCATCACTCTCAGCTCTGGGGTATAGCATGGAGCCATATGAGCTCTGCACAGGAGAAGGTGCTCAGGCAGCATCGGGTCAACCACCTGGGTCATTTCTGCATTCCACAGATCAACCAGGGTTTTGACAGGAGAGCCAGTCCTATCCGCCGGAAAACTCCCCAGAGCCCTCTGGAAACCATGTGGATCCATTAGTCTCGGGGGGTGGACTATCTTAATGGGTCCCTCACCCTTGCAGAGGGGAAAAACGCTGTAAGTCTAAACCTCAGCAGGTGGTGATCTGACCATGACAGAGGCGTTGATGTAAAGTCCCCCACTTTCAGATCACCATCTCCATGTCCAATGGAAAAAACCAGGTCTAGAGTGTGCCCTGCTACATGTGTCAGGCCAGTGGCATGTTGGGACAGTCCCATGGTTGTCATGGAAACCATGAAATCCTGAGCTGACCCAGATAAAGTGCCCTCAGCATGAATGTTGACATCCCCCAGAAACAACAGTCTGGGGGACCTCAACAGTGCACCCGAGACCACCTCTGTCAGCTCAGCTAGGGAGTCTGTTGAGCAGCAGGGTGGGTGATACACCAACAGAATTCTTAATCTATCCCATTGGCCCAACACAAGGTACAGACACTCTAGACCAGTAGTCACATGGACAGAGAGCCTGCAGAGGGTGATGGAGTTCCTATAGACCACAGCAACCCCCTTCTCTGGCCCTCAAGTCTACCCTGATGCTGAACCAAGTACCCCGGTGGGCACAGCTGGGAGAGACTGACTCATCCCTGCTCACCCACCCATGTCTTGGGTCCCCTCTACAAGGATTCGCTTTTGCGCCTGGTTAGGTGATTATGCGCAGAAGCGCAGAAGCGCATTGACGCCTAATCCCTCTGCACGAGAGGCGGCGAGAGGTGGCGAAGCGCATTAACAGATGTCCAAAATGCGCTTTACAAGTAGTTAATGTGCATAAGCACTTATTCACACAGTCAAAATGCGCTTTAATGGATGGAGCAAAATAAAACTCACGATTTAACGCGCATTTGATAATGCGCATAATCGGTTAGATAACGCGCCTCTACGCCCGATTTGCGCTCCGTTCTTGTAGAGGTAATTTTTTTAATGCGCCTTGAAAGAGCTTTAAATGCCTCTTGTAGAGGCACCCTTGGTTATACATGCCAGATCGGCTGCCTCATCCACAATTAAGTCGTGGATGAGGGAGGTCTGATTATGCACCGATCTGGCATTTAAAAGCAGCATCCAGAGGCCCGAGGGCTGGCTGATAAGGGCAACCAACAAGCCTGTGGGTGTGAGGGGGACCAGAACAAGGCACTGTCTGGGCTGCATTCCCCTTACCTGGCAAGTCCTCCTCACAATGCCATATCTCCCTCTACCTGTCACTACACTGATGGGGCACCCCTCAGATCCCCCCACTTGGCCCTGTACCCCCCTCCCAGGCACATAGCTCAAGCCTGGGAAAAAGGGAGGGAGGAAGCAGGTCAGCAGCAGTAGCTGACACCCACACCAACTTCCTCTTCCCCTGGTAGTAAGCCTCCCTCTCCTGCAGATGATGGCTCTCCCAGGCCTCCTCAGCTGGCCAGCTTAAATATCCCTCTCAGGAAGGGAAGGGGACAGATGGAGTTGTCCACAGCAGCTGGCTCAGTACCTGGGGGCCTGGTCCTGCATGGAGTGGCAGTCTGTGAGGCAGAAGTCCACAGGGAAGAGCAGCGGTGGTGATGGTGGTGGCGGCGGCGGCAGCAGAAGCAAGGAAGCAAACTGGTAGCAGGCAGCACTCTCTCCTCCTCATGCAGTAAGCCTCCCTCTCCTGCAGGTGATGGCTTTAAAGCCTGCAGACTGACCCATACAAATGCATCTTTCTTCGGTATGGGAAAAGTCCAACAATTTGAAAATTCAAATTGAAGTCTAATGATGGACACACTAAAAGACAAAATATGATGAACTGAAATGACCATCGGTGAAGCAGAGCCAATTATATTTTTGTGCCCTCCCTGTCTTGGACCCCTTCTACAAGAATTCAGTTTGACACCTGGTTCTCCGATTATGCGCATCTTCTCGGAAGCGCTTTATGACAAATGACTGTACGCGGGAGGTAATTGAGCGCACAACTGGTGGCCTTTAGAAGTAGTTAATGCAGAGAATCGCTTGTTTACATAGTCAAAATGCTCTTTAATGGGCCGCAGCAAAATAAAACTCGCTATTTAATGCGCATTCGATAATGCACATAATCGAATAGATAACGTGCCTCAACTCCCGATTTGCGCTCTGCTCATGTTGAAGTAAAAATTTTAATGAGATTTGAAAGAGCTTTAAACCTCTTGTGTAAAGGCAGCCTTGGTTTGTTTTAAACCTGTGCTTAGTCAAGCTGCAAACACTCAACAACCAACTATTGTAACATATTAAAATTCAAAATAGAGGAATGTACTCAGTCCACGAAGAGCAGCTCACATAACCCAACATGTGCAGGCAGGGAGAAATGAAAGGGACTAAAAAAAGGAAAAAGCTGAGGAGGAGCAGGAGGAGAAAGAGGTGAAGGAGGAGATGAGAGAGCTGCACTTTCAGCAATGAGAAGCCAAGCAAAATGGAATATAATCAATATCTCCGGAAGAGCAGATGTGGCCGAAGTCTTTGAAAATGATCCCAGTTGGAATGCAATTAAAAAAAAAAGTCAAGTAGTTCTTTTGCCTGCCCATGAGTAGAGTGGATATAACCTAGGCTGACCATAAGAAAAGGAGGACAGGGCTCACGTAACTTTAACAGTTGTAGAGAAAAGGGAATTTCAGCCAGTGTAATTTGTATGCAATTAGTTCCTGGTGAAATTCCCTCTTCATCACAACAGTTAAAGTTGCAGGCACTATACTAGAGTGACCATATACAAAAGAAGGCAGGGCCCCTGCTACTTTAACTGTTGTGATGAAGAGGGAATATCATCAGGAACTAATTGCATACAACTGACATGGGCTGAAATTCCCTTTTCTCTACAACTGTTAAAGTTACATGAGCCCTGACCTGGATTTTATCTGGTCAGCCTATATAACCCATCACAGATGAGCCAAGATTTCAGAATACATCTGAGATCCCTTAATTCTGGACCCGAATTTGAGCCAAAGCTTACCCAGCAACCTATTTTCTGTGTCAGCATTCAACCTCAGATCAGTTGAAGCAGGAATAAGGAAGCGAGTGGATGTAAGTAAGGGCAAACTTTTCTTCACTTTTCTTCTTCTTTGCTAAAGAAACCATCAACACAACAATTTAAAACAGCAAAATGATAAAATTAAAATCATTAAAACCATTCAGAGAGCAATCCTATAGCCCTTAGACAGCATATCTGGTGCCATAGGACACTGTGGATCATCTCCATGTCCATAGGCAGAGCTATGAGCATGGAGATCTGACTGTGGATCTTCCCTTCCCTTCCCCAATCCCTACCCCTTCCCAGCTACCATGGAAAACTTATCTTGCGAAATCACACCTATGTCCTCATAAGAGAAGTAGGAGAGGGAGAAAAGAGGGTGTCCTAATGGGTGGGGAAGGGGGAGGCCATGATGAGCAATATTCCATGGGCTGTCCGGTCCCCTCCTCATCCACCAGGAGAACATAAGTCAACTAGATCAGCTCAGAGGCTCATTTACCCGCTTTTTGTACTTGAAATGGTGGCAAAATTGCCTCCATCCTCCTCTTGCCCTGCCTGGCCTGGCTCTGGCTGGCAAGGCATAGGTTAGGTGGAGGGCTCTGAACTTGGAGCCATATATCGGAAATGCAACCCTTACAATCGTGCCTTATTATACAACATCCCCAGCCTTCCCCAAACTGGTGCCCTCCAGATGTTGGAGACCAGTTTCATCAGTTCCAGCCAATATGGCCAATGGTTAGGAATCCTGGGAGTTGTGATCTGGAGAA
This sequence comes from Anniella stebbinsi, assembly GCA_029215795.1. Lineage (NCBI taxonomy): Eukaryota > Metazoa > Chordata > Lepidosauria > Squamata > Anniellidae > Anniella > Anniella stebbinsi. The sequence goes on from JARDYH010000004.1 coordinate 152,431,269, forward strand.
CATAAGACTGGGGAAGGCTGTGGCCAAAGAAGATTTATCATGTTGTTTTAGAAGTCAAGTAAAAAAACCTAGCTAGTCTTATTTACTTTATTTTATTTTTACTTTATTAATTTAGATAACATTTACACTATCTAAAATAGATCTTAAAGTAGTTTACAAAATCAGATATTAAAATGCATCATAATAAATACAAACACTTATCAAATAAAATATTCAAAACCAATTTTTTTACAAAAAAAATACATCAATGGACAGCACAATCCATCAGGGAAGGCCTGAGAGCTTAATTGTTACCTTAAACATACCACAGTTGATGCGTCCTGAAAACCAGCGTGGAGGGCATTCCATAAGGTATGTGCCGCCATGGAAAGTCCCACTTCTGGTTTGCTGCAAGAAGGGAAGCACCTAGACCTATTCCAACTATCTTAGCGACCACACAGGTTTCTATAGGGGAAGGATATCTGCCAGTTAACCTGGCCCAAGTTGTTCAGTGTTCTATATGCCAGAAACAAGACCTTGGTTCAGTAGCTAATAGGTAGCCAGTGTAGTTGCTTCAATACCAGTGTAATATGTGGATGGTGAGAATGCTCTCATCAATATCCTGGCTGCCACCTTCTGCACCTGCTGCAGCGTCTGGATCAAGCACAAGAGCAGCCCTACATAGAGCACATTACAGTAATCTAAATGTGTGATTGCCAATGCATTTACTGCATAACTGTCCAGGAAAATGTGCAGTTGGCATACCAACCAAAGCTGGTAACAGGCACTCATTGCCACAGAAGTCACTTGGGGTTCTTATAACCTAATATCAGTGCACGAAGGATCTGAAATACATTTTACTGAAAATTCTTCAAGGTATAAAAATGTTCTTCGTTATGAGTATGTAGATTGCAGTGAAGAACACGTATGCTAGACACTAGAAAACAAATGCTGAACCAAGGCAAAGAGGGGTTATCTGGAAATAAATATGGCACATAGCAGAAATGGAAACATTGACTTAAACAAGAAATAACCAAACACATGGACATATCCACCTTTTCACATGCAATCCTTTATACATTACTCAGAACTAAGGCCCATTCTGTTCAATGAGACATACTCCAATGTAAGTGTATATGGGATTACAATCATAGGCAACCCTATACACACTTGCCTGGGAGTAAGCCTTATTGACTTCGGTGGTTTATATTTCTGAATAGACATGCATCGGATTGCACTGTAAAAATTGTAGATTATCAGAATAGTAATGATTGCATATTCCATAAAATGTATTTTAAAATCTTGTAAGGTTACAAGATTTATCACCCGCCTCTCCCTCGATCCGGAGGGAGAGGCGGGTGATAAATAAACATTATTATTATTATTAATTGGTAAATTTCCTGATTATGAATAATGTTTCTGTTATGGCTTGTTAAGTATTGTATAGTATTCTATTAATGTAATATTTTGAAGAGAAAGACAGAGAGATCCTTGTTTGCCAACTCTGTAACACGGTAAATGCAAACTAATGCTTTGTTCAATACAAATGTTTCTTCAGTACAAAAATAACCATAATCATAAGAATTACATTTTCTTGCCTCATTTTATACATGTTTTTATAACAGTCACAGTCACTGTGGGCTGTTAAAAATTCAGACTGCCAAGTTTACTCGATTAATTGGTTAGCTTCATTAACGAAAAACCTTTACAATTTAATACAAAAGCATCAGGTAACATGTTTTTTGTAAAAATTGTAATTATTTGAAATAAACATACTTATTAAAATTGCCAAAGGTGGGTACTATCTTGGAAGAATATTCACTCTTGATTGTCTTATATGAGTCCTTCCCTATAATGGCATCTGCTGCAATATGTATATTCATCATTTAAAAAAAGAAAGCCTGTTTGTTTGTTCTTTTAAAAAAAGGATTGCTAGGCAGGCTGATCCCGTGGTCCAACCTAAGATGGCTGCTGTCACTGGAATTTGCACTGGCATAACTAGTTGGATTCTATGCTCCATTTTGGCCATATGGACAGGATACAAGGAAGTAGGGGAAGCCATAATGGACTCAATGAGGACATTTCACCATCTTCTTTACTTCCATAATTTATACTGTTGGGCTTTTGTCATTGGAGAACTGGGAATACAGATGGCCAATTTGCACTTCTTCCTCACCACGTCCCCCAAATCACCCAGCTCCTCCCCATTAGCTACGACAACTTTGTGTTTAAAGTAATTTCATTCCAACTTCCTTATGCAAACAATTTGATAGCAACCTTATCCTGATTCAGACAGCGTAACTCTGGGTAGGATTTCACAGTTAGTCATCTATGAGTTTATGACAATATAATTGATTAAAACTAATCTGAATTAATCAACTTGAGTTTTCTTGACTTTGAAGAGAGACCTAATTAAAAACTGACAATCAAGGCTCCAGTACAAAGATGGCTCAAAGCACTAGGATGGATTCTATTCAACTATTATTCTTTCAGATGTTGCCATTACAGCAGATGGAAGATGAGGGGAAAAGTCATTGATCTGTCTACATTGAAGAGGTTTAATTTTTATGTGTGACGTTCAGCTTATCAACTTACAAGCCCAGTGATTTGTACATGTCTGGAAGGTTAAAACATGGATCATCTTATCTTGAGATATGAGACCTCATCAGCCGATATTCACCCTATTACAGAGAGCTTGCTGACAAAAACTGCTCTACATCTGAAGAGCACTGAAAGGCTATGTTGACATCGCTGTAGGGAATAGTCATATGAAAGGATCAGTGGGAAGAAAGAGGAACATTAAATGTTAATGGTATCAATAATTCATACTCCCCCCATGTTTCATCCAGAACACTACCAAAACACTTTGCACACTTTGCCTCAGCCATTTCAAAATTACAGCAAACTCCAAACCACAGTGCACTAGAACAACTAAAAAGCAGCAGAATTGTTTAAGGCAAAGAATTCATAAAGAACACAAATTAGAAAAAGAATAAGATGGGATTTTAACTGAGAAAATGTTACCACTTACAAATGGTTTGAATATAAGGCAATGATTCATTGAAAACAATTCAAAGAATATTATTAGCTCTTAGTTCCAAACATCATGAGTTTTCTTTCAATTGATGTCACATTCTGCTGCTTAGATACCATGTTAATAGGTCACTTTATAAACCAGTGGATAAATGCAAATTGATGCAAATCAACTACTTTGCCCTGAGCTTAATTATAGAAACAAGTTGGTTATCCACCAACACAGTTCACAGAGAGGTAGGTAAGAAATAAATTATTATTATTATTAATGTTGTTGTTGTTATTATTATTATTAAAACATTCAAAGTGTTGCATCTTTTCCAAACTTCCTCAAATACAATTTTCTTGGTGTAAACTCCAGTGTGGCCACTACAACATCCTTGAATCTTGAGGTTTGCCAATGAGTGCACACAACTCATGGCAACATACAGTTGTCCATGGCATAAAAGAGGTGTAGGCAGATAGATGCCAACTTGATCCACAGTCTTGTCCCTGGCTCTTCCTTGATGCTAAGGACAAATGCCAGATGCACGGAGAACTGGAAATGCTTGAACTGGAAGGGGAGAAATGAATTGTAAGGTGCAAGGCTGGTCCTTGGCAGGAAGATCTGCTTCCTTTACCCTGTCCAGTGAGGGCTTCCTGGTGCAGAAAGTTATTGTGCATGGCAAGCATGATGAACCTTGTACCATTGATAAGACCCTGAGTTACATCCAGATTCGTTAGCCGGATGACTGCAACACCTTTCTTCAAAGGCAGCTTGCTTGGCAGCAAACCACTTGGGTTGAGTGGGTTTAGAAACTCTGACCGGTATTTGCACATTGAGCCTGGCATCATCACCAGTGACTTCATCTGCTCTCAAGTAGGTCTTTCCCTCGCCTTCCATTCTGTCCAATACCATCTGGTTGATGTCGTTACAGTGCTCATTCTTGGGACACAGAATGACCTTGCCTGAATTAGCACATTCAACTGCCTCGCTAAAGTCAGTTCTACAGACAGAAGTGACAATGTCCTCATTAACAATGCATGATTCTGGGACCTTGGTCATGTCTTCTCCAACAGCTGGGAACTCTTCCTTGGTACTATTACCAACAGTAAGAAAGTAGGCAACAAATTCAGATTCACTCTCCAGGGTGTGCATGTTGCAACTCATCTGGAACTTAGCTGGTGACACTGTTCCCAATGTTGGATTTTTTTACCTACTGGCCAATGATGGCTGCACAGGTGTTGTTTGGGATGATGGGCAAGGTCTGCTTAAAGTCACCACTGAACACAATAGTCTTTCCACCGAATGGGTTGTCATTGTTCATGAGCTCCTTCAGAAGGCTGTCTACACGGTCAATAGTGTGGTGTAGTGGTTAGTGTGTTGGACTGAGAGTCAGGAGATCCTGGTTCTAGTCCCCACTTGGCCATGGAAGCTCACTGGGTGACTTTGGGCCAGTCACAGACTCTCAGTAGAGCCTACCTCACAGGGTTTTGTTGTGAGTATAAAACAGAGAGGAGGAAAATTATGTACACCACCTTGAATTCCTTAAAGAGAAAAAAGTGGGACAGAAATATAATAAATCAATAAATAAATAGCAAAATGGGTAGCCATTGACACTTCATCCCAGATATATTGTCAGCAAATCTAAGAAGAGATTCGAGAGTACTGTCAGGCTTGATCAATGAGACCAAAGTCTCATCCAGTTTGAATGGGAGCTGAGTGAATTCTGAACTATACAGCCATCCTTCATGAGCATGCATGCCAGGTCAGTCCAGGGGACAGGCACACACTTCTTGCCTTGGCCATACAAGATGGAAAGAAGAGTCATAAACAAATGTTTTGCCACAACCACCACTTCCGTTGTTGCCTACAGTAGGGTCATGCACAGCATCAAGGTTTTTCTCAACGATAGCCTTCTGATCGCTGTTAGCCATAGCAAACACTGCCTCACCTTCGGCTGTCTTAAAGGCCATGTTATAAATGAGATCGAACTGACATTGGACAGTGTAGTTTAAAACTGGGAGACCGACAGTCTCATTGTCAGTCTCATGAGGCTAAAGGATGGCTTAAATGTCTTGCAAAGCACTTTTGTAGCCTGTCTCTGGGTTATATCTGAGATGGTCTTTGGACAGCATATCCTTGAACTTATTAGACAGAAGATCATAGTCATGTGGAGTTTCAAAGGTGCAGATAAAGGAGAAGGTTTGATGTAGCATATGTGTTGTGTCTAATTCCCCTCCCCTTGCACAGGGCGAAGGACTGTTAGACGTTAATTCAGAATCAGATTCTGAACTCAAACAGACATTCCAGTCCATAGCAGAAGGGGGGGATGTGGTTCCCAAAGCTTCGCCTCCAGTGCTTATCTCTCCTGATGTAAATAACCCTCCAGCTGAGAAACAGCCCTCCTCTTCTGAAGAGGAGGGAGTAAGTAACCTCAGAGATGCCACATTCCGTAGGAGGGAAAAGCGCACACAGACCAAAGAGGTCAGGAGGCGGCGCTCGGAAAGATTAGTGGCTCAGAAAAAGCTTGATTTGGATTCCTCTCAGAAGTGACTCTCTCTTTCTCTTGAATGGATCAACTGTGTTGTTTGCTTAGCTAAATTACGCTTTGGGGCAAAACGCTTTCTACTTTTAATTCCCTTCAGCTTAAGGAAGGGGTCATTTGCTAAATAAAAGATTGATTGCTTTCTTAAGAGGCCTCCTTATTGACTTCAATGAATGCAAGGAGTTAGAGAGTCATGACAGCATGAGACATAGAATACAGAGTGGCATCTGGTAGCAAAGCTTGCCATTCAGCATTGTCACTCAAGAGGCTGAGGGCTCAAGCTTTCTCCTTAAAATTGACATACTGAATACCACCAACCATCTTAAGGTGCTTGAGAGATTGCCCACCTGGCAGACGCGTGTGAATCAGGCAAAGGTAGAATATATATGTACTTATATATGGATATATGTAGTTATAGAAGATAGCCTAATTCTTTTTTAAAAAAAGTTTTATGGACATAAATAGACCTCTGACTTTGAATTATCATGAAAAGTGCCCCAACCCATGCCCGGTGCGCCTGGGCGAGGGGGGGCTATTTGCGGGCAGGGCAAGTGGGCGACACAGGAAGGCAGCCATTGGCTGCCTTGGGGTGGTGCCACTCGAGGGAGGAGGGGATGAGGCTATGTATAGAGCCTCGTTCCCCTAGCGCCCCCTCTTCGTTCTTTGGCTCCCTCCCGCCCGCCCTCGTTGGCAGTGTGGGTCCGCTGGCTGTCCGTTTGTAGGAGGCCGAGTAGGAATTTTTTGCTCATAATCTTAGTGGGTTATGAGTTTTTTCGCCTACTCCACACTGTGAGACAGGCTGGGTGTATTAAATAGGTTAATTGGATACTTTGGTCACATTTGGCGGTTAGGTGCGGGCATCTCGAGGATGGGGAAATACTGGCGAGCATTCTCAGGCACCATTGGTGGTGTTGGGTAGTACCGGAGACCTATGGTAGGGAGTCTGGAGGCACCTGCTATTGGGTCAAAGGTTTACCTAGGAGGCCAACCCTACTCACTCCCTCGGAGCCTTGTGGCACGGGGATGGCAACAAAGGAAGGACTCCCTACCCTGAATGGGGGAACCCATGTGGTGGCGAGGTGCAGGGCGCCACCGCAGGGGTTGAGAATGGGTTGCCCATTCCTAGATGATGGCATGAGGATGCCAAGAGATGAGATGCCCGCATAGGAGTTCCCCCACCTTTGCAGATCTTTAATAAATGTGGCCCATGTTTAAACCCATATATACTGTGTCGCCTCGTTATTTACTCGCCTCAGCACCGCAAACAGTTATTTGTGGAACCTGCTTGTGAAAAGATTTCAATGAAGTGTGTTTCATGAGAATTGGTCAACTGGAAGGCAGTCATAAAAAGATGACAGCTAACTTCCGACATATACCAGTTGGTTACCCATGAACACAGTTTACAGAGAAAAATCAAATCTAACAAAGGGTTTCACTAAATATTGACTGGTTTACTTTTAACTGTAGGTGTCTGTTAATCCCCTCATGATTTGTTTACAGGCTGTTTTTTACTGGCATATCATTGTACTTTGGCCTGCACCTGTGTTTATAAAGGTTTACAGGGATTTTTTGTGTGTTCGTATTTTATTTTGCTCCAATTTGTAATTAATTATGTTTGTTTAATTATACAATTTTGATATTAAAAATAAAACTTTATAGTACATTGTTATAGAAGATAGCCTAATTCTTAGACTACAAAAGCTGTTTGGACACAAACTCCTGACTTTGAATTATGTGAAAAAAAAAATTGTTATTTGTGGAATCTGCATGATAAGAGCTTTCCAGTGAAATGTGTTTCATGAGAATCAGTCAACAGGAAGGCATCAACGAAGGGATGACCAAGTAACTCCTGACTTTGAATTATATATACAAGATAAGATAGAGACTATTGCAGGTTCGTAGCTTGGGGGTTCTCCTAGAACTATCTCTGTCACTTGAGGCTCAGGTGGCCTCGGTGGCACGGAGTGCCTTCTACCAACTTCGGCTGGTGGCCCAGCTATGCCCCTATCTGGACAGGGGTAACCTGGATTCAGTTGTCTATGCTCTGGAAACTTCCAAGTTAGATTACTGCAATGCGCTCTACGTGGGGCTGCCTTTGAAGACGGTTCGGAAGCTACAGCTTGTGCAGAATACAGCGGCCAGATTGGTAACATAGACCAGACGGTTCGAACATATAAGACCGATTCTGGCCCGCTTGCATTGGCTACCTGTATGTTTCCGAGCCCAATTCAAGGTGCTGGGTTTAACCTATAAAGCCTTACACAGTTTGGGACCACAATACCTGATGGAATGCCTTTCCTGACATGAACCTACCCGTACACTACGCTCAACATCAAAGGTCCTCCTCCGGGTGCCTACTCCGACGGAAGCTTGGAGGACGGCAACAAGGGAAAGGGCCTTCTCTGTGGTGGCCCCCCCAATTTCAGAATGATCTCCTCAATGAGGTCCGCCTGGCGCCAACACTGTTATCTTTTCGGTGCCAGGTCAAAACTTTTCTTTTCTCCCAGGCATTTTAACAGCTCAAGTTGAGGTTTTGATTGACATTATGGCCAGGTTTAACAGTTTAAAATGTTTTAAATGTCAGCTGTTTTATGTTTATGATTTTTAAATTTTGTATTTTGTCTTTTTAGTGTTCAATCTTTTAATTTTTGTAAACCGCCCAGAGAGCTTCGGTTATGGGGTGGTATATAAATGTAATAATAATAATAATAATAATAATAATAATAATAATAATAATAATAATTCAAAATTCCAAAAATCTCAAGACATACACTATAATTTGAAATGTACAGTGCTTGTAGGTGCATGTCCAGAATCTGTTCTTTAATGTTAGCCAATGTCGTTCAGTAAAACTCTGATCACTGTGAAGTTACATGGCCAGACCACCAGATCAAATGATCTTTTGTTTCATGAATGTCTTCTCCATTTGGATCCATTCTTTCCTGTGTTCCTTGCTGTCTGTCTCCCATCCAGTTAGAAAGCTTCATCTCCTGGGTTTGTGGGTTTGGAAGGAGGGTTAGGAATTGAATTCAACAATTCCCAGGGCAATATAAGTTGCATGCATATGATACCAGCAGCATGCATGTACCAACATTTTACAAGACAGAAAAGAACTTTAGGGGAAAGGAGATGTGTTTTTGTTTTAGAGTTCTCAGAGAAAAGTCATAAATACCAAACTGATTCCAACTGCGCCAAGATTAACTACTTTAATCTGAATCATCATTTTCTTTACAAACGGTCCTTTCCAGTAAACCAAAGCAGTGTATTCTGATCCTGGGATATGATGCATTCTTTCAGCTCAATAGTAGATAAACTTGGAAAGCCTGGAAGTGGCACAGAGGTTATTAAAATAGCCTTATTTGGAGTGATTTACTAGGATATGAATGAAAGCAGCAGAGACAAATTGCCCTAACTTAAAGAATAGCATGAAGTACAAAGGAAGGTTGATGCTAAATGTTTATCCCAGGCCTTTCCGACATCCTCAGTGGGCCTGTTCAGATAACACACTAAGCCATGGTTGGGGCGCTAACTCTTTTGCAGCAAATGGTTAGTGAGTGTGTTAAACCATAGTTATGTAGCCACCATGGTTAGGAACATTCACATGACATGCTAAGCCATAATGTTTAGCTCAAAATGCTGAACCACGGTGGCTTAGCATGTCATCTGAACAGGGTCAATGTGTGTTGGGAGCTAGGGGAGGATAACATGGACAAAATGTTTGCCTATTTTAAATAGATCCTGAAAAGATACAGTTAAGATAAATTAAGAAAGTGTGTCAAAGAAATAGAGGCAATTTAGACAATGTAATTCCTTCGTGAGCTTTATGAACTACTATAAAAAGCAAACAGAACAGCAAATCTTTTTTTCCTTTGGGAACACTGATGTTCAGAGAGCAGCTGAAATGTTTGTATGCAAGATTTTTGCTGATGTATTATTTAACGGTGAATGCATTGGTTTCCTCTTTTGAAACAGCTGCTTCTGCAGATGAGCTTGAAAAGAAATTAAGTGCCATGTTAGACTTCATTTGTCAATCATTAATACACATTGTAAACCATATGCATCTGTAATCTTTATTAAGATGGGGATATTCTTTTTTATTTATTGTATAAAATACCTTTGGCTTTTTCTATACTTGACTAAGGGGGTAATCCTATGCATGCAAATGGGGGGGGGGGGAGTCCTACAACTCCCAGCAGCCCTCTAGCCAGCCATGCTGGCTGAGGCATGCTGAAAATTGTAGGGCTTTTTCTGTCTAAACATGCATAGGATTGAATGCTAAACCTCTGAAGATTGTGGGGTTGTATGTCATAGTTCACACACACACACACACACACACACACACACGCATACACACAGGGATATGTTTGTTTTTTTTGGAAATAGCCCATTCAGGGGACATGTAGAGGCCCTGGTTCTCCACTGCTCATCCTACCTAAAGTGAGTAGAGACAACTTAAGGAACATTACAAGCAGAGATACAGAAAGTCTGTTCAAGAAAATGCAAATCATGCACATTTCTTTTTCAAATGCAGCCTCAATATCATTGCCTTCATTTATTGTTTTTGAAAGGGTCCATCCTATACTACTGCCAGAAAGATTCTTGGAATGGAATGAATATATTTTAGACAAGTGAACAATCATCTTCATCAGCACTCTAATTAAATCAATGAAAAACCCTGAAGGGCATCATAAAATTTTAATAAATCCTAGATAATGTTTTCATTTATTCCTGTCTTACTATAATGTAAAAACAGTCAACTTGAATGTTCTTGGGACTAAACCAATGCTGATCATTCCAAAAGAAGAGGGAAATGAAAACAGCCTGTCAATCAAAGGCAAGAAGCAGGAAAGTGCTGTAGCGGACATGAAAACAGAATAAGGTGGGTTCATCACTGGTGGTTGATTGTGCTGAAGAGAGAGAAAGATCATGCCCAGAGAGGCAGCGTGCCCATGATTGCCAGATGCTGGGGACTAACTTCAAGAAATAGATGCCCTTATGGGCAGCTTGCTGAACTGTTTGTGAGCTTCCATTAGACCTCTGGATCAACCCCTTCTATTACACAGAATGCCTTTGATTTTGCTTAGCCCCACCACCTTTCATCTCATCCAGCCATGTCTTCCCATTTTTACTTGGTTGATTGACAGTGTCTGCTAGTTATCATACGAGTAGGTTTTGCCTTATTCTTAATTTAGTACCATGAAAACAAGAGAGAGAGAGAGAGAGAGAGAGAGAGAGAGAGAGAGAGAGAGAGAAAGGCAGGCAGGCAGGCGGGCAGGCGGGCAGGTGGGCAGAGAGCTTGAGTTCTTGACAGTCAAGGGAGGTCTGAATGCACTGTAAAGACACAGGTCTACCAATTTTTCTGTTCATGCTAGACCCATATGGTTTTCGAAGTTGCATGACAGAGAGAAAAGCAATGGATGTAGCTCTCCCTTTCCCTACACTTGCACACATCTGTTGCATTTTCAGATGATTTGTCCTCTTGTGCCCCAGTGGAGTATATATTCCTTCCTGGGACTGAGACTATCAGTCCCAAAATTGTGATTAAGAAACCAATGCTCCGTGCATCATTTCCACCTGAAATCTTTGGGAGCATTCACTTGTCCACTTTCAAGGCAAGCACTGGGATGCTCAGGCACCCCTGCTCACCAGTTCCCTATTTGTCTGAAGAATTGTTGATAATAATTAATCGATGAGTAGACAATAGTTCTAATATTGGAATAAGAGAAGATAAAGAGTTCTTAGACAGAATGGTGGAAATGCAACAGCAAAGTGAAGCACAGGAGGTGGAAAAGCAACAACAAGTTGAAGCAGAAGTGGGGAATGCTGACAAAGAGACAACTGCCTGGAAAAAGGTGACAGGAGCAGAAGAAGTAGAAGACACTCTGCACCAGTGGAACTACTACAGCTATGTAACCACTTTCAGGTACTGGAGGATGAGACTGGAGGACAGGGGATCCCATGCAACAATGAGCAAGAGGCAGAAGGTCAGTCGAGCAGAGGCAACAACACCAAGGCCTAAAACAAGAAGAAGAAAAGAGTAGTCATTGTGGGAGACTCCCCGCTGCTTGGGATTGAAACCCAAGTATGTCGCGAAGACCCATGGATTCGCCAGATGTGCTGTCTCCATTGAGAACAGATTAGAGATGTGACTGAAGGGTTGCCAAAGCTCATAAAGACCACTGACACAGATCCTTTTCTTCTCATCTATGTGGGAACAAATGATACTGCCAAGCGGACCTACGAAGAAATCACATCAGACTTTGAAGCTTTGGGGAAGAAACTCTAGAACTTTGGGGCCCAGATAGGTTTCTCATTCATCATTCCAGTTCTTGGAAGAGGAATAGAAAGTGAAAGAAAAACACTCCAGGTGAACGACTAGCTACAAAGGTGGTGTCGACATGAGAGATTTGGATTCTGGGACCACGGGCTATGCTACTTGGAAGATGGACTGCTGGCAAGTGATGGGTTTCACTTCACAAGGGCTGGGAAGAACATGTTTAGCCACAGCATGAAGAACTTCAACAGGAGGGCATGAAACTGAATCCTACCAGGGAGGGAGACACAAACTTGGAGGCAACAATGGATGAACAGCTGCAGTAGCACCCAAAATTGTCTTCACAATAATGTAGGAAAGAAGCCAGACTATAAAGCATGTGGTATTCGATGTCTATATACTAATGCCCAGAGTATGGGAAACAAACAGAATGAACTTGAACTCTTAATACATGGTAGGTAGACTTGCTTATACCTACTTAATAGGTATAGCTGAAACTTGGTGGGATGACTGCCATGATAGGTATAACTGAAACTTGGTGGGATGACTCCTATGACTGGAGTATAGCAATTGAAGGATATTACTTGTTCAAAAAGAAGAAGAAATAGAAAGGGGGGCAGAGTTGCACTATATGTTAAAAATACTTATCCCTGCACAGAAATACAGATGGTTGAGCCTGGGAGCCCCATTGAGAGTATCTGGATTAAAATAAATGGGGCAAGGAATAAAAGGAACGTGATAGTCTGAGTACTACTAACCACCCAATGAAGGAGAAGACAAAAATGGAACTTTTGAAACACAAATTGCCAGTGTTTAAAGGAAATGAGTAGTAGTGATGGGGCGGGGGGGGGGGGACTTCAATTACTTCAATATCTGTTGAGAGACAAATTCTGCCAAGAAATTCCTGACATGTGTGGCTGATAACTTTCTTCTACAGAACGTAGAGGAAGGAACTAGAGGATCGGCAATCCTTGACTTGATACTGACCAATAGGGATGACTTAGTGGATGAAGTGGCAGTTACGAGAACTCTGGGGGAAGTGACCATGTCATTCTTGAGTTCTTGATTTTAAAGCTGAGTGTAGCCATAAGCGTACTCTGGATTTTAGGAAAGCTGATTTTAATACACTCAGAACTATAATAAGTAAGGTCCCATGGCAAGTGGCCCTAATGAGAAAAGGAGTCCAAGATGGGTAGAAGTTTTTTTGAGAAGGAAAAGCATCATTGCCAACAATTCCAACAAGGAAAAAAGGCAGAAGACAACAGAAGAAACCAATGTGTCTCCATAAAAAGCTGAGAGAAGACCAGAAAACAAAAAAAAGGACACATTCAGGAAGTGGAAGGAAGGCCAGGCTATAAAAGAAGAGTACAGCTCAGTCTTCTCCTAAAAGCAGATCTATGACCCCTCTGGTAAAAGTGAAGTACAAGCTGAAGGAGCAGGATTGCAGCTTGAGATTGATAAACAAATGGTCAAGGAACACCTAATTTCTTTGAATGAGTTTAGATCTCCAGGGACTGATGAACTGCATCCTAGAATAATAAAGGAGCTGGCTGAAGAACTCTCAGAACCACTATCTATTATCTTTGCAAGATCATGGAAGATGGGTGAATGCCAAGTTCTACACCTAGGAAAAAGAAACCAAATGCACAATTACAAGATGGGGGATACTTGGCTCAGCAATATGACAAGTGAGAAGGATCTTGGAATTCTTGTCGATCTGAAGCTGAATATAGTGTGATGTGACTGCAAAAAAAAGCAAATGCTATTTTAGCTGCATTAATAGAAGTATAGCTTCCAAATCACGCAAGGGATTCCACTCTATTTGGCACCGGTTACAGCTCATCTTGAGTACTGCATCCAGTTCTGGGTACCGCACTTCAAGAAGGATGCAGACAAGCTGGAGGGGGTTTCAGAGGAAGGCAACAAGGATGATCAGGGCTCTAGAAACAAAGCCCTATGGGGAGAGACTGAAAGAACTAGGCGTGTTTAGCTTTGAGAAGAGAAGACTGAGGGGAGACATGACAGCACTCTTCAACTACTTGAAAAGGTATCACAAAGAAGGAGGGCCAGGATCTCTTCTCGATTATCCCAGAGTGCAGGACACGGAATAATGGGCTCAAGTTACAGGAAGCCAGATTCCGGCTGGACATCAGGAAAAACTTCCTGACTGTTAGAGCAATATGACAATGGAACCAATGACCTAGGGAGGTTGTGGGCTCTCCCATACTAGAGGATTCAAGATGTAGCTGTCAGGTATGCTTTCAGGTGGATTCCTGCATTGAGAAGGGGTTTGGACTCGATGGCCTTATGGGGCCCTTCCAACTCTACTATTCTATGATTCTATGATAAGAGGTAAATCTAAAGTTCTATTTTAATAGTAGAGAAAAGTGTCTACAAAATGAAATTTAATTTATTAGAAAAAAAATCATAAGGAAACCAGATTTAAAACATGAGTAAATATATTATTTCCTCCCACCCCACCTCCCGGTGCCTTAAAGAAAAAAGCAAGATTGTCGCCACCATTAAGCATGAGAGAGTTTAAGACTGCTGTGCGGATTATGTTGATTTATAAAATATTTTTAAAATTTGAAATATAAGAACTTATAACAAGTTAAGTCAATGGCAATATAATACAATACCTACAATACAATATACTACAATATCTTTAATGTGCTGTACATAGGGCTACCTCTGTGCCTAGTCTGGAAACTTCAACTAGTTCAAAATATGGCAGCCAGGTTGGTCACCGGTACACCTAGGGGTGACCATATTACGCCAGCTTTAAAATAGCTCCACTGGCGGCCAATTAGTTTTCGGGCAAAGTATAAAGTGTTGGTTATTACCTTTAAAGCCCTACATGGTTTGGGTCCAGGTTACCTATGGGATCGCCTTCTCCCATACAATCTGCCCCGCATGCTCAGGTCCTCTGGGAAGAACTTACTACAGTCCGCCAAGACTAGGCTGACAACCATTACTAGGCTGACCATCTGAAAAGGAGGACAGGGCTCCTGTAACTTTAACTGTTGTAGAGAAAAGGGAATTTCAGCCAGTGTCATTTGTAGGCAATTAGGTCCTGGTGAAATTCCCTCTTCATCACAACTGTTAAAGTTGCAGGGGCCCTGCCTTCTTTTGTATATGGTCACTCTAGTATAGTGCCTGCAACTTTAACTGTTGTGATGAAGAGGGAATTTCACCAGGAACTAATTGCCTACAAATGACACTGGCTGAAATTACCTTTTCTCTACTACTGTTAAAGTTACATGAGCCTTGTCCTCCTTTTCAGATGGTCAGCCTAACCATTACCCAGAGGACCTTCTCTTCTGCTGCTCCCAGACTGTGGAATGACCTGCCAGAGGAGACTCATCAACTTAACAGTCTTTTAGAATTTAAGAAAGCCATAAAGACTGTTCTCTTCCGGCGGGCATATCCAGTGGAATTTTAGAATGTTTTTAGGATGTATTTAGGATGTTTTTAGGATGTTTTAATGCTGTTTTAATAATGTGTGTCATGTTTTAATCAGTTTTATGTATTTTAATGTACTGTTGTTCCCCGCCTCGATCCAAACGGAGAGGCGGGTAAGAAATAAATTATTATTATTATTATTATTATTATTATTAATGCAATACCTGAACATTTTTAACCCAAGGAGCTATAAATAATTTTGATCATCAATAAATTACTAATCTATTCAACAATAAATAGCAATATATGTTCAAAACACACACACACACACACACACACACACACACACTGAATCAGACCATTGGTCCATTTAGCCCAGAATTCTACTACTAAATCAAAATGCCAAGCACAATTAAATGGATTCCCCGAAGTATATTCCCTGGGGTTGTTATCAAGAGGAGGCTTATATAGGTGAGTTACAATTATCTTCCCCACCATGAATGCATTTTTGAATGTATCAGTAAGAAAGCGGAATCATTTCCAAAATAATAAACTGAGAAAATTAAATTTACTCTACTGCAACCATCTCCCTCAAAATATCTCCTGTTTCAGATACTGAATAAGCTTCCCATTGTATTATGTATGGTGAAATACTATGAATATTAACCTAGCACTCAGTAAGAGGTGAGCATGAATTCCTTTCCAACATTCAACAAAATGGGGAGGGTAAGAGACCCCAAAACCCTAACCCTCTCTCCTACTGCCATCATTAGTTCTCTATCACAGTTCCCTGCTGCATTGTCATTTTAATTGCAGGGTTGCATTAGAAATCTTGAGCTCTGCTAGAAAAAGGTAGGATGCAAATGTTTTAAACCAAAGCTGGGAAGGAGATAGCTCTCCAGATGTTTTGGGCTTCAACTCCCATAAAATCCTGCCAGCACGGTCAATGGTGGGGAATGCTGGTAGTTGTGCTCCAAAACATCTGGAAAGCTACCTTATGCTCACCCCTGTTTTAAACAAACAATATCAGGCTATTGAAAGCACTGGATATGAAAAGCAACAGGGAGCATAATGGAGGTGAAGGAAGCGTTTTGGGACAAAAACCTGGGTGAAGGCGTCCCATTCTTTGATTATTTGGAGCTTCATCTGGAACATAAAAATCATCCCCATATTTCCAAGATTTCATCTAAAGGGTTAGAAACTCACTTTTAAAAGACAGTAAATACATCTGACATAAAATAAAGTAACCCTTTTTGCAAAACACTTCGCTCCCTGTGCAATGGGGCTTACAATTCTGGCAATCTTTTAAGGGACACATGGAACAAGAATAAAGCCTATATACACAAGCTGCTGGGGAACATGGACAGGAGGGAGCTGATGCAATGTGTCCTACTTATGGGTCCCTGGTTGGCCACCATTTGAACAGAATGCTGGACTAGGTGGACTTTGGTCTGCTCCAGCATGGCTCTTCTTATGTTCTTATGAACATTCATCTATAGTTAAAAAGGCAGCTGTCACTTCAAAGGAGGAAACCAGAGCCCTATGTGTGTTATGATACGCAGACACACACACACACACACGACAAACAAGAGGTTGAGAGTTATGCAGAATGTTTCCTTGAAGTTTAAAGTGTTTGCTGCAGTCCCTTTCCAGTGTGATGGCCAGCAAAATATGCCCGCACCTCCCCTCTTCCTTTGCACCCAACCCTCTTCATTAGTTTGGAAATAGAGGGGAAAGAACCACAATTCTGTGGAAAAGTCAACCCCCCCCCCCCCCCGGAATATATTTTTAAAAGAAAACTTCACGTCCCCTTAAAAGGTCTCCTTTTGTTGCAAAATAAACAAGCAAACAAACAAACTGCACACAAATGTAGTGCAGAGTTATAAATAAGCACATAGCTCCAATATTCTGCATGTGCTACAAGATTCTGAGTTAAGGTCCATATATGTCACATACGGTCTGTCTATATGTTTTAAGAGCCATGTGGTGGTTGCACAGTGGCGTTGCATTGGTTATACAACGCAGCTGCCAATTCGCTGCCACTATGGAGAACCAGGGGTGTTCCCAGGTGGAAGGCGACCTCTGATTGGTTGCCAGAAGCTGGGCAGAGGGCAGGGAACAGGACTGATGAGCTGAATGGCCACTGGAAAGCCCATGCTGCCTCCTGTTGGGATTACCTGCAGCCACCCCACAACAGCGAAAGTGTGGGGTTTTCCCCAAAGCAGCTGCAATGTGGCACCATGAAGGCAGCCCCTTAGAAGGATCACACATCTCCTAGAGAGCAGAATTTTCAAATTATATTGAGGAGAACACTTCACGTTTTCTAAAATAGCGTTCTTCCTGCAGAGTTTGAAGGAGTAGATGGAGAAAGTATGTTGCACTTTTCAGTTCTTGGATATGTTTTTTTCTTGCCGTTATCTGTTTTGCAGAAATAAAGTAGAGCCCTGAGAATCAAAGCTACTTTTGTAATAGTCCTTGAAGCAGGACGGGCTATTGATTCTGTCATCAGGCTCAGGCCAGATCTACACCAAGCAGGATATGACACTTTGAAAATGGTTTGAAAACTGTATATGGCGTGTGTCCTGGGACCCAACAGTTGTCAATACTGTTATAAACCATTTTAAAGCAGTAGTGTAGATCCTGCCTCAGTGGTAGAAGAAAAATAATAGACAAGGAAGTGCTTTACAGTATGTATATATAAAAAATTGGGACTAAATGATATGTTCCCCACTTATCAGCATTTACAGCTAATAAGAATTCTTTTGTGGCGTCAGTATGCAAAGAAACAGAAACAGAAAAAATAGAACAATCACACTGTCTCCTTTTTCCCCAGGCCTATTTATGTAATCCTAAAACGCTGCTGCTGAGACATTGTTGAAAGAGAATTGTCCAAAAGGACACACAGGAAAATCAAAGAGGACCCAGAAGAGAACAAGAACCTAGGGTCCTATATTTTTAAGTGCGTACATGATCACCATAACTATGAATAGATGTTTATGAGGGCATCTAGGGAAGGTCATTTGTTAAAACAAATCATGCATTCAAGTCACAGAATAGTAGATTTACATTATATTTCTGGTGGTGGTGGGACCTTTCCAGTGGGAAATATCTTTGAAATGCAAAGAAAAAAAGGGACAGGAAAACCCTAGGCTTTCCTTCCCAAGAACTTCACGAAGAAAGATTTCATGAGCATCTCTCTGGAGTGGCCTGAAGGCCAATAGCCACAATCCTAGTGGGGCAGGGTTGCATTGATCCACCATCCATTGCATGGCCAAAAATAGGATTATGTTCACAGAGTAACCCACATTTACTTAGGCTGACCATATGAAAAGGAGGACAGGGCTCATGTAACTTTAACAGTTGCAGAGAAAAGGGAATTTCAGCCAGTGTCATTTGTATGCAATTAGTTCCTGGTGAAATTCCCTCTTCATCACAACAATTAAAGTTGCAGGCACTATACTAGAGTGACTATATACACAAGAAGGCAGGGCCCCTGCAACTTTAACTGTTGTGATGAAGAGGGAATTTCACCAGGAACTAATTGCATACAAATGATGCCGGCTGAAATTCTCTACAACTGTTAAAGTTACATGAGCCCTGTCCTCCTTTTCATATGGTCAGCCTACATTTCCTTCACCCTTATCCCTTATGCACCATGCTTCATGCAAATCATCGTAACCAGTTTAATAAGTCAAGCTGTGTTCTAATTATGCAAATCAAATTGCGTATAATTGGCTTATTTCACAATGTGCAGTTTTGCTCCTACCTGGTATTAGAGGCTGCACAGGAATGGTTAAGAGCAAAAGCCAAATGCATACAGAAATAAGACTAGTCACGTTGAATTTCTGAGACTTAGGGGGTGTCTGTACAACGCTACCAGGAGGGAGCAGGGCATCCTGGTAGTTGGCATGGCAAGCGGCTGTAAGGAGCTTTGTGCAGAATAACCACTATATAAATAATAAGAAAAATAGAGCCATAAACTGTAGGAGGCCCTATGTAAGAGCTATCAAGGTGCCAAGTTTCATCTCTTTCACAATGATTTTTTAAAATAATAATTTTAAAAACTCAAAATTATTTTTTTAAGAAACTTAAAATCAATAGATGAATGGAACTGCTTGAAACTTGGTATGCCTAAAGCTCTACTTAAGCTCTATCAAGGTGCCAAGTTTCATCTCTTTATCTTTAAAAATTATTTTTTTAAAAAGTTATTTTACCTCAAACTTTTAAAAAATTCCTAAAACTCAACTGATGAACAGATCTGCTTCAAATTTGGCACAGCTAAAGCCCTATCTAAGGGCTATTGTGGTGCAAAGTTCCATCTCTTTATCTTTAAAAATTACAGAGTTGTAAGCATTTTTGTTAATTTTCATTTACTATAAAGTAGAGCTGCCCTTTGGGTGGGGGGAGGATGGGGAAAATCTGGATTTTTCTTCAAATTTCGTAATTCCCCCCTTCCCAGTTTTGCTACCAAAAATCCTGACATGTCCTGGCTTTTCCTGACATATGGTCACCCTCTACTGTCTCCTTATCCATGGTACTATTTATTCTAAGCTGGCCTTGCAAGGAACCACCCACATCAGGAAACCTGGGGGAGCCTGGGTTCTTGGGGAAGAAGACTATTTCTCCATCCCTTCAGGAGGAGGGGAGATCCACCTCTGAGACAGAGGCTAAATGACCACCTAGTCCCTGAGAATGTCATCATCTCAAAAGGCAGGCCGGTAGGGCTCCTTTGAGAAGGAGTGGTAAGTTAAAAAGGAGATCTCCTCAAGAGCAAAGGACTCCTTGGGAGCTAGGCCCTCCTCATGAGTAGGACTGTATCCACAGGGCTTGTAATAAACTGCAGCTGAACTTTTGGTGGACCTCTGGAAGCTCTGGCTATATAAGGTCCCCTCTACAAGGATTCGCTTTTGCGCCTGGTTAGGCGATTATGTGCATAATCGCAGAAGCACATTGACACCTAATCCCTCTGCACGAGAGGTGGCGAGAGGCGGCGAAGTGCATTAACAGATGTCCAAAATGCGCTTTACAAGTAGTTAATGCGCATAAGCGCTTATTCACACAGTCAAAATGCGCTTTAATGGACGGAGCAAAATAAAACTCGCGATTTAACGTGCATTCGATAATGCGCATAATCGGGGAGATAACGCGCCTCTATGCCCGATTTGCGCTCCGTTCTTGTAGAGGTAATTTTTTTAATGCGCCTTGAAAGAGCTTTAAATGCCTCTTGTAGAGGCACCCTTAGCCTTTAGTCAGAGCTTACACGCTGTTAGAAACAATGTTATGTATCCTTGACTGCGGTGCTACTGACAGACCTTTTGTGGGGAGGGGGACTGTGTTCCTGTTTGCCTTCCTAGGTAATACATTGCAGTAATCTGACCTCCAACTTAGATTACTGCAACGCACTCTACGTGGGGCTGCCTTTCAAGACTGTTCGGAAGCTGCAGCTTGTGTAAAATGCAGCGGACAGATTGATAACTGGGACCAGAAGGTTTGAGCATATGAGACCTACTCTGGCCCGCTTGCATTGGCTGCCTGTATGTTTCCAAGCCCGATTCAAGGTGCTGGTTTTAACTTATAAAGCCTTACATGGCTTGGGACCACAATACCTGATGGAACGCCTCTCCCGACATGAACCTACCCGAACACTACGTTCAACATCTAAGGTCCTCCTCTGAGTGCCTACTCCAAGAGAAGCTCGGAAGTCAGCAACAAGGGAGAGGGCCTTCTCTGTGGTGGCCCCCCAATTGTGGAAGTATCTCCCCGACGAGGCTTTCCTTTCACCAACATCGTTACCTTTTTGACGCCAGGTCAAGATTTTCCTCTACTCTCAGGCATTTAGCAATATCTGATGAGCCTGGGTCTGCTTTTGTTTTTAGGCTCATAGCTTTTAAGTTATTATAGTGATTTTAAATGTATGTGTATATTGTATGTTTTTTGCAGTTTTATTTTTAGTATATTGTTTTTAAATGTTTTAATCTTATGTGAACCGCCCAGAGAGCTTCAGCTATGGGGTGGTATACAAATGATAATAATAATAATAATAATAATAATAATAATAATAATAATAATATCTTTGACCACTGCCTGTATTCTGACTACTCCTACCTTAAACTGATCCTATATTGGACTGATACCTCTGTGCTTGACTATTTGCCTGCCCACTTGACTTGCTTGTTCAATTTGCCCCTTTATTTGCCTCTGACCCAGCCAGAGCAGAACAGAAATATAGAGTTGTCTTTCTAGTTGTTATTGCCAGGGGATGAGGGTGTACCATTAGCCATCCATATTTGCCTCATGTGGCCCGGAAAATAGGGGATGGGCATTACTGGGAAACTGAAAGGTGGAAACTCAGTTTGATGCATCTTGGTCCCTGTCCACCCTCTCAAGCTTCTGTGCTGGATGCTGCTTGGGCTGAAAAGGGTGTTGCTACACTTTAACCCACATTGGCTATAGGATAAAGGCTTTTTCAAGTACTCCGCACTGAGATATTAGTGGAGTGCCATCTTTTAGTATGGGTGGGTAGGTACACAGTCAACCGTCATGGCAAAGACAGTGCAGCTAAGAGGGACATAAGAAAGAGAAGACATTGAGTGGCATCACGTGGAGGGTGAAAGGGACTTCCTTAGATCAGCCCTAAAGCCATACGCCCAGTGAGGGTAGGAGATAAAAACTTAACAGTCAAGAATTTTCTTATTGCAGATCCTTTCATTCTTTTAATTTAAAGATGCATAGCTGTGCTTCCTTAGTTAAGGTTCCATGGGGGGGGGCATTCTACCATGATAAAGGGTAATTGCGGGGGGGGGGGGCATTCTAACATTCATATAATCAAAAACATTTTACCAATCTTCCTGAAATTTACAAGTGCCAGAAAGAAATGTTGGTTTTACATAATCTGAAAATTTCAATAAGATTGGTAAAAGATTGAGGGAAGGATGGCAGTTTAAAGTGAAAATGAAAAGAAACTCCTTTAGACAAAGTGTTCGCTAAAAAAAAAAAAAACCTTGGCAATTTTTTTGTCCACCCTTTGTGCTCATATGAGGGCTTACCTAATTAAAATCCTGATGATTTTGTTTTCCTTTGATCTCATATTTGATGGAATAGCTTTCCTTTTTAAAAAAATCTATTTACTTTTTTTTTTTTAATTGCTAATGAAAGCCTATGGAAACTCATAACATGGCACTTGGACTGTTGAGGGGGAGGGGAGGGGAGGAGAGGAGAGGAAGGAATAACTGCCATCTGGATTAAAAGCAGAAGCAGCAAGCAACTGCACATTTCTGTGATGTGTGTGTGTGTGTGTGTATGTGTGTACAAAGACAAGCAATCCCCTCAGTGTGACCAGACCCTACCACAAAGAAGCTATGAAATTGAATGGGAGTGAAACTTTAGTCCATAAGCAGACCTGGCTTTCCTTGAGGGTAGAACAAAATCTCCGCCACTTGGGCCCCCTCTACAAGAATTCGGCTTGACGCCTGGTTGCCTGATTATGCGCATCTTCTCACCATCGCGTTTACACCTAATTCCTATAAATGACAGGCGGTGAAGCGCATTACCGGCAGTATGAAACACGTTTTAAAGTGGTTGACATGCGGAGAATCGCTTGTTTACATGGTCATAAGGCACTTTAACTCCTGCGGAAAATTAAAACTCGCTATTTAACGCGCATTCAATAATGCACATAATCGGACAGAAAAAGCGCCTTGACCCCCAATTTGCACTCCGCTCTTGTAGAGGTAAAAATTGTAATGCACCTTGAAAGAGCTTTAAATCACTCTTGTAGAGGCACCCATAGGTGGAAGTAGCCCAGATGCTTGGCCACAATGACAGATATGCCAGCAGAACAGCTAGAACAGGGCAGAGCCATGAGCAGCATATGGTCTCCAGAGAAGGAGAGCAGACTTATACTATATCCTATACTTTTCCAAACCATGGACGTGTCCCTGACAAGAGTACAACTTTACACCAGCCCCACACTTGGTGCAAATCATTTCCCTTGAACTGATGTTAAAAACAACTGCTGCTGCTGCTGCTGCATCAGCTATAGCCACATGCATGTCACAGTTCTGGTGCACATATCCATGACAGCATAGGAGATGGTGCATGTAAGAACATAAGAAGAGCTGTGCTGGACCAAAGACCTATTTGATCCAGCATTCTGTTTCAACAGCGGCCAGCCAGTTATCTAATGGAAGCCCACAACAGGGCATGAGGAGAATAGCACCCTCCACTCACCTTCCCCAGCAAATCCTACTGAGAGGCATAATGCCTGTAATACTAGAGGTAATACATAGCCACCACCAGCTTTATTCTCCATGAATTTGTTTAATCCCCTTTTAAAGTCGGTGGCCATCCCTACATCTTGGAGCAGCAAATTCCATAGTTAATCTGTGTGCTGTTTAAATAAGTAATTCCTTTTACCTACCCTGAAACTCCTACCGTTCAGGATTATGGGATGACCCAGGTCCTAAGAGGGAGGAGGAAATCATCCCCTTATCCACTTTCTCCATAGCAGAGATATAGTTCTATACACCTCTGTTGTGTCCTTCATTACTTGCCTTTTTTCTAAGCTAACCATCACCGAATGTTGTAACCATTCCTCATAGGGAAACTGCTCAAGTCCTTTAAGCATGATGGTTGCCCTTTTCTGTACCTTTCCCCCTAGTGGGACTCAAATTCACAACTTCTGCTTCCCAACTGTATGCCCTATGCTGTTAGTTCTGGTATGTCCTATGTGTTCTGTCCACGTCCCCTGGTCAGAGACCTATGTGAATGCTGTGTGGTGTCTGTGTTGGAATTCAATGGGGCTTTACTTTAAGGAACGTATACATAAAATCGCAGCCTAATCATACTGTCTGTTTTCTTTTCTTTATTATACACATAAAATCTTGCTCTTTCACATTATTAATAAAAGAAATGTATTGCTACAGATTTGAATACTGAGTTATAATAGTAAAACAACAACAAAATAATAGTCCATGTCTTACTTCACCTTATGTACATTGGAGGAGGGACAGAAAACACTTTAATGCAGTCTGAAATATTTTATAACAAGTAGCTCTAAGTTATTCACATTTGTTAACAGATTGTTGCTTAAATCAAACTATATAAATTCCTGCCAAAGCTTAAGCAATAAAAGTTTACACAACCTTAAGTTTAATGCTGATTTGATAGTATTTAGTATTCAAGCTTAAATTATTATAATAGGGCAATAAATTAACTTAAATGTAAAACAACTGACATAATGTGAATATATTTAAAATAATTTTCTTTTCTGCATTGTATATAGCAAACACATTATTTTAATACCAATCATCATGTAGCTAAAATGCTAGTATCCAAGCACAAGAGGAAGGTATCAGCAGGGTTGGGGGAACACCATTTTTTTGAGAAATACACTAAACAAAAATTTGAGAGGGGAGAACCCTAAAAGGGGTAGGGACCAAAACATCCCAATGAGGACAAGCATGTTCAGTGGTCACAGAATCTTTGGTTGGGAGTGGTGGAAGGGGGGGATTGAATGGAGGGCATGGCTGGCTGGCACCCTGAACAGAAGCACTCCAGTCTGTTACAGCACATCCTACTTCTGTGCATAAATGCTTTCATCTACAGTCACATCTTATTAGTGCCAATAAATAAGGGGACATAAAATGGGCAATAAGGCATAAAATTGAACAATACGGCAAACAATTGTATATGTGGTGTGGCGAAAGTGGATAGGAAGACGTTTTTCTCACTCTCCCATAGTCTAGCAGAGGTTGGGGTCACCCAATGAAGCTAAATAGTGGTGAGATCAAGAAGAGACAAAATGTCATTTTTCTTCTCACGGTGCATAGTAAAACTGGGAAATTCATTATCACAAAATCTCGTGGTGGCCATCAACTTGGATACTTTAAATTGGGATTAGACAAATTCATGGAGGATAGACTATCAATGGCTACTGGTCATGATGGTTATATAATCCCTCCAGTATCAGAGGCCCCGTCTTGATGGCGGCGCGTTGGCGGCGGGATGCCTTGGGCCCTCACACTAGCACTCCTTCCTGGCATCTGTACAGGAAGGAGCGCAAGTGAGGAGTTGCTGCCGCTGCTACGCTGAGCACTGGGGAGGGGAGAGGAACGGAGCAGCCAGAGGGAAAGGAAGGGAGGGATGCAAACCGGCTCACATCCCTCTGGCTGCCTCGTTCCTCTCCCCTCCCAGGTGCACAGTGCGGCGACAGCGGCAACTCCAGACTCAGGAGGACCGGGGCAGCCAGAGGGAGGTCAGAGGGAGATGAGCTGGTTTGGGTGCCATGCGTCCCTCTCTTCATCCCCCTCCGACTGCTCCATTCCTTCCCCCATTTGTATAAAAAATGGGGGGAAAGGAACTGGGCAGCCGGAGGGGGAGGAAGAGAGGGACGCACGGCACTCGAACCGGCCCTCCTCCAGCCGATGACGATCAATCACCTGTCACCATCAGCTGTGCAGGATCCACAGGGAAAAGTAACTACCTGACTTTTTTACAGCGGAGTTTAGGGGTTTTGGCCCTGGATGGCTTTGGAGTGGCAGCTACGTCATGTGCATCACCTGCCGCCACTCCGAAGCCACTGCAGGGAAAAGCTCCCATCTAGAGGTACCCAGAGTCAGGATGGGAGGCTTGTTGGAGAAAATTAGCAGGAGGCTGCTATTGCGCTCACATCTTGCTTGTGGGCTTCCCATAAACATCTGGTTGGCAAAATAACTCAATAGTCTTTGGTCTCATCATATGTCAGATAACTAGACTGATGTTTGGAGCGGGGAGCAGAAACTGAAGGGGAGGATAAATCCAGGCCCCTCTCTTCTCAACTAATGAACACTGATTATCGGTCAAGGGCTACGCACACTATGCTATGGACTACCGGGAAACACAGCCAGCCCACCCAGTTACATGTATGTAGGGATGTCAAATTCTGCACTGGACCAGCTTTTCTTGAGTTGCACAGATTCTGTGGACTTGTGGACCAATTGTTGTTTTTTCCTTTCCAGAATTCTATGCAAATTTAGTCTTAAAAATACATTTTTTAAAAAAAAAACCAGCCAAAAATGCACATTTCCCCCACAGGCTAAAGCATGAAAATGTACATGGGAGGGAGGGAGTTGTACGTTTTCGCAAGTGTGGATTTGTGCAAATGCAAATTTGGGCAAATTTGGGAAATTGGAACAAAAACACCTGATGCAGTAAATGAGCGGACGACAGAACGAAAGGCACCTGGCAATCCACGAGACACAGAATGGATTTTACAAAACCCATGCATCCCTCCACGTGTGATTCCATATACCTCATCCAGCGAGGTATCTGCACAGAGAAGTCTGCTTCAGCACTCGTTTGAACTTAGCAATATGACAGCACACGTATTAGCTCTATTTGGGCCTTCAGTTCCTCCATGCAATTAGAACCACGTGGGAGAGTGGGGGCATGTCTTCCAGCCCCCAGTCCCTCTTGTCATGTGCCCACCACTAGCCTTACCACCTTCCACATGTTAGAGAGCAAACGCGTGCAGCGGGAAGCCTGCTGTCCTCCAATAGGCTCCCTGCGTGACCTAGAGCCCTGATCAGGGTTCCAAGTACCGAGCTAAACGTTCTTTGAATCTCTGCTACGCATGACTTGAAGAACATTCAGTTTGGCCCTTAATTGCGGAGGGCCTACATGTATGCAGCAGATTCCCTTGGGAAGACACTGGGCAAAACTGCATTAGTCCTACTTCGAGTAGACCAAGTGAAATGAGGTTTACTGTAAGTAGAACTTGCGTTGCATTTTGCCCATTCAGCACCCAAAGCATTGGAGGAAGACAGTAACAGGGAGACACAGAGTGGGCAGGACCAGCATGCATATGGATCCATTCTTCCTCCAATGCAGGGGGTGGGCTGGGATTGAACACCCAAATAGGGGTATTATTTATTTTATATTTCACATCAATTCATATTGACAGAGCATAACAGCGTCAACTAAGGATAGTGTGTCTCCTCTGAATGAATGCTTGGAGGCGGTAATGGGCTGGATGAGGAAAAACAAACTGAAGCTGAATCCAGACAAGACGGAGGTGCTTGCTGTCAAAGGCCGCAACCTGGGTTTGGAGGTGTCAACCAGTTCTGGATGGGGTTACACTCCCCCTGAAAGACTGTGTTCGCAGCTTGGGGGTACTCCTGGATCCGTGGCTCCAAATGACAGCCCAGATAGATGCGACAGCCAGGAGTGCCTACTATCAGCTTCGGCTGATACGCCAGCTGCGCCCCTTCCTAGAGTTGAAAGACCTAAAGACGGTAGTGCACACGCTGGTAACTTCAAGGCTCAGCTTCTGCAATGTGCTGTACATAGGGCTACCTCTGTGCCTAGTCCGGAAACTTCAACTAGTTCAAAATATGGCAGCCACGTTGGTCACCAATACACCTAGGGGTGACCATATTACGCCAGCTTTAAAATCGCTCCACTGGCTGCCAGTTAGTTTCTGGGTGAAGTATAAAGTGTTGGTCATTACCTTTAAAGCCCTACATGGTTTGGGTCCAGGTTACCTGCGGGATCGCCTTCTCCCATACAATCCGCCCACACGCTCAGGTTCTCTGGGAAGAACTTACTACAGTCAGGCAAGACTAGGCTGACCACCGTTACCAGAGGACCTTCTCTTCTGCCGCTCCCAGACTGTGGAATGGCCTGCCGGAGGAGACTCATCAACTTAACACTCTTTTAGAATTTAAGAAAGCTATAAAGACTGTTCTCTTCCAGCAGGCATATCCAGTGGAATTTTAGAATGTTTTTAGGGTGTTTTTATGATGTTTTTATGCAGTTTTAATAATGTGTGCCATGTTTTAATCAGTTTTATGTATTTTAACATATTGTTGTTCCCCGCCTCGATCCAAATGGAGAGGCAGGTAAGAAATAAAGTATTATTATTATTATTGTTATTGTTATTGTTATTATTATTCATTTACCTGCCATCTGAAAATGATAAGATTTCAATTATGAAGTATTTATAGAACACCACTAATTATTTCACAGACAGCTCATCCCTAGGGGGAAGAAACACAAGAAGCTTCTCAAGACTTGCGATGGAAAATATGTTTCACAAACTAACTGCTGTTTGGATAGGTCTGAACTAATGATGTAGTATTTATTTTCATTCTCTAACTTATAAAATGCATCCTCTGAGTATGCTTTTGTGAGCTCCGGGAGCTCATGTCATGTAAATGGATTTTTTTTAAAAGGGGGGGGGGACAAATTGAACTGGGAGTGCTAATAGCACACAGATTTAATTTAACCTGTAAAATATGAAAAGAGTTTTGTTCTCAAAATCTTTGAAATAAATCTTAATTTCAGTGGAGTGATTTGTAAAACTAGGAATGCAGTTTGTAAGCAAAGAGTAGTGACCAGTATTTTTCTAGATTGGATACTGGAATTCAAGCGATATTTTTCAATTTGTCCATTTAATTAAAAGGAACTACCCTCTCCTTTAATAACAGGCAACAAACAAGATTTCACAATGTCAGCAAAAATATTGGCAAGGAAGATCATATGCTCTAATGTAGTAGAATAACATGGAAGAACTGGGACAGAAAAAAATTGTTCCTGTTTAATTCACCTGGCAAAGAATGAAAGAAAAGAAAAATTTAATAGCTTTGTGCATGGAAAGAATTCTATAAAATTCCCTCCTGAGAGATATACCACTGGCCCCATCTGTGGCTGTTTTGAAGAGGGTTTTAAAAATTCATCTGTTCTCCTTGGCTGTTAATTTAAAACTTTAATCCACTGCTGATGGATATTTTAAAATTGTTTTTTATTGAAATTGCTTTTATTTAAAATGGCTTATAATCAATATTTTATTTATAAGTTTGTATTGGTTTTCATCAATCCTAATTGCATTTAAAACTGTTTCATACTCAATATGATTTTATTAACGTGTTTATATTGTTTTTATGCTGTATGCTACCTTGGGAAGAGTATGATCTTCTGAGGCAGCTAAGCAATTGTTTAAATAAATGAATATTCCCCTCTAATTTCTTTTTCTCTTTCCTAAGACTTAGAGCATTTCTACATTAAGGGAACTCCCATTGTTTACCTGGGGCTTTTGTGGTTCCTGGTTCTTTGGCGCGATTGTTATGGGCTGCATTACATGGGAAAAGAGGGGCAACCACGTGCTTGAATTGAATGTTTCCCCTCCATTCAGTTCCATTGAGACAGGACCATCTAGGAGCAAAAGATCCTGCTGTTTCCTGGCTATTACCAATTTAAAAGTGGTGTTTTTTTTCATAGAGGAATTTCCTGAGGATTCTGCACGAGATATCCTGGCCATTGATGATGTCATGTAATCGACCCGAAAACTTCTGTGAGTGGCCAATCATGAGCATGCAATAAACTGCTCATTTAGAGAAGCCCTTACAAGCTCATGGATTATCTTCCAGGAAATCTAAACAGTGAGGACAAAGAGAGTGAGGCTGTGTCTCCTGGCCCCACAGATGCATCACGGGTCAGCAGCATTTTTATAAAAAATAAATATGGCTGGTAGCTTCATCTTTGAACGAACGTGTCATTTAATTCTAAGATCCTATGAAGGATAACACTTAAATAGCGCTTTACTTCAGCTGCCACCCTAGGTACACTTTCTTGGAACTAGCCCCCTTGGACACACTGAGACTTACTTTCAAGTAAATGCATACAGTGGTACCCTGCTACATTTCTGCCAACATAAATTATGCTGCTCGCATGAGTGATCTTGTTGTGTGAGCCATGTAACTAACCATAGATGAGCAAACATCGCAGCAGTAACTTCCATGATCAGGGATGTCCATATCCCCAGGATACCCCTCTCTGAGGCTTCCATAAGTACCGAAAAGATCCAGGGCTCAGGCCCATAGCTAAAAAAAAATGCACAAATGATGTTCATATATGGAAATATGTGTGCATAATTAGGAATCATTACTATGATTTCAATTTTACACAAGGCAAACTAAGCCATTGCTTGCTTTCAAGACAGTGTCCCAAATTGTGCTTGCTTAAAACTTACCCTCTCTGTGCTGACACTTTTACTCAGTGGCTGAATTCGGACAACACGATAGTCAATGGTGGGGTAATAATCAACTTTACAGTTGTTCATCTAGGGGGTACTCCCCACACAACATGGTAATAAATAATCAACTGTGGTGTGGATTAGGATCAGCGCTGAGTTGACTATGGCAGCATTTGGATGACACGATAATAAATACAACTGACTATTGTTCCCCCCCCCCAAGTTGCTTATTGTGTCGTCCGAATTCAGCCAGTGTTTCAGGCCCAAATCCAGATAGGGAGGATGGAGTGCCTGAGACCAGCAAAGAGGTCTATGGCACCTTAAACCAGGGATGTGCACCACCTCAGTCCCCAAATCCCAAATCGGAGTTGAGGCATCCTAAACCAGGGGAGTGCGCTGCCTCAAACCCAAGCCTCAAATCCAAGTCTAAACTGGTTGATTCAGCCCACCATGACCCAGATTCAGTTCTGGACTGTCTGGGGCCACCTCAGCCTGAAGCAACCAAAGCGCTTCAGGTCAATTTGACCTGATGGCCTGCCGCTGCCCCCGCCCACCCGCAGGATTTACCTGAAGCCTCAACTTGTACCGGCAAACTGCCTGTCATCCAAGAGAGCCATTCTGGCCTTCTGTAGACCTACTGTTGTAAACTACAGCAGCCAAAAATGGCCTTTCCTGGCCACTGTAGTTTACAACTGGTAGAACTATGGCAGGCCAGCATGAGCGGAGGCTTCAGGTAAGTCCCATGGATGGGGAGGGGTGCATCTCAATGGATTTGGGGGGTAAGTAGGCAGGGAAGGGAGTCCTATGGACTCCTGGTTGGCCTAACGCCTGGGAAACCACAACAGCTGACTTGCTTTGGATTTGGAACCAAATTTGAAGTGGACCGGGGTACTTCCAAGGTGCCTCATGTCAAATTTGGGCCAATTTAAAAACTCTGAACCAGCGTCTGAGGTGAATCGGGGGTGGGGGCTGTGCACAGTCCTGCCTTAAACATTTACTTATTAATTACAATTGAACATGGCAAACTGGCAAGGGAGCATGTGTGAATGTACTGTAGACTATAATAACTCATGCTCTTTGGCTGCAAACTTACACAATTGTTAGGGAGTAACCCTCAATTAAACATAGTGAGATTTACTTAACTCTCTCTTCACCCTCTCCTCATGACCACTAAGCCCAACAGTACTGTAGGACAAGAGGACATTGCTTTGCTGCTCTTGGTCCCTGTACCAGGTGAGGAGGCATAGAGTGCTGCTACCAAAGTTGGCTCTTTATATTAGTAGTAGTAGTAGTAATAGTACAGTTCTTGAGTTCTGATTTCTAAAAATCCTAAAATCTACAACAAATGTTTCAATATTAAGTTTCTAGCAGCCTCATCATACAACTCTTGAAGTTTAAAAATAGATCCCTTTATTAGGACCAAATGACATTTCTAATAAAGATATTGTCCAACTGTGGATTTTGGATTTTATTTCTCATGGACCAGCATCATTACCTTTGTTTTTGGCTGTTTTTTAAATTATAAAAATTATCAATCCCCAGGTTTCTTTCTAGTGCAAAATATTGGAACTGTCTTCAAGGGGAATAAGGCATGTTACAGCTCTTAGCACATTTACTACGGCGTAAAACTCAATCCTGCATGCATGTACCTGGGAGTAAATCCCATTGAACTCAGTATGATTTACTCCTGTGTATACCATGTTTCGGATTACACAGTAAATTTGGTGTAATCCTGAACATCTTTCCCCATCCACAGACCTCTCTGTACCCCAGTTGTTTCTCTACCCCACATAATTTCTTGTACCATCTCAGCTATCCTTTCCCACCCTACGAGTCTTTCTAGGGCTGGCCCCAAGACATTTTGCTGCCTGAGACAGTTCAGCAAATGGCAAATTCCTCCCAAACCTAGTCATGCATAGTAATACTCAAAGCCAGTCAGGTTGTTTCGGCCCTTCAGACAGAAAATCCTACCTCTCTTCCCTTCCCTGGCCATGAAAATACAATATTGATTAATAATTTAAATAATGGACGATTTGCTGGATTTTCATGATGTCCCAAATCAGCTGTCTGAGGCTGTGTGTGCATGTGTTTGTTTAAAGGACTCTTTCTGCTAAGGACACCCTGTTTGTAAAAAGGAATGTATGGACAGGTGAGAAGAGGGCATCTGATTTTAGAGGGGGGGGGACTCAGAAAGAAAGATTCAAGGGAAGCAGCAGGAGGGGACGCACACATGGGCAAAAAGCTAACTAGTCCCAGGGGAATCAGATGCAACAGAGATCATCGGGGCTCCTGTACTTTTATTTCAACAACTGCCTTTTTTCTCTAGTTACATGAAAAGGAATATGTTTCAAAATAACTTTCTGTACAATGGACTCCTGCCTATGACAGCTTATTATGGCACAGTAAAGGTGTGAGTCTTGAAACAAGGCATTGTGTCTTTTGAACACAAAAGAGCAAGAAGCCCATATCATCCTCCCACATCTATTCACATTTCTCTAACCTAGTGCAGACCCTTGATGCCAAGGAGGACCATGCACCCACCAGAATCCAGCCACATGGATCATGTAATGAGCAAGAGCACTCCAGAAAGATGATTGCAGAGCCAAAAATCGCCAGACACACTCCAGTAAGCCAGGGCAAGCCGTGTATTCATAATTATCTTGCCCCAAATTCAGACATTGCCACTTATTCAAACTCTTTTTGCAAGCAACCCGATTTCTATTTTCTCCCAAGGTTAAGGGGCTTGGAGGAAACAACAAATGAGGAAGCCCTCTGGCACTCCATCCCATATGTGAGCAGGCAATGCGCCAGCGCTTCCTCTTGTCAGGGCCTCACTGCCTACAATGGCCCATGGCACAAGTGCAAAAGCCCAGCAGCAATCGACAGAGTCAGGCACACTCTGAGAAATCTGAGTAATAGTGATGCTGTTAGGCAATTTTGGACTCCCTATGCTCCCTATTAGTCTGCTAAGGGAGTAAATCCTAAAGTCTCCAAGTAACTGCAAAGCTACTGAGTTCAGAGTAAAGAATCAGGCTTGTATTGAGGAAATGATGTCAAATCGACCCCTCTAAAGAACAGGGTCACTGCTTAAAAAATGATCCAGGGCCCATGCCTTGGTGCCTCCTCTAACACTGCCCATGGGCACATCTAAGTAGACCAGGTATCCCCAAGGCAATGCCCACAGGTGCCATGGCACCCATAGGCGTCTTCAGGGGCACTCACAAAGCTCTCCACTCCCTTCCTCTTCAAAAACATTTTATCAACTAAATCCTTGGAAAATGTTAGGGCAGCCATCTTTCTCTGCTTTCCAGCCTCACTATCTCTACTCCTCCCACCTCTTTGGCTCCCTGTATCCCCCCTTAGCCTCTAACCTTTCTCTTTCTCTGCCCCAGTGCCTTCCTGTCACCCTCCATCCCAGCCTCTAGCTTTGCTATTTCTCTCCCCAACTCTTTACCTTTCTGTTCCCTCCTCACTGCCTCTAGCCTCATACCTTTTCTCCCCTCTACTTCTTTTCCTTGCTATTTCCTCCTCCCTCCCAGCCTTAAACTTCACTATTTCTCTCTTCCCACCACCACCTCTTTAGCTCACTTTTGACTAGTTAGGACCCCATGGCAGTCATTCTGTGATTAGTCACACCCTCCATGGTGGTGGTGCCCATAGAATTGTATGGTGCTAACCACAGAACTTTCTCAAATTCCTAAATGTGCCCATGGGTCCAAAAACCCAGGGTAGATCATTAGTGAATAATTAGTTATGAATCAATATAATACATGAAATGTCTCTTATTATGGTTACCGCATCCCATAGAAAACACTGGAAATTCAACAGCATCCTCCCGTTATCAATCATTCTTTATTTTAAACATTTGTATCCTATGGCTATTTCTTCCAAGAGCACACAGCTACTTAGAGACAGGGCAAATTTTTATTTATTTATTTTTATTTATTTCATTTCTAACCCGCCTCTCCGTCCAGATCGAGGCGGGGAACAACAATAAATATAAATATAAAAACAATAAAATAGATAAACCATTAAAACAGATAAAAACAAATACATTATTAAAAACATCTTAAAATTAAACTGGGTAGGCCTGCCGGAAGAGAGCAGTCTTCACGGCTTTCTTAAATTCCAGAAGACTGCTAATTTGTCGAATCTCCTCCAGCAGGCCATTCCACAGCCTGGGAGCGGCAGAAGAGAAGGTCCTCTGGGTAACACTCGTCAGCCGAGTTCTGGCTCACTGGAGTAAATTCTTCCCAGTTGAAGAATCTCGGTTGAATCCCGTGCCTGGTGATATAAGTTAAACTTTTGGCTAAAAATGATATTTACCCCTCAAGGCTTGGCCCCTTTGACCTTGACCGATGTATTCCAGTCTAAATGGAAAAGGGCTGTTGATGGGAAACTGTGCAATATGGGTCTCTCGCGAAATGCCATTTTGGCCTTAGGTTTGTTAAAAGCCAAAGTGGTTATATGCCAGCGTATTGGGGACATTGAGCTACAAGACCTTATAAGAGCAGCAACCCCATATCCTGAATTTAGAGATAGGGGGCAGGCCTTTTTACCTGCAACCTATTTAACTCTTTTAACTATCCCAAAATACAGGAAAGTGTTTACACTGGCTAAGTTTGATGTGCTTCCCTCTGCATTTTTGGAGGGTAAATACAATAATATTCCATACTCGGAGCGCCTATGCCCTTGTAAAGCTGGTATGATAGAAACTGTGGGCCATGTATTGTTCACTGTTCTTTTTATTGTGATTTTTGGCATATCTTTATTACTCCTATTTTACAAGGAATACCTGGGAGATCTGATGTGTTCTATATAGATTATCTTCTGGCTGACCAGAATTCTCAGATAACTTTTAAAGTGGCTAGATTTTGTGCTGCTGCAATTGTCTGTCAGCGTGGGATGATAACATCTGATTGTGATAATGTTTAAATTTCTTAAAATGTGGGGTGCATAATGTATATTCAATTAATTGACTGTTTATATACTACTATACTTATAGTCCCATTCTGCTTTGTTGGCTCTGGGAATACTATATGTGCCTGTAGTGTTGCGCTGTTTCTACTGGTCTTGTGACCATAATAAATATTGATTGATTGCATAAGAACATAAGAAGAGCCATGCTGGATTCGACAAAGGTCCATCTAGTCCAGTACTCTGTGCACACAGTGGCCAACCAGCTGTTGACCAGGGACCCACAAGCAGGGCACAGTGCAAAAGCATCCTTCCATCCATGTTCCCCAGCAACTAGTGTATCTAGGCTTACTGCCTCTGATACTGAAAGTTGCACTTAGCCAGCAGAACTAGAAGCCATCGATAACCTTCTCCTCCAAGAAGTTATCCAACCCCTTTTTAAAGACATCCAAATTGGTTGCCATCACCACATCTTGCTACAAAACCCAAAGTCATGCATTTCTGCACTGCTAGGCATTGCTGGGTAGCAATACAATTATGTGGATATGTCATTTTTATCTTTATTATTTAACCAATGACAGGTATGTCCCTCTTTCTCAAATCTAGTGTTCTTGCCGCTACACATAACAGTTGCTCTTTGCTGTCACTACTCAAGCAACAAGATACAAATAGCAGGCAGTTCTGATACTTGCTTACCACCTTATACTCTCAGGCTAGAAACTGGCAAATCCCAAGATACCTATATTTATGTTGAAAATGCCAGCATAGTCACAATCAAAGATAGTTTTATTTGATAAGCAATTTTCTTTCTAGGTAGTATGCTATCCCTCCACAAACACAACAGAAGTGCTTCAAAGTACAGACTTCGCAGAATACTGGCAAATGGAAAAATGGAAAATGATTTCTATTCATGCGTTCTGCCATCTATAAATCTTGATAATTTTTTTCTTTTGAACTAAAGTATGATTAGCGATGGGAAAGCTTCCCTGCTCTTGACCTTCTAACAACGTGTTCCTTTTTTTCAGATTTCAAGAAGAATTCTTGGATAAAGTTGAAGACTTCCTGAGCCTTTCTAAGAAAGCTTGGAAAAACCACAAGCCCAAGAGAATTCCTACATTGGTTTACCTGGGAGCACACCATTTAAAATTTCCTACAATAACCTGCAGTGGTGCTATGCTGGGCACTATGTCAGAATTTTTAACTGGTAGCTACTCAGACCCAACCACATGGCACAAGGGTCCCATGACAAACATCAATACTAATGTGCCCACCCCAGCAGCTGCCCAAGGATGCTGAGTGCTAATACAAGCCCTCTATCCCCTTGCACAAACACCTATTATCAGGCAAGATGTACATAAAA
Organism: Anniella stebbinsi; assembly: GCA_029215795.1. Taxonomy (NCBI): domain Eukaryota; kingdom Metazoa; phylum Chordata; class Lepidosauria; order Squamata; family Anniellidae; genus Anniella; species Anniella stebbinsi. The sequence goes on from JARDYH010000004.1 coordinate 152,467,772, forward strand.
ACTGTGTAACTCTTGTTCATGAATGCTAGTAAGAATGCTTTCTTACTAGCATTCCATTGAAATAGTAGTGAATTGGCTGTCTAAGCAGATCATGGAGGATAAGGCTACCAATGGCTATACATGGTGTCCAGTATCAGAGACAGAATTTGTATACCAGTTGCTAGGGAACATGAGTGGGAGAGTATTGTTGTATTCATGTCCTGCTGTTGACATCCTATAGGGATTGTGTTGGCTATTGTGTAAACAGAATGCTGGACTCGACAGACCTTCAGTCTAATCTAGCACTGCTCTTCTTCCATTCTTATCAGTACAAGCAGACCTCATAACTACTTGTAAAGCAAAATGATGAAACCTGGCTATTATCCTGCAGGGCTATTTCTCACCACAGAGCAACCAGCAGTTGTGATGAAAGTAATCCAGTGTTAATTCAAGTTATAGAAAGATAATAATATTTTAAAAACTCTCCAGAAGCATTTATTTTATACAGGGATGCTCAGCGTGACATATATTTAATGTGGCAGCCATAATTATGTCAGTAACTGCAGGTAACTAACCCAAATAGAGAACATACAATAGAGAATTCAGGAGACTATAATAGTATGAGAGTACTGTGTCAGTACTACCAGCAACATTTATTGTACAATTTGTATTGCGATTTGAATTCAAAATTTGATTGAGTGAATGTATTGACAAATCTTCAAAAGTGAAGGTGGGGGAACAAGATTATAGGGTGAAACAGTAAACACCGATATGCCACAGAAGTTAGGGATCTTGAAGACGTTGGCTTGAGCCTAGTTTGGAAAGATCCAGGGCTCTAAAAAGGTTACCTTTGAGGAGAGGTGAACTTCTAAGGCCTAATCCACACCAAGCAGGATATAGCACTATGACAGTAGTATGAAAGCGGTATATAAAAGGTAGGAGCCACACCAAGCAGGATATAGCACTATGAAAGTGGTATGAAAGCAGAATATGGTATGTGTCAATGGGCCCCAACAGTTGTCAGTGCACTTCAATGCCGCTATAAAACAGTAGTGTGGCTCCTGCCTTTTATATACTTTCATAGTGCAATATCCTGCTTGGTGTGTATTAGGCATGTCACTTCCTTGGTTGACCCACTACACACTTCTTCAGTTTAGATCAATATCTTTGCAGAGGATGGGCTTAGCCTAGCTTCCCTTCCCCTCCTCTCCTAGCCAGGCCTCCAGTTCCCAAAACACCCTTCCACTTCCCTTACTTTCAGGTGAGGAACGGGAAAGGTGGCGGCAGAAGCAATGAGAGCAGGGTAAAGGAAAATATTTCCTTCGTTCTCAGAATGCAGAGCTGCAGAACAGGGAGGAGGAGTGAAGATGGAGGAGGCGTGAATGCAAGGCAGAAGTGAGAGATGGTAAGGTAGGCTGACCATATGAAAAGGAGGACAGGGCTAATGTCACTTTAACAGTTGTAGAGAAAAGGGAATTTCAGCCAGTGTCATTTGTATGTAATTAGTTCCTGGTGAAATTCCCTCTTCATCACAATAGTTAAAGTTGCAGGGGCCCTGCCTTCTTTTGTATATGATCACTCTAGTATAGTGCCTGCAACTTTAACTGTTGTGATGAAGAGGGAATTTCACCAGGGACTAATTGCATACAAATGACACTGGCTGAAATTCCCTTTTCTCTACAACTGTTAAAGTTACATGTGCCCTGTCCTCCTTTTCATATGGTCAGCCTAAATATACAAAAGTTAAAAATATAATTAAATACTTTTCAATATTAAAGCATTTAAAACATTTTAAATACATAACAATTTAAAAGTCAAAGGTATAGACAGAGGTCCAGATTATTTGCCAAAGGCTTGCTGGAACAAAAAAGGGTTTGTCTGCATCCAAAAACACACCAAGGAAGGAGCCAGTGTAGACTACAAGGATTAGAAAGAAAATCCATGTGTGTACACTATGCAAAATAAACGACAGCTCAACTGTTTCTAAACCTTATTAGAAAAACAGGGTAACTAGGCCGAAACCAATATTGTAGGCCCAGAAGCACTTTGAAAGGTTTCAACGTTGTACTTAAAACTTAACATCAGCCCAAACTAATTAAATGAAGTGTTTGAAGCTTTCAATTTATAGCAGTATGGACCAAACTCTTAGAAAAGAGGGAAGGAGCACTGTGTGTGTATGGGGTGGGGGGGATAGAAAGAAAGATATAGCCACCTATTCCCAGGAGAGATCTGAAGACCAGGTTATCATGGATCCAGAGAAACCACACCCTGCTTCACCAGGGAGCAAAAGAGCAAACTGGCCTTATGAAGATAGCGCAAAATACTCTCAGAGCCAAAGGAATGCATGTTCCAGAAGAGAAAAGAGAAACTCTTCTTCTTCACTCAAAAGGTTTGTGCTAGAGGCAGCGGCCATTTCACTCATCCACCCCACATTCTAAGGCAGGAGGGAGGGGGGAGAGTGTGTCGCGTTATGAGGGAAGATGGCCGCCTCATTGACTTGAATGAGAGGTTAAAATAGTCCTTAAAAATCAACCGAAGGGAATTTTTAAAAAACAAAAAGCTTTCCGTCAACTACAGTCAAGGAGGAAGAAGACCCCACCACTGGATTACTTAATAAGGCTCTAGAAATTATGCAAATTGTGAGCACAAAAAGTAGCAAACCGGAAGTAAATTTTACAAAAGCAGGGAGACAGGTTTGTATTCCTTTTCTAACTTAAACTGCTCTCCTTCCCTCAATCTTTCGCCAATCTTCTTGAAATTTTCCGGTAATGTAAAACAAACATTAGTTTCTGGCACCTGTAAATTTCAGAAAGGTTGATGAAACATTTTCGATTTTATGGCTGTAAGAATGACCCCCCACCCAATTATCACTTTAACATGGCGGAATGTGTTTTTTACTGACGGCCCTTAACAATGGAGGCACGGCTGTGCCTCCATTAATTTTATTTTCCATGATCCTGGATCACATGGAGAGCCTTCATGCATATAGAAGATTCCTGTACTGATTATTGCCCTTCATGAGTACAGGATAACAGAAATGCACAAGGAGGGAAGCAGGACTGGAACACTCTTCACATAGCCTATCTACACTACTGCTTTAAAACGGTTTAAAATGGTTTGAAATGGATTATAACAGTTTTGAGAACTGTTGGGGCCCAGGACACACTCCATATACAGTTTTCAAAATGTTTTCAAAGTGTTTTATCCTGCGTGTGTAGATAGGCTCACAGTTTCAGCGAAACCACGTTCAGAATACCTGAAGATAGCTACTACTACTATTACTACTACTACTACTACACACACAATGTTTCAATTCTTATATAAGCCAATCATTTGAACTCACTGTTTTTGTTGTTTTATTTTCTTTCTTGCTACTAGACAAATATAGGTTTCCTGATACAAGTTGCTACTCTCCAGTATTTCATCTCCTCCAAGTAGAAGCTATGTAACTGCCTTCCAACTCATATGATTAATTTCACAGTGAAGACCTAGAGCTGTGTTTCATAACTGTAGTATAAGTCTTTGCTAACAATCTGTTCCAAGATACATTTTTTTAAAAAAGTAGGAGTTCCATTACGTAAAGTGCCAGATTTTAACTTTTTAATGCCACATCATCAATGTTTTGATACCATATGGCCATCCCAACTAAAAATTAAATATTCAGGACTATCTCTCAACTCAGAATTGAAAGACACAGAACTGGTCCCACAAGCCACTCCATTTTGAATCTATCATATGTGAAGATTAGTCTCTTAGTAAGAAATCAATGTGCCTTTAAATGTTACTAATTTGCCAGATGGGGGGAAATGGATTCTAGTTTTGGACAGTATTAATCTCTGCAACTATCACATTTGATTCAATTTATTTGCCAATTTTATTTCCATAAAACCATCTTTCAAGTAGTAAAAGCTTAATAAGTGGTGCTCTGGATGTAATTAAACACAATACCCCTAACAGTGTTAGAGCAATTTTTAAACATCCACTAGCTCTTTTTTTAAAAAAAAAAAAAACATTTTCACTCAGTTTTAAGTGACTGCTAATAGTTATAACAAATTACTTCTGAAAATGCCTTATCTATGCTAACCTGAGAAACATCAATTATAGCAAAAGAGAACCAAAATCCAATGTTAAACTACTTTCAAAAATATAATGATTCACATGCTAACTAAAGAAACATCTCTTGAAGATTATGATCTGTAGAGGTATCATTAATTTTTTGTCCTCTGATGAGTATTCATTGAAGCAGTTAGTAAATTACAAGCTTTAACAAAACATTACAAGACATTATGAAAACGGATATAATAGTAATCATGCTAATAACCTAGCAAATTGTCCCATATGGAATCTGTGATTCTGTGGAAATTCAAATGGTGAGATTAACATTTAATGCTTGCATTCATAACTATTGCTTCTTATGATTGGACATTAGTCATGGAAAATTAAACTATGAGCCTATCTACACTACTGCTTTAAAACAGTTTATAACAGTTTTAAACCGGTTAATAACCATTATTGACCAGTTTAAAACTGTTATAAACCATTTTAAAGCAGTAGTGTAGATAGGCTCTATGAATAGTTTGGAATATGTATTTATTTAAAACACTTCTTGGCCGCCTTTCAGGGCAGAGGCTCTCACAAGGCAGCTTACAACAATAAGATACATAAAATATTAAAAGCAATAAAATATTAAGAGCAATAAAACATGTGCATAATAAAATAGCAATTAAAACAATAAAACCAGCAGGAATATTATAAATTCTGAATGGAATTGATGAATAAAACATTTTAGGGCTGCAATCCTAAACACACTTACTTGGAAATTAGTCCAGTTAAAATCACTGAGCCTTGCTTCTTATTAAGACGGCAATCCTTAACACACTTACCTGGGAGTAAGCTCCTTTAACCTCCATGAGGCTTACTTCTGAGTAGATATGTATAAGACTGCACTGTAAATATTTTTGGAGAGGCTAGCCCAAGACATTTTACTGTCCCTCACACGCACACACACACACACCAAGGTGCATAGTACCAAAGGCTAGCCAAGTTATTTTGATGCCTGAGGCAGAAAATCTCTCAATCACCTAGCCCTCCTGGCAATAAAAATATAACAACAACAACAACTTGCAATCTGCTGCCCTTTCCAGACACCCAAAATAAGCTGCCTGAGGCAGCTGCCTAACTCTGCCTCATGGTTGAGCCAGCCTTAGAAATGTGAGATCCAATTATCCAGAATATGGCTTCCACCAGATATTTCTCATTAGCACTGTTGATTAAAAATGGTGTTTGTTTGTTTTCCTGTAAAACCCCAGTATATTTTTAAGAGTGTCAGTACTCATGGAAATTACTCACATAGGCTGAAACGTTCAACCTTATTTAAATTTGCTGACTTTAGTTATATTTTCTGTTATATTGGTGTATTTTGTTGAATATATATGTGTGATTTAATGCACAACAAAAAATAAAATAATTTTAAAAAAAGAATCTGCTGACTTCCTATGTATATTTCTCCCTTGTTTTGAAGTACAGGAAAACTATAATAGCCAGATATTATACATCTTGGTGACCCAGAAGGTATCTTTCCCCTGGTTCTTTAAAGTAAGTGAACCACACACTGTTGGGAGGGAGCCCAAGGGCTCAACAGCAATGGCTTCAGAATTACTTCCAGTTCCAAACTTTGTTCCGAAAGTATTCTGTGAAATAAATTGAATACGAGATTCAAAATGCCCGAAGTCACCCTTCTTTTCCCTGTCTAAAAATCGTTGCAGTTTTCCCTAAATAATTTCTTCCTGCCCACGGCCAAACACCTACTCCTGTAAACAGGCATAAATCCAAAATGAACTCATCCCTGCATGCTAAAATGGCACAAAGGAACATTATGATGGCAGTAGGTGGGATTGTTACTTCTATTTTTAACCGTGCAGCCGGCCACAATATACTGAGGTGATTATATCTCTTCTATCTACTTATTAAAATAGATACCTCTTCAGAAAAATGCTTTTTTCTATCTTTATTTGTTATTGTCTATGTTGTGCACACCTAAAGTATTTTAAGGGCTCTCTGGATGAATAATGTGACTCTTGCATTCAGGAGCTAGAAATTCAGCAGCATTTTCTAAAAACTGCGTGCAGCTTATATGCTACAATGGGTGAGAAACACAGAATTTGACAGTAAACAGTATGTGACTCACAACTAGTCAGAACAATTAGCAGAACTGCCAGTAAGCTTAGGCAGCCTTTTGAGTAATTTAAGATACAGTCACATTTGATACAGTGGTGCAAACCACAGTACATTCTAGGGGAGGGCTGTGAAGTTAACAAAAGACCTTAAAAAAACTATTTTGTATGTGGTGATATCTCATACCACCCCCCATCAAACTTAAAAATATGCTACAAGAAGAGTCACAATGTTGATGCCAAGACTTGCTTAAAGTAATTGAATAACAGTGGAGAGATTAATAAACATTATCAGAAGAATCGTTACTAACATAACTAAGGCTGCCTCTACAAGAGAGGTTTAATGCTCTTTCAAGGCGCTTTAAAAAAATAACCTCTACAAGAACGGAGCGCAAATTGGGCGTAGAGGTGCGTTATCTGTCCGATTATGCGCATTATCAAATGCGCGTTAAACAGCGAGTTTTATTTTGCTCCGGCCATTAAAGCGCATTTTGCCTATGTGAACAAGCGCTTATGCGCATTAACTACTTGTAAAGCGCATTTTGATCATCCCTTAATGCGCTTCGCCGCCTCTCGCCGCCTCTCGTGCAGAGGTATTAGGCGTAAATGCGCTTCAGCGATTATGCGCATAATCGCCTAACCAGGTGCAAAAGCGAATCCTTGTAGAGGGGACCTTAGGCTATGGGGTGGTATATACGTGTAATTAATAATAATAATAATAATAATAATAACAACAACAACAAACCTGGAACAATTAGTAACTGTGCCAAATTGGAATGGGTCTCTTTCTCCTTGTTAAAAGGACTTTTAACAGCAACAAAACAAAACCAAAAATATTTATCTCAGCTTTCAAGCAGTCAGCAGGCATCAGAACTGGAAAGCCCCAAGAGAGGAAGTCCTGGGAGGGGATCTACACTGCTGTTTAAAGCGCTTTAAAGCACTTTTTAACAGTAGTGACAACTGTTTTGGAGTGTGACCTGGGCCCCAACAGTTGTCACTACTGTTAGCGCTTTAAAGTGGTTTACAACAGTACTGACAACTGTTGGGGCCCAGGACACACTACAAAACAGTTGTCACTACTGTTATAAAGCACTTTAAAACAGCAGTGTAGATCCTGCCCTGGTTAAGTCCTCTGTGGGGCTTTTCAGAAAGCTCAAACAGCTGAAAGGACTGCAAGGACAGAACCAAATAAAGCCAGTAAAATAAAGAAACACACACCCCTGCCAGCCACTTCCTTACATTAAGGTAAACACTAAAGCCCTGTGGCCGGAGAAATTTCTCTGAAATTCTAAAAATCCCTGTGAAGCAGACAGAAAAACAACTGCCTCTTTGACAGGGAAACAAAGAAGTTGTGAAAAGGCAGGTGGGGTTTCACTAATAAATATCTATCCTTAGCATTGTTCCAGAACATGGTATGAATAACTAATACCAAATGCATTTAGAACATAATTATGAGGTGCAGAGCTTGTTATGACAGACGGTAGGTGGAGGGTTGCATATTTTAATGTTTCCATATCTAGATCTAGATATATAATATTCGTTGATCAAAAAACCTTCTGATTTAAGAACCGAGTTAAGGCTATTTCATGTTAGCTCAAACTCCACAAAAATGGGGAGAACAAAAAAAGGGGGAAACCCCTCAGGAACTGCCAAAATAGCCATGGGCAAAGGGGTAGAAAAAATGAAGCTTAATATAAAAGAGCTCCAATGCATTTTGGAACCTCAGATACTTTTTCAGGATACTCTAAAGACAATATATAATGTTTATACACTCACATGCTGACCATTGTATATTACATAAATCATACAAATGTGCATCAGGTATACAATTATAAATTTAAAAAGAGACTAACACAAAATGAATGAGCTGTGCGAAGCATTTGAACTATTTACAAACATTTGTATATCTGAATGATAAACTGATTCACTTGATAGAATGTAACATAATAAAAATTATAAATTTATAAAAGGATATAACTCTTAAAGAGTGAAAGTCTCCAAACATATGAACTATTTATAAACATACACATATCTAGAAGATAAACTGACTCACTTGTTAGAATGCAGTGGGTATTATTTACTCCACATCCCCAGTCTCATATGTTATGCTCCCTCTGAGAGAAAACTGGATATTTAAATTTATAATTTTATACAATGATGCACATTTGTATGATTTATGTGCTAGTTGATATACCCGGCATTGCTCGGAAGCCCTAAGATATCTGTCTGTGTGGTAATCATCTTAAAGTAGTAGGCCGGTGCTAGACCTGTGAGTTAACTTCTAATCAAATTACATTTGTTTCATTTTTTCCCTCTCTCACCCTCATGACAACCCTGCAAGGTAGGCTAATGCTAGGCCTGTGAGGTAACTTTAAAACAAATTAAATTTATTTCTTTTCTCTCTCACATACCCTTGACACATGGCCAGGGCTGCCTTAAAGCCACTGCCATGATTTTCCTTGTCCTCACAGAAAACAAAAACTACAACTCTCGGCATGCCTGACTTGTCCAATGGGAGTCCTTTGACTGAGACCCAAGGGAAGTGAAGTCTGGCTGAGCCAGTCCACACTGCACTGTTCAATTGGTGCCCATAGGTAGGCTGTGAGGGAGCTGACTAACTGACGGTTAGCTTGGTTGCTGTTGGCAACGGGTCCAGAGCTGCACCCTCCTTCCCTTCTGCTCTTGATGGGGCCTAGCAACTGAGGCAGCTGGCCCCAGACACTCTCCCTTCAGGCCCATCCGTATGCTTCTCTTCCAATGATCTGCAAGACCATGCCTTCTGCACCATGGCATTCATAGTCATATCAAACTCACAGCTAGGTTCCAGTCAAGGCACAACAACTCTCAGCCCTTTGCTCCTTGCCTAGAGCACCTAACAGCCTGCTTTGCTGCAGAATCACAAACAGTAGTTATATCAGGAGCAGAACTCTGTGTGAAAGGCCTGGGAAGGATCTGGATGACCAGTGCTCAAAGAACAGGAATGGAATGCATTGGGTGGCTGTTCCCAGCTTGTGTTGGTGCAGACATGGCATGGGGTAGGATGTGAGGTGGGATTGTGCATTCCTCCCAGGAGAAGACCCTTTGCAGCCTGTTCATAGTGGATCAGGATTGTGGCTTATGATTCAACTTTGTTACAACTAATGAGGTAACAGGTAACTACTATGTTAACTTCTTAACATCTTCCTGGTGCAGGTTTTAGAAGGGCAAAGCTGTAGGGCTGCAACACTTCCCAATTCTGCACTGCAACAAAGTGGTGTGTGTGTGTGTGTGTAGCAAGCATTCTGTTTTCAAGAAACTCTGTATAAATAAGTTATCATGTCTCAAGATACACTTATATGCTGTGCCAGGTTCACGTAAACACTCAGATTTGTGACTCATCCTCAAGGCGTATGCTCAATCAATTCTATTACGTTAGGCAGAAAATGAGCAGATGCTACCAAATGGATTATTGAAATGTTACTCAAAACAATTTTCTTGTGGCTCTGCCTTTATTTATTTATTACCTCTTACATTGGTACTAACTATAAAGATTACATTATGTGGAGCTGTCAGCCAGAAGCTCTGTTTGTAACTATGTGTATGAACTGATGCTACCTGGGGGGCATCTATATGGCGCAGTTTTACCTACTGATTCCCCCCCAAAACCCTGAAACATTGTTCCTGCAAACTGGCATCAGTAGGGTTACATGGCAGGAGTGAGCACAGGCACAGGCTATCCAGCCAGGACAATTTGCAGTCCATTGTCACACACTTTCCCTTTTAAGGCCCTGATTTTTTTTTTGGGGGGGGGGGAATGACATACCTCTAGAAAGCATGTCATTCCCTCCCACCATGCTAATGGCGGCCTCAAAGGGGAAAGCGTGTCTTTCCAGGATATCATAGAAAATTACAGAACATCCCCCCTGACAACCAGGATAGAACAACAACCAGGACAAATCCGGGAAAATCCTGACAGTTGGTCACCATAACAATCATATGCATGTTTAGACAGAAAAAAGGCCTGCAACTTCCAGCATTCCCCGGGAGTTGTAGGACTTTTTTCTGCAATACATGGGATTGCTCCCTGTTTAGAGTAATCCTCCATGGATTTGCTTAATCCTTTTTTGGTAAAGCAATCTAACCTAGCAGCCATCACCATACTTCATGGTAGTGAAGTGATTGCCACAAAAGTGTTGTAGGCTGGTAACAGAAATCCACCAGAAGTTGAGGTTTTCTGAACATGTATTTTAATTATTCCTATACAAACAGATTGCAAAACTATACATCATTGATTAAAGCCCTCCAAAGTCTGTACTAAGTTGAGGCCAAACTCCTTTCTGTGTATCACTTTTACTGAGAAGTGCTAAAGAATAAAAATTCCAGTTAGACTTTGGCCTCATCTATACCAAGCAAGATATTGCACTATGAAAGTGATATGAAAGTGGTATATAAAAGGCAGGAGCCACACTACTGCTTTATAGTGGCATTGAAGTGCACTGGCAACTGTTGGGCCCATTGACACATACGGTATACCACTTTCATACCACTATATCCTGCTTGGTGTGGCTCCTGCCTTTTATATACTGCTTTCATACTGCTTTCATAGTGCAATATCCTGCTTGGTGTAGATAAGACCTCTGAAATGAAAACAAACCTTTCATGACCCCTCCAATGTTTTAACTAACAAGATGATATGTTTACTGAGATGAAATATAAGACTAGCCTGTCATTCCTTCTCATGCAGAGATCGGTAAAATAATGCATACTGCTTTATGTCTATCACATCAATATACAATGTTGCGGATAACAAAAGGGTTTTGTCTACCGCTCTACAGAAAATGTATTTCCATTAAACCTAAGTATTACAAATTTAGAACCACATAATTCTAGAGTGTTATTCTGCAGCCTTTCCTGATCATTTCTGAAGAAAACTTAGTCAAGTGTGTAATGATTCAGACTTACATGTTGACATTTCTAACAGACTCCTCTATTATAAATAAACATTGCAGGCATACTGAACAGCAACAGGGATCCATAATATCCCTGTACATTCTTGTTTGGAGGTTTACCATGATATATAGGTACATTTAAACCACAGAAGCAGGATCTACACTACTGCATTGTAACAGTTTATAACAATATTCACAACTGTTAGGACCCATGACACATTCCATATACAGTTTTCAAACCATTTTCAAAGTGTTATGTCCTTCTTGGTGTAGATATGGCCTTGAACTGGAATCCTGGATAAAGGCTGTTAGAATTCCATTGGTTTCAATGGAATTTAAGCAGTCCATTGTGGTGATTAGCAGAAGGGGTCAGGGTATCTAAAGGAAAGTCTCCTCCTGTATATACCTGCGCGGTCCCTTAGGTTATCTTCCAAGGCCTTCCTATGGGTGCCCCTGCTGAAGAAAGCTAGGCAGATGGCTACAAGAGACAGGGTCTTCTCAGTTATAGCATCCCGCTAATGGCATACCCTTCCCAAAGAGGTTTACCTGGCGCCTACACAGTTGTGTTTTTAGCAACAGGCAAAGACCTTTCTTTTTTCACACAGGTTTCAGAGACACAGAGCCTATCTACACACACAGGATAAAACACTTTGAAAATGTTTTGAAAACTGTATATGGAGTGTATCCTGGGCCCCAGCAGTTCTCAACACTGTTATAAAATGTTTCAAACCGTTTTAAAGCAGCAGTGTAGATAGGCTCTTAGTTAGGGTGACCAGATTTTGGAAACCAAAATCCCAGTACCCCCTGCCACCCCCCCACCCAAAACAACCCCCCCCACCAAGCCACCCACCCCCTGAAAACACCAGCCTGGACCTACCGGGTTCTCTTCCTCTGCCGCCACCGGGGGCCCCGCCACCGGGTCCCCTGCCCCTGCTGCCAGGTCAGCCTCCAGGTCCTCCGCTGCCACCAGGTCCTCCACTGCCGGGCTCGTAAGGCCAGAGGCCGCGCGGAAGAGGCGGGAGAGGGCCGGATCCGGAATTGATGTAATCGGTCCTCTCCCGCCGCTTCTGCGCAGCCTCTGGCCTCCTTGGGGCTCGTCGTGATGGCGACGAGCCCCGAGGAGCCTGGATGCCCACGCGGAAGAGGTGGGGGAGCTCCCACGCCTCTTCTACATGGCCGTCCAGGCTCCTAGGGGCTCGTCGCCATCGCAACGAGCCCCAAGGAGGCCAGAGGCCTGCGCGGAAGAGATGTGAGAGGGCCGGATCCAGAGGTGATGTGATCGGCCCTCCCCGCCTCTTCCGCGCGGGCGTCCGGGCTCCTCGGGGCTCGTCGCCATCGCAACGAGCCCCAAGGAGGCCAGAGACCACGCGGAAGAGATGGGAGAGGGCCGGATCCGGAAGTGATGTAATCGGCCCTCCCCGCCTCTTCCGCGTGGGCGTCCGGGCTCCTCAGGGCTCATCGCCATCGCGACGAACCCCAAGGAGGCCAGAGGCCGCACGGAAGAGATGGGAGAGGGTCGGATCCGGAAGTGATGTAATCGGCCTTCCCCGCCTCTTCCGCACGGGCGTCCGGGCTCCTCGGGGCTCATCGCCATCGCGACGAACCCCAAGGAGGCCAGAGGCCGCACGGAAGAGATGGGAGAGGGTCGGATCCGGAAGTGATGTAATCGGCCTTCCCCGCCTCTTCCGCACGGGCGTCCGGGCTCCTCGGGGCTCGTCGCCATCGCGATGAGCCCCAAGGAGGCCAGAGGCCGCGTGGAAGAGACGGGAGAGGGCCGGATCTGGAAGTGATGTAATCGGCCCTCTCCTGCCTCTTCTGCGTGGTCTCTGGCCTCATGAGCCCGGCAGCAGTGGCAAAGGACCTGGCGGTGGTGGAGGACTCGGCGGTGGAGGACCCGGCAGCGATGGCGGTGGAGGAGCCTGGGAAGCGGCTGCCCCAGCAGGTAAGTGCCCCCCCTTGCGCCTCATGCTCCTTACCTGCAGGGGCGTCCGCTTCCCTCCAGTGCTTGAATCGACTGGGAAACAGGCTTCGCGGCCCGTCCCTTGCGCACGCTACTGAGAGACAGGCCGTGAAGCCTATTTCTCAGTAGATTCGAGCACCGGAGGGAAGCGGATGCCCCTGCAGGTAAGGAGCGTGAGGCACGAGGGGGGGCACTTACCTGCTGGGGCGGCTGCTTCCCGGGCTCCTCCGCCACCGCCGCCGGGTCTACCGCCGCTCGTCGCCGCTCGCTGCCACCGCCACGTGACCCCCCGCCACCCCAGTTTTCCCCCGCCGCCCCCCAGTTGGCCCGGATCGGCCTAGGTTTCCCAGTTAGGACCAGGAAACCCTGGGCGATCTGGTCACCCTACTCTTAGTTCTAGATTTTTATGGCTCTTTTGCCCATTCCTGTGCTGTTTGTTGTTTTGCATTGTATTGTTTCTTATTCTTTTAAACATTTGTGTTGTGTTTTATATTTTAAAATGTTTATAAGTCATTTTAGTCTTTTAAGTGTTTGTAATCTGTCCAGAGAACACTGGCTATTGGGGCAGATCAAAACGATAATAAATTAATCAAACTGTCTCTGTACAGTTGCTGAACTGGTAAATGATTCAAGTACAAGTACAAAACTGCTTGACCAACAAGGCCAGTTGCCATCGATTGGAAAAGGGGGCATCCAAACCCTGAGTGCCCTAAGCTATGGCATTTTTGGTTTGGGCATAATGGCTGACCAGCTTCCTGCTTCCAGAGCCTCCTGAAGAACCCAACTGGCTGGCTGACTCTTCTAGGTCCCGAGCCAAGCCAGGGCAGAATGATATCAATTGGATAAAACCCAATGCCCTGGTGCCGTTATGCTGGTATTATTGGCTGTTGCTGTTGTGATTGGGAAAATACACAATGGCCCTTTCTACACATAAGGGTGTAGAGGGAGGGAGGGGGAAGATCATGGACTTACCTACTTCCACAATCCTCCCTCAGGGTCTAAATGGAAGCGCGATGTCCCAGAAACAAACAGGGACGTCGTGCCTGCCATTTTTTTTAAAAAATCCAGAGCCGGGAGTGCAATTGCTCTCCAATGAAAAGTAAGTTTTTTTAAAAAAGCCCCAACCCTGCTCCTACCCCCACCCCGATATCCCTGGACTCCCCCCCCATACTAGCTCCTTCCCTCTTGCTGACCCCCGCTACTCACAGAGAGGAGGGAAGAATCTGGGATGGGTGCCCACACTGCCTGCGGTCCTTGGGATCATCCCGGGACCATGGGGAAAATCAGGATAACTGGGCAACCAGTTATCCTGTGAAAATGGAGGGGTCATCCCTACCTGCTCCTGGGATCCCCTGTGCATCATTTGGTTGCACAGGGATGACCCTGGGATGAACCCCAGGAAAAAAAGGCAGGTGTAGACATGGCCAATGTGTAGAAGACAGGTAAATTGGGGTAAATAGTACTAGATGTTACAAAGAGGTTGGAGGGTTCCCCAGTTTACAGTTGCAGCCCTGTGTTCCTTGAAAGATGTTCCACCCTATGAGAGGAAGAAAATGAAAATGAAGAAAATAAAATCTTGGCATGTGGTAAAAAACAACCACCCTCCACACTACTGCAATCCATATAATACCCTGCCACCCTTTCTTTGGCAATACCAAGAACCCTGCATTCTTTTGCGATCTTCCACCTAAAACCACACACTCATCCAGTGTCTAGTGCTCCACTTTTCAGAAAGTAGCCTCGGCATCTCTAGTCTGTTTGTTTCCCAGAAAGCCCCTTTCAACAGACACCCTGTTTTTGTTTTTTAAGACTGCTCCTGTTCAGATGACACGCTAAGCCACAGTGATTAAGCATTTTGAACTAAACATTGTGGCTTAGCATGTCATGTGAATCATTCCTAACTATGGCAACTACGTAACCATGGTTTAAACACACTCACTAGTCATTTGCTTCAAAAAGGTTAGTGACCTAACCATGACTTAGCATGTTGCCTGAACAGGCCCTATAACTGGACTTAGACCCCTGAACTCACCAGACCAGATGATTGGTCAGCTAGCTGTCTAGTTTTTGCTCTCTTGGTTGATATGGTAGAAGCTTAACCATGGTTAGTGCTAACTATAGTTTGTTGTTTTAATCCTGGTGAAGATCTAAAACATACTGTCATACCATAGCTTCACTTGCTAAGTTCACTCTTGCTCCTGAATGACATACATAGAAAAAGACATAAGCAGACCCTTGCTGGAATGGACTAAGGGCCATCTAGTCCAATGTTCTGTTCTTACAGTGGCCAATCAGCTGCCTGTGAGAAACCCACAAGCATGAGTGTAATATCACTTTCCCACTTGTGTTTCCCAGCAGTTATTATATCTACACATCACCTTGCAAGAAGAGAGGGGGAAAGGTGAGGAAACTGCTTGAGACTACAATCCTGTATCCACTTACCTGGGAGTATGCTTCATTGAACTCAGTGGGACTTACATCTGAGTAGATATGCATAGGATTGCTCTGTTATTCATGGCTTTGCTCAGTGACAATGTTATGCTGCTTAGCCATTGTTAACGAAAATCATGGTATTATTTCTTATCCTGGTTTGTGGCCAATCCTTAGTCATTTGAACATTAAGGAAAACATGGGCAGTTGAAGCCTTATATCCATCGAGCCAATGAGTCTACAACAGAGGACAGAAGTGAAAGAAAGCCTAACTCTCTAGTTATTGGGCTACCATGACTCTATGCTAGAATAGAATATGAAATGATTAAAAATAATCAAGAATAATTATAACACCAAGAGTCAGTTTTATTATTCATGATAAATACAAAAAAAACATATGACCTATGTATTTTCAACTGCTCAGATATCAGAACAAGCAGTTGTGAACAGCTGCAAACAGGGTCCCCCCCCCTCTCTCTCTCTGTAATAGCTTCCAGGGAGGAAGCCAAAACCAACAGGGTTGAAGAGTAAGAAATCCAGAAAATTGCTCTATTGTCAATGCAAGAGCCATAACCCTGATCTTCAATACATATCTGGGGGGGGCTCTACAAGAGCGATTTAAAGTAGGGGTGTGCATCGGATCGGATCCGATCCACGATCCGAATCCGATCCGACCCAAAATCGGGAAAATCCGATCCGATCCGATCCGATCCGACCAACCTCCGATCCGATCCGATCCGATGAGGTCCGATCCGGATCGGACGCCATTTTGAATGCTTTTTCCCATAGCCAAGTATTGTTTTACAAAAACGCCTATAACTTTTTCATTTTTAAAGATAGAAGGATGAAACTTGGGGACATTGTAGATTGGTTAGGGATAGTTATCTGTGAGAAATTTCAGAAAGATTGGTGCATGCGTTTTGTGGCAATTAATTTTTTAATAAATACCCAGGAATGCTTATAACTTTGTCATTTTTAAAGTTACAAACATGAAACTTTGCCACATTGTAGGAGGTACCTTGGGACCTATGTGTGTGAAATTTCAGAAACATAGGTGCTTGCCTTGTGTGGCAATTAATTTTAGAAAAATGGGTAGTAGTGGGGTAAATACAGTTACGCCTCCCATTTTTTTATTTTTTAAGATACAAACAGGAAACTTGGGCACATTACAGGTACCACTTGCCTTGATATGTGAGTGAAATTTCAGAAACATTGGAGCTTGCCTTGTGTGGCAATTAAGTTTTGAAACAATGAGGAAAGAAACACCTATAACTTTGTCATTTTTAAAGTTACACACATGAAACTTTGCCACATTGTAGGTGGTACCTTGGGACCTATGTGTGTGAAATTTCAGAAACATAGGTGCTTGCCTTGTGTGGCAATTAATTTTAGAAAAATGGGTAGTAGTGGGGTAAATACAGTTACGCCTCCCATTTTTTTAGTTTTGAAGATACAAACAGGAAACTTGTGAGAAGATGCGCATAATCGGACAACCAGGCGCCAAATCAAATTCTTGTAGAGGGGACCTCTGTGTGTGTGTGTATGTGTGTATAATAGCCAGTTAGGTGACTATGTCATACATCTGGTAAGGTGGACTGTGATCAATGAAAGCTTATGCCAAAATAAATTTGTTAAAGTGCCACAAGACTCTTCCTGTTCTTATTCAGTAAATAAGTAAAAGTACCTAAATTAATGGTCCAACCAAATTGGATCAGTGATCCATAATATCTCAACAAACATCCAAATGCATTTCTCTCTTTCATTTACATAGCAAACCCCCCCCCCCTTCAGGGCTCAAGTTGTGTTACACAGCAATAAGCAGCATTAAAATTCTTTCTGCTCTAATTAACCCAGCTATTTGGGATTTTAGGTTGGCATTCCTCATTTTGGCTTGTGACACTTGAGAATGAATTTGACATGGTATCATGGAAGATTTGGATGCTTCACAGCTGGTGTCACAGTGGTAGAATTAGCACTCAGAAAATGGCATGGTTTTTATTATCACAGCATAGTAAATTTATTTCCCATATAGTCCACTATATAGTCCAAGATGGCTATTTGCAGTGATGTGTATATGTATGTGTTTCTCTTGATTCATGAAATTCTGGTCATCTTATTCAGTCCTGTAGATTATTCCAATAAGAGTCCAGCAAAATTCAATTTTAAAGAACAAACATGCTGAACGGTGTTGATTTCCGTGACATTTTTGTTTGTCTCAAGGCAGCTGTAGTAACAGCACAGCAACCATTCCATTTCAAACTTCCCAAGAAGTAAATATGCTAACTACCACCAGGGCTGATTGTGTTCCATGCTTCCGTGATTGGCATTGTTCAGTGTTCTTTATTCAGTGTACATCAGACATTTTAAAGCCAATGATGTTGGGCAAGGTGCTTGAGCAAGTGGTTACAGGACAACTCCAGGCACTCTTGAATGAAGCAGATTATCTAGATCCATTTCTTGTACAGTAGATCTGGTATCCTTGTGTGGGATAGAGATGTACAATGTCCATGAATAAAATGCCTGGTATCTTTAATAAATGGCATTGTGGAAATTACAGCTGGCAAGAGAAAGGAATCTACATATTGAGCTAATGGTTCTAAGAAGGAGCCTGATCCTGAAATAAATGGTCTGCCCGGAGGTGGGAACCTTCTTTATGGATTTTAGGAAGACTATAGAACAGGCATGTTCTGGGAGATTCTTTCTGGGAGATTCTGGGAGGTGAGGGGGTGGCTACCAAGAAGAGGCGTTTTCTGCGGTGGCACCATGGCTGTGGAATGAGGTCCCTAGGGAGGTTCGCCTGGCACTTACGTTGGCTGGCACCAGGTGAATATCTTTTTATTTTATTTTCCCAAGGAATATTAGCAGTCTAGTCTTTTAGCTCTGCTATTTTAAATTTGTTACAGTATTTTGAATACCTGCAGTGCTCCTAGGTTTTACTCTGGTTGTACTTTTATACTGTAGATTTAAGCTTTTGCATTTTATATTGTTTTTATGCTGTACTTGTGGTTTTAATTTTTGTGAATTGCCCAAAGAGCTTCAGCTATAGAGCAGTATAGAAGTATAATAAATAAATAAATAAATAAATAAATAAAATCATGTTCGAAAATGTATATGCAATGCCTAATGAAATCTCTGGAGGTACTAGGTTGAAGGAGCAGAATTCACTTGGATGGTACTTTTATGACTGAATAGTTCATTGTCTCTACCCATAGCTAGCAGGAACATAGTTATGCAAAATAAGCAATTATAAACAAATTTATATGATTTAGACTGCAATGCTATATCCTTATTCCTGAACAAGCCCCATTGAACTCATTGGGACTATCTTTTGAGTAGACATGTATAAGATTGGACTGTTAATTGTGTCATGGAATTAGATTTTTTCTTAGATTAAGGGCTTTTCTACGTGAGGCTTTTAACACACCACTTTACTGAAGCTTCTGCTTCCAGATTCTTTGTGGAATTAAGATCCGCTTCTTTACTTGTGGGGTATTTCTTTATAGAGAGTTTCTTTCTCTTGACCTTTCTTTATGTTCCATTACACAAATACTAGGTTACACAAACACTAGGTGGCACTGTGGTATAGCAGAATTATGCAAATACACCAGCGTTCCATGCCGCCACTCACAGAAATATCAGACTTTACTCGCTAGAACACACACATATATACCCCACTATAATGTTTGCAAAGCATGGGAGAAGCCCCGAAGGATGATGATGTCATGTAAATCTCCCGTAAACTACCATGAGTGAGAAATCACAAGCGCACAATAAACGTCTCATGTAGAAAGGCTCTAGATTTTTCTTCACACCAAATACAAGTGATTTTGCAGGTAACTTCACTTGCTAGGATTTTGTAAACACAGGATACGCAAATCCAACTGAAATATCTGTTAGGCAACAAGTGACAAAGCCACTGTTTCATTATTATAAAATTAAATCTATATTTTCAGTGAAAATTATGAAGTGCATTATTTATCCCTGGATTTCAGTTGCCATCCCTGTTTTTCAATGGGAATTTAATTAATTTGTCTACCAAGTTGATTATACATTCAGATGAGATCTCTAGCTAACATCAGTTCTCAGTTTGATATTTATAATTACTAGAGGATATCCTGGCCAGACCCCATTACCGTGAGGAAAAACATTGAGGCTAAATTGTATATTATGCTTGGGGTTAATTATGGAAAGCTATTTCCAGTGGAGGAGTTGGAAGCATGTTTAAATAATAATTTTAAAAAGCCCAGGATGGACCATGTAATCTCAGAAATGTAGAAAATGTAATTTCAGCATTAAAATAGAAACATTGCTTTCATGACTCATGACTTATGAGACCGGATGGATGGGATGGGACTGTGGTATGTGTGTGGAGGGGGGACCCCTGCTACAAGTTTGTTCTGGGCACCAAAAGTGATGCTCAGCCCTGCTGATATCCAGTATATACTGTGAACATGGATGGTGGGAATAACTAATTGATTCCAACATAGCATAAACAAAGCTCTGTTGGTGTGGGAACTGAGAGTACAGGAAGATTTTTGAATTGCCGTATTCTGTTAAAAGAATCTCTGATTCTTCCAACCTCTTCAGAATTGACTGATGCAGCAGTGTGTATTGTTATTCTTGGCTTTCATAGCTGCCTAGGGTATTCTGTATGTAGGCGAGATATAAATTGAATCAATAATAATGAGTGGCCAAGGAGTGAGGGGAGAGAGTGAGTCTGTGAGCTTGCTACCTATCACAGCATAGAAGTGAGTGAAGAGGGGAGCTGTAGCAGACCAGATTTAGACAGCGCATGTGTGCAGTGGCATTGTGCCTCAACAATGGGCAATATTAGACTGAACCTTTGTGATATACTCACCTGATCAAGGGGAGAGTTTTCATGTATACAGCGGTATGCCTATAAATTGTCCTTTCCAGTCTGACATGGGAGGTGGACCAGAGGGTTCATGCATTGGGGGCCGGAGGCAGGCTGAGAATGTGGATAGGGAGGCATTTTTCTCCCTCTCCCATAATACTAGAACCCGGGGTCATCCCATGAAGCTAATTGGTGGAAGGTTCAGAACAGACAAAAGGAAGGACTTGTTCACACAGCATATAGTTAAACTATGGAATTCACTAATGATGTAGTGATGCCACCAGTTTGGGTGGCTTTGAAATGGGGTTGGATAAATTCCTGGAGGAGAAAGCTATCAACGGTTACTAATCCTGATGGCTCTGTACTACCTCCAGTATCAGAAGCAGTAAGCCTATGTACACCAGTTGCTGGGGAACATGGGTGGGAGAGTGCTGTTTTACTGTGTCTTGTTTGTCGGTTCCTGGTCGACAGCTAATTAGCCACTGTGTGAAAAGAGTGCTGGATTAGATGGACCCTTGGTCTAATCCAGTATAGCTTTTATGTTCTTATGTACTCTGCCATCCATGTATACAGTATACACATGGAAAGTTAGAATGTGAACAGCTCTTAATTGAGGTTACTGGGAATTCCAAAGAGCTTGTCAGATAGGGCTAGTCTAGGCAAGTGGGAGCCCTGCCCCTTGGCTCATCACTTCAATGATACTGCTTCAAGGAGGAGGTGTAATCACAATAGTCATGTACTTATCATCATCATCATCATTGTTACATTTCCATGCTGCCTCATAGCTGAAGCTCTCGGGGGGGGGGTGACGAATATTAAAAATCATTAAAATACAGTATGCAAAGTTTTAATACCACTTACATAAAAACACACCAACAGAAAATACACAGAGGCTCAATTCGGACAACACAATAAACAACTGGTGTGGGGGAAACAATCGTCAGTTGTTTTGACTATTGTGTCATCCGAATGCTGCCATAGTCAACTCAGCGCTGATCCTCAGCCACACCACAGTTGATTATTTATTACCATGTTGTGTGGGGAGTACCCCTTAGATGAACAACTGTAAAGTTGATTATTACCCCACCATTGACTATCGTGTCGTCCGAATTGAGTCAGAGAGTCAGCATATATTTAAAAACAACTTTAAGCAATCATGTACTCTGCTATAGGGAGGGTATTTGTGAGTTATTACTCTTATTTTCACCTCCCTGCTAATAATTCAAGTGAGTTGAGAGAAAAATATTTGCCAAACTTGCACAAGCATTAAGTATGGATTTTAAAAATAAATAAATCTGTTATTATTCACAAGGGATACTGCCAATTAAATGCTAGCCAAAAACAATTTGTATTAAATTCAGAGACACCTTGCCAAGTTTCTAATCTGGAATGTAATTGAATGCTCTTATAGTTTGCCACTACGAATGTCACTATTAAGTCAATAAATTAGCTAACCATAAAAAAGTCCTAAACGTTAGCCCGCAGAAAATTGTTGAGGTTTTGCTGCATCTCATGAATGGATAATGAATTTGTTTTACATGTACACTTCACCAAGAAACTGCCAGCTTTACTTTTGTGACAGCTGGGCCAGATATGATATGTGTTGGAGTTGCTCAGCTGCAGATTGTACCCTGAAAATCATTACATTACAATATGGGCAAGGTGGCTGGATGTATCTCATTGTACAAAATTGTAGTTTCACAGACTCAAAACATCCACACTGAATTTGTGGGTAAGGGCAGGTGGGAGCTGCTTATTCCCTTCAAAATTTCCCAGTCCAAGTGAAAGAGATTAAGGGGTCCACCACACCTACTTTTTTTCCCCAGGTATAATCTGCTGCTTCCACCTCCATTTCGTTAATGTGTCACGCGCTGGTCAGTTTCACGTGCCTTCCTAGTATCGCCATTGTGTCGGTGAAATCCCTTTTCACGTGTTCGCTCTTCTGCTATTGTGCATGCCCCACCCCACCCCTTTCTCCTTCCCCCTCCAGTTCATCAGTTCTTGTGGTTGATGGACATTGTGATGGGTGTGGGCACCTTCCCCCCTCTCTGGTTTTGGTGTCTAGCGTTTTAGCAATTTAGCGTTTCATTGGCTGGGTGCCCTTTCTACCTTCAGAGGCAGGATGATGCTCCCTTCTGCACAGAGTCTTTACGCACCCTCTCTCCCTCCCTCCCCCTTCCCGGTCGAGTGGTCCTACGGTCTGGAGAACTGCCCCCACCCTCCTTTTTCATCAGCAAGACCACCCTTCATTGCATATGCCCCCAAGAAAGGATGTTCTGCGACTTAGCACAAGGACATCAATACGCAGGGACAGAAGGGTGGCTTTATCCCACATGGAGAAAAAAATACCGCACTTTCCCCACCCTAGAAAAATTCGGAAAATGGAGGGGAAGAGGCAAGATGACAGCAAGACAGGGACGACGACATGTGAGATCGTGGGGCAAATGGTAAACAAGGCAAGACGAAAGTGCAATAAAATGCTGGTGTGATGGAGCTCTAAGTGTTTGCTTGTGTTCAGTTCTATAGAATTTATAAGGGTGCAATCTCTACCCCACCCCACCCCCTTGAAAGAAATCAATGGCAAAATAGCTATTGTTTTAAAGCAGGATTTCACCTTACATTATCAGCACAGGAAGGAGTGTTTAGAGGGTACATAATAACCTTGTTCAGATCACAGATTCAGTCTCCATGCGTAAATAAATGTGCGTCTGGAAGGAGGCACCAAACTCAAACACCTGTTATATGCACATTTGTTTGCAAGTTTGCAATGCACATGCTGTTACAGGGCATGAACTTGGGGCTGCAGGGGCATTTCACAAAGAAATGTGCCCTGGGCAAAAGACAGGGTGTTGATCCTGTTATGTGTGCTGCAGACCTGGGCAGCCCCACTCTAATGCCTCTGCAGGGGGCTATACAAAAAGGAGGAAGGGACGAGGGATACAAAAAAAAAAGTTCTACGGGTGGTGAGTTCTATTACTCCACCCCAGGGGATGTGTGCCAAAATAAAGTCTCCAGGTAAGCTTGCACTTCAAATCCCTGCCACTCAGACTAAGGCAGGGTGGGCAACTTGTAGCCCTCCAGATGTTGTGGCCTACAATGACCATTGACTATGGTGGCTAGAGCTAGTGGGAGTTGTAGGTCAAAATGTCTTGAAGGCCACAAGTTGCCCATGCCTGCCTTGCTTGCTTGCTTGCTGCCTTGCTTGCTTGCTTGCTTCAAATAGCTGCAAACCTCCATCTCTTCCTGGTACTCTTCCTGCCCCTTCCCTCTTCGTTCCTCCTCTGTTTGCTTTTCTTTCAGCAAATCCTCTCTGCTTGCTTCCCTCGCTGGCCTGCAAGAAGCCTCCAACCTCTTTCCCCAGATTGTTTGATGAATCTTCTTCCAAGTTGTCATCAACTATTCTGTATTGCAGTGCAGCGTAGCCACAGTCGGAGAAGCTCATTAGGTTTGTTAGTGAGATGGTTTTATAAAAGCAACTTTGAACCACTGGTCCTTCTAAAAGGATAGAATTGACATCGTCACGTGAGTAGAACCGCCTGCTGGCCAGCTATACTTATGCATGGTTGAACTAAAAAATAGAGTTCCTGATCATCCACAACGTTGTTTAAACATAATAAGATTGAATACGCATAGACACATTGCAAATGTGCCCACAGTCACATGTATGGTGAGGGGTGGAGCCTGCTGCCTCCCACCATACATGTAATCATTGTATGTGTGGAGGCAAAATTCTTTTGTCTGAACAGGGCTAAGGTGCTGTCTCAAATAATGAAGAAAGAGGGGTTCAAGATTAG
This sequence comes from Anniella stebbinsi, assembly GCA_029215795.1. NCBI lineage: Eukaryota > Metazoa > Chordata > Lepidosauria > Squamata > Anniellidae > Anniella > Anniella stebbinsi. The sequence continues at coordinate 152,491,891 of JARDYH010000004.1, forward strand.
TCACATAATGATCATATTTCATATCGGTTTTTAATTAAACAAAAGTATACATTGGTATCTTTGACCCTGGTGCCTTAAGAGGAACCATTTCATTCCCGACAACTAGGGAACTGGCTAATGTCATGGGGGGAGGGGACTAGTTCAGTTGGCAACAAACCTCACCATTTTAGCCATCAAACAGCAATCCTTGCCTTTCTCTTATTGCTTCATGGCTGTCAATCGACAGGAGGCTGTCATGAAAGGGCTCATTAGGCTTTATGTCAAATTTTCTTCTTGAATTACTCCATGTAATGGAGAACATTGGTACAAATTAGAGGAGGAGGAGGAGGAGGAGGAGGAGGAGGAGGAGGAAAAAGAAGTATTTCAGATCATAGTTCTAGAACTTGATATTGAACCAGAATGGTCAGCACTGTTGGAGGGCATGCTAAAAGCCTGTTTCTTCCATTACAAACTACAGGGGGCTGATAATTACTTCAGCCACCATATTTTGCATAAGATCTGAAATGCTGTGGCAGCATAGTAAACTCAGAGCTATAGATGCTAATGAAACAGCTGTGGATGGCTTTATAGTGAAGCATATTTTGGACCTAACGAGAAAATGGTGGTATTAGAATTCTGACTCTGTGCCATCTGCCAACAATTCCCTTAGGGCCCTCAATAACATCTAAGGAAACCAAGGATTTCACTGGAACAAGTCTTTTTCAGGGGCAGAATAATGATCAAACAGGTCTTTCACCCCCTGGAGCAGAAATAAAATCCTCAGAACCAGTTCTTGTGTTAGAAAGGCATTTCTGTATTTCCTGTGACTGAATAATGTTTAAAAGTAAACTCTGAAGTGTATCTGTAACATGTTTTGCAAAACTTAGTTCAGCAGGGGCATTTAGGAACACAGTTGCTCTTCTATTGTTTTCTCAGGGTTGTGGAATACTGTAGTGTGCCTCCTTTCTTCCCACATTAGCCCAATACAACAGAAACACTTGCTCACGTAGGAAGTGTTTATTTATGATGCCTTCCTATACTAATGCAATCCCAGTTCCCAGAACCATAAACATCTGTAACTGGAGCAGTACTGGTTAAGTGACACACTACAACGGTTCCTAAGGTGCAATCCAGTGTGTGTTTTAAACAACTCTATGCTGGGAGTTGTAAGGCTTTCTTCTGTCTAAACATGAATAGGATTGTGCCCTGAACCACTAAGTCCTTATGATGCCAGAAGTGTCTTAGAGTTTTTGGTAGGAGTTACTATCGTTCTAACTCCACTCTGGATCCAACCATTTCTTTGCTTCACAGCAAATAAGTCATCTGACCATGGTATAGCATGCCAATCAACGCTCTGGTGGCACAGTGTCATGGGCCAGTTCATGATACCAGTGTAATATGATCTAGTGATATATCATTGACAGTGATATCACTGAGGTCCATGTCCCTCTTAATCATATATTTGGCACAGCAACATATAGGAAGCCTTATTGTAACTACCATAAACAACTTTATTTCTGTGTGCTCAGAACCCCCCCCCCCACTCACTCACACACACAAACACACATCCCTAGAATATCTATGCAACAACAACAACAACAACCCTGATACAGTCCGCATTTCATTCTGGATTCCCTTCATGTAGATCTCATTAAAAAGTGCTGCTACCTTTCAGATAGGGAATCTCTTCACAATACTTTTATTGTGCGCTCATGATTATTCCATTTTTTAAAAAAAAATGGGGAAAGTCCGCCATTTTTTCTAGATGCACAATGAAGCTCTTTATGTGTACTTCTGCAATTCCTCTATACTACAGTGTCATTGTACAATGAAACATATAGAAATTGCAGAAAAAAGAAATCCCTGGGGGAAAAAGCACGTGTAAGCATGTCTAAAGGAGCCAATCTTAATCCCACAAAGAATCCAGTGTGGGATGAAACTCTAATGTAGAGAAGCCCCTTGTCTGAAATATCTCAAGCATTTTCCTGCCACTCCCCTAACCATCACTACACCTAAAACACCACCCTCACTTATTTTAACCCTATTTTACATCAAAACACATGATGGGAGGGGTGTGGATGTGTGTTTGATCTTGCAGTCTCCCAGCTGCTGAATTAATCCACACAATACTCTAAAGGTCTTCTTTTCTCTCCCCCCGTACCGTTTTTGATGTTGCCTTATACTTCCATTTCATTGTACAGTGCACATAGTAGCCACATAATTTCCTTAACTTTCCAGCTTCTATTAAGAACATTGCTAATAGCCCAACAATGAACACCAATCACCTGCAATTCAAGCATTCCATTGGAAACAACCTGAGTGGAGTTAGACAGTAGTTGTGAATTCCCAGACATTTGGAGAAAATATCTTGAAGCATATGGGGATAAATCATTAGAAGACTATGGATTTACAGATTAGATAGATGATAGATAGATAGATAGATAGATAGATAGATAGATAGATAGATAGATGATAGAGATAGAGATGATAGATAGTTTTGGTGCTCCATTTCTTTTCTTCGTTCCTTCCTCTTTCCTCTTTTCCTTTCTTTAATTTGTTCTTTTTTGTCTTGTATTATGATTTTATTTATTTATTTATTCAATTTGTCCTTTCCATCAAGAAAATGGTGCTCAGCATGGTTGGAGACAGGGAGGAAGAAAAGCATGACATGACATCTATGGTATAGGGAAGCAGTACTGGAGTACTGTTTGCATTGCTTTCAGAAAAATAAGAAAATGACCTAATTTAAAGGAAAGTGAAGAGGAAGGAAGGAAGGAAAGATAGAAAGACGGACGGACAGACAGACGGACGGACGGACTATGTAGTCTTTTTTTTAGCATTTGGGCTGCAGTGAGTGAAGATGGTAATGGGAGGAGTCACTTTGCCCTTTCCTCACCTGCTCCAGATCATACATATCCCTGCAGATTTTTTTCCCCACAAGAGTTTCAGAAGCATGTTGTTACATTCTCTGCCCCTGGTGAGTTAATCCTAAACCAAAAAAGCTTCTCCTCAAGAACTCAAGAAGTTTGCATGCTAACAATCTATATTTTTTTTCAGTTTCTTCAAAGAAGTAAGCTGCTGAAGTTACTTAGACCTTCTGAAACGATGTCTTCCAAAATATTCCCAATGTCTCACGCAATATGATCAGTGATGCATCACTTAAATTGCAAAGACACAGAACAGAACAGAAGTAATGGATTTTTCTCCTGGGTGCTCAACTCTTGCAATTATAAACATAGGGTGACCAGATAAAATCCAGGCAGTTGTAGAGAAAAGGGAATTTCAGCCAGTGTCATTTGTATGCAATTAGTTCCTGGTGATATTCCCTCTTCATCAAAACAGTTAAAGTTGCAAGGGCCTTGCTTTCATTTGTATATGGTCACTCTAGTATAGTGGATTTTATCTGGTCAGCCTATATAAACATAACTAGTATCTGCTGGTGTCAATTCCCACCAACAAAAGCACAACAGCAGCTTCAGATCAATATATCCCACATAGAATCTCTCTTATGAAATTTAAGTGTCCTGCCGTGCATTTAGCAATTGAGCTGCCTGCAGCTGTAGTAATTACCTTTGCATTCATATTTGGGTGCATAATAATTAAGAAGCCTATGGGTTTCATAGAGATGATCCTTCTATGTTATGAGCATGTTTAGTGATTTCAGTTATGAGTGTACACAACATTAGCTATTAAGGTCATGATAATCTCCATCGTAGACTTCTAGCCAAACCAAAATGAACCAGTCTCCTTTGACGTGATTTCTGTTTTAGGACGGCAATCCAAAGCATAGATACTAGAAGTATATTGAGCTCAGTGGAACTTCCTTCAAAGTAAACGTATGTAGGACTGGGCTGGCTTTTCAATACATAAAGCAAACACCACATGGGATAGGGTCATAACTACTAACCAGCAATAAACCTCAATCATATCTCAACCTCACAAGACCAGAATAAACAGCACTTGTTTGACGTCTGAATTGATTTCACAAATTCTAAAATGGTACAACTGCTTGGATATAGTCATAGCAACAGGCAATATTAATGCTAGTTTCTAGTACATATTATCTGGTTAATGCCGTTTTGCATCACAGTACTCACGTGACAACATGCCTGTTCTGCAGTCACCCTGCCTCTCCCCTCCATTTTCCGTGTTTTCCTAGAGTGGGGAAAGCCCGGTTTATTTCCTCCATGCAGGATTAAAGAGCCCTTCCGCCCCCCTGTATTGCCATCCTCATGCTATGTCCTTTGTTGGGGACATATGCTTTGAAGGGAGGTCTTGCTGAGAAAGAGGAAGGTGGGGCAGTTCTCCTCCTCCAGCATGCCATGTCAAATGAACAGGCTTGTGCTGACTCAGTTGAATGGACTTTTGCTGTTCCAACCCACTCTCATTGCCCGCAGAAACAGCACCCAGCCGATGAAACATTAAATCAGTAAAACATTATACAGCAAAGCCAGAGCGAGGGGGGCATTCACCCACATCTACCACAATGTCCATCAATGACAAGTACCAATGAACTGGAGGGGGAAGGGGCAGGGTGGAGTAGAAGAGCAAACAAGCAAAAGGAGATTTTACTGGTACAGTAGTAATACCACAAACACAGGTGAAAGGGACCATTAGCTTGATGCGCTAATGAAACAGAGATGGAAATCACGGAGGCAAACCTGGAAAAAAAAAGTAGGTGTGATGGAGCCCTTAATCTCTGCAAGCCTCTTCAACCCCCACTGGCAACTCCAGCCACTTCAACAAAAGAGTCTGCTTCCTTTGTGATTCCAACACAGGTAGAGAACTCAAATTCACGTGCTGTCTCGCCAGATGGGTAGTATGTTGATCAGTTTTGTAGGACTGAATTGTTCACGATTTGGGGAAATATTTTCAAAACATCCATCTTTTGACAATTCTTTGGCCATAAAAACTTCTACCTATTCATTTACATACTTTTCTGTTCATTTAAATGGTGTTGATCAATTGGTTTCCTTTCCTCTCACAGTTACCATTATATAGCCATGTCTGATTGGCTATGTGCTATAGTGATATCATGCCTGATTAGCTTTGATCACTCACATAACTAATCTAAAAACACTGCCTGCACTCCTAGTTGATTCAATTTGCATTCAGCTGTGACATCACATAGCCAAAAAAAATTGAATCAAATGTTTTATTAAATTTTCATGTGAGTAATATGAATTCATAGCAACAACAACAAGGAAACACAGGGGACATCTTACAGTTTGACAAAGGCAGCACAGAGTATTAATGACTGAATTGAACACCAAGTTCATTTGGAATTTAATTCAGTCATTAATACTCTGTGGAACTGTTATATCCTACTCCTGCGTTTATTATCGCAGGGGATTTTAATGCACGTATGGGAGCTGATGATCCAAATCTGTATACTCATTACAATCGGATTTTGGAGCCAGACATTTATTCAGGTTGTGGCACCTTCCAATCTTCTAAAGATTCCAGAAATAACTATTTGGGGTTTTGTTTAGCACAATTTGTAAGGAGGAGGGTATGGCAGATGGAGATCAACCTGTGGAATAAACCCATTTTACAAAACATGGAGGTACTGTGATTGACTATATAGTAACCTCACGGTTTGCATACAAGTATGTCACTGACTTTGAGGTAGGCTTCAATATAGAAAGTGATCACTTACCTCTAACCATGATACTAACATGCCTAGCACATAACAACTCCTGCCTGAAAATTCAATCTATCTCTAATGCAAATTTAGGTGTAACTGCTAACAAGAGAATTAGGTGGACACCAGCACTCAATTTCGCTTTGACTCACCTTCATACGGCGTTTCTAATGCCATTCATGTTGCTATTCTTTCAGCCATCTCTGCTGCTGAGGCCATGAATCTATTTAAAATCCTGATTGATAGGTTGCAAGACCAATTGAGAGCTAAAGAATAGTGGCTCAAGAAGAATCTTAGTATCATCTAGCTGGTTCGACAGAGAGGCCAAAAGTAATCTGAAGAGAGTTTATCGCAAATATAGGAACTCTAACTCAGGCCTTTTGACCAATGAGTATACTTCCCTTAGGCAAAAGAATAAACATCTGATAAGGAGGGTGGGGACAGCAAGCTGAAAAACATGGTTGGCAAATTCTAATAAAGGCCTCGTATGATAGGGACATTTGCCTCCTTTGGCGCTCAATATCAGGTCTACTTGAGAATGCTTGCTTGACTCCAGTGTGTACTATTGGACCTAATGAATGGATGCAATATTATCATTCACTATATTTTGACCATGATGATGATGATGATGTCAAATAATGGAAACTTTCAAAAATTTATCAGAGTGGCCACCAGTATATTTAACTGAGGTTAAGAATCTTATTCTTCAGCTGAAAAGTAACAAAGCACCAGGCCTAGACTTTTTACCCCCAGAATTTCTGAAATCTAACACTGACTGGTGGGCTTGCCTTCTGGTGGTAGTATTTTCATTTATTGATTCAACAGGGCTACTGCCCGAAGTTTAGGGCACAGCAGTAGTTATCCCTATATTCAAAAAAGGCCTCACATCGCCCTCCAGCAAATTATCACCCAATTAGTTTGTTATGTGTAATTAGCAAACTATGTGCAAAGCATCTTTGCAGCAAGCTAATTGCTTGGATAACTGAGGAAGCCATTCTGGCTGATGAGCAAGCAGGGTTCAGACAAGGTAGATCCACCATAGATCATTGCTTTGTGCTAGCCCATTTAATTGATAAATATGCTAAGAAACCAGGTGGTGTGCTATATGCAGCTTTTATAGATTTGAAAGCTGCATTTGACTCAATCTCTCACACAAGACTCTGGGACAAATTAAATTTCTCAACTATAGATAAAATACTTTTTTAAAATTAAATGTTATATAATAATACCTGGCTGAAGGTGCAATGCTCTACAGATGGACAGATTAAATGGCCTCTCCTTGTCACAAAGGGAGTTAAGCAAGGCTGCATTTTGGCCCCTGTATTGTTTAATTTGTACATAAATGATATTGTCAAGAACTTAACATCTCCAGCATTTCACGCCCCTAAATTGGCTACAAAAGCTATTTCCATCTTATTGTACGTAGACAATGCTGTACTTCTTTCTCAAACAAAAGTTGGCTTTAAAAGAATGATGAGGGCATTTTCCGAATACTGCCCAAAAGATCACCTAGTTATGAATTATAACAAAACTAAAGTTATGGTGTTTTGCATATATTGGACACCACAGGGACTTGTTAAGGAGAAGCTGGCTAGCTCTGCCAGATGCTAACAATCTAATAAGGATCTTTGAGACATGATGTAGGCATATTTTGTAGTGGCTTCCTCTTGGTTGGAAGTCACTGCTTGTTAAAAAAAATGTTCTTTAAATATCCTGATAATTGAGGGGGAGTGGCCTAGCGAGAATGGAGTGAAGTTTGAGATCTCTCGCTCTCTCATGGAAGCGTTGGAATAAACATATAATCCTTGTCTTGGAGATGACAGATTGCAAATTAAAGACTTGATATAAGGCTCGGAAGTGTTGCTGTTTCTTCTGAGTGAAATAGAAAGTAAAGCGGTCCGGGATTCCTGGCAGGCGGCCAGAGGCTGGTAATTGAGACTTTTATTACTCCAGCTAATGAGCTAAGACTGGCTGATAAGGGAGTGGGGGGAGGCTTAAGAAAATAATTGAAGCTGGGTGGAAGGAGGATTTCAGTGCCCCCAGCCGAGCGTGTAAGAAGTTGAAATACATCTGTCTGATAAGAGCCGAAAAGATTCTAGAATGTGGCAGTTAAGGTCTATGTGGAGGGGCACGGATTTATAAGTGTAGCCTGATGAAAAAGAGATTAAAAGGTGACAAATCAAGTGCCCCCAGTTGGATCAGACTGCCGAAAAAGCACCCATCAGATAGCAACTGGGAACAGCTCACTAGAATAATGGCTGACAAGGAACAGCCTTCTGATCGAGGCGAGAAAGCAGCTCCGCTTCCTTCCGGAAGTGGGAGTTCTAAAACTGGAAGCAAGCCAGGAACAATTCCTAAAACATCTAAAGAAAGTCAATCGTGGTCACCGAGAGAATTAATGGATAACTTTCAGAAGATGTTAGATAATGCTCTGGCAAAGCAGGAGGAGAGAATTAAAGGCCAAATTCTGGACTCGCAAATCGAGGTTTTGACAGGCTTCCAAGCAGTGGTGGAGAGAATGACTGAATTGGAGAAGGACAATGAGCAAATTAAAGAAACTACCAAGCAGCAGGGAGAGAAAATGCAAGGGATGGACCTACATTTAATTGCTTTGGAGGACAGAGACAGGAGAGTAAACATTCGGATTAGATCCTTTAAGGAGCAAGAAGGGGAGAACCCAAAGGTTTTGAGAGATATAATATTGGCATGGATTAAAGAAGTGGACCCCCAGGAAGTGTGGGAGATGGCTGACATTGAGAGGATCCATAGAGTGGGCTATAAAAAGAAAGGGATGTTTCCAAGGGATATAATTGTCAAATTTGCCAACTATTACAAGAAAGAAAAGCTAATGCAAGCAATTAGACGTCTTGGTCAACCAATGCTACTAGCAACTCCAATAGAGGTTTATAATGATCTATGCCCTCAGACGGTCCAGTGGCGGAAGAGCGTCAGACTGTGTACAGTTACCCTGCAGAAGAAGGCGATAACATATAGCTGGGGGTATCCAGTTTTTTTGAAATTTATGTGGAAAGGGAAACAACACAGAATAACATCATGTGAGCAGGGGATGGAGCTTCTGGAGAAGTTGGGTCTGGTCGACACAACTGACGGTGGAGAAACAAGGGTGGAAGAAGGAGCTGCAGGAGGAAGTAGTCAATAAAGAACTATGTTTGAGCAGGGATAAAGAAGAGATTATAAGGGAGGGGAGGGTCAGCTGTCACTCCGGGATTGTTGGGTCCCCCCCCACCGAAGAGTTCTAAAAATATTGGGGCCATTGCCCAGGAGGGCCTGGTGAGGAGGGGGGTGAAGTTTGGGGTAAGTGTGGGGGGGAGGGTAAGGGAAGGGGGTATATGTATCACAGGGGGAGACCAATATAGGGCTTTGTGTGAGGCATGATGGAAAATAAACTAAGAGTGGCAACCTTAAATGTTAAAGGGCTAGGAACTGTTATAAAAAGGAAGAGAATGGAAGCATTATTAAAAAAAGAAAAAGCAGATCTTATTTTCTTGCAGGAAACTCATCAATCAAAGGAGGGTATAAATGAGCTTCGGATGAGGGATGTGGGCGTATATGAGAAAGCATTTGGTACTTCCAAAGCTAGAGGAGTAGCGATAATAATTTCAAAAAAATGTGATATTAATGTTCAAAGAGTGAAGAAGGATGAATCGGGTAGATTTTTGATAATTTTTTGTATGATAGGGGAGGAGGAATATATATTGATTAATGTATATGCTCCTAATGGGAAACAAATGGAATTCTTCGATGAAGTTTTTACTGCGGTGGGAGAAATGGAGAAAAAGAATATTGTAATGGCAGGAGATTTTAATATGGTATTAGATAAAGAAAAGGATAAGGATAATATATTAAAAGAGCTTAAGACTGGTGGGAAGACGGGTTTAAGCAAATTAAAAGATGGAAAAGAATTAATGGATGTTTGGAGGGTTTTAAAGGGGGAAGAAAGGAAATATACTTTCTACTCACCAAGCTTTAAGAGTTATTCTAGGATAGATTTTATTTTTGTGTCAAAAAAATATGTTATCCAAAATTATAGATTGTGCTATAGGGGTTATTAAAGTCTCCGATCATGCAGTAATGACAGCGGATATTAAAATGAAGAAGGATTATAGAGAAGCAAAGAGGTGGAGAATGGATATGAGGATTTTAAATAATAAAACTATTGTTGAAAAAATAAAAAAAGAAATGCAGATAATATGGGAAATTAATGAAGTAGAACAAAACTTTCAAGGGATTTTATGGGATACAATGAAGGCAGTGGCAAGAGGGATTTGTATTAGGGAAAGGTGTACCCTAAGAAAACAACAGGAAGCACAAAATAAAAAGATAGAGAAGGAGGTAAGGGAATTAGAGGAAAAAGTAAGCGAGACAAAAGATATACGCCTATTTGCCCAAATTCAAGCTAAGAAGAAGGAATTAGAGAAAGAAGAGCTAGAACAGGTTCAAAGGGATTTGCTATATTTGAGGAGGGATTTTTTTTGAATATAGTAACAAAAATTCTAGGATGCTGGCCAGGCCCACTCAGTCAAAAAGGACTAAGAATACGATAGGGACAATTAAAGATAAGACAGGGAAAAGATGTAATTTGATGAAGGATAAATTAAATATATTTCAGGAATTTTATAGTGAATTATATGCATCAGAGATGGGTCCACAGGTTAATGTAAGGGAATATGTAGAGAGGAATTGGAAAATAAGATTACAGAGTCAAGATAGGGATTATATGGAAGGTTTGGTTACAGAAAAAGAAATAGAAGGAATTATTGATAAATTAAAAGGAGGGAAATCTCCGGGGATAGATGGTTTGGGGCCGGAATATTATAAAACATTTAGAGCAATATTAATACCAAAATTGAAAAAGTTATTTAACAGTATAATAGAAGGAGGAAAGACCCCGCCATCATGGGATCATTCTTTGATTATATTAATCCCGAAACCAGATAAGGATTTGATGGACCCAGCTTCCTATAGACCAATTTCGTTAATAAATCAAGATTCAAAAAAATTTACGGCAATAATGGCAAAAAGAATGAGTACTTTTATAAATAAAAATCTTAGGAAAGATCAATGTGGATTTATTTTAGGAAGGCAAATGCCTAATTTAATTGGGAGAGTTTAAAATATAATTAATATTATTTTAAAAAGGAACTTAAAAGCAGAATTGTTAGCACTAGATATATTTAAAGCCTTTGATTGTGTGGAATGGCCAGCACTTTAAAAAATTATAAAAACTTTTGGGTTTGGAGATAAGTTTATAGGAGTGATAGATCAGTTGTACAAAAATAATAAAGCAGAAATTATAGTTAATGATGGGTTAACGCAACAGATTACTTTAGCCTGAGGAACTAGACAAGGATGTCCACTTTCACTGATTTTATTTGCAATAGTGATAGAAATTTTGGCCAATGTTATAAGGGAGGATGTAAGATTAAAAGGGATAGGTGGGAAAGAAAAGATTAAAATGAATATGTTTGCGGATGATACATTATTGACGTTAGAAAATCCCCTGGAGAGTGGGGATGTGATAAAGAAGCATTTGAGAGAATTTGGAGAGATTACTGGCTTACAAGTTAACTGGGGGAAGTCAGAAATGATGTTATTTAACTATAACGAGAAAGAAATGGAGGAGTGTAAATCTAAACTAGGTTTGAGGCTTAAGAATATAATACACTATTTAGGAGTTAACATTGCAAAAGATTTAGATAGGTTAGAAGAAATTAACTTTGCTAGTTTGAAAAAACAGATAGGGGAAAAGTTAGAGGTATATAGAAAATTAAAGCATTCATGGTTTGGTAGAATAGCAATTATTAAAATGAAGATATTACCTAAGATTAATTTTTTGTTTAGAATGTTACCGATTAAAATAACGGAAGCAGAGTTAAAGAGTTGGCAAAATATGATTAATGCGTATTGTAATGGAGATAAAAAAGCAAGGATTAATAAAGTGCTATGGTATAAGACTCAAAAGAAAGGAGGTTTAGGACTTCCAAATATAAAGTATTATATTGCTAATCAATTAAGACATGTTATAAATAGTATATTAGGGGAGGACGACTTAGAATGGTTAGAGATGCAAACAGGGGAACAAGACTTTAAATTGCAAAATATATTTTTTATTAAAATGCAAAAAAAAAAAAAGATCTGAAGGGCCTGGACAACCCGTTGTTGGAAAATATTTTAGAGATATGGGGAAAAATAAAGGGGAAGTTAATACCATGAGTTTCTCCTCTTACCCCAGTTGTATTAACAGGGGACTTTCCAAGGAATTTAAAAGCAGAGTTGGAAGGGGGTCTGAGGGAACAGAAATTTATTAAATTAAGAGATTGGTTAAAAAGAATAATAAATAAGGAGCAAATCCGAGAGTTATTAATAGGGCAAAAGGTAGCTTGGTTCAAATGTATACAATTGGAACAATGGACACAGGATTGGAAAAGGAAAAATAAGGAATGTAGAAATAATACAAGATTTGAAGATTTAATTGAATCAAGAGGAAAGAAGGAAGAAATTAAATTTAAAAAAGGTTTGACCAGTGAAATATATAAAATTTTGATAGAGTATGAGGAATATCAAGACTCTCTTAAAAAGATTTGGGAAGATGATTTAAAGGAACAAATTAATGAATACAACTGGGGGAGGATATGGGATGCAAGAATGTTAAAGCTTTTGTCGATTAGAATTAAGGAGAATTATTACAAGACAGTATGGAGATGGTATTTAACGCCGGTAAGATCCCATCAGATAGATAAAAAAGTGCCCAGGAATTGTTGGAGGGGATGTCAGGAGGTTGGAACTTATTTCCATATGTGGTGGAGCTGTGAACATGTACAAAAATTTTGGAAAAGGGTGTTTGAAGAAATAAATGAAATAACGGGAAGTAAACTGGAGATAAGCCCAAAGCTGGCTCTACTAGCAATATGGGATAAAGGAAATGAGAATATAAGTAAGAGAGAATTGATTTACAACCTCCTGGCTCCCGTCGGAATAATGATAGCTAAAAATTGGAAAGGGCAAGGGATTTATACAATAGAAGAATGGTATAAAGAAATATGGGATATGGCACTTAATGATAAGTTAACGTGTAAGATGAAAATATTGAGGGGAATATCCAGGAAGAATGATTTTGAAAATATATGGAGTCCATTATTGGAATATGTATTAAGATCGGGGAAGGGGCAAATACCTTCAAAAGATTCTTCACAATTTTGGAAGGATGTATAATTAAATAAAAGTAGGTCTCCTGGGGGGAGGGGAGCACGGGGGGTATGTAGGTTTTGTATTGTATTGTATGTAGTTTATGTTGTATTATGTTGTTTTAAGTTGAAATAAAAATATTAACCCCCAAAAAAATCCTGATAATTGCGAGGTTTCATGCGGTTTTAAATTACAGCCCTGCGATGTGGAGATTAACAGATGGTCAGCGAAAGTGGATACTGCGAGCTCTTACACTTGCAAAGAGACTTACGCCTCAAACTTTGAAGGATAAACACTCACCACCCATCATTCGATAGTCTGAAGATCTTACTGCTCTTGCCACATTTGAGCAAATCTTCTGCAGTCCTCAATCTCATATGGATTCTTATTTCAATAAATGGGCTGCTTATATTAACATTTGAAGTGGAAATATTAAATACTTATTTTCCTCTTTTTTTCTTTTTGTGTTAACGGTGATCTAAATGATTATTGTGTATGGATATGTTGTATCTCATATGACAATGCTAGTATTTTTTTGATGTTCACAGTTTGATGTAATCCATAAAGTGATACCAAGTACTGGTAAAAGAGTCTGAGTCCTGTTGCCCTCTAAGTATTCTAATCTTATCTCAGCACCACTGTGGCTGAACACATTCCCAGGTCATGGTTGGTATGCTGTTGTTGGTTGGGAAGTTGATCAAATCATTACATTACTTTGTATCTTAATTGTTACTCATTTTGCTGTTTTATTCAAAAACATTTCTTCAATTGTGGATCACCGGGGATGAAAATTTGCCAAACCCAAATGAAACACATTTTTAAAGTGCTTTTGTGATGTCCTACTCTTTGTAGTTGTAAAATATATTGCAAAGCTTATTGTTTGTGATATGCATTGTTTATATCTTTTAAAAGAAGTAAGAATAATAACAGGTAAATAACTAGACTGAAATGTACTTACTGTTTGTGGTTAAAGGTCTAGGTAAGTATGGACTGCCTAGATTGGCTGGCTGTGTGCCTGAATGGAAAGTGAGTGCTGATTGGCTAGTTGTTTCGAGTGCCTAGATTGGTTGGTTATGTAAGAGTGGGAGGAGCTAGAGAGCGAGTGGAGTGTATATATGTGTCTGACAGAGAGAGCTGACAGGTTGATTTGGGGGAGATTTTTGAGAGACGTTGAAAGCGAATTGAGAGAATTGAAAGAATTGAGAGAATTGAGAGAATTGAGAGAACTGAGAGAACTGAGAGAACTGAGAGAACTGAGAGAGAGAGAGAGAGAGACTGAAGCAAAATTATTAGATGAAAAGCATGTTTGATTGAGAGATTAAGATAAGATTTTAGAGCATCGATTAAATAAGGAACAGTTTGTTAAAGTATAAGAGTGACATGTTTACTATACAGAATCCAGAAAGCCAGCCAATTTCCTTATCTATGAATGTCCGGGAAAAATGCCAGGCCTTACTTGTTTACAGAGGTTCATTTACGGTTCATGAATCCAATTACAAATTGCCAGGGTCATGCCATTAGTTCCATCAGTCCAGTCGTCTAAGCCGAAGGTCAAACCAGGTTTCCAAATTCCAGGTTCCAAAGCAACAGTCAGCCGGTTGTCCAGTCCACAGATTCTGATCCAAGATCACGGAGGAGGTCAAGAGCCGAAAACGTCGGTTGTTCTCAACAAACCTTAGCTTCTGCCTGCCTCCCTCTTTATACTCTGTTTGAGCCTGCTCACAGCTGCATGCAATTCCCTCGTTATCTTACTTAAGGCTTGCGTCAGCTGTGCTCTGTTTTCTCAGTCTCATACTTCGCCTTGTGGGCTTAGCTTTCTCCGCCCGTTTGAGCTGCCGCCTTTGCTGGGGAGTTACCGGACAAACTCCTTCAGGCCCCGAGTCTTCCTCATTAGCAACAGGGGGTGGGGGAGGGTGGCTTTCCTGGGGCTCTTCTGAGGACCCTGCCTGCTGTTCCTCCTCCTCCGGTAAGTCCTGGGGAAGGGGTGGAGCTGCAGTTTCTGCCCCTTCTTCCTCCTCAGAGGAAGATTCTTCAGCCTGCCTCATGACATTGAGTTATGACAGAAACCACTAAGCATTGTAACCTATACGCAATTGAACTGAGGTACCCATTAAGCTTGTTGACATGCAATTTCTTATTAATAAATTCTTGTTAATTCCATCTACTGGTGTGGTCTGCAGGTGTACCTGAGAAGGTACTGGTGGCAGCGGAACAAAGAAGTTATCTGGAGGCCAGGTTGCTGGGTTGTGGTGCTATGGGGCCGAAATAGTAAAGGTAAGACAAGGGAAGCAGCAGCAAGTAGCTGAAGTAGCTCACACTTTTGTCTCTCCACAAACATTAATTAAAATACACCCATTTGTAAAGTGGTGTAATTAAGAACTCAGAAGCAAAGACGTTTAAGAGTTTGTGGATAATCCTCCTCAAGTTGGAGGGATCGGGTGTTCTAATTTAAAACTTTTTATTTTTCAAACAAAAATAAAACACAAACAATACAACAATACAACATACAACATTAAAATGGACTTCTGAATTTCTCCAACAAACAAAAATATCTATGTTTTCTTAATGCTTTATCAAAATAAGCCTAATAAAAAAATGGAACAAAATAGTGAGTGAATCTCCCGACTTCCCTATCTTTATCAGATGTTTTTCTTCCAATTTAATCGCTGAATCCACATGCAAATATGTCCTTCTCTCTTTTTTAAAAAATCCATCAAAGGCTTCCATTCCTCTATGAACCCAGTTGTTGTTTTATCTTTTATTATCACAGTGAGTTTTACCATTTCTGCCAATTCTATAATTTTCAGCAGCCATTCCTCCTCTATTGGTACTTTCTCAGTCTTCTAGAAGAAAAGCAGAGTAGCCTGAATAGTACCCTAGCTCTTCCTTGCATAATGGAGCACTGTTTTTAGGAGATCCAAAATTAAAAGTTTAAAGCAGTCCCACAATACCTGCGACTCACCCAACTATTTGGTTGCTTCGTTGGTGGCTTGTTTGCTTGCTTGGTTTCTTGGTCACTTGGCTTGAGTGGTTATTTGGTTGCTTAGTTGCTTATTCGCTTGCTTGCTAGCTTGCTTGGTTAGTTGCTTGCTTGTTTGCTTGTCTGGTTTCTTGCTTAGTTGCTTGGTCATTTGTTTAGTTGGTTACTTGGTTGTTTACTTTCTTGCATGCAAGTGTTCCAGAATTTCATATAGCTGTCTTATCAGAACACAGGTCTTTTTCTTTTAAGATTTGGTGTTTTTCTTTCCTCCCCACCTCCCACCTGATGATTTTATCAAGAGAGAAAATGGACTACCTCAAGGTTCTTTTCCTCGTACTCATCACCACCTGTTTCATGCAGCAGTGAAAGCAGTTATGATAATCTAGCATATGTTGTGCAACCTGCAATAAAATATTGACCACATATTATTGTACTATGTGTATGAAATAACATTTGCATAAATGAACTTCAGAAGATGTATTGTGAAGAGTGGTTATGTTTTTGACAGCTGAAATCCACAGCAGGCTATAGGTGACCTGTTAACCATCAGTTCTTCAGTTAACTGCAAAGTAACCATCTGAGAGTTACATTAAAATTGAGGTCTTTTATTGCATTGTACCTGAGGGGAGAAATATCTAAATTGAGCTTTTGAAAAGCACAGATGGTAAGTTTGGTTTTGAAGAGGCATTGTGAATTAACAAAAATGCACCGTATGTTTTCAAAAGATAAATGAATCAAAAATTGCCTTTTGCTTTCCACCACTGGGTAGAGAAGTGTGATGGCCCTTTAATGGTTAGTATTACAAGAACAATTTCAGGTGTGTAAAGGTCTGTTGCCATTTAAGATATTCACTGTGGAAGTAACCATCCTGTGTAATTTGTAGTGTACTTTCACTACCTGAAGCTAATTTGTGCTTCATGATAGAGGATGCAGAAATAAATAACATTAATAGGTTTTTGGGTACTCATGGAGGACAGAGTGCAAATGTCAATAGTAAATGTCTAGGGGAGTTATCTTGATCACCAAGGGCTGTTGCCACAATTAGAATGGTGTCCTTGGAAATAACAATCGAAAATGTTTATGGGGCAAACAGTACTGAGTAGAAGAAGATGCAAAAGGACAAAACAGTAACCTATTGCTTAGGGCAAATTTAGTAGATACCCTGAAAGGATTTGTATGTGCCCAAGAATGATAGCAAGATGCAATCAGACTCTTGCGGGGAGGGGGCAAAGCTAAAGTTTGATTCTGGAAGTGCTGGAAAAAAGTATGGAATGCCTACTTTGAGAGAGGAGGTGGCTGGAACCCTAGCACTGGAGCACTCCTGTTAGGAAGTGAGGATATACTTAGAGATCATACTTAGGAAGATAACAATAGCTGTGCTGAATCAGACCAAAGGCCTCTCTAGTCCAAACGTCTGTTCCAACAATGGCCAACAAGATGCCCATGGGAAATTTGCAATCAGGACATGAGCACAGCAAACAACATATGCTCCCCAGGAACTGGTGTACATAGGCAGACTGCTTCTGATACTGGAGGTAGCATATAACCATCATGACTAATAGCCTTATCTTCCATGAATTTGTCTAATCCCCTTTAAAAGCCATCCATATTGGTGGCCATTAGGACATTTTGTGCTTACAAATTCCATAGTCTAATAATGCTCCCCACTATGAAGGTTTTCCTTCTCTCTGTCCTGAAATTGCCAGCTGCATGAGATGATCCTGGGTTCCAGTATTAGTACAGAGGAGGGGGAGAACCCTATCCCTAATCCACTTTCTCTACACCATGGCAGGAGCCGCACTACTGCTTTATAGTGGTATTGAGGTGCACTGACAACTCTTGGGGGCCATGACACGTACCATATACCACTTTCAAACTGCTTTTGTAGTGCTATGTCCTGCTAGACTCCTGCCTCTTATATACTGCTTTCATATCACTTTCACAGTGCTCTATCCTGCTTGGTGTGGATCTGGCCCACGCATAATTTTGTAGACCTGTATCATGCACCTTCCCCACACCCACCTGCTCCACTTTCTCCAACTAGAAGTAAAAACTTACACCACTGTTACTACTGAACCGAGGACCTGATTTTATGGATGAGGGAACTTTTTTGTGGCTGCCGTGGCTAAACAATGGAGTTTCAGAAAACCTCACTTCAAATTACTGAGATATCTACTAGCAGATCCTGATCTCCAGGTTGCCCATCCTTGAACACTACTGCAGTACAAATTGGATATCAGTGAAGCTGACTAAGCCCTTTGTGAACTGTCTGTGCACCCTAAAATTCATCCTCAAATTCTCTGAGACATGGAGAGATTCTGTGACGAATGCACAGGGGGTCCTCAGCAGACCATCTGATGTGGGAACAGTTCCCTGGAAGATTTTTTTTAAAAAAACTTCCTTAGTGTAAAGACTGGTGTGAAGAGGTTAACAATCAATGGGCTGCAGCAACTCCTCTATGAGGAAAGATTACAGAATCTTGTATTGCTTAGCTTGGAAAGAAGGCAAGTAAGGGGAGATACGATAGAGGTGTACAAAATTATGCATTAAGGGGAGAAAGTGGATAGAGAGACATTTCTCTCTCACACATAATGAAACCTGGGATCATCCCATGAAGCTGATTAGTGGGAGATTCAGGACATTATTTCTTCACACAGGATATAGTTAAACTATGGAATTCACTTCCACAAGATGTAGTAATGGCCACCAATATGGTTGGCTTTAAAAGGAGATTGGACAAATTCATGGAGGATAAGGCTACCAATGATTTTAGTCCTGATGGCTTTAAGCTATTTCTAGAATCAGAAGCAGTGAGTCTGTATACACAAGTTGCTAGGGAATATGAGCAGGAGGGTGCTGTTCCACTCATGTCCTGCTTATGGGTTTCCCATGGGCAGTGGGTTGGCCACTGTGTGAACAGAATGCTGGACCTGATATCCTTTCATCTGAACATAGCTCTTATGTTCTTACATATTGCTATTTCTTTCTAAAGGTTTCAGTGAAACATTTCAAGGAAAGTACTTATATAGATTTAAGAGGATACCAAGTATTCTTCTAAAAGAAAATAAACCTTCACCCTTATATCATACTAGACTGGTAGCATAGCTTTCAGCTGCTATGGCAACAGATAATTTAGGTCTCATCTGCATGATCCGAGGGTGAATTAACTGGTGCAGGGATTTGTTCTAATTATCTTCTGTTTCTGTCATGTTAAAGTCTGGATGCTGCATTTTTTTCTGTTAAAGAGTACTCTCTCTTTACAAGTTTGGGAAATAGCACCATAGAACTGGATGCTGAATGAAGAAGAAAAAATTCTGGTTTAAATAGAGCAGGTTTACTCAGAAGTAAGTTATGCATAATGAGACTTACTCCCAGGTAAGTGAGGTAATCCCAGGTAGGATTACAGCCTCAGTGGGCTTCTTGTTTGGGCTTACTGTTTGGTCTACCTGTTTGATGGGCTTCCTGTTTGGGCTTCCTGGGAGGGCTTCCTCTTTGGACTTCCTGTTTGGTGGGCTTCGTGTTTGGGCTTCCTGCTTGGGCTTCCTGTTTGGTGGGCTTCCTTTTTGGGCTTCCTGTTTGGTCTTTCTGTTTGGGATTCTTGTTTGGTGGGCGTCCTGTTTGGTGGGCGTCTTGTTTGGGCTTCCTGTTTGGTGGGCTTCCTGTTTGATGGGCTTCCTGTTTGGGCTGCCTGTTTGGGCATCCTCTTTGTCTTTACAGATACCTTGCCTTTACTAAGTGATAGCCTTCCAAGGTGTGCAATTTTTCTGAAGAAGGGGCATTGCGCACATCTCAAGCCAGTGGCAAACAAATGTTAACTTCAGCATCACACCCTGACAATGCAATTCTATGCATGCCTACTGCATATCAAGATCAACTGAGTTCAATAGGTCTTATTCCCAGGTAAGTATGTTTAGAATTGTAGCCTAAAGAAACCTTTGAGGACTGTATATATTAGCAAGCTGGAAAATGCTGGTATTCCCTCCCTTACCCCCTTTCCACTTGAATCAACAATAGATATTATTTATTTATTTATTACATTTATTTATTTATTACATTTATATACTGCCCCATAGCCGAAGCTCTCTGGGTGGTTTACAAAAATTAAAATATCGAACATTAAAAAGTCAAAATACAAAATTTAAAACCATAAAACAGCTGATATTTAAAACATTTTAAACTTTTAAGCCTGGCCAAAAATTCAGTTAAAAATCTCCTCTTAAGCTGTTAAAATGCCTGGGAGAAAAGTTTTGGCCTGATGCCGAAAAGTTAATAATGTTTGCTTTTTAAAAGAGGGGAAGATAAATTAGACCTATACTAGGCCTTGTCTGGGGATTCCTTTTATGATCTCTTCCACTTTTCTCCATATATGATGCTGCTTAGGCTCCCAACCTCATTAGGGACTTGTGTGCTTACTCATGAGGGCCACCTCCAGCTACTATCCCTGGTGTGAACACCTGTACAGCATTGGTCAGCTGCACTTCTTGTAAAGGGGTCTTACTTTACTGCTGCGTAACAGAGACCCACCGGGATTGGCCCTCATGCTGCTGTGAGCAAGGTAACCCACATGTGCAGCAGAAGGAGAAATGAAAGTGGTACTTGACAGAGCAGATAATAAAAATAATATTTAAAAAATGAGGAGGAGATATGGAGGAGTAGAGTGGACCAAGTAAGAGATGGTGGTACAGGTAGAAAGGGGGAACTGGAGGAAGAGGGGTATGTAAATATGTAAACTAAATATGTAAATATTGATTGTCTGAGCCCATTGAGCATTTCTACACAAGTGATTTATTGCACACTTATGATTGGACACTCACAAACATTTGCAGATTCTTTGGATTATGTCATTAACTTTCAGGATGTCTCCTATGCTTTGCCCCCCGTATCCCGCTTTTTAAAAGCACAGCGATAATCATCAATTTTAAAAATAGAAAAGCACAAAATTGGAGCTATGGAAAGTTGGTGTTGTGCTATAATTCCCCCACTAAAAGGCACTGTTTCATTAAAGTGGACACAGAAAGAGGAAGTATTCAATTCAAACCATGTGGCTGCCCGTGCCTGCCCGTATAATGGCTCCGATCGTAATCCCAAACAGAAAGCGGAAGCAGAAAGATCTGGTAAGGCAGAGGAATTTTTTAAAAATCTAGAAAAGCTCTCAGTCACTCTTCCTTATGTTATGTTTTTAGGATGGTTTTAGGATGTTTTAGGATTTTTATGCAGTTTTAATAATATGTGTCATGTTTTAATCAGTTTTATGTATTTTATCATGTTGTTGTTCCCCGCCTCGATCCAGACGGAGAGGCGGGTAAGAAATAAATTGTTATTATTATGATGATGATGATGATAGGAGGACTAAGTTCCCTCTCCTCTAGGGATGGTCAGAGATTGGTGGGAAGCGTTATTATAAAATGCAGATCTATTGGCCATGTGGCTTCAGAGAGTGGGAACTGGAGGATTGATTATACTTATTGTCTTTGGAAATCACTTGTCAGTCAGAACAGCAAGGAAGGAGGGAGAGCGGTAGCAGGTGACATTCGTGCTGAGAACAGTTATTTATTATTATTTTTCCATTGAAGATTTGTTAATTTAGTCTAAAGGCTGAGAGTGGATTGAGCACCTCTGATTGGAATACCCCTTTCCCAGTGACAAGGTTTTCTGATAACCTTGCAGTATATATTCAAAGGAGGAACCCAGGGATCACCTTTCTCTGCCAGGGGTTTCAGTAACTAGAAGAACGTTCTAGATAGCTGCCAACAACAACAACAGCTTTTCCATACATTCCTCATCCAGATCTCACATTTTAGCATATATATATATATATATATATATATATGACCAGAACAAAGGTCAGGTGTTGAATCACAAGGGAAATGTTTTCTACAAGTCCATGTTACTGAAACCCTTGCTGTGTAACAAAGGGGATGCATTGGGTACCCTCACTCCAAACCTAGCTTTGTTATAGTAGATGATACCTCTCATGTGATGCTTGAATATAGCACTCTTCGGCATAAGGGCAATCAAATTCCAGGGTTTGAAGGGGAGACATGATAGCACTCTTCAAGTACTTGAGAGGTTGTCACTCAGAGGAGGACACGGAATAATGGCTCAAATTATAGGAAGCCAGATTCCAGCTGGACTTCAGGAAAAACTTCCTGTTAGAACAGTATGACAATGGAACCAACTACCTAGGGAGGTTGTGGGTTCTCCCACGCTAGAGGCATGCAAGAGGCAGCTGGACAGCCATCTGTCAGGAATGCTTTAAGGTGGATTCCTGCACTGAGCAGGAAGTTGGACTCAATGGCCTTAAGGACCCCTTTGAACTCTACTATTCTATGATTCTGTGATTTTCTCTGTGGGCCTCCAAATGCCATGGAATGTCACTCTAAGCAACAATGTGTGTGCATGTGTCTGCACACATGAAGAAAATGCACTGGTTTCTTTTAGCCATGTGGCCATGCACCTGTATTGCAATGACATACCAAAACCAACTTGCCCCGCAGAATTTCTTGGGCCACACCAAGGGACATATATATTCCTGGATATACGCCTGAATCCACATAAAAATAGAGTGGCCATGTGTCGTATTTTACAGAGGGCAGCCCTCTATTTGAAAGTGTTCTCTGTCTGATGGGCTGCGCAGTCCAATTCTAGTTTAAAGTCAAAGCACCATTAAAAGGGAGAGCTAGCAGAGGCCTTAAAGTTTCTCCTCTTAGCACCTGGACAGTACATTGAGTGAGCACACCAATTACCTGGTCACAGTCTTCCCCCCCACTTTGGTGAACTATATTACATTTCTGTTTCTGTTGATGGATTTTCTCGTTTTAGGCAATATGTAAGTGGCCACCGTACTAAACGATGGGAACTCAGGCGGTGATGTGTAAAATGTAACTGCACCTTGATCCTTCCTCATTCCTTTTTGTAGCCTTTTTCTTTCCTTCGGCTCTGTATTTAGTTGCTGTACATTTCCCCAGCACATCATCCGGAATCGGTTGTCTATAAAATGAGTCTTTGTTGCCTGCCTGTACGTAATAACAAACACGGCTCTGAGAATTCCACTTTAGAAAAGTGCATAGCCATGCCTGAAATGCAGGAAATCAGTTCAGTGCAAATTAAAACAACAGCAACAACACCAACCCACTTTCAAATTGTATCGATATCGTAATTAGAGCAATGCCACCAGCCGTAAAGTAATGAACGTTCTCAGATGCTCCTGAGCTGTAGCGGGGGGAAAAGAGCTTTTCAGCTTACACCATGCAGCAAGCAAAAAATAAAATAAAAGCCACCCTCGTGTCAAATGATCCTGAGCTCATTAAAAAGCCATGGGGGTGAGCTGTCAACAGAAAAGAAAGTGAACAAAGGTGCTGCTCTCATTTTTAAATCATACAGTAGCTGCTACAGATGGAAAACGGCATTCAGAACCGGCTGAGTTTATGGGATATGCAGGAGGGTGAGAAGGCTGAGGACGCCTGAACTGAGAATGACTGTCTGAATAGAGACCAAAGTTGCAGGAATCAAGAGGGACAAGATCATCTGCATTGTTTATACGGCCAGAGTGTTTTTCCCAAGCCCATATACCATGCCTTGTTCTTGACTTTTTGG
Source organism: Anniella stebbinsi (assembly GCA_029215795.1). Lineage (NCBI taxonomy): Eukaryota > Metazoa > Chordata > Lepidosauria > Squamata > Anniellidae > Anniella > Anniella stebbinsi. Next base: position 152,515,296 of record JARDYH010000004.1, read on the forward strand.
ACAGAATCCATAGCCTCATCCTTCTTCACATTAAACAAACCCTCACCATGAAAGGGAAGATCTTCAATGTGGGGCTGGGCTTCTTGCACCAACCCATTATATCACAACCAAGCATGCCTTTGCAGTTTACGGTACCAACCATCGCCTTGACGTCACAATCAGCCTGATGCATTCTCGCTAGCTCTTGTCCTCAGGAAGGTGGTTGAAAAGAGTCCCCACTTTCTCCCACAAGAAAAGTTGTAACACAACATGGCTGCCAAAAAGTTTGAAACCTGGAGCCCTAAGACCACTGAGGAGTATATCAGTTGACCCATTAAATCTAGGAATCAGCCTTCCTTATCCATCAGGAAGAAATGAATCCACTGTGATTTCCTCTGGGAGGCCTCAGTTGGAAGGCTGTTGCAATTTCTCTGAGAGCTGGCAGGTGTGTCTGTGCATAAACAGAAAGCTGGCCTCTTTCTCTCGCACCTGATAAATGTTTTCCAGTCTCTTTGATGTTGGAATCATGGAGGAAGAAGCCTTCCAAGACTGCTGAATCACCTATAGAAGAGCAGATAGAAGCAGGAACATGCTTCAATATGGACTGCATCCAATACTGGGTCTGGGAAGAGAGGTATGGGAGGATTCATGTCTGGGTCTGCAGAGTGGGGTCTCAGGAGGTGATGCCAGTGGAGAGTGCTCAGGGGTGGGGGTGTAATGCAGGGGTGGAGACTTGACTATGGGGGGGGTCGTATTGGGTGTGGATGCCTGGACGTTGGTGTCTGGGGTGGGGCATTGGAGATGGAAGCCTGTGCTGGAGGTGTCTATGGATGGGACCCAGGGTGGGGGTGGAGGCTCTAGGTTGGGGGTGGTTTTGACAGCAGTTGGTGAAGCTCGTGCCTGGCACATATAATATCTCACAGGTCCAAGCACTCAGGCTGTTGACTGATTGGTCCCAGAGCCCTGTGGTTCAACAGTCATGTGTGCTTCCCAACAGGCTCCTGCCCTTCGTCACTTGCCACACATGTGCTGGTCACTTTGCCCAAGGTGTGTTGTGGTTTGAAAGGGGGCTGGAAGAAATGATGGCCAGGATTTTGTATGTTCAGTTCAACCATAACTCATGAACTACCATAGATTTTGTCACAGATATACGTATTTTCTTGTCCCTTTAGTGTTTTGGTTCAACCCCTGAAGAAGGCCCAAAACTTATAGTACAGGATTGACAAGTTTGGGGCTACTTCAAGGAATAAAACTATCTATCTGTCTATCTATCTGTCTATCTATCTATCTATCTATCATCTATCTATCTTTTGTACATCCTGAGACTTCAGCCAGATCTACACTTGTGCTTTCTATTGATATTGAAGTGCACTGAGAACTTTTGGGGCACATTACACATTCCAGGTACCACTTTTCTAAGTGTTATTTCCAACTTTTTATTCCATATTATCCAAAATAGCACCTCAGATGTTATTGTGGTTGTGATGAGGGATATATGTGCAAGAGGGATATAGTGTTACCATGATGGGTTCGTATCGATATGACATGAGGTGTAGATCTGGCCTTCATCTCTTTTTTGCATTGGGTTATTTTGGTTGTTACATAGTTTTATCTGACCCTGAGGTTTTCTACACCTGCCTCTCTCTATGTAAACAATGTCTCCTACCCTTTTTCCTCTACCAGGTTATATGATCATTAGTAAGAGAAACTGAACATTTTGACAAAATGTGTCACAGTAAGTGCCAGCAAAGAATTATTTCAGGCAAGATTGTACCCTTTTGCTGAACAGTTTCTCCTGGACAGCTTTTTTTTTAATTGGAAACACCATTTGTTTCTCTACCATGGGAACTATTTAACACTGCAGCAGCTTAATATCAAACAAGCTAAAAAACAAAAAAAGACATATGCTGCTTCACTTACTCCTGAGTTCAGCTGGAAGACTACTAGGAAAACATTTTCCCCACACTAATTTTAAATATTCTGAACACGGAGGCCTCCTGGGAGACCATTAAACAGCCAAATATATCTCAATATAAAGATGATTTTTCATACTGTTCAGTCCCCGTGTCTTCTGTTATCAATTTATTCTGAGATTTCTTCAACCTATCCTCGGCATTTGGTATTCATCTGTTATTTGAAGGCAGGGAGGCTGTAATAGTTTATCTTTGTAATAATTTCTGTATTTCTGAGTCAGGCAATATCTTCCTTGAACTAGAGATATTATGGCAAAAAAAAAGTACTCTGTTTTTATGACAGCCATCTTTCTGGGGAAGGGGGGGGAGAAGAGTGCCAGTTACATAACACAATAACAACCTTCTACAGCATGCATAATATTTTCATGACTGATAAGACAGGGACTTGTCAAAGATCCAGGTTTGGTGGAAAAAACATAAGTTTGCTATCACAGCTGCTGCTGTTCTGTGTCCGTTATCAGAGAAGAAGGTGTCTGGAAGACTGGGCAATACAGAAATAAGGGACAACCCACCTGAAGGCTCTCCTGCATAAGCCCCATGGGATTAAATGTACTTGAGTGGGTCCCATTCATGCCCGTGGGACTTGCACAGAAAACATTTTAGCTGAATTGTGCCATTTGTATACTTCCCAGCATATTGGACACATTTTTAGTGGATATTGTTATTATTGGCTTGGATCCTAAGAAGCTCTTGCAGATAAGAGTTGGCAGAAGGGAATTTTCCCATCCCAAACCCACCTACATGTCTTGAATAGGGATGGGAGAGAAATTCTTTCAGCATACGTTAATGTAAACTTACCAAATTTCACAGTTTTAAACTAGGGATGTGTATCGTATCATTAAAATGTCCGATAACGATACAATATGCTCCTTATCATGCATACGATTAACAATAACGATACAATACAACTTCCTACGATAATCATTGGCGACGATAATTTTCAGCCCGATTATATCGGATTATTGGACTGGCATATAAATAAACCTATAACTTCTGTATTTTCAATGTTAGAGGCTTGAAACTTGGTCACAGAGCTTATGGGGAATGCCTAGGTATGTGTATGAAATTTGAGATTGATCCCTCCAACCCTCAATTTTATATGAATTTATTAAAGATTGTTTAAGTTCTGACAAGTCAGAATGACAGCTCACCACATGCATTCATTCAGACCTGTCAAAAAGTTGCAGAATCTTTAATAAATTCATATGAAATCGAGGGTTGGAGGGATCGTTCTCAAATTTCATACACATGTCTAGCACATGTTGCTACACATATGTGCCAAATTTCAGATCAAGCCCTCCACCCCTGTATTTTATATGAATTTTTGAAAGATCATGCAACTTTTGACCTGTCAGAACTTAAATGTTCTTTAATAAATTCATATAAAATCTAGGGTTGGAGGGATCGATCTCAAATTTCATACGCATATGTAGGCATACCCCATAAGCATTGTGACCAAGTTTCAAGCCTGTAATGTTAAAAATACAGAAGTTATAGGCATTTTTTTCTAAAATAAATTCAGCTCTATAGGGCACAATGAGGCTGCAAATTAAATATCGTATTTCCGATAATTATCATGCAGATGATACGGTTCACCTACGATATTATCGGAGATGATAATTTTTTTGCTCCAAAATTACGATAACGATAAAATACGATATTTTCGGGTGTGCACATCCCTATTTTAAACCACTATGTGCACTGAATCTAGGTTATCCTTTAAAATTCTCCAAATTTTGCAACGGAGTTCTCCAATCAAACAATTGGAGAAAACACATATATTCAAGAAAATAATGTCCAAATAGGCATTATATTAGGGAAAAATGTGTATATCAAGCAAAAATGCACACATTAGGAGAAAAATGTGCAAAAATGTTTATCAATTTTCATGTATTTTTTTTTTCAAAAGTTGTCAGAGTTTGGGACGAACCAAACTTAAGATTGGAGAAATTCTCAATGTTTGAAACAAACCAAACTTGAGATTGGAAAAATGACAAATGGAGAGAAACTGACACTGACAGATTTCTGCATTCCTGGGAAGACTCGGTGGTGCCTGGTACATAGAGGGTATGGTGGAAGCCGTTTGGTGATGAAGCAGTTCATCCCTAGCCGTGAACACCTCAAAAAAGCTTTTTCTGAGAGTCAGGAGGCTGTCCTGAATTGGCTAGACTATGTTGGAGGAGATGACGGGGGAAATGGCCCAAAATGAGGTGTAAGTACCTTCCATGGGAGAGGTGTAGGTACCCTCGGGAGAGACTGGGGGGGGCAGTCTCAGGAGGCTGCACAGGAAGGAGGATTGTGGGGAATGGCCTGTTCTCCTAAACCTTTTCCACAAGTGCTTCTTAGAATCCAAGGTAATAACACTAGTCATTGCATCATTAGTAAAGTACTAGCAATAGAGGTGCCATTTTACATAAGTTGAACTACCTTGGCCAGATCTACACCAAGCAGGATATGACACTTTGAAAACGGTTTGAAAGCTGTATATGGAGTGTGTCCGGGGGCCCAACAGTTGTCACTACTGTTCTAAACCATTTTAAAGCAGTAGGGTAGACCCTGCCCTTGAGTTAATCAAGGATCTGTCCTGGGAGGGGGGGAGCAGGTAAGACAATATTTGAAACCTTGCCAGGAAATCCCCTTATTTCTGCTTGGGTAGTCCCACACATCGCTTCCTAATGGATCCATTTCCTGACGTTTTGCCTCCTTCCAAGACGTAGGACACTATATTTCTGCAGTACATTACACAGGCAATTATATATTAAAAAGTGCAGTCAGTGCAGAAAAAGTGAAAGGTAGAAAAACATGACCCTACCTATGCCAAAGGAAATGCTTATACAGCCTTCATTGGAGCTGACTGTCTTTGACAAGCAGTGATCCTGAACACTTTTTAAATAAGGCTGGAAATAATGAAGGTGCAATTTTGTGAAACAGGTTACAAGAGTAATGTAGTGCTGTGCAGTTCTAATTAGCACCAGTACAAATAATGGCACACCCCATTTTGTCCCATTTAGATATATATCAAGTAAGGGATCCATTTTCCATTAGAAATGGAATTGATTCTACATATCCTGCCAAAGTTTAATTATATTTCCTCATATGATTAAATTGTAGAAAGGAACGGTTTCGTGTCATTGGAAAAATAACAGCCTTTAAACTACCGTGAATCACGAAGTGGAAAGATACCAAAATGGTGTGTTCTGTACAATACTGCCATACTATATGTCTTTTTTTCTGGTGACAAACTGCCCAAAATAGACAAAATGTAATGATTCCCACTTAGAGATTCAAACATTTATGCTAAGCCCTTTTTATTCCCTAAAAGTTTTTTAGAAGGCTGAGAGGGGAGCGTTGTTGCTTGCTTCTCAATAAGAATTTTATCTAAAAGCGACATCTTCATAACAATACATGAAGAGAATCACCATCTTCCAATAACATGCAGAGATAATGAATCCTGATCCACAGGCCACCGATGGCAATGAAAGCAAAGGGAACTACCCAACAACGTAAATTGCAAAAAACTACTCTAATGCAACGCCAATTTCACGACACTGATTCCCCGAGAAATGGACAAACCAGCTAGCACAACTGGCATTGTGCTAGAGCACTTTAGGATGGCGCAATGTCATTTACGTTAGTGATTGCACTAACTGGCCAAAGAGGCTAAGTACACATGACATGCTTTCATGCAGAACACTGCCCAGACATTTTTAAAGAGCAATGCAATTTTGGGAGGGGGGATTTAGAGCAGAGGAGCAGGGGAAGGGTTGTGTAATCTTCCCCCTTGGTCATTTTCCCACTCAAAAATAGCCTCCCTTCTGGGGTTCCAGATTCAAAATCTCATTAACTAATTTTTATTCAATAAAAAAGCAGATAATGACAAGAGCACACAGCCAAGCAAAGATAATTGTTCTTATGCTAATTGCAGCAAATCTGTGATTCATCCAGATATTTCTATCCACAATAACGTAAGCCATCTGTATAGATCATAAAATTGGACCTCATATTTCACCCCTTATACACAAATGATTACTGATATGTTGCTAATGTAACCATCTGGATTATTTCCCCCACTTCTAACAGTTGTTCATGATGCTGTGCCTCTTGCAGTGTCTATCTTATATAACTTATACAGCATTCCTCTATCATGCATTATTCCTATTCCAATGCTCTCTGACTACTCTGCTCATAGTGACCCGACCTTCTGAAATGGCTTAGTAGCAATGAGGAACAGGGCCTTGTCACCAGTGGGAATTTTATGTTGCTATAACTCGTTTCAATTTGTCATTTATCATTTTTAATCAACTCCTTTTTAGCTGGGAACTTCCCACTCAACTTCATGATGTTAAAATAGTTATTATTTCATTGCACAACTCAAGCATAAATGTTTAAATGCGTGACTTCCACTGTAATCCTTTACACGTTTACTCAGACATAAATCCTACCCTACACACAGGTAAATGTGTATAGGATTGCAACTGTCCAATTCAAATTCAGTTGCACAGTCTAAAATCTTATCAGGTGAGTTTTATTGGATGGCCAATGCTGTCACATACAGTCGGACACATTAAAACCAAATGCCGTCAGGCCCAAAAACAATTGTATGGCCCCAAATCAAAGCTAATTGCATTTCCAAGAATTAATTATAAGGCTGGAATTAGTTGTATAGGACAGAATCAGATATTACAGGAACCAACTGCATAAACTATTATGTTTACAGAAACAAAATAGGACCTTTATGTTTCAGTAAATTCAGTTCACTAGTCACTCTGCATCCATTACCAAATTATAAATGATTAATTGGTGCCTTAATTCATTGGAGAGTTCAGTTCTATATTCAGCCAGTCATAAGAACAGTTCATATAGTTACTTAGCAATAGTCCCGGTCTGAATTGCTCTGACATTTCCTTGTTTCTGCTGTCTTCCAACATTTAATGCCAGACAGTTCATCTTCCGTCCTTTCTCTTTTGATCCAGTCCTTTCCCCAGTGATCTATCAAAGTACATTCTCCAAGTGTGCACTGAGTAATCATACTTAGTGTCAAGGGTGTTGCTAGTAGGGATGTGTATTGTATTGTTAAAATGTACGATAACGATACGATAAGGTCATTATCGTGCATGTGTTTAACGATAACGATACGATAGAAAAACCTACGATAATCATCGGAGACGATAATTTTCAGGCAATTTTATCGGACTGTCATATAAATATACCTATAACTTCTGTATTTTAAAAGTTAGAGGCTTAAAACTTGGTCACAGTGCTTATGGGGTATGCCTAAGTATGTGTAAGATCGATCCCTCCAACCCTCAATTTTATATGAATTATTTAAAGATAATTTCTGTTCTGACAGGTCTGAATGAATGCACATGGTGAGCTGTCGTTCTGATCTATCAGAACTGAAACGATCTTTAATAAATTCATATAAAATCGAGAGTTGGAGGGATCGATCTCAAATTTGGCACATATGTGTAGTATTGCCCTTTTGGCAATATGTCAACTTGATTTTATAAGGAGAATATATTTTAGCACATGTTGTCCCTGCCATGTTTTTTACAATATGTATTTTAAATGCTTACAGCCCCCTGAAGAAGGCCGCATAAAGATATAGGCTGAAACGCGTCGGGCTCTTCAACTTTGGAAAAATAAATAAAAAACTAGCATCTTGAGGGGCAAAGTCCACCTCCACCAAAGGCAACAAGATCCTTGGTGAGGGGGAAAGTTTAGGTTTCACCTCCCTTCAGCCAATTTTCTCATCCCATGCAACTGAATGGAGATGATGATGATGATGATTGTTAATTATTATTTACAATCCCAGTCCCAGTATTGGGAAAAATGTGTAATAATAATAATAATAATAATAATATAATAATAATAATAATAATAATAATAATAATGCATTTATATACCACCCCATAGCCGAAGCTCTCTGGGCAGTTTACAAAAATTAAAAACATTGAACATTTAAAAACCAATATACAAAATTTAAAACCATAAAAACCTAAAAACAAACTACATAGCTCTGCATCTTTGGGGGAACTCAAAAGATCTGGGGTACAGCTCAAAAGAACTGGGGCTTTCCTCTAACAGTGCCAATGCTTAGTATGATAGGCATAGCCTTGGCCCCTGCAAAGGTTTTGTAGGGCAGATATGGAAGCTCCCCCAAGTATAGTACCATTATGCTAGCTCTTGACCCACCGTGAATGATAGAGGCAGCAGTGGATGATGGAGCACTTAGCCCTACCTCAATCTCTCTTTGGCTTCTCCTCAGACACAAAACTTTGTATGCTCAGACTCTGCATCCTCTTCTCAATGTCATGGAAATGTTCACATAGAGATAGGCTACCACAGATCACCTTCCCTGATGTTGAGGAGAATGGGGAAGCTACTGTTTTCATGAACTTCAGAATCCATTCTGTGCTATAGTTGCTGTTTGTATAAAATAACTTTATTTTCATGCCTGAAGTCCCTATGTCTTCCTATGCAATCTTATCCAATATAACATCTGGCTAATTAGTCTAGTTGCTTGTAATAAAGTACAGTTATCTTCTCCAAGCCTTTGTTTGACAGCGGGCCCATTCGGACAACACACTAAGCCATGGTTCGGTCACTAACCCTTTTGCAGCAAATGTTTAGTGTGTGTGTTTAAACTGTTGTTATGTAGCCAGCACGGTTAGGAATGGTTCACACAACACACAAAGCCATAATGTTAGCTCAAAATGCTTAACCACTGTGGCTTAGCATGTCGTCTAAACAGGGTCTGCATATAAGGTGAGGTAAACTTGAAAAATGGATCCCAATGTAGTCTTACACTACCTTAGTACCTTCATCTCTCTGAAGGTGTAAGTGAATTCATACAAACGCCCTTCCTACCACACCCGGCTTGTCTGGGCGGGAGGGGGCAATTGCGGTTGGCAGAGAGGATGACATGTGGAGGCCTACCATTGGCAGGCTCCATATGGTGCCACTGGTTGGGGGAGGAGCTGTGGCTGCTGCGGCTGCTGCTGCGGCTCCTTCCCCCACCTTCTTCCTTTGCAGCTCCCTCCCTCCCTGTAGACAGTGTGGGCTTGCTGGCTGCCTTTTTGGGCACCAAGTAGGATTTTTTTACCTTCAAACTTGATTTGGGGTTTTTTTCGCCTACTTCACAGTGTAAGACAACAGGGGAGAGCTAAATAGGCTAATTGGTTGAATTTGGTCACATTTAATTGGGGGCAGGTGTGCGGGCATCGGGATTAAGTACAGGTTTTGGTGAGCATTCTTAGGCACCATCGTAGTGATTGGTGACACCTGAGGCCCTCACCTGGGAGTCCTGCGGCACCAGGTGTGGGGATAAGGGTTACCTCTGAGGCCAACTTTATTCACCCATTCTGAGTTGTGCAACCTGAGGGGAGGTGACATAGGAAGGCCTACCTACCCCAAATGGGGAATCCTGGGAGGTGTCAACGCACCAGCAACACCTACCAGGATATGAATGGCTCGCCCGATCCCACTTATGGCCAAGACGTTGGCCAAAGACAGGATGCCTGCTTAGGCCTCCATCTACCTTGATATGTTAACAAATGTGGCCCTGTTTAAATCCAATTTATCATCTCGTCTCTTTATTCTCACCGTCCATTCCTGCAAACACTCTACTCATGTGCTCACTGGGACTACCAAATCCTGGGTGTCGTATTCAATATGATTTGCACCGAGCTTCAAAAGATTATACAAGAATATAAATAGTTGCAAAGATGCCTCATCCATGAAGTTAAGTCATCATTTAATTCTAGTGATATTTAAAAATATACTTTACTCAGAGATGCTGATGGCAAAATTAATTTCAGTGCATCCAGCCAGACTATTTATGGATTTCTACATCTAATCACAAGAAAAGAAAATGCAAGAATTCTGTACTGTTCCTTGCATAGTCATGTCTTCAAGTATATACAGGCACAAGCCATTCATCGTTACATTTTTATACACAGAAATCACATGCAGGAGGACTCTGTGATCTAAAAACCTAAGTATGAGATGATTCCTGAGGATTTTCCAGTAGTAAAACTACACCAATTTGGAAAACCATACTGCTCCTAGCAATAGTGAAGCCACCCATGGATAATTTAAATATATGCTTAATTGTGAATGATTTATTATCATAAAATTCATATTAGATATTTTACAGGAAGTGTTAACCAGGGATCTTCGTAAATACAACTGCCTTGGAATAAATCATGATGCTAGAGGTAAGTGAATCTAAACCGTGCCTGTGAGAACTGGAGACAGAAACTGAGAAAAGTGTAAAATGCCATCTTTTGAGAGCTGAGTCAAATGTTCCATAGCGAACACTTTTGGCATGAGATGCAGTATGGCACAAATATTCCCCAAATTTCCCCCAAAGACTTATCACTTCCATGCCTTTACATTGGTGAGACACAGCTACATTGGCTCTATTTCTTTTTTCAAATCAATTTTCTCTTCCTGGAAAGAATCACCACATAAAAGGACACTCCTCATGCATTGAGGTGGAAGAGTCCTGACCACTAGCATCCCCTCCCTTGCAACACACATACTTGATGCACCCATCAGGACATCGGTATAGAACAGCATCAGCACATCAGTGTAGAACGGGCTACAGGTATCTATTCACTGCTCCCCTTCTACCCCCGCTCCTCTAGCTCTCATGTACCTTATAGCTCATCCACTGAGTCTTCCTGCCTTGTGGTGCTGGAATTTAATGCCAGGTTGGTCCGCAATAAGACTGCACTTATTCATGATTTAATCATGGATGAGAAGGCTGACCTGGCATGCGTTACTGAGTCTTGGGTGGGTGAACTGGGTGGGGTTGATCTGACTCAGCTCTGCCCACCTGGGACCTCAGTGCAGCACCAAGATAGATTGGAGGGCCGGTGGCGGGAAGGTCGCCATGATTCATAGATCTTCCATCTCTATCACCAGGAAACCACTCCACCTTGGTGCAGGCCTTGAAGGGTTGCACCTGGTGTTGGGCTATGGAGACAGATTGGGGATGCTGCTGGTGTACTGTCCACCCTGCTGCCCAGCATCCTCCCTGTCCAAGCTGGCAGAGGTGGTCTTGAGTGTGGTGTTGGAGGAACTCAGGATGGTGGTTCTGAGTGATTTCAAGTTCTGTGCTGAGACCATCTCTGGAGCTCCAGCTCAGGACTTCATGACAACTATGGGGCTGTCTCAGTTTGTCATCGGCCCAACCCATGAAGCAGGGCATACTCTTGGTTTGGTTTTTGCTGCAAGTTGTGAGATGGACAGTATGAAGATTG